>CM056560.1:2802179-5202179 GCA_029721515.1 Synanceia verrucosa | reverse complement strand
TTTTTAGGTTTTATATTTTTTGGGGGTTTTATTTGTAGTTCATTTTAGTGTGATTAGCACATTGCTTATTCATTATTTGGCTTTATGTTTAAATACAAAGATAATAAATGCAACAACTCATGAGATCTTGACAAAAGCTTGATTGACCCCATCAAATATTTAAAGCTGTTTTATTCCCGCTGTTCCCCATCCTGCCTGTAGCTTTCAGTTCTTTGTAGATAAAGTGCTGCCTCAGTACAGGGACTCGGTTTTGTCCCACACGCTGGTCTACATCCCGTCTTACTTCGACTACGTCCGGTTGCGCAACTACATGAAGAAAGAGGAGATAAACTTTGCCAGCATCTGCGAGTATTCCAGCAAGTCGGAGGTGTCCCGAGCCCGACACTTCTTCCAAAAAGGGGATAAACAGTTCCTGCTCTTCACTGAACGCTTCCACTTCTACAAGAGGTCAGTTCTTTTTAACGTTCAGTCGGGTGGCCTCATATACAGTCATGGAAAAAATTATTAGACCACCCTTGTTTTCTTCAATTTCTTGTTCATTCTAATATCTGGTACCACTAAACGTATAATACAATGAACACAACAAAAAATGCAGCTGGTCACATAATACTTTATGTCCTATTTGACATTCTTAAGCTTAATTGATTCCCAGGGTATATAAGAGGCCATTTCATGTCACAAGCAGCACTGCACATGCAAAGGCCTAGAGTGGTTTCCTGCTTACATTCAAGCCGTAGCACAACTCAGAAGTTGTCAGCTCTCACATAATGCCTAAAACAAAAGAATTATGTGAAGCAACAAAGGCAGCCATCTTGGCACTGCTGAAATTGGCATGAGTGAGAGACAGGTAGCGAAAAACTGAAGATCTCCAAGACAGCCGTTCATTACAACAAAAAAACAAGCTGAACATGGCACTACCAAATTGCTACCTGGCCGTGGCAGGAAACGTCTTTCTACCCCACGAGATGACCGTGCACTCATCCGTTCCTGTGTCAGGAATCGTCGTCAGACCTCCAGGGACCTTAAAAATGAGTGGGCACTGTCGAGAAATGTGACTTGCTCGGCAAGGACAGTTCGAAACCGACTTGTTGAAGCTGGTTTGAAGTCACACAGAGCACGCAAGAAGCCCTTCATCAATGAAAGGCAGAGGAAGGCCCGGTTACTCTTTGCTCGAGACCACAAGGATTGGACTGTTGATGATTGGGCTAAGGTTCTCTTCAGTGATGAATCCAATTTTGAATTGATGCCCACTCCGGCCAACTTACTGGTTAGGAGGAAGCCTGGAGAAGCTTACAACCCAGACTGTCTTGCCCCTACAGTAAAACATGGGGGTGGATCAGTCATGATCTGGGGCTGTTTCAGTCTGAGTGGAAGAGGGCAAATGCAATTGTGTGAAGGCCGAATGAACCAGGTCAAGTACAGGACTACCCTTGAAAACAGTCTTCTTCCATCAGCTGGAAAAGTCTTTCCTGCCTCGAATGACTGGATTTTCCAACAAGACAATGCCCCTTGCCACACGGCAAGGTCAGTTAAAGCCTGGATGGAGAACCATAACATTCGCACCATGCCTTGGCCTGCTCAATCACCAGATCTTAATCCAATTGAAAACCTGTGGAAAATCATCAAACACAAAATGGAGAACCACAAGCCCAAAAACAAAGAAAATTTGTTTGAATTTGTCCAACAGGAATGGGCTGCTGTGACAGCCCAATGTCAGAAGCTGGTGGAGAGCATGCCAAGACGCATGGCTGCAGTCATCAAAAACAATGGTTATGCAATCAAGTATTAACTCTTGTGTGTATCATGTGTTTAAAGCAAACATAAAAGAAAACATGGAATGCTTAAAAGTAGTGTTTTTGGCGGTACAATGCCATAGCTATTGATGTAAGAATTTAAGTAATTTTGGTTATTATCAAGAAAACCATGGAAAATGAATAATCCTTAGTTCTTAAATTAAACTCTCATGAGCTATTTTTGTTGTTATCATTATAATTGTCCAAACAAATGTACCTTTGGTTGAGCCAGGCATTAAAATTAACAAGAAATTGAAGAAAACAAGGGTGGTCTAATAATTTTTTCCATGACTGTATGTTCAGCTGCGTTGTAACCCAACGGTTGGAGTGCAGGGTCAGTCAGCTAGTAAAGCTCTTAAAGGTCGTAATCTTTATCAGCTTTTAAGAGGTGACATATCACCAGTTTCGACAGATCATTATCCCTTTTACAGAGTTCACAGAGTGCCTTAGTGGTGTATTTGTGAAGTTCAAGGAGTTAAAGGCTCAGTTCTTATTCATGTCAGGTGATGGGGTAGCACTGGAGCTGCTTTACTATAATGAATATATACAATTCTGATATACAAGATACTGCAACACCCCTGTCATTTTCCTGTGTATTTGCAGGTCTTAAAAAGTCACAGATGCGACAATGTACAGTGCCAGGGAATTATTTTACAAGAATGACTGGCTTGTTATATATATTATCCAGCTTATTACATGGCTACTTACTGAAGAAATAAATACACATTTGATAATCCATAGCGATAGTCTGCTACAAAGAAATAACAAACAGTAAAATGCAGTATGTCATCCCAGCTGTTTTTGTCTGTGAAACTTATTAAATGTAATATATCTATATCTATATCTATATATATATATATATATATATATATATATATATATATATATATATATATATATATATATATAAAACTTGGTGACATTGCAGAAACTGACCACTACCTCCTTTTATTTAGGTACGCCATCAAAGGGATCCAGAACCTGGTATTTTACGGATTGCCCTCCTTCCCTCACTTCTACAGCGAGGTGTGCAACATGCTGGCAGCTGGTGGTCGAGGTGAGGAGGCCAGCTGGACCTGCACTGCCCTCTATTCCCGCTACGATGCCCACAAGTTAGCCGCCATAGCCGGAGCCCAGCGAGCCGGACAGATGCTGCACTCCAACAAGACTGTTCATCTGTTCGTCACAGGAGGGGAAGATAAAGCTTCCTGATGGAGCAGGACCAGTTCATGAAACAATGGGAGGAGTAGATACTATACATTCTTCAGTGAAGCAGTTGAAAATGTGGATAAGTATTTGCCTGTGAGAAGAACGTGTTTATGGGCACTGCTGTGTTGTAGGTGGAAGTCATCTGGAAACATCAAGCTGCCAAGTGAAGAGACCTTAAAACATGATCACGTTATAAAGCTTGTCAGTGATTACTGTGCTATATAAACAGTCTGTTTCCAAATTCAGCACACGTGATCAGCATTGATTAACTGCTCTGTTGTTTTATTTTTTTATCATGTCCGGCATCAGTGTCAGCTTTGATGGTTGCTATTATGGTAACAAAACCGACATAAACGTGTTTTCAATGAATCATGGGGGTGTTGCCTTTGTTAGCTGCTATTTTATTTTTTTAAGCCACAAAGAAGTACTTCTAATGCTAATAGTCTGCCAAACTGTCTCACCAAAATGCTCCACATTATGGTTTAAGTTGACAGTAAAATGCAAAGGAGGTGTGCCTTAAATTGCTTGTTAACACAAATAGCTAATCAGCCAATCACATGGCAGCAACTCAATGCATTTAGGCATGTAGACGTGGTCAAGACAACTTGCTGAAGTTCAAAGGAGCATCAGAATGGAGAAGAAAGAGGATTTATGGCACACTTTGGGTCCCCTAGTACCAACTGAGCATGGTTAAAACTCTGCAGCCTATCTTAGTATTGTTACTGATTATGTCCATCCCTTTGTGACCACAGTGGACCATCTTCTGATGAGTTAATGAGATGATGATGATGGAGGCTCTTTAAGACAAACAGGACAGGTGGGCTAATAAATCTGAGTTGTGTGGATGTTTAAATACAAAGCTCAAGCTCTGGTCGACCAGAGGAAGCAGCACTGATTGGTAGAACCCATCTTATTCAGGTGTAGACTGACTCTGGCCTCCTGAAATGAAACAAGACTGACAGCATATGCGGTTTCCCTCTTCAAAAAACAAAGACGTCAGCCAAACAAGTGACATCCAAACGTCTGCCCATGTAATTATTAACTCCCGGTGTTGCCGCAAGACTTTGTCCACATAATTATACTTGTTTCGTCATTCTTAAAGGTGCTGGACAGCAGGTGGTCTGTCGCTGCACTGACTATGGATGACAAGACGCAGAAACTCAGCTTGAAGCGTGAAGTCGGGCTGGTGGGAGCAGTGTCCCTCATTGGAGGGACAATGATTGGGTCTGGGATCTTCATGTCCCCGCAGACGGTGCTCTACACCATCGGCAGCCCCGGGGCCAGTTTGGTTGTGTGGGCCTGCTGTGGTTTACTGGCTATGCTGGCGTCTTTCTGCTACGCCGAGCTGGGTACTGTTATCAGGGAGTCCGGTGGGGAGTACATCTACATCCTCAGGACTTCTGGTCCAGTCGTCGCCTTCATGTTGATCTTCAGCTCTGTGTTGTTCGTGAGGCCTGCCGGTGTTGCCGGCATCTCGCTGAGTTTTGCCCAGTATGTCGTGGCTCCTTTCTACTCAGACTGCCCCCCTCCGGCGCTGCTGGTGAAGTGCGTGGCTGCAGTTGCGATCATCTTGCTCGCCACTGTGAACTGCCTCAACGTTCGCTTTTCAATGTCAGTCCAAGTGTTCTTTATGGCGGTTAAGGTCCTGGTCCTGGCTGTCATCATCATAGGAGGTTTGGTGATGCTTGCCAGAGGGCACACAGAAAGCTTTGAGGACTCCTTTGAGAACACAAATGTGGGCATCAGTCACATTGGCATTGCTTTCTACCAGGGACTGTGGTCCTATGATGGTTGGAACAATCTCAATTATGTGACAGAAGAGCTGAAACGTCCAGAGGTGAGTAAAAGAAGAGAGTATTATTTATCAATAAGCTGTTACAAGGTGACCTACATCACCCTGAAAGAAACCAACCAATAAATGTTGCCTCAGATCTTTATGATAACAGTATTTATGTTTATTACCCTGTCATTAAAATCGTGACACCACCAAGCTGGAATACAGACGATGCCATTCAGTTAATGTTTAACATAACTTTATGTGTCACGTGCAAAAGAGTGAAGGGTTGTTGTGTCATGTTGTGATGTTAAATGTTAGTATTTTTTTTCTGATTATCTCATTTGTATTTTGGTATAACACCAAAATAAATGTCTTTATTTTATTTCTTTCTTGCAAAAATCTACAGGGGTTGGACAATGAAACTGAAACGCCTGGTTTTAGACCACAACAATTCATTAGTATGGTGTAGGGCCTCCTTTTGTGGCAATACAGCATTAATTTGTCGTGGGAATGACAGATAAAAGTCCTGCACAGTGACCAGAGGGATTTTGAGCCATTCTTCTAGCAGAATAGTGGCCAGGTCACTATGTGATGCTGGTGGAGGAAAACGTTTCCAGACTCGCTCCTCCAAAACAGCCCAAAGTGGCTCAATAATATTTAGATCTGGTGACTGTGCAGGCCATGGGAGATGTTCAACTTCACTTTCATGTTCATCACTCTGTCACCAGTCTTGCTGTGTGTATTGGTGCATTATCATCCTGATACACGGCACCACCTTCAGGATACAGTGTTTGAACCATTGGGTGCACATGGTCCTTCAGAATGGTTCGGTAGACCTTGGCAGTGATGTGCCCATCTAGCACAAGTATTGCCATGATATTGCAGCTCAAACCATCACCGATCCACCCCCATGCTTCACTGTAGGCATGCAACAGTCTGAGTGGTACTCTTCTTTGGGCCTTCTCCGCACCATAACGCTCCTGAATGTGGGAAAGACAGTGTGGACTCATCAGAGAACAATACATGTTTCACATTGTCCACAGCCCAAGATTTTCGCTGCTGGCACCATTGAAACCTCCATTTGGCATTGACACGAGTGACCAAAGGTTTGGCTGTAGCAGCCGAGCCATGGATACTGACCCTGTGGAGCTCCTGACAGACAGTTTTGGTGGAAACAGGAGAGTTGAGGTGCACATTTAATTCTGCAGTGAGTTGGGCAGGGTTAATACCCGGACATCCCTTTCAGACAGCTTCCTCTTGCGTCCACAGTTACTCCTGTTGGATGTGGTTTGTCCTTCTTGGTGGTATGCTGACATTACCTTGGATACCATGGCTTTTGATACATCACAAAGACTTGCTGTCTTAGTCACAGATGCGGCAGCAAGATATGTGTGATATGTCACCCATAATGTTGTGTGCATTGCAATATTTTAAGCAAAACTGTGCTATTACTCTGCTAATTGAACCTTCACACTCTGCTCTTACTGGTGCAATGTACAATCAATGAAATCTGGCCACCAGGCTGGTCACATTCAGTCATGAAACATCCTACACTAAATTGGTTAGTGTAGTCAGCAAAGTGTGATGGGTAAAGTGAGGCTCTGTTCACACAACAGCGGCACGAAGAAAGGTGGTGCAAAGAAAGGTGGCACTGCAAAGAAACACAGAGAGAGCCACAAAAAGAATGAAAAAATGCCATGAGCATGCATGTGAAGTCCTTATTTACTACTGCTTATGGTCATGTGATGATGTGTCGTCAATGCTGGGTACACACTGCAACTCCGAAATGGCATTATCAGATCTTCTCACTCTGGAACCTGTTGTCAGAAAATGCCATTGTCTGTACGCAAGGCAGAATCAATATTAAAGGTTGTGGGATTCACAGAATTCTGGCACCTGAAAGGGTTGTTGGAGGCCGACACCAAGGAGCAGTTATCAAGAAGGAGAACAGGTTTACCGAAACACAGTGGTGTATCTTTTTGACAAGAATTCCTTCTTAGCAAACTGAACGAGAGGAATCCATGTATCATTTGTTAATTTGTTGTTCAAAAGAAAACCAAAATTAAAAAAGACTTGTTTTCTCAATATTTGTTCCCAAACACAAAATGAAAAAATGGATAACGGATTTTTGTTTCCGATTTTATACACAAATGGAAAATGGAAAAAATGAATAAGAAGCAATTCCAGTGTTTCATCCAATTTGGATAATTTTTTTTGCTGCAAGTTGTGTACTACGGTCCAGCCAGCTGCTGCTCGCAAATTTGAGGTCAAATAGGGCGCTCGTATTTTTGTGTGCGGTAATCACTGGCCTTGAAGCACCACAGCGAGGAGTCGAGCGCTGCCAGTGCCCACACAGGTGCTGACTACGTTCGGCCACAGGCGCTGGCCGACTGATTGGGAGTGAGCCGGACCATGCCACCTGTGTTGGACTGGATCATCCACATGTCAGTCAGGTGTATAAAATTCACATAAAATGCAGTTTAACAGGTCAACATTAATGTGCAATTTGCAGCGATAGCCGTATTCTCTAATGTAATCGGAGCAATCGACTGCATTCATGTTGCAATAAAAGCTCTATCTCAGTGCGCAGATTATTTGCGATGTGCAAATGCATCTGACCAACATCACTGTGAGGTGGTTTGACTCAACACGTGAATCATACATCCTAAATAAAAGCATGGTTGGACCAATAAATGCCTTCAAATCCGTTGTCTGTTCATCTTTTAAAGAATGAATATGCGATAGATTCGACAGCACAGTTGAACTAGCAGAATCAGTGTTGACGCATGATTCCTGGCTGCGAGCCTCCATTGCTGTCTGAATCTAACAGTCGCTTCTCCACTATGTCACATCTATGAAAATCCCGCCCACCGGTCATTTTTTGCTCCCTTGAAGTCCTTCCCAACGGGTGAGAGTCCAGATCAATGTGTGTAGCTAGGCGGAACTACATCCACCTGGCATTCATTCTCCTTGACTCCAGAAAAATGAACATAAGTTTATCATTATCCAGCATAGTGAAGTGCAGTTAATGAGCCGCGGTCTGATCCACTGTGGACAACATGCTGGACTCAATCTGCAGGGCGCTGAAGCTGTAGCTGTTTCACATTTATTGAAATTAAGTCATTATTGTAGCAAAAGTTTATTTTTTATCATTTATTTAAAAATGCGTAAATGCTGCGTATTGCTCAATCTGAGTGAGTGTAATCTCCTTTGTGAATGTTAAAAAAAAAAGCACCAAATGTGTGGTGAGGTTTGTTAATGTGTACACAAAGCTGCAAACCAGAATCAAATTTGTGAGTGTATA
The DNA here is from genome assembly GCA_029721515.1 of Synanceia verrucosa. Classification (NCBI taxonomy): domain Eukaryota; kingdom Metazoa; phylum Chordata; class Actinopteri; order Perciformes; family Synanceiidae; genus Synanceia; species Synanceia verrucosa. Next base: position 5,194,096 of record CM056560.1, on the reverse strand, counting down.
AAAATATTTGATTTCACTTATCCCCCAATGATTTAATGATTGATAGCTCACGGTGTCTTATTTTAAATCCAACTGAGCTGCTATGCCAAAATAATTCATTAATTTTGGAGTGCTGCTGGTAAACTGTGGTGACGAAAAAGAGGCATAACTGGGAGTGGGAAATAAGAGATCTTAGTGCCATGTCCTGTAGCTGCAGCTGGCACTTTCTTCTGTCAAATCAGAGCAGACCAACACGTTTGCCACTCCTTGCTCCGGGGACTTTCAGGTTGCCAGCAGACAGGTGTGAATCTGTATTCAGCCACTGACCAGTGCCAACTGTAAAAGCCTTTGAAGCGGTCAGACAATGGATAGCAGCACACAGAAACTCAATCTGAAGAGGGAAGTGGGGATCACTGGAGGTGTTTCCTTCATTGCTGGAACAGTTATTGGATCTGGGATTTTTATGTCCCCTCAGTTTGTTCTGTCTGCTATCGGCAGCCCGGGAGGCAGCTTTGTTATATGGACCATCTGTGGGTTGATATCCATGCTGGCAGGGCTCTGCTATGCTGAGCTGGGAACAGTCATACCAGAGTCTGGAGGAGAGTTTGTCTACATTCTGCAGACGGCAGGAAAAGTGGTGGCCTTCATGTTTGTCCTTAGCTTCATTGTCGTCATGAGGCCTGCCAGTGCCACAGGAGTCGCTCTGACCTTTGCCGAATACATTGTGGCCCCGTTTTACAGCAGCTGCGCCCCTCCACAACTGCTGCTGAAGCTGGTGGCTGCAGTATCTATCATAGTGTTGACCATAGTCAACTGTCTGAGCGCCCGCTTGGCCACCAGCATCCAGGTGGTTTCCATGGTGGTCAAAGTGCTGGCGCTGGGAGTGATCATCCTGGGAGGTGTTGTGATGCTTTTCCAAGGACACACTGAGAACTTTGATAACTCCTTTGACGGAACAAATGCTGACGTCAGCTCCATTGGCATTTCTTTCTATCAGGGCTTGTGGTCCTATGGCGGGTGGAACACGTTGAATTATCTAACTGAAGAAGTGAAACATCCAGAAGTAAGAGTTTAACTTGTCTCACGATAAACTGTTGTGTTTATGTGTGTCTTAAAGTGTGTTCAGAATGAAGGCTTTGCTGGTACACACCCAGGGTGCAATTACTCCTGGTCAGAAACATTGGTGAGGAGGTATTCCTTTCCAAATCGGCACTTTAGACACTTTCTTTGGAATAATCATGGTGGTTATAAAGAAGAGCAAGAGTTTAATGGGTGAAGTTTTAAGTTGGCTTGGCAAAAACATGTATAATTGCAATGGTGTAGCCAAAGTTCAAAGCATTCCCATTCGGTCGTCAGGAATCAACCTACCAAGAGTGAAATTGATCAGATAAACAGTCCAGATATGCAGAGGACACACCCTGTGTTGCTTTACAGCTTGATTGGTTTTCTAGATAATATAAAAGATAAAATATTCTGTGATAAATATGAGACTTCAAAAGAGGGACAGTACACATGTGCAGGTAGTAGATAAAGGTTTATCTCATCTTAGATATAAAGTAGTAATAAAGTATGGCATGAATTCAATGGGTAGAGCTATTTTTCCGTGAATTCATAAGTTGGTATGGCAGAAAGTTAAATAATTTGAGTTGCAATGACAGTTTAGTTTGTTGTTTATCGTTAACCAGTGTACATGTAGCGTCAGCAGGCCATATCCAGGTTAAAGTGGACTGCAGTCAATAAGTCAAGGACATGCTGGACTCGGCGGCTTGTTTATTAAAACAAAGTTTATTAATAACGAACGCTTCCTTTGGTCCCCATCGATACACCACCAAGCGTGAAATAGATTGCACGCTTCCATCCGCCATCTACCACTTATCGCGAGGATGGAGCTGTCATGCGGCAAAAGGCAGGGATGACCCTGGGTCGACCCGGGTCCTCATGGCATTTTTGTGCAGTGTGAAAGGGTTGTAGTGTCATTTTGACCCGAGTCAAATGACCCTCCAGTCGACCAGGGAATTTATCAGCTTGGCTCGGAGACAAACAACCATTGACTCTCACATTCACACCTACGGGCAATTTAGATTAGCCAGTTAACTGAATCTCCATGCATGTCTTTGGATGGTGGGAGGAAGCCAGAGAACCCGGAGAGAACCCACACAGACACGGGGAGAACATGCAACGAACATGCAGGAATCAAACCCGGTACCTTCTTGCTGTGAGGTAACAGTGCTAACCGTACTACCCTGCAAACCGCAAGATATTTTTTATTGGTTTATTTTATGCCCTCTTCTAGAAATTGCTCCCTAATCATGGTGGTGGGCCTCTGTTGGTGTTTCCTAAGAAAAAATAGTCCTCAACAAGGTGCAGATTAAAAACGATTCTGAGCTCTCGGTGACTTGTTCTGTCTTGTCCTTGTATAGCTGAGAGCTGTTCCATATTATTGTCATGAAGCCAATCCATTCCCTGCAGATGCTGGACTAAACCGTGATTGTCCCTCAACACTTAGCAGAATCTCAGATAGTCTCAGGATTTCTTTTTTTTTTTTTGCAGATGACATGTTTTTTTCTGGCTTTATGGGGCTGCAGATTCCAGTGCATGCTGGGATGACTGCAGTCATTGTGAAGTCGCAAGTCAGAGGCCACGGTATTCTGCTGGAAAAGGGCAGTTTGGGAGGATATCTTGGGGTCTTTGCTTGGTGAGGGTAAGTGAGATCTGCAGGCACTGGCAGGGATGCAGGTGCTTTAACGAACAGTATTTGTAGAGCTGGTGCAGAATTGAGGCGAAGCCATGGATTTAATAGTAAAATTTATGTTTCGGTATTCACCTATGGTCACAGGCTTTGGGTTGAATCACAGACAGAGCAATATCTGAGGCCCCAATAATATTCACAAAAATGTTGTTTCCCATTGAGGGGAGCCAGTTAAGGGGGTGTGAGAAGTCACTGTTCTATGATCAGTGAAAAAATTCTATGATCAGAAGAGAATTTGCAGTGCTATTTGTGGCAATGTTTTACAATTCTGTTGTTTCACTTAACATGTAAAATTGTACATTAGTCATTATTTCAAACTTAAATCTCTTATATTAAGGTGGGAGAAAGCTTTGAAATTCCTAAATGAAAAAAAAGTGTTTGGAGATAAAATTAACAATAAGTTAAAGAATATTTTTTTAATTTGCCCCCTGCTTTGTTAATAAATAATGTACAAGCAGACATCTGTTTTAGAGCAATATCCTCAGAACAAACAGACTTGAGAGATGATTTGCAGATAATGTCTGTCTTCGTTTACACTTATACCTACAATTGCACCTGATTTAGACACAAACTCATGAATGTCAAATAATATTAGCCGTAAAAAGAGAAAATATGTGTTAAGAGAATCCAACTGGAAGTAATGAGCAAAGTCGAGACCACGTCACACCTAAGTTTAGTGGCTACAAAAGGGCCACCTGCTGCCTGCTTTCACCCTTTTTGTGACGCTGACATTGGCCAACATCTAGCAGTTAATCGACAGCCAGTTCTGTGTGCACTTTTAGTGTCTGCTGCCAGTGCCTTTGAGGAAGCATCAGCTTTCAAATAATGGAGAGCGACACACAGAGACTCAATCTGAAGAGGGAAGTGGGGGTCATAGGAGGTGTTTCATTCATTGCTGGAACCATGATTGGATCTGGAATTTTCATATCGCCTCAGTTTGTTCTGTCTGTTATCGGCAGCCCCGGGGCCAGCTTTGTTATATGGACCTGCTGTGGGTTGATATCCATGCTGGGTGGGCTCTGCTATGCTGAGCTGGGAACAGTCATACCAGAGTCTGGGGGAGAGTTTGTCTACATTCTGCGGACGGCAGGAAAAGTGGTGGCCTTCATGTTCGTCTTTGGCTTCATCATCGTCATGAGGCCTGCCAGTGCCACAGGAATCGCTCTGAGCTTTGCCGAATACGCCGTGGCACCGTTTTACAGCGGCTGCGCCCCTCCACAACTGCTGCTGAAGCTGGTGGCTGCAATATCTATCATGGTGTTGACCATAGTCAACTGTCTGAGCGCCCGCTTGGCAACCGGCATCCAGGTGGTTTCCATGGTGGTGAAAATGCTGGCGCTGGGAGTGATCATCCTGGGAGGTGTTGTGATGCTTTTCCAAGGACACACTGAGAACTTTGATAACTCCTTTGACGGAACAAATGCTGATGTCAGCTCCATTGGCATTGCTTTCTATCAAGGCTTGTGGTCCTATGAGGGGTGGAACACGTTGAATTATCTAACTGAAGAACTGAAACATCCAGAAGTAAGAGTTTTACTACTTTCATCAATTATAACAACACATTTATGCTGTTTGCAAACTGAGAGATTATGTACTCAACGGTGCAACCTACCCAATTTGTCCACATTGTTTCTTTGTTTCGTCTGAAAATCAGTTGCTCATTAAAACAAGAAATTGACATCATTTATTTGAATCATGCATTTGACATTTAAGGGGCAGAAATGGGGAAAAAAAATGTTTGTAAATTTATGGTTGTTGTTTTTTTTTTTTTTTAATAATATTGTGATTCCTGTAGTTTAAGCCATTTCTATATACACTGAACAAATTTTTCAAGAGCTGAAGCAGCCAGTGGCACACAATTTCATTTATTTTTTTGTCACAGCATTTGATGCTGTAGCTTTAAATTTGGATTTGGCAGCATCTAGTGGTGAGGTTGTAACTGTAACCAACTGAAACTTCTCCTGTGTGCCATTAGCAGAACTAGCGTGGCTGAAAATGTGAAAAAGGTCATGCATCTAGAGTAAGTGTTTGATTTCACGGCTGGCGCTGTGATTATACCCAAAACATACACTGAACAAAACACTTTTGTTTTTGCTCCCATTTTTAATGAGCTGAACACAAAGATCTAAAATGTTTTCTGTGTACAGAAAAAGTTTATTTCTCTCAAATATTGTTCATGCTAAATCTGTGTTAGATTGGGTGACAGTTTGTGCAGATATTGTTTATATGCAAACCAACTGTTGCAGCAGCTGTCTGGGCGGATGGTCTCAGATGATGTGGAGGTGAGGTTACACATAGTCTGAGGTTGTGAAGCCGATGGACTGCCAAATTCTCTGAAAAGCCTTTGGAGACAGCTTATGGTAGAGAAATAAACATTAAATTCACAGGTAACAGCTCTGGTGGAGATTCCTGCAGTCAGCATGCCAACTGCACGCTCTAAATGCATTTGTGAAATCTGTGGCATTGAGCTGTGTAATAAAACGCACATTTTAGAGTGGTCTTCTTTTGTGGCCTGTCTGGTACACCTAATCATGTAATCATGTTGTCTAATCAGCATCTTGATATGCCACACCTGTGAGGTGGAACGATTATCTCGACAAAGGAAAAGTGCTTACTAACTCAGATTGAGACAGATTCATGAACAATATTTGAGAGAAATTTGTGTACGTAGAAAATGTTTAGGTCTTTCAGTTCAGCTCTTGAAAAATGAGAGCAAAAACGAAAGTGTTTATTTTTTTATCAGCGTATATCTGGGCCGCCAAACCAAACACTATAGACCTTTTTCTCAATTTCAGCCACACTAGTTCAGCTCATGGCACACAGAAGTTTCAGTTAGCTGCAGTATCAACCTTGCCACTAGATGCTGCCAAATCCAAATTTATAGCTACAGTTGGTATTTTTATTTTTATGTTTTTAAATTCTCATAACTTCCTGACATCAAGAAATCAAATGTGACAAAAAGAAATTGTGACTCTGGCTGCTGCAGGATTGAAATCATCCTTTTCTGTCATTATGTTTGAGATGAATAATTTGAGGTCAGCCTTTAAACTTTATTGTACATGGTCAATACCTAACCATAACCATTAACCGCCAGTTCCTTAAGATTTAAAATTCCTAGAATTAACTTGTTGAATTAACATGTTTACACAGTGCCTAGCAAAATCATCCATACATCTGAACTTTGCCATATGTTGTTATGTTACAAGCACAGTTTATTTATTTTAGTTAAGGTTTAGGGCACTGTCTATGATGACACCAAGATTCTTTGCAAAGCCATGGCAGTATGAATTAAGTGTGCCAATGGCGCTGTCATAGCCATCTAAAAGATTTTGTTGGCCAAATAAAATTATCTCAGTTTTATTTATCACTGAGACAATTTAACAGGACCTGATCAGAGGCTCCTTGACTTGCTTTAGTTGGCAGATATATTTGAACATCCTCTGCAAAGCAATGAAATGATATATTTTGCCTCTGAAATATAGAGCCTAGGGGCAACATATACAATGAAAAGAGAAGAGGGACCAAATGGATCCCTGAGGCACCCCACATTTCAGAGGGGAAGTGGCTGAGAAGAACTGGCCTAGCTGGACAGAGAAGCGCCTGTCTGCCAGGTAGGACCCAAACCACTCCAGAACAGTGCCCCTAATGCCCACACAGGTATTTAGACGTGATAGGAGGATGTTATGATCCACTGTGTCAAAGGCAGCTGTGAGATCCAGAAGGACCAGAACAGCAGAGTTACCAGAATCAGTCGTTAAACGAAGATCATTTAAAATTCTTAAAAATGCAGTTTCTGTGCTATGGTGTGGCTTAAAGCCAGACTGGAATTTTTCTGAGAGTTTTCGAGTTTTGCTCGATATGGGACTGCAGCTGCTCAAATACCACCTTCTCCAAGACCTTGGTAAGAAAAGGAAGCTTGGAGATGAACAACAGCATGTTTAACAGCAGCAGAAACACACCCAGTCATCATGGATGCATTTATGAGGCCCATAACAAAGGGCCCAATGGTATGAAAGACCTCCTTAAAAAGACGAGGTGGGATGCTGTCAAGAGGACAATAAGAAGGCCTGAGGTGCTGGACAATATCAGTCAATGTGGAGAGGGACACTTGGTCAAATCTGTCAAAACCAACAGGGCATATGAGAGAGACAGCAGGATCTGATATGGACAGAGAACAGAGACTTTGTCAATAAAAAAAAAAACTTAAAAAGTCATTACACAGTTTGACTGAAGGAACAAGGTCGTTTCTCTCACAGGGTTTTACAAGATTATTTAAAGTATTAAAAAGAAATCAAGGTTTATGGCTATTGACTGACACAATTTTGCGCTACTTTGTGTCGGTCTATCACATAAAATCCCCTAAAGATAAATTCTGGTTTGTGCTTATAACGTGACAAATTGTGGAAAAGTTCAATGAATACTTTGCAAGGCACCGTACATCACACAAATAAATGAAGCCTGGAAGTGTTCTGATGGCTTCTGTCAGTGAATAGAGTTGCCACTACTTCAACACAGCAATAATTACCAGATAAGAGTTACTGTCCAAAGATTTACAGAAGAGTTAATATTAAATCTGAAGAACACTGTTCTATCTCTTTAAATAATTCTGACAATGTGTATATAGAAAGCAGTCCTTTAGTCTTCAGTCTGTATGACTACGTCTGGATGTCTGGATATCAACATCATCATCTCGCTGATGTACCTGACCGTGGTGGTCAAAGAACACAGAGGCCATGAAAATTAAACGGGGAATTGGATTGACAGGTGGTGTAGCACTGGTTGCAGGATCTATGATCGGCTCCGGTATATTCATGTCCCCACAGTTTTTACTGGCCTACGTGGGAAGTCCTGGAGCAAGTCTGGTGATCTGGGCATTGTCTGGAGTCATCATTATGTTTGTGGCGCTGTCTTATGCTGAGCTTGGGACAATCATACCCGAATCTGGCGGTGAATTCATCTACATACTGAGGATCTACGGGTCACTTCCTGCTTTCTTTACAGCAGTCACTTTTGTTCTGGTTATGAGACCCTTGAGTATTGCAGCCGTAGCAATTAGCGTTGCAGAGTACGCTCTCGCACCTTTTTACACGGGCTGCTATCCTCCTCAAATGGTGGTGAATAGTGCTGCTGCGGCGGCCATCCTCGTTGTTGCCACAGTCAACGCCTTGAATGCCCGGCTTGCCATCAGAGTCCAGGTGGTCTTCTTGATGTCCAAGGTGCTGGCATTGGTGGTCATCGCAGTCGGGGGAATAGTGAAGGTCATGCAGAGCAGCAGTGTCATTGTGGACAACTTGGAAGTTGAGAACTCATTTAAAGGCACTGTTTACTCTTTGAGCACTCTGGGAATGGCTTTTTATCAAGGACTATGGTCTTACGGTGGCTGGCAGAACTTGAATTATGTTACGGAGGAGCTGAAAAGGCCAACGGTGAGACTATAAAGAGCTGGGATTGTGCATGTGTGATTAAATGAATAATAGTTTTACAGGTTTTTCCTCAAATATGGCAGTCCCTGCAGTAAACAGATAATACAGATAATATCTTGTTAAAGATTAGTCAGGAGCCTTAGTTGCATGAGAACACTTTCGCTGCATTTGTGGTTTTATTTAACTGTAACAAAGGTATTTCTCTGCCAGTGTTATTATCATATGGATGTGTGATGTAAATACATGCAGTTGAAAGGTCATTGCATGCCTTAGCAGGTCATGGATGGTTCTGCAGACTTTTCTTTAAAAAAAAAAAAAAAAAGTTGTTTTTTAATTCACAGAATGTTTGCAGATCTAGGCTGTATGTCAAATTGAAGTGGATAATTTTAGACAATGACGATCAAAGTCTCTGATGTGAGACTTTGAGCCTTCAAAATACATGTCTTGTCAATCATTTTCAAGTTGTTTAATGCTTAAGAAGTAGGAGAATCTCAAAGGCACAGATTAAACTTTGTAATTGTTTTGCAATCCAGCAATGTCACTGGACAGTATGAAAATGGAATAAGAAGCACAGTACATTTACCTCTGAGATGTAGTGGAGTACAAGTATAAAATTGCACAAAATGTAAATTTGCAATTCCATGTAAGACAATATTGTCATTAAAGCTGCAATGAATCAAACTATGGATTAGGGTTAGGGTTAGGCTACTTCTCACCTCAGATGTTTTCAGAAACGTATTTTAATACACACGTTAGCTGTAAAATTAAAAGTTTGGAATGAAAGTTTGTGACCCGACCGCCATGCTGAAATCAAGGCAAAGAATAATCTAACCTTTCATTTTACAGCTGGACTGAAGACCAAAATAGTTTTGTGAGGCAGAAAATAGGAGTGAGAGAAACAGAATGTAACACTTTTCTAAAAGTTTTCACAAGCAATGATTGACAGCGGCTTCAGAGACTGCTCGGCTCTGATTGGTTGTTTTCCTTCAGGTGTGGTGAAAACTGTCTGAATGTAGTGACTGTTTCACAAAATCGACTTTTTCCACTACGTTTCTGTCGTTGTCAGAACACAGACAGACAACTAACGTTGTTCCATCTTACATAGTACGATGGTAGTTGGAGATTTTTGGGAAACGGTTGGAAAGAGGAAGTTGGGTCGTTCGTAAGTACTATGTACGACTGTGGTTTCATGCTAACTTCCATCATTGTTTGGGAAACGCACCCCTGGGCCGCCAAACCAAACACTTACTCCAGACCTTTTTCAGCCACACTAGTTCAGCTCATGGCACACAGAAGTTTCAGTTAGCTGCAGTTTCAACCTCATCACTAGATGCTGCCAAATCCAAATTCATAGCTACAGTTGGTATTTTCATTTTTATGTTTTTAAATTTGTATAACTTGTTGACATCAAAAAATAAAGCTAATGCTGTGTCAAAAGAAAAAAAGAAAAGAAATTGTGACTCTGGCTGCTGCAGGACTGAAATCATCCTTTTCAGTCATTACGTTTTGGATGAATAATTTGAGGTCAGCCTTTAAACTTTATTGTACGTGGTCAATACCTAACCATAACCATTAACCACCAGTTCCTTAAGATTTAAAAGTCCTAGAATTATCCTGTTGAATTAACATGTTTACACAGTGCCTTGCAAAAAAAAGTGTGGCGTGCATACGTATTCAGCCCCCCCGAGTCAGTACTTTGTGGAACCACCTTTTGCTGTAATTACAGCTGCTAGTATTTTGGGATATATCTCTACCAGCTTTACACAGCTAGAGACTGCAATCTTTGCCCATTCCTCTTAACGAAATAGCTCCAGTTCAGTCAGATTGGATGGAGGGTGACTGTGAACAGCAGTTTTCAGGTCTTACCACAGAGTCTCAGTAGGATTTAATTGTGTCAAGAAAGAAAGTGCATGGAAGGCGGTACGGTGGTGTAGTGGTTAGCACTGTCGCCTCACAACAAGAAGGTACCAGGTTCGATTCCCAGCCCGGAGTCTTTCTGTGTGGAGTTTGCATGTTCTTCCCATGTATGCGTGGGTTCTTTCCCGGTACTCCCGCTTCCTCCCACCATCCAAAAACATGCATGGGTAGCAGGGTTTCTATTATCTAACCCTGCTTTACTTCTCAATAACTTTATTCCTGACCTGTCTGATGTGTTCTGTAGATCATATCCACACAGAAATGGAGCCACAGTGGCGTGCATAGACTTTTTGAAGGGTAGGGGCGAAAAAAAAAGGCACCTACAGTGTGTTCTCGCCACTGAGAGGGCACTTAAGGCTCAGTCCACACAACAACGGCACAATAACGCTTGTCGCAACGTTGCCGGAAGTATTTCTGTCTACATGGCAACACGATAACAAGTGACAAGGATGTAATAGATATGCAACGCCGATAGGTGGCGCTACAAAGAAGCACAGAGAAACCCACGAAAAAGAATGAAAGAATGCAATGAGCATGCCCATGAAGTCCTTGTTATTTAAGCACGCTAAGAAGAAAAAAGCAAAAATGCCAATAAACTTAGCAGCGCCTGTATTATATATGCTACTCTGTAATCCACCATCGTTGTTCAACAACTTGAGGTGACAGGCTGATGCGCGCTGGATTTAATGCTCCTACTTCTGGTTACGTGATGATGTGAGGTCATCGTTAGCAACAACGGCAGGTACACACTGCAACTCCGAGAAAGTGTTGTCAGATCTTCTCACTCTGGAACATGTTGTCAGAAAATACCATTGTGGGTCACCGACAACCCAGGAGTCGTCTGTACACAAGGTGGAATCGGTGTTACAGGTTGTCGGATTTAGAGACTGCCGTTGTTGTGTCGACGGAAGTGTGCATTTTTTTTCTCCCAAGAGGGCACTTTATTATTTTTTTACCAGCCAAGAGGGCAGTTTAACTTGTTTTTTCCAGTCAAGAGGGTAATTGTGTTTTGGCAACCAGAGCACATGTTTTTGCCTTAAGAGGGTACTTTAATGCACATTTTACAGTGCACACCACTTGCACTACTTAAGAAGGGGACAAGATTCAGGAAAGATCCGTATAGGCTGTATACACGGAAACGCCAGGGGGGTGTTTAGGGATTTATCCATTCTGGAGGGGCAGTTTCAAAAAGTAGCGTAGATGGGCTCCTGAAACACTGGCTTGCTGGGGACGAAACAACTGCATAAAAAAAAAATTTTACTCCTAAACCCATCTCCGTGTGGATATGGCCTTAGGTGCCGTCCACACGACAAGAGAATTCTGTGAATCCGACAAACTTTATTACAGATTCTGCCTTGCGTACAGATGACTCTGGCATTGTCGGAGACCCACAACGGTATTTTCTGACAACGGGTTCCAGAGTGAGAAGACCTGATAATGCCGTTTCAGTTGCAGTGTGTACCCGGCGTTGTTGCTAACGATGACATCACATCATCACGTGACCAGAAGTAGTAGTAAACAAGGACATCATGGGCATGCTCTTTGCATTCTTTCGTTCTTTTTCGTGGGTCTCTCTGTGTTTATTTGCAGTGCCACCTAGAGTATCAGCGAGGCATATGTATTACATCCTTGTCACTTGTTATCGCGTTCTTAACCTTCATAATGTTGTTTGCTAATGTTCTTATAACGAGACTGAAGTACACACAGGTGGACTCCATCCATACATTTTCTATCGCTTATCCTCACATAGGGCCGTGGGGAGGGACTCTATTTACCAATTACGTGACTTCTGAAGGCAGTTGATTGGACTGGATTTTATTTAGGGGTATCAGAGTAAAGGTTGAATGCATATGCACGCCACACTTTTCAGATTTCTATTTGTAAAAAATCTTGAAGACCACATATCATTTTCCTTTCTCTTCACAATTTTGTGCTACTTTGTGTTGGTCTATCAAATAAAATCCACTAAAGATAAAGTCCAGTTTGTGCTTGTAACATGACAAAATGTGGAAAAGTTCAATGAATACTTTGCAAGGCACCGTACATCACACAAATAAACAAAGCTTGGAAGTGGTCTGGAGGCTTCTGTCAGTGAATAGAGTTGCCACTACTTCAACACAACAATACTTTCCAGATAAGATTTGCTGTTCAAAGATTTACAGAAGAGTTAATATTAAATCTGAAGAACACTGTTCTATCTCTTTAAATAATTCTGAGAATGTGTATATAGATAGCAGTCCTTTACTCTTATGTATGACTACGTCTGGATGTCTGGATATCAACATCATCATCTCGCTGATGTACCTGACCGTGGTGGTAAAAAAAAACACAGAGGCCATGAAAATTAAACGGGAAATTGGATTGACAGGTGGTGTAGCACTGATTGCAGGAGATATGATCGGCTCCGGTATATTCATGTCCCCACAGTTTTTACTGGCCTACGTGGGAAGTCCTGGAGCAAGTCTGGTGATCTGGGCATTGTCTGGAGTCATCGTTATGTTTGCGGCGCTGTCTTATGCTGAGCTTGGGACAATCATACCTGAATCTGGCGGTGAATTCATCTACATACTGAGGATCTACGGGTCACTTCCTGCTTTTTTTGCAGCAGTCACTTTTGTTCTGGTTATGAGGCCCTTTGGCATTGCAGCCGTAGCAATTAGCGTTGCAGAGTACGCTCTTGCACCTTTTTACAAGGGATGCTATCCTCCTCAAATGGTGGTGAATAGTGTTGCGGCGGCGGCCATCCTCGTTGCTGCCACAGTCAACATCTTGAATGCCCGGCTTGCCATCAGAGTCCAGGTGGTCTTCTTGATGTCCAAGGTGCTGGCATTGGTGGTCATCGCAGTCGGGGGAATAGTGAAGGTCATGCAGAGCAGCAGTGTCATTGTGGAAAACTTGGAAGTTGAGAACTCATTTAAAGGCACTGTGTACTCTTTGAGCACTCTGGGAATGGCTTTTTATCAAGCACTATGGTCTTATGCTGGCTGGTACAACTTGAATTATGTTACGGAGGAGCTGAAAAGGCCAACGGTGAGACTATAAAGAGCTGGGATTGTACATGTGTGCTTAAATGAGCTACAGCTTTATAAGTTTTTCTTCAAATATGGCAGTCCCTGCATTAGTCAGGAGCCTTAGTTGCATGATTTTTGCTGCATTTGTGGTATTATCTAACTGTAACAAAGGTGTGTGTCTGACAGTCTGGTTATCATATGGATATGTGATGTAAATACAGGCAGTTGCATTCATTGCATGCCTTAGCAGATCACGGATGGTTCTGCTTTTCTGACTTTTCTAGAAAAAAAAACAAAACAAAAAAAAAAACAGGATAGTTTTTAATTCACAAAATGTCTGCAGATACTGTATAGGCTGTAGGTTCAAGTGGCTAATTTTATACAAACGATGATCAAAGTCTCCGATGTGAGACTTTGAGCCTTCAAAATACATCTTGTCAATCATTTTCAAGTTGTTTATAGCTCAAGAAGTAGGAGAATCTTAAAGGCACATATTAAACTTTTTAATTGCATTGCAATTCAGCAGTTATAGATGTAGGTGATTTTCACTGGACAGGAAGGGAATGAAGATTGAAAAGTCTGTGAGTTAATGAAAGCTGTCAGACAAATGTATTGGAGTAAAAAGCACAGTACATTTACCTCTGAGATGTAGTAGGGTACAAGTATAAATTTGCACAAAATGTAAATTTGTAAGTCCATGTAAAAGAAATCAGCTAACCCTTCGTTTTACAGCTGAACTGAAGACCAAAATATCTGAGGTGAAAAATAGGAGTTACAGAAACAGAATCTAACACTTTTCTTACAGTTTTCACAAGCAGTGATTGACAGCTGTTTCAGAGACTACTCGGCTCTGATTGGTTGTTTTCCTTCAGGTGTGGTGAAAACTGCCTGAATGTAGTGACCGTTTCACAAAATCTTCTTTGTTTTTTATCATATTTGGTCAAAGTTACCGGCTCCAGCTTTAAATACAATACTCCAGTGTCAATGGTATACTATTCATCATGAAAACCTGGTGATTGTGTGTGTTTTCTTCCAGGTTAATCTTCCCAGGGCTGTTGTGATAGGCATTTCTCTGGTTACTGGCTTATATCTGCTGGTGAACGTGAGCTACCTGACAGTGATGACGCCGAGGGAGCTCATGGCCTCCAGTGCTGTAGCAGTAACTTGGGGGTAAGTCAAAAACTGGCGCCTACGTTAGACGGTGCAACATCAGCCAGTTTGGTGTGTTATGTGCTACTAACAGGCTAAAATAGCTTCAAGCCGCTACCCTAAAGCAGAGCCTCTTTCTAGCTCCATTATATTTATTTAAAAAATTTAGTCCCGACCGATGCTGGCAAAGAATTATCAGATTTCACAAAAAGCTTCACACAATTTCAGTTTCATAGATAGAGAGATGGATAGATATTTTATTAATCCTAAAGGAAATTCAAGTAACCAGCAGCCAGCATGGGTTAAAAATACTGAGCACACAGAAACATTTAAATATCCAATAAATATTCCAAAAATATATATACGACAACTAAAATACTAAATGCTAAATACTAAAATATATGCTGAAACGGTGCTAATAATAAGTATGTAGAGCAGTTCTGTCCAAAACCTATAAACAGACTTGATGTGAGTTACCCTTTAACCTGACTTTTTAATTGCAATTTAATAGCAAATCAGCAGCAGGTGACCTGTAAACACAGGAAAGAATGATGCTTTTGTGAGAGCTTAAATTTAGATTTAAGTGTTTATTGTCATTATGCTTTGGATAATGAAACATGAAGTGCATCTCTGACGTAGCGACCTCTTGCCACAGGAACAAGGTGTTTGGAAGCTGGGGCTGGATCATGTCTGTGGCTGCAGCGTTGTCTGCTTTTGGGTCACTGAATGGGACGTTCTTCAGCGGTGGTCGTGTTTGCTTTGTTGCTGCCAGGGAAGGACACTTGGTGAGAGTTGCAGCTTGTGAAGAGAAACTAAACAGGTTGTTGATTGCTCCGCATGAGACGTTTTCACTGAGTTTCTCTTGCTGTTTTGTTCATAGCCAGATATTCTGGCCATGGCTCACGTCCACAGACTGACTCCATCTCCGGCCCTGATCTTCACCACCATGGTCTCTCTTCTGGTGCTGATCCCTGGAGACTTCCAGAGCATTGTCAACTACTTCAGGTGAAAGCTGGGGCAGCTTGGCATGTATTTAATGTTGTATAAAGAACTTATAACTTATTTGCATGTGTCTGACATCCCTCTTCATTACTGTTGTCAGTTTCACTGCCTGGTTTTTCTATGCCATCACCCTTTCTGGACTTCTCTACCTCAAGTTTAAGAAGCCGGAGCTCCCCAGGCCATACAGGGTCAGTGTCACACACCAACCCTCTCAAAATGCCATCATCATACACAAAAATGTCTTTTTACTAACTAAGTTTCCCTCTCTCCACAGGTTCCCATTATACTCCCTATACTGGTCCTCATCGTGGCAGTCTTCCTCGTGCTGGCACCCATCATAGACAACCCTCAGATAGAATACCTCTATGTGACTTTATTTATCCTCAGTGGTGCTATATTCTACTTCCCCTTTATCCATTTCAAGCTCTGCCCAGGGCTGTTGACCAAGCTGACTGTGTTCCTGCAGCTGTTCCTAGAGGTTGCCCCAGCAGAAAAAAACCTGTGAGGGAAATATTAACTGTGCTTTGCAGCCACACTTGTCAAATAGTGCAATTTACATTTAATAGGACTTTTACTATTACCTCTTGCTTCTCATTGAAAGTGCACTGTGTAAGCTGTAGTTTATCAACAGAATGACAGACAAACAGACCGTTGATGTTATTTCAAAGACGTCAGTGTATCCTGTTGCAGATATCTGCTGAGTGTTTGTTACTCAGATTTTTTTTTAGTCGTCCCCGTTGCCGTGGGGGAGGTCACTCATTTCTGCAACCAATAAATAAACTAAATAGACTGGCTCTACATATGAAGATTGTACTGTGAATTTTGCGTTTTGCTGGCTCTGCTTTTAAGGTATTGATGGACTTTTTCTTTTTTTAACTTATGACATAATACGATGGGCTACACTATTACTATTCTCATTTGAGTCAGGAGTTGTCTGTAACTTGAGAAAATTCAAAATGTAAAAAGACTCTCTCTTCTTCTTAGGACCCCTAGTGCCCACCTATGTGGCCTTCACAGTGCCTGAATGAAAATATTTATTTGTGATGTTGTCATATACATACATACATGCTTTGTTTTGGTTCAGGCAGTATGAAGAACACATAGGTGGATACGAGGGGTCCTTAGTAAACTATGATATACAGGAAGTAGAGTCTGTTTACAGATTGAATTTTCTCAAATGAGAATAGTAATAGTGCAGATCATCCTTTTAAACGCCTGTTTAAGAGATGGTCAAGTTTGTGTCATTTACTGGCTGCATTTTAGTGCCCGCTTCACTCCTGTTAAATGGATATCATCAAATCCAAAATCATCAGAAATACTCCAAATGACTCTGAAGTGATACGGGTGAGTAAATGGCAGTATTTTATCCCAGAAATAATATTTGTCAAAAACTGAACTTCCTTATCACAAAACTACAAAGATCAACATTAAGCCTGCTGAAAATCAGTGTGAAGACCATAAAGACCATTTAGCTCAGTGCACCGCTGTGACTTCTTGCTTTTCTAATACTAGTAGTCACTCGCAGTCTGTGAATTAGTAGGATTAACAATAAGGCATTGACAGTTTTAAAATAATCAAACAGATGATGTGAATTTAAAAAAAAAAAAGTTTATTAAATACTTATTACCCACAGAAAAGGATAAAACAATAAAATGGACAATTCATAGTGCAACTTTCACATGACAGAAGATTGTTCAACACTAAAACAGGAAAGAGTAGGGAAGGGAGAGAAGTTTCTGCATGACCGTTACCGTCCGTCTGGAGATACCTGATGCTTTTGTTCTGCTCCACTATTGTGTTCGCGAACAATTCACCTTTTTTGATTATTTTTTCTTACACACTATTTTGACACATAACATAATGCTGAGAAAGCTTGTCCTTAATCACAAAAACTTGTCCCTTTTTTCAAGCTGCAGTTGAGGAATCACTGTGCTCCAGTTTTCTTCTCTGTGCCGTTTGAAGCTTTCGATCGGCTTCCAGATTTGTCTTCACAGCTCTGCTCACCTGTCCCGCTGCCGCCACCCTGTGATAACTGGAGACACAGCATGTGAAGTCGCTTTGCGTTCATGTCTGCATCCTCCGCTCCCTCGCAGCACTTTATCCACAACTGAGGGATAGCCTCGATGCCATAGTGGGCCCCAGCAATGGCCCCTGCCATGCAGGCTATGGTGTCTGTGTCCCCTCCCAGGGCCAGGCTGTACGCTATTGTCCTCTCCAGGCCACCGTAGTTCTCTGGGAGGCATTCCCTGGGCTGCAGACAGTGGAGGACGCAGAAGATAGCAGTGGGGACCGAGTGGAGCGCTGCGATGCCGTTACCTGGAAGGAAAGGTGGCAAATGATGACTTTTAAAAAAATTAGAATATGAGCTGTAATGTGATGATATAAGGTGTGAAATACAGCAGATTCAGTCGGGCTACAACACCCTCATTTCAATCACCTCTTAACTCATTGAATGCCGTTTTTATAAACCAGAAGGTGCCACTTTTTCTACAGAATCTGTTTATTTTGCTCTCTAATTGCGATTGTCTCCACTTCCTGATTTGATATCTGCACATCTTATGCTGTGACTACATCTCCAAGAAGCCCCAAAATTACTCACAAGAGACCGCAATTGGTGACCCACTGTCGAAAAAACACTTTGACGGCGAAATAGATCAGTGGCAGTGGAGTTAAAGACACTGAATAAAAACTAAAAAAATCTATAACTGAACAAGAGTATCAAAAAATACATAAAAAAAATGTCTCAACTACAAATAAATGGCAAATAGATGACACAAAAACTAATCTGCAGCTATTTTAACTCTTTGAGTGCCAGCCGTTTTTTAAAATCAAAAGTGCCTTTTTTGCCCACTTTGAGTCATATTTGAAGACCCACAGAATATTTTGTACTATGACTCTGAAAACAGAGTAGCTCAAATGAAAGAAGAGACTCTATTTCATCATGAAAAAACGTGTTTGTTTTTACCTTGTTCTATTCTTGTTTTATGTGGAGTAGAGGCCACTTTTACCAAAATCACTACTTTTTGTCCAGAATCCGCTTGTTTTGCTCTCTAATTACGATCGTCTCCACTTCCTGCTTTGATCTACGTGGTGCATATTAACCATTTGTGTCCTGACTACAAATCACAGAAGCCACGAAATTACTTACAGGGTGTGGGAGAAGAAAAACACTTTGATGGCACAACTCGTCAGTGGCACTCAAAGAGTTAATAAGTGTAAGTGTCTTCAATGGTTCCTGCATCTTAAATATGAAAATGCGGTTTTCATTTGCTTCTGTGATGGTAGATCTTATGTTTGCTTGAACAAAAAATGTATAATCTGACATTTATAAAACTATTATGGGCATCCATTTAATTGAGAAACTAATTGGCAAATTAACCATTAATGTTTGATACTGGTTTGGGCCCTAGATAGTATCAATACAAAGATAATACTGTCAGTGATGTAGTGAGAGTATAAACAGGTATACCTACCCACTATTTTTCTGGTGGTTTAAAGCCAAAACATCACTGAAATATACAGCGCTACTGATCTACCCAGTAGTGCACCCTCCCCATCAACGACCACTACACCAGGAGATTGTAGATATAAAATACAGGTGTTGGTAGGGACAGAAAATGATGGCTGGATGATGTAAAAACCTCTGGATAAAGATGATGATATAAAAACCTCTGGATAAAGATGATACTGACCCAGCTCAGAAATGACCTCCTCTATGCTGACCTTGCTTCTGTCCATCAGGTCTCTGATCCTGTACAGGCGCTCACAGAACGGCTTCTCTGCTTCTTTCAGGCTGGACAGAAACACCATGTTAGCGGTCCTCCAGCACCCCCAGTACTGACTGAACTTGATGTCCCACTATTCTTTATACCTCTCTCCTTTGTTGAGGAGACTTTGTTCACGCAGTACTCACATTCTGGCATCATTGCGCGTTGCCTCGTCGTCCTCCACTTCCTCCATCTCTGTGATTAACCTGCTGATGAACTGCTGGGGCAGGTCTAGCGCCCCTTGCAGGGAGAAGTGCACAGCTAAGGCCTGCAGCACTGCCCCATTATAACCCAGAGAGCAGGAGTGGGTCAGCATGGCACCCAGACGGGCACACTGTAGAGAAAAAACAAAGGGGTCTATCCAAGTCTGCCACAACAACTCAGTGATGTAAGACTTCACAAAGTTATGTATCGTTATGAAGCCATTAATGTTCACCACTTAGGCCAAAGGTTGTTTTAATTTAGACTTAAGACTTTACTTGAGACGTGTCAAACTGCATGTTAATGCACAAATGCACAACAGAATTCAAGTTTAAGACAAAAATGTATATAGCTTTAACATGCCAACGACATTTTTGCTCCAGCTCAAAGTTGCCCACTGCTCACCCTTTTAACATCAGCTGCATTGGGGAAAGCCAGCGCAAAGGGGGCCGCCCTCATGGCTCCACCGTTCCCAAAGGAGCCTCGACCATTAAACTGGTCCCTGGCCGGCTGGTACACATCACTGATCTGAGGGGAGGACAGCTTCTTCAACACCTGGATCACTCCAGAGCCATAACCACGACCAGGCGAAGCACTGTACTCCTTAGCAAACCTGGAGAGGGGAGACACCAGAGCTTAAGTGTGTTTTGTGTGTGTTACTACAGAAGCCACTGGAACAACATTTACACCGTCACACACTGCAGAGTGGCTATTAGTGTCATCAGGGTGCAGTCGGATACCTGCGAGCCATGTCCTGCTCATCAAAGCCAGTTCGGGTGAGTAGAGACTGGACCACACAACGTGCCATTGCCGTGTCATCACTGTACTCCAGGACACCTAACAAACACACACATAAACACCACATGAGAATGTCATATCGCATAATCAGCATTATTAGAATTATCCATCCATCCATTATCTACCGCTTATCCTCATAGGGTCAGACAGACAGACAACCATTCACACTCACATTCACACCTACGGTCAATTTAAATTAGCCAATTAACCTAATCCATTATTAGAATTACAAATACATTTTGGTGACTTATGGCTCTTCTCTACAGGCACGGTACAGAACAGCTCTACACGGTTGTATCGCTTTTCCACTAGTACCTGGTACTAGGTACTTTCTTCGTACTTCCTCAGCCCTGATTCCAAGCGAGTCGAAGCAATGCTAAAACGTGACATCAGCCGACTGCCTTCCACTGATTGGCCAATGAGTGTCATCATTGGAAACATCATTGGATGTGTGATGTCTGACTAGACTGTAAAAACCAAACACAACTTGACCCCACCAACTGCTTCCGTGTTATTACACAAGAAAATGGCATCGCACAAAACAACGCCATGATCGCTTTGGTGTCCTCCATTGTTCGTGACACTAGTGTTGTTGTATTTCTTCGTGGCTTTCTGTGTTGCATGTAAATGACATGGCAATTTTGTGCTGCCGTATGATGACCCCGCCCATGCCAAGGAGGTACAATCAAGTACTCAGTTGTAATGGAAAAGCACCAAAACTGGGCCGTACTGTGCTGTGCTGTTACTGTGTAGTGGAAAAGCCCCATTGGTGTAAAGGTTTTCCCAGTTTTAAATGGAATACCTGAATTGAAAGTGAGAGGGGACTGAGGGGTCTGGAACAAGCAGGAAACGGGAGAAGTATGAGTCTGATGATTTAAAGTTTGGCTTTTCATGTGTTGGTCCGACAACGCTCCGCTGCCACAGTGTGTTATTAGCAAATAGGTGCTAGCTAACGACAGGATGCCGCCATGTAAACGGCATCATATTGAAACCTTGGCTCTCAAGTCTCACCATTCAGTGTAACAAGCATTTCAGCGAACTGATTCGTTCAGTGACTCGTGAATCTTCTATGAACGACTCAGCCAGTAGGTGAGAGGCGACTCAGTGAACGACTCAGTAACTAAGTGATTCTACCAGATTCCTCCTCACAGGGAAGTGGGGGATACGCTCTCATGGCGTTGACATGCTTCTCCAAGCTAACGGCAAATGTTGAGTCAAGCCCCATCAAAAACGCACACATCCCAGTCCTCAACGAATCTTTTGAAAGAATCATTTTAATGACCAGATTCTATAGGATCAGTCAAAGGAACTGCCTGTTGTTTTGCCCATCCCTACAACCGGCATGTGTGCAGCCGGACGTGCAGCAAGATGATCTGGGTATGGCAGAGCTCACCTCTGGGCATGGCACAGCTCAGCCAAAAACAGCATACCTCTACACACCAGCCAATCAGAAAATAGCACTACTGTATCTGGGTAAGATGGGTGATCATTTTAAGTGTAGCCCACAATTTTTAATGTGGTATAACACTGGACTAGTGAGCCTGTTTATAAAAAAAAATCTGTTGAAAAGTTAAATTGTGTTAAAATGTGTTTAAAAATAGGTTAAAAACACAAAGATTTTAAAAGATATTTAAGCACACACACAGACAAAGATGTTTACATATTTTAAAGCTATTTTAAACATCTTTGTCTGTTTAAAATATTTTATTAAGAACATACATTGTTTTTAAAAAAATAAAGACATTAACAGAAATTATTGTTAAACACTTTTTTGAGTCAATGTAACAATAATAATAATTCGGGGGAGGCTCACTATCCCACACTTTGAAAACCCCTGTTTTATAGTAGGCTATATTATTGTTTTTGCAGGACAGCTTGTGGGTAATGGTTAGCCCACTGCTAACCAGTGCCACCCTGTAGCATGGTACTTCATGCATAAAGCCTTGCACTGACCATTCCCCTTGGTGTCGTCGTCCAGGCTGCTCAGGTGCTGCAGCACACTCTCCATGGGAACCTCCTCCGCTCCCTCAAACTCTCCACCGACACAATCTCCCAGCACGGCCGCGACCAGCGCTCCTCTAAAACGGGACAAAGACGGCGGCCCCCCCGTTGTCACCGCTCTCGCTGCCGTCATTGCCATTCATCCGCCGTGGAAAAGACTTAAGCGTACCCAGAGAAAACACCCCGCCGGTCTCCTGACCAGACTGTCTGGCAGGAAGAGGATGCGGTCTAAGCTGCAACGATTACAACAGTAACAAATGTCGACTCCACTCCTTCTCAATACTGCTTCCTGAAACCGTTCAGATGTCCGTTTGACTCCGATGAGCGGTTCGAGTCGGCGCACATAGCGATAAGCTCACATAGAGCGCGCTACAAGAACATCACCATCCAGGAGATAACCCTCAATACGCGAAACTCTCGCGATAAGTGGCAACGCGAGAGTTTGCAACTTGTGGGTTTTAAACGCGACCATTGTCGATACATGCTGTAGATGTACTGTAGATGTGCCGTTGGTTTGCGCACATACCCTCGTTTTTACGGTACAGCCCTGCATTATCTATGGTCGCCCTCTGCTGGAGAGGAGCTCAGCTGGATGTATGTTTCTGTGTTCAGTCTATAATTTCTCACTCCTTGAGGCTTGAACTCAGAAATGACCAGTCTATCCAAATTACTATAATTACTATCACTATATTTATTTTTCGTTTGTTATTTATCGTCTACCTACTCTGTTAAGTTTTCATTTATATAATTGATACTTTCATTTTTCCCATTTCCCTCTATATTTTATTTTATGTGTGATTATTATTGACAGTATTTTATGAATCAAGAAGAGCTTTTTTGCCAAATGTGCTTGCACACACAAGGAATTTGACTTGGTGTTAAAAGCTTACAGTACTCACAGAAAATAGAAAATATGTATAAAAAATATAAGGACATACATTTCCAGGGCCAGTTCAAAAAGTGTACTACTAATTGCAGACTGAGTAAATTATTAAATAGATAAGTGAACAAATAAATTAGGTTATAATATTGCACGTGGGTACTAAAAATGTCACATGGGATCAAAGATATTGCACATGCATGAGTATCATATGTCCTGATATAAGGTTAAATGTATCTCCTTAATAAAAATATGATGCCTAATGTTCTCTGTTTTTGTACTATTCATGGTGCTTTATGAAGTTTGTCCAAACAGAGCAATGTAACTGCAGTCCTTTTCTGATATATTGAATATCTAAATATGTGAGTAACCCATTATATTATTGATAATCAGGTTCCACCTAACCTAATGAGGGTTTTGACACTTTGCAGACATCTTTGAACGCAACACTGTTATATACATGTGTATATATTTAATATCCTACTAATATAATATATTAGTTGTGTGCATTGTTATTCAATTACAATAAAAACTTTTGGCATTGACGGTACAATTATAGATACTAATTACGCATAATGTAATTCTATATTAACTGGCAATCACATGTATTCTACAGAGCGACCTAAATCATTCATATTTGAAAGGAATAATTCTGTAATACGGTGTTAACGTTCTGTCGCTCAGTCCATCCTTTTAACAGGGCACGTGTTTCATAACTGGGATTACCGTATTCACTCGAATACCGCATGGTGTATATTTCTGGAGATGATTCCTAGACAAGCGAAGGTTAGGTGTGTTGTGTTCGAGTGAGAATCAGAATTAGGTGTAGTTACCAGGCATTTATAACAGCGGACTGCGTTTTTACAACGAAGTAGTTATCTAAACTGGAGCTAAACTCGACTTCCTACAATGTCGAGTGCAAAAGATGAAGAAGAGCCACCCAAATATAGGGTAACTATCTTCCCTAGTGTTTCTTCTTTGTCGTGTTTACGTTTAAATGACCAGTGTGTGCGAATTAAGGGCATCTATTGACAGAATGTTACAGCCTTTGGTAAACACGAAAAGTGTTATTATCTAAAACTAAGAGTGGTTGTTTTTTTTAGCTGGCTTAATAAGAGCCCTAAGTATCTTGAAAGGGTGCTAGTATTAGCAGTTTTTCTTCTCAAAGCCCGCCATGTTGCGCCGCCATGTTTCTACAGTATGCCAGAATGGACAAACTGCCGTAATGGGGGATTTCGCGTTACTCAAGTGGCAGCGGGAGCGTGCCGGTTTGATGACGGAGACGAAAGAAATTTGGATAACTTTTTCTGGTGCTGTTGTTTTTTTAAAGACTTTTGTTTGTTTTACAATCACAAGTATGTATTTGACAAATGGGGATCACACTTATTGCTTAGCATGGACAAAAGCAAAGGAGGATGAACTGCCGAATCAAAAACATGAAGAAACTAAACAAGGACTGGACAGGCGACGGCAGGAAATGATAAACGTTGGTACAGCTTTTACCAACTGGAAGTCGTTGATGAGGGACAAAAGCCTTCGCAGTGGCTTGAACTTGCTGTTTTCTCCAGAACTTGAAGGCCACCGTATGTTATTTTATTGCTCGGTGTTAAATCAGTTTGTTGCAGTTGTCAACCTCACCGTCAGATGCCGCTAAATCCTTGGATGGTTTATATGTAAAACGGTTTCTTGTCTTCATTAAGTATGTACAAAACACTCGGTAATTAGTTGTCACTTGTCGGGTTTGCCTGGCAAAGATAATCTGGTTTCGTAATCGAGTTTACAGCAGCATCCTTTTTGTTCATTAGCATCGTTAGCCGCTTGCATACATCACCCAGACCCTTCAGAGGTGGGTGGATGTTTGGAAGCACGGCGTCTGCAGCATAATTAAAACATGGCGGACTCGGAGGAATTTAGACTTAAACGATTGAAGGTAAGGATTGCAAACCTTTAGTTATGCATGGTAAACCCCGGACGTTAAGCTAAACTGATTAACTAATGTAGCCACACAATGAGACATGTAGTTTTCCTGGGCTAGCTTCCGGTCGATATGTTCACGTTTAAGCTAACCTTAGCTAGCTAGCTTAATGTTACAAACCGATAGCTTGCTTCTCTTGTGCACTGATGGATACCGACACGCTGAGCTCCGTGTGCGCAAAAACCGGACAATTTGATAATCAGCAGTAGAAGATATTCAGTGAACTATGACGCAGGCATTTTTGTGAAGCCCTACAATCTGTATCAGTCCAGCACTGTAGCTGTGCAGATGCTGGTTCTGCATCGCAGAGGGCTGCTGTGAACAATAATAGTGAAGATATAGTCGAACTAAAGTGTTTTCTTACGAGCCACTTACATGTCATATTTACCCGAAAACTACAAGAACTGACGTGAAGTTATCACAGTCCCTTACTGGGTTGTTTGGTGTGTGTGTCTGCATATATGCCAGGACGCAATAAATTGACGAATTTTAAATGGGAGTTTGGTGGGACGCCCCCTCTTTTAACACTGCTCGGGCAACATGAGGCCTATAGCCATTATAACCCATTGATTACACAATGAATGGTTCTTCGTGTTAGCCCAAACAGTAAGATGCTCATCATAATAGTATGACAGAGAGACACAGTTATTTCTTTCCACCTGTGTTGTGTGTTATGATGTTATTATTATGTTACAATGAAGGTAATGGGGAAAGCTTGCTTTCCAGCCCACTGTAACAGGAATGGTTTTGTTGCTGTAAGACTGTGTTTAGTATGGGCATGTGCTGGTCACTGATGTTATAAGTAACCATAGATACATCAGCACAGTAGATCTGAAATACAGTTTTGATGAAAAATGACTTTCCCAGTTTGAAACCTTTTTGTGACATTGAGTGTAACCCCGGTAGTCTGCTTATCACTGTCTGAATGGCTCAATTAACTCCTGAACTTGTTATTTTTTTCTAATACAGAGCAACAGCTAATTAAAGGGATAGTTCGGGTGATTTGACATGAATCTGGCATCCCCATCAGCAGCGTCGTGCATCAACACTGACTTACCCGACAGCGTCCTGTGCACCGAGTTCCTGCCCGGTTTTGGTGCTGATGAAAGTAGTCCGGCAAGTCAACTGGGGTCATGAAAATACAGTGTTTTTCTTCTCAAAACATTATGTGTTCAAATGAGTGATACATATGCGTCACAAAACCGTCCACAAAAAGATAGACCTCATAATCGCTTGGCGCTATTTTCTCTCAATTCGTATCACTGCGGCTGCTGTCAGCCGCACAAATCCAACACTTTTTCAGTTGTTTGGCAGTGTATATAAGTACATATATATAAGAATATATGTAAAAATGGTGTAGACTGTGGTTATCAGGCTGTAAAAACAAAAATCTGGCTGAATCTCTGTACACATTTCACCGTTTTCCTGTCACAGACATTGCTCTGAGGCAACTTTGACTTCTTGCCATAGGCTTCAATGTGGCAACCAAATTAGCAAAGATAAAAAAGCTTTGTGTGTGTAGTGCCCACTTCAGCGATGACGATTATGTTCCTTCATGGAGAGAGGAAGAGACATGTTTTGAAGAGAGCTGCTGTCCCTGCACCCCAGGTAAGAACAGGTGGTGCCGCTATGTTTACAAGTGAACAGGCTATTAAGAATCAGTCAGGTTGTGTGCAGCAAATCACTGTCATATTACCAGTGAAGTTTCTACAAAACATAACGTTATATGTAGGCTGTTATTTATTGTCAACTACGTGGACGTTTCCATGTTTCTGTGAGTAGCCCATGCCTCCAGTCACAGCATACAGAATGTGAAAGGACGTCATGGCGCTATGCATTGTGGGATCGTGGGCGCCATCTTTGGATGATGGCGTATGTAAACAATCCAGCTTTCAACTGAAGTATCTCAGTGTAGAAGCAGCCATATAGAGATGGTCGGGCAGTATTGCTGTGTTAATGGCTGTTACAGCCGATCGCATGATAAATCCGGCAAAAAAAGGGATAATGGCATCCGCTTTTTCTCATTTCCCACGTGGAAAAAAAACGAAGGTCCGCAAGTTGAGGAAATAACGAAAAGACGACAGCTCGCGTGGGCAGCAGCAGTGCGAAGAAAACGCTTTAAATTTAATCGGATTCCTGGACATATGAAAGTGTGCTCTCTTCATTTCCAGTCAGGTGAGCTGTTTGTTGTTGTCTTTTTACAACTTTGCCCAGTGTTGTCCTCGTAGTGTGTGTGAGAGAGAGAGAGAGAGAGAGAAAGAGTTGGCGCCAAAACGTTACTCAGCTTGTCCACGTTTCCTCTGGTATCTCCAAGAACTCTTAGTGATTTAATGTCAGAACCTGCATTAATGGATGAAATCACTCGGTTTCTGTTAATCCAGGGAAGCCTTCCTATGAAATGGAGGAAACACATCCTGATTGGGCGCCCTCTTTGCTATTGGGACATAATGAGGTGAGGGTACACAATAAAGACAGATTGGCACGGCAGCAGAAGAGGAACAAAAGTCAGAAAGAGAGGACAGATGAACTCAGAGAGGACAATGTGATGTACAAAGAGGAGGGAGCCACAACATCAGGTGGGAGATGGAGGAAAGGTCTCATCAAGTAGGGAACGATTGAGGACAGGGCACCACAAGAAGTTAGTGCTATGGCATATACTGATGACCATTGTGACCATCACAGGATTGTGAAATGGGCCAGCAAGTGTGATGAAATCAACTGTCTCCTAGAGGAAAATTTTGAAGCATAAGTTAGCTAAAAGGGAAATGACAGCAGAGTTTCTGAGATGTGATGATAATAGAGTAAAATATTACGCTGGACTTGTGAGTTATGACGCACTAAATGTGTTGTTGTGCCATGTAGTCCCTTTTCTGCCACAGGGAAAGAGAAAGCTCTCTCCATTTCAGGTGATACTGATTAATGCATCTTCGGTTGGATCTTCCATTGCAGCACATTGACCATTTATTCAGTGTGCACAGAGGAACAGTGAGTGCTGTAGTTTCAAGAGACCGTCAATGTTCTCCATGCACGCCTGGCTTCTTTGGTGCATTGGCCAGACAGGGCAAGTTTACAAGTTAGCATGCCACATCAATTTGTTGTGACATTTGGGAAAAGTATAGCGGCTGTAATTGACTGTTTCAAGGTTTTCATTAAAAGACCATCCAACCTGAAAGCTAGGGCACAAACATTTTCACTGCAAGAAGAACCACACACTTAAATATCCGACTGGTGGAGAGGAAATCACATTCCTGGACAAAATTGTTGTTGTTTGCTGTGCTCTCACAAACTATGTTTCCAAGTGTTGTGCTGGGAATTTGATTCTCACAGCCATTTATCATAACAATGTAAATGTCATGTAAATATGTAAAAGTCATGTAGCTGGAGGTTTTATTTTTTGTTGTTTTTTTTTTTTTAAATGGTTGAATAAAGACAATGTAAAGTCATTACAGTGTGTCATTAAATTTTTTTGGGTAAAAAAAACAGGATATCATTCTATAGCTAATGCAGTATGAAGCTAACAATATTTAACTACATAGAAATAGATTGCAAACAGGAACAAAGTAATAATTCTAATATTTTTTTGAGAAGAAAAATGCTTTATTTTCGTGACCCCAGCCAACTTGTCGGACTACTTTTGTCAGCACCAAAACCGGGCAGGAACTCGGCGCACAGGACTCTGTTGGGGGTAATGCTGCGTTCGAGTTGTCCTCGTAAGTCGTAATTTATGAGTTCCAAGTCGTAAATGTCAACTGAAACGCCCCTCGAAGTCAGATATCCAACTCGTGAAGACTTCACCAATCCCAACTTGACCACAATGTCATAATCCAAGATATCAGCGCCGTGTAGTGTTATACGTAACATCCTACAGTAGTCAGATGTTTTTCCCACACATAATTACAGGAAAAAAACACACACCCTCCATGTCATCTTTGTGTCTGTCTGCAACAAACTTTTCATTAGAGGCGTCCATCTTTGTTTTCTGTCTAGTTTACTTGAACGCCGTCAACATGGGTGTGAAATCATTCCAGTTGCGAATCTTGACTGCCGATACAACATGAACGGTGCATAAGTCAGTGTTAATGCACGACACTGCTGGGGATGCCATACAGATTCATGTCTAAAGTCTCGAACTATCCCTTTAAGTTGTACTATTTTGTATCAAAATCAGCTTCTCAGAGTTTAGTCGTTATGAGTAAAACTGAAAAGGATACTGACTGGGAAAATTGAATCTGAGTTGAAATACTGAAGTCACAGGTGCTCTGGTGTCTTCATTCCCCAAAATAATTTTATATCTGTGTCTTTATAGTCTTTATAGTGAGGGTAGAATTATCACTGTGGTAAACATTTAGTTCCTTTTGACATTAAATGACATTACAAGATTTTAAGCAGCAGATATTAGGTTTGACAGCGAGGAATAGAAGACGAAAGTACATTAATATTCAAGTTCATTCCTAGGGTTTTAGAGATGCATTTTTACTTTACCTTTTTCTGCCCCACAGCACGAGGAGCGTCTGTCCAGAGTGTTTGATGAAGTGATGGGGCTTGGAGACTTTGCAGAGTCATCCAGGGGCTCTGCCAGCTCTTCCAGGAGTGGAGGCCAGGATGATACAAAGGGAGTAGACGAAACTTCAGGACAAGGGGACCAGCAACCGGTAGAGGAAGAGGACAGCAACGACAGCAGACAAGAAGAAAAGATGGACGAGGGGACAGGAGAGACATCCTTTCCTCATGTTTCCTCCCCTCCCTCTGTCCAACACGCCTCGTTTACCATGGGAACCAAGGACGGAGGTGCAGGGGGAGGAAGTGGAGGGGCAGCGTTTGATGATGCACTGGATGGACTTCCTTCGTTTGGGCCAGAAGAAGAAGAAGATGAAGACTGGCACTTTGCCCTCCCAATGGGCTCCCTGGATGATGGTAATGTGGATAAGACGATGCAGAAAGACGGCCAAACAGGAGTAAAGAGCAACACACCTGATCAGCCCAGAGAGGAGGAAGAGGAGGAGGACGACCAGGAGAGGGGAGAGAGCACCGAGTCTGCTCACACCTCCCACTCCTCCAAGGACAACACACCTGAGAACAGCAGAGGTAAAGTAAGCTGCATGCACATGAGAGTATAGACATCTGTAAAGGACAAGATTGATCACAAATATCATATTGCAAATGCCCATCCACAGTATCACAGCAGTTTCACACATTTGGTTCCGTTCATTTGTCACAGAGAATGCTGTTCACACTGTTTTATGTCATCTGTGGCTCTGGGAAAATCATAGTGATGTCAGGTTTAGAGCTGTGTGATATGGACAAAATGGTATATCCGATATATAAAATTTTATATCCCAATAACTATATATATGATATAATTTTTTTTCTGATGTTACGTTATCGTTGTAACGTTAGCTTTCCGTTGCACTCTCCTCTGTCACCTCTGTGGTGTAATCAATGGTATATCCCCACTATGCAATAAAGATGCACATCCTCCATGCTGCTTTACCTCCGTTTACTTCCGAGCTACAAAAAACGAGTCCTTGCTGGTGTCATAAAATGCTACCACAAAGCAGTAGCGTTGCTGTAGTTACATTGGCCTTCATACCATTATGTCTATGCTTCATACGGTGAACATGTTTTGAAGTCTCATGGTACATTTGGATTATCCAGCGGCCATTCTGACATTGAGATATGCTTTACGTGGCATGTCTAAACCACAACCACAGTAACGTTAACGTTAGTGTAGCAGCAGAGCTAACCAAGTAGCTACATGTTGAAATTATGATATACAGTCATGGAAAAAATTATTAGACCACCCTTGTTTTCTTCAATTTCTTGTTCATTCTAATATCTGGTACCACTAAACGTATAATACAATGAACACAACAAAAAATGCAGCTGGTCACATAATACTTTATGTCCTATTTGACATTCTTAAGCTTAATTGATTCCCAGGGTATATAAGAGGCCATTTCATGTCACAAGCAGCACTGCACATGCAAAGGCCTAGAGTGGTTTCCTGCTTACATTCAAGCCGTAGCACAACTCAGAAGTTGTCAGCTCTCACATAATGCCTAAAACAAAAGAATTATGTGAAGCAACAAAGGCAGCCATCTTGGCACTGCTGGAAATTGGCATGAGTGAGAGACAGGTAGCGAAAAAACTGAAGATCTCCAAGACAGCTGTTCATTACAACAAAAAAAAACAAGCTGAACATGGCACTACCAAATTGCTACCTGGCCGTGGCAGGAAACGTCTTTCTACCCCACGAGATGACCGTGCACTCATCCGTTCCTGTGTCAGGAATCGTCGTCAGACCTCCAGGGACCTTAAAAATGAGTGGGCACTGTCGAGAAATGTGACTTGCTCGGCAAGGACAGTTCGAAACCGACTTGTTGAAGCTGGTTTGAAGTCACACAGAGCACGCAAGAAGCCCTTCATCAATGAAAGGCAGAGGAAGGCCCGGTTACTCTTTGCTCGAGACCACAAGGATTGGACTGTTGATGATTGGGCTAAGGTTCTCTTCAGTGATGAATCCAATTTTGAATTGATGCCCACTCCAACCAACTTACTGGTTAGGAGGAAGCCTGGAGAAGCTTACAACCCAGACTGTCTTGCCCCTACAGTAAAACATGGGGGTGGATCAGTCATGATCTGGGGTTGTTTCAGTCTGAGTGGAACAGGGCAAATGCAATTGTGTGAAGGCCGAATGAACCAGGTCAAGTACAGGACTACCCTTGAAAACAGTCTTCTTCCATCAGCTGGAAAACTCTTTCCTGCCTTGAATGACTGGATTTTCCAACAAGACAATGCCCCTTGCCACACGGCAAGGTCAGTTAAAGCCTGGATGGAGAACCACAACATTCGCACCATGCCTTGGCCTGCTCAATCACCAGATCTTAATCCAATTGAAAACCTGTGGAAAATCATCAAACTCACAATGGAGAACCACAAGCCCAAAAACAAAGAAAATTTGTTTGAATTTGTCCAACAGGAATGGGCTGCTGTGACAGCAGAACAATGTCAGAAGCTGGTGGAGAGCATGCCAAGACGCATGGCTGCAGTCATCAAAAACAATGGTTATGCAATCAAGTATTAACTCTTGTGTGTATCATGTGTTTAAAGCAAACAGAAAAGAAAACATGGAATGCTTAAAAGTAGTGTTTTTGGCGGTACAATGCCATAGCTATTGATGTAAGAATTTAAGTAATTTTGGTTATTATCAAGAAAACCATGGAAAATGAATAATCCTTAGTTCTTAAATTAAACTCTCATGAGCTATTTTTGTTGTTATCATTATAATTGTCCAAACAAATGTACCTTTAGTTGAGCCAGGCATTAAAATTAACAAGAAATTGAAGAAAACAAGGGTGGTCTAATAATTTTTTCCATGACTGTAAACGTATCCTATGGTCGCCATTTTTATGCCACACTACAATATATATCGTAATATCGCACGGCTCTAGTCAGGTTAATTAGGGCTTTCAAAGAAATGGGCATTTACCAGGCAGCAGGTGTCAAACAAATGTGTCTTGTAAGTCTGTCATCTTTATGGAAGTGCACTATAAATGCTGCAGTGGCCCTTGAGGTGAATGTGGCTCACCCTCACTTGTAGTTTGTGCACAGTGGTGTCACTGTTGATTCTGGTTGAAGCAGATTTAGTATGATGTTTTAATGGAATATTTTCTGTGCTTCTGTCAGATGGAGGCATCCTTAACCAGGCTGAGGAGACTGAAGATAGCCAGGAGGGACCGGTAGGGATCTGGAAATATTGTCATGTATCTGCAACTGTAAAATGTTTGCACCTTCAGCAGGTAATTGTAAATACTTTTTATTCTTTCAGAGATCAGAGGCAGCGCCAATGGAGGACAGCAATCTCCCGACATCTCCTGCCATCAATATTAAAGATGAGCCCATTGATGAGGGATATGATGCTGCTCTACTGCCTCAGAGCTCCATCAGACAGATCAAAGAGGAGCTGGAGAATCAGGAGGTAGGACAGAGGATTATCAGTATCAGTATATGTGTAGATGCATTGCGTAAGAGATGAATTAACCAGAAAAAAATAGATATTGGATATTGGACCCATAATTTGTGCTGATTCTTAATAATAGTGACTTTTATTCTTTTTCAGCTGTGTTGATAATCATAATTTACCTCTTAAGCAAAACGTGATTTCTTGATGTGTGATCGTTTCAGGAAGAGCTGAGGATCAGCTCTGTCTACTCTGTAGGTGGAGGGAACACCTTTGCGCCACCTACCAGTGAGTCCAGTTATTTGTTCACATTTTGCAGTGGCCATACTGCATCCTCCTCATGTTTGTGAGTCAGATAAGAAGAATTAAGCAGGAATCTAATTTACTTTGTCAATTAGGTGTGTAGTCTTTGACTAAGACACAGTAGACTAAAATGCATTGTCCACGTATCTCATGTCACTTTCACTTTTTGTCACGTTCTTATTTTTGTATATATGCTCTTTGTCATAATGTTGCGTTATCCACTTTGCTGCTATAAGACTGGAAATCTTCTTGTTAGTGTGCTGAATAAAGAATTATCATATAGATAGCGCACTAAAATGAACTGAAATCAATGTATTTAAGATGTGCAGCACCACGTGCCACTAATTGGGAACTTAATGTAGTGAGCACACAAGAAAACAAGTGGTGTGGTCATTTATCAGTAGACCTTTTGACGTCAGGTATTTCAACAAATCATAGCGGGAAACACCCAGATCACCACTAAAGCCCCTTGTTCATGTTATTTTTTTTTTAACAAACATTCCCCTCTCATCCACCAGTGCCAGCAGCTGTCCCTGCTGCTCCTGCGACAGCCATTTTTATCCCCGGTAGAGGTGCTGTCATTCAAGCCATGGCCTCCTTCCCCCTCAGGCCACCAGCTCCAATCCGAGGTCCACTAACATCTCTGCTTCCAGCACCTCCACGCCCTCCTCCACCCTCTGTTGTTGGTAGCGTTCGCTGCAGTGGCTGCTCTAAGGTACAATTATAACTTGCTCTGCTTAACAAGAACCCTCTTTGCAGAGATACACATTTAAATTAATGTGTATTTTGAATACTTAACACCACTCATGCATCATTATTTACATGGATATTGTAACGCCAATTGATCGGCTATAGTTATGATATGATTAGCATGAATGATGATACTTATTGTGTCAGAGCTTTGGGCAGTGGTGTGGGTTTTGTACTTCTTGTCAGTTTTTTATGTTTCATGCTTCTGTTGTAGGTTCTGCTGAAAGGCCAAACGGCTTTCCAAAGAAAAGGTTCGACGCAGCTCTTCTGCTCCACAGTCTGTCTGACCGGCCACCTGCCTGCAGCCAGCAAGAACCGATCTTGTTTCCAGTGCAACAGGTACTTTCTTTGCTTCCTCTTGACAGCAGTATGAACTTAAACCAGGGTTTCATTTGGCCGACACAAGCTGGCAGTTGGCTTGTATAATTACCTCCGCCAAGGATTATATTTTTCACCAGGGTTTGTTTATGTGTTGGTTTGCAAAATCAGGTCTGCCCTGAGTGCTTTTCTAGTTAATATTCATTTACCTCATGAAAACACTCATTGTCAAAAAACGTTGTGCCCTTCTGCTTTAGCTGTGAAGACTTTAACTTTAAAGACAGTTTTGGATTTGATTTCATCAATTATGGGAGTGGAAAGGGTGCCTCGAGGCAGCAAGTTATATTATGTCCGCAGGAGAAGCTTTTGATTTGACCCTTTTCATAAAACAATGAATCTCAAATCCTATATACATATGTAAAGCCATTTTCCTTAACAAACGTGTGCACAGATTCTCTTTCTGCTTTTATGTCATAATTTAAGTAGTAATTGGTGTACCAGTTTTACACTGAGCAATATAATCGCTGCATTCTTGCACATTAATTATTTATGTGAAACCAGAGGCATATATTTTATGCCTGACTAAATAAAAATTTCCTACTGATTTAATTAATAGTCTTTGTCCAGGTAGAAAACCTGGTGGCACGGTTCGCTAGACACAGTTATACTTCAGTATTTCAATTTGGATTCAATATGTAATTTTCCCCCTCACTGCCACTTTGTATGCTACATTCTCTAACCTACCACCATGCTGTATTTTTTGACTATCCATTTATTCCTTGTGCTTTTCCCCATGCAGGGAGATCATTCAGCCCAGAGACATGATCACGATTCCAGACGACGGCACCTACGTTAATTTCTGTGGTCAGTTCTGTTTGTCCGTCTTCAGACACAAGAAGAAACAGAACGATAAGGCTCCTCAAAAATTGCCTGAAAAACGTCCAGAGAAGAAACCAGAGAAGCCGCCTGAGAAACCGGTGGAGCGACCGTCGGACAAACCCATTTGCAGTGTCTGCAAAGTCTCCAATAAGGTGAGAGACGCAAAAAGCTACAGCATTGCTCAGGTTCTGCATCTTTACTCTACGGCCTAATCTTCTTGCTTCTTGTCACATCTACAGCAAATTGAGCATGAGGTCACCCATCAAGGTCGCCTGCACAGACTCTGTAGTGACGCTTGTTTTTTAACGTGGCGCAAGATGCGGCATTTAGCCATGAACTGCTGCGAGGGCTGCGGACTTTACTGCAGCAGCAGCTCGGGCTCCTGTCAGACGCTCACAATTGACAGATCTCAGCTCAACTTCTGTGGACCTACCTGCATTGGCACCTACAAACAGGTACGCATTTGTGCGAAAGATAATTTAAGATTCTAGTTTGGTTCCTTTGTGTTTGTGAGTAGAGCATGTTTGCAATTTACTAACTCCAGCTGTCACGTTTATCAAGCAAAGTTAAACTTCTTCAATGCTGATTGTGTTATTGTTTTTCCTGCATAGACCTGCAAAAAGACAACTGAGTGTGCTTACTGTCACAAGATTGCGGTAGTGTCCTTTACCATTATGGAACGAGACCAAAGGGGCAAAGTGCAGCTATACTGTTCAACTGCTTGCGTGGAACAGAGTCGACCACCCCAACACACTCTGACTGGTACGACTAACTTTTCCTCTGGAAACACAAGTAAACGATCTTGGTACTTCTTCAACCACTGGTATTAAAGGTTTTTGTTGCAGTGCAGAGCCCTGTTACAGGTGGCACCTTACTTAACAAGCAGAACTTTATGACCACCTGCCTCCTCTTGTGTTGGTGCATCTTTTGCTGCCAAAACAGCCCTGATATGTCCCCAGAAGGTGTGCTGTCATATCTGACTCCTTTCTATCAGAACCAGCTTTAACTTATCAGGTCTGTTGGATCAGACCACCAGGACCAGCCTTCACTCTCCACCTGCATCACTGATCCTTGTCCTCTCATGAACCTGTCTCTGGTTTACCACTGGTCCATCCTTGGACCACTTTTGATAGATCCTGACCACTGCAGTCCAGGAACATCTGTTTCTGTTATGTCCCAGGTGCCATGATGAAGAGTTAGTCACGTCACCTGTCAGCAGTCATAATGTTATCCTTGATCTGTGTATATCTTGTATGTATTTTGGACTTGCACATTATTGTTATCTCATACTTTATACATGCATGTCTTTGTTTTTGTACAGCACTTTCTCTCAGGATAAAAAAATGTTAAAATATCTTTATATCACAGCCAAAGCCAGATAAAGCTTTTATTAATACACACACTAGCAGTGTTTTTTTAATGTTTCCCTTTTCCCTCAGGTGCTGCGTTCCCCTGCTGCCTGTGCAAAGTGTCAGCTGTTCCTCAGTATCATCTGGCCATGGTGGACGGCACCATTCGTAACTTCTGCTCCTATGACTGTGTGTCTGTTTACAGGGTAAACACTCATAAGCTGTCGATGGAGCGTCTGTTGGTCTAACTCTGGTTCATCGTCTTGTAGATTTGACTTTGCTGTTATTTATCTTCACAGAAATCCGGCGATACTTCTCAGCCAGACTTGACCAATGGAACTCTCAGGGACCCCTCCCACAGAGACGGCCCAAAACCAGGGCCCTCTGTCAGAGCCAGCTCAGTCCCTCCCATCCCTCAGGACTTCGCCTCTTCAGTCCCCTACCCGGGCCACCATCCCAGTCATAGCTCTGTGCCCCCACTGGTGCCTCCCTTCCCAGCTATGTCCTCCCCTTCTGTCCCAGGACAGGCCCAGGCCAGAGCACCAGCTGCTCAGCCCCTGAAACCAGCCGAGGGTGAGACCAGTGACCCCTCCAAGCTGACCTGCTACCAGTGCAGTAAACAGTTCAGCATCAAGCCGGTGCTATTCAGTCATCAAGTAAGGGGCACAGCTCACATGCACATGCAGCCTCTCCCTAACCCTCATAGCTACCTGCATCAACTAACCATGCCAATGATGCAGTAGTATGATAATATAATAACTGTTTCCGGCAGGGTCGTATTTCTATGTTCTGCAGTCGGACGTGCAGTGAGCAGTATAAAACCCAGAAGAATATCCTGGTGGTGTGTGAGGGCTGTAAACAGGAGAAAGTGCTCTTTGACACCATCAGCTACAACCAACAGGACCTAAACATCTGCAGTGAAAGTGAGTTAACATGTTTTTTTTCCCCCTTTAGCTTCTCCTCTAGATTCTTTACAGGTGTTCCATGGAGGAGTTTTAAGGGACTGTATTAGCTATGCAGTATTAAGAATATTTTAATATTATTGTTTATATAACTCTTTGAGTGCCAGGCAATTTTTAAAGTCAAAAGTGCCTTGTGCCAGCGTTTTTTGCCCATTTTGAGTCATATTTCTAGACCCACAGAATTTTTTCTACCATGTCTCTGAAAACACAAAGCAGCTCAAATGAAAAGAGATGCGTTATTTCATCATGAAAAAAAAAATGTTTGTTTTTACCTTGTTCCATTCTTATCTGGAGGAGAGTAGAGGTTTCACCAAATTTGGCACTTTTTGTCCAGAATCCATTTGTTTTGCTCTCTAAATGCGATCGTTTCCACTTCCTGCTTTGATCTCCATGGCGCATATTAACCCTTTATGTCCTGACTACAAATCACAGAAGCCCCGAAATTACTGACAGGCTGCGATCAGCTGTAAAAAAAAAACAAAAAACACTTTTGACGGCATAACTTGTCAATGGCACTCAAAGAGTTAATATTTAAAATTTCTGATTAATGCTAGTTGTCACAATGTTGACAAATCTTGCATGACCTTTCATACTTAATTGATAATCATTGTAGGTTTAAATGTCAAATTTAATCAACATCTTTGTGACTTGAAACATACTTGTGGCACTCTTAACTTAAAAT
Source organism: Synanceia verrucosa (assembly GCA_029721515.1). Lineage (NCBI taxonomy): Eukaryota > Metazoa > Chordata > Actinopteri > Perciformes > Synanceiidae > Synanceia > Synanceia verrucosa. Next base: position 5,156,041 of record CM056560.1, on the reverse strand, counting down.
AATATATCACCCACCCTGTGCTCCAGGCTGTAAGCTGCTTTTCAAACACGACCAGTTGTCTCGTAACAAGGATCACTGCTGGCGTCCCTGCTCCTACTGCTCCAGCATCAGCCAGAAGATGCTGCACAGCCATTATGGAGGCAGGCTGGAGGAGTTCTGCAGACCTCACTGCATGTCCCAGTACACTGTGCTCTTCTATGGGGTAAGGAGGCAAATCTCTCACTACATACTGTATATCACTGAACCAAGGGAAGTGCCTTATTATGTGTGGTATTTTTTTTCTTTCCTGTCATTTTTGTTCTTGTTTTCTGTCCTCTGGTGTCCAGATGGGTCGATGTGACAGTTGTAGGAATCAGGGCTACATGACTGAGAAGCTGCAGTGTTTGGGTTCAGTCCGTAATTTCTGCAACCTGCCTTGCCTGCTGCAGTACTGCTACCTGCACTTTGAAGCAAGCCAACACACCAGCAGCAACGGCACTGGAACGGCCCCACAAACACCATATGGTAAATTGCGTTATCACATCAGCCTTGCTCGTTAAAATAGCACCCCATAAATGATATTTTACCGTTAACAGTGAAAATGTGGTAGTTACTGTTCTGCAATAACTTGTTTTAGTTGCTTTTTGGCCTCAATTATTTCTGTAGAACAAGAAATGTTCATAATTAACTGAGCAACAACCAAAGTTGACCCTTGTGCCTCACTAGGGACATTTTTGTCTCTTTAATTTTTTGATAATTGGCTGTATTAACTCACTTGCATTATTATATTCATGGGTGTAGTTTTTTTTTAATTTCCCCATTAAAAGTCATTGAAATTTTTGGTCAACTAGTGGTTCTAAATGATGCCAGCCGTTTCTCAATGACTCCCATTCACGTCAAACCAGCAGCTGCCCTTCACCTGGTTGTTTCGGCGTGCCTTTTTCTTCTTTTATTCTGTTTTTTTTCACATAAATGGGTAAAAAAAACATAAAATGGAGAGTGAGCTTAAGAATCAAACAGCCATACAGGAGGCCTGCTATTATGAACTTTAACCTCATTGCTTTGTGTGTTGGAAGAGACACCTTAGAACCGTTTTGTGTTTTTATTCAGCCATGTGAAACTCTTCTCATAAGTTTTCATGTGTTGCAAGCTTTGTTTTAGGTCAGCATACCCAACATGTGGAGTGAAATCCAAGGTTAGTCAGGTTAAATCAGCTAATATTCCTCTTTCCCTCCAGCTCCCACCCAGCCCCACGACTCCTCAAAGATGAATCCCGTCATCGCTGATGTCGTGTCGCTGGCCAACGGCTCTGCCACTCAGCCCAGCGTGTCAGCAAATACTGCCCTCACTGGTTCGTTACAATGTTATAATGATTTCTCACAGCACGGTTTAATGCAGCACTGTAATGCTTTTATTCCTTTTTCATAGGAGCAGTTCCAACCTCCAATGTTGACGGCAAGAACCTAGACCACGTATGTGTGTTTCGGGTTATACTTCACATACAACTGCAGGTCTCGGCTCAGAAAAATTTAACGTATTTTGCTCAGGAATGAGAACAAGATCTCTGTTCTTGATGTCTATTTGCAGGCCAGTACTCAGACGGACGCCATGCGAGTGCCTGTCCCCCGTCGACGTCAAATGAAGAACAAGTCCGTTCTGTGTCGGCCGTTCACCATGGACCAAGAGAGCATGTGCCAGCTGCCCACGCCCTTCGATGACTTAGCAGGTAACTACAAAAAAAACACTCAAACATGTTGGTAGTTTAGCGCAGTGTGATTTCGGTACGCAGGTTTAATCTGAACTGTCTGACATCCAGCAGCTTCCTGGCAGTGTGATGCACTGCAGAGTGTCTAAATATCAATATATAATATGGGCATAGTGTCTACTCACTGCACATCAGTCATACAGACAAATCTGAAACCTCAAATATTTTAAATCAGTGTTGCTTTATTTTTTAAAATGACACTTTTTGACTTTTTTTGTCCACATCATATCCGTGTTGCTGAAGCTTCAGTCCTGCTTGGTGTGCAGAAAAATCTTTCCCAACCATCTCCTTGTTTTTCAACCCAAACGGCTTGTAGTAGAAGTGGTGCATTAGGTTGCACTACGAGACAAATGTTTTTAATGTTTTCCTACGACACAAATCAGCCAGTTAGGATCAAGAGGTTGAATTGTCATCAAAGCAGCAACAACTTTTTACTTACTGCTTTGAGAAATATTATGCTGAGACAGCTTGAGCTTTGTTATTCTCACAATCCACACAACAAAGACTAATATACTAATATTATGCTGGATGTGTATTTTTATTTCTGTCAAGACAAATACGATGCCGTTACAAATACAATTTTGATTAAAAAAAATATTAAAATTTTTTTTTGCCATTTCAATCCAGAAGACGAAGAGTTATAAATAAGTCAATTATGCTATCTGTAGTAATAGTAGTAGCAATAATAATAATAATACCTAGTTTTACTGGCACTGATAAGAGTAGCCATTCTCCTTCAGGTCATGGCTGGTGTGCCTTTATTTTTTTTCCAAACCCATATAATATATTTTCACTCATTTTTTTGGTTCATTTATTTATTCGTGGTTCACAACTAGCTGTTTCAATAATTGCACCAGCTCTGATAGATAGCCCCTCACAATGTGACCGGCCATCTGTTGAAGCATCCATGTCTCCAGAGCCGCCACCAAAACCTCAGGGAGAAACTCAGCCATGTAACGGAATCCCAGCTCGTTTAAGCGGACGCCATTTCCTGGGCAAGAGGGAGACCGACTCTGACTGCAAGGTCTGCTCACATCACAAGAGGAAGAGAGTGGAGGAAGAAGAGCAGGAGGGGAAGAAGCTGAAGGTGGAGGAGGACGAGGAGCCAGAGAGGAAAACAGAGGAAGAGGAGGAAGTAAAGTCTCATGATGCGAACAATGCTGAGCGAAAAAAAGAGGAGGAGGAGGAAAAGAAAGACTGTGAGCAGGAGAGTGGGTTATTTAGGAAGCTGACGCCTTTTTACTGTAAGACGTGTTCAGGAGAGCCCAGCCTCTGTCCTGTGCCCTGTTTTGAACTCTACCACACCAGACTGATCTACAAAACAATGCCTGAAGTGGAAATACAAGGTGAGCCTTCTGAATAACACAAAGCATTAACCAAACAATTCACTGTAAATGTACACCGATCAGACGTATCATTATGACCACCTGCCTAATACTGTGATGGTCCTCCTTTGTCAGAACAGACTCAGACACAACAAACTGCTCTGCCCTGTGTATTCGGACTCCTTCCTATCAGAACCAAAATTAACTTCTCTGGTCTGTTGGATCAGACCACCAGGACCAGCCTTCACTCCCCACCTGCATCAGTGATCTTTGTCCTCTCATGACCCTGTCTCTGGTTCACCACTGGTCCTTCCTTGGACCACTTTTGATAGATCCTGACCAGAGCTTTAGTTTTAATCCAGTCCTCCATCACAGTCCTCATCTCATTCTAGATGCTTGAACATTTTTCCTTCTTCTAACATCAACTTTGAGGACAAAATGTTCATTTGTTACCTCAGCGGTCATAATGTTATGCCTGATCAATGTATAATAAGAAAGTGTTAAAGGATAAGTTGGATGTTTTGAAGTGGGATTGATGGAGTACCTGCTCAGGAGCAATGCAATATACTGCAACAGCAGAAACAGGGAACTAAAGCTTTCCACAAAGCCACCAGAGTCCATTGACAAAACCAGTAATTTTGCCTATCACAAAATAGAAGTTGCTGATCCACCTTTGGCTCAGTTTGTTTTTGTTGTTGTGAGACTGGGGTTTTAAAAGGTTAGTTAAGATTCAGCAAAGTCAGACAATAAGACAAAGTGACCGATCGATGCAGCTGTAGAGCAGCAACTCCTTTGAGATCAAAGATTTAACGGCTTCAGTTCCCTGACAGCAAGGAAGAGCAGTTAAAATATTCTAAATACAGCTTACACGTTTCCTCAGGTGGGCCTCTGCAGTATGCGTTTTGATGCTCTTGTCCACAGCAGTACATTTCTTTACTCCCGTGCTGGTACTCTGGATACGTTCCACCTACAACCCCACTTAAAAAAAACAGAACTGTCACTTTTAATGCTTTTAAAATCAGAGCAACCACAACAATCCATTGGCATGATTGAGTAGTTCATGTGCTTTTTCAGCCAATTTAATACTGACTTCTTACGAGGGTCGAGTGTGTCACCCGAGTTTTTCTCTCCACAGCCTCCTGACCTCCTGACCTGCTGAGAAGTCTGTCTTCTGACCCGGATAAAGATTATACAACCAGGACTCAGTGACCTCAAGTTCCCTTTTGGGTTGTGTGATTTAGTTGAACAAAAAACCTGATTGACAACAGGTGCATGAATGTGTATTCACATGATGACAGTGCAGTGACATTATGCACTAGAGTGGGTGTTTTGTTAATGGCAGTATTCCTGTATTTATGCAGAACAGACTCTGTATCGTCTTCCCATAAAAGGTATTTATATTGTAAGGGGTCTGTAACTGATGGACTGACAGTCAAAACAAGACTGAAAATACTTCCTTAAGTGCTTCACTGACCTACAACACAGTACTGTAACATGCTATGAAAATACCTTTTTACCTCAGTAATTCATCTGTCTCAATACATGAACCTCCGTTCATTAAAGCAGCCCATTTGTCAAGTGTCCTAAAACGTGTGTGCTGTTGTCTAAATGGACTGTTTTGACACAGTTTCATACATTAATATTATTTTACCACCACATACCATGATGTGATGTCACTCTACATCACAGGCTTAAAAATCAGTTATTATTTTCTACCTGCTTTCTCAGATAATCTGTCACTGCACAGGTTTCTTAGGATGGGGACAGCACATTATTTAGTCCAAACCAGTTTCTGACTAGTTTTCTGAAAGCAGCTGTTATAAACCTGTCTACTCAGAAGGAGGCAAACCTATTTACTGTATGTTGAAGTCAAGCTGGAAACGTGTCGCTAAATGTGCTTCTGCTTGAAACAAAGTACTCAAGTACTGAATCAGTATTGAAGAGGAACTATTTTCAGGCGCGTATTTAAACTGTCTTTCTAGTAGGACATGTTTACATGCTTTAATGTTCAATAAATACTTTATTTTTTGTCTAAAACGCTCTTACATGACTAAGGTGGTCCAGTCCTGAAGCCAGGCAGAACCAGTGGATTCACTCTCACTGCCATATTAACGAGTTGATTATAAAAACATTCTTCATCATCGGATATATATATGACACGTGTCATCACTTGAACTGTTCAAGTGTCTCAGTGGAAAAAAAAAAATAATTTTGCTGCTTAATGTCTCATTTTTTTTCACCTGTTACACTACAATTTAATTTAATGAGTACTGTATATATCAAGGTTAAGTCATTGCTGTTGATCACTACTCAAGTCAGCTTTGTTTTAGTTGGCATTTTATTTTATTCCTCACCTGTATTTAATCGCTCACTGTTGACAACCTGCTGTCTGTCCTGCATGTTTTATTTCTTTCTCCTCGGTTTTTTATGACACTGACAGGGATCAGATTGTGAAGTCATTACTGCTTTTTGTTTGTTTTTTCAAAGGGTACTGTCAACACATTAAAATGGTGCTTTAAATAAAGTAAATATGTGAGTAAAATATTGTTTGTGTGTTACATTTTTCAGATTTAACCTGCAGTGAAACTCAAGTCTGTGATGATCGTCAGTGTGAAACTACTGACACTGACACCGTAGCTGTTATTTAGGAACTTCCTCACCTAAAGTCACTTAAAGATGTTTGCTCTTGGAATCGTGGCTCTATCCAAGACATGAAGCAGACAGCTCATCAAGCTCCGTTTTTACACACAAATCCTTTGAAGAGCTGAACTTACTACACCTGTCAGGTAGAGAAAACCTCAGATCGACAGTATGTGACTCAAATCATTTGAATTATAATTTAAAATCTCCTTTTAGCTAATAATGACGATCAATAAATAAATAAATGACCATGTCAGGACTAATCATGGTCAAATGTGTGAGAATATATTTCCACTCACTGAGTTTATTACATCACACAAGTAAAAGAACTTGAAGCTCTTCTGCCTTCAGGATGAGTTGATTTTATGATGGTTGTACTTTTTAGTAAGTTAGTAATGGTGAAAATTATTGCTTCATGGAGTCAGATATTTTGATTTTAGTCTCCTTAAAGGTTCAATGTCTAACTTTTTGGCATCGATAAGTCACAACTACACATTGCATTGTAATGTTTTTGTTGACTTTTTAATACCTGACACGGCAGCAGGGTGATGATGATAACTATGAGTAAGGTGTTGGATCCTTTCTGTCCATTACATCATTGTATTTAAGAAATTCAATAACTTGCTCTCAAATCTAGTCATATCATTGAAGTATGACCCGGAGATGTTTTCTCTGCACAGCTCTCTGACTAAAGTATGAAGTGTTTTATTACCTCCACCAAGGAGGTTATGTTTTCATCGGGGTTTGTTTGTTTCTTTGTTTGTATGTTTGTTGGCTTGCAAAATAACTCAAAAAGTTGTGGACGGATTTTGACGAAATTTTCAGGGTTGGTCAAAATAATAATAATAAATAATTTTTGGTGGTGATCAGATCCGATTCAATATCACCACCAAAAATTAATCCGTTTTAAGTTCGGCCACTTCCGGCCAATCCTGAAAATTTCATCAAAAACCGTCCAGAACTTTTTGAGTTACTTTGCAAACCGATGAACGAACAAACAAACAAACAAGCCCATGAAAACATAACCTCCTTTACGGCGGGGGTGACTTTTAATTCAAAGTTACCGCCGCCACCTTGGCGGGGGTCTGCTCTCTGAGTGTTTTTCTAGTTTTTGTATATTTTTTGCTGCTGTAAAGTGAGTTTCCTGTTTTATCCAGGTCATTACTTTTTGATGAACTTATTCATGAAACTTTGTGAGGATGTTTGATTCTGATCTGTTTTTGTGTCTTTCCTCTCTCTGTTTCCTCCTTCCTGGCCTCTCCTCCTCCAGAATTGTCCCTGACCTCTGGCAGCACCTCAGCAAGAGAGGAGAACCTGAAGGTGGTTCTGGTTCCAGTCCCAGTACCGGTCTTCATTCCAGTGCCTATGAACATGTACTCTCAGCACACTCCTGTTCCAATGGCGGTGCCCGTCCCCGTACGTCCCATTACAATACATTACATTTTATATATTTGTGTACTGTGTGTTGAGTGTTTGTCCATCCTGTGCACAGGTTCCAGTTCCTTTGGTAGTTTCACCGCAGACAAAGGACTTGAAAGATGCAGCCGTGCAGTCTGAGCTTTTGCCTGAGATGGTAGAAAAACAGAAAGACCGGCCTGTTTCCAGTCCAGGTGAGTCAAATTTTGTTCTGATTCGTTCATAATGTAAAGCTTGAGACGTGGCATCTCAAATATGAAAAGCTCTTTGTTGGTTTTTGTGTGTCTGCTGCAGACCAGAGCGGTTCTCCTCATAGAGACATGAAGTCAGAGGCGACCGCTGCTGTTATCAGTGAAGATGAGGAGAGTGAAGAAGCAGCACAAGCCGATGTCCCGCTGACTGGCAGTTCAGAGGGCAACATGGAGTCAGCTGATCCCACATTAGCTGATCCCACAGAGTCAACTGATCCTACATTAGCTGATCCCACATTAGCTGATCCCACAGAGTCAACTGATCCTACATTAGCTGATCCCACAGAGTCAACTGATCCCACACAGTCAGCTGATCCCACAGTAGCTGATCCCACAGAGTCAACTGATCCCACAGTAGCTGATCCCACAATAGCTGATCCCACAGAGTCAACTGATCCCACAGTAGCTGATCCCACAATAGCTGATCCCACAGTAGCTGATCCCACAGAGTCAGCTGATCCCACAGAGTCAGCTGATCCCACAGAGTCAGCTGATCCCACAGTAGCTGATCCCACAGTAGCTGATCCCACAGAGTCAACTGATCCTACAGTAACTGATCCCACAGTAGCTGATCCCCACCTTAACACCCAGCCAGAGGAGACCAGCACCAGCGACCCCCCTACCTCCAGTGCTGAGCAACATCCTCCCTCCTCTCCAGTGATGGACCTGGAGTCTGACATCCCGTCTGGTGAGAGGATTTTTAAGTGTGGAAGCACTGAGAGGGAGGAATGAATCCATTTTATTCCTCTATTAAGTCTAAATAATTCTCTTCTTTTGTGATTATGACTTGAGAACAGGTTACAAAAAAGAATTGCCAGGATTAATTTCTTTACTTGTTGTTGTAATAGTATATTCATTACAGGGCACCACCAACTACATTCATACTTTCTTCCAGGTGCTGAAACATAACGTATGTACAGTGTTTGGAGTGCTTATAGGAAACAACCTGGGAGAAAACACACTTTTCATCCTGTTTAGAGTCGTAGTGCTGCACATTACGACAGCAAACAAAAAAAATCTAAAAAATGAAAACAGAATTTCACCTGTCAAATAAAGGAACCTGTGAATAAAGCAATAAAGGGACATTTTCCCAGTTATTTAACAGAAAAAAGATTTTCCTGGCAAAACATTAACACAGAAGAGAAAGATTTTTTTCTAGAAGTCTGTTTGTGACTTAAAATAAATCTGTTGAAAATAGAATAGAACATTATTGTCATTGTCGTCAAACCGTGAAAGGCAGTTTAGCAGCTCTCTTTCAATTTAGCAGTATGAAACAAAAAATACCCTGGATGTCCTGTAGATGTTTTAACTTCTGTGTGTTTTTGCAGAAACGTTGGATCAGAAGTCATCAGCTCCACAGCGAGGAGTGAAGAGATCCAGAGACAGTTACTCCAGTCGGAAACGGGTACGATTGTCATTTTATTGGCCTCTGATTTAAAACCTTTCAGTGTGTTTGGAGCCTTTTTGTCTCTGTGACGCTCCAGCTCTCCTTTTTAAACCTCCCTCCTCTGGGTCGTAGTGATATTCTTGAATATTACATTTAAAGAACCAAAAGCTTCAGCCTAAAGAGTCAACATGTCAGTCGTGTCAACCATTTCCCATCCAGTGTTCGTTGCGTTTCCATCCATCCAGAGTCGAAGGCGAACTGTTTTGAACCGCAGTCCTGTTGTGACTCAAGCTGCCTCCAGACTGAACCACCTGTATGGGGTTAAAGCCTGGAAGAGTTGGGTCCAACAACAAAACAAACAGACAGAATGTGAGTTCTCCTTATATTCCAGGTTTATTGTAGCTGTTATTGGTTGTATTGGTTGTGTCTGACCGTCTCCCCCCCTCTGTAGCCAACATCGTGGATATTAAAGAAGACATCCTTCAGTGTGACTCTGCTGAGCTGAGCTTTGCTCTGTCTCGCTTCATCAGAGAAGTGAGGCGGCCCAATGGAGAAACCTACAGCCCGGACAGCATCTTCTACCTCTGTCTGGGGATACAGCAGGTACGCATCATCACCTTGTTCCACTGGTTCCCATCTTGATTCTCTCACTGTTTCTCATCGAGTCTTTCTTTTTTCTGCCTCCCTCTCTGTGGGCAGTATCTGTTCATGAAGGGTCGCATAGAGAACATCTTTACTGACGAGCTGTACAACCAGTTCGCCACCAAGATCAGCGGGATGCTGCGACTCTGGAAACCCACATCAGTACCCGGTGGTATGATCACTGACGTGAAGTCATCATTTCATAATTTCCATGAAATAATCACCTTTTTATATGGAAGTTTTAAAGGGTAAGTTCCGTTTCTTATAAATTGGACCTTATTTCTGAGATAAAATACTGTCATTTACTTCCCCGTATCACTGGAGTCATTTCGAGTATTTCCGACGATTTTGGATTTGATGATATCCATTTAACAGTAATGAACTGGGCTCCGAAATGCAGCCAGTAATAGTGCCCACCTTATTTGTGATATTGTCACATATGCATACATGCTTTGTTTTAGTTCAGGCACTGTGAAGGCCACATAGGTGGGCACTAGGGGTCCTTAGGGGTCCTATGATACACAGGAAGTAGAGTCTGTTTACAGATTGAATTTTCTCAAGTTACGAACCACTCTGAACTCAAATGAGAATAATAATAGTGTAGACCATGTTTTTAAACGGTCAAGTTTGTGTCATTTACTGGCTGCATTTTAGTGCCCGCTTCACTCCTGTTAAATGGATATCATCAAATCTAATATCATCAGAAATACTCCAAATGACTCCAAAGTGAAATGGGTGAGTAAATGGCAGTATTTTATCCCAGAAATAAGGTCCAGTTTGTAAAAAACAGAACTTTCCCTTTAATTGGGTGAGTCTGAGGTTGCCGTGGACAGATTCAGATTACATTACAGCTGCAATAATCATTTCTTTGAGGTGAAACAACAACATGGATATGTGGCTCAGGTTAATATACACATGTGATATATGTCATGCACTTTATTCTTATTCCAGTTGCACCTGTCATGGTGGTCCCCAGCATTCAGTATTCTTCTGCGTTTCAGTATTTTTTATTTTTTATTATCTATTGAGATTTTTTTACATTAAAGTGCAATTCATTCAATGAATTGCAGCAAAACAAGCTGCAATTCATGGCCAAAAATCTATTAATAATGAATATTATTGATATTCAACTTTTGATTTTTTATGACAGGTTGTCGCCATAAATCTGAAAGTTTTATAATATTTCACTTTCCGTACTGATTAACAGTTTGACAGTCTCACCTCTCTCTGCTCCATCTCTCCCCCTCAAGGTGGTGCTGTTTCCTCCCGTGTGGTGGAGTCCTACCTGTGGGAGTGTAAGCAGCTTGGCGCCTACTCCCCCATCGTGCTGCTCAACACGCTGCTCTTCTTCTGTGCCAAAAACTTTGGCTTCACTACTTTGGCGCAGCACCAAAACCTCTCCTTCTCCAACTTCACTCGACACACCAAACCCTGCAACCGAGCCGGCGAAGTCCACTACCTCCGATACCAGGGAAGCAGCACCTCCACGCCACACACAGGTGGGAGTGAACAGAACTGTCTTTTTTAAATTCAAACAAATTTGCACAGAAAAAATTGCACTGCTTTTTTTATTTCATTCTATAGGTCACATCCACACAAACAAATCATAAAAACACATTTATTCCTCTGATAATTGTGTTTAATTAACAGTTTAACAGTTCATTTAAAAATATGTTTTTTCCTTTTTATTTAGTACATAATGCAAATACTTATTATTACTTGTTCTGTTATGTCATTGCTGTTGTCTATTATTTCTTTAGTATTGTAATTCGTTGATGCTGCTGTGGCAGGTGAATTTCCACCAACGGGGATAAATAAAAAACTAAAAACTAACGAAAATATTTGTCACTTCATCTAAAAACTGTTAACAACAGAAAAGATTAGAAAATCCTTAATTTTTAAGGTAGGATAAAGCTTTAATTGTTCCACTAATGGGGACATTTACATTGCTACAGTAGCATAGATGTGTAGCAAGTTGGCAGAGCAACAACATAATAATATATGTAAAAAGTAAGTAAACAAGTAGACTAAATAGAAAAATAAAAGCAACAGAAATGGGTAGATAACAAGGTAAACAAGCAATAATCAAAAACTCTTAGAAAAATTATGTGCGGGAAGTCATATAGATAAATTAACTGTATAATGTTGAAATTATTGTATTAGTATATTAAATTTTCATCATTACAGTAGCGGATAGTGGATAGTGCAACATTATAAGAAGGGCCTATAAAAAATAAGAACATTAGTAAACAATGTGTATATGTATAAATACAACATAAATGACTAAAATGAGTGAACACAATGGACCAACACAGTTGGAAAAGTGATATTACACATTAATAATGAAAACTATTGCACATGTAGATCATGAGAGCGAAGTGTTCTTGTGGGATGAGTCCGTTAGAAGGAGCCTCAGCCACAAAATGTTTTATTTGTCAGTTTCAGCCTGTTTCTAGACGTCAAAACCAGATTTATAAATCGTCCCAGAAAGCACAGTGTGTTTGGAAACAGCTGCTTAACATCTGTGGCACTTATTTTGTTTGTTTTCAGAGCGATTCAGAAAAAGGCAGGCAGAGGAAAAGGTAGACCTGGAGATGCTTGAAAATGTCACCAACCCTCTGCACTGTCCGGTCAGACTCTACGAGTTCTACCTCTCTAGATGGTGAGACTCTCACATAAAGGCACATTTATGAGCAGGGAATAAAACTGAACAAATGATTCATCTGACCTGTCCTCGTTCTCTCTAACAGCCCCGAGTCGGTGAAGAGGAGAACTGACGTGTTTTTCCTGCAGCCTGAACAGAATGTGCACACTCACAGGTCAGAGTCACTGTTTACGTTCACCTTATTATTTACCCAAAATGGTTTGGTTTGACGTTATTGACAGGAATCGGGGGTGAAAATATACCTTCTACATTTTGCAACATGCAAACTGGGAGAACTAGCGACGAAGACACCACAAAGACTCCAGCTAATGGGCGACTGCTACCATCGTTGTGCTGCTGTGTGAGATGCGATAACTGTCCACACCAAGGACAGGAAAAGCAGAAGACTGAGGATAACTGATACCGCTGCGTAAAGCAGCGTTTGCTTAGCCTGACAAGCCAGACTATAACATCAAATGTATAGTCTGGGGGCAGTCAGTAGGCAGAGTTGAAGCCTGTGGGTGGGACCAACCATTGTCGTTCAAACTGCCTCTGCACATAATAAGCCAGCACTATGACCAATCAGAGCAACGGACGATGTGACGTATTCCTTTTAGCTACCAGCGGAGCCAGCTGGTATTTTAGACTTTGGCCGTAGACGGTCGGCAAAACAGCAAATACATCCTTCTTTAAAACGACTTGAGTGCTTCTTTCTGCTCAATTTTCAAAGAAAAGCCCAAGTCTAACTCTTCCAAAATCAATGACAGAGCCGATTCAAACGACCCGTGTTCATTAGTCACAGCCATCAGTGTCACGCAGCCCTGTCGTCATCGTGCTAAACCCGCCCAACGACTCGATACGCAGATAGAGCGTTGTGATTGGTCCGACAGATTCTTTGCCGGAGCCAGGATTAGCTCCTATGGTGCACCACTGGACCATCCTGCCAGGCAAAAATATTTTTTGCCGCCAGGGTGCGTCTAGATTTCTAAGCTAGCATTTGCCGACATCTTTCTTTAATCACTGAGCTCCACTCCACATATCTGTGTTGAAATGATCCGATGAGATGAGGACAAAAAATGGAGATTTCTTGATTTCACTGGTTCGTTTTCCTCATGTCCGTTTCTGATTCACCTCAGCTGTTACATACATACAGTCGTCCTCAAAATTATTCATACCCTTACGTTATGATTTAAGTTATTGGTTTTTTTTTATATTTTTGTGATGAAATGAATGCATTTTGTAAAGTTGATGATTTACGAGAATGACAAGAATACACAATTCAATTAACGCTTCAATTCAGGGGTATTTTATTCATGAATTCCGCAAAAATACCACGTTCAAAATTATTCATACCCTAGTCCATTGTCTTTTTAGTTAGTAGTCAGTAGCATAGTCTTTGTTTTTTTAGGACTGCTTCTCAATGATTCTGTTATGGGATGTTGGTCGCTTTCAGAACCGTCACTCTGGTCCTCATGTCTCGCCAAAAGTTCTTGATCGGATTCAGGTCAGGACTCTGACTTGTCCATTGTAGGACTTTGAAATCATTGTCCCTGAACCATTTCGTCTCTACCTTTTTTATCATTGTTCAACATTTGGTCAACAAAACAAGGTATAGGACAGCGATTAACACATTTGGGACATTTTTGTTGCGATATTGTCAGGGGTGTGAATAATTCTGAACATGAGCAAAAAGTCTCTTTTGCCATATCTATTATCATACAAAGGAAGGTTACCCAACTCATGTGTGGATTTGTGCATGTCAACAAGTAGATAAAGTGTACATAAGATGTACCAACATAACAGCTTTTATAAATGAAGAATCTGAAGAAGAATGTTATTTTCCATGGGGTATGAATTATTCTGAGGAGGACTGTACATCTCTTCATCATAAGGCAACAAATGAACATGTAGTCCTCAAAGTTGATGTCAAGAAAATGTTCCAGCATCAGGATTTGAGTGAGTTTGACAACAAGAAGAAAACAGTGATCATCTCCAGTGTTATGTCAGTGTTACATGTTTTAGTTTTAACAGTTTATCACTGGCATTGTCTTCGTCAGCTATGTACCTTTTGTCCTCCCGGGTCAAACTGACCCTAGTGCCCCATTTCATATGACGGATCAGTTTGACCTGGGTAGACCACAGATGCTGTAAAATTAAACCCCAACAATACAAATTGTGATAATCATATTTGCAAAGAGTATGGTATGAAACAGGCTTTGTAAGTTTTAGATGAATATTTTCCATGTAAAAACTTTTGAAAAAAGGTCATCAGGAGGGTTTATTCATCCTGACAACTGTATTTAATCATTTGCAATTGGCTGATTTTGTTTTTTATGCTCACCTCTGCTCCTGACAGTCCCTACTGGTACACCTGTCAACCACTGGAGGACTCCACTCTGCAGAGCATGCTCACACGCATCCTGGCCGTCAGAGAGGTTCACCAGCATCTGGAGCGAGAAGCAGCCCAGCATCAGTCCTCCTCCACCTCCACCGATACAGACACTTTACAGTGAAATGGAGACATGGTACAGCCTCTGAAACCAGGAGGCAGAACAAATAGAAAGGACACGTCGCAGCAAAGAGCGACACATTTTAAAATGTGGGATTGTTGCATTTAGTTACCTCAGTGGCCATCCCCTCCCCACATGAGCGCACAATGAGTTTACAAACATGTGATATGAAAAAGGGAGCGTCAGAGAGTGCATTCTGCTTTTCTCGTTGATATTTAAGCCCCTCGTCCATCACAGGTTTCTTTACCGTCAGTAATGGTGTACCCTTTTTTTTTTTTCTAGAAACACACTAGACAGATACTGGACAGGTGTGAGCAGCAAACTTAGCAACGAGAGTTTACATCCATCAGGCTGCTGATTAAATGTGCTGTTTTTTGACTTTCACACGGAATACAAGGACATTTTGGAGCAGGTTTGTTCAAAAGTTCAGCACAGATCAAGTGAAGCACTTCCCACAGACTTCCAGTCAAACATTAGATATGCAGTTAAACAGGATGGAGGAGGAAGACGACGGGTGAGGCTGGTCGACGTCAGCCAACATCTGGTGTAATATGTCGTTAAACCAGTAGACAGTGTAACCTTTATATAGAGGAGACTCACACTGCCTCTAATCTTTTCTCTTAGTATCTATTAATCTGATATTTTGTTCATATTCTTCATTCTGTGGCCTTATTCCCCCCCCCACATTGTCCCCTTGTTCCCTCATATTCACCTCCAATTAATTCATTAATGTAATTTCCTCTTTCTAGCCATGAAAATATCTTCTCTTTTTGTTTTTTTTTCCTCTCTTGTTTTTGAAAAATGAAATGAATGAATTTGGATGAGCTGGACGTACCGACACGACTGAAACCCTCCAGGTTTCCTGTGTTAAAACTAACACATTTTAATTTTTGTCGACCATACATGCAATCAAAAACAAGTGTTGACAAGGTGCCTAAGTTATTTACTGCTGTGTCTGCAGTGATCATTTAGTTTCTGTCCATCCACTCAGTATTAAAGTCTGCTGCTGGAGACTTTTGATTTTGAACATATGACACATAACATTTTGTAGTCAGTCAACAAAATATGTAAAACATAGTTGGCACATCGTGTTTCTGCTCAGACATGTCACACTAATGCCTATCAGACATCAGTCACTATCATTTAATATCATTTTAGATCCAAATTTGACTTTGTTTTTTACAAATATATGAATTCTCATGTGAGTTCTGACAGTTTATTGGACCAGTAATTGAAATATTCCTATTTGTTCTTTTGTTGTGTGGTAACTCCTCTACCCATGATGTCATGTGATGACACCATGTGTGTTATTTCAGCTCTTATAATTATATTTTGTCCGTTGGAGGCCAGCGTGCCTTTACTTTTGTATCATGCTCATGTTTTACATCTCTTCAGTGCTCTCTGCCAGCGTTAAACATTCACTGTGTTGGTTAAAATCCATTAATTCTGTTCTGTTGGTTGCAAAGGAAACATTACTGTCTGAATATTGTCACTGCTGTGTGAAGAAAGGTCACGGTCCAAAGACGGCTGGATGTTTCATTGTCTTGCACAAAATGCTTTTGTTGCCGTTAAGTATTGAAAAGTCGTCTTATTCCTTTCTCTCCCTGGATCGCAAGACGAAGCATTTATAACGAGAGCATGATTGAGATGTGATGTTGAGTGTGTAACTGACGTCTGTGTCGTTTGGAAACACTGATTCATAAAACATGTAAAGTTCTAGGTATCCAAGTCTCTCTCTCTCTCTTTGTTTCATTTTGGTTCACTTTATTCCAGCATTATATTTACCAAGGGAACTTTTTTTTAAAAAAGATTGCTGTAGGAACTAGTCCTAAAATATGTAAGGATGTTTTTTTTTTCCACATCCGGTCCCTTGTTTAATTTTAACAAGGATTTTAACTTAGGATTGTTGTTCAGACAAGTTTAACAGTGGCTGGACCAATAAATATTAAAACACATACATGTGACAAATGTGCCACAAGGATAAAAACAGAGGTTTCCAAATAGTGACATTTCAGAAAGCAACTATATTCTAAAGACTTATATTTAGTTATTTCCGTAAAATCAAAGTGAGCTTGTGTGGTGTGATAACAGGTATGATGAAGAGGATCTGTGGCCTCATCTGACAGATAACTTCATTTGATTTAATGGACAAACTTTACATAACAGGCTTCCAGCGCTCATTTTGCATAAGGATGTGAGATAATGGCAGATTACAGCAAACTGTTATTTAAATATGAACTCTTCCGGCTTCCTCTCACCATCCAAAAACATGCATGGGGATTAGGTTAATTGGCTAATTTAAATTGATCGTAGGTGTGAGTGTGAGTGGTTGTCTGTCTCTATGTGTCCTGTGACAGCTGGGATAGGCTCCAGCTCCCCTACGACCCTATGAGGATAAAATGGATGGATGATGAATTACAGACCACTGAGTGGACAAAGAAAGTGTCTGCTGTGTGGAGCTGAAAATACAAAAACAGACAGTCTGTAGTCTCCAAATGTTTTAATGTGCAGTCGATTGCCCCAAAACTCCACAGAATTACAACAACATGGTTAGCTTTTATTGTACATGTGAAGTTATGACAAATGTTGAATGTTGCATGTCTGCCGCTCTTTTAGGTCATGCCCTCCAAACACAAAACAAACAGGAGAAGTCAAAACATTCACACCCAAAGAAGGAGGAAAGAAAAACTGCCAACAGCAAACAGTGACATGAAAACAGAACAGACAACATTTAAAACACTGCAAAAAATCGAAATCTTGCCAAGAATGTTTGTCTTATTTCTAGACAAATTATGTCTATACACTTAATTTCAGACAATATCTCTTAGAACAAAATTTGCACTAAGACGGAGGGCCTTGTTTCTCAGAAATTGTCTTCTTTCAAGAAATCTTCAAGCAAAAATAAATGCTTGCATTTAGGCAGTTTTTTGCTTAATTCAAGCAAATATTCAAGCATGGACCAAGTGAAAATGTCTCGATGAGATTTCTTAATTTCTGAGAAACAAGGCCCTCCATCTTAGTGCAAATTTCGTTCTAAATGATATTGTCTGAAATTAAGTGTACAGACATAATTTGACTAGTATAAATAAGACAAATATTCTTGGTAAGATTTTGATTATTTGCAGTGAAAGAAAAGCTGGCCAGAGCCCCAACTGTTGCATAGTAATAGTAACAGTGAATAGTAAGAGGAGGTGAAGTTAGGCGTGTTTAGGCCAGATCCTCTTCTCCTTCCTCTTCAAACTCGCCCTCTTCCTCAGCAGTGGCGTCCTGGTACTGCTGGTACTCAGACACCAGGTCATTCATGTTGCTCTCAGCCTCAGTGAACTCCATTTCATCCATGCCCTCACCTGTGTACCTGAAACAAGTGAATACATTGACATCCACATTAGCTTCAGCCTACTGATGAAGTGTTCTGTATTATGAATGACTTGGGGTTACTGTCCTGACGTCAGTCTTCTTTCACTCACCAGTGGAGGAAGGCCTTACGACGGAACATGGCAGTGAACTGCTCCGAGATGCGTTTGAACAGCTCCTGAA
The DNA here is from genome assembly GCA_029721515.1 of Synanceia verrucosa. Taxonomy (NCBI): domain Eukaryota; kingdom Metazoa; phylum Chordata; class Actinopteri; order Perciformes; family Synanceiidae; genus Synanceia; species Synanceia verrucosa. The sequence continues at coordinate 5,137,945 of CM056560.1, read as the reverse complement.
TGGCTGTGCTGTTGCCAATAAAGGTGGCGGACATCTTGAGGCCACGGGGAGGGATGTCGCAGACGGCTGTCTTAACATTGTTTGGGATCCACTCCACAAAGTAGCTGCTGTTCTTGTTCTGCACGTTCAGCATCTGCTCGTCCACCTCCTTCATGGACATGCGTCCTCGGAAGATGGCGGCAACTGTAAGGTAGCGCCCGTGGCGTGGATCACAGGCTGCCATCATGTTCTTGGCATCAAACATCTGCTGGGTGAGTTCAGGAACTGTCAACGCCCTAAAAAAAACAATTACATCAGGATTTATTTCAAAATACAACTTGAGGGTGTGATCGAGTCTCTGAAAAGCAGGCTCCTGCCTGTCTACCTGTACTGCTGGCTGCCCCGGCTGGTCAGAGGGGCGAAGCCTGGCATGAAGAAGTGCAGCCTGGGAAAGGGCACCATGTTGACGGCCAGTTTCCTCAAATCAGCATTGAGCTGGCCGGGGAAGCGCAGGCAGGTGGTCACCCCACTCATGGTGGCTGAGACAAGGTGGTTCAGGTCACCGTAGGTTGGTGTGGTGAGCTTCAGCGTGCGGAAGCAGATGTCGTACAGAGCCTCATTATCAATGCAGAAGGTCTCATCTGTGTTCTCAACCAGCTGGTGGACAGACAGGGTGGCATTGTATGGCTCCACTACTGTGTCTGACACCTGGAGAGTGAAGAGAAACAGGAGACAAGGGCAGGAAGAGGGATTAAAGCACAGATAACCACGTAGAGGCACAAATAGATTAAAGTATTTCCATGTGTTATATCAATGGACCTTGGGTGAGGGCACCACACTGAAAGTGTTCATGATGCGGTCTGGATACTCCTCTCGGATTTTGCTGATGAGCAGAGTTCCCATGCCGGACCCGGTGCCTCCTCCGAGGGAGTGGGTGAGCTGGAAGCCCTGGAGGCAGTCGCAGCTCTCTGCCTCCTTTCTCACCACATCCAAGACAGAGTCCACCAGCTCAGCTCCTTCAGTGTAGTGGCCTTTAGCCCAGTTATTGCCTGCTCCACTCTGGCCTGCGTTACATACAAACATAGTAATTATAAAAAGACTGACACCTTTGCTATTGCAGAATTACTGTGTAAAGTAAGTGTCGACATATGGTTTTCATTTAAACTCTCACCAAAGACGAAGTTGTCTGGTCTAAAGACCTGACCAAAGGGACCAGACCTCACAGAGTCCATTGTGCCGGGCTCCAAGTCCACCAGAACTGCACGGGGGACATACTTACCACCTGGTGAATGAGACAAAAGCAGACAAATTATTAAATAAAGATTAGTGCTGAAACAGTTGCTCATTCAAAGGTGATTTGATCGCTTTTATTGTGATAGGATGTCTTGAGCTGGTTTGTTGACTTGTTGTGTCATGGAAACAGGGATGGTAACTAAGAAGGAGGGACGATCAGGGCTCATTCATGGCTACGAGTCTAGTCCCTATTGGCTTCCAGTGGATAACGATCCCCTGCTGGATACCAACCAGCAGTTACCAACCCGTTGCCTCGTTGTAATACACGCTGATCCGCTCCAGCTGCAGGGTGCTGTCCCCATGGTATGTCCCGGTCGGGTCGATGCCATGTTCGTCACTTATCACCTCCCAGAACTAGAAAACAAAAATAATCAGACGCAGTGGCAGCGCGTCAGCACTAGCATGCCTTGCTAGGGAGGGTTAATCGCATTGTTGTTGAGTAAGCTAATGTATTAACCCACCCAAAACCAAATTCAACACCCACGCATTTTTTTTTCAATAAATCAACATTTAACTTTCAAACCAAAGTTGTTCTGACCTTAGCTCCAATTTGGTTTCCACACTGGCCCGCCTGCAGATGCACAATTTCCCTCATTTTGGCTGTACTTTTTTAAACTTCCGAACAACCGTCACGACAGAACTTGTGGCGCTCGAGCACTCCAGTAACTGCCTCACCTGAAAATGAGGGAGTGTCGCCGCCCACGGCTGCGCCAGGAATGCGATTGGACCAATCAAATGTTAGTCGAAGCCCAGACGAAATCTCATTGGTTAAGCGAACTTTGTTTGGGGTTTTGATTGGACAGTGCCATGAGGCTCCGTTGCCACGGTAACACGAAACATACACCAAAACACAACCTGTCAGAACAACAACCGACCCAGGCTCGCAGAGCTGACAGCTTCCCATAAACTGCCTCACCCCGATCTGGGGGAGGGGCAGGGGCGTCACTACTAGGTTTTAAGGACGAGGGCGCTTATCCCTGCTGATCCTCCCAAGGGTTAGGGTTAGGACTGTATTTAAGTGATTTATGAATAATGCAAGGTTATATGATTATTTATTTAAAGTCATATTCTTGCCATTTTTATTGAATTTGTTGGCATTGTTTTTGTAAATAAATAAATAAATAAACCAACACCAAATTATTTAGGGAGGCTTAAGAATATCTTCGTGGGGCTTGCCCCAAAACTTGCCGATTGGGCTAAAGTCGTGTAGTGTGAACAAGGCATTAGTCATTATTTTAACTGCTACCACTGATTGTGATTATATTTGTTTTCTAGTTGTGGGAGGTGATAAGGGATGGACATGGCATCGTGGACGTGTCCGGGACACACAATGGGGACAGCACCCTGCAGCTGGGGCGGATCAGCATGTATTACAATGAGGCAACCGGTTAGTAACTGCTGGTTACTATCCAGCAGGGGATCGTTATCCCACTCGAAGCCAATGGAGACCGGACAGGTTCCGATATGGATCGGGTGACGGTAGCCACGAATGAGCCCTAATCAGGGCTCCCAGGGGAGCCCTGTTTTACATGACTTTTTTTTTTTTTTCGACGTGGGATTTCCTAACCCAGGTCTGACCTCCTATTGGTAATGCATTTTTTTATTTCCTCATCCTATTTTATTTTATTTATTTTTTTTCACTGTTTTTGTCATGTCATTTATTTTTTTCCTATTAATTATTTATTATTCTTTTTTTTACTCCTTTGGTTATTTTATGTTTTTAAGTTACGGCGGGGTTTATAAAATAAATTTATTAAAATAATGACAAAGTGACCAAAAATAATAAATAGAAAATTTATTATTTTTGGTCATTTCGTCATCTTTATTCAATTAATAAAAATAAAAATGAAATTTAAAAAATAAAAATAATTTATTTTATTTTCTAAACCCCGCCGTCATATGACGTCATGTTCCTGCGACTGTTTATAGTCGACATACCATCATGGCGCTGTTCCCAGCTTTTGCAGATGCACAGAGTGATAAAGTTGAAGATTCGTCCAAAGGTGATCACTTTAATCATGTTAATTTAGACTGTTGTCCGCCTCAATACTCTGTTGTCATGTTTCTTGATAAGGTAAAGCTGCTGAACCACGATCTAGCTAATGTTGACCGTCATAACGTCTGCCTGTCGTTGAGGCAGATAGAGTAAACTAGCTTACTTTCTTTCCGCTACACGGCTAGGTGGCTGTCTGACTACTAGTTTTCTTCCTATATGATGCTAGTGGCACATAACAGACCGAGCAAAGAAGGCGGTATTGTTGTCTTGTTGTAAGTTATCAGTGACTATCACATTTTAACCAACTTAACTCCGCTTCCTTACATAAAACAAAGTGACCAAAATATGAATATATTGAATCTCAGCCATGGTTTATTGTCCAAGTGGTTTAACACTTGAATAATAGCTCTACCCCAAATAGATGAACACTACCCTTCCCTGCAATTTGATATGGGATCAATTTGTGGATGATCTCATTAGGAAGAAGGTCTGGCTTCTAACTAATCAATACCTAATACCAGAGTACAATTTATGCCATGGATGTCCAGAAACTGTATTTATTTTGGCATTTCATTTATGACAACCCTAAAATAGAAAAATGGTTAAAAATGAAACGTAATGTGTCAATATTTGTTATGTGTCTTCATCCCTAGCATTAACTAAAAGAATATTTTCTTTGTTAATTTTTGACCATCCATCCATCCATTATCTACCGCTTATCCTCATAGGGTCGCGGGGGGGGGGGCCTGGAGCCTGGAGCCTATCCCAGCTGTCTTAGGGCGGAAGGCAGGGTACACCCTGGACAAGTCGTAATTGTTGACCGAAAATATGTAAATAGAGTTAACCACTGAGTTTGTTTCTGGTTTTCTAGACTTTGGTTCACATACCCATGGTTTAAGCTTCTCCATCTAATCTTCAAGAATGTAAGAATGTAACACCTGCATTATTTATCTACTCTCTCCTTTTAGAACTAGACTGGCTGAACAATAAGAGTTTCAAGACTGGAGATGCCCTCTCACTTCACAATCTTTATTTAGAGAAGACCAGTGGGAGGCTGAATGAGAAGAAATCAAGGTACAGTTCAAAATCAAAAACTAGTTTGTAAACTGGAAAATAGTTTGTATTTTTTCATGAGAAATCCATCACCAGTGCAGAAATACTTGAACATGAGTCAAATAATGGTTTGTTTTGTTTGTGGCTGGTGTTTTGGGTTGTTTGCGTCTCTGACTCGCTTTAACTTTGATTTCACCTTATAATCCTCAGTGAAGGCAGGGAGGTGAGCTCTGCGGAGGATGAGAGAGGCAGTTTACTTACCAAAAAGAAGAAAAAGAAGAGGAAAAAGAAAAAGAAACACAAGAAAAAGAGTGGGAGATATTCAGACAGCAGTGGGACTGACTCTGAAATCATTTTCCCCAGTGACCTCAAAAGGGAGAAAGAGGCTGACAGGTATCAAAGCACACTTTTACATTCCACATGCTTATACTCTTAATCGTATACACAATAGCACTGTCTTATTCCTGCTCTATCTTTATGTGTGTGCATCCATGCAGTCCCCAGTCTGCTCCATTAGCAAGTTGTTTCTCCTGGTTGGATGACCTTCAGTCACCGGCAGCGCAGCCATTCTGTGTGGACCGCAAAGCAGACCCAGCCAACTGGACGTACAAGTCCCTGTACAGAGGAGACGTGGCCAGGTAACGCACATGCATGCACACATGGGGCAGCTGTGGCTCAGAGGTAGAGTGGGGTCCACCGATCATCCACATGTCAAAGTGAGTGTGGGCAAGAGACTTAACCCCATCATTGTGTGCACAAAGGTTTAGATTGCATGGCCTCTAACATGAGTGTATTAATGTGTGTGAATGGGTGCATGCTCTCATGTAGTGCAAAGTTCTTTGAATGGTCACAAGACTAGACTAGCTGTTGAAGTCCATTTAGCATTTTCCACATACACACCACACAGGCAGTGCTGTAACACATTATCCTTTAATTCTTTCATTTGATGAAGATTGAAATTCCACACTAATATATTATTTAGTACGCTAAAACTGTATATGAGGTTTTTCATATGTACAAAACTGTAGCATGAAACTGCCAGTACAACAGCTTTGTGATGTCAATAATTCTTCAGTGTAACTGTAAGTATAAGTTTTGAAGTTGCCAGGCATTCTTTACATTTTAAGTTATCACAAACTTTTGCTTTGGTCACATGGCATGGGTTACACACCACCAACCAGCAAGGAGGCTCCCAGAAAATGATGATATATAGCATATAATATGCCATTTTGGACAAAGCCTCTGTCTTAGTGACTAAAACTGTTGTGGGTTATCATTTAAAGATGATTTTCAAACTCTCCCTGTGTTCCAGGTACAAGAGGAAAGGCAGCTCGTCCGTGGGTCTGGATCCCCGCAGACAGGGAGTCAGCTGGGACGAGTCGGAGGCAAATAAGAAACAGAAAGGTGGGGACAAGAAGAAATCAGCAGACAGATATTTCTCCACAGCAAGTCGCCAGCTGCTCAGGTCCGAGCTCCCTGTTGCTACATTACCCCAGATCTCACAGCATAGTGATGCCTTCAGCCCCACCTGCTTCCTCCCTCTGGATGACAATGAGGAGATCAAACAAGGGGAGATGGGTAAGAGATGTAGCCTGAGACCTGTCACCAAAGACCAATCAAAACTCTTGGTGTTGTTATTACAGTGTGAAATATATAACGATCCAATCCAGGTAACAGAGGGCAGACGTCGTCAGTGAATCCTCTTGGTGTGTATGACGCCTCCACGGCTCTGTGGCTGCAGGGGAAAGGACAGCAGCAGGAGCAGGAGGAGCAGCAAAAGCAGGAAGTCCAGATGGCGCAGAGTGCAGCGCCTCTGGCTGGGAGGACTGAAGAGTTTAACAGGCGGCTCAGAGAGCAGCCAGCAGACACGCAACTATGGATACAATTCATACGATATCAGGTATAAAGACTTTTGTTATTGTGCTTCACTGGGCTTGAAATCGAATCTGAGTTGATCTTTGTAGGTTCTCAGTCATCCAGGTTGAGGTAAATCAAAAGAGCAAAAAAAGAGTCAGCTGGACCTGAAGTTTGTTGAAGGTGGTTCACCCCTGATCCAAGAGCATCTTTAGTTCTGACTGACCGGTAGAGAATCAAACAAACAACTGAAACCACCAGATCAACAGGTCTCATTAGGAGTCATTACCATCTGAGATGATGTGTTGTACAGAATGTTTGTGAATGTGTATGTCAGTGTGGTTTGTACATAATAAGGTTATTGTTTTACATTTCTAATCATCAACAAATCCCAGGTTAAGACTAATACCAATGATATGATAGTTTGTGTCCACCTGGCCTGTTAAAAAAACATTTATCTCTACTGAAGCTATTTTTTCTTTCATTAGCTAGTAACGACAAAACAAAATAGCACTAAAAAAAAGCTTCCCCTGGGAAGAATAAAGTTAAAGTTGAAATTTAAGTTAAAAAGTTTGGACTCTCTCTAAAACCATGGACTGTCACACATGGAAGTTAAAGACAGGGTGTGCGATCGTGAAAAACTGTCAGGAGTTTGTTAGATTTTTCAAAATGGTCTTCACAAAGCACAAAGAACTATCACAAAGCTGTTACCAAAATTCAAACTAACCCTGCCTTTAAATCACTTGCATGTTTTTTCATGCCCTCTGGTGCGATGAGTCAGCCTTTTATCATCAGCAGGCCAATAACTGATCTGAACGCTTCCTGTTTACAGTTAAATCACTCTGTAAGTTCACCCTATCTATCAGCACCTCTTCTAATCTTTCTCTCTCTAGGATGAGCTGAGTGCAACAGCGTTTGGAGGTGAGGAGGAGCAGCAGGGGGGCGATTCAGCCGAGCGCCGCAAGTCTTCCTACAGAGCGGTCCTGGAGAAGAAGCTGAGCATCGCAGACCGTGCAGTGGCTACCAACCACAGCTGCATTGCTCTGCAGCTGGAGAGGCTCAGGATCTGCCAAGAGCTGTGGGAGCCCCCACTTCTGGCTAAAGAATGGAAGAAACTGGTCAGCCTTCAATACTGAATGGGCCTCTGAGCCTTTTTGTCACTGAATAATGCTGACATAGACCATGTCTGGGCTAAAGCTTCTAGAAATTCTAACAGGTCTCACTCTCACTTGTGTCTCATCTGTGGTACTTCAGGTGTTCCTCCATCCAAACAGTGCTCCCTTGTGGAGAGAATATCTGCTGTTTACCCAGAGCTACTTCAGCAACTTCACCGTGTCAAAGGTCAACTCTGCGTACGGGAAGTGTCTGAGCACGCTCAGTGCGGTGCTCGACGGCACCATGGTCTCTCACCCGGCTCTGCCAGGGCTTGAAGAGGATATGTTGGGTAACAGAGATTTTGTTTAACATTTACTAATCCTACAATGCAAGACTCATTTTTGTTTGTATACTCATTGAAAGCTGAATTGTTGTCTTTTCTTTCTGTCCAGATATCTTCACCCAGCAGTGTCATTTCCTGCGTCAGTCTGGTCACTCGGAGAAGGCGATTTCTCTGTTTCAGGCCATGATTGACTTTACTTTCTACAAACCTGACAGCGTACGAGCACTGTCCACCAAGCAGCAGGTAAACGCACACATAAGTGCTTCAGCCATGTGAATAAGGAGGCGACTACTGTGTCTTCCAGCCCAGTTGTGTTTTTGCGTTTGTACAGGTTGAGTTCTTTGAGCCGTTCTGGGACAGCGGGGAGGAGAGGGTTGGAGAGTTGGGGGCCAGAGGCTGGAAAGCCTGGGTGCTCCAACAAGAGCGAGGAGGGTGGCTACAGCCCAGTGCAGGTAAAACAGACAAAGTGAGGCAGGCTTTACTTTATTCAGGACCCATGTCAACCCCATTTTGTGGATGAGGAAACTTTGTTTGGTTCAGATACAGATTCAGATCCACTTCAGTACCCCACATTTGTTTGGTTCAGTGTTCCAGACAATGTTGACAACACAAAGTCCACAGTAAAAACAATAGTATAACATATCCTTAAAACAATTTGACTGTGATTTGACGGTGGATATCGCTGTTTTAGCCAAAGTGTTTTTCATCTCTTGGCGACCTGAAAAACTCAGCGCCACAACATGTGTGTATCCACAGAGGAAGAAGAGGAGGAGGAAGAGGACGAAGAGGAGGTGAAAGATCGGAGCCAGCCCAGATGGACTGTCTGGTTGGACGTGGAGTCGTCTCGTGAAGCAGCTCACTGGCTGCCCTGGAGGCCCGACAAAGCCAAGGGCCAATCAGAGGAGGACTGTGAGGACCCGGACAGACAGGTACTGATTTAAAGTGCTAGCATTAAGCCTGTATGTGTGACCACTTTGTTTGACTTATTTGTCTCTCTTGTTCTCTCCAACTGTAGGTTTTGTCCGATGACATAAGTCCGTCCCTAATTTGTCTGTCTTCACCTGAGCTGCAGCTCCGTCTTCTTCTTCGTTTCCTGTCATTTATGGGGCTGCCTGTCGACTCTGAGCGCTCTGCTGCCCCCTGTCAGCCTGGCCTGCTGATGGAGAGCCTCTCTCTGCTCACTCAGGGTAAAAATGACACCATCAGTCAGAACAATGCAATACTCACTGTTATATAATATGTAATAATAAATTGAAGCATTGAGACAAAGCTGGCTCTGTGTCACATCGTAGGCAATGAACTCAGGCGTCCTCTGACCTCCTACGACCTACCTGAGCCTGTGGTCAACTCTGTTGGTCACATGACCACTCTCCAGGGAACCAGGAAGTGGGCAGGGCTTGGGAAGCAGGGCGAGCGGTTTCTCACCAACGTGTTGAGTATGGTCCAGCCTGTCCTTCCTGCGCACCACCGAGCCGCCCTGTCACTCAGCCAGATGCAGTACGAGAAACTCAAGGTAAATTAGATTAAATGGGAATAAAAAGCATTAATTTAACTTAAAGTCAAAACAACTTTTGCACTGATTTACTCGTTTGTATTTGTGTATTTGTGGCAGGTCTTGCATTGCCAGCGTAGCGGCAACAAAAAGCGTCTCCGCTCTCAGGGCAAGAGCAGCAAGCGAGTTGCCAAGCAACTGCTCAAAGAGCCCGACAACCGCTCATCGCTGGTGCTGTGGCGAGAGTACGCACACCTGGAGTGGATGCTGGGCAACCTAGACGAGGCTCGCAAAGTCTTCTCCATGGCCACAACGATAGGGGGGTCCAAAGGGCTGAAGAGCCCCAGCCTCTGTGAGCTGTGTCTGCTGTGGGCCCAGCTGGAGGTGGAGGACGGGCCGAGCGTACGAGGAGGAGGACTAAGTGACGTCACCGTCTCCCCAGCCGTATGTGTGCTAACCAGGCTAGCTGAAGGAACCTCCTCCTCCCAGCCCATCTCGCCATTTTCCATCCTGAAAGCGAGGAAGTTGTATGAGCAGGCGCTGACTGCCGGCTTGTCAGCCCTGGACCAAAACCTCCACAACCCTCTGGCCAACAGAAAAGGTTCACTTTATCAACAACTTCTGTGTCTCTTCTGTCAGACAGAAAAGCATCATGTCTTATAAAAGGCCCGGTGGTTTCACTCAACATTACTGCTGACCATACCGAAACATTTATGTAATCCTTCACATGTAGCTGAAAAATTGGCTCTATACTTTGTCAAACAATGCAAACATTATTATAACATGGAACAACAACCTTCAGCAATCAGCAGTAAGTAATTATTACCAGTTACACACCAGTCTGACTTTTTCACACCAATACCAGTACCTCAAACGTTAATGACAAGTTCTGATGGGATACATGTTCTCTCTTTTTCCTAAATTTAAAACTTGTATATCTCACTAAGTTAAACTCACTGGAGTCATTTTAAAATAAGGTAACACTTTGACTGAATACATTTAACTGGTAGCAGAAACAATTTTTATGACGACACTGACAAAGAAACTGTATTTATCGTGGACTGGTCACATGTGACCAGTACCCTATGGCAAGCCGTTTTAACATTTAATCAAACCACACTCCTATCTGCAATTACATGGCATTTCTCCCAGTCAAAATGCAATTTTGCAATTTTGACTACTAACAATTTTGACTAGTAACAATTGGATTGAAGATATCTGAAATGGGAGTTTTTCCTAGTAAGATTTCATTTGCAGGTATCCAGAATGTAACTGTGGATATCTGAAATTGAAAGCCCAATACACATGAATGGCAAAAGTGATGTCATTTGTCCTAGGAAGAATGTCATTGTGGATATGTGAAATGTTATTTTTGACTAGGAATAATTGAATTACAGATATCTGTAATGCATATCCAGCCTAGCTATTAAATGTTAAAATGGCCTGTCATAATACCCAGTCCACTTAATCAGGTCTGTCTGATACTGAGCCAGCAGATCAGACTGATGCGTATGTAGTTATTATTCAGAATGTTACTATAATTATTTTCAAAATGCACAAAGGCTTTGTCAAACTAGAGGCTCCTCAATACAATATTATCAAGATACTATAGTCACCATAAGATCTTATTGTGATTTGTGATGTTGAGATGAGATGTGATGTGTCGCTATTCATTCGCATCTTGAGATCAGAGGTCAAGGGACTCCCTTGAAAATTGCCATTCCTTGCCAAAATTCGCCTAACATTGTAGCATTATTTTAGCGCTCTACCCGACAAACTAACATGACATTGTATTTCTTGGGTTTTCTAGTTGTTTGTTGCCATTATTGTCACTCTCACTTGAAGACTGAGCAGCTAAAACCTCAGAAATGTAATAGTTTATATCATGAAAGACTGATACCGCTGTAACGACTTTTCCCCAAATGTCCTTCGCCTTTGAATGCAGAAGAAAAGTTGATTAGGCCTTTCACACAGAACACATTTTGACATGCCACAGTTGGAAAAGCTCAGGTAAAATAATAGGTGGCTGCTTCGGTTTCAGCGTCCTGGTATTGTGCATGCTGACTGACTGTCATGGCTTATTGGGACACTTGAATAGAACTGAGCTCTTGTTAGTGTCAGCAGTAACACCTGTGCTTTTGCTGCTATGAAAGGTCTGGATGTCTCCTGTGGGGAAAAATGTCATTAATTTGACTTCTCTTCTCATCATTCCACCAGCAGGTCATGAGGACCTGCTAGGAGAGAGGCTGAGGGGCCTAATAGGCTGCTTCGCGCTGTTCCAGTACCTCACAATGGGCATCCAGGCAGCCAACAGTGTCTATATCCAGGCCAGAGGGAGGATGGAGGAGCTGCACCGTACGCTAACACCTGACAAGCAGCTCAACAGTAATGAGGAAGCCAGCCTTGCTAGCCCTGATGCTAAGCAGTCTGCAGCTGACTCCTGCCGTACCAGCCTACGATTCAACAGGCTAGTGTCTGAGTGCGAGGCCTTAGCAGTGCAGCAGGCGGCGCTGCTGAGGTACCACAACAACATCAGTGTGTTTCCACTGGCGGCACTGAGACAGATGCTGACCTCTGCCCTCTCCACCTGGCCCAACAGCGCGCCTCTCTGGAGCATATATGTACAGGTGAGATGACAACACTCATCTAATGTCTGCACTTACTCTGTCCCGAATCAGTACTTGCGTGTTTTGGCATCATGACCCTCATGCTGACTTGTGTTTCAGGTGGAGAACCGTTACCATAGCGCTGGTCGGGCTCGGCGGTTTTTCCACTCTGTAATCAGGGACAACAGCAGCGTGGTGCCGCGCCTCTTTGCCATTGTTGCTGAACAACAAAGGAAGCAGCTGGTGGACGCTGCTCAGAGGTAAGAGGTGTAGGGTTATCCTGACCTCATGTTGTTTATGAATAAGCACTGTAATAGCTTCAAAAGCCATAGTTAAGATACTATAATCATAGTTTAGAGGCAAGTGAGGGAATAAAATCAGGCAATCTACATTATTTTCTCTTCTGTGCTTATGGCAGCTGAAAAATGTTTTGCTAGGATTGTATTTCTTATTTTGTTGTCCTCAGGATTAGGATTGTGTGAGTGCTTGTTGTTGTAATGCTCATTTCGGCCTCCAGAGGCTGGATGCACCACTACCCAAAAAAAGTGGTGAGTTATAATTTGCATGACTTGCAAACATGCAATATATGTGCAATATGTTTAGAGTGCTGGAGTAATTGAACCTCACCTGGAAGTTATTTATTATTTATTCCTATTTCAAGAACGCCCACACTGCCTTTCAGCCATAAACACAGAAGAGAAAATAATTTAAATCAGACTCAGAAAATTCTCACTTGCCTCCCATTTTAAAATGAAAATGCTTATTACCTATTAATAATTGTATATTAATGTGTGTGTGTGTGTGTGTGTGTATATATATATATATATATATATATATATTATGGTCTTTCTAGGTCTTGTAGCCATGATGCTGTCTTGCCCATCCTGCCAGAGAATGGTCTCAGCAACCGTATCCGAGGACTGTTTGAAAGCGCCATAGCAACAGAGATGGGTTCTCACTGTCCTCTACTGTGGAGGATGTACATACACTTTCTGGTGGGACAGCAAATAACACTTAGAAATGTTTATTAAATACTGACTCAGTAAACTGATAGATGTTTGCGACAGTTGCAGAAGTTCAATCATGGATCGAGTCAGAAGCATCTGGGATTAAATATATTTGCAGCAGGCTTTTCCAGTCATGAAAAGTGCCTTTCAGATTGTATTTTGTTCTGGATGTCATTCTGCTTGTTAATCTCTGACCTTAGAGTGCTGCCTACGTTTTTCAAATATTGACTTGGAGATAGACATATGGAAAAAATAACACATAGTAAGACCCACCCATACAGACTTACTTTTGTATAATTTGTATATTTGAATATGTAAATATTGACAGTCCTCTAAGTCTGTGCTATGTAATGTATGTTTGTAGGTGTCAGAAGGGAAGATGGATAAAGCCAAAGGGATCTTCTACAAGGCCTTACAGAATATTCCCTGGGCTAAGGTGAGCTACAGACAGTGATATTTCCTAAAAGCTGCTGGTTTCTTGTCTACTTTTTACTTTTTAATTGTACATATTCTAAATTATCTCTCTCGTACCCCTCACTGTGTGTGTGTATATGAATGTGAATTTGCATTTTATGCAAATAATATGTGTGCATGGCACGTGTGTGATCAGGGTCTGTACATGGACGCAGTGCAGCTGTTCCCCGAGAATCTGCAGGAGTTTGTAGATCTGATGACGGAGAAAGAACTCAGACTCAGACTGCCTTTGGAAGAGCTGGATATACTTCTGGAGGACTGAACACACACCTCATTCACCAACTGGAGTTTGCTCTACAGGGCAATGTGCCGGCACAGGACACTCACAAACAAACTCTTGACTTATGTTTTATATTTACAGAAAACCACTAGGACTGTTTTAGTTCCAGACACTGTTAATAAATACATGATTTTCATTCATGCATTGCACGCTGTTCGTTTATTTATACCAAGATAAACGACAAAAAAAAAAAAAAAACAGACTATGGGAAATGCCTTGGCATTTAGGATTCACAATTAAGATGAGTGTTATGTTTTAATTGTGAATGCTCAAGTGCAAATACTTCAACTCAATGCTTGGGACAGATGTGTTATTCTTCAAATCTGTCACATTACATAACTCACCTCATAATTTTAAAAATTACATTTCCCACACCAGGAATTCAGTGTCATTGTTGAGTGTCACATATACTCCCTCCCTCAGCTCACCTGTGATTTACCTGGCTGTTTTGCCCTGCCCTACTAGTGTACTACTAATGACACACCGCACAGCAGCGGTGGAGTCGCTCCCTCCTGCCACCGTTGCCGCGCCGCTGTTTGACGCATTGCAGATCCGCTCTGGCCAATCAGCGGCCTCTGTACAGCGTGCAGAATATTGCGGCTCCACTGTGTCCAATCAGAAGCCGCCTCTCAAAAACAAACCGCAACTTCCCCCAGTGCCGTCAGTCGTGAACGTATCCTTCCGCCCGGATAAAGCTCTGTGCAACACAAACTAGTCCGTCACTTTCCTCGTCACTTTAACAGATTAAACAATCACAATTTTGAGCTACTAAACTATTTGTTTTTACAAATGTTATGATTCCCTTTGTTTTTCCTTACAGCAAACATCCTCCATATTTCATCAGACTATATTTTGACAGTGATGCTACACTTACATTTTAGTTTAATCCTACTTAATATCAATATATTCGTAAATGTCGTAAAACATTTAGGGAGTGTGCACTATTAAAGTATCATATAAGTCAGGTCCTACATTATTATGCAGACAGGTACTCATGTTTAAGATATACAGTTGAACAGCAAATAAAGTTATTCGACTATTACACAGCATGTTAACCATTTGAAAATCTCATTGCATACTCTTTCCAAATGTTTAACTATTTTTAATCTTATTATACTATAAATCGGGAAAAACATACTTCTATGAAACATGTGCCACTGAATGAGCGGAGGAATACAGTGAGCCGTAGAGCGGTGGTTCGCCTTGCCCGCCTCCAGCCAGCCGTGTTCAGTGGCAGCCATCCATTTCCTCTGTCCCTGTAGCGGTAGCAGACTAACATCGCCCAACTGAAACAGACATGGTGAGTATTTTATTACCGCTGGTTTGCCATATGTACAAGCCGAAATTGGTTCCAGTTGACTGAATGCCCGCCTGGGGCTCTTAAGTTTCTCCCGGATCGTCTGTTTTCGTCGGAATATCCCCTAGCGCGAGTAGAATGGACCGTTGATTTAGCTAATGCTAGTTAACTAGCTGTGAACACGGCGGCTCGTCGCAGCGAGCGAGAAGCTTATCACGTCGTTGTTGCTTAAGCTCGCGCCATTGAAAGTATGTCGGCAGTTGATAATATATCACACAGAAGTGTCCACATATTGGCAGGAGTCGCTGCGGAGCTTCTTTGGGCTTTCCGCTGTTAGCATCACAGCTAATTGTTGCGTCCCCCAACGACTGATTTTTCCGGCATCTAATAGCAGTATAACATCAGTCAACCATGCATTTTCGCGTCGATACTACCACAGTAGCATCAGTAATTTGTTTCCGCAGCGATGTTGGGGACGCCATTGTTAGTGTTGAGTATTCATACGTAATTTTTGATGCCGGTCTTTGCTGAAATTTGCAACCACTTAGATTCATTCATCTGCAAGGGAGACTGATGGGTGTTAGTGAGGTAGCGGTGCAGACGGATCTAACGTTACACTTCTTGGCACCGGTGTCTGCTATTACAGCTAGTCACATTTCCAACAGTACAGCTTCATATATTTTTCTTAACAATTAACCATAATAATACTCGACCAAATCCATGTAAATGCAACAGTGTTATAAACGCACTGATAATAGCTGAGACTCCTAATTAGGTCATCGGTCATTTTAACATATAATAGACAAGATCCTGTACAGATTTTAAAGCTTTTGAGGCTAAATTCGTAATTTGTGATGTTGGGCTATCCAAATAAAATTGACTTGACTTGACAAGATATTTCTTCGTTACTGTTGAACTTGTCGTGTTTACTTGTAGTCTTATAGATCGATGTTAGAAAAAATTGCATGATCTATAGTCTGTACAGAGCTGCACTGTGAAAGCTGGTTTGTTCTCCCTCAAATGCACAATTTCAGCTTCTCAGTCGGTTTCCCATGGGTAGAACACGTCAGTCATGATGTGTAATTTATAGCATGTATGCTGGACGTTTGCCTCAGGCTTTTTGCAAGTCTTAACACATTGTTGGGTCCTGGATCTGCATTTCATTACAGAGGCAATGCTCCACAACTTCAGTCATCAGTTATGTCAATACCTCTTCAAATTAAATACATATAACATATCACTTAAGTTCATCATTGTCGTATATACTTTTCCAGATTGCATTTTAAGTACGTTTTTGTTTGGTTTGATGTGTCCTTGATGTTTCCTCCGTGTGTATTTGTGTCCTAGTGTGTGTCCGGCTTTTCTGTCCCAACAGTTCATTCACTACAGTAAAGTGTAATAAACTGCTGCAATAAAAACCAGCAGGTCAGGGGCCTGTTTTTTTTATTATTATTAATATTTACATCGCTAGCTGTAATAGTCTCTTTAAGTTGTGTGCAAATCCAATTTCTTCAGCTATTTGAAGCATTTGCAACATTACTGTCAGTGAAATATGTTGTCTTTGAGTTGATATGTAGTCTGACAAGTTTTCATAACGAATGAGAACAGTAGGATGGACTGTTAAACTTGATTTTTCATTTGAATGTCTATTAGATTTGAAAATGCTTTCAGCATGGATATTAAGACCTTCACAGGCTTTTTTGGAATTAATATCTGGAGTAACCAGAGGTACACAGTTGAATTGTGGCATAATGATTGACAAAGTTTGAGACAGGAAGTAGGAAGTAGTCAGTGGTTTTGAGACATCTGTTACAATTGTTTCTTTCCATTTGTTAGATTTAGTTAGGGCAGAAAGACTCGTCTTGTCCGTATCTTACTGCAGTTTGAGTGTGAATGAAATATGTTCATGATTAGCCTGCTTGAAGTGAGAATATACTTGAAACAATATACATTGGTCTGTGTCCCACATCATGGATATGTACAATACACATCTACCTATTTTATAAGATAAGAAGTGATTACAAAGCTATAGACCTGCGACAATGAATCAGTTACTTAAAAAAAGTTAAAATCTCTAATTAAAGCTGCTTAAATGTGCATACTCTAGTTTATGCTTTATGACAGTACACTGAATATCTTTGAGTTATGGACAAAACAAGTCAGCTTTACATATGTAATCTCTAATTGGGCTTGATTTATTTATTAGCAGTAGTAGACTTATTTAATTTAAATTACACTCTTAGTTCCATTTCCCCTTACATTTCTAAATTCTGATCATGGGTGTTGTAAAAGTAAATTATAGACCAACATGCTGCATCACACTGGCATTACTGTGCCTTGAGAGAAATTTTGCCTGGGTATTAGAGGGGTTAGCAGCCTGTTAACCACTCTGTTACTTTTAAGCTTTGATTTCTAAAAACGTGTCATTCTGATTATGATTCAATTATCAGAAGTTGTCGCCTTTGTGTCTCTTATTTGAGGAAAAAATTAATAGGATCTTATTTTCTGACAGTTGTCAATTGCAAGTGACATTTTTTTAATTGCAGCATTAATCACATGATTTTTATGAACTTAATGCATCATTTTACAAGTCACAGTTTACTGTAGTATTATTTACATTTGTGTGAACTCGCAAAGTATGTCACCAAAGGTAACTTGGCTAGATCGTACGCATTGATGTAACGTTATCTCGCGTGATGAAAAACCAGATGAAAGCAGGCGTCGTAGCTCCAGAAAGTCACTTAGGTGAATTCTGGGTTTGTTGACTCCCGAATTACGCATTTTCACGTTATACTTAAGCAGTTTAACTTGCAAAATTGTGTTTTAAATTGACAAATGTGTAATTGATGCTTCAATTCAGGATCAGGATGAAAACAATGTGTCTCACACTTGTTTATATTGTATTTATTGTTTATATTTTTTCTTTTTATACAAAGGTTGGCCCCACAGTGGTCCATTGGAAGGGATGTGACTTTGCTGTATTGTTTTATCACCTAATCTTGGTGACCGTGTTGATTGAGTGTTGAGCATTTTGGCTTATTTTCTGGAAGTAAACCTTAACTCTGGACTTGGGGTCAACTCCTGGAGATATTAACGTGTCACTCAGGATCCAGTGTAATTGTGTGGATAGGAGCGCCTGCCAGAGGGGGCTATTTGGTGTGACCCATGATGCTGTCTAGGAGGTCCGATGACCAGCCAACTGATCCTCCCTAGGAGCTGCAACTGTAGCAGTGAGATGACAGGCCGCAGTTTAACACACATATAATTGCACATGAAACCTCCCCCCAGTCTGGACGCTGTTGAAGGCTATTCATCTGCTGAAGTGCTGCAGGAGGTGGACACTTCGTCTTAACTGTACATCTGATGCACAGACAGCTAAGTCGTCACTGACATGCTTAGCCTCACATTTGTCACATTTGGAGTCAGAAGCAGCCAGGGAAGGACGCCGCCTGGTCACATACACTCGCTGCAAGACAGATCGACAGTTAAGCAGGCAGGCAGACTGAGTTATTGAAAAAAGGACAGAAGGATGGGTGGATGACCAAGAAAACATCAACAGAACATCATCTTCAACAGCTCATGGAAGAGCAAGGAGACCTCTTCTGTCAGGTCCACTGCTGACTGTTTCCACTCCAGAGGGATTGTGAAAGCTTCTGTCATCCATTGAAAGACAAATCCTGCTGTCATCTGATCATCACTCGTGTCCATCCAACTATCTACCTATCCAGGAGGACTAAAAACATAAGCTGCTTTGCTGTCGACTCATCAAATTTGCCCTCACCTTTTCGGTTATGTAACTTTTCAGAGAGATGGCAAAACCTGCTGTCCACTGTTCTCTCTGCCTATCCATTTCACAAATCAAGAGCGACTGATAGATGTCTGGCTATTTCTTTCATCCGCCTATCCCTCCTGTTCTGAGACATCATTCCTGTCCTTCATGTCATCCCTCCCTCGTCATGCTGCCTAAGAAAGTCGCTCTGTACCCAGCAGAGGACGAGCTGGTGAGCCTGTCCACCGTCTATGACCTTCTGGATGAGCAACAGCACTACTACACAGAGCTCATCCAGCAGCAGGAGAGAAACTACAGAGCCTTTTTGCAGATGCTGATGGACACGTCCTCAAGCCGCATGGATGGCCTGGTCAGAGAGATGCAGGACCTGAGGAACTGCCTGCAGAGAACCAAGGCTGAGCTGGCTGAGGTCAAAAAACAAGGTGTCCAGAACAACAAACGGGCTGAGTGCCTGGCTGAAGGCCTGGTGAAGGTGCGGGGGACGCTGGATGGCCTCTGCAACAAAACGGGACCAATCGGGGGAGGTGCAGGAGGAAGAGGCATCGATCTAAAGCAGCGGAGCAGAGGAGGTGGTGGGTTAAGGCTGGATGGAGGAGGCAGAGGTGGAGAGATGAAAAGACCAGCACCAAAAGCAGTGAAGCTGGTGGCAGACCTCACAGATATCCACTTTGAGGACATAAAGGTTGTACACAGATGTGCGCACAGTGAAATGTATGGGTTCGCCACATGTTTCAGCATCATTAGGTAGTATATTGATGTTAAAGTGTGACTTGTGGATAGCAAAATAAGTCCTGTCGGTGGAGATACTGTCTGTGGATTGTGGTTCATGCTGGTCACTTGTTGTGACTACATTACTAGATTATGAGGTGATGCAGGGCAGTCGGTCTCACAAGTTAAAGAAATTCTAAAAAGAAGCGTGCTTTGAATCTTCTGTCGTTCACTCTAGTTTCTGGTATCTTAATTGTGGGTGCAGCACAAATGTCTGTTTGCAAGAATAGGGGTTTTAGCTTCTTGAAAGTAAATGATAAATGTTGTCAATCCAGGATATTTAGTTAAAAACTCACCATTTGCGTCCCAGTCTTTGACCTGAAGGACAAAGCTATTTTGAAAAGTTTTATTTAAGTATATTAATTTTCACCTGTTTTTCCCCCTGTTTTTCTTTTTTAGGCTGATCAACTAACAGAAGAGCAGATTGCAGGTAAGGTGACAACATAAAACATCTTTGGCAATACATTCAGCGCTGTAATGATTAAACAGTACTATTACTAAATTCATCGGCAACTATTCTGGTGTTTTTGGTTTTTTTTGGTTTGTTTTTTTTCCTCTCTCAACTCATTGGAGACAGTAAATGTGTTCTGAGTTGTGGGCAAAACCAGACATATGATGTCATCTCGGGCTCTGAGAAACCCTGGTCAACATTTTTCACCATTTTATAAACCAAACAACTCGTTGATTCCATCAAGAATGTAGTCGACAAATTAATCATCAGTGAAAATAATTGTTAGTTGCAGCCCTAAGCACACATTCTCTGCATAGGTCCATTCATTGTCATATGGACTATCAGTTTTGCAACATCTGCTGCTGCTAAATGCTTCCTTTCATCCTCTCTTCCGCTTGTGTCTGTGCAGAGTTCAAGGAGGCCTTCTCCCTGTTTGACAAGGACGGAGATGGGACCATCACCACTAAGGAGCTGGGCACCGTGATGAGGTCACTGGGTCAAAACCCAACTGAGGCTGAACTCCAGGACATGATCAATGAGGTGGACGCCGATGGTATGCCACCTCAACACAAGGAAGAATGCTGGTCGAGTGCTTTTTAAACTATATTTACTGATTATCTTTATAATCTACTTCCTCATTCCTTTCCAGGCAATGGGACCATTGACTTCCCAGAGTTCCTGACGATGATGGCAAGGAAAATGAAGGACACTGACAGTGAGGAGGAGATCAGGGAGGCGTTCAGGGTCTTTGATAAGGTAAGCTTAAGTCTGTTTATTTTGTGTTGTAAAGATGAAATGTATTGTAAATCATAATGTCCCTAAAGTTAAGCTGATGTCTAAAGGGACTGTTTGCTTGATATCATAATAAAAGTAATATATCCACAAAGGTAATATATATGACAGTGCTGTGTGTGTGTATTGGGCAGGATGGCAACGGCTACATTAGCGCGGCAGAGTTGCGTCATGTGATGACTAACCTGGGAGAGAAGCTGACAGATGAGGAGGTAGATGAGATGATCAGAGAAGCAGACATCGATGGAGACGGACAGGTCAACTATGAAGGTACAGGACAGTCCACGTCTGTCTTCAAACTTGTGTTGGTGATGCATTTGGGAAAATTTGAATATTTTTTTAACTCATTCCCCATTGGAAGAAATTCACCTTTATTTTGTTTATTTCATTGTGATGTGAGGCACAGTTTAAACATTGTTCCTGACTGTTTTTCTTGTTTGTTTTTTTTTCCCCCCCACAGAATTTGTTCAGATGATGACTGCCAAATGAACTGGGTTCTCATTAAAGACAAAGAATCAGTCAAATGTTTCACTTACCTCTTATTGCAAAAATCTACATTTATTCATACTGTTCTGTATAGACAACTTAAACTGAATGTTGGAAAACTGAAACTCTGTCCTTATAAACAAGCTCAACAAAAAAAGGTAAAAGACAAAAAGAAAAATTCTAAATGAATCTGCATGTACTGGCTTGTATTACCCCCCCACCCCCCTGCTGCCCAATCAGATCTCAACTCGTTAGCCTAGCAGCCTCTCTGCAGCGGGCCGTTTGGCCGCTGCTCCTCTGCTTCCTGGTTCCATCTGCCTGATGTCATAATGATTATACGGGCTGGCCAATCGCCTTTCTTCTATGACTTCCTGTTTTCTTTTTTCTGTTCTTCATGCATGCAGCTTTAGATGGGTTACTGTGGAGAGCCCAGTGGCAGAGCGCTGTTGGGACCCACAGAGAAGAGGGAGGGGTTAGTTGACAGATGGATGGGAGTGAGTGAATCAGCGGACACCTTTTACCGTTTGCTTACCTAAATGAAGTCAGAGATATTTTTAAGAAAAATTTTAAAATGGAACTCATTTTAGATTCTGTGTTTCTGGCATGTCAGGATAGTCGCTTTATCTTTTGTGTGTTCACTTTTTATTTTTTTCTCGAAGTGGGGGGTGGTAAGCCTGGGCGGGGCAGAGATTTGAGCCCTTTGGGTTTTGGACGTGTCCCAGACTATTTAGAGGGCTTGGGTGGGCTGTAAAGGTTGTGATGCACAAGAGCACCTCTGAGGCAATGTGGGTGTTACTGAAGCATGCTGAGGTTGGGCACATGGCCGCAGAGGCTGCATGTGTGTCCTGATTCTACGGGGGAGTTAATGTCAGTTTAGTGGGGACAGGGTCGGTGCTTTGTGGCATTTCTATCTTGTGTTTGTGTGTGAGTGTGCGTGGGTGTGGGTGCGGCGAAGCCCGGCCCAGTCCAACTGTTCTGTTCAGTTCAGTTGATCTGCATTCCAAGTTGTACATGCTAGTCTTTACATTTTGTTTTTCCAATAAAATACCATGAACTAACATCTCGTATTGGGTTTTCCTTGTTTCCTCTCAGTGAAGCAGATTCTGTGGGGGACGTGCTGCTTTAAAATGACTCATCTGTGCTACTTACGGCGCCTTTCCACTACACACAAATGGCACGGCATGGTATGGCCCAGTTTTGGTGCTTTTCCGTTACAACCTGAGTACCTCATAGTACCTGGTTGGCGTGCGTGGGGTCGTTATACAGCAGTGCAAAATTGCCATGATGTCATTTACATGCGACAGAAAACCAGGAACAGCGTCAACAACACTCCTGTCACAAACGGCTGACCATGGCGTTGTTTTCTGCGATGCCATTTTCTTGTGTAACGAGCGAAGCAGTTGTCGGTTTTAAAAAATGGTGGGGTTGTTTGGCTTTTACAGTCCAATCGGACGTCCTGCATCCAATGACAACACTCATTGACCAATCAGTGGAAGGTAGTCGTGTGACGTCACGTTTTAGTATCGCTCGGATTCGCTTGGAACCAGGGCTGAGAGGTAAGAAAAAAAAGTACTTAGTGGCAAAGCGTCACTACCGTGTTGAGCTGTGCCGTACTGTACCGTACCGTGCCTGTGGAAAAGCGCCATTATTGCATGTGACGTCTTTCTGAAAGTGTAGGTACGGACACTGAAGCCTACTTAAGGTGTTTATGGAGAGGGGACTGGATGGCTTTTACGTTCTTAAGTCTCCTGAACGAGCAGTGATCTGGTTTTCAACAAATTAACAAGAACAAGTTGCATTTCAGTTTTTCATGTAGTCTGTGAACTAACTGATGATTGAACGGTACTGGAACTCAAAGGAATGATGAGAAATGGAAAGGAAATATTGTGTATTTATTAACATGAATATTTTCTGGTTTCTAGTATAGTAAACTGACAAAAAGCCGTTTTGCAGTAGGATCTCATCTTGGTCTCTTGGAAACACTGATCTATGATTTCTGATATTTTATAGACCAACAGAGAAATCTATCACCAGTTAAAATAACCATCCGTTGCAGCCCTGAATGTGCGTACGGAGCAATGTCGCAAGGACTCCTCCGGATCGCTGAGAACTTCTGTCTGCAGATGAGGAGGCGTTGCTAGGCAACAGAGCCAGGCATGGGGTGGGTGGAAATGGAGGAGAGGGAGAAGAAAACTGGGAGTTTGAGGAGAGAAGCAAGGAGGGGGGTTTGAAAGACAATAATAGAAACCAAGGACTTGAGGGATGAAAGGAGATTCACGGAGCATCTTAAAACCCACAACATCCTCACACCTCCCTGTTTCCTCTGCTTCAAAAGCTCATAGTCCACTGGTTTGTGCTGTGTCACTGGGAGGTAATTGTCAATGAGCAATAAAACTTCATTTGTGTACTCCTGATGGTACTTCCTGGAAAATATCAACTGGAGCTGGTGATGAGAAGCAGGCAGACGGAGACACAGTTAACTTACATAACTGTCTGAAGCGTATTAATATATCCTGCAGAATGCTATTAGTGAGCTGCCACTCCACCGTTATTAACTCCAATCCACATGATTCTCTCCGACATTTGCCTCAAATTCGCACACATTCTCAAACACAGTGTTATCATTCACACACTCAGACACACAATCCTCTGGCTTTCACCCACATAAATATTTCAGTTTTCAGCTGACAGCAAGAAGAATGGAGCCAGGAGTGTGTTCCCATGCTACTCTATGGAGCAGATGGTCAGTTTATTTTCTTTCTTTTTTTTTTAATGACACACCATGCTACAGTTGTATTTATGTCAAAATGATATTAATGAATGCATACGCTCCAAAAAGCCACATAATTCACAATTGTATTTCTGATGCAGACAAACATTTTATTTCAAATAAATGTAATAGAAATCCATAAACATTCATCAAAGTAGAAAATAGTTGTGGACTTCTGACCCTCTTTGAAAGGAAAGAAGGTTATGTTGAACATTTTAAAAATACATTCTTCCATTTTTTTTATAATTACATAATAAAACACTTATTTTGTACAAAATTGTAAATAAAAGTGTTGTTGAAGCTTGTGTACAGTTGTTGTGTACAACAATTTAAAAAAGGTGCAGTTTTAATTTTCATAAGTTATCATGTGCCCTACATACTAATTTGGCATGTTCTGTAATTATTTAAAGAATACAGCCTACAGTACATTAAAAAGCATAATATTAACCACTCATTTGAGCATAAATATTCACTGTCTTCACTGTGGATCTGAGAATTACTGTTAACCTATTTTTTTTTAAATATTCTCAAAAATGTAACGTTGTTTTTGCAAACTTCGTCTTGCTTTTTATCCAACAGGAAATTGTTTGTTCGTTATTTATTTTTTGTTGTTGTTGTTTGTTGCTCAATGACAACTTTGCAATGTTCCTCTTTTTAAGGATGAACTTTTGTTTAGCTCAAGAATGCAGAACTTCCTGCAGATGAAACCACTGGTGTGAGTAACTGTTTCAGGAACTGCTTTACATACAGCAGTCACTTTATGAATGATGTTGAAAAATTGCGAAGAAATGTCACACTACAGTGTGCAGAAAAGTGAAAAATGTTGAATCCTGTCAAAAATGTGATACTATAGCATGCCAAAATGGTCAAAAAATGAGAAATTTTAAAAAGACGTAGTGTGTTAAATGATTTCATGCCAAAATATGGTGAAATATCTTATGAAAAAGCAATTTTCAACTTTCAACATGTTCTAAAATTGCTTTTTCACAAGATGTTTCAACATATTTTGACACGAAATCATTCAACACACTATAATCAGTCTCTCAGATGACTTTTTTGAACATTTCAATTTTTTTTTCCTTTCTTGACTTTTTTGGCATGCTATAGTATGACATTTTTAACAATTTCCAACATGTTATAAAATTGCTTTTTCATAAGTCATTTCATCATATTTTGGCATGAAATCATTCAACACACTATAATTAGTCTCTCAGACTAATTTTTTGAACATTTTGAATTTTTTCATTTTTTGACTTTTTGACATGCTATAGTATGGCATTTTTGGACAATTTTCAACATGTTCTAAAATTGCTTTTTCACAAGATGTTTCAACATATTTTGGCATGAAATCATTCCACACACTATAATTAGCCTCTCAGATGACTTTTTTGAACATTTTAAAATTTGTCATTTTTTGACTGTTTTGGCATGCTATATTATGGCATTTTTGGACAATTTTCAACATGCTAAAAAACTTGCTTTTTGACAAGATATTTCAACATATTTTGGCATGAAATCAATCAACACACTATAATTAGCCTCTCAGATGACTTTTTTGAATATTTTTAAATTTTTCATATTTTGACTTTTTTGGCATGCTATATTATGGCATTTTTGGACAATTTTCAACATGCTAAAAAACTTGCTTTTTGACAAGATATTTCAACATATTTTGGCATGAAATCATTCAACAAACTATAATAAGTCTCTCAGACTAATTTTTCGAACATTTTGAATTTTTTCATTTTTTGACTTTTTGGCATGCTATAGTATGGCATTTTTTGACCATTTTCAACATGATCTAAAATTGCTTTTTCACAAGATGTTTCAACATATTTTGGCATGAAATCAATCAACACACTATAATTAGCCTCTCAGTTGACTTTTTTGAATATTTTAAAATTTTTCATTTTTTGACTTTTTTGGCATGCTATAGTATGGCATTTTTGGACAATTTTCAACATGCTAAAAAACTTGCTTTTTGACAAGATATTTCACCATATTTTGGCATAAAATCATTCAACAGGCTATAATTAGTCTCTCAGATGACTTTTTTGAACATTTCAAAATTTTTTATTTTTTGACTTTTTTGGCATGCTATAGTATGACATTTTTTGACAATTGTCAACATGTTCTAAAATTGCTTTTTCACAAGATGTTTCAACATATTTTGGCATGAAATCAGTCATAACACTATAGTTAGCCTCTCAGATGACTTTGTTCAACATTTCAAAATTTTTCATTTTTTGACATTTTGGCATGCTATAGTATGACATTTTTGACAATTTTTCAACATGATCTAAAATTGCTTTTTCACAATACATTTCATCATATTTTGACATGAAATCATTCAGCACACTCTAATTAGTCTCTCAGATGACTTTTTAGAACATTTTAAAATTTTTCATTTTTTGACTTTTCTGGCATGCTATAGTATGACATTTTTTGACAATTTTTCAACATGTTCTAAAATTGCTTTTTCACAAGATGTTTCAACATATTTTGGCATGAAATCATTCCACACACTATAATAAGTCTTTTGATGACTTTTTTGAACATTTTAAAATTTTTCATTTTTTGACTTTTTTGGCATGCTATAGTATGGCATTTTTGGACAATTTTCAACATGCTAAAAAACTTGCTTTTTGACAAGATATTTCACCATATTTTGGCATAAAATCATTCAACAGGCTATAATTAGTCTCTCAGATGACTTTTTTGAACATTTCAAAATTTTTTATTTTTTGACTTTTTTGGCATGCTATAGTATGACATTTTTTGACAATTGTCAACATGTTCTAAAATTGCTTTTTCACAAGATGTTTCAACATATTTTGGCATGAAATCATTCCACACACTATAATAAGTCTTTTGATGACTTTTTTGAACATTTCAAAATTTTTCATTTTTCAACTTTTTTGGCATGCTATATTATGGCATTTTTGAACAATTTTCAACATGCTAAAAAATTGCTTTTTGACAAGATATTTCAACATATTTTGGCATAAAATCATTCAACAGGCTATAATTAGTCTCTCAGATGACTTTTTAGAACATTTTGAATTTTTTCATTTTTTGACTTTTTTGGCATGCTATAGTATGACATTTTTTGACAATTTTTCAACATGTTCTAAAATTGCTTTTTGACAAGATATTTCATCATATGTTGACATGAAGTCATTCAACACACTCTAATAAGTCTTTCTGATGACTTTTTTGAACATTTTAAAATTTTTCATTTTTTAACTTTTTGGCATGCTATAGTATGGCATTTTTTTTGACAATTTTCAACATGTTCTAAAATTGCTTTTTCACAAGATGTTTCAACATATTTTGGCATGAAATCAATCAACACACTATAATTAGCCTCTCAGATGACTTTTTTGACCATTTTAAAATTTTTAATTTTTTCACTTTTTTGGCATGCTATAGTATGGCATTTTTGGACAATTTTCAACATGCTAAAAACTTGCTTTTTGACAAGATATTTCAACATATTTTGGCATGAAATCATTCAACAAACTATAAGTCTCTCAGACTAATTTTTCGAGCATTTTAAATTTTTTAATTTTTTGACTTTTTGGCATGCTATAGTATGGCATTTTTTTACCATTTTCAACATGATCTAAAATTGCTTTTTCACAAGATGTTTCAACATATTTTGGCATGAAATCAGTCAAAACACTGTAGTTAGCCTCTCAGATGACTTTGTTCAACATTTCAAAAATTTTCATTTTTTGACATTTTGGCATGCTATAGTATGGCATTTTTTTACCATTTTCAACATGATCTAAAATTGCTTTTTCACAAGATGTTTCAACATATTTTGGCATGAAATCAGTCAAAACACTGTAGTTAGCCTCTCAGATGACTTTTTTCAACATTTCAAAATTTTTCATTTTTTGACATTTTGGCATGCTATAGTATGACATTTTTGACAATTTTTCAACATGATCTAAAATTGCTTTTTCACAATACATTTCATCATATTTTGACATGAAATCATTCAGCACACTCTAATTAGTCTCTCAGATGACTTTTTAGAACATTTTAAAATTTTTCATTTTTTGACTTTTCTGGCATGCTATAGTATGACATTTTTTGACAATTTTTCAACATGTTCTAAAATTGCTTTTTCACAAGATGTTTCAACATATTTTGGCATGAAATCATTCCACACACTATAATAAGTCTTTTGATGACTTTTTTGAACATTTTAAAATTTTTCATTTTTTGACTTTTTTGGCATGCTATAGTATGGCATTTTTGACAATTTTTCAACATGTTCTAAAATTGCTTTTTCTTAAGTTATTTCATCATGTTTTGGCATGAAATCATTCAGCACACTCTAATTAGGCTTTTGATGACTTTTTTGAACATTTAAAAATTTTTCATTTTTTTGACATTTTGGCATGCTATAGTATGACATATTTTGACAATTTTCAACATGTTCTAAAATTGCTTTTTCACAAGATGTTTCAACATAATTTGGCATGAAATCAGTCAAAACACTCTAATTAGCCTCTCAGATGACTTTTTTGAATATTTTTAAATTTTTAATTTTTTTACTTTTCTGGCATGGTATGACATTTTTTGACAATTTTTCAACATGATCTAAAATTGCTTTTTCACAAGACATTTCATCATATTTTGACATGAAATCATTCAGCACACTCTAATTAGTCTCTCAGATGACTTTTTAGAACATTTTAAAATTTTTCATTTTTTGACATTTTTGGCATGCTATAGTATGACATTTTTTTGACAATTTTTCAACATGTTCTAAAATTGCTTTTTGACAAGATATTTCAACATATTTTGGCATGAAATCATTCAACAAGCTATAATTAGTCTCTCAGATGACTTTTTTGAACATTTCAAAATTTTTCATTTTTTTGACTTTTTTGGCATGCTATAGTATGACATTTTTTGACAATTTTTCAACATGATCTAAAATTGCTTTTTCACAAGACATTTCATCATATTTTGACATTAAGTCATTCAACACACTCTAATTAGTCTCTCAGATGAATCTTTTGAACATTTTAAAATCTTTCATTTTTTGACATTTTTGGCATGCTATAGTATGGCATTTTTTGACCATTTTCAACATGATCTAAAATTGCTTTTTCACAAGACATTTCATCATATTTTGGCATAAAATTATTCCACACACTATAATAAGTCTTTTGATGACTTTTTTGAACATTTTAAAATTTGTCATTTTTTGACTGTTTTGGCATGCTATATTATGGCATTTTTGGACAATTTTCAACATGCTAAAAAACTAGCTTTTTGACAAGATATTTCAACATATTTTGGCATAAAATCATTCAACAGGCTATAATTAGTCTCTCAGATGACTTTTTTGAACATTTCAAAATTTTTCATTTTTTGACTTTTTTGGCATGCTATAGTATGACATTTTTTGACAATTTTTCAACATGTTCTAAAATTGCTTTTTCTTAAGGTATTTCATCATGTTTTGGCATGAAATCATTCAGCACACTCTAATTAGTCTCTCAGATGACTTTTTAGAACATTTTAAAATTTTTCTTTTTTTTTGACATTTTGGCATGCTATAGTATGACATTTTTTGACAATTTTTCAACATGTTCTAAAATTGCTTTTTGACAAGATGTTTCAACATATTTTGGCATGAGATCATTCCACACACTATAATAAGTCTTTTGAGATGACTTTTTTGGACATTTTAAAATTTTCATTTTTTGATATTTTTGGCATGCTATAGTATGGCATTTTTGGACAATTTTCAACATGCTAAAAAACTTGCTTTTTGACAAGATATTTCAACATATTTTGGCATGAAATCATTCAACAAGCTATAATTCGTCTCTCAGATGACTTTTCAGAACATTTCAAAATTTTTAATTTTTTGACATTTTTGGCATGCTATAGTATGGCATTTTTGGACAATTTTCAACATGTTCTAAAATTGCTTTTTCATAAGTTATTTTATCATTTTTTGCCATGAAATTATTCCACACACTATAATAAGTCTTTTGATGACTTTTTTGAACATTTTAAAATTTTTCATTTTTTGACTTTTTTGGCATGCTATAGTATGGCATTTTTGGACAATTTTCAACATGCTAAAAAAACTTGCTTTTTGACAAGATATTTCAACATATTTTGGCATAAAATCATTCAACAGGCTATAATTAGTCTTTCAGATGACTTTTCAGAACATTTTAAAATTTTTCATTTTTTGACATTTTTGGCATGCTATAGTATGACATTTTTTGACAATTTTTCAACATGTTCTAAAATTGCTTTTTGACAAGATATTTCACCATATTTTGGCATAAAATCATTCAACAGGCTATAATTAGTCTCTCAGATGACTTTTTTGGACATTTTAAATTTTTCATTTTTTGACTTTTCTGGCATGCTATAGTATGACATTTTTTGACAATTTTTCAACATGTTCTAAAATTGCTTTTTCACAAGATGTTTCAACATATTTTGGCATGAGATCATTCCACACACTATAATGAGTCTTTTGATGACTTTTTTGGACATTTTAAATCTTTCATTTTTTGATATTTTTGGCATGCTATATTATGGCATTTTTGGACAATTTTCAACATGCTAAAAACTTGCTTATTGACAAGATATTTCAACATATTTTGGCATGAAATCATTCAACAAACTATAATAAGTCTCTCAGACTAATTTTTCGAGCATTTTAAATTTTGTAATTTTTTGACTTTTTGGCATGCTATAGTATGGCATTTTTTGACCATTTTCAACATGATCTAAAATTGCTTTTTCACAAGATGTTTCAACATATTTTGGCATGAAATCAGTCAAAACACTATAGTTTGCCTCTCAGATGACTTTGTTCAACATTTCAAAAATTTTCATTTTTTGACATTTTGGCATGCTATAGTATGACATTTTTGACAATTTTTCAACATGATCTAAAATTGCTTTTTCACAATACATTTCATCATATTTTGACATGAAATCATTCAGCACACTCTAATTAGTCTCTCAGATGACTTTTTAGAACATTTTAAAATTTTTCATTTTTTGATTTTTCTGGCATGCTATAGTATGACATTTTTTGACAATTTTTCAACATGTTCTAAAATTGCTTTTTCACAAGATGTTTCAACATATTTTGGCATGAAATCATTCCACACACTATAATAAGTCTTTTGATGACTTTTTTGAACATTTCAAAATTTTTCATTTTTTGACTTTTTTGGCATGCTATATTATGGCATTTTTGAACAATTTTCAACATGCTAAAAAACTTGATTTTTGACAAGATATTTCAACATATTTTGGCATAAAATCATTCAACAGGCTATAATTAGTCTCTCAATTGACTTTTTTGAACATTTTAAAAATTTTCATTTTTTGACTTTTTTGGCATGCTATAGTATGGGATTTTTTGACAATTTTTCAACATGTTCTAAAATTGCTTTTTGACAAGATATTTCATCATATTTTGACATGAAGTCATTCAACACACTCTAATTAGTCTCTCAGATGACTTTTCAGAACATTTTAAAATTTTTCATTTTTTGACTTTTTTGGCATGCTATAGTATGACATTTTTTGACAAGATATTTCATCATATTTTGGCATGAAATCATTCAACAAACTATAATAAGTCTTTCTGATAACTTTTTTGAACATTTTAAAATTTTTCATTTTTTCACTTTTTTGGCATGCTATAGTATGGCATTTTTGGACAATTTTCATCATGCTAAAAACTTGCTTTTTGACAAGATATTTCAACATATTTTGGCATGAAATCATTCAACAAACTATAATAAGTCTCTCAGGCTAATTTTTTGAACATTAATTTTTTCATTGTTTTAACTTTTTGGCATGCTATAGTATGGCATTTTTTGACAATTTTCAACATAATCTAAAATTGCTTTTTCACAAGATGTTTCAACATATTTTGGCATGAAATCAGTCAAAACACTATAGTTAGCCTCTCAGATGACTTTTTTCAACATTTCAAAATTTTTCATTTTTTGACTTTTCTGGCATGCTATAGTATGACATTTTTTGACAATCAACATGTTTTAAAATTGCTTTTTCACAAGATGTTTCAACATATTTTGGCATGAAATCATTCCACACACTATAATAAGTTTTTTGATGACTTTTTTGAACATTTTAAAATTTTTCATTTTTTGACTTTTTGGCATGCTATAGTATGGCATTTTTGGACAATTTTCACCATGCTAAAAAGCTTGCTTTTTGACAAGATATTACAACATATTTTGGCATGAAATCATTCAACAAGCTATAATTAGTCTCTCAGATGACTTTTTTGAACATTTCAAATTTTTTCATTTTTTTGACTTTTTTGGCATGCTATAGTATGACATTTTTTGACAATTTTTCAACATGATCTAAAATTGCTTTTTTCACAAGACATTTCATCATATTTTGACATGAAGTCATTCAACACACTCTAATTAGTCTCTCAGATGAATTTTTTGAACATTTTAAAATCTTTCATTTTTTGACATTTTTGGCATGCTACAGTATATCATTTTTTGACAATTTTTCAACATGATCTAAAATTGCTTTTTCACAAGATGTTTCAACATATTTTGGCATGAAATCATTCCACACACTATAATAAGTCTTTTGATGACTTTTTTGAACATTTTAAAATTTTTCATTTTTTGACTTTTTTGGCATGCTATAGTATGGCATTTTTGGACAATTTTCAACATGCTAAAAAACTTGCTTTTTGACAAGATATTTCAACATATTTTGGCATGAAATCATTCAACAAGCTATAATTCGTCTCTCAGATGACTTTTTTGAACATTTCAAAATTTTTAATTTTTTTGACTTTTTTGGCATGCTATAGTATGGCATTTTTGACAATTTCTCAACGTGTTCTAAAATTGCTTTTTCATAAGTTATTTCATCATATTTTGGCATGAAATCAACAAGTCTTTCTGATGACTTTTTTGAACATTTTAAAATTTTTCATTTTTTGACTTTTTGGCATGCTATAGTATGGCATTTTTTTGGACAATTTTTCAACATGTTCTAAACTTGCTTTTTGACAAGATATTTCATCATATTTTGACAGGAAGTCATTCAGCACACTCTAATTAGTCTCTCAGATGACTTTTCAGAACATTTTAAAATTTTTCATTTTTTGACATTTTTGGCATGCTATAGTATGACATTTTTTGACAATTTTTCAACATGTTCTAAAATTGCTTTTTCACAAGATGTTTCAACATATTTTGGCATGAAATTATTCTACACACTATAATAAGTCTTTTGATGACTTTTTTGGACATTTTAAATTTTTCATTTTTTGATATTTTTGGCATGCTATAGTATGGCATTTTTGACAATTTCTCAACGTGTTCTAAAATTGCTTTTTCATAAGTTATTTCATCATATTTTGGCATGAAATCAACAAGTCTTTCTGATGACTTTTTTGAACATTTTAAAT
The DNA here is from genome assembly GCA_029721515.1 of Synanceia verrucosa. Taxonomy (NCBI): domain Eukaryota; kingdom Metazoa; phylum Chordata; class Actinopteri; order Perciformes; family Synanceiidae; genus Synanceia; species Synanceia verrucosa. The sequence continues at coordinate 5,104,644 of CM056560.1, read as the reverse complement.
TTTTTCATTGTTTTAACTTTTTGGCATGCTATAGTATGGCATTTTTTGACAATTTTCAACATAATCTAAAATTGCTTTTTCACAAGATGTTTCAACATATTTTGGCATGAAATCAATCAACACACTATAATTAGCCTCTCAGTTGACTTTTTTGAATATTTTAAAATTTTTCATTTTTTGACTTTTTTGGCATGCTATAGTATGGCATTTTTGGACAATTTTCAACATGCTAAAAAACTTGCTTTTTGACAAGATATTTCAACATATTTTGGCATAAAATCATTCAACAGGCTATAATTAGTCTCTCAGATGACTTTTTTGAACATTTCAAAATTGTTTATTTTTTGACTTTTTTGGCATGCTATAGTATGACATTTTTTGACAATTTTTCAACATGTTCTAAAATTGCTTTTTGACAAGATATTTCATCATATTTTGACATGAAGTCATTCAACACACTCTAATTAGTCTCTCAGATGACTTTTCAGAACATTTTAAAATTTTTCATTTTTTGACTTTTTTGGCATGCTATATTATGGCATTTTTGAACAATTTTCAACATGCTAAAAAACTTGCTTTTTGACAAGATATTTCAACATATTTTGGCATAAAATCATTCAACAGGCTATAATTAGTCTCTCAGATGACTTTTTTGAACATTTTAAAAATTTTCATTTTTTGACTTTTTTGGCATGCTATAGTATGGCATTTTGTGACAATTTTTCAACATGATCTAAAATTGCTTTTTCACAAGACATTTCATCATATTTTGACATGAAGTCATTCAACACACTCTAATTAGTCTCTCAGATGACTTTTCAGAACATTTTAAAATTTTTCATTTTTTGACTTTTTTGGCATGCTATAGTATGGCATTTTTTGACATTTTTTCAACATGTTCTAAAATTGCTTTTTGACAAGATATTTCATCATATGTTGACATGAAGTCATTCAACACACTCTAATAAGTCTTTCTGATAACTTTTTTGAACATTTTAAAATTTTTCATTTTTTCACTTTTTTGGCATGCTATAGTATGGCATTTTTGGACAATTTTCAACATGCTAAAAACTTGCTTTTTGACAAGATATTTCAACATATTTTGGCATGAAATCATTCAACAAACTATAATAAGTCTCTCAGGCGAATTTTTTGAACATTTTAAATTTTTTCATTGTTTTAACTTTTTGGCATGCTATAGTATGGCATTTTTGACCATTTTCAACATAATCTGAAATTGCTTTTTCACAAGGTGGTTCAACATATTTTGGCATGAAATCAGTCAAAACACTATCGTTAGCCTCTCAGATGACTTTTTTCAACATTTCAAAATTTTTCATTTTTTGACTTTTCTGGCATGCTATAGTATGACATTTTTTGACAATCAACATGTTTTAAAATTGCTTTTTCACAAGATGTTTCAACATATTTTGGCATGAAATCATTCCACACACTATAATAAGTCTTTTGATGACTTTTTTGAACATTTTAAAATTTTTCATTTTTTGACTTTTTGGCATGCTATAGTATGGCATTTTTGGACAATTTTCACCATGCTAAAAAGCTTGCTTTTTGACAAGATATTTCAACATATTTTGGCATGAAATCATTCAACAAGCTATAATTAGTCTCTCAGATGACTTTTTTGAACATTTCAAAATTTTCATTTTTTTGACTTTTTTGGCATGCTATAGTATGACATTTTTTGACAATTTTTCAACATGATCTAAAATTGCTTTTTCACAAGACATTTCATCATATTTTGACATGAAGTCATTCAACACACTCTAATTAGTCTCTCAGATGAATTTTTTGAACATTTTAAAATCTTTCATTTTTTGACATTTTTGGCATGCTATAGTATGACATTTTTTGACAATTTTTCAACATGATCTAAAATTGCTTTTTCACAAGATGTTTCAACATATTTTGGCATGAAATCATTCCACACACTCTAATAAGTCTTTTGATGACTTTTTTGAACATTTTAAAATTTTTCATTTTTTGACTTTTTTGGCATGCTATAGTATGGCATTTTTGGACAATTTTCAACATGCTAAAAAACTTGCTTTTTGACAAGATATTTCATCATATTTTGGCATGAAATCATTCAACAAGCTATAATTAGTCTCTCAGATGACTTTTTAGAATATTTTAAAATGTTTCATTTTTTGACATTTTTGGCATGCTATAGTATGACATTTTTGACAATTTTTCAACATGTTCTAAAATTGCTTTTTCATAAGTTATTTCATCATATTTTGGCATGAAATCATTCCACACACTATAATAAGTCTTTTGATGACTTTTTTGAACATTTTAAAATTTTTCATTTTTGGACTTTTTGGCATGCTATAGTATGGCATTTTTGACAATTTTTCAACATGTTCTAAAATTGCTTTTTCACAAGACATTTCATCATATTTTGACAGGAAGTCATTCAACACACTCTAATTAGTCTCTCAGATGACTTTTCAGAACATTTTAAAATTTTTCATTTTTTGACATTTTTGGCATGCTATAGTATGACATTTTTTGACAATTTTTCAACATGTTCTAAAATTGCTTTTTCACAGGATGTTTCAACATATTTTGGCATGAAATTATTCCACACACTATAATAAGTCTTTTGATGACTTTTTTGAACATTTTAAAATTTTTCATTTTTTGACTTTTTTGGCATGCTATAGTATGGCATTTTTGGACAATTTTCAACATGCTAAAAAACTAGCTTTTTGACAAGATATTTCAACATATTTTGGCATAAAATCATTCAACAGGCTATAATTAGTCTCTCAGATGACTTTTTTGAACATTTTAAAATTTTTCATTTTTTGACTTTTTTGGCATGCTATAGTATGGCATTTTTGGACAATTTTCAACATGCTAAAAAACTAGCTTTTTGACAAGATATTTCAACATATTTTGGCATAAAATCATTCAACAGGCTATAATTAGTCTCTCAGATGACTTTTTTGAACATTTTAAAATTTTTCATTTTTTGACTTTTTTGGCATGCTATAGTATGGCATTTTTGGACAATTTTCAACATGCTAAAAAACTAGCTTTTTGACAAGATATTTCAACATATTTTGGCATAAAATCATTCAACAGGCTATAATTAGTCTCTCAGATGACTTTTTTGAACATTTCAAAATTTTTCATTTTTTGACTTTTTTGGCATGCTATAGTATGGCATTTTTGGACAATTTTCAACATGTTCTAAAAACTAGCTTTTTGACAAGATATTTCAACATATTTTGGCATAAAATCATTCAACAGGCTATAATTAGTCTCTCAGATGACTTTTTTGAACATTTCAAAATTTTTCATTTTTTGACTTTTTTGGCATGCTATAGTATGACATTTTTTGACAATTTTTCAACATGATCTAAAATTGCTTATTCACAAGACATTTCATCATATTTTGACATGAAATCATTCAGCACACTCTAATTAGTCTCTCAGATGACTTTTTGGAACATTTTAAAATTTTTCATTTTTTGACATTTTTGGCATGCTATAGTATGACATTTTTTGACAATTTTTCACCATGTTCTAAAATTGCTTTTTCACAAGATGTTTCAACATATTTTGGCATGAAATCAATGCACACACTATAATTAGCCTCTCAGATGACTTTTTTGAATATTTCAAAATTTTTCATTTTTTGACTTTTTTGGCATGCTATAGTATGGCATTTTTGGACAATTTTCAACAAGCTAAAAAACTTGCTTTTTGACAAGATATTTCAACATATTTTGGCATGAACTCATTCAACAAACTATAATAAGTCTCTCAGGCTAATTTTTCAAACATTTTAAATTTTTTCATTGTTTTAACTTTTTGGCATGCTATAGTATGGCATTTTTGACCATTTTCAACATAATCTGAAATTGCTTTTTCACAAGATGGTTCAACATATTTTGGCATGAAATCAGTCAAAACACTATAATAAGTCTTTCTGATGACTTTTTTGAACATTTTAAAATTTTTCATTTTTTGACTTTTTGGCATGCTACAGTATGGCATTTTTGGACAATTTTCACCATGCTAAAAAACTTGCTTTTTGACAAGATATTTCAACATATTTTGGCACAAAATCATTGAACACACTAAAATTAGTATTTATGATTAATTTTTAGAACATTTAATTTTTTTCATTTTTGGACTTTTTTGGCATGCTATAGTATGACATTTTTGTCAATGTTTCAACATGTTTTAAAATTGCTTTTTCATAAGATATTTCATCATATTTTGGCACAAAACTATTCAACACACTGTAATAAGTGTTTGTGATGATTTTTTAGAACATTTCAAAATTTTTCATTTTTTGACTTTTTGTCATGCTATCTAACAATTTTCAACATGTTCTAAAATTGCTTTTTCATTAGATATTTCATCATATTGTGGCATGAAATCAATACAATATAATACGTCTTTGTGATGACTTTTCAGAACATTTTAAAATTTTTCATTTTTTGACTTTTTGTCAAGCACTGTCGCCTCACAGCAAGAAGGTACTGGGTTCGAATCCCGGGCCCGGGGCCTTTCTGTGTGGAGTTTGCATGTTCTCCCCGTGTCTGCGTGGGTTCTCTCCGGGTACTCCGGCTTCCTCCCACCATCCAAAAACATGCATGGGGATTAGGTTAATTGGCTAATTTAAATTGACCGTAGGTGTGAATGTGAGTGTGAATGGTTGTCTGTCTCTATGTGCCCTGCGATGAGGTGGCAACTTGTCCAGGGTGTACCCTGCCTTCCGCCCTAAGACAGCTGGGATAGGCTCCAGCCCCCCCGCGACCCTATGAGGATAAGCGGTAGATAATGGATGGATGGATGGACTTTTTGTCATGCATGTTACGTCCCTGGTCTAGGGGAAACAGAGACCTAACATGAAGGTGCCTCTACCTCACTCTGCCCACTCCCAAGGAAAAACCTTACAGTGAAACTTTTGCACAGTTCAGACAGTTTATTTCCGAACTGCAGACATAGGTATTTTCAAATTAACAATCTCAAAAACTCAGGAAGGTGGACTATAACCAAACACAAACAAAAACTCCACTACTAAGGGTAATACACAAACTTAACAACACAACTTAAATTCCCTGACAACAATTACTAATGAAAGGAAAAGGTCAGCACTGAGCACATGGCTTGGGAACAAAGGAACAAAAGGAAAAAGGTTCAAAAGGTACAAAAAAAACAGCCTCTGGCTCCTAAGTAAACACTATGACCGTCTGCTCTAACACGACTACATACTGCTTTTAACATGCTACTGTATTACACACTGCTTCTTAATTTTACTAACACACACTAGACAGTCTCTCTCTCTCTGCTGGCAGTCGTTGGGAGTGGACAGAGCCAAAGGGGAGAGGCAGAGGTGCTTTCAGGTGGGGCTTTTGAAGCGGTGATGTCATCCCCCGGTCCAATGGAACGGCGGCAAAGAGGGTTGAGGGACCCAATCAGGCGACACCACCTGCTGCTCATCAGATTCACTCAGACAGAGGGAGGGGAGGATAGAGGTCTGATGGACAGCAGTCAAACAAACAATAACCAATTCTTATTAAGACCCATAGGGCCATAACATGCATTGTTAAAAAATGTCATACTGTACCATGACAAAAAGGAAAAAAATGAAAAATTTTAAAATGTTCTAAAAAGTCATCAGAAAGACTTATTATATTGTGTCGAATGACTTCATGTTAAAATATGATGAAATATCTAATGGAAAAGCAATTTTAGAACATGTTGAAAATTATTTAAAAAAGTCATACTATAGCATGCCAAAAAAGTCCAAAAATTAAAAATTTTAAAATGTTCTAAAAATTAATCATAAATACTAATTATAGTGTGTCCAATGATTTTGTGCCAAAATATGATGAAATATCTCATGAAAAATAATTTTAGAACATGTTGAAAATTGTTTAAAAATGTCATACTATAGCATGACAAAAAGTCAAAAAATGAAAAATTTTAAAATGTTCTAAAAAGTCATCAGAGAGACTTATTATAGTGTGTTGAATGATTTCATGCCAAATATGTTGAAATATCTTGTGAAAAAGTCATTTTAGAACATGTTGAAAAATTGTCAAAAAATGTCATACTATAGCATGCCAAAAAGTCAAAAAATGAAAGATTTTAAAATGTTCTAAAAAGTCATCAGAAAGACTTATTATAGTGTGTTGGATGATTTTGTGCCAAAATATGATGAAATATCTGATGAAAAAGCAATTTTAGAGCATGTTGAAAATTGTTAAAAAAAAAAAGTCATACTATAGCATGACAAAAAAGTCCAAAAATGAAAAATTTTAAAATGTTCTAAATGGTCGTCAGAAAGACTGATTATAGTGTGTTGAATGATTTCATGCCAAAATATGATGAAACATCTTATGAAAAAGCAATTTTAGAACATGTTGAAAATTGTTAAAAAAAAGTCATACTATAGCATGATAAAAAGTCAAAAAATGAAAAATTTTAAAATGTTCTAAAAAAGTCATCAGAAAGACTGATTATGTGTGTTGAATGATTTCGTGCCAAATATGTTGAAATATCTTGTGAAAAAGCAATTTTAGAACACATTGAAAATTGTTTAAAAAAATGTCATACTATAGCATGACAAAAAAGTCAAAAAATGGAAAAATTTTAAATGTTCTAAAGAGTAATCATAAATACTAATTATAGTGTGTTCAAATATCTTATGAAAAAGCAATTTTAGAGCATGTTGAAAATTGTTTAAAAAAAGTCATACTATAGCATGCCAAAAAGTCAAAAAATGAAAAATTTTAAAATGTTCTAAAAAGTCTTCAAAAGACTTATTATAGTGTGTTAAATGATTTCATGCCAAAATATGATGAAATATCTTATGAAAAAGCAATTTTAGAACATGTTGAAAATTGTTAAAAAAAAGTCATACTATAGCATGACAAAAAAGTCAAAAAATGGAAAAATTTTAAATGTTCTAAAGAGTAATCATAAATACTAATTATAGTGTGTTCAAATATCTTATGAAAAAGCAATTTTAGAACATGTTGAAAATTGTTTAAAAAAAAGTCATACTATAGCATGATAAAAAGTCAAAAAATGAAAAATTTTAAAATGTTCTAAAAAAGTCATCAGAAAGACTGATTATGTGTGTTGAATGGTTTCATGCCAAATATGTTGAAATATCTTGTGAAAAAGCAATTTTAGAACACATTGAAAATTGTTAAAAAAAAAGTCATACTATAGCATGACAAAAAAGTCAAAAAATGAAAAAATTTTGAAATGTTCTAAAAAGTCTTCAAAAGACTTATTATAGTGTGTTAAATGATTTCATGCCAAAATATTATGAAATATCCTATGAAAAAGCAATTTTAGAACATGTTGAAAATTGTTAAAAAAAAAGTCATACTATAGCATGACAAAAAAGTCAAAAAATGGAAAAATTTTAAATGTTCTAAAGAGTAATCATAAATACTAATTATAGTGTGTTCAAATATCTTATGAAAAAGCAATTTTAGAACATGTTGAAAATTGTTAAAAAATGTCATACTATAGCATGACAAAAAGTCAAAAAATGAAGAATTTTAAAATTTTCTAAAAAGTCATCAGAAAGACTTATTAGAGTGTGTTGGTTTCATGCCAACTATGTTGAAATAGCTTGTGAAAAAGCAATTTTTAGAACATGTTGAAAAATTGTTAAAAAAATGTCATACTATAGCATGTCAAAAAGTCAAAAAATGAAAGAATTAAAAATGTTCTAAAAAGTCATCAGAAAGACTTATTATAGTGTGTTGGATGATTTTGTGCCAAAATATGATGAAATATCTGATGAAAAAGCAATTTTAGAGCATGTTGAAAATTGTTAAAAAAAAAAAAAAAAGTCATACTATAGCATGCCAAAAAAGTCCAAAAATGAAAAAATTTAAAATGTTCTAAATGGTCGTCAGAAAGACTGATTATAGTGTGTTGAATGATTTCATGCCAAAATATGATGAAACATCTTATGAAAAAGCAATTTTAGAACATGTTGAAAATTGTTAAAAAAAAAAAAAGTCATACTATAGCATGCCAAAAAAGTCCAAAAATGAAAAAATTTAAAATGTTCTAAATGGTCGTCAGAAAGACTGATTATAGTGTGTTGAATGATTTCATGCCAAAATATGATGAAACATCTTGTGAAAAAGCAATTTTTAGAACATGTTGAAAAATTGTTAAAAAAATGTCATACTATAGCATGTCAAAAAGTCAAAAAATGAAAGATTTAAAAATGTTCTAAAAAGTCATCAGAAAGACTTATTATAGTGTGTTGGATGATTTTGTGCCAAAATATGATGAAATATCTGATGAAAAAGCAATTTTAGAGCATGTTGAAAATTGTTAAAAAAAAAAAAAAGTCATACTATAGCATGCCAAAAAAGTCCAAAAATGAAAAAATTTAAAATGTTCTAAATGGTCGTCAGAAAGACTGATTATAGTGTGTTGAATGATTTCATGCCAAAATATGATGAAACATCTTATGAAAAAGCAATTTTAGAACATGTTGAAAATTGTTAAAAAATGTCATACTCAGCATGACAAAAAAGTCAAAAAATGAAAAATTTAAAATGTTCTAAAAAGTCATCACAAAGACTTATTATAGTGTGTTGAATGATTTTGTGCCAAAATATGATGAAATATCTGATGAAAAAGCAATTTTAGAGCATGTTGAAAATTGTTAAAAAAAAAAAAAAAGTCATACTATAGCATGCCAAAAAAGTCCAAAAATGAAAAAATTTAAAATGTTCTAAATGGTCGTCAGAAAGACTGATTATAGTGTATTGAATGATTTCATGCCAAAATATGATGAAACATCTTATGAAAAAGCAATTTTAGAACATGTTGAAAATTGTTAAAAAATGTCATACTCTAGCATGACAAAAAAGTCAAAAAATGAAAAATTTAAAATGTTCTAAAAAGTCATCACAAAGACTTATTCGAGTGTGTTGAATGATTTTGTGCCAAAATATGATGAAACATCTTATGAAAAAGCAATTTTAGAACATGTTGAAAAATTTTTAAAAAATGTCATACTATAGCATGACAAAAAGTCAAAAAATGAAAAATTTAAAAATGTTCTAAGAAGTAATCATAAATACTAATTATAGTGTGTTGAATGATTTCATGCCAAAATATGATGAAACATCTTATGAAAAAGCAATTTTGGATCATGTTGAAAATTGTTTAAAAAAAAAAAAAGGTCATACTATAGCATGATAAAAAGTCAAAAAATGAAAAATTTTAAAATGTTCTAAAAAGTCATCAGAAAGACTGATTATGTGTGTTGAATGGTTTCATGCCAAAATATGATGAAACATCTTATGAAAAAGCAATTTTAGAACAAATTGAAAATTGTTAAAAAAAGTCATACTATAGCATGACAAAAAAGTCAAAAAATGAAAAAATTTTGAAATGTTCTAAAAGTCTTCAAAAGACTTATTATAGTGTGTTAAATGATTTCATGCCAAAATATGATGAAATATCTTATGAAAAAGCAATTTTAGAACATGTTGAAAATTGTTAAAAAAAAATGTCATACTATAGCATGACAAAAAAGTCAAAAAATGAAAAATTTTAAAATGTTCTAAAAAGTCATCAGAAAGACTTATTAGAGTGTGTTGGTTTCATGCCAAATATGTTGAAATATCTTGTGAAAAAGCAACTTTAGAACACGTTGAAAATTGTTAAAAATGTCATACTATAGAATGACAAAAAGTCAAAAAAATGAAAAATTTTAAAATGTTCTAAAAAGTCTTCAAAAGACTTATTATAGTGTGTTAAATGATTTCATGCCAAAATATGATGAAATAACTTATGAAAAAGCAATTTTGGATCATGTTGAAAATTGTTTAAAAAAAAAAAAAGGTCATACTCTAGCATGATAAAAAGTCAAAAAATGAAAAATTTTAAAATGTTCTAAAAAGTCATCAGAAAGACTGATTATGTGTGTTGAATGGTTTCATGCCAAATATGTTGAAATATCTTGTGAAAAAGCAATTTTAGAACACATTGAAAATTGTTAAAAAAAAAGTCATACTATAGCATGACAAAAAAGTCAAAAAATGAAAAAATTTTGAAATGTTCTAAAAAGTCTTCAAAAGACTTATTATAGTGTGTTAAATGATTTCATGCCAAAATATGATGAAATATCTTATGAAAAAGCAATTTTCAAAGTTACCAGGAGATCGATACTTGTCGGACTGCATTGTGTCAAGTGTAAAGTTTGGTGGAGGGGGGATTATGGTGTGGGGTTGTTTTTCAGGAGCTGGGCTTGGCCCCTTAGTTCCAGTGAAAGGAACTCTGAATGCTTCAGCATACCAAGACATTTTGGACAATTCCATGCTCCCAACATTGTGGGAACAGTTTGGAGCTGGCCCCTTCCTCTTCCAACATGACTGTGCACCAGTGCACAAAGCAAGGTCCATAAAGACATGGATGACAGAGTCTGGTGTGGATGAACTTGACTGGCCTGCACAGAGTCCTGACCTCAACCTCCCAACACCTTTGGGATGAATTAGAGCAGAGACTGAGAGCCAGGCCTTCTCGTCCAACATCAGTGTGTGACCTCACAAATACGCTTCTGGAAGAATGGTCAAAAATTCCTATAAACACACTCCTAAACCTTGTGGACAGCCTTCTCAGAAGAGTTGAAGCTGTTATAGCTGCAAAGGGTGGACCAACATCATTGAACCCTATGGATTAAGAATGGGATGTCACTTAAGTTCATATGCGAGTCAAGGCGGGTGAGCGAATACTTTTGGCAATATAGTGTATGCCATAAGAAAGGCTTAGTATAGCATAAAACTAAAGTTATAGCTGTACTTGACAAACTGGTCAGTTTTTCATCATATTCTGATTTTTCTGTATGCCATTCAGTTGTATAACCATATGTTACACCATACTCAGTTATACACAAATACAGTAGTTATAAATGTAGTCATTCTGAAATTTGAGCAGCAAGACAATCTGTTGTCAACTTGTGTCTAATTCTGTGCATTTTAAAAAAGGTCTCATAAGTATCACATATACAATCAATATTTAATATCAGCCCCACATGCAGCACATCTGTGGGCTGAGGTCATGACCTTCAAGGGAGACTAGTGATACCTGAGGATCCAGCAGCAGTGGGGGGTTTGTCGTGTGCCAGAGACTCAACCGTGGCTTCCTGACACTCCAGGACAAAGCTTGTCAGCACTGTAATCCCCTGATAAAAAAAACACAAAGGAAGACACACCTATCCACTAACAGACACACACCTGAGAAAGTAACAGATACCGCTGGTCTCGAGGTAACAGAGAGGGAAAACACACACAGGTTAGTACTGTCCAAAATATTAAGTCTGTAAAGGGTTATTTTTCTCATTTGAGCATCAAGGTTTTTTTTTTAAAATAAATTCAAATAAAAAAGCCAAGTCTCACATGTTTTTAACCACTTTTTATTATCTTTATCTTTCTAATTTCAGTCATTCATTTACAGCACAAAGGACTCACCGACAGAGCTCACATCATCGAAGTGAATCAGTTCGTCCTTTTTCTCCTCCGACTGCATCTCAGTAACATTACTCTCCAGAAAATAGAATTATAATTTACTTTCTAAAACAATAACAATACAATTGGAACAATCAAATGTACAACAATAAATCTTTGTATTTATAATCAAATGAAAAAAGTATGTTCATCTAGTTGTATTTAACACAACTGTGACAAGACACAAAGACACTGGTTGCATTTACACACAAATATGATTTTGGAGAAAATGTAAGATTCCTGCCAATCATTCTTTGCTAAAACATAAATGTTACAAGAGATTTTTCATCACATTATCTTGTTTCTTTTGACCATAACTAAAAAACAAATTTTTTTTATGATTAGAGCTGAAAATTTAAAAAATGTAGAATTATTAATATGGAAATGGAATTTATTTATTTCAGAAAATATGCTCATTTGTTTTGTTATGCCACTGTATATCTAACTCTTGACAAGAAAAGAAAAAAAAAAAGTCAAACTATTCCTTTAGCTTCCCTTGGGGGAAACTGAGTAGAAGTGCACATATCAGGAACATACTAATGGAGCATGCACTCATGATAAAATGTCCTTTAATTTGGACATTTAGAAAGAAAGAAGTGACAGCCATCAACAGTTTAAAATCTTCTATGTGTGTAAATGCAGCCTGTGTTTTGGCATTCAGATTGCCTCAGCCAGCTATACAGAAACCGTGATCCTCAGCAAGTGGACGTGTGTGTGTCGAGATAATCAGCAAGTAACAAATCAGTAATATTTGGCTGATAAAGCAAACATTATTGGATTAAATAGCATGTAAACAAAATGTAAACTCTTCGGGCTTCTGAATGCTTGCGACGCAAGAGTAGGAACTCAAATTTAATCTTATTTATTTGGCCTTTGAATGGGGTCAAAACCACAAACACACACAGCCAGACACAAATATGCAGAGATGATTGGCACACATACACAGACACACAAAAAGTGCAGATCAACACACACACACAGTGTGGGGTCACAGCCACAGCAAGGCATTGAGGGAAGGATGGATGGATGTCAATGTGAACTATTTGCATTTGTGTACAGGGAGTTTGTATTTGCAGAGAGGGAGCAGCAGTAAAACCTTGTGCAGTGGCATGCAGGCATGCTGAGAGTGTGCATCTTTTGTGCCACGGCATCGAGGGGGAAGCAGAGGGTTTCATAGCGCTCGAGGTATGATGGTGAAGGGCAGGATGGGGCTGCTGGCCTCCAGCTCCAAGGCTGTCAGGAAACACTCAGTGGCAGCGGCAGCGTTTCCCTGAGCCTGCAACACCTCTCCAAGACTGTTCCACACATCATGAGCCGTACTGAGGAGGAGAGAGGAGCAGGAGGAGAGAGGAGCAGGAGGAGGAGAGAGGAGCAGGAGGAGAGAGGAGCAGGAGGAGGAGAGAGGAGCAGGAGGAGAGAGGAGAGAGGGGGATCAACAGGGAGAGGAGAGAGGGGGAGGAACAGGGGGAGGAGAGAGGGGAAGAACAGGAGGAGGAGAGAGGGGAGGAACAGGAGGAGGAGAGAGGAGAGGAGCAGGGGGAGGAGAAAGGAGAGACAAGGAGAGGAGAGAAGACAGAGGAGAGGGGAGAGAAGAGAGGAGCAGGAGAGGAGAAGAGGAGGAGAGGAGAGGGGATGGGAAGAGGATAGAGGAGGTGAGGAGAGGAGAAATGAGGAGGAGGAGGAGGAGGAGAGGAAAGGAGGAGGTGAGGAGGAGAGAAGAGGAGAAAAGAGAGGAGAGAGAGGGAAGGAGAGGAGAGAGCAGAGGGGGAGGTAAGATGAGGTGAGGTGAGAAGGAAAGATGAAGTGAGGAGAGAGAAGTGGAGAGAGGAGGAGAGAAGCAGGGGAAGGACAAAAGGAAAGGAGTGAATAAACAAAAGGGGAGAAAATGTAAGGAAGAAGAGGGGAGGAGAGGAGGGGAGGAAATAAAAAGAGAAATATTGTAAAAAGTGATAATAATCATGTACAATAAACTGGACAACACACACACACAAACATGCTGTGTGTTCCTCACATTGACTTACAGTGATATCCTGGAGAATTACCCTTATAATCCTAATCCTATAATCCTGTTCCAGAAGGACGGAGAGACCCCACAATGTAAATGTGTAAACACACTTATGTCCTCATAACGTCAGTAATACATGGACACACACACACACCTACCTGTTGACCTGCACAGCATCCCTCAGGACTTTTTCCGACAGGCTGTAACGCTGCAGCTGGTGGAGAATCAGACCCTGAGAAGCGTTTGAGAGTGAAAAAAAAGAGGAAGGAAAAAGGAGCGAAGAGGAAGAACATAATTAAGCTTATAGTCATCATGTTGTGTTGAATGTTTCCTGCTGTTACTCTGTTTCAGGAAGTCAGACTGGTGGACATTACTCTTGTTGGCATTTATAAACCACTTCTAAGCAGTGTCATTCTTTAAAGTGAAATACTACTTTCTTTATGAAAAAAAGCTATACAGATATATTACACATTATTATTATTATACTGCTAAAGTTTCACTGTAATTTTATGTGCAATGACAATAAAGCATCTATCTGTCATCTATCTGCACTTCCTCCATTCTTCATCACTCCCATTAAAAACCTAACTAGCTGACCCTGCTGTTACTGCTGCCCTAAATTAACAGTACTGCTGCTTACCAAAATATTTTTAATGGTTCTGTAATGCTTAATCCACCAGTATGTGCACCAAGCCCTTTAATCAAAATGATATTTTTAATGCTAAAATATCATTATTGTTGTTATCCAGGAATTTTCAAATCTGTTTTACAAAAAAAGCAGGAAAAATACCAAATCACATTATTATTATTATTTGATTGAGATGTTAAATTGCAGCTATTTTCTGTCATTCCTGAACAGAAAATAATGTGTTTTAGTGTTGGTTTGTTATTCTGGATTAATTTGTGACTTCTCAGTCAATTCCAGTGTTCTGGCTCAAATTTGGGTCTAAGAGGGTGAATTCAGTTTAAACTGCTCACTTCTTGTTCAAAACGGTGTAGAGTAGTGAACTCAGTGAGAAAGAAAGCGTTAAAGTGAATGAAATGATGCTGGAGGCTTTTTTGAGACAAACAGGACAGATGGTCTGACACTTTTGTTCAGCACTGTATATATATATATATATATATATATAGTATATTTTAAAGGAAAGCATGACCCTAAATAAACACTTCCATTCATCCAGAGTGGAGCAAACAGGATTCAGATAAATAGAAAGAGGTAGAGGAGCGTCCAGAGGAGGAAACACTGTTCGCTCTCTGCTGTCTTAGAGGACAGAGCAGAAAGAGGACGTCACAGTCTGAGAGCGTTACCAGTCTCTGCATGGTCTTGACATGCGTCGGGTTGATGGACAGGGCCTCTTCATACCAGCGTTTGGCCTCGTCTATGTTCCCCCTCAGTTCAGCGATCTGCCCCCTCATGTACAGCACATTATGGGATGTGGGGAAGAGGTTGGAGGCTTCCTGTGTGCAGGCCGTGGCCTCTGCAGGCTTCGACATGCCGGTGTACACCTCCGCTATCAGACACAAGGAGAACACAAACATGAGGATTTATTCATGCTGTGACTTTTAGGAATTATTTACGACACACTTCACTATGCCCTTTTATTTTATTTGGCAAGCTGTAGACCTTTTACTGATTTTACACCATTTCTTATGATATATTTCATGACATACTGTACATACCGTACTATGGCTTTTTCATGTTTTAAAATTTATGGCATACTGTGCCCTATTGTTTTATAAAATTGTTTATGACATGCTATACTATGATTTTTTTTAATTTAATGTTTTATTTTTTGTGACATACTATAGTATGACTTTTTTATGACCTATGATACAACTTGTGATTTGTGGCTACTATACTATACAGTTTTCAGACATATTAACTATACTATGATAATTTCAGAAATTTAAGACGTTATACTGTGATGTTTTGGCAAAATATACCATGACCTTTATAATGAAATGGCATACAATACCTACACGTTTATGACATACTATACAATTAAAGAGATTTCATACAATAATGTGACATTTTCTACAGTATACTTAGCAAAACTTTGACATAATCTGATATTTTAAATTACACTTTTACAGTAAAAATGACATCTATGACATTTTAAGCAGTTTCAAACATCTGTATCTTTGTCAAACCAGCTTACAGCTTGGTACATTTACTGAACACACATAACCAGCAGCCTTAATAAATCCCATAAATGTTGTTGCTGCGTGGTACAAGGACGATGCAGACCCACTTAACAAAACATTATTTTACCATTTACAAACTGGAGGAACAGAAAATAAGAGAGAAAAAGCAGTCACGGCGTAACTCAATTTTTCTCCCTCAAATAGCATAAATAAGAAAAAAAACAAAACAACAGATGACACAGACAGGAAATTAGTTGGAACCGTCTGCTCGTCTGCCTCGTGATTGGATGATTATATTAGCAGAGTCGCCAAGCTGGAAATGACTACCTTTGACAGGAAGCAGCGGTAGAGATAAACCACCTCTGTCCGTGTGTGTGGTCTGCATGTGTTTATGTACAACCGTCGGTTTGCTTATGTTTGTGTCTGCTGGTGATGCAGGAATTACGATCAAGGCTACTACAGGATACTCTCAGGTAATCTAATCTGCTGCGATTGTAAAGGCCGCCATGCTGCTGTCATACAATGCTACGAGCTGTGGTGGCATCTACGCTTGGAGAAAGATAATATATGCATCATAATAAATGATGATAGACAGTCTGTATTACAGTCTGTATTACAGTATGAGAATGAGAGGGTATTTATATACATCTTCTTCCAACTAAATATACAGAAATCAATGTAGGTCATCAGTAGTGACGTCTCCTTCTTTGATTCGAAGCATTTTAAAAGTGATAAATCTTATCTGTAGGGGTTTCAAGGTCTGAGGAGATGACGGTAGCCTGTATTTTTAATAGAGGAAAAAAACAGTTGTATAGCTGCCTATCATTAACGCTTTCATACCTGCATGCAGCCAGATCTGAGCGAGGGTCATCCAGGGGTGCAGAGGTCCATGTTTGGGGGCGCTGCTCTGCAGGGAAGAGGCGACCTCGGACAGAGCCTGCTCTACACGGCTAGCCGCTATGGACGTAGCATGAACCGAGCCTGGAGGGAGACAGTTGAAATGTTACACATATCATCTTATCTATTATTACTATTATCCATCTCCTACTGACTCACTACTGCAGCAGCAGATAGACAGCCATGTGCCACAATGCAGGGTTTTAATTCAACCAAACACAACGTGTCCTACAAGTCCTACAACTTGAGGACTTTTCAATGTTTGGCTGCAGTTAAAAGCTCATAACTCTGGGCCCACATTGGCACACAGTTTCCTGTTGTTGCACTAAAGCGTTTAATCAGTCCACAGCATACAACACGCTGCAACACACAGTGTTATGGCCGCGGATTAACCAGGTTAAGATGAATTAATTTCTGCACTACCATGCATAAACACGGCACCAATCTGCACTCTGCTGATTAGTAATTGTGAAGGAAGCGTGTGTCGGATTTTGTCTCCACTTTTAAATTACTTCAGATTATAACAGGGAGGCAAAATGGCCTCCAGCGAAACACACTGCAGATCTGTGAAAGCAAAACATAATACAGTATTGTCACACTGCACATATTTTTAACAGTGACTTTCTTTTGGTTGTAGTTTACACATTTTCAAGTGATGACCAAAAAAAGTAGAGAGTTACCAGCATTTTGTCCATATTTTCACACAACATTTTGACTAAAGTTGAATATTTTATGATAGTCCAGTATTTTTGTCATTTTGCTTCAGTTTTAGTGGAAATCTGATACTATAGTGGCAGGATAAATACACGCTCAACAATGATGGCTTAACCCACTGCGACCTGTTCTGTATGTGCAACACTGGTCAAATGCTGTCACGATTTTAACATTTTAAACATATATGCTGTCTGTTTTTCTTATTAAATGTGGTAAACTGGGGTGGCACGGTGGTGTAGTGGTTAGCACTGTCGCCTCACAGCAGGAAGGTACCGGGTTCGATTCCTTTCTGTATAGAGTTTGCATGTTCTCCCCGTGTCTGCATGGGTTCTCTTCGGGTACTCCAGCTTCCTCCCACCATCCAAAAACATGCATGGGGATTAGGTTAATTGGCTAATTTAAATTGACCGTGGGTGTGAATGTGAGTGTGAGTGGTTTTCTGTCTCTGTGTCCTGTGATGAGGTGGCGACTTGTCCAGGGTGTACCCTGCCTTCCGCCCTAAGACAGCTGGGATAGGCTCCAGCCCTGCCGCGACCCTATGAGGATAAGTGGTAGATAATGGATGGATAGATGGATGTGGTAAACTGGCTGGTGGTTATGTTATAATGTCTTAAAAACATTGGGAACAATAAAAATCAACATAAAGACAGTACATTTTCACTTTTGACTTGTTTGTTTTACAGAAATCATGTCAAACGCAACCTAAGGGGATTAGATAGCATACTCAAATATATCCTGAACATGAACTAAATTAAATACGACCGATGGTTGCAGCTTTACTTTAATAAAACATCTCCCTCTCCCTTCTCTTATTATTCTGGTCACCCAGTGTGGCTTAAACTTAAAAATACTTGCCCTCTTTCCACTGCATTGGGTGTTTGTGTGTTAAGGAACAGGAACTACCCAAAAGTAAAAGATGAGTGAGATAAGGATTGAAAAAGAAAAGATTTTAATACACAGCTGTGTGAGAGAGTGAGAAGTGGCTTTAAAAAAATATATTTTTAAACAAACAACACAAATGTGTTTTAAGTTGAGCAGCCTGGTTTGAGAGGAGTAATATCCCAGCAAGCAGCAGCTCAGCCTGGTGAAGCTCATCACATGTTACAGTATGTTGAAACTGGATAGCATGTGTTAATCCCTCATGCTAATGAAATACGAAATAACCTCCGCTTAACGACGTGTTAACATTTCCAACAAATCTTCTACTTTTTTTTTTTAAAGAAAACTCACTGCTACAATGAGTTTCCCTTTATCTCTATCCAACCTGTTTTTCCCTACGTCCACTCATTTTACCTAAGCTTATACCAAAATAATGGAGTATTCAGCTTGTGATTAAATAACTGGAGAGAGGGGAACAGAAGTGGCACTGTATATTGTCATATGGATTGCTTTCACTGAGACCATTTTGCCCCAATATTCATGTCAATCTATCGCCTGGATAGTTGTAAAAATACATAATCAGAACTGACAAAACTACAGACGCCCTGAGAGGTGAGTGAGAAAAAAAATAATCTGATCCTGTATTTATGACTTGTTATTTTACCCAAGTAAACAGATTAAAAAAAGACACAAAAAGGGACTCAAAATTATAATTTGCATTAAGAGCTGAATATTAACTTCTCCATTCACCCTGAACATATGGGACATGTTATGTTATGTTAAACTTGGGCAACATTACTGTCATGTTGCAGCAGAACATGGGGTAGTGATACACTTTTGGCCTCTTGTGGCCAAAATAAATATTACAAAATATTTAACTATATAAAATATATATGGTATATTTATCTATTTATATAAATCTGTCTTTCACAGACAAAAAAACATCAGAAATATTATCTTGGCCAAATGTTTTTTTAACTGCTTCAGATAAAATAACCCTGAAAACAACAAAAAACACGTTTATATACAGCTGATTTACTACAAATAAAACTGGTTATCCTGAAAAAGTCATAAACACAGGAGAGAAAATAATTAAATGTGACTTCTCACTTGTCTCTCTCACGGCTTCTGGAATAAATCGTTGAGACATAAGAATGTTTTTAAAAACACCATATAGAAGCAAGTTTTCACGCAGTGACATCTACTAACAAACTACTGAGGAAGCTTCCTGCAGTAGTATTGGACCTAAAATGTGGACACTTCACACAGCAACACATGCAGGAAAGCTGCTTACTGAATTAAAGGAATACACTGATTTACAGGAAAAAAGTGTGTAGACTGCACTCAAGTGTTAGTATAAATGGCAGTAAAACAACTAAATCTCAGGAATCCTTCTTGTGCTGCCTGTAAAGTCTTCACCATATTTCACCGATAATCAGTCTTCTCCTTTCTCTCTGTGAGTATTTTCTCTCTTTTGTGTTGCTGAAAATAAGAAACCTGTCAGAAATTCACCTGCTTTTAACACCTCAAAGTGCTGCGATTCCAAAAGCTTTCCAGCTAAAATCAAAAGTTTGTCTCCTGAATAAAACATGTTGCTACATCCTTAGAAATATTCCTTTAAGTCGATGTATTCCTTTAAATCACGTACCACCAACTTGATAGAAATTCAGTACAGTTCTCCTTGAAACTGGCTGCAGACATCGAGTTAAAGCAAAGGATATATGTGCACATTTTAGCCGTACATGGATTGTACATATATCGGAACCTTGTCATGAAAAGGAAAGTCAGGAGGGACCAGAGGATGGACAAAACAATGGATGGAAAAAGGGAGGTCAGATGGAGGTTAGATGGCTACTTACAAACAGAAAACATGGAGGAAAAACCAAGAGTGTTAGCGTCCTGAAGGCCGCCTTGAAAAAACGGAGGGATGGAACAGAAAGACGATAGTTAATGATTGAAAGAGAGAGAGATAGAGAAGAAATATTTCCAAATCATTATGATGAAAAAAGACCCGATTCCCCAAAGAAAACTGCAGAGCTTGATGAGTTTTGTTCTTCACAGTGGTCTTTGAGACCGCATCACATGAGACAAGACGTTTCCACACCTGTGCCTTTCTTCTGCTCTAATCTGTTCAGATAAATGCTCAGCAAATTCAGTCGTAATAGCCATAAATTAAAAGAAAGATTGAAAGAGACTCCTTATTTTGCATTTCAGTACAGTTAGATTTAAATTAGAGACGTCTGCACCAAACAGACCTTGTAAAGCTTTTTAATTGATACTCACATTAAAAGTGCTCACTTATCAAAGTAAGTAGTATTCTAATACAGCAACAAACAAGTCAAACTTTTTAGTAACTGCAATCATCACAATGGACTTATTGTCATGGTCTTGAATCACATAACTGCTGAGAAAAATTAATTGTGATTTTTCTATGCAGCTACATTTCTGAGCTAAGTAACAACCGTTATTTCCCAGTGCAAACACCATTAGTAGAAGAGACAGCAACAAGGACAGACAACATAAGGCTGGAACGAGGAACAACACAAATTAATGTTGGCTCAACTGTAAAATCCTCAGACGAGAGAAAGGAGGAGAACGTGGAATAAAAACAAAAAACAGAATTACCATTAATTATCCATGTCTGCAAAAATGTCATCACTTCATTATTTTGCCCTGCTTCACATCTGTGCGAGTGTAATAATAAGCATTTAAAATTCCTAATTTATGGTCAATAATGACCACTGAACTCCTAGAGAGA
Organism: Synanceia verrucosa; assembly: GCA_029721515.1. Lineage (NCBI taxonomy): Eukaryota > Metazoa > Chordata > Actinopteri > Perciformes > Synanceiidae > Synanceia > Synanceia verrucosa. The sequence goes on along the minus strand of CM056560.1, from coordinate 5,083,703 downwards.
CCGATATGAGGTCATAGAGATCTTTACTACCAAAATCGAACCATTTTGCCCCCAGATCTGAAGAATTTCCCTCAAGATGTTCCTGAGATATCACCTCACAAGAAGACATAAAGCCGTTGGCCACAGCCTCTAAGTATAACAAAAGACAAATAACCAGTGTGAAGCAGAGACAGTAAAGCTATAATATGTAAAACTAATTTTCAGTAATATCATAATAACCAGCAGGGCTAAAAAAAAAAAAACAAACTGTGAGTATGTGGAGTTTGAATGTGTGTCTAGTGAGTAGGTTGACCTCAGACCTAGAGTAAGTCATAAAAACAACTCAAAGCAACTGCAGAAAATCAATCAATTGCACTCTGTTCCAAACCAAAGGCGTCCTCATTACATGTTAGATACACAGCAGGAGAACTATGTGACTATAAAGCACCTCCAGTGCTCCTCTAGGGGTGAGTCAGTTTAGTTTTTAACTTGTTTCTCTCTGCTGAATAGTTACAAAAGAACATGTTATGATAAAGTCATAATTTAATAAAACAGCTAACATCATTTAATTCAGTTCCTTTTTCAGTTTCTGAATTTTGACCATGTACTGAGTGGTTAGTCTTCCAGCTGGTGCAGCAACAAACAAACTGGGATCTCTAAACAAGCGAGTTAATCAACGAGCCAATCTCCTGAAAATTTAGTGTAATCTTTCAGGACACTCTCCACACCATGCTACAGGCAGAGTGGACGTGGAGGCGGATTACAATTGGAGGAGAGCTGACGGAGAGTGACGTGGTTGCAAAAGGAGTGAGTCCTGGTCTTGGTGGGCGCAGGAGGAGGAGGAGGAGGAGGAGGAGGAGGGCCAGGAGGGAAGAAGGATGGGTTTTTGGGTGGAGGAACAGGCTGGAGGACAAAGACAAAGGGAGAAGGGGAGGACAGTGGAGGGGACAGTGGAGGGGACAGTGGAGGGGACAGTGGAGGGGACAGTGGGGAGGACAGTGGGGAGAACAGTGGGGAGGAGAGGGAGGAAATAGTGGATGGGGAGGCTGGAGAGATCGGTTCAGAACCAGAGTGAGAAGAGGAAGAGCCTGAGACTAAAACAAACAAAGGAAATAAAACAGAAATGAGAAATTAACCAAGGAGTAAGGAAAGGAAAGACACACTGGTCCTCAATCTGTGTACGCTTTAAACTGCATTTCTAAAATTCACTCACAGTGACATTTGTTTTTTTAAATTTTCATTACAAAATAACTGCCCGATAAAACCACTTATTGAAAAGAACAAACAAAAACAAAAAGATAATAAAACAGTGGGAATGGTTTTCCTTTGATATCTGTGTATATGAGGAACAATGGATTGATATAAAAAAAGGAAACCACATCACCCTGTTGGTTAAAATCATAACTGACATCTGTGTTTACTGAAAACACACACTGAAAACTCTCTGTGTGTGTGTGTGTGTGTGTGTGTGCGCCTACCAGTCTCTGGGTCGCTGAAGTCAGGCAGAGTCATGGCATTGATCTGTCGACGGTCTGCTATGGCTCTGTCCAGCAGGCTGCTACCACGCCCAGAATCACTGCCACAAAAACACAAACAGACAAAACAATGACTGCATGAACTCCACTGTTTTCTACATTTACTGGGATGATAAGCGAACACTGTCTCCAAAAGCCAGACAGTAGAATCATTTAATTTTTTATCTTTTTCCTTTGGTGGACACAGACTAACCCCTCAAAAACACCGAAGTCAATACACATAAACCAACCGACTGAATGTCTCAAAAGCATTTCGGGCAGTTGGTCCAAGTAGAATAGAGTACCAACCACGACGCACAAGTATAGTGGAGCAGATGGATGCACATTGGTTGATTGTGGATAAATGATTGTTTAAAACAAAAAGACAAAGTGTTAAGCTGTGTTGTTGAAACTGCGCAGATATCTTTCCTTCTCTTTGCATGCAAAGTGAAATGCAATTAATATAGATTAAATGTGAATGATATTTAATCGTGATTAATCAAAATTAATCCACAGCAACCCACAGCAAATCTGATTAATCATTTAACAGCAATTATTTATTATAATATTGATTTTGGCTTTTAACTCTTTGAGTGCCCTTTACATATTTCAACATCATTTAAAATCCAACGCTTTAGTGCCATCGTCGTAATAATACATTAAAGAGGTTTTTTGGCAGCGGGTCGCCAATCACGGTCTCCTGCAACCTGTGAGTAATGTGGCTTCTGGGATTTGTAGTCAAAGCATAAAGAGATCGTATACACCACAGAGATCAAAGCAGGAAGTGGAGACGATCGAGATTAGAGAGCAAAACAGAATCTGGACAAAAAGTGGTGATTTTGGTGAAAGTGTCCTCTACCTCTGATAAAACAAGACTGGAACAAGGTAAAAACAAACATTCTCTTTCATGATGAAACAGAGAGTCTCTTCTTTCATTTGAGCTATTCAGTGTTCTCAGAAAACAGAGGCATAGTATAAAATATTCTGTGGGTCTTGAAACATGACTCAAAATAGGCAAAAAAGTGATTTGAATGAATAAAAACCTAAAAAAATATCAGAATGTTATATTCGGTATTTGTGTGTTCGGGTACCTGGGGTTGGTGAGGTTGTAGAAGCTCTTCCAGATCTGCAGCATATGTTTACAGGTGAGCAAAGCCTCCTCCGGTCCTCGACACATCGACTCCAACTTCACCTTGGTATACAGCAGACTACAATACAAACAGAAACACACGGTAAGACGACACAGAAATAAAGTGTTTGCCTCACATGAAGTGCAGTAGTAGTGTGCCAGCCTTACTTGAAGTTCTCGGGGTACTCGGACAGAGCCATCTCTATAATGTTGAGAGCGTCGTGGTAGTGTTTCTGTGCAGAGAGCAGCAGGGCGAGCAGGTGAAGGGAGTGGACATCGTCCCCTTGAAGCTGCAACGCCTGTCGTACATAGCCTAGCGCCTCGGGGATCTACATACAACACACACACACACTACAGGTTTTTACAACAGTTGGGGTAAAAAGCGCTGTGTGAAGTGACACATTTAATTTCCTGACTTTCACTCTTAACCACGCCTCACACTTGGTGACGTGAAGCCCTTCTTACTAAAGACTGTGTTACCTGTCTGGACACAGCGAGTTGCAGAGCCAAGTAGAAAGCTGCTAGATGGTCAGTAGGAGACAGACTCTGAGCTCTACACAGAAAGACAAGAGATTTAGTGGGTTCAGAAGCACTAGTAAAAAGTTAAAAAGAAACTCTAAAGCTCCCTGTGGGGAGATTGGGTCGCGTAACGGTAAAAGTACCATTTAATGAATCAAACCAGAGGATAGTTAAACTGTGACATCTTGATAATAAATAGACAGAATATAAAACAAGAGAGGATATATTGCAGCATAAAATAATGTGATAAATAATGCAGAGTGTGTTTATTCAGTCCTTGGGTTGCTGGTCTACTAATGCTTGCTTGTAGTCTCACACCATTTCTAATTACTTTGTTTGGTGAACGTAAAGTGGTAAATGTAAATATAGAGCACAGTTAAGGTGACATTTATTTTTTTTAGGAGGTTAAAATATATTTTGCTGTCTACAGCAGTGGCTCACTCCTGTTTGTCACTGACTATGGAGAAGTACCCCATATAACCTGATATAAAATCTGAAGTATTGTCTTAAAGCATAGGTGTATTACAGACAATATATTCAAACAGATTTTGGATAAAGGATGTCTAAAGACAGTCATGTACCGACTGTGCAAGCAGACAGGATTCAAATTGCCAAATATAATGGATTGATGAAGTAGCAAAGTCATAACAGTTTCCATCTTGTGAGACTGAGAAGCAGTTTGCTGTGTGACAAAATCACTCTGAGGAAAACGTGGGTGTGAAAAAGAAAACAGCGAGCAGCATGGCTCAGTCCCAACCTCTGGAAGGCTCCCAAAGCTTTCCTCTGGTACTCCTCCTGTGTGCTTCGCAATGATGCTAAAGAGATGCAGAGACACAGAGTCATGGTCGGAGAGAGACAAAGACACATAATACAGTATAAGACAAGACCAGGAGGGCATGCGACAATCGTTAATGATGCATTTTAAGTGTCTAAAAACATCACATAGAAAACAGATACATGATCTGTCTTGCTTTCCATGTTGTCATCATCATGGCAAAACGACTCCTGAAGTTCCTACCTTAAAAAGAGAGTTCATCTCAAAATCTAAAGAATACGTTTTTGCTCTAACCTTCGGTACTATTTACCAAGGTTGTTTCGGCTATATAGAGGTCTGCATTGTTTCTTATGTAATGCAACTAGATGGCACTTTGTCCGAAAAACAGTTGTGTCTCTTCCCACAAATCATGACCTGGTTTTCATTCTTTCTACCAAACTACAGCTGCCAGCTGTATCACCATATAAAAGGAAGAAACAAAGTGTTCCAGATTATCATCCTACCGTCGGTGGCTTTGAGGCTGTAAACCAGCCCGATGGCCAAGTAGCCTTTGGCTCTGAACTCAGCAGCTTTCTCCCCCATGTCAATCACCTTCTTTGCAAAGCACTCGCCTTCATCAAGCTGGATTGTGGTAGAAGAGAGACATAACAAAGGATAAACTTTGATTAAAATGACATGATTTTTTTATTCAAAAATAAAGGTGTTTTAATAGAGTAAATGCAGAACTGTAGCTTAAATGTGATGATTTTAATTTAACTAAATTCCTGTGACGTCACTATCGATCACTAAAGGAGGTAACCTACTGTATAGCCCACTAATAAAAGTATTACAATATTTATATATTTGCATGATATTTCCAAGAAAATGAATGCTATATCAGGGTTCTTACAGTCAAATTCCTCAAAAAACATAATTTAAGACCCAAAAATGTCATAACAATTTCTTTGGTAGAAAAGAGTCAGTTTATTTTAGGCCCAACCAATATGGAGTTTTTGAGGCCGATGTTGATATCGAAATTTAGCATGAAAAAAATGGGATAACCAATTAATCGCCAATAATAATTTTTGTCATGATTTTTTTGCAGCCATTTAACACTTGCACCAACGATATAAATTGAAGACATAACACTTAATTTTTTTTAAAAATTTTTTTATAATGTGCAAAATTGCAGTAAATCTGTAAATACTTTGTTTTCCTATTGGCATTAAATGCACCATCTGAAAATTTACAGTAAATTTAAGACAATTTAAGACCTTAATTACCCAGATTTTAATTTAAGACATTTTACAACTTTTTAAGGAAGTGCAGGAACCCTCTATATTACAATTTTCCTCCACTGTATACAAACAAAAAGGAGCTACGGACACAGATCTGTCCATAGAAAAATATTTAATAAATTTCTCCACTGTATTCTTATATGTCAACAAAAGGACTCCAGACTTCAAAATCAAATATTCTAAACACTGAAACCTTAAAGAAAACCAACACTTTCTGGAATCGATATGGTGCTTCGGCAACTCGCTGCATTTGAGTTCACACTTCATTTGTCAACCTTACCCAGTGCAGAGGTCCGATACACAGCTTGACAGCCAGTAGAGGGATGGTGGGGTCATCCGGCTTCAGACGGATACACTCCTTAAGGACCTTAACGGCACGAGCTGATTTCCCAGCTGCCATTAACGACAGGGCGAGCTGGTACCACAAGTGGAACTCCTCAAAGGCGAACTTCATGGCTCTCTCCAAACACTGGAAATGTCGGAAAATAGGACGCGTTTCATTAGCATCCTCAGTGTGCAGCCAAATGGATTGTAATAAAACATGTATTTGTTTTGGGAAATGAATATGAAAAGAAGTTTTAATGTGTGATTTCATGTGGGTTTACTACATATAGTGTGTGTTTTAACACTTTTCACAATCATTGTTGTACCTGTACAGCCCACAGAAGGATTACTCACCTCTGACAGCATCTCGTACTGCCCCCTCCTGCCCAGAGCGATAGTCAGCAGGTCGTACACCACAGAGGCAGACTGCAGGCTGATGATGCGATCATTGTTGTGTTCAGGGATTCTGCTCAGTACGGCGTCTCGGTTAGCCTGAACATACACAAACACAGACAGAGATGTTGCAACGGTTTTCAAACACGAGATGATGATGATGATCAGTGTGATGTTTGCGTCTCACCATGGACTCACTGATGAGCAGCAGCAGCAAAGCTTCTTCTGTGTTCTCCTGAGGGCAAAACAGACTGAGAGAGAGAGAAACAAAACAAGAGAGTCAGAAAGATTGTTGGACAAGGATGAGAGGGAAGAGGAAAAAGGGATAAATTGAGAAAAAAAAGTGATAAGGCGAAGATGAAGAGAGCGGGTGGTGAAAAAGTACATTGGCACCAGATTCATTTCAGAGCCACGCTGGCTACTTTCCACCGTATTCCAGCTTTAGCATCGAGAAATGCACATTAACACTTACTTCTCTCCCGAGTACACCCGTGGGCGTCGGCTTAGGCTGTAGTTCTTGCTTTGAGTGTGTCCCTGCCGCGTGGGATCGTCCAACGGCGACACGGTGGGTGGGTCCTCCAGAGGAGACCAGTAACTCTGTTCGCACATTCCCCTGAGCAGGATCTCTGCAAGCTGTCTGGCTATGGTCTGCATTCACAACACATACACATGCACATTTGGCAAGGACACTCTGGTACCACAACAAAACAGCAATCTGTTGACTAGGGGCTTACTTTGATTCTGTATATTTAGTTTGACTTAACAGAAACCTGCTTATTTGCTTTCTTGCTGAGAATTAGAAGAGAAGATCTGAAATTCTGGACCAAGTGGGTCAAATATGTAAAGTCCTTACGACCAGATTTTGTGGAGGTAACAAATGATTGAGCCTGTATCGTTTTTTTCTCTGTACATCCCTTGGCGATCTCCCCGAAATGCCATTGATATTGCTTTTAGATGGACACTTGTTTTTTCTCTCTCCTTTTTGTATACAGTCCTCACATGTTCTAAAAAAACTGGATACTGTACATGTTTTGATATGCTGCATGCACGAGGACAGTGACACATAAACAACCTCCCAAACCATCATCCCTCACCATGCGGAGGCTCTGGGTGGTTCTGTTCTCAACAGCCCGAAGAATCTCCCGAAAGCGGCCCACACCTCGTGTTAGGTTGCTATGGCAATGTAGTGAGGAAACAGGAAGGAAGGGACACTTGTCAGAAGTCAGAAGTGTGTGAGTGTGAATACAAGATATCTCACGCTGACATGCCAGCATAATCCATCCTACTGTATGTCCAAAACATTTTCAAGTTTCTGTCTCTGTGTGACTATTTCAGCAGAATGACTATCAGATACAGTAAAAAGCCACATGATTCAGGACTTTGATGTTTGTTTATATTTTTACGATATTTCCAATTTACATGCTGGGAGCTTTGAATGAGAACTGATTTCTTATGTTGTTATTAGACATTTTGTGAAGCAGTGTTAGTGAACTAGCTTTTCTTTTTTTTTTCCTGTAATCAATCAAAACAATAACAACAAAGTGACTGGAGAATGCTCTTCACTATTCTTAAATAGAAAAATTAAGTGTAAATACTAAAAAGATGCCCAATTTTTTCTTAAAATCTCTGTTTTGTGGTTCTGAATTGGCAGGCGACTATCTGGTGTCTCTCTGATTTGCCTTTCTCTCCCGTACATATCTATCCAGCACCACCTCTTTCCCTCTCTTACCCGTTCTTGAAGTGGATGACGTGGGCTCTCTGCAGGCCTGTCTCCAGGAAGTAGCCCAGTTCCAGGTCCTGAGCAGTCGGACCAGGCTTTGGGCTGCGGTTCTGAATTCCGGCAGATAACGCCTGCAGACAGACAGATAAAGAAATACAAAATTTTAAAAAAAAAAAATTTAAAATGCAGAGACAGATGTGCTCGAAACCAACCTGATCTAACTTTAAACAACTTCTATCTTCAATATTTGTAGTGACTATTATGTACTTGTGTATTTGTGATGGCAGCGTCAAGGGTTGTCTTTCATGTTTGAGGCACAGCAGCAAACAATGAAAACAGGATTAACTAAAAACACTGAATTCATGTCATGTATTCATTTAACTCCCGATGTTTCCGTCTCTCCTCACTACATCCATCCATTCCATCATATCTCATAGTATATAGTATATATAATAGTATCACATCTCGATGGGTTTGTAGACTTCATCTCACATTGTCACGTCATTTAAGTATGATTTGATTTGTGTCATCCTGTTTACTGTTGTTTGCCAGCTCACTCTGCATCTTCTGAGACGTTCTCCAAATAAAAAGACATTTGTTTGCTAGGTGGCTGTCATGGGCGGTAATATATTAGTCAAAGTTGCACACTGTCAGCGGAGTATTCATCACAAACCCACAGGGATTGCAAAGATTTTGGGAGTCCAGGTGTTAGTAAGATATTTGGTGTCACTCTGAGAAAACATTGTGATGGACGAGTGTGCCACTTTCGCTAGAGGCCTAAAGAAGACGTAAACCTGACAAACCTTCTCAGCCTCCTGCAGGTAGAGCAGCGCAATATCTCCGGACTTTTCATAGCAGGTGATGATTTCCTGCTCCCGGTCTGTTGTGCTCCTATTGGACGATGGAGACCCAGTGTTCTTATTGGACAGAGACGGAGAGGCAGCTGGGACCTTCTCCAGGCACAGTCCTGAAATAAAAGAGTGACAGGAAATAAACAGAGTGTCCGTTTGTATAGACTTGTTGTTTGGTGTAGTTTTGACACTCGAATGATCATTTTCTTCTGCTGCTGATGATCGGTTTTCAATCTGCTTTGTGCCTCAAAACTGAACATCTATAATTCAAGGGTAGCCAGAGATGCCCGATGTTTGACTGATTGTACTGATTCATTCTAGCACTGACACTGTACCGCCATCATGTGGAGCAAAACAGTAGTGAAGAGTTTAAACTGACTGGACTAATATCCAAATATGCTCCCACCCATGCTAACTGAGGAATCCCTCCTGATTATAAACGTGAAGTGACGTGAAGTGGATTATTATTATCATTTTTTTTATTGTTTATTATAGTGTAAGGTAATGCCCCTAAACAATATATACAGGCAGGTATTGTGCTATCAAATACTCTGGCAGACACCCAAGAATTGGAGGGATGTCACTTAAAAACAAAAAAAAAAGAGTTCAGCAGTCGTGAAATTGAGGTTTTCCAGAGTGTCACTGCTGGAATTGCTAAACAATATCAAAGTTTCAAGGGGCAATATGTAAACCATTCAGAAGCTGAATGTGCAAAATATCATCTATATTTTATGGTTTTAATTGGTATCTATTTAGGGCTGCTACTACACCATTATTTTCATTGTCCATTGATCTGTTTAAAATGTTGGGTGGAAATGTTGATGTGTTTAGCAAAGTCTTGTTAAGTCTTGTTTTTTCAATGACTCAAAAGAGTAAAGAAACTGGAAACTATTGACTTTTAAGAAGCTCAGCTCAGAAAGATTTGTCTTTTATCCTTAATATATTGTTACTCAAGTCATTTAATCCATAGTCAAAGTAGTTAGGGACACATTTTATAGTTGACAGCTAAATGATTAATTGATTAATTGTTACACCTCAATATCAGTGGACCAATATTTCTTTAGACCACAAATTTAACAAACCAATAATAACAATTACTCTAAAAAAATAACAATCTAAAAATATGTTTATATCATATTTATGTGTTTTTTTTATGATTCGCAAATTTTATACTTGCCTTGAACAAACAATTTGGTGACTTATTGTGACAAAACTTGCAGAAATCAATGGGTAATAACAAAATAAGAACAAATAATGGATATGAACAAAAATAAAACATAAATAAGAATAAGAATTGTTCTGATATCAATTCCTGCATGAGGCCTGTGGAGGGACGTTTTTCACCTTTAGTAGCGTACGCCTCTGCTATCATGGAGAGCCTGTAGACAGGAGCTGCCCCTAGCTGCATGTCGTCCAGGTTCACCCTGCTGTAGTGACCTGCCAGTTTATCAAATATGCATCAATTAATAAATGGATTGGCATACAAGTATTTTACACCCACAGACAACTTTTACCATGAACAAATACTGAATAGGACTAAATGTGCAGGTTACCTAAAGCGTCTCTGTATTCTCCCTCCACATAGCACAGTTTGGCCATCAACAAGCTGGCTTCCTGGAGGTAATCAGCCTGGAGGACAGAAAATAACACATTTTTTCATAACATTTTGTCTACATATTCAGAAGTTGGCTATCCATCTTCACATGGTTGTTTTATCTACTGATTTTAAAAAGCTTGCATGAAAATCCCACAAAATCCTGTGACCGACAACTGTAAAAAGTGACTACACAATTAACTGTCAACCACTTTTTGTCTTTTCATCCACAGTTACCTTGAGATTTCCTCTGTCCAAAGCAGCAGTGAGGTGTTTCCTGACCTCCACCAGTTTAGGTCGTGGGCCCCTGGGGCTGGCTCCCTGTTTGATGGGGTTCTCCTTCAGGTACGTCTGAAGCTTGCATTCCCCCAACAACAACTCCCCTAGGTCATCTGCAAACACATAAACACACAATATGTTAGAAGAAATCATGACTACAAGACACATCTCTCCACCAGTCCTGAAGTAAATAAATCACTCTGTGATCAGTCTGGCAGTGTGGATCAAAAATTCAATCTAAAATTAATTGATTTTTACAATTTAAAATCAAAACAAGATAAACTGTATGAACTATCTAATAACAACGTCCACTTTAAGGGTTCTCCTGGTGGTTGGCTTCACTGCAACGGCAGTAAAAGCAAATCTACATGTTGAAACAGTGCTGTGCTTCACAAACATACCAGCCAGAATTATGTACAGCCTTAACAAGCTTATAAATTAAGTGTGTGCATTTAGAGCTTCAAAGAGTGAACAGGGCAGTAATCCCATCACTGATCCCAGTCAGTGACCAGAGCTCATAGCTCTGATGTGCCAAACTACATTCCATAAAAGCAGCATTAAATCTATGATGCTACAAGCCTGCAATTTTCTCTGTCCTCAGTGTACAACAGAACAGGAGCTATTCCTCTAATTGCCTTCTTGGCTGCAGTTGCTCACACACCACTTGAGATAGAGCTCTTTATGCTTGGCCTGTGTACATTCTAGAGTAATCACTCAACAGCTGCTTACTATATATATAACTGCATTATACCGCAATACACTGTATGTAGCTATATGAAAAAGTAACTTAACAGTCCACCAGGTTGAAAAGCAGGGATTGGCTTCCCTCTCTGGTTTTCAAATAGAGTCCAATTGTGCATCACTACAGCAAGGCAGAAGATAAACCACTCCAGGGAGAGACCAGATTTTCAGGGGCTGTTAAGTTACTTTCTAATACAAAGATGCCAGGAGCTGAACAAGAGGACTCAATCACACCAAAGGTATATTACAGTAAATGCATTAACCAGCATCACCAGTTTTCCCTGGTTATTTGCAAAAGTGGCAAGTAGGAGCATCAACATCTGCAGCAGAGGTACAGCATATCAGGATGAAGTTATTTGTGGGTTTGCAAATTCTGTTGGATCAGGGCAACCGCCATGTGTGACACTCCAATGTTAAAGTAATTAACAACAGGTGAATTTAAACAGCAAGTTCAAACAGTATCTTCTTTTCTCTATTTACATGCAAGCCAGTTCCTTTTCATGACAAAAAAGGGTGAAGAATGCATCAATGAAACCCTCATTTCACTGGGATTTGAGCTAAGGATTTCACAGATAATTTAAATATATACAAGTGGTGATATCATATTTACAAATATAAGATTGACATTACAGTGAGGACTCCTCCTGATCCTGGGCCCAATCAGTGTTTGTTAATTAAGTATTTATTACATGATGAGATATTCGTGCAGCTCACAACTCGGCATCTGCAAGGAGTTTGACAGCTCGGTAGCTAGCCACGCAGCTAACTTACTGTATGCTAACCTCTGATTGAAAATATGCCAATTTCGACTGACGGGCTGTTTCGACAAACATGTATGCTACACGGAGCAAATGTTTAAGCTTATAGGTAACACTTGGCTAGTCCTGGTAAATTCGGCATCATCAAAATGTCAACAGTAAGTCGTGTCAGTGACATCCACATATGTTTGTACGGAGTTTCGCTTGACGGGAGAGAAGAGAGAACCAGTGGGGACAGAAGTGTCAGCCCACAGGCTTAAGTTCTCCATATCTTAAAATCAAAATAGCTCACTGTCTACAACCCACACTGCCCGAAAAGATGGTGAAATCACCTGTGAAAAGGAAGCAAGTCCCTGTGTTGACCTTTGCTAGCTACCTAGCGCTAAACAGAGCACAGTGTTGAAAGCTCCCTGGAACGGCTGCCGCTGTCAGGAAGTACCGAGGACTCAGCCCAGGAGGAAGGCCTCACAGACTGAATGAACGGACAAACAGGGAAACCCGCACATTTCTTACCGTTGGATATTAGTTTGGCTGAGAGCTGCCGCACTAATTCCGGTATTTTGTCCCACTGACTCTCTGAACGGCACCGTTCTATCTCTGTCTCCAGTCGTGAGCCGGACTTCCTTGCTGTCATTTTGCAGAGTGGGCTCGACTCAGCACCGAAGCTCCACAGGACAGGATGCCTCCCACTGCTGCGTCGAGCTTCCGCTTACTAGTTTCAAAATAAAGCTCTGATTAATGGTTGTAACGGATGACAATTTGTTTCACTGGAGATATAATCAATTAGATAAATTTATTTAAGGAGCGCATGTAAACGGTGCATCTTTGCCGGAAAGGGAATTCATATTGTGCAGAACAATTACCACATTTTTCCCCACATCAATTAAAAAATAGTGCTAATTAGTTTTACTAGTTTTTTTTTAAAATTATTTTATTGTACCTGTCTTTATTTTAATACTTCATATTTTGGTCATATTTAATTTGCCATTAAAAGTATAATTGAAAGTAAATATGTAAATATTATGATCAGTTTTATTTATTCTATTATTTCACTGTTGTTTATTGTTTTTTCTGATTATGTTAAAATCAATTAAATCAATCAAAAATATTATACTCTATTCGATTCGATTCTTTACATTAGATACAAGAACTGCCAGTGCCAGGCACAATTCCTGTGACAATAACACGTAACGTTTCATACTGTTGTATATAATATACTGTACATACTACATTGTCATTCACGACTGTATATGAAGATATCCGTGTTACTATATTAGCTCATGCGTCATTTGCACACCCAGTTAGTTGTTGTTACTATAATGCACACACAGACTAAGTTATGAATATGACCTGCTGCAACTCAAGTTTGTCTATTTATCTCTTATTTTATTATTTGTTTACCTTGTGTGCTGCTGTCTGTTCCTTTTTATTTATGAGTGGTGTAAAAAAAAAGCCTAAAATTCGTATGTATACACTTACCTGGTTCAAAGCTGTACAAAGCTGATTCTGATACTGAATATGCAATAAAGCTGAATGTAGCCGTGAAACAACCCTGCTTTTATTCTGAAGACATTAGACCGGAAGTGACACAAGGTATTCCATGTAACCAGACCGTGGTGAGGTGGAAGAAGTGACTGGGATGGCAGATTTGTCCTTGTATTTAACTAATGCCAATGTTTCAGTGGGACAAACTATGGAAACTGAGAAGGTAAGTCCACCCGATAGTACTTCAAGAACTTTCATATACGTGAATGATAAAGCATAGACTTTTTAGATTAATAGCGAAATACTTCCTTAGCCGAGAAGCTAACCATCAACAAACACAAAGTAGCTAAAAAAAAGAACCGTGTCAGCCGTGTTTTGGTAAACTGTTTAACACAAGTTATAGGGTAACTTGGCATACAATGTCAGTTAAATAACTTTGTATTTGTTATATTTTATTATATTATTCTGACAAGAATGTTACTTGAGTGGGAGGGCACATCAAACTTATCAAACTTAGTATGTTGCGCCTTGCTTAAATAGGTACGCCAGATTTTACAAATCATACACGATCTAATAATCGATAAATAATCGATGAATAATAACGTTAAGTACATAAGTAATAATACTGTTTCACTTGTCCGCATTGTTCACTTATTAATTATTAGCTTTGTATATATTGTACTGTATGTGTATTTTTTGAGTTGCATTTGTTTACTTCCTCCACATGTTTTTCTAGATATTGTACTCGTCTTCTTCAGTCACTAGTTATTATTTTCTTTAATATATGCCCTTTTTTATGATGTTGCACTATCCACTTGGCTGCCGTTTATGGGACGAAAGAAGGATTATTTTCTATACTCGTATGTATCTGTTTTGGCAGGATCCAGCAGAGGCGACAGACTTTGAAAGGGTGGAAATGGCAGACTCTGCTGGGAGGCAGGGCAGGGTGAAGGTACCCCGCAGGACCATCTTCTTTGCCAGTGGGGAGACCATGGAGGAGTACAGCACTGATGACGACGAGGAAGTGGAGGAATCTGTTAAGAGAGATGTCATTACTGTAGATCCGGTAGGCTGATATTAAACAGTGTGTGGCAAGACTGGTAGATCACTTGCAAATTCATTCCAGTGTGGCAGTTAATCACAAAACGTTAAAAGTCCCTTTACCAGGGTACTATTTGCAGAATATCAAACATCTGATGTTGGCTACTGCTGGGGATACTTTCAAAAGAGACACAGAGGTAGGTTGTTCTTTTTAGCTAATGTGTGGTCTAATTGTCATGTCTCTTCATACATATTTCAGTCCAAACTGACATGGGGTCCATATTTCTGGTTCTACATGTGGAGGATGGGCACCTCCACGATCTCAGGTAAAGTAGTCATTGCTCCACAGAAATACTGGTAGATCACACATTAATTTATATTATTACATATCAGATCATATTTTAATGATGTGTTAGATGCGTTCATCGTATGTGTGTATGTGTTTCTTGCAGCATGCGACTACATGGGAGAGAAACTGGCCTCTCTGTTAGGCATCACTTCTCCTAAATACCAGTATGCTATTGATGAGTACTACCGTATAAAGAAAGAGGTAAGACACATGCACATCCTTCAGTTAATTTTAAATGTAATATAAAGTCACGCTGAAAGCTATTTATGCAGAGGCAGGAGCGAGAACACAAACATTAACTGTCTCTCTATATAGCAACTAAATATTATTAGTGATATTACAACACACACTGGTGTTCTGCTGCAGGAAGAGGAGGAAGAGGAGGAGAACCGTCTGGCTGAGTCGGCGGAGCGTCGGTTTGCAGAGCAGCGCAGAGGCAATCAGGATGATCCACATGCTGCTAATGTGGATCAGCCAGAAGCGTCTGGAGCCTCCTTTGTAAACATCAGCTTTGAGCTCGAACCTGAACCTCCTATCAACCCTGCAGACACCAACAGAGGTCCTTCTCCACTCCCGTCCTGAAAACTCACAAACCACTAACAGTTTCTTTTCATTTTCTATCCATGGGCAAAACCTTAATTTTACTTAGCTGTGTAGATTAATATTAATGTTGTTTTGTTTATTTTATATAAGAGATTTTAGTACATAGTGCAGGGAAAATTAAGGGCTGTGGAAAGTGATTACACAAGCCTTACCTAACAATGTAAATTTGTGTATCGTCTGCAAGACTATGGGATGTAGCAATAACTATTTGGATGGACATCAGTTGAGAAAGTAAATTATAAATGAATGGGAATCCACCCTGACCTGGATGAAGAAATGATTTGGCCTTTATCCAAGTATGAGCAGCAATATGAACTGACACATGCTAGATCTACAGTATAATTACAGATCCTGCTACTGTGTCAGTAATGTGTCATTCTCAACTCACAAATACTTCCTCAAAGCTACTCTACTTCCTGCTCTTCACACATGATGAAGGCTGACTTATTAACAAGTGTCTGGTTAATCCAAGAGCAACATTCATAGATGTGATGTGGGAATTGATATTTTGTCTCCCTCCAAATCATAAGTTCTGACTGTTCAGTGTTTCATTAAATATTTACTGATTGTCGTGGCTCTGGTTCTAGTTCTGCCTGTTAACTATATGTGCTCAGATCTTGGTACAATATTTTGGTCAGTTGTGAATAACAGGCTTCTACTGTGAGTGAATGAGCTCACAGCCTTCAGCTATTATCAGCTAACCTCAATCAACTATCTATCAACACTAACCTCAAAGGAATAAATTCTATTGTTTTTTATGTTGAAATGTAAAATTGTGTTTCTGTGATGATACTTAAACCAGGTTGGCAAACAGAAAGAAATTGTAGCTCTATTTATTTTCTGTAGGAAATGCCAAAAGTGCTTATTTTCAGCCAGTAGAATATCTGCAACTACTCTGCAATGATGATGTACAAGGTGTGTACAAAGTTTCATTCTTAAAGTGTCCTTGTGGAAGCATCTAGTATAAGTGTTGTGCAGAAGGTGTAATGCTGAGACTGAGCTATCATAAGCTTCTTACTGATTATTTATATCCACTGACATATGTCAGAGCAGTGATGTTTAGATGCAAAAAGGGCTTTAAAGATGAATTGAAAGTGACACTTGGTGGGTAAATGTCTTTCATTAGTCAATGAAGGATATTATTCAGGCTTTCTGTATGAATGAAAAGGGCCCGCTAATATGCAAATGTTATTTTAACAATCTTTTAACGCATATGTATATACATATTTATATTTTCTCTGTGTTAATAAAACCTTTGAACATTTAAACAGTGGACTTCTGTTTTTAATTTTGATATTTTTACACAAATGAATTATTCCACAGATATCATTACTGTACAAACAAATTAAACACCTTATTTACTTATTAACTGCTTTTGAACCCCCTCTGCCCAGCTTTGCAACAAGAAATGTCAATATAAGATAATCTTCAATATCACAACAAAGTGATAAAATGTACAAATCAAGGACATTTTCATGAAACTTGGTGAAAGGGTGTAGCATGGGCCAAGAAACAACCCATTACATTTTGGAGCAGATCCAAATCACAGAGCATACACTAATTATTTTTCAGTTTTGCTCGACAGGCGGTGACTTTGGCGGAGGTCTGATTTAAGTGGGTGTAAATAATGAGGTGCTTCTATTCCATAAAGTTATATTATACACTTCAGTGCAGACTTCAACTGGACACATTCAGGTTGGGAGTGAAACTGTTAAGTTTTTTGTAACAGGAGTGTCTCAACCACAGTTCAAATCATCTTCAGCTGTCGTCGATATCAGCTGTGTTGCTGCTGTCGCTGTCGTTAGTAACCAGCACTTCTCTGTTCTCATAGGTCCAGAAGCCGTTGAGGTCAATCAGGATGCTGGCAACGGTATCGCCCTGGCAACTGTTCACCAAGTCCTGGAGAGTGATCTTGCAGGGGTCTTTGGGCTTCACCATGTCAAAGATCTCATCCTGAAGAGAGGCAATGATCACTATCGATCACCCACCATAATTACAGCAAGGCTGTGCACAAGGATTGATGCCTTACATCAACATTGGTCTATGTTTGTGTGCTCTAAATACCTTAACATCCTGGAAGGTGACTGGCTCCTGACCGTGGAGTTTCATCTGCTCCTGAATGGCCTGAAGAACGAAGTACACAACAGTATCACCAAACACTGATGCAACTCAGTGAGACTGAATGCATGTGTGTTCTTATATTTCTAATCCTCATAACACAAAATACACACTTAGTCCTACCCTTAAGGGTTTATTGCCAGGAACTAGGATGAGAATTTACCCTGAAGAAGTAGTTGAGGGAGAAGACATTGATGTATCCTTGATTGTCCATGTCCAGAAGTTTAAAGATATACTGCAACGCTGCTGGCTCCTTCCTGTTTTCCAACGCCAATACAAAGTCCAGATAGGTCTTATAGTCCTGAAATAAAAGAGAACACAGTCATTAAAGCTTACAGTACTATCCTATTTAGACCCAGTACACAGAAGTCTGTAAAGCTCTCACATTAAGTTATACACAGAGGGGATATTTTGACCAAAGCTATACAACTCTAAACATTAAAAGTGTCCTCAAATGTGTGTCAACTTCCAAGAGAGGACATCCTAAGTATTATGAGTTTGCTTCAAGTTGAACATTAATATAAAGATAGGTGAGCAACTAAAAGAAAACCATGAATAAATGGGAAGACAAACTAACAACTCCAGGACATGTAAATGATGTAAATCACACGCTGTGAGCTTCACGGTCACCACATCTGAACCCAGCTCCACCTACGGGACTGATGTGTTAGACAGCGCTCTCCACCACCATCATTAAAATGGCACACATTGCATACATGAAGATAAAATAAGCATAAGCTCTGTAATTTTCCACCCTTCCTGTCCTACTGTTGCGTATCTGTTCATACCATTTCTCCATCGTAAGTGAGACACTCCTGGAACACTCTGTCCAGGAAGACCGAGGTAAGCGTAGCTGTGCCATAGCGTGAAAGCTCCTCTTTGCTCAACATGCCATTGTGGTCTTTATCCAGGTTAAGGTACTGACCTGTAGAGACATAAATATTAAATCCAGAAATAACTGAAACAGAAGACACTGACACTGATTTCTTAAAAACAACACACCCAAGCTGCTTCATTTCTATTAGACCAGTTTTAAGTAATTTCACTGGCAAAGATAATATATGAACACCTACATTATTCCTGAGGATGATTTGATGTGAGACTGGATGTTTTCTCACCATAGACTCGGAGAGCCGAAGGCGCTGAGAACCAGTTGGACTCCTGACTCTCTTTCGAAAGCTCCTCATCTCTCAACTAAGAGCACAGAGGAAGACGCAGAGACAGCGAAGAGGAAACAAGCAATGACATCAGCTGGTCTTCATACTTGTGGGAGTACTGCTTCTTTAAGAATTAAGTTCTAAGTAGGCAGACAAACAGCACTGACAACTTGTTTTTTGTCCTTTCATTGCCTGCTGGTTGTGTAGAAAGCTTATAAACTTGAAACATTTTCTAACATGTACTTACACAAGCAATTGCAAACTATGACTCAAAAAGGAAGAGTAAAAAAACCATGAACTTATAAAGGTCAAGAAATCTGAGGGATAAAAAAAAGTCTACCTCCAACAAGTCGTCCAGAAAACTGCAGGCCAATATATCCTGGATTTTAATCTTTCCTGAAAAAATAGACACGCCTTCAGTAAAGAAAATGATGTTGTCTTCATAAAGCCAAAATTCCCATGCTGCATCTTTATAAACACGCTGAAGCACATGTGCATTCTTGTTTAAAATTGTGAAGGGTTTGGTCTCACCTGTTCGGAGAGGGTCGAGGAAGAAAAAAAACTTGCGAACAGCAGTGCAGACGTAGAAAGAGTAGAAGGACTTCTCCAGTCCATCTAACTGAGGTAGAGTAGGGATCAGCTCCAGGATGTAGTTCTCAAGATCCTGTACAGAATAATGCCATTTTTTAAACCACTACTTTTTATTTATCTATATTTTTGAATGTGTGGTTAATGATGGCAATGCTTACAGACTCTCTGAGGTAGCCCTGTCCTGCTACATCATACAGACTCAGGCCGATTCGGGTCTGATGCAGCCAAACTGGATTTACAACGAGAGTATAAATTAGCATCATTCAGATACCTGTATCAGCTGACAGCTGTTTTTTTGCTAACTAGTAAACATTTAAAAAGAGACAAGGTAGACAAGAAAGTTCCAGACCTTTCCTCATGACATAGTTGAAGAACTGCATGATGGATATCCTGCCATAAGGGTCGCTGAGGAGCAGCTTGGCGTACACTCTGGCTGTGAAAAAATTTCTAAAGGAGAGAGGGGAGAGAAAGAATTACTTTTTAATTACCTTGATCTTTTTGATCTGACAGCTGGAATTTTACCTTCCCAGACATTTTCAGACATTCTCTGCTGTACATATCAAAGTCAGAGGAAAACATTATTATTATTATTACATTATTATACCAATGATCAAACCCTTTAAAACTGGCAGAGGACACCTATTCATACATTAACCACCTGTGCCCATTTCCTAGTTTAAAAGTTCCTTTCAATTATCACAGAGTACATACTATATGTTGCTTTGGTCGTTTGATGACACCAAATGTGTCTCCGGCTACCTTCAGTGGTTGTGATCATACTTTTAATGCAATTAAGATTTTAGGTGTTTTTGCCTGAACATTAAGTCATCTTATCAGCCAAGACACACAGACACCAGAAGGTTACAGGAAGATTTTCCATAATTAATCTGATTACAAACAAGACCACATAAAACCAGAATGGTACAAACGGGGGGATTTCCAAACTGTTCCATTACCAGTCCACTACTACTACTACTTCCTGGAACTTACTTGCACTTGGGCCCGGCCTTCTCCCCCACCTGCAGGTAGGCTTCATAGCTGATCATAGCTTCTTCGCCACTCACTGGAGGCACCTGGTGCTTATCAAGCAGAAACCACAGATTCTACAGGAAGACGAGTAGCATGAGAAAAAGACTACAGTGTTGTTATTCATGCAGAAAAAGTCATTATGTTGTCTGACACTGTGCAACATTATAAGTGTGGGTGTGTTTTACCTGTAGCTCCTCATTATCCAGCAGTTCTCTACTCTTCCTCTGGAGGAAGACGGCTCTGGATTCCTCTCTCAATTTCTGAAGTAATACTTCATCCTCTGCTGGTAACTGCAGGACAACATCGTCATCACCAGTTATTCATTTCTGCACATCTTTAACATGAAACATATCGTGGCAACTTGAACTCCTTGGGTAATCTTTTCCAGATTACTTTTAGCACATGTAAAATATGTTTTTTTATGTTCCAGTTTTCACTGTTTTAAGTATTGCCTTAAGCGTTTTTATGTAAAACACCTTTTAATACATATAAACGCAGTATTATTTATTATTACTAATGACATATCAACATGGTCAACCATCAGCACCTTTGTTCCAAAATTACTGATGTATCCTACTGTATTGTAAAAGCATTAACTATCTGTTGAAACTGGTTATATCACATTAATAACATTTAGGGTGTCCTGCAATAAAGTAGCTTGTCCAAATAAAATTTTATTTATATTATTAAGGTAATATTTTTCTCCAAATGGAAAAGAATATATATTTAGCGTGAGCTGGCAGTTAGATTCAGTGATGGTACAGAGTTTAGTCAATTAAAACGCCATGATTGAACAGTGAGTGTACACAACTTATCCATCTAAGTAGTACCCTGTAGTAAAATCGTGGGATGTTCTTGTAGGACTTGTCTCTGTCGCCTCCTCCCTTCCACTCTGTGTAATATTTGGTGAACAGTTCAGTTTCCTCTGCTTTCTTCTCCTCGTCGCTTCTCTCATCTGTACATGAACACGAACAGCAAGTTAATGTTGACTTAACTAGCAAACCAACGGGTTTAGCTAGCTAGCTACCCAAGGCAGCTAACGTTAGCTAGTAAGTGGCGTTAGTTTACATTTTGCCTCACCTTTTTTGAAGTTTGCTACCCTCCTTTTCAAAATATCCATCCATCGAGGCTGTTGTTCTTTAGCCATACCCCCTCTGAGGTGAAACCGATATTTCGTCAATGACAATTTACCATCCCAAAAGTCATAAACTGACTTGTGTACGAAATAAGTACCCAATCTGCCAAAAACTGGAACAACGTCAAGTTGCTAAATGAAGAGAGTCTAGCTTCCGGTTTCTATTTTCTATTTCAAAATAAATGCGTAGTTTTATTTGAACATTTGGGAAAACGGTTAAGCAGCAACGCGAATATCTTGTTGAATAACATAATATAACATCATCTACAAATTCAAATTGTTTTTGTTACAACTGATACAATTAGGTCGTTATTTTTAAACCAAGGCACTTTTTCCGGTCTTTATCTTGACGCAATTTCAAACTTTACGCAGCTGTCGACCATTGATGACGTCAAGCCATGCGACCTCATGTCTACATTTCTTACAGTTGTGCTTATCCTTGTAGTTATGTCCAAAGAAAGACACTGTATTTGAATTGGATATCGATGGAAAGTGTGAGTCACATTTAAATCGGTATAGTGATATATAGAGCCAACAAGAGAGTGATAGCTGTCTTTAGGTTTGGTTAGCTGGCTAATCATCAGGTTATTGATTCATGTGACTAGATAGTTTTGTGGTCAGGTGGTTTGTGGAAATACATGTTTCTATAGTTTGTTTATGGCATGTAAATCAAGGGATACACCTGATTTCTAAATGAAGTGTAATAATAAATAATCTACACTTAGTGCTCATAAGACCAGAGGCTAAAATGGGCTCCACCATGATATTAAAGGTCAGAGGAAGTCTGATACCTTTAAAGCATTTCTTTCATTTGGGAAATTCATCTTTCTCCACACTAAATACTGCTCTGTGCAAATCATCTCAGCTGCCTCTCTCAGTACGCTCTCTGTGCACTAGACACACTAAACCCAACACAGGAGGCAGACAGACGGACAGAAGGAATAGTGGACAGACTGATGGACAGGAAAGAGTACAAAATAGCACCATCAGACGTAGGGAAGATGGATTGTGGAATGACACTGTGAATGGAAGAGGGAAGAGCTCCACTCCTTGGCAGAGGCCTTCCTTCCCTAAATCTGTGTTTGCTGCTGGGACGGCAAAGAGGACGACAGAGATGCTGAAGAGGAAATCAGCTCTGGTGTCTCAGGATGAGGAGCAGCATGTAGGGGAGCCTGGAGGGAGGACAAGTAGAGGAGCAGGTATGACACACTAGAACATTAGTAGGCATCTTTTATGCTCAGGAAAGCTTTGTTTCTCACTTACAGCCTGATCTTTTTAATGGAAAGTACAACAACATTGTAGAAAACCAATTGTATATATTGTTGTACTTGCTCAATAGACACTTGTAGTCTGAATGAATCTATCAAAGTGTTTCACTAAAGCATGAATGCTTCACAGTGAAGGTCCAGCCTCCCGACCGCCCGCTCTCTGTTGCTGAGTGGAAGAAGCTGAAGGAGTCTCTGGGAAATCATCAACGCTTTGATATCCAGATTATGCAAGCGCTGTTCACCTCCAAAGCGGAGCTGGATATCGCCAAGTGGGTCTTTCTTTGTTAGCATATTTTAGCAAAACTGGAAAATATAAGCAAGGCAGATCAATGGATTATGTATGCATATGTTACAAGCATGTACTGCACCTTTCTACCACAGGTCCCTACTGACTTTTGTAGCCACGGAAACAGGGACACTGTCCTATGAACTGTTACTACGGTACCTCACTTTCTGTGTGAGCGGCGGCCACGACGCTGAGGTGTTTGATGTCTATGACATCATGCAGGGAAATTTCCCATCTCTGGACACGGGAGCCTCCACACTCTTTATAAAGGCCTTCAGCCGGACGGCAAGGTGGAGGGAGGCTGTCAGCATCCTGCACGAGGTTAAGAAGGTGACCAGTGTCTTTGCTTGTTATTTTAAAAAGCTCATATTGGACCTAGAGGACATGACATCTATACTCTATCATCACATGTTTTTTTTTCTTATCCTATCAGGTCTTTACACCATCACCGCGCAACTACAGTGACATCATCGCATCAGCAATGTTAAATGATGACGTGACCACTGCCTGGGCTCTTTATGATGAATTAATGGACAATGGACTGAACCCCCATCAGGAGACTTGGGAAGCTCTGTTTAAGGGAGTGAGGAAGACTAAGGAGGAAGAGGAGGCCATGTCTCAGTCTGAGCACCAGGAGAGGCTGCTGGGTATTCTGCTCCACATGAGGAACAACCAGGTCTACCCCCAACACAGCCTGGCCGGCAGCATCAAGACCTGGTTTGAGAGGTACAAGAGAGCGGTTAAGACACTGATGGAAATGGAGGCTGGTTGCACTTTATACAATTTCCTAAATTCAGCTGCATCTCAAGATGAGAAGAAAATGAGTCAAAATCGCTGCTTTTAATTATATATTATATACAAGTACATTTTACCCTATGAGGATAAGTGGTAGAAAATGAATGGATGGACTTTATCTCTTCATTTCCTCCTATTTTTATTGATAAGATAAACAAAACATTAATAAAAAGCTTTCATGCCTGAAGGTGTTTTCCCTGTGATGTTAACATGGTGTCGTCTATTAGTATCCACCTCAACCCATCACTGTCATTTCTCTGTTCTGTGTCTCTTTTCAGTCTCACAGGGCAGAAATGGACAGGAAGTTGGACGAGCGCCACCCCAAAGTAATTTCATCACTTCTTACCTCACCATGAATCATCAAAGTAACTGTTACATGCATGTGTTATTTATGAATGTGTGTGTGTTTAGGGGTGTGTGCAGGTGTTGTGGGTCTAAATTAGAGTCCATCCAGCTGACGGATGAGGAGTACCGACAGCTGAAAGGCAGAGTGATGGCTGACATCATTCAGGGACGAGATGTTTTTAACAAGACCACACCAGAGGTACAAACAAACACACAAACACACTCATACCAAGCAGGGCGTGCAATGATTTTCTAATGATTCAACTCTAAGGTCACAAAAAGTATTTTCAATAGCTTTCATGCAACTCTACTCTTTGTTTTGTTGTATGAAGTTATGAAATTAAGTTGCATTCATTGTTTTATGCTCACACTTCGTCCGTTACATATAATCTACATTTACATTTTAACCTTAAGACCAACACAGGAGAATACATTGTACTCAAAATAATTGTTAACATTTAGTTTCAGTGGAGAACTTGTCTTCAGAATTAGTTTTTGCCAATTTTTGGAAATAATTCATCCTTTATAACAATTCTGTTTCCACAAAAATGTGTTAAAAAGGTAGCTAAAGACAGATATCTTTTGAGCCAATGGCATGATACATCAAGTTTCTATCTTTAACTTCTGCTAGATGGCGTCATTGGTACACATGCAGAACTAGGCTCTTTAGGCTGCTGAACTGGCGACTAGTCAAATCCAACAAACACTTTCACTATCTAGATGACTGAGAGTAAAACTGATCAGATCTCCTTTTGAGTTGATTTAAAGGAATTAACTGAGGTTGCTTTCAGTCCACCTGGTCCAGAGACTCATTTCTCTGTTCGTGAACTGTCAGCTAGTCCCAAACACAGAGGACAAGGCCGCCATGTTGTTTGTGCCATCCTCAGAGTTTGAGGTTTTCTGGTTAGTATTATTTCTTTTTACATCCAGATACTTGCTAAATGCAGCATAATTTAAGGGCAACCGTGTGACCTATCACGTTTGTTTAATCCATTAAAATGATCATTAGTGAGCTTTAGAAGCTTGATATTTCCCCTGGTTCATATCTGATACTTTCAAAAGTGGATTAAAGCTTCACATCTCGTAAAATGTCACTATTTCTTTAAGGTAAACTAATTTCAGGTAATGTTTCTGTGAAATCTGAAATGAACATTTGCATACTTTTTACTTGGTTTGAGATTACAGGGACTGTTTATCCACTTGTTTTAGAAAGCAGATATGGTGTGTGAAGGCTCAATATATGAATGAGAGACTCATGATGCTTTTAAGTGCTTCCTCACACCATCTGTTTAACTGACAGTTTCAGCCTACAAACAACTGGGATCCTGATACTAGCAAAAAGGGCAGCACATAAATACCACTTAAACACAAGCTGAGGCTGTATTTTTATGCTGTGTGCCCCGTTTTATAACCAAGAGAAGGCAGGCAGAGAGTCAGGGCACAAGCTTTTCATTGGCTTGGAATACTCTGGCTGTATTTTTATAATGCCAATGACAATAAACTTCTAAGACACTTGGCAATATCAGTAACATGTAGTTATAATATATGTCATATTTAATTTATGTACAGAGAGAGACTTTGAATGTTTTCCTTAGTGTTTTTTCGGTAGTCAGGGGGAGTTTGTTGGTGCAACAGTTAAATTGAGGGGATTTCCAGCATGTGGAGCACCATGTGAATCTGGACCACTGCAACCTCCTGCCGAGGAGACAGACCAAGGAAGGCAGACAGACGTGCTCAACTTTATTAATTCCCAATTTAAGGTCATTTAATTTTAAGTGCAAAGCGGGTGCTTTAGACTACAGCAGAGCAACAGAAGCCAGAAGGGATGGAGACAGAAGAGGAGTTGTGCTGATTGAAAGGACGTTGGGAAAGCATGATGTCATTTTAAGGACAGATAAATCATAAAGTCATGCATTTTTCAGTACAAGCTAACAGAGCAGCCATGATGTTGAACTCTCTGTCACACAGCTTTAACAAAATTGTACATCTATGACACTGTAGTTTCCAGTGGTAATCTATTGCTTTGTGTTATAGTAAAGGACATCTCTTATATTATTGGTCACCTCTGTTTCGGAAATTAAGGACATCTGGAGTTCTCCAAAATTTACATTTTTTATGACCTGTACGTTGTTCCTCTGTACATTTGCCTTTATAATTTCTGTTAGAGCTAAATAACCTGCCAGCATACAGATGTCAAAGCAAAAGCAGACATATAATGCACAGTTTAGTCATCTGCTTTTTTTTTTAATTGAACCAAAGTCAGTTCACTACAATACAAATGTTGTTTTTCAGTACCAAAAATATATAAAATTCGTACAAATCAAGTTTTGTTTATATATGTTTATTGGCATTACTGTCAATCATTTATCCCAAATAACTTTGTAATTATGATAATTTCTGATAATTTAAACAACACACATAAGTCATAATAATACACTGAATCACTAAACATGCACATCTTTAATATAATGTAAAGTAACACAGTCTATAGCAGGTTCAAAGGAGGTTACATGTATTTCGAACATTGCATATGACACATTAATTCACAACTATATAATATGTATTTCATGCCTAATGAGTTGATCACAAATAAAAATGAACAAAAATGTATATAAGAAGATGGTATAAAGTGTTTGTACATCAGTAGTAATGTATACAGAATACTGTCCTGCTTTGTGTAATGTATGAGTGGCACTGTCAGCTAATGTATGTAAGAGTGTGTGTGTGTGTGTGTGTGTGTGCGTGTGTGTGTTGTGCTCTGAGCAGTCATATCATCCACAGCAGCACAATGAACTGGTTTCACATATCGGCTCTGGAAAGTCCCTGGATAATTATACTGGACTTTTTCCTCCGTCTCTCTCTCTCTCTCTCTCTCGCTCTCTCTCCTTCTCCTCCTTTCATTCTATCTTTTTGACATTCTCCTTCATAACCAATCACTGTTTATCTCCACACACACCATTTGTCTTTTTCTGTAATCCCTTTTGCCGTACACACATCTCCCCCACCTCTACCAAAAACCAGGTTCCACTGCACATTGTTGTCCCACGCTGAACGAAGCAATCAAAATAGACACTGGAGCATCAACAGGGCTTGATGGGTGTTTTATTAAGAGCACAGTTCCATCAGAGGAGGAATATTAAAGCCTTTTTTATTTTATTTTTACAGTCACTTTTAGATGTGACGGCATGCACACATTCAAGTTTCCAGTCCAGGGGAATTCACTGCAATTTATTTCCATACAGCTGCTATCTAACAGTGAAAGTACTACAAACATTGTTCCTGTGCTGGAGGCCTATTCTAAGCTTCAACACTACTTTCCTATTATGGTGCAAAGCTGTAAGACAGATGAAGTCTTCCTCATTACATGCACTGCAGAAAACTTGTTTTCATTTTCAACAGATGAGGTGAAAATATTAAATTGTAACTTGACTGTAAGCTGCATTTCAGGTGCTGTGATTACATAAAAATATGTTTAAGACATATCTGCAGATGTCTTTCCACATCTGACTTTTTACTTTGCATATTTGCCCCTTTAAGTGTGACCAAATGCAGTAACTACAATACAGCTGAGAGTGCTGAGAGACCATATAAGCTATTAATCTTTAACGTAAAACAGATTACTCTTTTGTCAGTTGAGCTGCCAGCTGGCATGTTGTCATGTCAGTGCTGAGAAGGAAAGGCCAGGTAGATTTATTACCAGCAGGCCTGTGATCTGTGGCTGAGAAAACCAGCCAACCATCAGGCCAGGCAACCCACAGGTGGGGTTCAGATACGCTCCTGGACCGCTTTGAGGAACAAGCCCCTGATGTTGTTGTTCGACAGCTCTGCAGGCGTTTCCTGTACATTTTCAGTACTGTACATATTCAGGCAGACATCCAGTTAATTGTGCTGCATTTCCCCAAACATAGAACAGGGTTGCTAACTTTGAAGACTGCAGGAACCCAACACTCCCACCGAGACTGTCAAAACGACAGAGTAACCGAAGAACTGGCCTAAAACAAAAGAGTCCAAACTTAACACAAAACTCACTTTCACCTCAATTTGACCACTTTCATTCAAACACAACACAAAAGAAATCACATAGAGCCAACTGAAGGTGTTGACCCTCTGCTGTCCAATAAAACATTGAGCTGGGAAAACCCTTACATATGGCCTCCTCTGGTTGATTGCCACTAGCTGAGTCAGGCCAACACAGGTGCAGTCAGTGGCACCTAATGAAGGTGAATGAGACCACAATGTGGATCTGAATATACCCCTGCAATTAGCCAGTCAAATTATCTGCTTTTAAGACAGCTACATTTACTGTAAATGAGCAACTACAGTAAATGCAAATTGGTCCAGACCGAAATAGCTCTACATTAAATTTAATATGCAACATTCATGATCAGAGGAGGCCTGACTTTTCCTTCAAATGTATAACTTATTCAATAAAATACTGTATCTCCTGGATGGTCTGGACAACAGTTTGAACACACATTCATGGACCATTTATAATTTTGAGCCCCTGAAAGCCCCTTATGACCAAATATCTAAAAAAATTGTGCTTAATGTTGAAGTGAAGCACTATAGTTTAGACTGGAAACAGATAACAGATTATTACCTGCTAAATATCATCATATTAGCATTGTCTTGCCTATGTTTTATCATATCTTTCTCTTTCTCTCTGTCTGTGTCTTTTCAGGAGTTGGAAAAGTTCAAGGCGTTTGTGAAGAGGAAGCCAGCTTTTGATGTGGTTGTAGATGGACTTAATGTTGCAAATACCAACAAGGACAAAAGCAAGAACTCAGAGACGGTGAGAGAACAGATGCACATGCATGCAAAATGTGATAGAACAGAGAGATGAAAAGAGTTAAGCAAAATATTTTTGCCAGTTTGACGGTGCTCATTCAGAATCCTCTCTGCACATGCACACCTTTTTACAGTCTAGATCTTAGTGGTTTCTTCCTACATGTATGTCCGTCCAACCCAGGGGGTTTTCTGCCAGTTGCATTCTGACTAACCCTGCAGCGTGTGAGTGTGCAGACAGTGTAGGAGGCGCCTTTGGCTAGGAGAGCCAATACATGATTTTAACAACACTTCGCCCACTTGCCTGCCCACATCTGTCTGAATATGTGTGCATATGCATTAAAATATGTCACATCGAGGCAAACCTATTTCCCTATCTAGTATCTGTGTTAGTCATGTAGGAGCACCTAGACAGTGTCGTTACATATTCATGCTCCATTTTTTTCAGTTGTTGGCGGTGGTGTCAGAGCTGGTGGGTCAGGGCCTGACTGTTCTGGTGCTGGGAAGGAAACACATGCTGCGACCCTCCAGGTCCTGGGAGAGACGCAATATGAACCTCATCCAGCAGAAAGCTCATTGCTTCTTCACTGAAAACATGTGAGCACCTGATAATGATAATAAAGAAAAGAATAGCATGCAATATGCTTCCATGTTTACACAGCAGAGGCAACACAGGCTGTTCACTGAAAATGTTTAAGGAGCAGCATATATCAAATAATAATAGTACCTTTTCACACCTTTTTGTCCCATGTGTCCGTCAGTTCAGAGGATGACCCCTTCTTGCTGTATGCCACTTTGCATTCTGGAAACAACTGTCGGTTTGTGAGTCGGGACCTGATGAGGGACCACAAGGCCTGCCTGCCAGACGGAGCCACCAGACGGCTCTTCTTCAAATGGCAGAGAGGCCACCAGCTGGTCGTGGATGGATATGTCACAGCAGGCAGGAAAGTCCGCTTTCAGGTGAGGAGGAGGAGGAGGAGGAGGGCACAACTGAAAGAAGCATACCATTTACCTGCGTGTGTGTGTGTGTGTTTTTAGAGTATACCCTGCTACGACACCATTGTCCAGACCTCTGCGGACTCGTGGCACATCCCCTACGACGACACAGAGGACAGGTGCACTTATGAAGTACCACAGCGCTGGCTCTGCCTCACCACAAAGCGCTCCCAGTAACCCCAACATGCATTGAGTGTAACTGTGGATTTGTAAATAAATAATTTTCCACAAATAATGTCTGTTCTGTACTCTTTGATTCAATTTTGAACTGTAGGAAAATTGTTAGATTTTCAGTAGGTAATAATCATAAGCAAAGCAGCAGCAGGGTTGTAGCCCGCGGTGACGTCTGTAAACTACAAAAATGACCCGGATGAGGAAGTCACTCTGACAGACTACTTCCGGTGCTGTCTGCTGTGTTTTGGCTCTTTTGCTCATTTTGGTTTCAACTTTAGTCCACACCAGTTTAACGTCACATTACTCATTTCACAGCCGTCATGTCTCGGGGGTCAAGTGCGGGGTTTGACCGTCACATCACCATCTTCTCCCCGGAAGGAAGACTCTACCAAGTCGGTAAGAAGTGAAAGAAATGAAGTTCAAGCTCAACCTGCTCTGTCATCACTACAGGCTAACAGGCTAACATGAGCTAGCAGCTTCTGTAGCCCATTCATAGTCAAGTTTTATTGATGAAACAAAATGTTTCTGTACATTGTAGTAGGGTCAAATTATGGGCAGGAAAAAATGATCTGAATATAGATATTCTGTAATTAATTAACGGTTTGTTACAGTTGTGCTAGCTTCTTAGCTAGCTTAATTCAGCTGACAAATGCTCCCACAAATACATATTTTAAGTACTTAAAGTGGTGGAAAGTAAATAAGTGCCTTTAATGTGCTGTACTTAAGTAACTGTATTTCGTCTTTTCTTAAGTATTTCCATTTCCAGCTATTTTAACTTTAACCCCACAAACGGATAAATATTGAATCTTTGACTCAGCTACATAAAAAACATTAGTTACTGTTTTACAGATTCAGATCAAGGATGCAAAATATTATCAATGAATAAATGATGATGCATTAATTAGATAAGACTTACTGATCTTTGGGTGTGAATTCACATGCTACCCTGCAATATGCAAGTAATTCAAGTAATTTTACACACATTATTCTGAAATACTTTTATTTTTTGTTTTTGAATGAAAACAATTTGTATACTATGGTGTTTTTATTTAAGTAACATATCTTCTTACTTCGTTAGTTTTTCCAACATTGGATACATCATTTTGTCAGGATTTAAATCTTTTTATTTAACTAATCTATCCAGAATTTAGTCATGTTTATGTCTGTCTGTCTGTCTTCAGAGTATGCCTTCAAAGCCATCAACCAGGGAGGACTGACCTCTGTAGCGGTTCGAGGGAAGGACTGTGTTGTGGTCGTCACTCAAAAGAAAATCCCAGTCAGTACCCACAGACAGACATCATCAACACACACTGAAGTTAATGTTTTAAGCATGTGATCAGATTATACAGCTGTCAGTAGAATTGTTGCGTTACTGGTGTACGTTTCTCTGTATTTTTTTTTTTCTCAGGACAAGCTGTTGGACTCCATGACAGTCACACATCTGTACAGAATTACAGAGAACATTGGCTGTGTTATGACTGGCATGACCGGTAAGCAGCGTCCATCAAATTTTTGTTTCCTTATTGTCGTGTTACTGATTCTTATTTGGAGCTAGAAATATGTCCTCCAATAAGATTTGTCAGTGATTAAACATGTTTTAAATCCATTTATCTATTTTATAATTTCCTTTCTTCCTGCTTTTAATGTGTTTGTCTCTATTGTTAAGCACATTGTGCTGTATTTCTTGTATTGAAAATGCTATGCAAATAAAGTCATGATTATGATGATATGATTATTATCAAAGAGAGTGCAGTTTTATGTGCAATTCTGGTGGTGTCAACTCTAGATGCAGCAGAGCATTACACATAGACAGACATTTTCTTATATTCTCTTATGCGTTTGTCCAATTTTAAATTCATTTGTGTGAAATGCTCTTTTGTGCCTCCTCCTCCCTCCAGCTGACAGCAGATCTCAGGTGCAGAGGGCACGCTATGAAGCGGCTAACTGGAAGTACAAATACGGCTATGAGATCCCTGTGGACATGTTGTGCAAACGTATGGCGGACATCTCCCAAGTCTACACACAGAATGCAGAGATGAGGCCGCTAGGCTGCTGTGAGTAGAGTGAATGTTTGTACCAGAAACACAGATTATTTTTTGGGTTTTAACTTAAAGGGACCCATGTTGATTAAAGCATGAGGTTTAACCAGATGAGACTGTCTTTGTTTCTACTGTCGTGTCTTCATTCCTCCAGGTATGATTGTGATCGGACTGGATGAAGAGTTGGGTCCACAGCTGTTTAAGTGTGATCCAGCCGGCTACTACTGTGGTTTTAAAGCCACGGCAGCTGGAGTCAAACAGACTGAGGCTACCAGCTTCCTAGAGAAAAAAGTCAAGAAGAAACTGGATTGGACCTACGAGCAGACCATAGAGGTACACACACTGTGTACACAAAGAGTGTTTTCAGGCTTCCCAGGCTCAGTATACCAGCCTGGTATTTTCACAGTCATAATGCCACATTGAAATTTTGTCCTTAAGCAACCCAGCTGATTAGAGATGGATTTCTAGACTGTAATTGAATTGGAATTTTGGAATTTCTCAGGCAGCAAAAGTCGAGTTTTCTGGTTGTCGGAACATGTCAGGGAGTTTCATAAGTGTGTCACTCAATTAGAATGTTACTGCATTACTTTGTGGAAACCAAATGGTTGCAGCTGTTGAAAGAATCAATATGTAAGTTGATATTAATAAAATAAAAACAAATATCTATTACTAGATATTAATGTACGCCGCTTGGTAAAAGAATAAGAAGTCAAAGCAAAGTGGAATCTGTCGCACAGATCTAAATTCAACATTTTGCATTCACTCTTTGTTTAGTGTTTGAACATGAACATTATTGTGCAGTGGCTATGTTTATTTTTAACATCTTTAACACATATTTACAGGTTATTTAACACTGTGAGCAGCTGTTTCTGAGAGCACCTGTTTCTCAAATAAAACTCTTGCTTTTCATCAACTCTCCCTCTCTTCTCAAACCAGACGGCTATCTCATGTCTGTCAACCGTTCTGTCCATCGACTTCAAACCCTCTGAGCTGGAAGTGGGAGTTATCACTACAAAAGACTCCAGATTCAAGTGAGTATTTTCCTGAGGCAGAGAGAGTAAATATCACTAGCCATGAGTAAAAAATATGCCACAGGTAAGGGTTTCTTTTTCACTGCTCTGCTGCTATTAATAGGTTTCCCATAATGAAAGAGAAGCAGGACATTGCTGGACACTAATAAAAAGAAGAAGAATATTTGCTGTTCAACTAAACATGCAGCTGTTAACAGATATCGTCACTTCTGCATTTAGAGTCTTGCATCTTTGAGCTGACACTGAATAAAGTTAAATCGCTAAACCGTGGTAATGTGTTGGCATTGTCAGTAATACATGAGAGTTATATTTAAAGCACTGATAAAAAACAGACTGGTGTTGTAATGGAAATTCCCTAATACTAAACCCAGGGATGAGATCAAAGTGAAGTCTCACAGCGGTGAATTGTTAGGCCTACAAAATCTGGCACAACAAAACCGGTTAACTGGTGTGTTCATCTTCCAGGATTCTGTCCGAGTCGGAGATTGATGTCCACCTGGTGGCTTTGTCTGAGAGGGACTGAGGAAAGTTGGCGGCCTCTTTGCTACAGACTCTGAAGAGGATGAACGGCAGCAACAGAAAAGTCAAACCTCCTCCGTACAAAGGTCTCATCCTGTAGGGAAGATGGAGGAGGAGTTGAGACAAGCAAACAGCTGAACAGTCAAGAACAAGCTGTTCCTTATTATCAGATGGGTAGGATATGTCACCCTTCTGCACTGGGACTTCCCTCCATCCTCCCTGGTCATAACCAGGACCTGACTGGACATAATTAATCATGTTTTTCGACCCCCTCCTGCATTTTCCTTCTAGTCACACTGAGAAATCCTCACTGCAGGCAGCTTTCTCAGGCTGGAGCTCAACCCACATGTGGATGAGTGTGACATGAGCAGATTGGATGATGGGTGTGTGGTGACACCACAACTACAGCACAATACCTCTTAATACCTCTTACTATTATGGGCTTGGTGGTCCTGTAGCTTCTCCAGCTATTGTAATTTAAACAATCTTTTACTCAGGGCTGCCACAGCGTGTCTCTCTCTTTTTATTAATCTGCTCCACAGTGATGTTTATGCTCTGATGTACTGTGTGATGATAACCCAGGGAACAGCATCATTGTCACACCCTTGTTTAGGTCTGCTCAGGTCAACATCAACAGGAAGTTACCAGTTATTTCATACTCTCCCTCAAGTCTTCATCCCCCTCCCCTCTGCTGACATTACTGCACTTCTAATAAACACAAGGTTTTTATCCAACACCGAAGTTTCACTTTATTATCTTTGCATTTGGCCGCTGTTACTTTTATGTAAAGTCGATACAGACATGACACTATAATATGTATACCTTTCATAAGACTTCAGTGAATTTTAGTCAGCTTACTGAGAGGTATTTAATATTGAATATCACTATTATATATGGATGTAAATGAACTTTTGATGTGAACCCCTGAGGAACATATTCAATTGGGGAGAAAAATTGGCGTAAATAAAAATGGATTGTATTAATTGTACAATCTATTGTATTTACAGTTGTTACAACCAGGGTTCCTGTAGTTCCTTAAAAAGTCTTAAATTAAGGTCTTAAATTTACCATAAATTTGACTGTATTAAATTGTTAGATGGTGTGTTTAACGCCAATGGGAAAACACAGCATTCAGAGATTTACTGTCATTTTGCATGTTATTTTGTTCACAAAGTTCAGTTCTTTGTCGTTGAAAGTTGTAGAAAAAGTTGTGTTATGCCTTCAATTTAAGTGCAAGTGTTAAAGGACTGGAAAAAAAAAAATCCATTCATTATCTCCCACTTATCCTCACAGGGTCGCGGGGGGGCTGGAGCCTATCCCAGCTGTCTTAGGGCGGAAGGCAGGGTACACCCTGGACAAGTCTCCAGTTCATCACAGGGCACATAGAGACAGACAACCACTCACACTCACATTCACACCTACGGTCAATTTAAATTAGCCAGTTAACCTAATCCCCATGCATGTTTTTGGATGGTGGGAGGAAGCCGGAGTACCCGGAGAGAACCCACACAGACACGGGGAGAACATGCAAACTCCACACAGAAAGGCCCCAGGCTGGGAATCGAACCCGGTACCTTCTTGCTGTGAGGCGACAGTGCTAACCACTACACCAGTGCCTACCACTACAACACCGTGCCACCTAATTACATTATAATTGACTAGTTTCCACCAAAGAAATTTGACTTTTTAAAATGGTGCAACAACCCTGATAACATACAGCTGATCATACTGCGACAACGGCCTGGTCTGCAATACTGTCAAAGACATGTATTTATTATTAGTGACGCTTGATATTTATTTTACTGGTATTGGTGTGAAACTCCCTTCCTCCCCGCTGCCTTCCTCATCTTGAGTGAAACATCCTGTTGTTCGGCGGAGATTCCCTTCTTTGGAGGAATGAGAAGCAGGAATGTTGTGAACAGCTGAGTGTTCTGTTCCTGGGAATTTCCTGTCCTTTCCTCCTTCCTCCTCAGCCACTCCCTCCCAAAAACTTCCCTGATTTAGATAACCGAGCAATCAGTCTCTTTCCGCACGCACACACATTTCTGTTATCTCTTTTTACGCACACACACCCAGTAGGAGGAAGTGTCGCTGGCTCAACTTGCCATTTGTTCCTCATTCAGTGGAAACTTAAGTTATCTGTTTTCCTGCATGCCAAACGTTATGTGAAAATAAAGGCAGCAGTTCAGAACAGACACTCAGCTGTCAAGCTTTGATTGAGGCATTTATAGAAGCGCAGACAAACCGACGGCAGCAGAAAGGCATGTGATAAAAGTAATTCCTCGTGTAATTGCAGCCTTGTAATATCGTCAGGCGCTGCTGATTATATGTTGAGTTTTGTATAATCTTTTTGTGACATTAACAGTTTCAGGACGAGCTGTGATTCCCACCCATCCCAGCCCAGACAAAACACATTCACTCAGCTTTATACTGTTAAATATGAGTGTCTTTAATTTAACTGGAGTGTGCTGGACTGTTTGCTGTCTTGACATATACAACCTGCTCAACTGTACACATTCACAGCTTTCCATAAAATATACATCTTTGTATACACAGCATTTACAATATCATACAACCGAGATGGATGTTGTTTTGTTTTATGCGACAAATGATTTGCAGTGTCTGCAGAATACCAGCAATCCTCTCCCATCGTACAGCAAAATTCACCCCATCATGGCGTGTCACATCCCGGCGTGTTTGCTCTCCCGCAGTCTGGAGCGGATTCTTTGTTTTAATCGAACGTCAGTCGCTTGGTTTTCCCTCGCAGCTGCCTGTCCATCCGTTTCGCCACGCCCGTGCCACTGGGCGCATGTGACGTCGCTGCAGGAAGTAGGAGTCGTGCCGAGCCGTTTCTCCCGTCCTTTACCGTCATCACAGCCTCCTGCTTCTGTAACTTCCTCTCTCCTCCTGTTTCCTGCTAATGTCCATTCCACTGAATGTCGTCATAACCCACCTGGAAAGCACAGAGAACAGTTAGTTAAGCTTATAATAACCCTGGCCAGAACACTGACGTCACCGTGAAAGTTCCTGCTATTACAACACGCACCTCCTCATCAGACTCTTCGTCCTCCTCATCCTCGCTGTCGTCTGACTCGCTGTCAGGCAGCTCCCTCAGGTCAGGCTTTGTCAGCGAGTACAGCTCTTTCCTGATATCGTCGTCGCTGCGACCGTAGGTGAGGTGGAAGGGAGTGTGGCCTCCAGAGGTCAGGAGGTTGGGGTCTGCTCCTTTCTTCAGCAGGAGTTTGACCAGCGAGAGGTTCTGCTGGTCCACGGCCAGGTGGAGAGCACTGCGACCATTACGCTGCTCCTACAGGCCAGGGAGAGAGAACCAGGTCTTATTAGCACCTGGTGGATCTTATACTATATCTGAAGTGTTTATTCACACAGACAGACATGCTATATGTACCTTTGCATTGATGTCAGCTCCTAGATCCACCATGTTCTCCACCAGTGACAGGAAACCCTGAACTGAGGCCAGGTGCAGGCAGTTCTGACCTGCAAGAAAACACCAGAGAAAAGGCTTAACAGCTGACCCCAGACCAGCATACATGTCATTTTATGTGTGGTTTTCTGGGGAAAAGTCCAGGATCCATAGCTGGGTCTTAAACTGACTTTAGATGAAGCTAACGTTAATACAGATTAATAAAGGAGAACATACTTTCACGTAAAGTCCTTTTCATTTTGTATGCCTAAATTAAGTTTGTGTGTCTGTCTTCTATTTTTTAAAACTGCCCAAATAAATCTGCAAACCAGCAGCTTTTAAAAATGTCCACACACAAGACTAGATCTATTTAGAGCTTTGGCATCTAACATGTGCCTCCATGTAATAGAAGGGTGTTCGTTAGGGTGCTACGGCCTTCCCCCTCGCTTGCTTAAATGTTTCGCCTTAACCATAGTGTTCAGGGATAATGTGCAGGGCTAGTTTCTCTTTTTTTCATGCTCACCATTCCTCTGTTTAAACAGCAGTTAAGACCAGCAGCAGACTGGTCAGTGCTGTTTCCACTGTGGGCTGGCCACCACAGAGTGGAAATTACCACCACAGGACACAATATTCTAATAATCCGGAACCATAACAATATAGCCTACCACTGCATCGTCCTGTGAAGCTCTGTGGGTCTCAGCGGGAAAAGTCCAAACCAGAAGAGTTCAGGAAAGAAAGCTCACCATGATAGTTGCAGGCCGCCATCACCGTGTGTAGATGCTCCGGCTGGCAGTTCTGTGTGAGGACGCTGAAGCACAGCAGGTCACCGTGGCGACAGGCGATGTGAAGTGGGGTGTCCCCGCTGTCGTCCACAAGCGTGGGGTCGCAGCCAGATACCAGGAGGCGCTGGCACACGTCCGCCTGGTTCGTTATTACCGCTAAGTGGAGGGGAGTCTAGGATGGGAGGAGGTGAGGAGAAGACAGGTGAGATACTGAGTCTGAGGGCTTTTTTTTTAAATTTTTTTTAAATCGTCTTAAATACCTGTCTCTGGTCATTCTGTGTGTTGAGGAAGTCTGTGTTCTTGCACAGGTCTATCATTGTCCTGATGTAGTCCTTTGCCTCATGGATGATGGCCAGGTGGAGCAGCCTGTAGAGTAGAGGGGGATGGTAGAAAACCTGTTACAATACACAACCGAAACTACACCAGTGGTTTATCCCCCCCCCCACACACACACACAATGAAACCCATTGATACACCATCACTTAAGCAAAAGAACTAATTGTGAATTGACTGCATGTGCATTTTTTTAATTACCACTGCAAATGAAAATGGTGAGCACTGTTTTATATTGATATCTTCTGAAGGAGACAGGATAACAAGTATTTTCAAATGGGATTTCCTTTAAACATGTGTAATATAAGTACAATCCAAAGAAAACCTTACCGTACATAAAGTTTCAGACCACAACATATTCTTGCATGAGTTGTGGGAATTGTTTGTGTTTTTATTTTAACATAACAGCCAGTTTCACACTTGTGTAAATGTAAACAAATAAAAACAAACCACCTATAGGAGCAGTCTGTTGACCCCAGCATCAACACTGAAAACCATCAGTTTATATGTCTCTTACAGTTTAATCTCTGTGGTGGTTTCAGGCTTTATAACCAGATTATAGACATCCAGTCATGTCAGTTAACTTTGATCCAGCAGCACATGGTGGATTAACGTTATAACGGTTCTGAACCGTGAGGACCGTTTGCTGTTAGTGTTCTCGTGTTAAAATAACTTATTATTGGTTTAATGGTGATATAATAGTAGACTTTCGCTGTCAAATGCCACAGTTTTCAACTTTTCGTCATTTTAAATGTGCTTTTTTTCTTGTTTTCGTCTCGCTTCGCTTCGCGGGAGCGCGCCTCGGTCGGATTCCTTGGCGGCGCGCCCGGGACTTTCCCAGCCTGACCCGCGGCCATAGTAGAATCCCTGCTGATGATGATAATCCTTCTGTTTACGTCCAGTACCACCGTGTCCGACCGCAGCTAGCTCCACTATCACACCGGACACCCGCTCTGTGTGCTGTTAGCATTGCTGCTGCTACTTTTTATCCAGCCCTGGCACTAAATTAAGCCCAAACCCGGGCTAAGTTAGGCCTGTGTCTTGTAATGACAAGCCAGAGGCAGTCATCCCCAACGGGAAGGGATCAAATTACCACCCAGACCCGAGCTGGGCCTACTCAGCCTGGCTGTAACCACCGAAAACTCACACCTATCCCCTTGTTTGTCGCGGTGCCACTTACGTGTCTCCGTCCTCTGTGATCTGTGTTTTCCATTCGTGCGGTTCTCCGGTTACAGCCGGAGCCTGTCGGTGCTGCGGCGGCTCACATTCCAGCTGGAGCCGCCGGATCTCGGCCGCCACAGCCTGGTACTCCTCCTCCTTCAGGGAGTCCAGACCGCTGTCCAGCCGCTCCTCCGTCGACGGAGCCGGCTTCCCTTCTTTAGACTCTCGGGTGTAATCCATTTGGTTTAATATACTGGTCCGGTGGAGGTCCATGGCGGTTTGTTATTCGGGACGAGGTGCGTTTGATAACTGGTGGAGCTGTGCAGCAGGCTGTAAATGCCCTCTGTGGGGCTGCTGCAGCGGGGCGGAGCTAGCAACTAGGTGGGGGATTTCCAGAAAACTGTCACTCAGAATAACACAGCACACAGATTGCTGGCTCCAAGAGGGGATTTCTATTCAGACACATATAAATACACTCCTCAGTTTGTCACCAACAGAGCAAAGTCACCGTGCAGGCTGCATTAGCTGCCCTTGAAATACACATATCTGAAAAAAGTATTCATATGGCACGTTTAAAAATGCAACCACAGTTAAACCACAGTGCTTAACATGCCTGGGATACTGAGTCAACAACATGACTAAAAACAGAGAACAACATCCATAATGTGCACATGATGACATGCAAAGATAAACTTAATCAAACATCACCTTCTCAGAAAGTGTGCAAACTGATCAAAATGATGCACTTTTAAGTGAATGAAGGTATAAGGCTAAATCTTAATATCACATTAATGCCCAGGAAAAGTCTGTTCAGTGGGTGCTGGTTGCATGAAAGTGCACCTTTGCCATCAAATCTCTGCTGAATCACTTGAAGAAAAAGACATGTTGCCCGGCGGCAGTGGGTGTGAAGATGTGCGTGCACAGGAGTTTCCTCCAAAACTTCAAGTGTGATTGCAATTTGATTTAATTTTGTTTATCGAACCACAAATTAACACAGGAGCAAGCCGACAGGCCTGCCATGGAGTTCCCCTTAACACCAGCAGATCTAGACAACACAGTCACGTTTATTTCATGTGGATTTAACATTGACAGCTTTGCAGTGCAGCCTACGTGTGTTTGTTTCCAGTTTCAATACAGTACATGCAGAGACTATTAGTTCTGTGCTTAACACTTAGATGTGGATCAACCTCCCACTGATTCTGCAGCAGTGCCTTTAATAACCCAGTATCAAATCACTCATTCAGTTCCTCCGCAGATAAAACTGGAAGGACTCCAAATTCTGGATGAGGCCGCGAGGCTGTGACCCATCTCTTTAAAAACAAACAGCGAGCTGAACGTGATGTTCTGCAGGCCGGAGGGAAAGTCCAGGCTTGTTTTACCTCCCATTGTTCAGTCTGTGTGACCAGTTAGACTGGGAAGCTCAGGCTTCACTCTCAGCACATTTTTACCGTCACGTGAGCAGCTGTTGAGTGAGAATAGCTTTTCGACTTTCTGTGCAGTCTTGCAGTGTCAGATTTAGGTATTTACAATCTCACATAACATTGAACTAAGTTTAATTTGCTGTTAAGTGGTTGCATGTCTCAGTTTAATGTTGCATTCCGCATCTGCGTATTAGTTTCTGGAGCAAGAATGGAAAGACTGTAGGAAGGACAACAAACCACACAGGCTGCATTCACACCCACAGTTCATTCTAATATAAATACATGTTATGCATCTGGCCTGCTGATAACAATCGGCTCTGAAGGCACAGTGAAAACAAGACCTCTGTTTGAACTGCAGCGAGGCTGATGAATGGAGGAAAGGAATTCACATAGAAATGAGGCTGGGAGATGGAAGGAAAACAAAGGAGCTACACACAAGCTTCATGCATTTAGACAGAAGGAATTTAGGATTACAAGTGTATCAGAAAAAAAAAATCTACATCTACAAGTTGTTGTCATGTGTGCGTCTCCAGATCGTACAACTATCATTGGACGAAGCTCACTCACTGACATGGACACTGACAGGAAGTAGTCTTTTTCTGTTACCAGAAGTCAACTTTTTTTTACTGAAACCCAGTGTCGCTGTGCATCATTACTCTGACACATACATCTGTAACCGCCTTAATAATTGAGCCATTATTCTGTATTTTTGTGTGTGATCATTGTTTTTCTGGGTGGTTTCCCTGCTGGCTTTTCAGAACAGATCCTGAGTCATCAACACTTGGTCGATTACCTGTTCATGGTTGAAGTTACACTATCTGGAAAAACGGAGGTGAAGTCATCAAGTCGGTGATAAGCGCTCCGTTATGATCGTCACTGTGTAAGAAAGATTTAGTTAAAACGCAAACTCACTACTGTGTGTTGTTGTAGTTGAGTTCGGTTGGTAGAGTGAATCAGCTGAATTTATTCAGACCAAAACAATTTGGTTTATCAGTTTGGATCCTCTGCAAACAATAAATAACAAAAATAACCTGGTCAACAAAACTCTGTCCTCCCTGCTGCAGTTTCCCAGAGAGTGGAAAACAAACCAAACAGTCTATTGTCATTCATGACCTTTTACATCAGGTCACCTGCTGCCTGCAGCTAATCAAGGAGGGTCTTTACAAATAGAGCCACTTTAACTCAGGTGGTATCAATCTGCCCTCATTCGGCGCAGCTTGGTGGTAAAATGATAAAATATTTCAGATATTCCCTCTCAAGAGGCATAAACAAACCACAAACAAGTCAACATTCCCTAACTAACAATACAGCAGGGAAATTTACTATCAAATA
Organism: Synanceia verrucosa; assembly: GCA_029721515.1. Classification (NCBI taxonomy): domain Eukaryota; kingdom Metazoa; phylum Chordata; class Actinopteri; order Perciformes; family Synanceiidae; genus Synanceia; species Synanceia verrucosa. The sequence goes on along the minus strand of CM056560.1, from coordinate 5,041,654 downwards.
TGAATTTACAACTGAAAAACTGGCTTTTTAAATACGTTAATTTTAGCTTTTGCTGGGATAATTGCACAAAAATTCCAGAGTTGAATAAAAGAGATATTTATCTTAACGTCCTTATTTCTCACTGCAGGAAAAATAATGAAAACATGAAACTGGTAAAATAATATTTGCATATTTTCTGCATTGTTCCTGGTATTCAGCTTTGCAGTGGATGAAGTCAAACCAGTTCATCCAGCTCACTGTACTGTGCAGTATGTATGAATACAGTGGAGGCTGAAATAGCTTCACTCAGCATGAGACATAAAACGTGACATACTATGAATTATTTTAGTCATCGGGTGAGTCCATATTTCCGATAAAAGTTTTCAATGATGAAATAATACATTTATTGTCCAGCATTTTAACAATCTTTCTCACTGAGTGTGAAGATGTGAGTGACAGTATCTCTACTGAATATGCTCCTCTGTTTTATCAGTGGCTCTGTGTCGTGGGAATCCCTGAGCTTTCTGGACATGAGCAGACATGTACGACAGACTGACTCATCATGAATCACTAAGTCACTCATACAGTAACATAAAGTAAAAATACCAGGTGAAGGGTCACCATGAACAATGACTCATCATATCACATTAGGGTCATGTGACTGTGTGGAGAGTGAAAGCATGACCTCTGAAACACTGGAGCTTCACTGTTTCACCTGTTTATCCACCTGCTTCCCCCTTTTCCTCCACTTCCTGTTTCCTGACTGCAGACTGACCTCCTGTCCGACATACTTCCTGTTGTATTTACTGGAGGATAAGATAAGAAAAGATAAGAAGATCCTTTATTAGTCCCACATATAAGGGTAATTTGCATTATTACAGCAGCAAAGTGGAGAGAAATACAGTGGACACTTTATTATTAAGAGCTGAAAAAATAAGAAAATCTAAAAGCAAAATCACGACCAGGCTCCTGTGCATTTGCAATATATTTTTTAAATTAGGTTTGGTTTTCAAACTCAGTGGTGAAATATAATTATTTACTCTAGTGCTGTGCCTTTTAGTAACTCCATTTTATGTTACTTTTATCTACATTTGACTGGATTCCATTTAATGTCAGTGACTGTTTTACATACAAAACATCTTATTTTTTTAATACACTTTTGCAATCTGGAGTTTCTTCCAACCCACAAACTGTCGAGTCATATTTTGTGGGCTGTTTAGACCAGAAACAACGCTCTCCCTCCTGTGTCACATGCAGGCTCATTAACACTCATCAGCCACAGCTTGAGATCTACCTTTGCAAAGGTGTGCTACATTTTTCTCACAAGCCAATCAGAGCAGAACAATCACTAAAACTGAGCTTTTCAGACAGAATCAGAAAAGTCATTTGTTTTTTGAACATTAAACCATGTAAACATGTTCTGCTATAAACCCAAAATACGAATCACCTGCTGTCTGCAGCCAATCAGAAAGGATCAATAGGAGTCAATACCACTTTAATCAATCTGCTCTCATTAGGAGCTGATTGGTGGGGTTATATATAATATCCATGTAACATAACAAATAAATATATTCAGGATGTGGATAATGGTCATTTCCATGTGTTTTTCTACAAACGCTCCCAGTAACAACAAAACTACTTAGTTAGGTTTAGAAAATATCTACTTGATTAGGTTTAATTAACAAAATGAACATCAGTTTCCTGGACAGTTAACTATTTTCTGATCCACCTGTCAAACAAAACATCGTCTTCCATGTTTGCTGCTCTTTAAACTTCCTGGTTCAGTAATGTTGATTACATATAAACTGATTTTTTGTGGGTTATATATGGATTACTGATTATAACTGATTGAACTTTGTTATATCGGCTCAAAAGCCATGTTAGAAATGGAAACCAAACGTCAGATATGTTAAGTTAAGTTAATTTTTTTTAGGAAAAACAAAAAATATTTCCACCTGTCTAACAGCTATGTCAATGTATTTTTGTAATTACTTGTCTATATGGAATATTTAATTTATTTATTATTAATTTGACCTTTAAATAAATTAAGCCATATATTTTACTGACTCACATGTAAGTAAAGAATGAAGAATTTGAACGCATAATAGATTTTTTTTTACAATTGCATGTAATGCAGTGTTTGATATGGTGTTAAAGCACTACAAAAGCTGAAAAACTGAGATAACGGTTTAAAATAATCTTCCAAATATTGTAGGACTGTACGTATACATCCTTTACATTAACATATCATTACTAAGTTGCAATAAGTTGATTTTACATACATTTTATCTGCACTCAGTTGAGCCAAGAGAAATAACTAACATCTTTTTAAACAGAAAATATTGGACGCTAACTGTTCTAGCAGCAATCAATGCTGTTAAAGAGAGAGAGTTCAAATACTAAACTCTAAGACACTGCTGATGACCCAGCAGTGGTGTTGATAACTCATGGTTGGTGTTCCTGGATTTTGCAGACAGCTGTTATAAACTGTGGGGGTTTGATGCAGTCAGCAGTACAGACTTCCCTTTTGCATTTGTCTTTGTTAAGCTGGTTGTTTTTCATTCCACCTATTTTACAGCACTTTGTTGAAGAAGTTGCTCAACAGCTTGTGCACATTGTGAGGATTCTGCAAAGAGTCACAGCTGTTATTTTATGCTGTCAGCAGATGTTACAATAGAGGGTGGATGGTAGCATCACTGGGATGTGTTGATTTAAAAACAAAAGAAAAACTGAAATATAAACCATTTCTCTGCAGACAAAAAAAACCAAAACCCCTCCATCTTTCACTTTCCTGATGTGTTTCATGCCATTTTATAGCAGCTCACCTGCTGTCAGCAGCCAATCAGAGAGGATCTTTACAGCTCGTGTCACTTTAGCCCAGGTGGCATCAATCTGCCCTCATTAGGAGCTGAGCGGGTCAATAGGTCAAGACATTTTAAAGGAGAAAATATAAAGTAATTTTTTCTGTTGTGCTGTGAGACAGAGTTACAAAAGTCCTCATGTGGATGGAAAAGCTGACATGCCACCTCAGCTATGATATCATCCCGTCAGGACTCATCCATGTGTGCTGATTAATATAGTTATATATACAGTTTAATAAGTAGGCTTTCAACAGGTGACTTGGCTGAATCATTCAGTGTCAGGCTCTGTTTGGTTTTGCTGTGAATCTGCACCACTAGATGGCGACAGCTGATCATTGTATTGAGCCTACTGTCACACAACAGAGCGTCTTAATGTGTTAATAATAAAGAAAATAAAGTCAGCCCGGAGCACAGGACCAATGAATTAACAGGGGCTCATGGATGATTTCTGTTTATTTTCTCATCACTTAAGAGCTTAAGATGTGACACTTCACCTTTGTCCTAAACCTACACTGTCAGACTACTGAGGTGGGAAGTGGTGACATGTCTTCTTTATTTCCCTTTCAGATAGAGACACAAAGACATTTCCCATCAGTCCCAGCTCAAATGACCGCTGGACTGTAACACTGCAGTACTCAGAGGTTTGGGACTGACTGATCAATAGAGTCATTTTCAGCAGTCTGGAGGATTATCAGCCTCACTGCCCACTGATGCGATGCAAACTAAAGACACACACACATTCAGAGACACTTCGTGTCCTCCAGCCAGCTGCTTCCTCACTCCATCTGTGGATCCATATTCTCGCAGGACATTGACCGGAAACCTCTGTTTTTAATCCACTGGAAGCTGCCTTCTTTGTCCTGTCCTTCCTTTCACCACACTCTTTGATATTATAAAATTAATTAATATTATATGATGTGCATCAATCAATCAGTGAATTATCCCTAATGTGGTGTGATACCTCATAATTCAGAAGGCCCACACATCCACCAGGTAAAAACAGTTAATTATTAGAAAATAGGCTCAATAATAGAAATATTTTTTTACTTTTAGGTCAAAATCATGAATAAGCAGGTGAAAATGCACAATTCTTATCATAAGTGTTTTTTATTTTAGTATATTGTTTCATTTTTCCAACAGAAATGATGGTCCCCAGGAACCTCTGATCTTCTCCCTGTACACCAACCTGAGGTTTATGGACGACACCACCCTCAGTGGAGTCTAGTGCAGGCTTCATCTGTTTGGTGTGGTGGAGAGGAGGTCTCGATGACCAGGCTTCATGCAACAACTCTAAAGATGGTGCAGATGAAGAACCCACCTCCACCCATCTCTGTGTGCCACTCCCCAGTCAGATCTGAGTCTTTCTGCTTCCTGTGGACCATCATCACTCAGGACACCAGCAGAAGATGTACTTCCCACGTCAAGAATCCAACCTGCTAAAGGTTGCTTCGACACCATCATCACTGAGTCCATCCTCACCTCCTCCATCACCATCTGCCACCACCAAGGACAAGGCCAGGCTGCAATGTAGCATCCGCTCTGCAGAAGGTGATCGGCTGCAGTCGTCATCGCTCCAGGACCCTGGCACATCCGCTCTGGCAGGAGGCTGCAGTGCATCAGGACCAGGACCAGAACCAGAACCAGATCCAGAACCACCGGCAGGAACAGTTTCTTCCTGCAGCTAGCCTCATCAACAAGGCCAGTGACCCCTACTGACCCACTACCTCCACCAGCTCAGACTAAACTGCATCCTATGCATATTTTTCTGGTACTCAGTTAATTCCACTTGAGTGCACAACCCCTCACCTAATTGCACATTTTTGCATCTTCTATTTTCTCTTATTGCTCTCTTCTTTTATCTGTCCTATGCTTATATGTCATGCACCCACATATCAAGTCAAATTTCATGTGCAAATGCACCTGGCAATTAATTGATTCTGAAAATGTGTGAAATGTTAAATTAAGATGACTGAAACCTCAAGTCGGTCACTCAGGTCAACAAAGGCTGAACCTGGGTCAGTGGGAGACATTAGCAGCTGACAGTTACAGTGAAAAACAACCAAACTGAAGGTCCAGGGAGCTTAATTAGTTTTTTTTAGTGCCGGACTTTCTCTTCCCATCTCTATTCCCCAGACGGCCCTCATCGGGCCAGCAGCCCGACCCTCAAGCTCGTTCTCACGCTCATCCGCCTTGATTGATTTCCAGGGAGCTGCGCCGGCTGGCCCGCAGAGGTAGGGTCGAACTGGCCGAGCCACAGACCGCCTGGTCCGCACAGAGGGGCCGGCCAAGCCCCGAGGGGGGAGGGAGAGAGGGAGGGAGGACGGATGGATGGATCTCCCTCCGATCTCTTATCAGCCAGAGCAGCTTCCAGTGGGAAGACGGGTGTGAATAGCCCGCAGATAAAGATCTCCATCTCCATCTTTCACTGCGCTCTGAGCTGCAGGGAAAAGCATGTCCGAGATGTTCCCATCAATAACAATGAGACACAATGAGACAGGACAGGAGCTTCAAAAGATAAAGAGTCCTCATGGCTGCTGTTGGTACTCTGACTCTGTTCTTCTTGAACATGTTACCTGTGACAGGTGACTTCTTCTGGAAGCTCATCAATTCAACAGCAGCATGTTGTTTTTCACAACCCAGCAAGCAAAACAGCTGATAAAAAATACACTGCTAAATTGCACAAATTTCTTTTAATCTTATTTAATAAAATCATCATCATCAAATCAAATTTCAGGTGCTAAGAGCATAAAAATATAAACACAGTTTATAAAATGAATCCAGTTGTTTTTTTAAGGTGTTCAACTCCATTTGACTCACTGGATCTCATAATTATAAATTTAGAAGTGCACGTTTCTTATTGCACATTGCATATCATCAATAACTGCTCTGGCCAACCAACATAAAAAAACCTCACAAAAACAAATCTCTTCCAGAGAAATAATGTTTTTATGCTCCCCGGTTTTACTTAACTGAGATAAAAATATAGTAAGAAATTATATTTATAGCCTATATATTACAGTAAAATGATTCAGTTATTGATATTCTGTTTTTCATAATAAGTATTTTCAAATAAGTATTTTATACACAATATTCTATAAAGTATTATTCCTAGTTTATTGCACATGTTTATATTTGATATCTAATTAAAATAAATATATTGACACTAGTCTTAATTAGTCTGTGATTTTAGGGACCAAACAAAAAGTCATTCAGTGAAGGACTCTGTTGTTACTCTCTCTCTCTTCTCTCTACCACACTTTCTCTCCTCTCTCTCTATCCCTCATCTCTCTCTCTCTCTATCTCTCTCGCGCTCTCACTTCAAAGCCCTACTTGAGGCTCGAGACAAGAGTTGTTGTTTTTGTGCCACGCGCAGAGCATCCTCACCATGCCTCGAGGATTCCTGGTCAAGAGGAACCGGCGGTGCTCGGCGTCCTACCGGAGTCGGAACAACGGCAGCGGCGACACCACGAAACCGGACGACGCGTCGGACGTTGTCCCGCTTGAACTGACCCCAGTGTCCCGCGAGGAGCCCGCGGTCGGTGTCAGAGACGCGTGGAGCCCACACGTGGAGTCCGCGCTGGAGGCGGAGGCGGACCGGCGCGCGCAATTACCGGAGACCGAGGAGCAGGTGAGCGAGGTGGACGTGTTGACTCCGGACGGTGACTTCTCCTGCTTCTTCCCTCCTCCTCCTCCTCCTCCTCTCACGGAGTCCCGAAGCCCGGTTAAACCGGTCGGCGCGAGGCTGCCGGAACACCACGAAGCAGAGAAGCTGTTCCTGACGTCATCACCGGAGTTATACCCGGTGAGCTCCACGCAGACACCCGCGTCTATAGAGAGGCTCCTCGCGACCAGCAGCCACCGCGCGCCGTCCTACGGTCACGGCGATAAGTTCGACGGTCACGTCCACATGTTCCCGCCGCTGACGCTCGTGAACCAGGAGCAGCATCACGGTGCGAGGAAACGCTTCCTAGAACAGGACCAGCACGTGAGCAGACACAACAAACAGCCCCCGGGCCACGCGACCAAGAAACCCAAAGTGAACCGGAAGCTGAGCTTCGAGGACGAGGTCACGACCTCTCCGGTTCTGGGTCTGCGCATCAAGAAGGAGAGTCCGGAGCTGAGGAGGAGGCAGTCCGGTGCCACCGGGAACCGGCCGCTGGGGGAGTTCATCTGCCAGCTGTGCAAAGAGGAGTACCCGGACCCCTTCTCCCTCGCGCAGCACAAGTGCTCCCGCATAGTGCGCGTGGAGTACCGGTGTCCCGAGTGCGACAAGGTGTTCAGCTGTCCCGCCAACCTGGCCTCCCACCGCCGGTGGCACAAACCGCGTCCGGTTACCAACCAGACAGGTGAGGCGCAGCCGTTGAAGGAGACGAGAGGGCTCGTGCAGCACGTGAGGCAGGAGATGGAGGGCAAAGAAAACGAGCTGCTGCGCGGGAACACCAATCAGCACCACGCGGCGGTGGACGGCTCCCGCGTCAGGCGCGAGCCATCGCTGCTGCTGCTCCACGGACGGTCTCGAGACGGTCCGGACGGCGACAGCCTTACGCCACCTCACTACGACTCCTCGCTCCTCTACCGGAACCCAGAGAGCTGCCTGGACTTGCAGCAGGTGAGAACAGGTGACAGCCCGCCCTCGAGCCTCCTCCTGCTCAACCCGGACGAGCGCGCGGACCTGCCGCCTCTTCCTCTGCCGTTTGTCCGCTCCTTACCAGATGAGGAAGTGCACGAGTGCCGCTACTGCGGTAAGAAGTTCCGCCGGCAAGCTTACCTGAAGAAACACTTGGTCGCGCACGAGATGACGGCGCGCGCGTCTCCCAACGCGTCGGCTTACGGCCAGGCGCGCGAGAGCAGCGGCGGACAGAATCAGGTGTTTCTGTGTCACCTGTGCGGCGCGCGCTTCCCGTCGGTCGAGATCAGGGACAAGCACCGTCTGTGGCACGCGATGCGGGACGAGCTACTGGCGGCTGGAGGAGGACTAAGACCGGATGTGCTCCACGCGCAGGGGGACGAGAGCAGCACCGGGGAGCGCGAGCAGCAGCAGCAGCAGATCTTCACGTGCACACACTGTCCGTCCACATTCTTCAGCTCCCCGGGGCTCGCGAGACACGTCAACAAAACTCATCCCACCGAGAACCGACAAGTGATGCTGCTGCAGATGACCGTGCGACCGTGAGAGAGACAGACTTATTTTTTGGGAAATTATGACGTAATTATCATAACGGGGAACCTTTTAGCTTATTTCCGTTTCTATTGTAAATTATTACTGTTTGTTTTTCAGTTGTCATCAAAGTGTTTCATGATTTAAGGTTCAGTCATCTTTATTTCTAAATCATTCATCTAATTAAAAAGTTCAAACGGTGATTTAATGACACTAAGATAAGATGAAATAAGATGATATATGATAAGATGAAATAAGATGAAATAAAGCAAATAAAAATGCTGTCAGTGGAACCTGAACTGTCCATGGTGCTGAAATTAAAGGAGCCTTCTGCTCTGCTCAGTCTGTTCAACATGCAGGGTTGTAGTGAAGTCTTACAATAGAAGTTGGTTTTTTTAAGTTAAAAAGGGGGTCATGCATTCACTGGAGAAATTTAAGTTGATTTAATAAAGCAGAATTACTATAATGAAGCAAATTAAAGTGAACTTCTCATCTCGTTCAGTCAGGAGAAAACTAAAAAGTTGGACATTGCTTCTCCTCCCATCATGACCAGAAAATGATCAGACATTAAATCACAGCTGAAGCTGCTGAACACTGGAGAGGATGGAGTGAAGTCTGACAGAAAAGACATTTCGGTTATGACTAATTAGAGCAAGACGACACAGAGACAGTGATGGAGGAAGGCCTCAAGGGCAACATATTTCTGTGGCGAAAGTGATCAGATTAGTGGTGGAATATAATGATCTGTAACTACATCTGGAAAGTGACCTTCTTCATCCCACGAACCTGAGACAGAATCAATGTCCTGACTCGTTTCATGTACAGTGGACAGTAAAAGAGGTAATAATCAGACAGACCATAATATGCCTTTTATAGAAGCTTCTCGGCAACAAAATATTTTCATACAGAAATGGAAAATTTAATGTAAATATTACTGGTAAAAAAAAAACATGCCTTTTGTCTTTATTGATTCTATATCACTGTTGAAATATTTGATGCTGAACATGTAATTGCGGCTCTATGAAGCCTGTACAGTCCTATTTTGATATGTTTGACGTGGAATCTACTCTAAATTATTGTCAATAAACGTGCAGGCAGTATGATGGATGATCGTCCTGTCGGCTTATTAATAAAGGTTTGAACACACAAACTCGGCTGTCAAGTTGTACGAATCATTTATTGTCATCCACGCTCTCTCTGCGTCCAAAACAGACTACACGTTTACATACTACATACATGTCTGACAGTAACATAGTTTGAGGAGTAGGTGTGTGTGTGTGTGTGTGTGTGTGTTGTGATACAGCTGTTACATGATCAACACATGCAGTAAGCACTGAACTGGTGTCATGCAGTATGTACAGTCAGTAGTTACATCATCATCCACATCTGGACAACAGCTGGACCCTTATCAACCACTGCCTGACAATACGGGCCCAGATTTTACAAACGGGGGGAGTTTGTGTGACTGATACGGCTGCAAAAGTATCAAAGTGACGTCAGGTCAAGAGGGAAGGTTGATATGATTTCTTAAAAAAAAAAAAAAAAAAAAAAAGCTTTGGGTGACTTAGGGTTTCTTTACATTTTGGTTGCTGCTGACGAGGGTGAGTTCAGTCCAGCGTGGTGTTTTTAATCCAAAGTGCTGGGACAATGTTTGAGTGATGAGGTCTGATCAGGTGCAGGTTGGGTACGGGACGCAAGATGTGGAGCAACTTCAGCAATGATAATAATAATAATAATAACAACAATAATTTAAAGGGACAACTCAAGTCTTCAAATGTCCACACACAGAGTAACGCAACATGAATTTGACCTTCTTTTATACTGGCACATCTTTAACATTTAAAAAAAAAAAAAAAAAAAAAAAAAAAAAAAACCTTTCCTTTCTATGGCTGAAATAAAATAAGACGCACAATTCAGCTGTGAATACAAGCACCTGAAGCAGTCTGTATTCTCAAATAAGGACCTTCCACGTACGTTTCCTTCAGCAGGGAGCATCCCAAAGAAAAGGGAGTTAATGGAGACGTGGCGAACAAGCCGTCATGTAAAATAAACCCTGAAGAATCCTGATAAACCACAGCTGGGGCCGTTTACATAAGCACATAAACCACATAAGCCAATTTGATACCTTGTCAGTGTTAACCGATTTGGGAGAGACAAAACGAGGGAGTTAAACACACGACTGATAGTGTTACATTTTCTGGATCGTGTTCACATGCGAATCCCCTCAATCCAGAACTGGAGCTGGGGATGAGTCTAAATATAAGAGCAGAGTACAAAAGAAAAGTGAGGATGAGCTGACATTTATTTCCTTTATCGTCCTCTTTTTTTTTTTTTTCTCCTACCACTGCCGATAAAACAGTGAAAATTAATTACCAATAACCATCCACGCTGGGCCTCATTTAGCGAGACGTCAAACGTGACGGCCTAAAACTAGCTGTGGTGAGGCATGTCAACGGCGTAGAAGTGTACTCCTAATTAGCTTTAAATTCGAGGATGAAGTGCAAACTGGTTATGAAAATGAAGAAAAAAAATATCTTGTAGTGTCGACTCATTTTTAAGCAGATCTGAGGTTAAACCACAGTTTGGTTTTGGCTGCTATTCTAATGTAACAGTATATACACAACAAGCCTCCTCACACTGTACACAGCTTTATAGATATTCATTTATCTATTATATATATATATTTATACTCATACATATATAGATATACAGAATATATAGATATGGAAACAAAGAAAGAAAAGCTGTGGTTCCATTACATCAGATGACGGAGACACTGAACTAATACCGCAACGTTCAAAACACATTTTACAGTCGATGAAATAAAAACAAACTAAACAAGGAAAATAATGTGATGAACATCAGTGCTTGTCCACATTTTACAGCATGAGGACAAAAAAAGGTCAAAGGTTATGTAACAAGTGCTTCCTCTCTGATCGCTAAACAATCCCTCCATCATTACTTTAACACTGATTCTCCGCTCAAAGGGTCCCACGCTGTTCATTCAAGGAGGTTTTATTCTGGATTCAAACACAAGAGAGGATTTTTTTTTTTTGGGCTTGAGAGAGTCGCCACGTTTTTGCTTTATTATAAGCAAATAAATTTCTATTTACATTTTATGAGGACCAAATAGAAACTGACTCCTTGTCCTTGTAGGCCTATAATGCTGTACTGAGAACAAAAAATATACTTTAATCTTGCTTTCTCCATGCAACACTTCTTTCTGTTTTTAATATTAAAACCCATTTTTCTGTCTGTACACACAGGGGGGCTGACTATAGTACAAATATACAGTATTCACCATAGCAGCCTCTTTGTTCTCTCCAAAAATAACTTGTGTGACGTGACACTCTTGAGTTACACTGGAGTCTGTGCAGTTTTCTAACATGGCACAGATTATTATGAACTAATACTGCACAGCTGAGGCTGCACTTGTTCAGCTGTTGGAGTTACTATGGCAAAGACCAGCATGCTGCAGCACTGGATCCACTGAGGTGTTGTTTTTTTTATTTAGAGCAAAGCCAAGGATAAATTCAGCAGCTGTGATTACTTTCAAAATAAAGCTACAGTGTAATATAACCCACAGAATATTACTACATGTGTTTTTTGGGAGTGCAACCGTGTTTAATTTCTTGTATTTTAGACCACCTTTCCTCCAGAGAAACGGACTCTAGAGAGCTCAAGTCTTATTGGCCGATCCGGAGGAGCGTCGCAGCTTCATGGACATGCGACTCTTGCTAGTCCGAGGAGACATGGGGGACGCCGAGTCGCTCCCGGCCTCCCCAAGAGCCGGACTTTCTCCCCGAAGAATCTCTAGGCAGGAGCCTGAGGAGGAAGAGGTGAGGGGGTGGATTGACGAGGGGAGGGAGGGATGAAGAAGAGGGACGAGGCAAATAAGAGAATGAAAAGGAAGAAGGGACAATAAGAAGATTACACCACTTCCAATGATTTTCTACTTAGCCAGACTGCACAGACTCTGACAGACAGACAGACAGGACAGACAGGAGGGACAGGACAGACAAAGGCAATATACAAGCTCTGCTTATATTCTATCCTGGGTTCACGTTCCCTTAAATCCCTAAATACCCGTCGACTCATCCCAGACGTACAGCTTATTAGTTTCTTCCCTGTGAGACTGTGTGTGTAATTAAAATGAACATAAATAAACCTGTGCTGACATTGAAGAAATATATCAGCTGATCTGTCTCTGGAGCATCGTCCATCTGGTTATAAGTTACAACAGCTGTGGTAGTGATGATCACTGTTTGGACAGCAGTAACCTGCACTCTGCAGCACTGTAGAATTGTTGTCTCATGCTGCATCTTTTTAAAGGCCACAAACATCTGACTTTACCATTTATCAGGGTTCTTGCACCATTTTCAAAGTGAAATTTAATACTTTTGAAGACCTCAACTAATGAAATTTAAGCACGTCATAAACATTTCTTGGTAAAAAAAAAAAAGTAAATTTATTGGAAGGCTTGACTACTATGGAGTTTTTAAGGCTGATTCCGATATCGATATTTAGCAGGAAAAAAATCTGATAACCTATTAATCTCTGAAAATAATTTATAATTTTTTTCAACCCTTTAACACTTGCAACAATGACATATATTGAATGCATAACACTTAAATTTCATCTACTACTGTAATTTCACAACTTTCAAGAACAAAGAAGTGAACTATGTGAACAAAATAATGTGCAAAATTGCAATAAATCTCTGAATAGTGTGTTTTCCTATTGGCATTAAATGCACCATCTGAAAATCTAATACCTAAAGCAAATTCACGGTAAATTTAAGATAATTTAAGACTTTAATTACCTGGATTTTACTTTAAGACATTTTAAGACTTTTTAAGGAACCACAGGAACCCTATTTATATTAGCCGCTCACTTCTGGCTACAAATTCAGTAAGAAAAATCAACATTTTTACATATAGACATTTCTATATAAGCTGTTAAGAAACAGACTAGAACAAGAAAATAGTGACCACTGGGTCTCAAGATGAAAGCACACGAGGTAAAGTATCAACTAGAGCTATTCTCTAACTAGAGCGTACCATTCACAGCTAGCATGAAGGACCATCTGCTTCAGACCCTTCCCCTTCACCCTGAGCAGGTTAAAGCTGTCTAGTGGTTTAGGGACCATCATATACATGACGCTATGTTCCTCTAGAGGAGGAGGACGAGGTGAAGACAGGAAAGGAAAGGAAGAAAACAAAGGGGATCAGTATCAAAACAAGAGGTGAGAAGATTGAAGATTGAGGAGCATAGAGGAAAAATAAATTTAAATAGGAAACAGATGGAAAAGGAGAAAAAAGGTGTAAGAAGAGGAGAGGACGAAGGAGCCATTTAGGAGAGTGAAGGAGGGATGGTCAGAGAAAAGAAAGAAAATAGAAAAATGAATAAAAACAAAGAATAAGAAGTTGCCAGTGAAGTAAAGAGAAAAAGTGAATACATTCAACAGACGGAATGAAAGACAACAGACAGAAAACAAAAACATTTTAACTACATTATCTGAACGCTTCATTTTTCTCATCCCCACCACTTAAATGTAATAAGAGAAACAAGAAGAGCTGAAATGTTAGTTCAAAGTTACACATTCAGTGTGTGTGTGTGTGTGTGTGTTCAGAGGAAACCAGGAGGAGCAAACAGAAGGTCAGAGGTCACCAGGTCAGTGTGGCATCACAGGTTAACGACAAACAGGAAAACGACTGAGCGAAAAGACAACCGAGCAGAAATCTCACATTGTTATAAAAGAATGTGTCACTTTCATCACATCACTGAGTGCAGTTTAATATGAAGCTGATCCCAAAACTGCTGCACGGGACACCAATGACGTCCAGCTTGTCTGAGCTGTAACGTTAGCTAGCATGGTGCTAAGTGAGCTAACAGTACTGAGTACAGATCCACACTTTGGTAGAAAGAAAGTAGTGAAACTAGTCTGTGGATCAGAAAGGGACGCTGCTGTGGAGTTTCTCAAATATCATTAAGATCCATTATATTTTAACTAAATCATTTAAAGTATTTAACTGGGCAATAACAGGAATATCAGCAAACCAGAAATCAATAACTGCTTACAGTAATAACTTTGAGTATCATGTACATAATATATTTTTATCTTAATTATTTATGTTTTTATACTTTGACAACTGTTTGTCGTAAAGGTGTGAAGTGGATGAGCGCTACTGATTTCGTTGTATTCACTATAATACCATGATAATAAAGGTTTTTGATTTGATCTCATTTATTGGAGAAAAGGCTAACAACTCTCTGCAACTCACACCAAAAAATAAACAAAAATATTGATAAATGGCACAAGAGGTAAGAGGAAAAATATAGTTTATATTCTGGAGTGAACTGTATATTTAAGAAATAAAAATCACACACAGTGTAGTAATGCAATCCAGCTCATCACTGTTGTTTCCACTCTACACTCTACACCCAGAAAAGGCAGAAAAAACTTAAGATACTTCAGAGATTATTCCCCTCAGAAGTTGGTGGAGACTAAAACTGAGCTAAAAGGAGAGTGAATCTTAGATTTAACTATAAAACCACAATGAGTGAATCCAAACTACACACAGATGAGCTGAAAGTGACACTTGCAGACCTCTTTAAACTGAGGAAAACAGAGGAGAAAACAGACAGAAAAATGAAGAGAACACAATTAGGTGAAGGAATCAGAGGAGAGCACAGGTTAGGCTGAAATGTCAGTAGGAAGAGCCAATCAGGACGGTGCGAGTCAATCATGTGACCAGGCTTACCTTTTTAGCTATAGGCAAGTGAGACATTACGATCTAAAGGAGGGGGAACACAAAGAAAAGAAAAAGACAGAGAAAAAAGAAAAATAAACAAAAATAACATGAAAAAATAAAGGGAAAAACAAAACAAATATATTAATGCACAAAAACAGGTGAAATTAATATAATTAAAAAACAGAAAGAGAGAAGAATGTTTGATCATTGTGCTGTTAAAGGAGGGAAACCTGTAGTTAAAGGGATAGTCCGGGTGTTTTGAAGCAAGGTCGTATGAGGTACTTATACAGAGTCAGTGTGTTAATACAGAAGGTGACGGCCCGCATGTCGTCGGTGCGTTCCAACAGGACCTGAAGCTGTCTCCATCAAAGCCACCAGACTCCACTGAAAAAACCTGGGATTTTACCTTGCACAATAACAGGGGTAGCTGGTCTACCTGCTGCTCTGTCGGTTAGTTTGTTTGTAACCCTTTAAAATACCAAAGTCTCCCTAAAGACTTTTTTTTGACACTGAATAAAAATAAGTTTGGGATTTTTCTATTTATGGACAAATCCTGACGGATTATATATATTTTTGAACTGTTGAAAATGAGCATTGCCCTGAACAGAAAAGAAAAAGAAAACAGAATTTTATGTTGGGAAAAAAACACACTGAGTTGTGGTTTGAATTTTTTTGTTGTTGGTATCTGTGTCGATTTGAATATATCTTTTGTGTTGATTTAAGGGAAAATTAAAGTTTTGAGAGTTTCATTGTTTCCACTGAACTTCCTTGCTTTAATTTTAAAGTTAAGGTTTTATCCTTAATATCCCTGTGTGATGGTTTTATGAGGGACTACAAAACCGATCTTGACAAAGCAAAACAATAGATATTATTATAATTATTCATTTTGTTAGGCTAACTGCCTGGCTGGCACCCCAGGAAAAACATAGTCTAGTAGGCTCTCTTCATCTAAATAAGATAAGAAGAACTAACTGATGCCTCAATGGCAGACCTGCAACTCTTTGTTCTGCCAAATAAAATTACTGTTTTTTCCCCAATGGAGTCTGGAGGCCTCCTTTCCCTCTTAGAAACTCTTTAGCTGTCTGACAGTAAGGCAAATTATTCCAAATATAGCAAACACTTAAACTGATACTGAGTTGTCTTCAGAGGGGCCATTATTTAAAATGACTAAAAGATGTTTTGCTGCTGCTTCCGTCCACAGCTGAACATTTCTTTGGCTCAGAGTGGTAAATAAATGTAGGTAACACACTGACTATGGATAAATACCTCATGTAACCCCGCTTCAAAACACCCAAACTATCCCTTTAGGGGGAAAGGGGCTGTAGTAATTTGTGCAAGGTTTATTTCAGAGCACAGGATTATTATGCTGTCAGGATTTCTTCACAGGCTGAATACTGAATTTTGGACGAGATATGTAAATCACATCAGGTAATTGAGATTAAAATGCATGGCTATGAGAAGCCTTAATGCCATATTATCTGTCTAATGTTTTGATCCTGTGTTCTGAAACGACATTTGGGGCTGAACAACATAAAAAGCAACATCCTACTAGTTGTGACGGGAGGTTTCAGTGCTAAATAACGACCCAGGTTGTTTTATGTTATTCAGCCTCAAATCAGGTCGATTATTATTGTACAGTTATTAATATTTTCAACACAACAGCTGGTGAGATGAAGAAAAATAACAATCAATTATACACATATTTACACAAACAGTATGAAAGAAACGGTTACATTAATACACTGATATGTAGACAGGCCTACGTCTTTATGCTTCATATTTACAAAGAAAATGCGTGGCTGAGCTGCATAAGTCATTTATTGTAAATAACTGACAGTAACTTGATTATTTGTGAAACCAAAGGACAGAAAGCTACGTCAAATGACACTTAACTATACAGGTTACAGACAAAAAAAAATGATCAGAAGCCGTCTAATAAACTTAACAGAAAACATATGAGAGTCGTGCAGCAGAATATAACGCCCATGTGCATGCCTGGCATCGCTACAGCTGATCAGATGTCAGCTAATTCCTCAGAGATGCTCTGGAGACAGAAGAAGGCTGAGCACAGCTTTGGACAGAAAGCAGAACTCATCAGATACAAGCCTGTGAATCAGACTCTGAGCTGCCAGTGTGTCGTTAAAACAGCAGAGAGAGATGCTGCAGGGCTGCTTTACAATCCAGCATTCGGACATAAAAGGGCAAAAAGTTGTATGGTTTACTTTACTTTGTTTTCAGGGTTGAATTCTCCCATTGTGAAACGCTGGAATATCCCAAAACACTGGGATAAAACAGTGTGGTTTTTCTTGTCAGCAGCTCATTTTTTCATCATTTATGACAGATGATGCATCCCATAAATCAACACAACCAAAAGGAGAAGAGGGCGCAAACTTATTTCTTTTATATCATTTACATCACATCATCTATGATATCACCACATATCATGTGCCATAAATCTCAGTGCCTTCTGGGTACAAAAGGATATTTGTACAACATAAATATAATAAGATAAATCAGGACATAATGGACAGAAAATCTGGCCACGCTAACTGTCCGTCTGGTCGCTGGTTCTCTAAAGGTGTGTGTCTTACCTGTGTCAGAGGGCAGGTGTGTGCAGGGAGCAGGACTGTAGACTCGAGCAGCGTAATCCTCGAATGTGGTCGGCTCCTGGTGGTGCTGTACGATGGTTTCTAGATATCTGGCTCGCTCCTCATAGCTGAGGTCAAAGGTCAAGGTCAGTCATGAATTTGTATATATTTTTGCATATAAATTAAATATTTTAGGAAAAAAAAAACATTGTTTATTGACAATGAATTACTTTGTTTTATTGATGTAATTTAGAAAAATAATACAAAACAATACAAAAATAAATCCAGAAATTAGAAATTTTCAGAATAAAAACATTATAATTGTGAATAAATCATTCAAAAAAATCCTAAACATTTTCAAAATCTCTACGAAAGATATGTGACGTTAGCTCTAACAAGCTACAGCTAGTGGCTGAATGTTATCAGTAGCACCTTTAACGTTGCTTCCAAATATATGCAAGTACAATTAAAAATGCAGGCGTACTCCTTATACTGTATTGTCCAGAGTTACTCACAGTGGTGTCTAAATAAGAACTTATTTTATTAAAATAAAAAAATTAAATTATAATAAAATAATAGTGGTGGGTATTGGCAAGGACTACTTATCACGATACTTGAGTCACGATACAGTACATTATTGCAATATTGTCATATTCTACATAGTTCAATGAGAAATTTAAAATGCAGCTTAAAATACAAGTTGTATGTAGACATACATATATATACTAGGGCTCTCAGTTAACGTGATTAATCGGCCCAAAACATGACTTTTTTTGGGGGAAAAAATCAATATTAAGAAATGAAAAATTAATATTATATCAGAAGATATATATATATATATATTGCTGTATCGATATTTTTCAAATCCCTATAAAATAATACATAACTCAACAGAATGGAGCAGAAAAAAAACTGAAAAGAGAGACTAAAATAAATCAAAGACAGTCTTAAGACACAAAACAAGAATTAAAAAAAATAAAGCATAATGAAATAAAAATGAGTGTTCAGCATTTTTCAGGTAAAAACAAAATAACACAAACAGCATTTTTCCATGTGAATCCACTGAGAAAAATAAATTAAGAAAATAAACAGAAATTTAAATCCTTTCATCACCTGCTATTAAAGCCTCAAGCCTCAAAAACAAGAGAGGACAGCGGAGTAAATGGAAAGCAGGACTTCAACTGTCCATCTATTAGAGATAACCTCATTGATAGAATGACATTCACCCTCCTCATACATCCAACCATAATGACAGCCATATGCAGCCCTTATAGTCGCCTGGACACACACAACTCAGTCCCATCATCTCCAAATAGTATTACCATTTGCTCAGTGAGCTTCAATAACTGAGGCTTTTCAACGAGATGAGAGTGGTTGTGAGCGCACGCAATGTGTGTATGTAAGTGCATGTGTTCCTGTTGGTGTGATGGGATTAAGCCAATGAATCTTCAGAATGAAATCTGTGTGTTTGTACCTCGGTGTGTGTGTGTGTGTGTGTGTTCGTTGTGAATGGGTCGGCCATCTGTAATAGCTCCCATGGGTTTTCTATTGGGTTAGAGAGCTGGTCTATGGGCCTCAGAAGGAGAAAGATTCAGGTCTAATGGTAACTGATCCAGTTAGAGACAATGATAATAACAACAATATGGCTCCTTTAAAGTGGAGGGACAGACTGCGCTGGCAGAATTAAGGAGAAAGGAAGGAGGGTGGAGAATGAGTGGAAAAAGCTGGCAAATCACAGAGGAAGAAACTTAAATAAACTTTGGACAGATGATGCAGTTTGCTTAGCATTTTACTGAAATCAACTGTACTTGATTTCACAGGAACTCCAAGGACTGTTAGATGTAAAAATAGCAGCAAACGCTCGCTTAAATCCCACTGAGAAACAAAAGGGGAACAAGTCTGGAGGTGCAAAGAAAAGCAAGATGCTAAGGGAGGAAGAGAACTTGCAAAAAGAACTGGGAGGAAGTAGTGATAGGAAGAAAGGGTGAGAATCATGCAGGAAAGGTGAAAGATGGAGGATATTTAACTGACAACATGGCGTGGTGTCTGCGAGAAAGTGTGTGTGTGTCGGAGAGAGCTGAGAAAAGAGCAGCAGTAACACACACAGCGTCGAGCCAATGCCTCTCACAGAGTCTCTATGTGATCTCACCGTTTGCCTTTTCCTGCCCTGCCGGAGCAGGAGGCATCGCACTTTCCACGTAGCTGAATGTGCGTACGACGGGGAGCGACGTGTGGATGTAATGCAATCAGGACCGAGAGCTATTTCATACATGTATATATTCCCCTGAACAACACATAATTATCTGCACGTCACATGTAAATGTGATGTGGTTGTGTGAAGCAGCGGCTGGGGAAATAGAAGAAAAGGAAAGAGCGTCTGCAGGTTTTTGCACTGTCTGATAAAAAGGCCACAGCTTTGATTTCTGAGAAGGTGACGAGGTTTAAAGGAAAGAGGGAGTGGCACCACTGCTGAGATAAATGACAGGATCATCACTTTATTTTCCTTCACTCTTTCTCCTTCAGATCTTTCTTCCTCTCAGTGTGAGTTTCTGCCTGTGGCCTCATGTCACACCGGCACAGCGGCAACGGAGGCAACGCCAGGAAACAGACGGAGGAAGCGCCCTCGATGCAAAACACTGACATGAGCCGTTAATATCGCCTTCAGATTTGGGATAATTAAAAGGCCACACACACCCACACAGGTGTTTTCAATTACTCTCTAATTTACGGTTAATTATAGAGGTTGAAGGTAAACACAGGTGTAAATACTAGAAAAGCACTCAGAGAATGCAGACCTCCGTCAAGGCGTCGGCGACTTTATATTTAAAGTTACCCCCCCTGCCAAGGAGGTTATGTTTTCACCGGGGCTTGTTTGTTTGTTTGTTTGTCGGTTTGCAAAGTAACTCAAAAAGTTATGGACGGTTTTTGACGAAATTTTCAGGATCGGCCGGAAGTGGCCGAACTTAAAACTGATTAAATTTTGGTGGTGACATTGAATCAGATCCAAAAATGAATCAGTTTTTAGTTACGCCACTTCTGACCAACCCTGAAAATTTCGTCAAAATCATCCAGAACTTTTTGATTTATTTTGCTAACCAACAAATATACAAACAAACCCCGATGAAAACATAACCTCCTTGGTGGAGGTAATGAAGGTTAATGATGGCTGAGTTCCACTTAGCTGCTTCAGTTGCAGGGTCCTCAGAGTCACATCCTTTACTGTTATATATTTAAAAATAAATGTGACCTCACGTTGCGTCAACTGTTAACTTTCGTCTGCCATTAAAGTTCTCTGAACGGGTTTGATTTTCCTGGTTTTTCCATCACTAGCTCTTTGACCACTCAGAGCCGCCGTCTCTGCAAATCTCATCTTCCAAAATGGCAGCTAACAGGCTGAGTCACGTCTCCCGGCACGGCAAAGAAATAAAAGAACACAAAGATGAAGCATTTAAGACAGATTGTGAGAGGTGACTGCAGAACAGCTTTGAATCTGAAGGAAATATGAGCCAGGAGTGATTCTGTTCTGGGCAGCTAGATGACTTCCTCTAGCTAAAGACATTCATTCATTACTAGAATAACTGAACAAAGAGGAGCCAGCATTAATAATGAGTTAATACAGTGCACCACACAGGTGTGATTTTGGACACAGCCACAGTGGAGAGTCTATTATAGTCTAGTCTAAACTATGAGTGTTTGGGTGCCTTAATAACAAGTTTGAGATAATTAACTCATTGAGTGCCATTGACGTATTTCAGCATCATTTAAAATCCGACGTGCCATCGACGTAATAATACATCAAATTGGTTTTTCAGCAGCGGGTCGCCGATCACAATCTCCCGCAGCCTGTGAGTAATTCTGGGGCTTCTGGGAGATGTAGTCGGAGCATAAAGAGACGTTTTCTTTTGAGATGATTGAGATTAGAGAGCAAAACGGACCCATTCTGGACAAAAAGTAGTGATTTTGGTGAAAGTGTCCTCTACTCTACCTCTGATAAAACAACAATGGAACAAGGTAAAAACAAACATTGTTTTCATAATGAAATAGAGAGTCTCTTCTTTCATTTGAGCTATTCAGTGTTTTCAGAGTCATAGTACAAAATATTCTGTGGGTCTAGAAATATGACTCAAAATAGGCAAAAATGCTGGTACAGTGCACTTTCTGTTTTATTGAACGACTGGCACTCAGTGAGTTTGTATCCATCTAGTTTTGCATCATACTGACAGTCTTTGATCATGGTAACTGTCCTCTAAAGAGGATGTATGATCCTCATTTCTCTGCTTCCTCTTTTCAAAGCTCATGTTAGTTTCACTCCTTGTTGATAAAATTTGTGACAAAAGGAGTATGCAGAGTCTACAATCCTTTCAGAAACATTGAACTGGCTAGTTTTCAAAAACACAAACATTTTTTAATGTGCTGCCATTTTTAATTTTATAACAACTAATTATTAGACCTACTTTCGACTGGAAGGTCATTCTTTACCATGGCAGCTTGGAGCTTTTGACTGTGTCAAGTTTACTTTATTTGACTATTTTCCTTTAATTTACTTAACTTTGTTTCCCAGTTTTAATCCTGCTTCGTGACACATCTCTGCATGACATTATGATGCAGAAACGCAATGAGAGGTCAGAAAAAATAGACTGGGATTGTTTGCACGTCTGCACGCCTTCATCCATCCCTCCATCCAAATGGCAGTAGTCCCTATGAAATCTACTGTAATTGAATTTCAGATGGCTCCTCTTATTAAGTCATTAGCAGAAAAATATCTGTCTGTGGCAGGGAGAAAAGGAAAGAAAGAGGGAAAATTATAAATGGGAGGAAGAGAGAGAAAAGCTGGTGGGGGAGAGGAGGGAGAAATAAGAGCAGAGAAAGGCAGAGAGGAGAGACGGGCCGAATAAAAAGGCTCTTTTGTGTTGAGTCAGAAACTCATTTTCTTGTGCGTGGCTGAAAAGAGAGGAGAGGGTGAAGTGTCCATGCCTTCTCTAGCTCTCTCTCTCTCCCTCCATTTCAAAGCTTTTCTCTCCCTCTCTCTCCCGCTGCGCAGTTCATTGTGGCGGGGTTCGACTCCAGCGATCACTTGAGGCTGAGGCAGACTGGAGGAGGAGAGGAGGCGAGGGGAGGAGAAAGGGAGCTTGTTAGCGCATTAGGAGCTGGACGCACCGCTGGGATGTGTGTGTGTGTGTGTGTGTGTGTGGAGGATCGTATCTGTATGTAGGATATGGTGGAAATTTGCCGTTTCCAATGAGGGGCGTTCAACCACACTGATTATTATAACCAAAATGGGATCATTTGTAGTCTTTTTCCTAATCGCTGTAATTACAGGGGTTGGACAATGAAACTGAAACACTGGTCAATTTAGTGTTGGAAGTTTCATGACTAGATGTGACCAGCCTGGTGGCCAAACTTCATTGATTGCACATTGCACCAGTAAGAGCAGAGTGTGAAGGTTCAATTAGCAGAGTAATAGCACAGTTTGGCTTAAAATATTGCAATGCACACAACATTATGGGTGACATATCAGAGCTCAAAAGAGGACACCGCATCTGTGACCAAGACAGCAAGTCTTTGTGATGTATCAAAAGCCACGGTATCCAGGGTAATGTCAGCATACCACCAAGAAGGACGAATCACATCCAACAGGAGTAAATGTGAACGCAAAAGGAAGCTGTCTGAAAGGGATGTCCAGGTGCTAACCCGGATTGTATCCAAAAAACATAAAACCACAGCTGCCCAACTCACTGCAGAATCAAATGTGTGTGTGTGTTTACACATGTAGGTTGACGACTAATGAGGATTAAACACAGTCTTGATTTCACTCGGGTAGGACTGAAACAAACTTCTCGTAATGTCCATGCAGCCACGTAAAGATGCTTCACTGACAGCAGATCAACAGCAGATAACCTCGAACGTTACTTTGAATATCATCAATCCTGGTCATAATTCACTAACGTCACCACAGATGAATATTACAGATGATTTGAATCCTTTCTGTGAGAAACACATTTACTTTATTCTATACTTTTCTTCGGATGAAAAGTTTTTCTTACTATCCCACCGAACCACAAAACATCAATCTATACTTTCATTTTAAAAATGAGACAAAGCCTAATGATCAATGTTACTAAAAAAAATAAAATACTGCATTTATTTGTTATTTATATAAGAAAGAGGCCTGTATTATTTTTTTTCTTCTTTTTTGATTGAATGCTACCTTATTTGTCTTTGTTACTGCAGTGTATTGTGATGTATTTGTGTTGTTAAAAATGGAAAAATCAATAAATACATGTTTATAAATACTGCATTTGTTGGGGAATATTTTCACCTGTGAGTTAATACTTATAATTGAAGCTTGGGGAGTATATTTATGGCAGCAGAATGGTGTATACTTGATGACTGACTCAAAATAAACTACAGCTCGCATGTTCCTAGTGATAAAGAAAGGAAAAGAAACATGTCACCCAGTGCAATGACGTAGCTCAATGATGTGTTTTGCTAAATTCCCACCATGGCTCAGATGAATCAGTCACACCAGGCTTTGGATACAGAGGTAGCACGATGAGGTGAATATTGACTTATTCTTTGCCCGTTATTGTTGCAGTAACAGCAGGAAAAGGAACCGGATGACGGTGCATTTAAAGCTTCACTCTGCACTCTGTCAGCTGAATGTAGAAAGTCCCTCATATTGAAAATTATTCACCGACGGGTCCAGCTCACTCTCAACAGAGTACGATTTCTGCTGTTCATATTTTTCCAGTGATGTTTTTATCATAAATCAGCTCCTTTGGTCTGAAGTGAATGAATCCCAACACAATTCAGAACATCAGGTCTGAAACGCCAACATCACTGGTAGCGTGAAGCAGCACAATCTATCCTGAAAAAATAAATATATACATATATATTTAAAAAGTGCAACCACACAACTTCTGTCCATTTTCAAAAGCTCATCTACCTCCTCAGAAACACACACTATCTGTCCTCTCCACCCCCGGCACTGGAACAGACAACAGAGAGAAGGACATCAGAGGGATAATACAATTGGAAAAGCTTCACAGCGTGTAATGATAAACCTGTGTGTGTGTGTGTGTGTGTGTGTGTGTCCATGCCCAAAGGAAAAAAGCTAATGGGTTTATATGTTTCTGCGATAGCAATGATATGGAGGCTCCGTGATTTCATTAAGAGTGTGTGTGTATCCACGTACGCCAAAGATGGACAGAGATAGGTCGGTCTAATGCACTACTTATTCTTAAGGGCCGACGTGCATGGAAACCACACAAACACACACACACACACAGAGTCACATTCACCCCTATTCATCTGCTCTTTAAGCCAACGCAGAAAAACAGACGTGATACATTAATTGGCCCCTTGTCACCCCACTATTTCACCCTCTGACATGTGGAATAAACAGTCAGGCGGTCACCACTGGGGAGCCCTAAAGCTGCCAGCGCAATTACAAGCTTTATTTAATGGACACATACACCAACAAACACACACACACACACACACACACAGAACATGGGTGTTGGTCACAGAGGCCATGATAATAATTCTCTGATTAAGGAGATGGATCCTGTTCTTATCTGCAGGCTCTGACGACAGTTCAATATTCATCCTACACACACACACACACACACACACACACACACACACACACACACACACACACACGAACCCTTCGTATGGATATGAGAGGCAACATGCAAAAAGTATATATTTGCGGACCTCCCTGCTGTTTTGTACAAAGTATTTCAATCTTTCCACTAAATATGCCTTAAAGGAGCCCTGCAAGATATCAGTGCCAAACACTTCACGGTTCCAGCTTCTTAAATATTTGCCGCTTTTCATTTTCATTTCTTAACTCATTGAGTGCCAGCCGTTTTATAAAACAGAAAGAACTTGTGCCAGTGTTTTTGCCCATTTTGAGTCATATTTCAAAACCCACAGAATATTTTGTACTATGTCTCTGAAAACATTGAATAGCTCAAATGGAAGAAGAGACTCTCTATTTCATCATGAAAAAAAATTGTTTTATCAGAGGTAGAGTAGAGGACACTTTCACCAAAGTCACCACTTTTTGTCCAGATTCTTTTTGTTTTGATCTCTAATCTCACTCGTCTCCACTTCCTGTTTTGATCTCTGTGGCGTATACTGTCTCTTTACTTCCCGACTACATCTCCCAGAAGCCCCAAAATTACTCACAGCCTGAACTACAACATCATATATACTGTCACACTGTTTTCCTCTTTTTAATAGTGACTGATCACTCATCAATTATCTGTTTCCAGACCTCCTTCCTGTGACGACCATTCTGCACTTCCTGCTCTTCTTCAGGTTAAACAGAGGACGGCTGATTGTTCAGATTTAGACACTACACTGTCATTGTCCTGGTCGTCCGTGACATCCCACCTTGAATCTTAAACACCTTGTCACATAAAAATACTTACATTCACACCCACACACAGCCACCCACTACAGATTAGCTTGTTTACCAGCCAGAGGGGGGTCCGCTCCAACAAGGCGTGATCAAGCCACTGATGGCTACAACTCATGTGTCTGCACAGCTCTCGGTGACAAGGTGCATACATGTGCACACAGAGACACGCGCAGTCATTACATGGATTGTATATTTAGGAAATTAGAGCAAAAAAACATGATGGAACACGTTTTTAAAGTCACAGTTCTCGCAAACAAGTGATTTTCACTTTTCTCTTCGATAACTCAGGCTCATCTATGGACTGTGCCTGCATGTTTACGACCATCATCAGTTAAAAGAGTGGGGTTTTTCTTTTTTTTTTTGGGTTGTTTTACATTTTAATCAATGTAATCAACAGAGATGCACTTCAGACGTCAAACACCTGCTTTATTATAAACCCACAAGGTCTTGTGCCGCGTTTTTTGCCCATTTTCAGTCATATTTCATGACCCACAGAATATTTTCTACCATGTCTCTGAAAACACTGAATAGCTCAAATGAACAAGGAGATGTGCCATTTCATCATAAAAAAAACAAACATTTGTTTTTACCTTGTTCCGTTCTTGTTTTATCTGAAGGAGAGTAGAGGCCACTTTCGCTAAAATCAACACTTTTTGTTCAAAATCCATTTGTTTTGCTCTCTAATTATGATCGTCTCCACTCCCTGCTTTCATCGTGGCGCATGTCAACTCTTTATGTCCCGACTACAAATCACAGAAGCACGGAACTTACTGGCGGACTGCAAGAGACCGTGATCAGTGACCTGCTGTAAAAAAAAAACAAAAAACAAAAAACAAAAAACACTTTGACGGTATAACTCGTCAATGGTACTCAAAAAGTTAAAGAGGAAAGTTCGGATATTTGCAGGTTAAGGGTTAACGATGACTGAAGTAAATCAGAATTCATTATTAAATATTCTTGGCTTTAAAAGTGAAGTGAGGTATTAAAAAAAGAGTAGATGACATCAGCATGACCCCAGTTTGGACAGACATGTATGCAGACGATGTTTCTGATGCAGAACTGAAAGAGTTATCCTTGCTCTTGTCAAAGTCACCAGACTCCATAAGGAAAAAATGTAATTTCTAATTTTCAACCAAGTGAGTTGAGAATCCTTCAATGCCTAAAATGGCACAACACCTGCTCCAGTAAGCATCCAGTATTTTGGGGATTTTCTGGACTCTCACAATACAAGCACTTGAGGAAGGACAGCAAGGTACTTTCCAGTAGGCCCTAGAGGAAATTAACATTTAATGATGCACAGAAATAATGTAACCAAATAGAAATATGTGATTAACTCCTTAAGTGCCACTGACGTGTTTGCATGTCATTTACAATACGTTTGAGTGCCGGTGACGTATATATACGTCAAAGTGGTTTTTCGGCACCAGGCACAAGAGGGCGCTCTCACACAGCCTGTGAGTAATGTTGGGGCTTCTGGGAGATGTGGTCAGAGCATAAAGAGATGGTGTACGTCACAGAGATCAAAGCAGGAAGTGGAGACGATCGAGATTAGAGAGCTAAATAGAAGAATGGAACAAGATAAAAACAAACATTTTTTTAATGATGGAATAGAGAGTCTCTTCTTTCATTTGAGCTACTCAGTGTTTTCAGAGACACAGTACAAAATATTCTATGGGTCATGAAATATGACTCAAAATGGCCAAAAACACTGATACCAATAATTAAAGTTGTCCTAAAATTGTAAGAAATAAAGTTGTGTAAAATCAGACAACAGAGAAGTTTGATATCACAAGATAATAAATCATGCTCGTGAGTTGTTGTTCAGTTAGACAATGGAAAAGTACCAGAGCCATTAAAAAGGTTGATGTGACGTGACAATGTATGCTATAAAGTTTTGAGACAGCTACAATTCTCCGTTCTTTCTCCCTGGACTGCCTGAGTTAATCTACTGAAAAGGACCACTTTGAAGGATTAATCTGCAAACCTTGTTCAGCTTTTGCAGACGGAGCAGCAGAGAAAACACAGAGGAATTTCATTGAGTTCTACAGCTGTAAATAAGGAGGATCAGACAACGGGAGGATTAACCATTTTCCAACCAGCTTTTCAAGATTTTCAACTCTGCCTGCAATTATGATTTGAGAAACATGTATTTTGGACAAAATCACAAGTTTTCCTACAAGTTCTTCTTATCAGCAGAAAATACGCAGCTCGACCTGCTGCATTTCCCTCGGTCTCCTTCTATTTACATGGACTTTTGGACTGAATAGCCCAGAGACATTTAATCAGGCTTTATACATAATTTCACATAATCTCAAGACAACCAATTATTAGAACAATGGGAAAACATATTGATATGACAATATGTTGCAATACTTTTTCTTCTGCTATAATATCGATTTGTAATTTCTTAATATTGGGCTCCCGGGCGGCACGGTGGTGTAGTGGTTAGCA
This sequence comes from Synanceia verrucosa, assembly GCA_029721515.1. Classification (NCBI taxonomy): domain Eukaryota; kingdom Metazoa; phylum Chordata; class Actinopteri; order Perciformes; family Synanceiidae; genus Synanceia; species Synanceia verrucosa. The sequence goes on along the minus strand of CM056560.1, from coordinate 5,013,431 downwards.
CTGTCGCCTCACAGCAAGAAGGTACCGGGTTCGAATCCCGGGCCCTTTCTGTGTGGAGTTTGCATGTTCTCCCCGTGTCTGCATGGGTTCTCTCTGGTACTCCGGCTTCCTCCCACCATCCAAAAACATGCATGGGGATTAGGTTAATTGGCTAATTTAAATTGACCGTAGGTGTGAATGTGAGTGTGAGTGGTTGTCTGTCTCTATGTGTCCTGCGATGAGGTGGCGACTTGTCCAGGGTGTACCCTGCCTTCCGCCCTAAGACAGCTGGGATAGGCTCCAGCCCCCCCGCGACCCTATGAGGATAAGCGGTAGATAATGGATGGATGGAATATTGGGCTCAGGCTACTCAGTCTGGCGCTTCACCAGAGTAAGCGGGGCAGGCCTCCAGATGTACAGTAGGTAGTGAGAAGTTAGGTGAGTCTCCTCAATACTAGTTTAAATAATTCTCAGTTACCCTAACTTGAGTAATACCAGTAGGCCTGAGAGTTCAGACCCTGGATGATACCTCCTATATGGGGGATATCTCAGGGAAAGCGTCAAACACCGTAGTGCTAATATGAGCTTGTGAAACACACTGGAAGCATCTCACATTTCCCCAAGGAGGAATGGGAGAGATTAGTCATGACCCCTCCTCCTCATCCTTTTCTTTTCATTTCCTCTATCTGCCCGACGGGAAACAATTAACCACAATCACCTCCCCCCCATCCATGCACATTCATTTCCTTACCCCCACTAATACACAGACCCTTAACCTAATCCTAATTGTATCTTAAAGCATCAAATACCACTCAGCATGTGGTGTCGATTTACTGTCAATTTGCCGGAAAAGCTGCACAGAGAGCGCTGTTTTCAATAATGAGCGGGTAAAATATATATTTATAATCATTCTACACGATATGCAGAAGCTTTATTTTCCTTCATAATACACCTGCACCGGCAGCTGTAATTAATATCTCACTGATTTGTTTCTCAGATGCAGCAGGGTGCCATAAGAAGATGTCAAACAAAGTGCTCTTTCCATGGAAGAGGGGTGGAGTGGAGCTCAGGAGAGGCAAAAGATAACATGACCCCATTTCAGCATCAGCGATAACAAAATGTCTTAAATTGTGAGGTTTCACCCTCACCTTTCCTCCATGGTGAGGAACACACACACACTCCTTGTCACACACAGCAGATTGTAGCCTTAGCGGGACAATAGGCTCTATTGTGGGAGCTGGCAAAGAGAAGCCCGGCAGGCCGCTAGGCGTTTGGCTGCTCTTTGTGTGTGTGTGGATATGGGGGATAATAGCGCTACATGCCCAGAGCTGCCATCATTTCACTGGGAACAGAGTGTGAAAAAGAGGCAAAGGCAGTGACACACACACACACACACACACACACACACACACACACACACACACACACACACACAAAAACACAGCATCGCTATCACACTGAGCCATATGCTGACCCCAGCTGTAGTGCAGCTATCTCTGCCAATCAACTACTAGAGGGGATGTCCCACACACACACACACACACACACACACACACACACACACACACACACACACATATAGCACCACAATAGCTCTAATCCTGACAGTGAAATATATACGCATGCAACATAAAATACACAAATGTAAATGGAGCGATATGCATTTCAGAATTTGTGCACATGAACACACACTTTGCTGGAACTCTCTCCAACATTGTTCCCCAGAAACACAATCACCCAGGAGCAGACGCAGGGCGACACACACACACAATCATATCACTCATCATTTACTTCCTATAAATAGCTAATTATGGTGTCAACGTGTGAAGTCGTCTTTCAATACTTTTAATTCCCAATTTCCTTTCGGTGACTAACAATGACACATATTAAAAAAAATGCTTGCTAATCTATTAATGAGAAAAATGCCTGTGTCGAGGACTATTTTCAGATAAATACACGTGTGTGAGGGAACACGTTATCCAGCCCAACTGGATTTTTTTTTTTTTTTTTTTTTTACAGTGGCTCTCTATGGCTCAGAGGATGAAAAATCAGCCTTTCAGTATATACATATATACAAAGTGAGAGTTTTCGTCATCTTACTGGCTAAATTAGGAGATGTCAGGAAATCAGTGTTTCAGTCTTAAAATTTACTTCTGCTCCACTTTTTGAGATACCAGTTTGGAATTTACCATTTTCCTGAAATGACCAGTATGCAGTGGTGACAGATTCAGGGACTCTGCTGTCTACTACTGTTTACTACTGCAGACTACGCTCGCAGAGTAAGCAGTCAGAGAAATCACCTCTAGAAAATATTCACATTTATGATGCTGAAATCAGAGAATTTTTACTTTCTTTCTTTAAAGAACTGATGATCAAAATAGTTCCAGATTAATTTAAGAGTTGATTAATCGACTCATTGTTGCAGATGTATTGCATGTCATTGTGAGGCCCTATATGAAATAGGGCAGTGTGTGAGTGCGTGTGCATGTGTGTGTCTGTGTGTGTGTGTTTGGGAGTCTTGGATTGCTTTTTCTTGCTGCAATGAGCTGATATGTGAGATAGAGCTGTGCTTACACACAGCTGCCCCAGCAGCCTGGCACAGTGTGTGTGTGTGTGTGTGTGTGTGTGTGTGTGTGTGTGCGCTGCTGGATGGCTCTAGTCATGGTGAATGAAAGATCAGAGAGAGAGGGAAGGCAGATGGACCGCCCTGAGGGCCAGGAGACAGAGAGAAGGATGGAGGGAAGACAGACAGACAGAAAGAGAAAGAAGAGAAAAAATGCCAGTTAACCAGTGACACACTTGGTCCTCCCTGCCAGCCTCCTTTCCATCTCTCTTCTCGATGCCTGATGTCACAGAGCAGCACTCAGAATCAGATTCACCACTCCATGCAGGACTTCAGATGCAGAAAGAGCATGAAAGCATTGTGTGCATCACGCGTCTCCAGGAATGTCTGGTTTATTTTACAACTAAAAGCCTCTCGTTATATTCATGAATAAGGCTGCACCTCCTTTACTGCTGCTGTACTTCATAAATTAATTTGCTATGAATTCAGTAGTTAGTAGGGGTGAGAAAAATACAGATATGGCAAAATATCACAATGCTTTTTCTTCTGATATAATATTGATTTTTAATTTCTTAATATTGATTTTTTTCCCCACCAAAAAATAATTTTGTATATGTACTGTACATTAATATATGTACATATATGAACATACTTAAGCTGCATTTTAAATTTCTCAGTTCAGTTTTAAATTTTTTTCATCTATGTAGAATATCACAATATATCGCAATACCACAAATCACAGTAATGTATTTTATCGTGACTCAAGTATCATGATACGTATCGTATCGTGAAGTCCTTGCCAATACCCAACCCTAGTAGTCATGGCATCAGATCACAAACTTGGCGAAGTTTCAGATACAACGCAGCCTACAAAAGAGTATCTTTACACATTAATTAATTAATGTCCCACTGTGTTAAATTGACAATGACTGTCAAAATGTGCTTGCTTTTAAAAATGTTTTATGTGTTTAAGTCCCAACAAAACAGAGTAAAACTCTTCATTCATTCATTCCTTAGCGGTTACAAGTTAAACAACAACTGTTAAAGGTTGTTAATAGGTCATGATGTCAGAGTTTTTCATAGTTTAAGAAGGAAAGAAAAGAAAAAAAAGGAAAAGAAAAACAGACAATATTAGAGAGGCAGAAGAAGAGACAGAGATGCGCTGAGATAAAAGAGAGAGAACATGCAGAGAGAATTGGAAAAAAAAGGATAAGGAGGACAGAGGGATACAAGACAGCGGTAGAAAAAGTAGAAATAGAGCACAAGACAAGTAGAGGGATGTCAGGACAGACGCAGGACTGGAGAGACAGACGGATAGAAAAGGAAAGAAAGTGACAGAAGTGGAGAGACAGGAGAGAGGTGTGTGGAGCAGAGAGATGGGAGTCAATAATGACTGATTACTGTAATTCAGCCTGTCAGAGACATCGACCTGCTGCTACTACCAATCAATACACAACAGGACACTGGCAGACACACAAACAACATGTGACACCAAGCGCACACACACAAATATAGTAGGTATATGGATACACACACACAAATGTCACAAACACACACAACTGTAAAGTTGTCTACATGGCTGCACACTGGCCTGAGATCGCACAAAGAGCCCGCACACACACACACACACACACACACACACACACAATGAGGTCCGGGGGTGTTAGCGACGAGCTGCAGCCCCACACTGAGTCTAACAACCTCTGAGTCTCCGTCTCACCAGGTGGAAACACCAGAGCAAAATGGCTTCTTCGCCAACCCCCCCCACATACTTCTGCCTGCCTCCCTTCCACCTTCTTGGTATCACCTCCACCACTTATATTATCTCCCTTGAAAGAGGAGAAAGCGGGGGAGGAAGAATAAAAGGAGGAGGAAGACGGCTGAGAGAAAATTAGAGGAGAGAAAGATGAATAAGAGGAGAAAGAGGGCATAGAGATGAAGGACAACGTCAAAGTTGCACTTCTCCAGTAAAACGACGGAAGGTAAAGGTAAAGTTTATGAGCTGAAGTGCAAGTGAGCGTTTCAGATATCCTAGGTGCAGGCGTAAGAAGATGTGGACGAAACTCCAGATTAATTTACTGGCATAAAGATTTAACAAAACAACTTTGGTCTTTCTTGTTATTTGATAACCACTGATGAATACAACAATTTGCATCAGAGCAAATGAGTATCGACTTCAACCGAGTATATTTCTGTTTTGCTTTCGGTGGTGTAGTAGTTAGCACTGTCACCTCACAGGAAGAAGGTGCTGGGTTCAATTCCCGGGCCCGGGGCCTTTCTGTGTGGAGTCTGCATGTTCTCTCCGTGTCTGCGTGGGTTCTCTCTGAGTACTCCGGCTTCCTCCCACCATCCAAAAACATGCATGGGGATTAGGTTAACTGGCTAATTTAAATTGTCCATGGGTGTGAATGTTTGTCTCTATGTGCCTTGCGATGAGGTGGAGACTTGTCCAGGGTGTACCCTGCCTCTTGCCCTAGCTGGGATAGGCTCCAGCTCCCCCGTGACTCTATGAGGATACGCGGTAGATAATGGATGGTTGGACGTACGACTGGAGTCGAATCACACAAAGGCCAGGTGCCCAGTGCTGCTGCAGTGACATTAATCCTGTTTTACCATCGATGTTTGTCGTCTCGTGCTGGGAAAGTGGGGGGATGGATCAGTGTCACTATGAATCTGAAGGGGCCCCTGTCCATGGGAACATCTGAGATCATGGAAAGACACACTCACAGACACACAGGTATCGGAATTTAGCACCAAAAATTTTTCATTTTTTTCGATAGTTGTTTTTGGAGGACTTCTTTTTGACCCTCGCGTCCATTCTTATTAATCCCTCACTTTTTTTTTTTTTTTTTTTTTTAAAAAGTCAAATTAAACAGAAGACCAGTACTTTTCTTTTTTGCATCAGAAGGTCTTCCCTTTGAATATTGGGAGTATTAACTTTAGAAATTATATAATTTATACTTTTGGACGATGGGTTTATTACACAATACAGTTTGTATTTCTTATCTTTTCACCCACAGAGAATTTCCTAAAGTTAACCAGGGACGTTTTAGTTTTCACTGCACGTTTGGCTACCAGTTGTATCTGATCCTCCACTGGAGAGGCCACCTAACCGTTCTTTTTAAAGCCCTTGACCTTCCGGATGCTATGCATTTGAACGTCACTGACAGCTATCAATCTTTGTGAGAGGCTGTCACTCTGGCTAAGGTATAGCTTGTGCTGGCGCGTTAGTAAACCACAACAGCATGAAGTGGTATAACAGTTTCTGCTGTTTATTAACTGTCTGTATCTTCTTTTCCACGCTCTACATTTCTACCCAGTGTCTTCATGAGTGATGTGATGTGTGTGTGTGTGTGTGTGTGTGTGTGTGTGATGAGTCTGAAAATGAAGGGAAAGAAGACAAGAACAGAAAAACAAGCCTTCGGACAGGAAGACAGTATCATTACTGAATCAAATTGCTTTAAGTGCTGCTTAGAAGAATTCCAATGATCAGTCAGAAGCTCAGCTCGCCACAAAAGGGGACAGTGTCACCTCACAACGGTGCATCTCGTGCACTTATAACCAACACCGCATGAATCTGCATGTCTGTATGCGGAAGCACTGGTCTGTCTGTGTCTGTTAGAACGAAAAGAGTTTGTGCAAGCGTGGACACGCATCTGTATTTGTGTGTGCGTGAGTGTGCACGTCTGCATGTGAGAGACCAGAGCAAAGCCCCCTCATTCAGAAGCAGCATTAGAGAGGAGAGTCATCGATAAGTATTGAGCGGCGAGGCTTGTTCCAACCAAACTACCATTGCATCAGATCAAGCAGGCAGACTATACCCGCACCTATCTCTCTCTTATCTTTCTCTCCTGCGCACACGGATGCATACACACTTGATATATGGCACTTCAGAGTCGACTAAATGCAGCTCAATCACACCAACACTTATACTCTGAAAGCCAAACGCCACTGGACATTGATTTGCTGTTCTTAACACTTGAGCTAAGTGAGGACTGACATTCTCACTCAAACATGGACATGCAAGGATTTCAACGGCCGACACAATGGTGCAGGTATATTCAAACACGTAAGGTGAGCCTATAGACAACTCACTTGTGACCAAGTGAGCATGGAGATAGAAACAAGGACAATTAACAAAAATAAGTCACTTACTTTTAGCTTCCGATCCTGTTTTTGTATATTCCCAGTAAAAAGGATACAAGTTCTGGTAAAGAGGGATGAGGGACTTTAGTGCTCGACTGGCATTGATAGCTGTGGCTCTGACCATGGTGGGTAAAATGTTCATGTCCACTATGGCCCCGTCAAACAGCGGACCAAAGAACGGCACCTGCAGACACAAAGACAAGTAGTGGAACAGGCATTAAAGAAGAAAAAGGAAATCAAATTTATGTCAACTATGTCTGTAATGCGTCATGCAATATAATCTGCTTTTAGCACTGTGTAATTACAGTTATAGAGGTCATAATGTTAGAATAACAATAATCCTAACATATTATAAAATGTCTTACAAGGTTTAACATCATAATACTTCAGAATTGCTGTGAGTGCAGAGGATTATAAAATAATTCCCGTAACTGTAATACATTATAGTAGCTATTAAAATGTGATGATGAGTTTTGTGTGTTATTTTTGCATAGATTGTATTTTTAAACTTTACTGATAACAAAACAAGGGCCACTTGGAGTAACTTATAATCACATTATAAAGCATTATAACAGTGGTTATAATACTTATAAAAAAAGAACATTATGTCTTAAACTATAGGAGTAATAATAAAGATTGATCCTTGGAAGAAATGTCACAGAATAACCAGCAGTTAAGGAGTATTAAGATGCATAACCTTATAAATGTGTCATAATGTGCTATGATTACTGTAATAAGAGATTATCAATATTAATGAGTGTTTACGACTATAATTATAGTTCTACGTACTGTGCTATAATATTAAAATGCATTATTATAAATAAAGTATATTTTTTTTTAATTTTATAGTCAATGAATCTGACAATATTGATTTTTATGAAACAGAATAATCTTTGGGAGGCTTTATTAAATTAAATTTAATTCCATACTTTGCTTGTGGAATCCACCAAAAAGAATAATGGCAGGTTTCTTTTAATTGAATTTATTTGTAAACCAGGTCTCCAAGCCATGCACTCTGTGACTGAATACAGTGCTTTCAAGACGACAACGCAGAGAATATCTTATCTAACTTGTTTTTGGATTCATGATAATTCAATATTTTTGCTTTGTAGAATGAATGAAACAGAATGAGGTTATGTTATTAGTGCTGTGGTATCTATGTCATACAGAAAAAAGAAGCATTTTATTGTGTTAGGTCTTGTTTCAAATAGAATTAAGCTATCAGTGCTGCGGTATTAACGTCTGTGTGTTTTAGACGGATACATTAAGCAGAGCAGCAAAACTCAGGACAAGACTCTCTAGGATTGTTAGTCAATCTGGGTACATATCTGCATCGTCTGGGAGGAAACAAAATCATGCATCAAAACACCGAGCATGTTCACGATTTTGTTCCTACCCAGATCCATATCCACACAATGTAAAAGCTCAATAATCTGTATAATGTCCATGTTAACTCATTGAGTGCCTTTGACGTTTTTATACGTCATTTAAAATCCAACGCTTGAGTACCATTGACATAATAATACGTCAAACTGGTTTTTCGGCAGTGAGTTGCAGTTCGCGGTCTCCCGCAACCTGTGAGTACTTTTGGGGCTTCTGGGAAAGGGTAGTTGGAGCATAAAGAGACGGCAAGGAGATCAAAGCAGGAAGTGGAGATGATCGAGATTAGAGAGTAAAACAAACGGAATCAGGACAAAAAGTGGTGATTTTGGTGAAAGTGTCCTCTATTCTACCTCTGATAAAACAAGAATGGAACAAGGTAAAAACATTTTTTTCATGATGAAATAGAGAGTCTCTTATTTGAGCTATTCAGTGTCATAGAACAAAATATTCTGTGGGTCTTAAAAAATGACTCAAAATGGGCAAAACGCTGGCACAAGGCACTTTGTGTGTGACATGATGCAGTGTGATGGTCAAAATTTTGATTTGGAAAACTGATAGGTGTCTCTACATTGGTACTTTGTTTATTACGTCTAATAACTGGCTTTTGACCAGATAATAATATAATAATCTGTTACATTATTGTGCACTCAGAGGTCTACATCCATGTTCTGAGCTACATGTTATCACTCACATCTGTCATGTTGATTAGGTTTGTCAGAGCATTTGACAAATTAAAATTATGACCTTATGACTGCGTAAGAATTTTAATTAAATAAATGTCTGTGGAGTTCACTAACAATGGCGTGACACAATAAGGATTCTGTTATGAACTGGGTGTTTGTGGTGACATGATTCCTGTTGAACTGTGACACTGTTTGGATCTGTTTTCATCTATAATTCTGCGTGTACAAATTTAATTGATAAAATAGTAAATAACAGTAAAACTCTTGTTGTGACATTTCACTGAAAACCATAAGTGATGAAACATAAGTGAAAAATCATTTAAATACTTCCGGCCGTTCCATATTGGGACAAAAACCCCACTGATTGGCCGATGAGTCACTCTATAATTAGAGCTGTCCAACAGGTGACCTGCATGGTGGCTCCTCATTAGCCCAGAGGGGGACTGAATTATCACCCTGGGGTCTAATGAGGAATTTAAACGTCCTGTTGTTCCTGAGGCATTTTCAACAAATGTGAAGGACTCTGGTCACACAAAGTGACGGAATAATTGCACACACAAAAAAAATATTGACAGTACTGACAGTTTGAGTCCAGTATAAAATGCTGAATGTTGTTTTCACCTCAGGTTTTTTGAGAATATGGATGGAGTACATGTGGTTCTTCATGGGGTAGATGATGATCAGCACATCTCCAAACTCAGTGGGGATGATCCCTCGCCGGTAGTCTCTGGAATGTTCCGACCAAACGATGTGGACCTCGTCATTACCCAGGTGTCGAAGCTGGAGGGGTGGGGGTCGCATACACAACACAAACTTAAGTCAATGCCAAGCACACAGACACACAGAGCTAGATAGAGCATATCCATCATAAAACCAAGGCTTTTGATTTCGGGTGTGTATGTGTTGTAGGTGGCCCTGGGGGTGATGGAGTGAGTGTGAGAAGATGGAGAGTGGACACGAAGACAGAGGGAAAGATGGAGTAGGAGCTGGAAGACAGATGGGATCAAGTCGGACGCTGTGTGATTCTGTGTGCGTTTATGTGTGTGTGTGTTTTCTCAGTGGGCTACAGTCAGCACTGCTGACGGCTCTGTCATTAACCTTGATGCCTGCCAAAATACACACATAAACAACCACAGACGTCTCCGGTGTGTCGCACACCTTCAGGAGTCCGCCGCTCGTCGCCTCGGCCCTGAGTTCTCTTTAAATGTTTGCTATGTAATCAGCCGTGTACATCGTCACACTTCACTCACGTAACTGGAGGATGTTGTTAACACACGGGCGTTAACTAAAAAAAATATCAGGGATGACAAAAATATATTTTTGGATGATGGAGAGCTAGAAGGCCAATCAGAAAAACTTACAGAGACAAGACAAACTCCAACCACATTCCGTCTCTCTCTCACATTAAGAAAATACACTGTGTGACAAAAATGCAGCTCTACACACAACAATGGATTGATTATTCTATATTTCATGGGATATTTTGGGATTTACACATTATCGTTACATACTCGTATTAAAAAAACAACACATAAGCATTTGAATACTGATTTGGTCGAAGCTTCAAAGCATTCAGGTCAGCCTTATTAGTGATACTGAATTTATTCTCAAAAGCAATATTGATTTATAATCAATGGTTTACGTGCAAAGATGAGTGGCAGAGAGTGGCTCAGATTACACAAAGAGCAGCACCGTGGAGTTTCATGTTACAGGGATTGTGATGAATGCAAATGCACATCTCACTGTACTGACTGCTTAAAACTGTCAGTTTTCCTAAAATTAGATTTGAAATAACACACTATATCACCTTGCTTAGAGTGGTGCATTATTTTTGAATCATAACCTGTATCATATTACCACATTCCTGCCATAAGTATTCCGACCTAACAATAATAACAACTGATTTAGGGATTTATGAATAGGGATTTATGAGATGAATAAATCAATGCTAATTTTAAGTGTAACGATTTCCATTTTATTTTATTTATGCCACGCGTCACTATTATTTATGTAAATAATTACTACAGGAGGAATTATGTCGTATTTTTGGACGGTTTTGGACGGTGGTGAAAAAGGTCACAAAGGTCAGATACGATATGTATCGCAATACTTGAGTCATGATACGATACGTTATTGTGATATATTGCGATATTCCACATAGAAATTTAAAATCCAGCTTAAAATACAAATTGTAAATATATAAATATAAATAAATGTACACAAATTCATACGTACATATATGTTTTAAAAACATAGATATACATATATACATACACATACATATGCACTAGGGCTGTCCATAGTTACCACGTTAACACGATTAATCAGTCCAAAACATTACTTTTTTGGGGAAAAAAATTGATATTAAGAAATTAAAAATCAATATTGTATCAGAAGAAAAAGTATCGCAATACACTGTCATATCAATATTTTTCCCCCACCCCTAGAATTCACCCACTTGACACTAATTGATTTTTAATTACAGGATTAATTAAACTGACATTTTCTTGACTAGTGATGCATTGAGTTGATATATTAAGCAGAGTCTGGAAAACATGAGGGACACAGGAGCAATTATCAAGTTCTTCTTAAAATAAATCATTCAGAGGCACTTTCCTCTGACTGTGCTTTCAAAGTGATGCGATTTTTTAAGAGACACAACTCACAGTGATGCAGCTCTGGCATTATTATCACATTTGGAAAGGCAGAATTATTATCCACACTGTATTTTTGGGTGTCAGAGCATTTAGATGGCACAGTGGAGTCTTACTGTCTGAGGTGCTCCTCTGATCCGTATCATTATTTAAAATATAAATATAAAATATTTCAACACTGAAGATCAGAGTGATGTCATCTCTGACGCTACAATCAGTCGATGTAATGCAGCTTTAATCCTTTTAATCATGTTTCAAGCAGATGTGGTATGAGAACACACAGCAAAGAGTGAGAGCTGGACAAATGCCCTGCAATGTGTGTGTGTGTGTGTGTGTGTGTGTGTGTGTGTGTGTGGCAGGAGGCTGGGTGATAAATGCCTGCCAGTATGGACATGTGTATGTCTGTCAGTTTAACCTCTTTGTGGACACATTTGTCAAACTGCAAGTGTACGCGTCCGTAAGGATGCGTGCGCTCGCTAACACGTGCACGCCTGTAAGCGCCTGTGTCCAGCGGTAACGCAAATTTATAGTCGTGCGATTATTTGTGCAGGCTGATGCGAATAAAGCCCTTAGTGGATGTGTGTTTGTGTCAAGTTAAACAGGTTTATTTTGTGTGTGTGTGTGTATGCCAGTATGCGTGTTTGATGGGGCCATCAGCTGATCAGGGAGACGGATGGTGTCGGCCCAGGCGCTGATAATCCAATCAAGAGCCTGCAGCGATGTGATAGGCCGAGAAGCAGGAAGTATGATCTGATTAAAGGGACATTATGGCCATGTGCAGAACACCCAATGCCTGGGGCTTGACAGGTGTACACACACACACACACACACACACACACACACACACACACAATAAACCTGCCTGCCTAGACACTGATACGGGGCCACACAAACACAGACATGATTGCTACTAAGAATTATTGGAAACATCGGTGTGCTTTAGGAACATGGACATCAACAGATAGTAGGTGTGTGTGTCTCTGTGTGTGTGTAGCAACCTATGTCCATTTGCAACGTCATTCCAGGCAAATAAAGAAATAGGAAAGGAGGAAAAGAAAAAGGAATGAATGGGGAGTACAGGGGAGTTTCTTTCTCCTCTCTTCTCACTGCACACGTCTCCTCGTTAAATAAAAGGACAGTATACAAAAAAGCAATCATTAGGAGTCTAAAAGGATTCTACCAGTCAGATGTGTTTGGTGTTACCTTCTTGGTGAGGTTGTGGTCCTGGTCATGGGGCATGCGGGTGGAGACGTGGTAGATGACCTCGGTGGTGGAGGTGGCGTAGTAAGGTGTAGTCTGGCCTGTGCTGCGATTCCTCTGGAGACCTCCCATGAAGCCACAGTGAGTAGTGAGGTCCACCTAAGGGACAAAAGCACACACTATGACATGCAGGAAAAAAAAATTAACCCCCTTAATTTATATTCAGTTCTGTCTTCTCTAACTCTTTAACCAGAAAAGAAGACCAAAATGTCAACTTATTAAAACAAGACAACAAAAAAAAAACAGGTTTCACCCCAAAAGCAAAATCTGCCTCTTGATTTTTTTGTTATTTGAGTCAACACAAAATATAATGGCCATACATATGACTCAGTAAATCACTGTTACATCATCAGGCTGCTGGAATATCAAGACACATCATTTAAACTGGACATACCAAACAGTTTTCTTAGCAGTCTTAAATCAGTGGAACATCAATGGTATGATAATGATTCAATTCTTAGCTTCAGATGAGGTAATTACACGCAGCCCAATATTTTATTTGGGAAAGGACACATTACAAAGATAAATGTGCAACCTGAATGCATGAAAAAGGAAAACAATTTGTCAACTTTTTTTTTGTGAATAAATTTATTCTTACCTCCCAGCCGAGTCCAGAAACAAAGTCTTCATAAGCCTGGCTGCCTGCTGTGTTGGTCAGTATGGAGTGTTTGTCCTCTTGGCCTTCAGCCACATAAAATACAGCTATTTTATGAGTCTCACGGCTACAAGAGAATGAAGGAAACAATAATGACCAACAGGATAAATAGTGACTATAGAAGACTATTACTTGACTACGGTTTTAAAGTACTTCTCCCTTTATCCTTCAGTTTGTCGCAGAGTTTCTCTTAAAGAAAGTTATAGAAATAGTGATATAATAACTCCACTATATAATAGGATGATGTTTTGGACATTTACTAAAACTAACGATTTAAGCTCTGGGAGGAAAATTAAATCTGGCAATAAATTTCCAATTTTGATCAATTTTTTTTTTTTTAATCAATATTTACAGAACGTCACAATCTTTAGGACAAGTAGCTTTGCTGTATCCTAGTTAAAGCAAATAGAGACAGAATAAAATAAAGAACTGTAAAAAAGTAAAGCTAGTAGCTGATAATAATAAAAAGGAAGTGGAGAATGCAGTAAACATCACAATATTATTACTTATATTTCATAGTGTCTCACCACTGCCGTGAGTCCAGGTTCTTCAGCTCTCTCAGTAACTTCTCGTTCTTCCTTAATAAATGAAAGTTACTCCTGTAAGACACAGATAAATGCATTGATTAGGTAATGATCCAAAGAAGTAAATCTTACTGTCCCATAGGGGGAAACGGCCAAAGAGCTCCAGTCCATTGTTTTATATTAATAAAAATCAGAGAAACAACATGAAAACATCTTAAAGATAACAGACAATTGACACTGATAACATATCATCTTACAAAAAAAAAAGAACGTGTGGAGTGGATGGTTAAACCTGCCTCTCTACTATTACCTGGCTACCACCAGCGCCTCCCTTAATTGACTGGCTGCTTGTTTTTGTCACTTTTCCCGAGCAAAAACACGACAAATCCCGTGCCAGCTAATAAGACATCAAGTAGAGCTGGAAGGACTTCAAGTGAAAAAAACAAACAGAAGAGCAACAGGATCTCATTTGTAACCACATGAAGAGAGTTTTCTGAACATTTTAAATTAAAATCAGTGTACATGGTAAGACCCCCAGACACTGAGGAGTGGTTTAATTCAACAAATTTCTCAGTCACAAAATTGTAGATAATAATGGCACATATCAGAGTTCTCTACTCCTCATCATTTTGAACAAGAGTGAGCAATTTAAACTGAATTCAGCTTTTTAGACCCAAATTTGAGCCAGAACACTGGTCTTCTCATCTCAAATTTGGGTCTAAAAGGTTAATTCAGTTTAAATTCCTCACTCCTGTTTAAAATGGTGTAGAGTAGGGAACTCAGTTAGAAAGAAAGAGTCCAGTTAAAGTGAATGAAATGATGCTGGAGGCTCTTTGAGACAAACAGGACAGTGTTACGTACATATTGATATATATGTAGAAATAAATATATATAAAACTACTTAATTCTATTTCAATTTACTGTTGAGTCTTGCTTATCTTTTTGGTAGTAGGAACTATTTTCTGGCTGTTTTACTAAAGGAAGCCTGCATCTCCTCATGGAGAGGCTCTTTCTTGTGACAGTTTTAGATGTGACATTAATGGCTTCCTACTCGGGTGAGCTGTAACATTAGCTAGCTAATGCAGTGTCTCTTAGCTATAAACTATGAAGAAGAAACTCTGGAGAACTGGAGAAAAGGCAGACGTCTCTACGTCTGACATTTCCAACGCTCTGTAAGTCACACCAAAACAAAATCCAGACTGGTAAACAGAACTGTAATTAAAGCTATAGTCCATCATTCTGTTCTGAAACACTTTTTGTTATACTGGGTGAAATGGTCCTTCCATCCTGAGAGCAGTCAATACATTATGTGTTTAGAAAAATGAATGAAAAGAATCAGACCTCTGAGGCAGCTGCAGGACTGAAAAAACTCTGACCAATCCCTGCCATTCTGTCCGAATGGAAAGAACCAATCAGATGCCTTCATGTCTCGTCCTGACCACACCCCCCTCTGTCCCTTCCTCCTCCACACTGTGGGGTGGAGCTTAGCAGATGAGCCACTTTCAAATCTTGGTAGCTCTCTAACATGACAGACTATAGCTTTAAGATACAACTTTATTCGTCCAGAAGGAAATTCTTTGCTATACACCGAGTGCAGAGGAACCATATGTATTTTGGATTTTGGGGTGAACTGTCCCTTTAAACAACATGTAGCTGTAGCTCTTCACACACCACTGCTATTTGTAACTAGTTCAGACACTGTCTGACCTTTTGACGACCATTTCTGTTTGTACACTGCCTCCTCCATGTCTAAAAATATAGATTATTGTGTCTAACTATTACTTTGGCATAAATGAGCAAATAGGGCTGGGACGATAACCGCATCGCGGTCATGTCACACCTACTGCAATGTTGAGCTCATTACTGTCATCACCTCAATATATTAAAATAATATAACGTTTTCATATTATCAAAATTTATTTCAAGGTTTCAGTACTTCTCATGATCAAACTGAATATATACACACAGGCATAAAACACAGAAGCATTGCATAAACAGTCGGAGTTCAGTTTCAATTATGAAAGTGAAAGTGCTTATAGCAGACACACCCCTCTGATGTAGTACTGCCCCTAGTTGTTTATGCTGCTCTGTTCACGTGATTTTACTCAACAATATCTGCAAATCTAGCACTGTCGCCTCACAGCAAGAAGGTACCGGGTTCGAATCCCGGGCCCGGGGCCTTTCTGTGTGAAGTCTGCATGTTCTCCCCGTGTCTGCGTGGGTTCTCTCCGGGTACTCCGGCTTCTTCCCACCATCCAAAAACATGTATGGGGTGGTGGAGGTAGTGGGGGTACTGCGGTAAACCGCCATACCGCATTGATTGGGTGCTTTATCACTGTGGTAATAAAAAATCCATGCCGTCACAGCCCTATGTGCAAATGTAACAGTATCTCATACTGACCATAGCACATCACAATGAAAAGGACGGGACCCTGTTCTTTAATCAAAACAAAAGCCTTTTATACCAACTGTCCAAGGACGGTTGAAAATGTCCCAGCCACCTCTGCATCTCTGATATAAAACCAAGACTTGAGCAGTGGAGCTCGGAGTGGACTGATAATGACACATCATTCTTTTCACTCTTAGAGAAAGAGAGAGAAATAGAGTGAAAGAGCTGGAGATAAAGAGAGAGAGAGAAAGAGAGAGATGGCAATTTAGGCCTTTATTAAACTGATACTTGGTAATGGCCTCATTCTGTGCTCTCAAAGACTCCATTTACACCCTGGATTATAGGGAAAAGCATAAAAGGGGACACATGCACGCACATGGGTGACTGTCAGTATCTTAGTGTCTGTGATGTCCCCTATGAATACCTGGAGAGACATGAGGGGACAATAACAGGTGATTAGATGATTTTTCTCATCCGTCTCTCCCCCACGGCGATAGCCAAGCTTCTTTATTTTCTCTTTTTCCCCCCATATTCCCTCACTTATTTCAGCTTCTTTTGTTTCTTTTCCTCTTCATTCTACCTGTGCCGTATTCATCCTGTTTTCTGATATGCCACTTCTCCCGCCATCATTCTCTTCTTCAACTACTGCCTTTTATTCTAACTCCAAATGGGTTGAGTTTGATCAATAGAGTACTATCCTCATTATCACACTCTCTTCCACTCAAAAAAACACACACGCACATGCAGAGTGTTAAGAAGAAGTCCATTGTGCAGGCTGAATGCAGACGGCGTAATTCCCTGGATAAAGTATAAAGAGCGATGAGTGTCCATTAGCTGGCCAGATACATTTAAAGTGACACCTTGATATTGTGTATTTTAGCCTAGAGTCATTGAGAAGATGAAATGCTGTGCCATGTGAGTGTGGAAAACATGGTGTCTAATTAGCACTAACAACTTGTTTTGTATGTGATTTTTTTTGTCTCATTTGCATTCTGTTTGGTTTATTCTCTGGGAAACAAAGAAATAAAAGACTTCACATACAGCAACCGTGCAAAAAAAAAAAGTCTCCTTCAGAGAAAACTCCTTTTTTCATTACTCTTTTTTTAAATGTGCCATTTCACTTTTATTTTCTTAGGTCAAAGGTAGTATGTGTAACTTTCAGAAAATCCTCGTTATTAATGACGTAGTGGAACTGCATCATTATGGTGGTGGTGCTTGCAAATACAAAATAACGTTACTATCTGAGATGGTCTAACTAGCTGGCTGTTTGTGAATTACCTCATTGGATAACAGCAGATCCACGGCACCCAGCTTAAGCCTTGTTCACAGGACATGACTTTCTATCAGCAGGTGTGGGCGACTGCTGCACTGCTGTCCTGTCAGCCTCCTCTCGCTAAATTGTGGTCAAATGAGCCACTCGTTGTTTTGTAGTGAGCAAATGATCGCTGTTGACAGAGATCACTGAAACGGCTTTGACAGGAGCTTTTCTTTTCCCACAAAGTTTATTGAGTAACATCATTTACTGACCTTATTAATGAATATATGGACATACTGCATTCCAAACACTAGAACAAAGCCTCTTCTGGTACCTTTGAAGATGGATTTCTACCGTTTCAGTGATCACTGCAAAGACAAGACCATTTGCGCACTGGAAAACAATGAGCGGCTCATTTATTAGCCAGGAATTAGTGAGAGGAGGCTGCATGTCTGCTCTCATTGGCTGGAGCTCTTTTTAAGTCAGCATGACTCAACTGGATATTTAGCAGGCTAGATATTTAGTTTCAGCGAGTTTTCTGACTGGTGTCTTTGAGGTGTTCACACTTAACGACAAAGGTTCGCTGAGCAGATGACTGCCTCACCCCGATTTGGGGAAAAAAAAACATGCTGATTGGGCTTAAGTTGTGTAGTGTGAACAAGGCATTAGGTTGTGGTTTGCCTCGCGCAGAGGCCACCCTTACCATAAATAAAAGACTTTAGGAGGTACCACAGATTTCCACTCACAGAACCACAGTTTGACAATTGTGTCAGAACTTCAGTGGCCTTCAGGTAATGCAAAAACACTAAAAATACATAACAATTTAACATCTGAACTTAATTGGAAAATCATTTTCCAATTTCCCACAAACCTTTAAGGGATCATGAATGCAACATTGAGAAAAAGGTGCAAACAGTGGATCACAAACATTTCTAAAATATAAGAAAAATGATTTGAAGTGTATGTTTGTCTGCGTCTGGTCTCACCTCTTCTCCCAGGAGTTGAGCCCCAGTATGTTGATCAGTAGTCTGCAGTAGTAGAAGGCTGACTGTGGAGTCTCAGTCTCTGGTTCAGTCTGCTGGACTGCTCTCATATTCAGCTCCTCACCTCTCTGGCACGTTCAACAGTTCAAAAAAGGCAAGAAATATCATGGAAACTGAACAGAAATTAGCATGTTGTTGAGGCATATAAAAACATGAACAGATCATATCAAGTTATGATTGCTAACAGAAAGTGATTCCTGACAATATATTATTGTGTTGCAGTATTGGTCAAATCCACCTCATCGGGACATTCTTGGAGCGTCCCCTTCAAAGACTCAAATAAAAAGAGTTATTGATATGAGTATGGACACTACATACATGAAGGACGAACTCTCTTTCAGCAGCGCTCTGCTTCAGGATGGCATTGATCACATCGTTCTCCTGCTTTTCTGAAACACATGCTGGAGGAGGAGCTGGGATGTTGAGTGGCATGCCTGAGGGGACCAATCAGGAGACAGAAGTTAGCTGCGCTCATTTTGGTTAGTCAGGTCAGACGATGACCAGACCACAGGGATGTCAGAGTACTGGCAGTCAGAGAGATTGGCTCTTACCTTCTGTACAAAATGTTGTTTGTGTTTCGTGTTTCATAATGTGCAGTGTGTATTAAATTGAAAACAGACATACATTAGCTACTCACTGTGTGGCTGTGTATACCTGCTCTCTGCAGACACTCAGGACTTGAGTATCCCATGTACTGCAGCACTTCATCCAGAGCGTCCTCTCCCTCCCTCAGTGAATCCCACGCTGGCACCGCCTCCCGACACACACGTTTAGCCAATGGCGGAGCTAGAAGCTGCTCCAAAGCCGACTCCTCTCTGTCCCCCTCCACAGCCCCACTGCTCTCCTCCTCCTGCTCCTCCTCCTCCTCTTCTTCTCCTTCACCTCCTCTTCGAACTTTCATTCCCTCCTCTGTGACTTTCCTCTCCTCGTCTTCCTCCTCCCCCTCTCCCTGAAACCCTTGCCTTTCACCGTCCATACCGCTTGCCATCTCATCTGCCTCGCTCTCCTCCTGCACCTCCTCTTCGCTTCCTTCTCTTTTCACTCCCATCTTTTTTGGTGGACCACCTGGTGGAGTGCGTAAATGAAGGTTAGCGCTGTGAGGTGATTGTGTGTGTGACACAAAGGTTTGTGCTGGGCTGTTTGGGGAACATGGCGGAGGCCCGTAGAGAACGGCTGAGTCCCAGGAGTGTTTTCCGGCTACATCTCGAATAATGACACGAACGCAAGCAGGAGCAGAGGACAAACCAGCTGTCATTCCGCCTCCTGGCACTCCAGACTCTGATCGGATCTGGGAAATAGAGGAAAACCAGGGACTATGGTTAAACCCTAAATGTATCAAATGTTACAGAAATCATTCTGATGCTGAGTTGCAGCATTTTTTACACAATCCACATCTGGTTAGTTTAAACTCAGAACTTCTTAAAAATAACTAAAGCTCTGTCCACACGATAACGCTTGTGAGATTTTTCTCACAACGTTGCAGGAAGTATTTCCTACATGGAAACGCAATAACGAGTGACAAGGATGTAATACATATGCCACGCTGATTGGTGGCACTGCAGATAAACACAGTGACCCACGAAAAAGAACGAAAAAATGCAATGAGCATGCGCATGAAGTCCTTGTTTGCTATTCCTTCTGGTTATCTGATGATGTGCAGTCATCCTTTGCAACAATGCCGGGTACGACATTATCAGTTCTTCTCACTCTGGAACCCGTTGTCAGAAAATACTGTTGTGGGTCTGTACGCAAGGCAGAATCGGTATTAAAGTTTGTCGGATTCACAGAATCCGGCACCTAAATGATAATCTAATGTATTAAATAATTTAGGGCATTCCAATTAAAGTTCAAATGCAAAGCAAAAATCCAATCACAAGCCGCTGTGTTATGTTTTTTTAATCTGAGCTCTACCATTGTATGATAACATTTTAACAGTTGTTAACTCTTTGAGTGCCATTGATGTATTTATATGTCATTTAAAATCCAACACGTGAGTGCCATAGACATACATATACGTCAAAGTGTTTTTTCGGCATCAGGCACAAGAGGGCGCTCTCACGCAGCGTGAGTAATTTTGGGGTTTCTGGGATTTGTAGTCAGGGCATAAAGAGACGTTATACACCACAGAGATCAAAGCAGGAAGTGGAGACGATTGAGATTTGAGAGCAAAACAAAAGGATTCTGGACAAAAAGTGGTGATTTTGGTGAAAGTGGCCTCTATCTCTGATGCAACAAGAATGGATCAAGGTAAAAACAAACATTTTTTTCATGATGCAATATATAGTCTCTTCTTTCATTTGAGCTATTCGGTGTTTTCAGAGTCATAGAACAAAATATCCTGTGAGTCTTGAAATATGACTCAAAATGGCCAAAAATGCAGGCACAAGAGACTTTCTGTTTTATAAAAAGGCTGACACTCAATGAGTTAAGAAGTAGCACATACCATAAAAAAAAATATAAAGAGAACATTTAGTTGTTTAAATATTTGTTATAAGTATGAAACAGAGCCAAATCAGGGCAAGTATTATGTGAAAATATTCTAAAATGAGTGTGTCAAACTTTCTTTTCTTCAGTCATCATTACCTGATAAACAGAGAGCAGTGTGGAGCCGTTCAGAACCAGAAACTGGAGGTTTGGTGAATGGAAAAGCTCTGGTCCAAGATCTGCACTCTCACAGAAGGGATTGTCTTGGTTTTCACACACCTGGAAAACATGAGCCATAGTGTTGCAATATTTAAACGCAAAGATCAAGAGCTTTGTATTCCCGCTAGCACAAACAAGTAATCATATGTCATTATACACAGACACACTACCTGACTAGACAAAGTAGCAGGCCCTCCAGACATGGGATAGTGCCCAAGATGGTTGACCAAGTGTGTGATAACTGTTCTGGCTGCGATGGAAACCAAGCCTTGCTGAATGCGACTACGAACTGGAAAGAGAGAAGGAAAACAGACAGACGACACGTTGAGATTACAGCCCATTTTACTGTTTAGTAGGATAAAAGGTACAACTGATACCTCAATTTGCTATTTAGGTTCCAAGTAAAAACAAAACTTCAGTGAAGACTAGGAAGAGGTCCAAATACACGTTTAGCTTGTACATAGTTTATCCCATGCTGAGCAGAAGCCAATGCCATCACACACACTGTGCTGCCAGCAGATCCTGGCCAATCAACATCATTACACACACACTGCAACACTTTCCAGCAGCTCCTTATTGACAGGGCTGTGTGTAGAGTACAGATATGTATTGACCAGGCATTCTCAATGACTGCCTGAACCTCAGGAGAGCTCAGGAGGAGGAAGGAAGAAAAGATAAGGAGATGATATTAAAAAAGAAAATGAACTGATAGAGAGAGTGGAAAAATATATAAGAGAAATGAATATTAGCAGAGAATAATGTTAAAAGAAAGGAAGTGAAGCAGTGGGGAAAAGCAGATAAATAACAAGAGGAGAAGCATGGTCTATCACGGTGCTCCAGTCATTAGACTGGACCCTGCATCCTGGAGGGCCACAACAGGGGACCATCCACAGTCTCACACGGACGCAGACAGATGCATTCACATACACACACACATCAAACTTTTTCCATCTCTAGTGACTGGCAGGAGGTTTAGAGGTCAGTGTGTGTGTGTGTGTTTGTGTGTGTGTGTTTGTGTGTGTGTGTGTGTGTGTCAGGGCACCACTTTACATGCACAGAAGAATTACAGACTGGATCTAAGCGCACCTTCAGTAACAGGCTGTAGTTTGCTGGAGCGCTCAGAGTCCGGGCTGTGCAGTGGTTCTGGTTCTCGGAGGCTCTCCAGCGGCAAGAACGGGTCGTAGTCCGGACTCAACAGGTCCGACAGCTGCAGCGGATAATACTTGGGACTGCTGAAAGACTGGGCTCCATACACACAACCATGTAATACCTTCAAAAAAAAGGGGGCATAAGGTTGAACTCCATTCTGTCTTACTGATGCTTATACTTCATGTGGTAAAACAGAAAGCAAGCTGTGTCATGACGACACACATACCTTATAAATACAGCTGAGCAGAGTCTTGGTGGGCTGGTCCTTCTCTGGAGGGCTTCGTGTTTGAACGGGCTGGAGAAGAGTCTTTGGAGGCAGAGCCATCACCCAGTCCAACAGACACAACAGGAGAGACACTACTAGCTGCAACACACACGTGCACACAGACATATGATGGTTTACGGTTACTTTTGAAGCAAAATGAGAGACGATGTGAAAAAATGTTCAAGGGAAATTGCATGTGTCCATGTTACCCTCTTATCCAGTTCATGAGGAGAAGACTCAGTATTGGGCAGCAAGTGTGTGATGGTGGCGATCAAAATCTAGAAAGAATAAAGTCAACTAAAGTTACTACAGCACTGCTAGTATTACTATAACTATTACCAGTAAAAACCACAGCGATAAAAATACTGATATATGATTCATTGGCTAAATATGACATTCATTATCATAGCTGTGTTTATTTAGCTTAGAATGAGTCGTATATGTATCTCATGGTGACTTGATTGACTTTGTTATATAAACTATGTATGTTATATATTATAGATGCGTATCACATGATATTATATATTATATTATATCATCTTTATACGTTGTTATATATTATAAATACATATCTTTATGTGCAATAACGGTTAACAACAACGTGCAATAATTCCATTCCATTTCTGTGTACAATAATACCACATCCATGTGCAATATTCCATTTCGGAAAATGTGCAATAACTTTTTTTGGAGCAAAAACTGTGCCTTACTACTTTGAATAGTATCTTATTTCTTACATGACATTATTCATGTATTTTCTATTTTATTCTTAAGCCATCTTGTTTTGTTTTTTTTACATTTGATTGAGCACCATGTGGAGCAGCGCTTTGAATTTCATTATATGCACTGTCATATATTGACAATAAATGGTTTTGGTTGATTGATTGATTGATTGATTGATTGATGAATAATAAATGAAACCACAGTTTGGAAATACACTGTAATTGTATAATTTATGGCTCACCTCTACGATCTTCTTTGGAGTTTCAGGGGGGAATTTCTGAAGATGATCCACATGACTGATCAGGAGGTGAAGGATGTCTGAAGCCACCAGTGCAACGTTCTTGTTGGAGTACTGGAGCACAACGAAAGCATTTATGTTAATCCATTAACTTCTCTGCGTTTGTTATTCACATCCTGACACTTTTAGCTCACTGAATCATCACTCTGTCATTCCAAAACTCAAAGACATTCAGGTTAATATACCGTATAAAACAGAGAAAAGAACATACTCTGCATATTTCAAAGGCTGACAGCATTTACTACATGAAAAATTACTTTTGTCAACATAGCTGGATAATTAATTTTGTGTATGTCTAAATAAGCAGTATTATGTATTATTAAGTGTACAGTAGTATTCTGAATACATTTACTTATAATTCTTTTGTATTAAATACTGGTGGATCATTTTGAAAAGGCCACCATTGAACAAGAAATACTCAGCGGGATGAGAGGGAAAAAAACAGGAAGAAGTGTCTCTGCATGGAAATATGCCGATCCCTAAAGCTTTGTGTCTATGTGTGTGTGTATGTGTGTGCACAAAGCACAGGCCCATGTCTGAGGCTACTGGCTGCTGGTATGAAGGCAAGAGATCCAAGTGGACAAGCTGTGTGTATGTGTGTGTGTGTATGTGTGTGTGTGTGTGTGTGTGTCATAGCTTGCAGCATTCCCCCTGGATTAGTCTCCTATCTGAAGGAGAACCAAACATATTGACTGTCCAGGGTTTGCTCCCAGGAGTGAGTGAATGCAAGTGTGTGTGTGTATTGCTGCAATGTCTTAGGAGGCCATTGGCTGCCGATACACAAGCTAGGGATTCCAAGGTGGAAAAGGTGTGTGTGTGTGTGTGTGTGCGTGTGTGTGTGTTTGTGTGTGTGCTCATCGAGAGCCACTTGGCTATACATAACACACTAAATATTGGATGGTATTATTTAGGCAGGCCTAGTGGCCCCAAACAGACAATACCAACTGAGGCAATTTCCCCAACACTAACAATCATCTCCAACAATGTTTTCCATCAAACTTTGGCTCCTTGCAGACCAGCATGCTAGGCAAACCATGCAACAATTCAGTTCTCATTATCAAACTTATATGAATATGAACCACCAAAATGAAATGAATTTATTCAAAGGGTCATACTATCATAGATAATCAAGTTGTTTGCCTTATGGGGTTATTTAAGTTGATCTTTTAACAAAAGTAGCCCTAATGAAACATCTAGACTGAAGAGGAACAGATGTGGAGACACCACAGTGTTACAGGTGGCCAATCAGCTGCTTGTTTGATGCTGATCACACAGGATCAGATACAGAGAGAGAGCCATGGTCAAAGTTTGGAAACAAACAAAGGCCAAAGGCTTAATGAGATCATTTTATTCTGCTGGGATGAGAGGACTAGGACTTATTAAAATAACCAACACTTTGTCACTGACCTTCAGAGTAACACAGATGACGTTGAGAGCATCTTTAATCTGTGGATGTTGAGTCCCGTGAGCTAACTCCTCACACAGCCAGATACCCAGACTACACAGAGCCACACACCTAACGAGGCAAATACAGTGTGAGCACGCTGTGGACACACACTGCTGTTATCCAGGTAAAGGTATAGATACACATGCAAAACATCTACACAAAGTCTGCATAACAGAAAGGGACACACTAAACACATTTATTTAAAAGCACTGCTGTCCTGCTGTTGTAATTAACTAATTACTTACACAGGTTAACAATTCATTCATCGTTGACTTTTGACTTTTTGAAATATAGTATAGTGAATTATATAAATTATTTTATTTATCTTGATTCTGTCCATGGATGTGTATCTAAATGTGGGTGAAATTACTGGGGTGCGTGGAGTTATTGTAATTTCCTCATTGAGAGATCAATAAAGTAATTTTTTTTGTCTTCATCTTCTTCTTCATATTTATGCTAGGGATGTCCCGATACAACTTTTTCACTTCCAATACAATACCAAAATTGCAGCCTTGAGCCTTATCGGATACAGATATTGATCCGAAATTATATCAGCACTAATCATAAATACTTTTATTACTTATTTGTTGTATGAAATGTTAGAAAAGGCTGGATCAAGTGATATTGCTCAAACAGAGAACAATAGTCAGCAACAGTAGGTCTGAGAAAAACTGACCCATTATTGTTAACCAATGGGTTAAATAAATTTAAACCTTAAACATTAGAATATTCTACAATTGGATAAAATAAATTAGAATACCCTGAAAAATAACTTCAATAAATCCAATAAAAACTATTTTTTTAAAGTGCAAAATAACCACTAGTTTAACTTAAACATAAAGATATTCCACAATTGAATAGAATAAACAAAAAATAAATTAGAAGAATTAGAAATTCTCCTTCTGTTTTTTATGATGCTGCTTCAAATGCTGGTGAGGTTGTTCATATTAAACTTAATGATTCTGTTCCAGACTTTAACACCTTAGCACGGCTGTTGTTGTGATCAGTGGGCTCTTCTGCTGGATAGAAGAGCTGGAGTGGAGTCTGGAATGGACTGACAGTATCAGAGATTTTAGCGGCGGGACAATATAACCCCATACTCATTTTTTGCTGATATCGGACTGATATCTGATATCAATATTGGTTCGGGACATCCCTAATTTATGCATCATATTATGTGGTGGAAGTGTCTTTATTTATGTAAGGAAAACACAAAATTCAGGCACCCGATGACAATTCAAAACAAAGTAAAAGGTATATTAGAATAAAATGCAGTAAGGCCCTTGGGGATTCAGTACAGCTTTAAAATCCTTATCACAAATACTGCTCCCTACACCACAAACTATGATCTCTGAAGTGTTTGAACGTACCGAGCAGGAGCAGAGGGTTCATCCCTGGCAGAAGTCAAGATGGTTTTGATAATGTGCTCCTAAAAAACAAAACATACAGACAAAAGAGTGAATTAGGCCAATACAATATAACCGTACCGTAAATATCTATGAAGCGTTCAGCTCAGTTTCTTATTCATGTTATTTTTTTAGAAGTGTTTCATGGCATTACATGATGAGGTAGTAATATAAATCACACACTGCACTAAATCTGGACACACAGACACAGTCTAGAGTTAACCACAAACACACCCAGACATCTTCACACACACACACTGACTGGTCCTGTCCCTCCTGTCAGCATTAATGGACGCTTAGTGATTCAAAACAAGTTTGTGCCTTGAAAGGAACCAGTGAGCGGCCTGAGGTGCTGCCACGCATGGCATTAACTGTTTAACACAGCTGCAGCAACAATAACAACAACAACAAAACAACAAAAACACTGCTCCCATTATAGCTCGGGATTGTTTGAAGAATGACTAATGAGACATTAACCTATTAGTTTGGTGCTGAGATCCCCCATGGACAGCAGACATGAGTGTAACAAGGTTTGTGCTGACCTGGATTACACACAAGTCACGATCATGGAGTCACCTGTCTGCATGGCTAAATAGGAATAGTTTGTCTTGAACTGTTTTTGTATTATTCCTCTCTTTCCTTATCCTATTGTGGCTTACATACTATCACAAAGGATGATGATATTGCTAGGATAGGGATGATAAGGATATTATTTCGAGGTTTCAGTACTTCTCATTATTAAATTGAGTATATACACACGCACAATACACAGGCATAAAGACAGAAGCATTGCATAAACAGTCGCAGTTCAACTTTGATTGTTTATAGCAGACACACCCCTCTTATGTAGTACTCTCCACAGTTGTTTACGCTGCTCTGTTGACTTGATTTTATTCAACAATAGCTGCAAATCTAGTTACAAAGCTGAACACTGTGTCACCAATGTGGGCACATTTTATTGCAGAGGACAAGGAGCGAGCGGTGGGGTTGTGGTAGCAGGTTTGCATTGCGGTGGGTGGGGTGTAGTGGGGTTGCGGTGATTTCGGGGTTTGACTGGGTGCTTTATCATTGCGGTAATAAAAAATCCATACATGTTTTTTTTTTTCATTAATATTGTCCTCTGTAGGATTTATATTATTTATTATGTTATCATATAAGGTTGCTTCAGTTATACCTTGCCACGGAATTGTTAAGTTGACCCCTCCTTGTTATGGATGGGAGAAAATGCTCAGTGTTTGTATAGAACATCAAAAAAATCCATACCGTCACAGCCCTAGATATTCCCTAAGCACAGGTATCATTGCTTCCATCTACCTTGACATCTGGGAACTTGGTTAGGACCACGTCGGCCGTAGTGGGATGGAGAGCAGGAAGCTCCTCATACAAGTTGGGAAAACACACCAGAGATCCCAGCAGGATTTGGGCCTCCACTCTAGGAGCCTGGACAGGAGGAGAGGAGAGGGAGGGATGGAGACAAAAAGAAAGTACACAGAAGGAAAGGCATATGAAATGAAAAAAGTGCATACATGTACCCACTTGTACTGAACAGGTGTGTCACAATAATTCCCAAAAACAGTGTATTTCTTACATTAAGTGATGAGCAGGCGGTGACTCTAGAAGCAGCAATGATGAAGTCCAGGATTAACATGGTGGCTCCAGGTAGACCAATACTGAAGAACCTGGGACTGCAGTGTTTTATGATGGTGTTCACAATGTCCTGTGGATGTTACAAAGGTTTTTTAAACACACTGCCTGCTCTATATTATGTATATTTATGTTTCCTTCATCACACTTGCATATGGAAGCCCTGAGAGGTAAGTGAGAAAATGTGGCTCAAGTATTTTAACAACAAGCAGAATGAAGTTTCCTGGAAATAAGTTATTCACACTTGGAAAATGGAAAATTTTCCTCTTACTTTCAGGGTCTCCATACTTTCTTCACACGCTCACATAATCACTCTACCTGGTCCTGGTGCAGCAGTCCCTGGTGCATGATGTTATAGAAGTGTGTGAGGAAGTCAGAGTTTGGGGAAACATCTTGCCGTCGCTTCATGATCCTGCAGATCAGCTTGTAGGCGTGAAGCTTCCCCTGCTTGTAACGCTCTGTCAGCATGGTAGCCTGCAGCAAAACATGCACATATAGAAACACAAAAAATAAACAAGCAAATGCAGGCACGCTAAGGGTTAACATGTTAGCGGAGGTATCCTTGTCTCTGATTTAATGTTTATTTAACAAATGTATTTCCTGAAGAAGATGAACATCATATTATTGGCTACAAGTGATAATCAGATGGTTCTTACATTCATTTGTAACGTCAACCTCAATGGAATGAATATTAGAGTCGTTATCAGTCACACCTACCTTAAAGAGCCATGGGGTGAGGATTCTCAGGGGTGGGATCAGAACAGGGGGCGGGGGAGACGACTGGTTGTCCAGAGAAATTCCTAAATTATCTCTTATCTGAAAAGATTTTTACATATTGCATTACAGTCAAATCTTTATAGAAACTGATGTAGTAATCGTGTGTGTTAGTACACACCTTGGCCAGGTTTTGCCACAGTTCACACAGATAATCGAAGACCTGAGCGTGGATCTCTGGGTCTTTGATGCTATTGACATCCCCCAGGATACCCAGCATCCTCCGCCACATTACCGTGGCAACATCTGCATGCCATCCAGTTAGAGAGCCACCCGCCATGACACTGCAGTCCTCGCTGGGGAACTCGCTAGTTTCTAGAATCAATCAATGAATCAATCAGTAACTGGATTCTCATTCACAGGTGAGGAAAAAAAAAATGTCTTTGTGCATGAGTGTTACCCAGGTCGTCTGGAGTCTGCAGGACAGAGTTGTGGAGCTTCTGGTCCAGCTGTAGGTGTGTGTGCGAGTGGGAGTGTGTGTGATCGGCGTGCTCTGCTGTCAGCGTGGCAGGGGAGGGCGTCTGAGAGCGAGAGCCCCCGAGGGAATGCATGGGAGACGCACTCTCTGAACCTGGTCAGAGATGAATGCAGCACACACATGGAGAGGGAAAAGAAAACACTTTCACTCTTTACCAGCTCACAGGGTTCAGGAATTATCAAGCAAAATGTAAAACTGATTGATTAAATAACACTTTTGTCGCATGCCAGAAAGAAGAAGAAGAAAAAAATATATCAAATTATATTTCTCTAAAATGTTACGTGAAATGTACATCACACTGGTGGCTGATTACGAGTATATTGGGGTTGTTGTAGGTAAGAACTAATTAAATTGAGGTGAGGGGGGTAATATTGTGAAAAATAATTTTGAGATTAAAGTTGTAACAAAGACAGAAAGAAAGAAAAACAAAAGAAAAAGAAAAAAAAACCTTTACATTCTCTGAGATTCAAGCAATAAAAGCTACGCTTAAAAAGAAAAAAAAAACTTAAATCAGTATGTTGACAGGAAGTTTGGGTACCTGTCCTAATATTGTGATTATGGGCTAAAAATCACAAGTATTTCCTTATTGCTAAATCTAATAGCAAAGTATAATTTGATGAGTCATTGACCACGGTCGTAATCCACAGCAGTCAGTGGTGTCTGTGATGTAATGAGGTTGATCCGACCTTGCAAACCGAAGCACTCTGGTTGCTTGACAAGTCTTCCGTCTTATAAATTTATGACATGTCAAGATTTTTTTTCCTAGATTCACTACTTTAATATTTAATCAGGGTTAACAGAACAGTGCATGTCTGGACATGAAATTAGAATTAGTTTTGATGTGTCCAACGGCGATATGAACAATTATGAGGAAATTTACATTCCAATTATAATCTCTACACAGAAAAACACATTATTAGCATGTAACTGTCTATGCGGTATAATAAGTAATATTCCAGCTGTTGGTTTAGAGAGATGAGTTGAGTGCATACCAGTAACAGTGACAGTGTGGCTGAGGCTGCTGGTCTCTGAGTCGATGTGTAGTGTTGTCAAACTAGCTACTTCATGTTCATCACAGGCCACGCCGCCTCCCAGGCTGTCCTGGTCCAGTGAGCTTCCCCGACCTCCTCCTCCAGACCCAAGTCCTCCTGCACAAGCCTCTGAACTGAACGTAAAATCTACAAAAACAATGTTGACCATTATACATTCTCCAGTGCTCAAGGACAATTCCTTTATACTGCACAACTGCAACTTACAAGAAACTTTTTCAGACATCAAATTATGGTAATTTTATATGAAAATGTGTCAGAAAAACATTGCATCACTTTTTTATATATTAGAGGTAAAAAAAAACAACAACTGTTTTTGTTCCTTACTATCAAACTTGCAGGTGGAGTACTGAAAGGCGTTAAAGGAGTCTGACTGGCTGTCTGAGCTGATGACGTCAGAACCGCTGGCACTTGCAGGTGACGTCCACTCAGAGGGAACACCTGGATCATCAACGGGACGGGGATCATCTGAGGGCCGTGATCCAGGACTCTGACCTGCCTCCAGGAGCTCTGGGAGATCCCTGGGAACCTCCAGACTTCCCGGGCTGCTGCCACGACGGCCCTGTGTGCGGCATAGAGAGCAGCGATTAAACCAGTGGAGGAAAAGCCGGGCTTCAGCCATTCTTTCTTTCTGTGTTCAATCCAGGGTTCTTGCACCACTTTAAAAGTCAACTTTTAATACTTTTCAAGACCTTTTGAGACCTAAACAAATATAATTTAAGAACCAAAAATGTCATAACAATTTCTTTGGTAGAAAATTGTCAATTTATTTTAGGGCCCAGCCAATATGGAGTTTTTGACGCCGATGCTGATATTGATATTTAGCAGGAAGATAAATGTCAGATTAATCTACAGTAATAATTTTTTATGATTTTTTTTTTCAGTCCTTTAACACTTGCAACAATGATTTAAATTGAAGAAAAAAGTGAACTTTGTGAACGAAATAACTTGCAAAATTGCATCAAATCTCAAAATAATGTGTTTTCCCATTGGCTTTAAACATACCATCTCAATTTAACACCTCCACAAATTTATGGTAAATTGAAAACAATTAAAGACCTTAATAACCCAGATTTTAATTTAAGACATTTAAAGACTTTTAAGGAACCCTGCAAACGTCACAAGCTGTAGCTCTTTTTCTGTGTGTGTGATGCACTCACTGCCGTTCCTTTGGCCCTCAGTCTCTCCTGAATAAACTCATCCATGAGGTCGGAGAAGTTTGGGTTGGTGCTTCCTACGTCACTGGAGACTGGACGAGCCTTCTGGACCACCTCCTCTTTGTTGGCTGGAGGCAGATAGAGGACAGAGAGTCAAAGACAGAGAATACAACAGGAACACACACAAAAACATAGAAATGATGGAATAAGGAATGAAGATTGACAGGTGGACACGCAGACAGGTAGCAAACAAACAATGATGGCTGTAGTTCGATACCTCCACAAACAGCTCAAAGACACAAAACTGGTGACTAAACTTTTGGATTTGGTAAGATATAATATGTAACCAAGTCTGACTTGCTGAATAAGGCATTTGCAATGGATTATTTGTTCTTATCTATTATGGATATGGTGACCATTAGCAGCATCTAAGTTAATATAGACACTTCAGCTATTACACTAAAAGTTACAAATTCTATAAATTAAACTGGAGCTTCTTTTTCAATTGTTATAAGACTTCCTGATGTGTATGTACTGTTGATCCTTAAGTTAGCAAAAGACTGATTGTTAACCAAAAGCCACAACACAGCAGGCAAAACCACCAGAAAAGCAATGCAGGAGTTAATTCACACCATGCACAGAGAGCGACAGCGAGTATCACCTGAGGTTAGGTCCAAACAGGCAGCATATCAGAGGCCTACATTAGTGCAGTAATGTGAGTTACGTTGCTGTTAGCTTGGTAGCAATGACGGTGGTCAGTGTGAGTTTGGGAATTAAGAGCCATTAATCCCAAATCAGATGAGAGTAAATTCGCTGCTTACAGTACTGACCAACTGATCCTGGGCCTGTAGCTGACAGAGCTGAATAAAGCTCAATAAACCAATAAAGCTTTGTGTTATTGCACATACAATGAAAATATTTCCTTTGCTGCCATCTAGCTGTTGAAAATTTCACCGTGCTGCACATTTTTACTTCAAGATTTAATACCGGAAACATCCACTTAGAGCGGAACAAGACAGGCTGTGTTCAAACTGCAACGCCCTGAAAGTGCATTTTACCTCATCTGTCCCAGATATGCAACAAAGACAAAACTTTCAAACCATGGAGTTGAGGGCAAAATAAAATGATCACCTAAGATTTAGCTGCGTAATAGAAGAATCAGTATGTTGTTGTGGAGAACATGTGGAGGCCCTGAAGTAAACTGGTTTAGCTAATGACCCAACATGACTCCTCTCAATCATTTATCTGATAACATTACAGTATATCTCCACTCACAATCGAGTCTGAGTGTTAAATATTATAAAAATAAAGGTGTCTATTTGACTGTTATGGTTATTTGCCATGACACCAATGGCTGGAATGAGACTTGTATAAGGTACAATATGTTGGCCATAGACCAACATATTGTTATTACTGTATCAATAAAAGCCTAATAATTAAATACACACGCCGACATGTACAATGTATGTATTTCACACTACAGCATGAGGTTGAGTTTTCATTGAAGTAAAAAGTACTAAAAAGTAATTCCAGACTTGGATGTTTATATTTCCCTCCAACACTGTCCAAAGCTCTGATATATAATAACCATCAGCAACCATCAAGTTTTAGTAGATCAACACAGAGCCAGAGAGTCACAGCACACAATATCTGGTTTTAGTATGCACAGGGTGCCAGATGATCAGGGTTGACTGAGTTCACTGTTGTCGTAAACATGTAAAATTGCAGAACGGCCTTGACTGTTTTATCTCTAAGTGGCAAATTCTACACATTTGGCACAAATGTGAATAGGCAAAGCGTACACGCAGACAACTACCAGATATTATTTTGTATAAGTTATCAAGCAACACACCTGAATAAACTAAGAAAAGCAAAAAAGTGGCAGTGCAACAGTGATTCCACATCAAGACAGATTTAGGCCATGAATCACTGCACTCAACCATCCCATCAAGGACAAAATCATCTAAAGGCAACCTGCTGCCCTGAGAATTAGAACAAATAGAGAAAACTGCACCAAAAATATGTACTGCTGATTCAAATGTGCAGAGATCATGCCTGATATAATCATATGGCAGTGTACAAGGCAAATAACCATTTGAGATTCAATGATTGGAAAGCTCATACCTTTTAGCATCCATTGAAATTCTATTCCCAGTGTTATGCTGCCCTCTAGTGGTCTGTAAGTACTACACCAATATATTTACACTGCACATAAACTAGTTTAATTATCTAAACTCAACTTTCACTGCTACACTTAACATAAATATATAATATAAATATACTATAGCATTAATGGAAAGTGCCACAAAACCGTTTCATGAAGTATCATGTAAAGCCAGGTCTGTTTTCTTTTTATCTGTGCTTCTATCTTTTCTACAGGAAGTAGTTGGTTGTAGGTTCCTCCTGTGCAGCTGAAGAGGGGCTGGAGTCCTGGGAGGAGCGCGAGGGGGCCGCATGCAACATCGAGGAGAGGGAGGAGGAGGTGGAGAAGAGGGGAAGGAGGAGAGGAGGTTAAAATCCCAAAGCCCGGAGAAGGAAAAGGACAAGAGGAGGAGGGAGGGGGCTTCCGAGGTAGAGGTACAGGTGGATGAGGAGGTATGGGAGGAGGGGTCCTTGACAGGAGGCAGGCTGGAGGAGGGGCAACGTTCAAGAGGAAACACATCAACAGGGAGATTGAATTTCAGTCCAGCAGCAAGATGATGAGTGTCAGCCAAAAAAATATCATTCCATCATAACAAACCAGTTAAAAACAGCCAAAAAGGAAAAGAGAGTTGTTGGTGTTTGTGTGCTGATGAGTATTTCTTTCCAAACTTGTCTGTTGTGTCCTTTGTGAGCGCTTCGTTCGTTGCAATCCTCACCTGGCGTTGTCGTCTTTCGGCCAAAGTAGCCCAGGACATGGGAGTAGAGGTCCCTGAGCGATGCGTCACCCATGGCGGCACGGCCCTGCCGCTGTGGCGACGAGCCTTGGGATGACCCCTGACCTCTGGGCCGTGGCTTTGAAGACAGAGCGTGAACAACAGTCTTATAGACGCCACCGAGAAGAGCCCCCTGGTGGTGTCGTGAGGCAGTGCTGCCGGGCTCCTGGGACCGTGAGCGGGAGGCTCGTGATCGCAAGGCGGAGCGTCCCAAACGGCCGCGCACACCCGATGACCCCCCAGAGGAACCTGAACTGCTTGATAACACCTCTGAGTGGGCTTCGGAGCTCAGACTGGATGCTTGCTGCTTGTCCTTGTCCCCTCCAGTCCCAGCCCAGTTTTCCAGGCCTCCAGCAACTGCTGTGTTCCCTGCTCCACTGTGATCCGTAACAGTCCCAGAGGCCAATTTGTCATGTGCTCCTGCTCTGTGGCTAGTCCCAGCCACAGAGCCTGACTTACCTGGACCTCCCGCTCCAGCCCCGGGCCTCTCCCCAGCTGAGTGGCTGTGTGTGTGGAAGTGACTGAGGCGGCGCAGCCTGGCTTTCCAATGGGCTTCTTTACTCTCGAGGGGGTTGTGGAACTGCACAGACTCAGTCGAGGGCCGGAAGCTGACATGAACGCCACCAGAATGGTGCCTCTTGGCGTTACTACGGGGCATCTTGGCTTTAGTTGGGTCGGAAGTTTGGGGACTTCGATTTGATTCGGTGCTAGATTCTGCTGTGTTGGCGTCTTGTCTAACTGAAACAATCCTCTCATTTGTTGCTGCTTCTATATCAGCCGGTTTCTCTTCTCCTATCTCCCCCCATGCATCACATTTCCCTTCCCATCCTTCTGTCTTTCCTGTATTTCCTCCCTTTTTCTCAGCACTGTGTCTTTCTAAGCTAGCACTCCCCCTAGCACTAGGCGACGGCCACTGACACTGCAGCTCCAGGCACTCGTAGATGCTTCGCTGTTCTGCTTCATTTTCCTCTGTTGAATCCACACTGCTATGTCTTACTGATTGACTTACCTGTCTGTCCTCTTTACAAGTCTGCCTGTCCTCTCTCACCACCTGTCTTGCCTCCCCGGCCTGTCCTGTGTATTCCATTTGTGTTCTGGCTATCCCTGTTTGCACAGGTACAACTAAAGTTACAACACTGTCTTCTGGTACATGACCAGCATTATCTCTCTCTCCCACCTCCTCCTTCCTCTCACCTCCTTTATTAGTAAGGTAGTCCCTAATAGAGGAAAATAAATCATCCTCCTCTATACCAGCCCCCATTTCGCCCTCTTCTACATCAATTTCCTTTTCAGATGAAGCAGCGAAGGCAGAATCCCAGTCGCTCACCCAATCTGAGCTAGAACCTCGGCTTCGAGAGCTGATCTGGTGCCAGAACTGGTCATAAACACTGCCATCATCTTGTCCCTCTGAGGACGAGGAAACAACACCATTGGAGAAGGTTAAAGGGGTGGGAGAGGGGGAGGTGAGGGGGTGTGGGAGTGGTTGAGCTGCGTGGCTGTCGGCTGCGAGTAAGGAAGAAGTTGTGGAGTGGTGGTTGGGAGGGTTCGGGATTGAAGCGGGATCCCTCTGGGGGTCTTCACCTTTAACCCGCTCAGCGATGAAAGGCTCCATGATGTCAGAGGCGCTGCTGCTCCGGGCCAGGGAGGAAGGGGTGGGGCCGTCCAGGTCACAAGACCCTCCCTGGAAAACCTCAGAACAGGAAGTGGGAGCGGCCTCATCGCTCTGGGATGAGTGGCGCATCCGAGAGGTGCGGGATGTCAGTGTGATTGGAGGGTCTTCGAGGTCTGGTGAGTAGGGGAAGACGAAGGAAGGGGAGTGAGGTTAGTGGAGGGGTAAACAGGAGTGGACACATGTAAACACAAACACAGACAAATACCTCCAAACTGTGTCTGTGTAGGTTCTCAGTCATCCAGCTTGAGGTGAATCAAAAAGAGCAAAAAATGGTCAACTGGACTTGCTTGAGGTTGTTTGTCTTCAACAAAGCTCAAGCAAGTCCAGCTGACCCTTTTTGCTCTTTTTGCTTATACCTCTCAACAAACAAACCAAACTGAACAGGAGCCAAAAAAATACCTAAAAAAAAGTGCTTAAACACAATGACAAGATGGTGTGATTTTACTAGTTTCACTGACAATGTTTCCAAATTTCAGAAAAATAAGAAAGACATAAATATTGATTTTATTAAAGGAGTGAGTGCTGAAGCAGTCTAATCTTAAAACTTCAACAACCTCAGCAAACATTATCGACCATCTCCCCTTTTAACGCCTGCTTTACTCAGAACATGAGATCATTCAGGGGTGAGGTAATTAATTACTGACTTGTGGTAACATAATGAGCAACAAGAGAGATTTGAATCAATTACATATTTTTGATTGTCCTGCAAAAAACAAATCTAATACATTTAGTATTTTCCTCATCCATACTGACATTTCTCATGCCCACTTGTCAGTTTTCATTTTGATCGCATGTCAAATTGCCTATATGGCCAGCTCCTTTATTTCCTGTCTTCCATTATTGGACAAACGGATTAATCCAGGTGTGCCTGACCTCAGTAGTCACAACAACAATAATCAGACACACCTGGATTAATCAGTTTATCCAATAATGGAAGACAGGAAATAAAGGAGCTGGCTGAAGTTCAGGAAGTAGTGGAGCTGGGCATATGGCCTATTGTAAAGAAACGGCAGTTGTTAGAGAGCTGTAATCATCTAAAAGAGTAAACTGCAATATGTAAAACAACAGCAAGGAAAATCTTCACATGATGATGTAAATTCAATCACCACTGCATACAGAAAAGGATGGAGAGGAAGATTACATGGCATCAAATGAAACAAGACCGAAACCTTAAGGAGTCTAAGAGCAAAGAGACATGCATGAAGTGCAGGCAGGGAAATGAGTAAAAGATGAAGGTTAACAAGCAGAGAAAATAACAAGCAGACAGAAAAACAGGTAGGTCGAGTTTCATGCAGACAGAGACAGAGACATAAGCCATCTCTGAGCTGTAAAAAAACAAAAAAAACCAAAAAAAACCTCACAATTCACAACTAGCTTGTGAAATTTCTGTGAAACAGTCAAAATAAGTGATGACATTCTTTGGTGTCGGCTTGGCAACATTTCATTTAAAAAATAACGATAATCGTTTGGGAAACAGTGGAAGAAATAAGCTCTAAGTGGTAATTTGAGACAACTCAAAATAACTCAACTGAAAATTTGTCACATGCAAAATGTCAAGCGATGCCGAGCAGACTGTTACACAGTTTCAGGAGATTTATGCATCTTTGACGTTCAGGTATTTCTAAAAATCATGTGATCATCTCAGTTACAGGTCTAAAAGGGAAGATTGATCCCATGCAAACAGTTGCTTTAGTTATGACAAATAAAAATGACTGAAACGAGAGGACAGGCATAAAGATGTAGATACAAGTCAAGTTTCCAGGCAGACAGGTAGTGCAAAGAGTGTGTACCTGCCAGCTGGTCGGCAAGGGGGGGTAGTAAAGGGTGGTGGTGGTGGAGGAGGACAGGAAGAGGCGGAGCCAGAGCAGGAGCACTCTTAGCACTGCGAATAAAGGCTGA
Source organism: Synanceia verrucosa (assembly GCA_029721515.1). Taxonomy (NCBI): domain Eukaryota; kingdom Metazoa; phylum Chordata; class Actinopteri; order Perciformes; family Synanceiidae; genus Synanceia; species Synanceia verrucosa. Next base: position 4,975,378 of record CM056560.1, on the reverse strand, counting down.
GGAGAGCAGAGAGTCCCCCGTAGAGCAGCTACGAAGGGCTGAAGAGGTGGGGAGAAGAGACAGAATAAGGGTGGAAGAGTGTGAGACAGAAAAGGACGGAAAAGGAAGCAAGAGGGGGAAGGAAGGTATTAGTGACAAGTGAGGTGAAGAAAGGTGGATGTATGGGCAAGTTCAGAACGAAGAGGGAAAGAGACAGGGAAGGGGAAGGAGGAGTGAGACAGGGTTAGTAGCTCTGGAGGAAAGAGCGAAACGCTGGCAGCAGCTCTCCACTCTGCAGATTAAATCTCCTCTTAAGAGCGTGAAACACAGGAGAACTACATCTGTTAATCATCATTTAGTTACAGTAACAACATGTCTGCAAGTTTGCAAGTTTGACTTTTTAAAAGCATCAGCAGTTGAATATGCAACTGAAAATACCTGACTGCAAGCTTGGTCACAAGAAAGGTGCAGCATGTGGACACTTTCTAGGTCCTTCAGATACAAACTGCATAGCTATACTCTTCAGTTTTTGTAGATTTTTGTATATTGTTGTATTGTTTAGATTGTTGATTTTGCACTAATACTGCATTTTGCATTATTCTGCAAAAAAATAATAACTTTAAATCTCCTTACTTTTTTCTACTGTGTATGGCAACTGATATGAAACAATTTCCTTCAGGATGAATAAAATTGAAAAAAAAAAAATAAAATGGCGATATACGGTGAAAAACCACTGACTGCAGGGTAGAGACTACAAAACTATTTTTACCCAACTCTGTCAGGTTACACAGAGTCTTGTTACACATACAGTGACATGGTTCTTGCATCATTTTAAAAGTCAAATTTAATACTTTTTAATATCTTTTTAAAAGCTCAACAAATATAATTTAAGACCCAAAAATTTCTTTGGTCAAATTATTAAAGGGCTTGACAAATACAGAGTTTTGAGGCCGATGCTGATATCGACATTTAGCAGGGAAAAAACTCTGATAACTGATTAATCTCTGAAAATATTTTTTTTTGTGAAATTTTTTTCCAACCCTTTAACACTTGCAACTATTATATAAATTGAAGGCCTAACAACTTTTTCTATAACTTTAATTTCACAACTTTCAAGAACAGAGAAAATAACATACAAAATTGCAGTAAATCTCTGAATTTTGTGTTTTCCTATTAAACTACTATTAAACGCACCAACTCCTACAGCAAATTTACGGTAAATTGAAGACAATTTAAGACCTTAATTACACAGATTTTAATTTAAGACATTTTAAGACGACAAGGAACCGCGGAAATCCTGTGTAATTTATACAAGGCCAACAGTTAGTGTCAGGACAAATTAAAAATCTCACTGAGCTGTGTGTATTATAGCTTTAGTACACTGTGGTGTCATGACCATGCTTTTCACACTAGTGACCACAGCTGAAGGCTTTAGTGAGGACGAGGAATGACAGTAAGCATAGACTGCAACGTCATGTCAGACAGACAGGACGAGAAAAGAGATGAAGAGGTCACGTTGAAGAAAAGTCTCTTCAGAAGACAGAGATGTTATCTTTAGTTTGCTGATGAAAGACAGGACACTTGTTTTGTTCCTCACATACGCACATACCAGTCCATTTAAAACAGCTACACAGAACAGGGCCTGAGAGTTTGTGCTGTCAACTTGACGAATAGCAAAGTTTTCAGGCCTTTAAACTCAACACACTAGGAGGACAGTTGTATAAGGAGAGGTATACTGACCTACTGTCTTCTGGCGGACGATATTCCTGGCCTTTTCGATGCCTGGTGAGCCAACGGTGGTGGCGCTTCGCTGCCTCATGGCTGCTGCCTGGCCTGGTTGGTCTCTGCTCCAGCCTTTAGAGAAGGATCGATCCACAATCTGACGCTGGCCCTCCGAACCTATACCTGTGTGGGTGGAGTCGACCGTCTCAATGCACATTTTATGGTATCTGTAACTATACACTAATATTATGTGAAAATAAAATGTCAATTAGATGGTAAAACTACCACAATAATTATCCATTGATCCATGATCACTACAGTATAAACAGTTTTCACTGTATTTTCATCTTATGTACAGTTGCAGATGGCTCAAGACTAGACTGATATAAAAAAAAAAAACAGCTGTATGTCTGATGCAATATGTGTTTTTATCAGGGCTATAAGTGTCTCTCATGACTGACTTACCTTTTCCTTTATGTTTCTTCTGTTTTTGCTCACTGAGTTTATCCAGCGGCAGCTCATTCAGATCAACACTGTACAGGTTCCTGGCCAACACCTGGACACAAAGGCATGCACACTGCTTTAAACATATTCATGTTTATGTTACCACTCTGCTTAAGATAGCAGCAATTTAGCTGTTATGACTTGAAATTGTGCTTAGAGCAAAAATGTTGAGCTGATAAGCTGAGGGAGAATGGAAACATGCATATGAGAGGTCTCAATGTAATCTTGCACCTGGAAACAATGAAAGAGGCAGTGATTAACAAGCATGGAAACAGAAAACTTTTGATTCCTCTATTATACTGTAGTTCTCTTGTTCCTCACAAACGACCTAAGTCAGTAACTACTGAATTACTTAGAAGCCTGTACACTTATTCTTAGAAAGAAAATTAATTAATAACAAAATCTTATTCAATAGACAATTATGTGTTGAAATCAAGTGAAATGATTTGTGTTCAAAAATTAAGCCAAGTTAATTAATTCTTATCCATAAAGAGTGTGGCTATAATGGCTGGAGGATGAAATGATTACCTTAGTGAGGGTCTCCATGGTGAGAGACCACTCAGTGACCAGTTCATCCCAGCAGGTAAGAGAGGAGAGGACGGAGAGGAGGTCGTCCCACAGTTCTCTGCTGATGTAGACGTTTAAGTTGCCCTTTATCCAGGCCACTATCAGCGTCTGTGCAGAAAAAGACGAATGAAATTAGACACTCCGCTCTTAGATCTCTTCTCACTGAAACTAAATAATAGTCAAAAAATATGTTTGTTGCTGGTCACCAGCTGCCTGGTTTGTTTTGTGTTACTTTGGTGACTCTGAACTGACCCTTTAAATACCAAAGTCACACTATAACAACAACATAAACTACTACCACCACTGCTGCAAATAATACACTGTTGATAACAGGTGTTCACAAGAATAACTTTTGGATTACAGGTAAGACTGAGTATGTGAATAGAAAAGATGAAGGCAGCTGGATGCTTGACAGCACATCAACATCGTAACTTACACATCATTTATACTGATAATAGAGTTCACAATTTGATACGTCTCACAATATTTGATTCACAATTTATTCTGAAAGGGCTCACGCGTCCGTGCCGCCGCCAAGTTGCTGTTGGCTTACAGCTTCATCATAACGCCACATACAATCAACACACACAATAACAATAACGTGGTACATTTTAACAGCCCTGACATCCCCGATCGTGGCTGGATCGCCCTCGGAACGTGCGAGAGAGTGACAGTGACCAGTGCACTGACCGAACACAAAACCAAAATCCTCGCACAAACCGCAGACAGACCAGTCAGACGCACAGCCCAGAGCACCAGAACTGCCACCCGACACCAGACCCAGAGCGGCCCGATGGAAAATGAGCACGCTGATGCTGACATCCCCCATTGGGCTGCCTCGAGCCTGGCATCAGGCGACAACCCCGACGCCCCGAGCCGCGCATCCACAGCCCGCGGGGGGTAACACACCAGCCCACCCATCAGCAACCAGATGAGCCCCCTTTCTTCGTTTGGGAATATCCCCACCTTAACTCTAGTGTTGCTCCCAGGCCTGGAGTGCAACAAAGCAAAAAAAAAAGATTCTATTTTTTTTGTTTTTTTTTTGTTTTAACTCAAATCCTGTGCAATCGATCGAAGCTTCAAATTTTTTTGGGTCAGCCTATATACGTATATATCGCGATATATTGCCATATCAATATTTTCTTTACCACCCCTTGTACAGATGTACCTGAAACATCGGTCCAGCCAGTCGGCCTGATAGAGTGTTGTTCTTCTTGCCCTGGGGCATGATGGACGGAGGTCTTTTCATCACCGACTCCGTCACCCGCAGGAGAACCAGTAAGACCTGCTCCCTACAAGCAAATACATTAAAAAGTAAAGCAGGTGAGACAGAAACTTTGACGACGTTTCATAGTGTCGCCCAGATTTATTGTGTATCTGGTCCTTCTTCACCATGTTTTCTGGTCCATGGTCTCATGCATGACAAGGCTGCGGTAGATGTTCAGGACTCTCTTGCACATGTCGACGTGTTCCTCCAAAAGGATCTTGATGTCGTTGGCTGGCTCCAGTAGGAAAACGTTGGAGGAGTGGGTGATAAATACCTGAAAAGGAGACCAGCAGTTGAGTAAAATGGGTCCACAAACTATTTCTTCTGGACAAAGTGAGAACATTGACAATGAGACTTTTGTGTAGAGAATGGACAGCCAGAGTATGAGGGCCATTACCTGTAATGTCGTCTGAACTCCAGCATGAACGCTGTACTCAAGCAATTCACTGTCTACCACCTTGTTCATTCCCTGAGGAAGAGGAATAAAATACACACTAAACGTTGGGGAAATTACCTCAACATATAAATTTAATGCACACAATATCTTCTCTTAAAACTAGACCAATATAACAGAGCATTTCTATTTCTGACAAGAAATGGACTACAGTTTTCCTCGCCCAGGATTCTAATATAAATGCCAAAGTCTGCTGCTCTACTCTTTTTCTTTGACTCTAAATCTTGATCCTATTGAGCATATCAAATCACTGTACACTAGGGGTGTGACGATACGCTCAGGTCATGAAACGAGACGATACACAATATTGGGTTCACAAGAAGGAGACGAGATGATATTTTCACATTACTTTTAAGAAAACTAAAATCACAAATTATATGACTGGACAGTCATTTAACACTATCTTTTTTTATTAAACAGGGATAATTTAACACTACCTCCTAAATAATTAATGAAAAATACATTAAATTACTTTTTTTGTCAAAATTAGTGCTGTATTATCAGCAACATGAGGTGAGATATGTCTGAGCTGAATTTAAGGACGCTTATAGCATACATAATGGGAACTCTTTTCGTTCTGGTGTTGCACTTTGTAGATGGTCCCTGCATTGTCTCCGCAATGGCCGGTGCTCATTAGGTCAATGTTTTCCGTGGAGCACCGAGGACGCATCGTTTTGGTAAAAAATACAATTGTAGTGGATCGTGTAGATCATACTGTATTTGCGCTGCACTTACCTTGGCGCAGACCGCTGTGCCTTTGCACAACCACATACACATTGAATGGGTTTCTCTCTGTATGTTCAGTATGACACAAGCTTTACCTAACCGAATAACTGGAGTTGCCACTTTCCTTCGCCTTCTTTTTGTCAGTTTCTTTTACGGCCACCAACAGGCCACAAACAGAAACTTGGATCGCTCAAAGTCTGATCTGCCCTGTGCTCAGACGACATCTTTTCACTTAAACAAGAAATATCGTCACAATTCAATCCTGCGAGATCTCGTCACACCCCTACCGTACACCTCATCTGTCTGGAATACCTTTACTTTTAATATTTCAGTTATTCCTCACCTCATCCTCCTGGTCTCCGAGCTGAGAGCCTGAATCCAGGCTGCTGGTTGTGGGATAGGGACCCTCCTCTGGTTCCTTCATAAACACTGGCCTGTCCTCCATGGAGATCCACTCCTGGTAAACACGGACCACTTTACGCATTGCGGCAGCTTCGCACATGGGGAGGAGAAATGCCTGTGGATAGATTAAGAGTCATAAAATATCAAACAACCTGTACGTATACACACATTCAAGGTTTGACCGTTACATTGAGTCCTCTCACTCCTTCACCTGTCTAAAGATCTCAGTGATGAAGTTGACGTTGGTTCTGGAGCTGGTCAGTACTCTCCTCACCACCTCCATGTCCGTTAGCTGCTCTTCATCCATGGAGCAGAGCGAGGAGGAGCTGGGCTCTCTCTCTGTCAGTGTGGATGTGTTGGAGTGGCTTTGTTCAGGCTCACCCCCTGAACCCCCAGACAGTCCCAAGCTGCCTCCACCAGATCCAGATGAGCCGCTGCCTTCCAGGTGGCTGTCTGATCGGAGCCCACCTCCACCACTGTCGTCTGAGCTGCCTACAGAGCGAGCTGCCAGTCCAGCTGCAGCTCGCTGAAGGAGGTTATCCAATGAGGAAAGAAAACAAATAGAAGTCAGAAAATAATTCAAATATTTGTGTTCCTGTGTATCATTTTGTTAAGTTTCTGTCATGTACAAATCTGGTGTTATGTAACATTATTTTAGCACTTCATCAGTCCTTTTTTTCCTCAGTAATTTGTTTTTTACATTTGCAGTTTGAAACACTTGTGGGCTAACAGGCTTTTGTTAAAATAAACCCTCTGAACAACAAGAGCTGCCGCGATTAGTTGATCGCTTATTGACTGCATGTCATTTCTATTCATTTATGCCATTCACTGGGAAATACTTAGACCTATTGTGCCGAATACTCCTTTATTACTCTAGTCAGTCCATTGTGTTTACTAATTTTGTCCACTTATTTTATTTACTTATGTTGTTCATAATGCATTTCTTTATAAGCCCTTATTATAATGTTGCACTACCCATTTTGCTGCTGTAGCACTGCAAATTTAGTCTGTGGGACTAATAAAGGATTATCTTACCAAAAATTGATCTGTAAATATTTGAAATATTGATTAATTTTGGGTCATTGTTCAAGAAAAAAAATTGATTCAGTACAATGAACTTTCCTGTGAAACGCACCCTGACATGTATGTGTTTACCTGTATGTTCTTGGGGACGTTCTCCCCCTCTGTTCCTGGGATGTGCGTGTGTGTGTTGGGTCGTGGCTCGAGCCAGAAGGAAACCAGCCAGCGGATGAAGATGACTCGAGCCTGAAGGAAGCTCTCCTTGGTGCAGAACACAGTTTCTCCTCCATCCTGCTCTCTGCGCACCACGTTGTAGTAGGGCTTAGGACGCATCTGAGGCACGTCTACATGGTGAGAGAGAACATTACTGTTCAATATTAGCCTCTGGAGTCACAGTATGGTACAGCTGTTTAAGAGCTAAATGTAAACTGACCAAGTATTGGGTTGTAGAGGCTGGTTTCCATAGCGAAGTTGGGAAAGATGTGAGGAAGGTAAAACTTCCTGAAGTGACCAAAGAGGAAGCTGAAGCCACGTTCATGGTTCTCTTTACAACGCCACTCCAGAGACTTGGCCTGGTGCACAAACACACACATACACGCAAAAAGACAAACAAGCTTGTGTTACAAAAAGAGCCACACAGAAAATAGAGTCATGTGGAGAGGAGCACCATTGTTTTAGGGGAGAATGCTATCAGTGTGATGTGGGGGTGGGTATCGGCAAGGACTTCATGATTCAATACATATCACGATATCATGATACGATACGTTATTGCGATATTTGCAGTATTCGATGATATTTTACATAGCTCAATGCAAAATTTAAAATGTGACTTACAAAACAAAAATTAATATTAAGAAATTAAAAATCTATACTGTATTAGAAAAAAAGTATAGAGATATATTACAATATCAATATTTTTCCCACCCCTAGTGTGAAGAGGAAATAAAAGAACAAAGTGTGTATGTGTCAATAAGGGATGGCATTTGTATTTGTTAGTGATACCAGTAAGAGATTAGATGAATATTTACTTTCTAGATATGATAAATGTCATTGAGTGTGTGGTGATTTTGGTGAAAGTGTCCTCTACTCTACTTCTGATAAAACAAGAATGGAACAAGGTAAAAACAAACTTTTTTTATGATGAAATAGAGAGTCTCTTCTCTCATTTGAGCTATTCTGTGTTTTCAGAGACATAGTACAAAATATTCTGTGGGTCTTGAAATATGACTCAAAATGGGCAACAAACGCTGGCACAAGGCACTTTCTGATTTATAAAATGTCTGGCACTCAAAGAGTTAAAGAACAGTTCTAATACCTGGTTTCTCTCATGTGTTTAATTATGCATTAGCGAGGCATCACAGCATGTGCAAAAGTGTTAGTAAGGAAAGATGATTATACCTGGTTTACCATGTATTTGAGTAGCGCTTCTAAAAAGTAAGCAGTGAGGTCTTCCTGGTTCTTGTCACCTGACTGAGGAGGAACCAGAGGAGTGACCTCTTCTGGGGTAACCTGAGCTGTAAGGAGGAACCAGGATCATTTGTTAATTACATCTTTATCGGTGCAGTGAATGGAGATTTTTTTAAAATGAGAGCTGAATTCCCATTTATCAACCCAACCCCACTGTGAGTGTCTTCTACTAACTCTCTGTTAAACTCAGTGGTGGGTTGATCAGAGTGTCCAGGGTGCGTGGGGTCCCGTGGCAGAGCGGAGCTGGGAAGCCGGGAATCAAACAGGCAAACATGCAGAGCTGCTCACGCTCCGCATTGCTCTGCAACGCCTGCATCCACAGCAGGAACAAGCGCACACCTTCACGGCGGATCTACGACAGAGAAGAGGTATGAGGGGAATCCAAATTGCTGCATGTCCTTAAATTAAGAGGCAGGGAGGAGCTAGGAGCTACGACAAAGTTACGCAGAGTCAACAAAAGACCAGAACGGTACCTTCAGTGAATTCCCAGTGTGCAGCAGCTTTTTGAGGATCAGCCCTGAGAGAGAAACACAAGTCAAACTAACAGTCCACAGTGAAAATATGAACAGTTTTAATGTGATACTACAAATGGTTTGCTGGAATGATCTGATCTGCTGCATAACGTGTTTCAGAGTGGTTTAGTTAGTTACCAATGCTGTGGAACTGCCATCGGCTCTGGATTCTCTCTGGCAGGAGCTGGAGGATTTTCTGGAGAGGAAAAAAAAAATCCAATATTGAGGATCGTTTTTAACCATAAGAGTTGTTACACTATGTGTTATGAGCATTTTTTTAATTTACATTTGCCCTCTCCCATTTATCTTTTCAACAAGTAACTGGTCCACCAGATCTTTCTGCCAATGAAGAAGTTAAAATAACATACAGTGCATATAAACATATTCTGTAATTATAACGAGTTATTGAACAAAAATTAATTATAATATCACAAAAGTACGACTTGGCATTGCAAAATAACATGCCTTAGTATTGCGTAATAATTACATATTTTTAAATAATTCCTCAATGTTTCAGTATTGTTAAATAATGAGAATAAGTCATTATTTTGAGAAGGTTTTTTCATTCTAATCATGTACAAGACATTTTTAAGTTAAACTGGCATAAATGGGCTTCCACAAAATTCATTTAGTGACAGAAAAATAATCTGAAATTAAAATCTGCATGACATTCAGAAGTAATCAATCTTTATAAGGACTGAGTTTATTGTCCATCCTTATTCTAACTAATACACACTGGAGAAAAACTACATTCAGCACATTCTTTTGTACACACTGGACTTGTGGTTTGCTCTGAATTTAAAATGTGTGGGGCCAAATGGAGGTCAGTAACACACACATACTAACTCTGCTATCTTATCCTGTTTACTCTGAGCACCAGCACCCTGTTCAGTGTTGCTGAATGCCAGTGGTTTGACTTTGAGGTCAATGCCAGCTGGTGTGCTGGTACTGACCAAGACCACCTACGTACACTCATGAAATCACAAAGAGTGTTTACGTGATGTCAGATAATGAAGTCATGTAGCTTCAAGCTTTTATTTTGACTTGATTTTCTATTTCGATCAGAAATTGGAAATGGAATATTATTACCTCAAAGATGAAGAGAATTGAGTCCAGCTCCTCCCTCTGAGACTTGTGACCTGAAACAGACAATAAAACACAAAGATGTGGTAAATGAGAAACTGCTTTATTAACACCCTGTCAAGTCAGTGCGCATCTTAAATATCTGGATGACAGTGATGAAAACTTGCCTTTTTGCTTGAGGCTGACCTCAATGGTGACAAAGTTCTCAAAGAATACATAGTAGATATGGGAGTAGTTCAGGTCGAAGAACTGTTTCAGCTCTGACGGCTCTGCATTTTCTGGGAAATGAGAGAGGAAATAAAGTCGAGAATGAACAAAGCACACACTCAGGAGGTGAACACCAATGTTAATTGAAAACTGTCATAAATGTGTTGAAGTTAGAAGCCAAAACACAGGTTCCACATCTGTAACTTTTCATCACAGGAAATGCATGAGCAATGTAACCTCAGCGCAGCATCTAGCTTCTCTAAATACACTTGTGTCATGTCGAGCCGCGGTAAACAGACCGACACCAGCTCCACCAGCAGATATAGTGCTCTTACAGATGGGAAGTTTACCTTTGTGTGTTCTGCACTGTGTCTCTGCTTCAACACCACTGGCTTGTCATGAGGAAGGAGACACCAAAACACACAGTCATAGTGAAAATATAACCACCACTATGGTTCAGGGTCAAAAAGAAAAGAAAATACACAAGCATGAAGGACACAGACACAGCAACTCAGAAGAGCCTCTGATGACTACAGTCTCTAGGGTTGTTTGTATGAAGTCTGAAAGCTGAACTCCACACACTCTCACACTGAGGTGGTCTGTGTTTGATGCCATAGTGGGTGCCCTTGTAAGGTCTTAGCCACCATGCTGAGTTTCTATTTTTCCCTCAGGGATTGACATTTTTAACACAATGTTTCTCACTACTTGCCACCTCAATAGTGGATGTTAATTGGGGGTATCGATACACATCGCGATACTCGAGTCACGACACATTATTGCAATATTGTGATATATTACGATATTCTACATGGTTCACTGAAAAATTTAAAATACAGCATACAAGTTGTCGAAATAAAGTAATTAAAAATCAATATTGTATCAGAAAAATCTGTACTGCGATATATTGACATATCAATATTTTTCCCCAACCCTAGATGTTGATGTTGGCCTTTTGGCTGTTCCTGTTAGGGGTCCCCACAGCAGATCACTGAACAGGACTGACCTTCTTACTGTGGGGCCACAGCACTAACCATTGCACCACCATGTCGCACCTCGAAAGTTGATACAGGAGCTGCACTGACACATGCATTGACATTGCAATATCGGGTAATAGCACTGAATATTGTGATGCTTGAGTCCACAATGAGCGAAGCTGCAGTTACCTGCTCTTCAATCTATAAAATCACCTGCTTTACTCTGATGTTTTCCATCACCACCACAGTTTTCACTCAGGTTATTAACTAACTATTAACTATTAACTGTTAACTATTCTCTGAAAAAGAATGCCGCTTGTAAACACAATAGCAAGTGAGCTCAGTATTATACATATAATACAGTATAAATCAGTCAATGTTTATTCATTATCCTACATATAAATGCAGGGTTCCTCTTTGTTCTGCCAACAGCAACAGGACCAAACAGGCTTTGAGTTGCTTAACAAATTGATTGCATCAAAGGTACTGTGAGGCAATAATTTTTGTTTACTCATTCTTGCAGATTAAGTATGATCTTCTGTTACATTTATTAAAAAAAAGCATCCACCACTCTTCATGCTCACTTGGTTTCCTAAAGTGAAAATGGAAAACATCTTGTCAAAGTCAGCTTTATTGTCATTTCTGAATCTGCAGCATGTATAGGACATAGAGAGGATTAAAATTATGGTTCTCTCAAATCTTGGTGCATGTAAAATAAAATAAAATAAAATAAAAGGAGTGACTGTATGTTAATAAATAGACAAGGCAAATATATGTGGTTATATTGCAAAAAGTTAGCTTATTGTCTGGTTGAAGTGAACAAAGTGGGAATTATTCAGGGAGATTAATGGCTTTGCTTCTGTTCTTAACAGCCCAGCAACTATTAGTGCCCATGCACTTTTGTCTAGTGGTGGTCTGGCACTATGATCACTATAACTGTGTGGTTAGCTATTGTTCAGCTGTCTAGGTATTTCTTCTCAGACAATGTGACTGCATGTGTGTTTGTGTCTCTGAGATTGTTATCATGGTCTTGCAATCCCCACAGAGAACAGAGAGGGGCACAACCCTTTCTCTCTAGGTCTGGCAAAAGCACAAACACAGACCCCAGCTGCTCTTACAATACAAACAGGAAGCTGAGCTACTGTACTGGGCATAGAGAGGAAATAGTAGAGGCCGTTTCCTCATCCGGTCAGTGTCTTTTGTGTGTTTGTGGGTGTGTACATTTGTGAGAGCCAGTGTTTGCCAGTGAAAGAGACACACATGCAAAAAAATCACAGAGGCACTCACAAATCCATCACTTATTCATGCTGTCCTCCATCTCTGCCAACACATTAAAACACCACAACACGTATTGTGTATCTCATCACTTCTTCTTAAAATGAGATTCAGCATTTAAGCACATACCAAGTCTTCATCAAGCAGTCAGGCACACCCCAACAGAAATCACAACAGCCTGACTAACTGACATTTAAAGTAGACAGCTCATGCAGGTTACCACACGGTAAAAACACACTACATCAGATTCTCCTCTATAAATAACTTGACAATGTAACCTGGCTGCCACTTTAACTGTGCAAATCACGCATATAAATCCCTTTCTACCTCGATATATCCTGCTGACAGCAGATACAGCTAGCCTCATTTACCTTTAAACCTCTTTCACTTTAGTCTAAACACATCCAGGTTTCATTACTGTCCATCATGGTCACTTTCATCAGAGGAAGAAAGGCACAAACACAGTAATAAACATGAACAAATTACAACTGATCAAATGACTGTTAATGGACTAAAGATGAGGTGCCGAATTAATAAGCAGATACTAAAGGAAATCTGAAATCACCTTAAAGTTTGAAAGAAAGTCGGCGTCCCTGTTTACATGCAAGGCAACTTTGAAATCCATGATTTTTCGAGAGGAGTTTGGTGTGGCATTCCCTGTACCACAGACTGGCACGGGTGAGCTAACCTGTTAGCTGCTTCCTAATTATTTTTAACTTACCTATGACTATTCTTAGGTGCTTCAGCCTCGTCCACACGTCCTTTTTTGGGTCCAACACTTTCTGTGTTGATTTCTTAACGTCCCCATGAGTTTTTTTGGAGAACATTCCTGGGGCAGGAGACACAAGAATGCGATGGTAGACAGCAAGGAGGAGCTAGCCGTGTAGCCACTTAAACAGCCCCAGCTAGCCTTAATCTTCAAACTATAACGAAAACCCGTTGCTCCTGGGACATTTATTAACGCAGCGCTGCGATTTAGCAGCCCTCCGCAACAGCGCGGAGTATGTAATTTGCTAAATTTTGTTGGCACATTCTGTTCAAACTAAGACAAATATGTAAAACGTAGCGGGGCAAAGCATCCATCCATCGTTCACTCCCTTCCACAACAGTCCGCAGCCTAGAAACGAATTGCTACGCTAACTGGTTAGCTAGGTCCGCTGTTCACTTAGAAAACATCATGGCGGATGAGGAGAGAGGAAAGAAAACAAAATAATCGATACCAGAGAAATTCAACGTCAACAAAGTTAAACAATTAGCACAATTTAGCTTTTTAGCTGTAATAATATCATATACTATCACAGAATTGCAGAATGCTTCTGAATTCAGTCGCCTTTCTCATTTTATTGGCGTTGAAGTTTTGAACTCGTTTCGGCAGTTCTGCTCGATTTTTACGCCTCAAGCTACAGGGCTGATGGGTAATGTAGTTAGCAACTAGCTGTTAGCCATTTGGTGATGAGAACATTGGCGACACAGAAAACTACAGCTCCCTACACAAAATAGAGCGCCCAACCGAGATTTGTTTTTAGCTTAGCTCGGTTAAACACGAGTGAAATTGTGATCGAGGAACCAACTTCTTTTGCGTTTGTTTGAGCATTCTTCCAAACGTCTTGTGCCTCTTGTGAGTTATCATATACTTTGAGCTTCCTTGTTAATATATTTTGGAACAAGTGGTGATATCTTCCCTTGCTATCTAACTCTATTGGGTTGCTAACATGTTAACGTAATGCTAACGTGATGTGTTGTCGTTTGTTACTGTTTATTTGCCTTGTGTGGTGATTAACAAGGCAAACACCTTGATCTCTTGCTTAGTTAAAATGTCTTTGCCTGGGCAATATGTGCTAGCTAATCGCAATGGCTTCATAAAAAACATCTGTAAATAGGGGTTAATTCTGGTTGTGACTTGTTCCCACATTAATTCAAAAATAATTTTCCAAATTGGGCCACCATACAAAGAAATAATGACACTAAAACACTGTTTTCTAAGAATAGAAATACAGTGGCTACATGCATTGGTAAATGACATTGGGGATAATATTCAGGGGAAAACAGAACTGTAAAATTGAACTAAATTAGTTGTCCAGTAAGATATTTGTAATTATTTTCAACTGCCAAATTATTGCAGTCATCATGCCTGGAAAACGAACCATCAAGTCACATGTTAAAAAGTATAGAACTGTACCTGTTAATCTAAAACTCACAAAAGAGTGTGACATTGTCTCTCTATCCACCACGACTAGCCACTGCCATGCCGGTGCACCGTGACCGAGACAAGAAGGAGAGCACAGCAGAGGAGATGGAGGTGGAGGAGCAGGAGCAAGAGGCCTCCAGCTCAGAGGAGGAGGACTCTGACACCTCCTCTGTCTCAGAGGATGGAGACAGTTCTGGTGAGAAAGTCTGAAACAATGGAAATAACCACAACATTTTATGTCTTAATCAACATTAAGTTAATGATAATCTTAAGATAAAAGTAAACTAGCTCAATGATGTGTCCATCCTCAAGACACTGCCTGATTACAAATCCAGTCAGACACAACTTCATAATCAAGAGGTGTTTCTGTCTTCAACATCTTTCAGAAATGGATGAGGAGGACTGTGAGCGGAGGAGGATGGAGTGTCTGGATGAAATGACCAACCTGGAGAAACAGTTCACAGATCTCAAAGACCAGTGAGACTGAATTCAATTTTGTCAAGTTTATCTTGTGCCTTTAAAAATGTTGAAAGATATGGGAATTAGTTATGGCCACCTGTGTTTGTGTGCAGGCTGTATCATGAGCGCCTCAGTCAGGTGAACAGCAAGCTAGCAGAGGTGGAGGCTGGACGAGCAGCTGAGTATCTGGAGCCTCTGGCTGTGCTGCTTGAGAACATGCAGGTCCGGACCAAGGTGGCAGGTAGACCTCTGCACACAGATACACTCAGGAAGTCTAACACCCACTCTGGTTTCCTTATTCACTCTGTCATTATGTGTCTGTGTCTTTCCCTCTGCCTTTGTCAGGTATCTACAGAGAGCTGTGTCTGGAGTCTGTGAAGAACAAGTATGAGTGTGACATCCAGGCAGCATGCCAGCACTGGGAGGTCAGACACAAATAACAAACACACTTTAATTACCTTCTGTCTTACAAAGACGTGTTGCTGAGGTGATGCACTTTGTCCAAGGTGCTATTATGTCTGTTGTGTTAATTGTTATTTGAGCTACGTTACTGGTAGAGGTGTATGTACAGTGGTGTATTTTTATTTTGTGTGTGTGTACACAGAGTGAGAAGCTGCTGCTGTTCGACACAGTACAGAGTGAACTGGAGGAGAAAATTAGAAGACTGGAGGAAGACCGACACAGTATAGATATTACATCAGGTGACGTGCACAGAACCCAGTGACATTATGCAATGTCATGCAAGTGAAGCTAAACACATTTTAATTACAACAATAAGAACACACTGCACACAGTCAACATTGTATATTATATTCGATGCAAAACATTTTAATTTGTCTTTCTGTGTCTCTCCGTCAGAGTTGTGGAATGACGAGTTGTCAGGAAGGAAGAAGAGGAGAGATGCTTTAAGTCCAGATAAGAAGAGGAGACGACCCTCAGTGGTGTCTGATATCCTTCTCCAGCTAATACCTCTGGATACATTAATATTTACACTGCTTCTATAAATCTGCTAGGATCTAGATGTGTCCCTGTTTTCAAACCCCTTGTCCTTAACTTCGCTCACGCCCATATATTGTTTACATGCTACCTGACTTGGACATCCTGGAGGACTGGACAGCCATCAGAAAGGTGTGCACATGTGTCTGCTAATATCTAGAGCTGCTTGGTGAGTGTGAGCTTGTCTTTCAACACCCAATGTCTGTGTGTGTGTTTTATCTTCCAGGCTGTGGCTACGCTGGGCCCCCACAGAGGGAAAGCCGACTCCGACAGCCCCGTGTTCCCCTTCAGACAAGACAGAAGCAGGCCCATACTCAACTGCTGAGGAACACAAATTATGAAGCACACAACACATGCAAACATGCAGTATATGTGACCCAGGGTAGCTTTCACTTCTGCAAGCGTTAACATTTCTCTGAATCTTCTCAAGACACTCCTCAGCTAACAGCGACACCAGTCAGTAAGCTGCTTCTGGTGCCAACAGGCACACATCATAAGGACTCACGGGTTTGAATCCCTTTAAAGGACAACAGGAATAGTAGTGTTATTTCCACACATTGAGATAAGCAGGCAGTTTTGTTCAAACTGAATTCATTTGGTGTGTTAACACAGCTGAAATGAGTGTGAATGTGACCAGCGTTGAGTATTGTTTGTCTTCCAGCTGAACTTTTGGACTGTTTTCACAAGTCGTTAGCAGCGCTGTGTTCAACAGCAGATCAGGAGCCTTTGCATCCATTAACATTTGAGCATTTTCTTCATTAAGTATTCAAACCAGGAAATTGCACACTCGGTGACAAAGCAAAGGAGTATAGTTTCACAGGCTTCACATTATTTTGTCTATTTTTGAGCATTAAGATTTTTCATCTTAAACCTGGCAGGTTTATTGAGTTTCCAATGACATATGAGGAAATACTGGTTTATATATGAACCAGGTCGATTGTGCCATAACATATTTTCAAGTTTGTACTTTTTTTCAAAGATAATTTCAGTTCAGCTTAAATGTCTTTTATGAGACTAATTATTAGTTTAGAATAGTTAAATGTTTCAGAGTGCATCCAGCACTCCACAGTGCCTGCTGCACGTTTTTTAACCGATCATTTGTTTTAACGGTGCATCTTGCATTTTTAACAGTTTGGTAGTTTGGTTGCAGAGATTGTGGTTGAGACAAACTCAGTGATAGCTGTCATTAAAATGCAAGCTCACACAACCATTATTATAAGACTGTGTGCACGTACAAGACAGAATTAGTACATTCAGCAAGAATAATTCTTCCATGTCAGCCATCTAAATGTTGGCTTTAACTGCCCTTTTTCAAACTGCTAGCTGTCTTCATCATGACAGTGAAGTGACAAGAGTGCTGCAAAAATGTTACTTCACTTGATCCTCTTGTAGACCATATTTAAGAGATACCTAGACATTTTTATAAATCCTTTATCTTTGGTAAACTGGCTGGTTATTTTCAGGTGGATCTTTGACTCTTGTGAGTTTCCCCTCTTTAATCACAGCTACATCACTGGAATGGCAAACGTAACCATGTTCAGAAATATTTTATAATAACTGAGAATCACATGTAATACGAACATTGTATGCAAAGTTAAAATACCAAGGTATCCCTTTAAAGCAGACATTACTGTTACAGTCTCTTTTTGCTCATCTACCTCTTCTCTGTGACGCTCACTCTTTACAGTAAAATCCACACATTTTTCTAAAAGCCTACTGTGATGATTTTACACTTTACGGACAGGGAAGGAACCAAACCTTCCAGTCGAACCCTGCCGTCCAGTCCTCACCGATTCAACCTGCTGTTTCTATACCATTATGAAAAAACTGCCATTTAATCATACAGATTTTTAATAAACTGTTTAAGATAAAGGTGGTGCACATGTTAAATATTCAAATCAATATTTTTGACAGTTTGTTACACACTGTGTCAGGTACAGTTGTGTCTTTGTTTTTAATGATGTGGGATCATTTTACAATAAAAAGTTGTTTTCCAAAAGCTTTGTGGCACCTGCGTTTATATGATTTTTGCAGCAAAGAAACTGAAAGGTGAACATGCTGATGCTTAACATTACAGTGTAAGTGCTCCAGACCAAAGGGAGCCACTATATGTTTAACAATGGCTCTTTGCATGCGATAATCACATTAACAAGAGTTAAATATTTAACAGCTTTCCATCATAGTGTTTACAGAGTGCTTTACAGGGCCTAGAGACAACATGGAAAAAAGAAATTATTTAAGGAACTAATGAGGAGGCCGAGAGGACTTAACACCAGAGTATATATTCTCATAAAAGGTGATTTCTTGCTTTAAAAGAACACACTGCACATCATCTACATCTCCCCAACACCACACTGACAGCTAAATATAAAATCTGCAGTGATAAATGATGTGATGCTTTATCTCTTCCTATCTCATTATTGCATTCAAGGCTATGGAAACACACTGGCTAGTACAGTTTGCACCTTTTCCACCCCCTCTAATAAAAAGAAAGTTTCAGAACTTAATAATTACTTGAATCTTAAATGTGACTGAGTTCTTAACTTTTAGTTTTCATTTAATTTCATTTTGTTCAGACTGTGACAAGTACTATGAGTTCAATCAGCTGGTTTGGAAAAAAATCATGAAGAAATCCATGCTTGCCACAAAACACTGCCTAATGTTGTCCCTGTTCTTCTTAACCTTCAGCAGTCTGTAAAGGCATTATTGAATTTCTCTCTAAACGAGTTTGGACAGTCAATTGACACTCTGTATGTTGAACGTGAGCCCAGGTGTGTCTCATTTCACTAGAGACAGAACACAAGTGGTTTTAATAAGATTAAAATAAATAGATTAATAAAAAAATCTGTTTGTTGCTCTTAGTTAAAATAACAACCACAGAAATCCATAAAAAAAAGACACAAACGAAAAATACAATAATCAGCTTAACTGCTGAAAAATAATTTAAGGATTTCAATGACATCAGTCACTTCCACAAAACGTTGCAACTTCCAGATAAGTCGATGACGTGTGTGAACAAGTTGCTCTACCTGTTCTTTTCCCAGTGTGGAGGCCCGGCCCAGCAAATAAAAAGACATGAGGAAGGCAGAGGTGTTAACAGACTCACCTCACTGGAGGCTTTGTATTTAACTAACTAGTAACGTTAATAATAATAACGTGTCACACTGAGTCAGCATGCAGAGTACCAGGACCCAAGAACTGGTTTATCGTATGGAGTCATCGTTACTGTTATTAGTCACACCTGGGGTTAAAAAATGTCAGCTGAGAAAACAGTCTGTTGTCACTATATAACAGGAAAAACGTCTAAGAAAGGTATCTGGCCTAGTCTTTGGCCTTACCATGATAATAAAATACCATTAACACATATAAAAGTATTATTTTATATGTGTAATATCTTATTTAGTTTATTTTTTTAGAGTAATTTTATTTTTATGGTTGGTTTTTGTTTTTTTTTGACTGACTTTGAGTAATTATTTTTTCTCTGTACACTGAGCAATAGCCTAACAATAGAAGGATAAAGTCTAAAACATAACAAGAGTATCATAACCTGTGTGTAACTAATTACACGCCTTACCTTTAATGACCCAGCATGATAGAAAGTTGAACATGAGGCATCATTGTACAGGGCAGTAGTCTCCATAGAACCACAGGAGTCACATGCAGGTTGGAAGTTCTCACAGGATTTCAAAATATCTTGATAATTCAGGAAAAAAAATACTTTGAAAAACAGGAAAATATTAGTAAAAAAACGGGAAAAAATACTCAGAAAAACAGGGAAATATTAGTCAGAAGAATAGGGAAAAAATATTCAGAAAAACAGAAAAAATACCCCCCTCCCAAAATAAATTACTCCAAAAAAAGTTTTTTTTCCAAGTGAATGCAAAATGCTTCTGTAGTTTGTAGCTTCATGGATTATGCAAAGCAAGAGCTGAATTAAAAAAAAAAAAAAATCATAAACAGTGTTCAAGTTTTGTAATTTAAATTACATCTCAAATTTATTTTTTTCTCTTTTGTTTCACTTTTGAATAAAAGTTTAAAAAAAGGTTATTCCATATGAACTATGCTGTACAATCAAGGTTACAATAAGTATATATTGGACAGTATCATAGAAAACACTGATGACCAACGCACCATTACTCTCTGTGGCCACTAATAAGTTTGCTCATTAATACTAATTAATGAAATATGGAGATATTCACAATTTGACTCTTTATTCATCTATTAATAATCACTTTTTACAAAATTCACATGTGTGTCATCTCTCTGGCTCTGAAGGTAGCCTCTCTTCCAGTCTGTCCATTTACCACATACTACATCTGCAGGTCTCTGTAACATCATCAAAAGCATTGTTCACTTAGTTGCTGTTTGACATAACAGCTTTGTTGATGAAGGCAAACTCCAATAAAAATCCCACAGCGAAGCCAGTAATAACCAGTTCTACAGTTCAATTATGTTTTCAGAAAATGTTTCATTTGACCTCTGAGGAACGTTAGATCATCTCGGCTGTGTTGCAGATAAAACACAACCTTATGTGTTCTGATATGAGGGTGGTAGAATCCAGGTGAACAACAACACAGGTGCTAAATGGCCAAATATCTAAAATCATGGTGACAGCCCGATAGTCTCATAGTGTGATCGCTTACAGTTCTCTTCCTGTGTCATTGGGATGAAATGTGGATTGATGCCATACATAAAACCCTTCATTCTCTGCCACATATAACATTTCTACAGACACAACCCAAGTCCATTAAAATGTTTGTGGCCTCACGGGGAATAAACCTGGTTGATGATGGGTCAAAGAGAGAGAAAAGGGAGGATGTGAATGAAGCAAACAGAAGCTGACAGACAGCGACAAAGTGGGTTGATGCTTCCTCTCTTCATTAAATAAAAGCTCCTGTTGCAGCCATCCTTCTACCGCTGAGCTAAAATTTAACCAGAAACGTGTCATCTCAAGTGGTAAACCTGGTCATGCTCAAATGGCGTCCTCAGGCGAGGGAGTGTGCTCCTCTGGCGACTGGCTGTGAGGTGGGATGGGGAGGGGCTGCTGAGGAGGACCCATGGAAGGATGTGGGTGGCCATCAGGTAGAGGGGGCCGCATGGGGGGAGCATACTGAGGAGGAGGAGGAGGTCCACTGGGAGGGAAACGAGGTGGGAACATCATCCCTGGTGGTGGAGGGCCCCACACTGGAGGAGGAAAAAATGGAAGGTTACCTCTGATGACATTTAGAGATAACATGGGATTAAAAAGAATTTGACTGCGTACTAGGCATCATGGGAGGGCCCCCTGGTCCCCTGGGAGGGTAGAAATCAGGAGGTGGCGGTCCATAAGGCGCTCTACGAGGGAAAGGACCGTCCATGGGGCCCATGGGGACCATTGGGGGTATGCCCCCCATCCTAGGATCAGCCTCAGGGGGAGTCCTTCGATCACCAGATCCAAGCTGATGAGACAGAAATGTTACAGAAGCTGCACCACAGATCGACAAATTACTCTAAAACACACAGAAACAGCTCTCTCACCTCTCTGTGCTCCTGTTCCCCAGGTCCAAGGTTGTTTTCTCTGTATGAGCCATCTGCATGGAAATCAATGAATGAACAGAGGAAACTGACTAAATGGTATTCAAATGCATCTAGGTGTTCAGTTTGTATTCTGCTTTTCTATTTCCACATGTTCACTCATTTATAATCTTAGAGAGTCAGTATGGATGAGAACATAACGGGAAGGATGACGAGCATCTTTACAGTGACTCACCCGGGAAGTCTACAAGATGAGGGGGTCCTGGAGGGAGACCCCTAGGATGTAGAGGGCCGGGAGGGAGGGAGCCAGGAGGAGGCAGGAGGCCCAGAGCTCCTGGAGGAGGCCTCCTGTACAGTGGGCCTCCTGGTTCTGGGAACATATAGCCTGAGGGAGACGCAAACAGGGAGGGACAAATAGAACGAATACACTCAGATATTGCAAATTGTCAATAGTATAACAATAGTGCTCTATTTTCTGCCACTTCCTGTGCCAAAATTCAAAATGCAGACTCATCATTCCTTCAGCATGCACATGCACACTTTGACTGTTGGCTTGCAAATATAAGGTGCAACAAATAACCTTCACGATGGATGGCATGGCTACACCTGTGCATTGACACAACACAACCACATCTTTAGAACAGACACATGAACAAAATCCATGTGCATGTGGAATAGTGCAATAATGACCGTGATGAGTGTTTGATGACACAGCAGAAACCCTGCAGTGACACATGCAGATATCTCCCCATGAGAGCGAGGACATGAAAAGAAATGGTCCTTGCTCCAGTGTGAAGGCTGAGTCTCACTCTGATGTGCAGGAACAGGAACAAAACACAGCACATTTGTTTTTATAATTCAGGTCATACTGAGTGGACAAGAACTTTCCCCCAACACAGAAAAATACATTCAGTCTTCAATAATCCTTGATATGCTCAGACGCAGGTCAGAGCTGGTTCTGTCAGCTAAACCAGTCCAGTTTTTTTGTTATTTTTGTTTCCAATGGCAAAAGATGAATGGTAGATATATAATAGATAGATAATAGAGCCACTCCGTTCTAGGTAGCACCTCAGCCATGGTTCCGAGCCAGCTGAGCTGACACCAGAAGGCGGACTGCTGTTTTTAAATAGCTACTGTCAATAGTGACTGCAATTTTAATTTCACTCGACCCACATTACACTGTCAACGCTGTTAAAGTGCCGTACACACTGCAGTGTGCAACTGACGAAGTGCCGAGCCTCCGTTTGGATGAAGCGAGTCAGCGAGTGTCCTGTTGAAGATGATGTCAAGGCAATTTCATGCCCCGTCGCTATGGCGATCAGCAGAGAATCCTGCCTACACTGAGAGGGTACTATCGGCTAGAGAGAAGTACCTAATGAGTCGAGTCAAGCAGAGCAGAGCTGTATCATTAGAGGGTGATGACTATGGGTGTGGGAAAAAATATCGGTATGGCAATACATTGCAATACTTTTTCTTCTGATAATATTGTTTTTTTTTCAATTTTTTAATATCAATATTTAACCCCAAAAGTAATGTAATTTGACTTCTGCACGTTCCATATATGTATGTACATACGGTATATACAACTTATTTTAACCTGTATTTTAAATTTCTCAGTGATCAATGTTGAATATCACAATACATCAAAATATCACAATAATGTATCGTATCATGACTCAAGTATCGCAATACGTATCGTATCGTGAAGTCCTTGCCAATACCCACCCCTACTGACGACCTGCCAGACCTTATTGATCCATTCTGTCTTTCTCTTTTTCTGTCACACACACACACCTGGAGGTCCTGGAGGTCCTAGGGGCCCGGGGGGTCCTGGTGGGGGTCCCCTGCGATCTCTCTCCCACGATGGAGAGCTTGAGCCACTGTCTGAATGAGCACCTCCACTCCGCTCCAGCTCTCCTTGGCCACCTGGGGGCTCCATAGGACCACGAGACACTGTGGAGGAAAGGACCAGAGGAAAGAGGCCGACAGCACCAGGGAACAGAGGGAAGAGGGTGATTGAAGATGTTGTTGAGCGTGAGAAGATGGGAGATAGAACATCAGGCAGTTGATGAGTGTGATTTAAGACGGAGACAAAAAAAAAATAGGTGTCATGTGAATCAAAATGAACAGATGAAGACATATCATCACATCATGCTATTTCTCCCATTAACTTTCCAAAGTGCTAACAGCATGCTAGCATTCAGACCATGCTACTGCACATGTTGAAGCATACAGTAGATCATGCTACAGCTGGCTGGTCTCCAACATGCTGCAAGTGTTTACTAGAAAATATTATCAGTGTCCTGAAAGTATATGAATGAAAATAAAGAAAACTAGTGATTGTGTTTTTGTGCATCAATGTTATCAGGTGAGGTGTGCAGCTGCAGCTGTCTATAGGGTGACTGTGGATTTCTTTCTCTCTTATGTGTGTGTGTGTGTGTGTGTGTTTACCTCTAGGAGACAGTCTATTAGGTGGTCCATCCATTAAGGTAGGAGGAGACAGAAAAGCTCTGGTTTCAGATGCAGGTCGGCCCAGAGGAGACGGACCGTATGGTGACCTTTCAGCTGGGGGTAAAGGAAAGCTTGTTAAGTGCAAAATGTGACCTAGGGTGTCCAGGCTGTTGTCTATTAGCCACATAGCATAATATGCACGTGTGTGTGCACTAACCTCTGAAAGGCAAGGGTCTAGCCAGGCTGTCCAAGGCGTAGGGATCTTTGTCAAGGGCATCTAGTTTAAATTGTGTGTCTGTGAGCCTGGAAACAAACACAACTATGGTCAACATGTGACAAACACTTTCTAGCCTGGATACAGTTATATACAAACAACAAATGAAAGCATCTCCAAAAAGTTTTCCTACTGGCATTAAATGCAGAATCTGAAAATTTAATACCTATAGCAAATTTACGGTAAATTTCAGACCTTAATTACCTGGATTTTAATTTAGGACATTTTAAGACTTTTTAAGGAAACCTGTGCTCTGCTTCCATAAATGTATTACTGTCTGACTGTGACCTACTGTTGGTTATACCCTGACTACAGATGAGTACCTCATTTAACACCACTTATAACTTAATTTAAGTTACGTTACTCTACACTTACTTCTGTCTTAAGAGGGCGTTCTCTCTCCTGATGTCTGCCAGCTCTCTGTCGGCTGCTCGGGCTGCCAGCTGGAAAATCAAGCAAAGGTCAGTGAGATACCATGACTTACATACATAGATATGGTCCAGAGCAGAGTACATCATTAAGGTACGTAATTTGAATAGAGCGCTCATGACATTAAAGAGCAAGAAATGCCAGATCCAGTCCCAGACTGATCTATTTGGCTGTAAAAAGGACTAATCTGAATATTTCTGCATGCGTTTGAGGTGATCTACTAACCCAGTTATTGTGAGCCTTCTTCTCATGTGCTGACATTTGAGTCTGGTAAGACTGTTTGGTTTTCTCCAGCTCTTCTTCCATCTCTCCTGCTCGTTGTCTGAAGGAAAAGTGATGCAAAGGTGAGACATGGGATGCTCATAAATACACCCTGCATACTGTCAGTGTGTTTGGTGATACTCTGAGGGAGCATCTACCTGTAGTTGTTGAGTTCCTCCATGGCCAAAGCAATGTTTTTGTCTGCTTTATTTAACTTCTCTTCTTTCTGCATACGCTCCTTTTCCTCCACTGTCAGCAGCCTGCGAACACACACGTTCATCATCATCCTGTACAACTACTTTAACGTGCACTTTCAAATTCTGTGTCCATTTATATGTGTCCATACCTGTGGAGCTTTAGCTCGTTCTCCTGGTACATTTCTGTCATAATATGGAGTTTCTGTTGGAATCTTTGGACCTAAACATGTTAAGAAGAGAAGTTAAGTGAATATTGAACAGCGATATAATAAAACATCAAAGTAATACAAAGTAGATGGCAGCTACCTGTTCTGAGTATTGCTCAGTGTCTGACTGCAAAGATAATTTCTCATTATCCAGCTCCTTAATGCTCGCTAGAGGGAAATGAAACACATCAACAGTAGCACACAGATGCAACAAACATTTCCTGAGATATGTAGTCTCTAAAGTTTCTTTGTAACTTAATGACAACCTAAAAAGAGGCAACTGTGTGCAGCTGACTCACCTTGCAGGTCTTCTTTAGCTTTGACTTCATCGTTCAGTTTGGCAAATACCCTGTCCTTGTCTTCATCTAGTGATTTGAGGTCTGCATTCAGCTACACACAAACAAATGCTCAACATATTAGTAAGCATTCATGAAGAGGACAGATATGTTTTTTTGTTTTTTTTTTTTTAATCTCTCCAGTGAGATTCCAAACATGTTATAAACATGTGTGCTTGTGTCTACTTTGGTTGAATACCTTGGCAGCATAGATCAGTTTCTGGACTTTCTGGAGATGTCCTTGTGTGTCCTTCATGTCTCCTCTGTCATTCTCCCCCTTCCTCCCTGCTGAACCATTGGACGTCTCATTATCTCTTCTGTCCTCACCTTCATCGTCCTCCAGGTCTGAATCCCAAGCTTTCATCCTCAGCAGACGGTCTGTCAAGGACTTTCAGCACACACATAAAAGTAATGTAACCTAGTAAAAGTAATGTAAATTCAATCTTCTTCTGTGGTAACTCTTGAGATTTTAAAAAGGAAATGCAAGGTGCGTTACACAGGAAATAGATACAATACATTTAAGTTAACTCTTTGAGTGCCAAAGATGAGTATGTTCTTCCTTTAAAGTAGAATGCTTGAGTGCCATAAACGAGTATACTCGTCTTTCCATTTTTCGGCAGTGGGCCACTGATCACGGTCTCCCACAGCCTGTGAGTAATGTTGGGGCTTCTGAGATTTGTACTCACAGCATAAAGAGATGGTATATGCCACAGAGATCAAAGCAGGATGTGGAGATGAACGTAATTAGAGAGCAGCACAAACAGAATCTGAACAAAAAGTGGTGATTTTGGTGAAAATGTCCTCTAATCTACCTCTGATAAGACAAGAATGGAACAAGGTAAAAACAAACTTTTTTCATGATGAAATAGAGAGTGCCTTCTGTCATTTGAGCTATTCATTGTTTTCGGAGACATAGTACAAAATATTCTGTGCATCATGAAAGATGACTCAAAATGGCCAAAAATGCTGGCACAAAGCACTTTGGTTTTATAAAACAGCCGGCACTTAATGAGTTAATGCCAGAAGCAAGCATACCATTATACGCTCATCCTTGTTAGCCACATCCTGCAGCATCACACTGTGGGCGACCTCACACCTGCTCATCTCTGCCTCCAACTCACTCACTCTTTCTGCCCATCCCTCCACCTGCTGCCTCAACTGCAGAGAGAAAGAGACAGAAAATGCAGGATAAAGATACACAATGTGCCAAGAATATATCAGATTTTTGATCATTTGATGTAGACTGGCTATAAAGAGTTCACTCGGAAAAACATGAATCTTGTACAGTATGTGATTGGATGGACTGAGTAAAATAAATTTGCTAGGTAGTAATGTTAAAATTTAATTTCAACCATACAAAGGGAACATAAATCAGCCTCATTTGCTAGCATGCATGTTAATGGTAGGTATCTGTGCACATGCAGCATCCTACCTGAGCATTGCTCTCCTGCAGCAGTGCCTTTTCCTCTCCAGCTGTTTCCATATTCCTCTGTAGTCTGTCACAGTTCATATTGTATACTTTCAGTGTGGTTTGTGCCTAGAGACAAACAGGGAGTGACATGGTCATGTGAAACATGGAGGCACAGTGCAGAGGAGGAAAAGCAGCCGAGAGGAGGGACAGAAAAGTGAAGGTGTAGAAACAAGAGGTTAGGTTATGATACCTGCTCCTCCTGTGACTGGAGGTCTTTGGTTTCTTCTTCAAATGTCTTCAAGCTCTCTTCAAGTGATGCTATCTGGTAGATTAAGCATAAAAATAATAATCCACTTTATCAATATCAAACTAAATGTGGATTCAAGTGTCATTCTTGAATAACAACTGCAGGTGCTACAGTTGTTGTTGACAGTAGCATTGTGCTCTTACTCTTTTTTCTTGCTCTATCCTATGTTTCCTCTGTTGGTCCAACTGATCCTTCAGTAGTTCCAGATCTTTATCCAGGTCCTTTTTAGCATGTCCCAACTGTCTGGCTTTGACCTGGTGGAACAAGAAAACAAATAAGAGCAACAGAGTGAGGGAGTGTGGAGTGAATACGAAAAGACAAAGGTCAAATTTGATTATTATGTTTATATTTTTAAGATTTCGATTTTAATTATAGCCACTAGCTGGTGATCATAGTGAAACATACAACTTTAAAGCCAAACATATTGCAGATGTCTTCAGTTCCGCAGTCTTAGTTGAGTTTATTTGTTAATCTGCCTTTATTTTTTTCCCTGACTTACCTCAAGATGTTCTGTCTTTTGAGTTTGGGCCAAGACACCACTGTCCCTCAGTGAGGTCTCCAAGTCATCATACTGCGATGAAACGCCACAAAGATCATGAGTGTAATGAGAGTAAATATGGGCAAGATTCATGCTAGCCACGACAGAAATGCAATTCATCAGCATTTAAGCTTATTTTCATGACTGTCTGCAACAATTTTCATGTGATATTTCTTTAACATTTCATGGCAAATATCATGTAACTCAAAATCAATTTGTTCACAGTTATGTTGTGTGGCAGACAGCAGTACAAACCTCTTGCTGACATTTGCTGAGAGTCTCAAGAACTTTACACTTCTCATCCAGCAGCTGTGCAACCTGCTCAGCCATCCACCGCTCTTTACCTGAAAATAAAGAATATAAAGCTTCTAAACACATTCAACTTATTTTTTTACTTAATGGAATAATATACAGTGGTTCTGTCAAGTCATGAGGACGTGATTATAAAGTAACCAGTGCCAACTCACTTCGATACATTCTGCTTTTGACCTGTGAAGACAACAAAGAGTTGGTTGATAAATCATCCATAGGAACAGGTGTGTCTCTTTGAGCTTGTGTTCACACCAACACTGCTTCTACAAATTCATATACTGTACATAAAATCGTTGTGATGTTGATGTTCATAATTTACATGGCTGTGTACTCACAGAGCTATAACATCTACAGGTGAACAACAGCACTGTCACCAGTCCCACCAGGCTGGAGACAATGACTGGTTCCCATGGCACCCCGTACAGGTCTGGTCCGGGTCTGAAGTCATCAGGCAGTGACGATACAACCTACAACATACACAAAGAGGAAAGCTCTGTTTATTCTAGGAGCTGGTTTTAATGAATGTCCTCATTGTAAGTCTGGGAACAATGTTTGGTACACTCTATTTAACTCAGTGACTTAACCACAATGGAAGTGTGGACATAAGGATCAGCTTCTTGGTGCTGCATGGCTGCCTAGCAAACTACTTATAGCCAAGTACTGTGACTACAATTAAACATTAGAGATGGTTTCCATGCAGTCTAACAGTCCCACAGACCCACAAATCATCTGTTACTTAAGAAGATTACTTAAGAAGAGACTTAAGAAGGGCTTCTTAAATCTCTAAAAATGAGCTAAACAACTAGCTTACTTCATCCAAGGGTAGTTTAATAGTCTTACAATTGAATCTATGATATCTTAGCCAGCATTGAGTAGTTAGCCTTAATTGCTTAGCCTTAAGTTTAACACACACATCTGTTAAAAGAAACAAGAAAAATGAAAACAAGAATACAAACAGTAGGAAAACACAACAGCCTGACCAGAGACACTTATGTTGCTATCAAGTAGCTAGCTAACAAGCTAACTGTAGAGAATTACAAACACATTTTAAGAAGCTACTTAAAATCTCAATGTAGTCTTGACAGCTGGTTACCAGAACTGGTATGACACACATGTAGTCAAACATCACAAACATATTATCTACAGCCTCTCAATCCGTTACGTTATGTCAGCTGTGTCAGCTAGTGAGGAAATGCTAACGAAACCTGCCACATAACGTACATCCTTCACTTTCTCCACGGCGATACTGTAGTAAGCCTCTGCCGTCGCCTGAAAATCGACCGCTTTGCTGGCTAAAGGGTCACTCGACGTATGTTCCGCCATTTCCGAATTATCTCATTTGGCTGTTATATTAGTGATATATGTCATATAAAAACTGACATTAGGAAAGAGGATATGTAGCCATCAACCGGGCGAGCGGCGAATTCACATCCACAACACCGACGCTCCGGGGTGGACCATGTCACATTACACGTCATAGGGGTGGCAGGATGGTGGGCTATCGCTAAAAAGTCCTCATCACGACTCCACTACACGGTATTTTTTCAGACATTATCACAATTATAGCACTACATATATCGATAATTGATAAATGCGTATTAATTTGTTTTTAACACTCACAGATTCATGTAGATATCACTTCACCCCCGCTATGGTAAATGGTTCACTCGAAACGTCACCAATTGTAAAATGCCACACTGGCACATCGGAGCACTTTTAAAGTGACACCAAAACGAACAGGTGTCACTGACCTAAGTTTCTCAGTGTCGCCTAATAATATCCCGGATATTTAACATGATTATTTGATACTTAACACGTATTGTTTTTATACAAAATCGACCTTCCTCAAACACTTTACGACCATGCGGCGCCTGTGTTAAACTATGGCGACAGGGTAATAACAAGCTGGTCAAAGTAAGTAGGACATAGGTAAAGAATTGACTCAAGCACCAGATGTTTTTAGAGCAGGTCTACTCACCGACTCTGTCTCGCTTTCGTCCATTTCAAACCAGAGAATCACTAGTTTTCTAAATACTTATAAAACAGTTTGCCTTTAGAGCAGGTGGTGGGTCAACATGTGTAATAGACCCACCAGCACTCAGGAATGGGAGTGATGGTGACAGAGCTTTGACACTTTGACAGCTGAGACGCATGCAATGGGTCTTAAAGAACCACACAGAAGGTCATTTGGTCAACTCCAGAAAGTGTACAAAGTGATCCAAACTAAGCATGCATACATTCCTACACATTAACCTTCAAGTTATCTCCTAAATCATGTTAAAACTGGGTCAACATTTCTGAATAAAAAAAATGCACCCTACTTTGACCTCATGTCAACTCATTGACTCACAATTCGGTGATGCACAGAATTTTTTGTTATATAAATTATTTTTTCATAATCTTACAAGTTTGCAGTGCTGATATTTTTTGTTGTGATTTAAAGGTCAATCCTACATACAGTTCCTTTAAATCATTATGTTATAACTTTACTGCACACTTATGTTATCTGTGGTTAAATGGTGTTAGGAACAAACCTGAGAGAAAACCTACATGTGTTGCAGCTGTAGATTGATGTCATATCTCAAACAAATTGCACCTTTATCTTTCACTGTTTAGTGATAATTTAATTTACATTTGGTAACCATGGAGATACATCTTACCTGTGCAGTAAACCATATGAGGAGCTGCCTCACTGCATGAACATGTGTTGTTGAGTCTTCAGTAATCTGATGAACAAAGTCCAGGATTTGCTTCATTAACCCTAGAAATTGAGACACAAACATGGTATTTAAAATGTTTGCTTTCCACCTTTGGCAGAATATTATCATAATTCAACTTAATGCTTTTATTTTGAATGTATTAGTGTAAAATGTGAATAATGTTGTGGCCATGGCATAATGTTCCAGGTTGTGTGTCGTAGTAGGAATGAGGATGCAGGAGTCTGAGTCTTATTGATCTTTATCTTTGAATCATCTTTTAAATCCCTCTTGATTCAGGGATACTGGACTGGAGTTATCCATACCTTCCAGCAGCTGTGGTGATCGTGGCTGAACATAAGGATGGGACTTCTCTTGACTTCTTTGTCCCTTCCCTCTGTTTTTCTCAGTCACCCTGTCATCTCCTGTGCCTCCACTCAGTCGTTCATCTCTCGCTTCATCCTCCTTCATCCTTTCATCTCTTGGACTGTTGTTATCCAGACCTACGGAGGAATCTTCCTGATCTTTGCTGTGAGTTGAACAGGATTCACCTAAACAGCTGCCCTCAGCTGTATTTAACAGGGAAACACATGCACTCTGATTGAGATCACTTCAAGTCAAACCCATACTAAATGAAATTCATTTATTGACTGAGGCCATGCACACTTTTTGACACTAAAGCCTGATTCACCTGTGTTGAATGTGTCTCTTGCTCTTGCCAGCAGCATTTCTAGTTTCTGCAGTGCAATGAGCGCTCTGGTCTTTTCTTTGTCCTCCTGTGGTGCATCAGCGAGCCTCTTAGGAGCGACCAGTGTTTCCCTGTGATAATGCAGAAGTCTTTCTATATCCAACAATATTGACTCGTCATTACCGGGGTCGTCATTTGTTGTTTCTGAGCTTCCTAAAATGTAATCCAAAAACTGCAGCTTGTGTAGCCCAAAGAGCTCCATCAAAACAGTCACCTCGTCTGCGCTCACGTAGGTGAGGAGATTCTTGTAATGTTTGTTGAGAGTTTTTGTTTCTGTTGGATGATGATGGCTCTGCGTTGTCGATGGAGATGATGTCTGGGCATCTGTAAAGGGAAACTGCTGCTGCTGTGACACGGTGATGGGAGAGTCTGTGGTCAAATCTTGCAGGTGAACCTGACTTGAATCAGTTGGGTCTTGTTCAGGAGGAACAGAGGTTTGTTCCTCGGACATATCACCTTTGTCAGAATCCAAACTCTGGGCAGACTCTGTGGAGCCCTCAGTTTGGGTAACAAGTGTTTGGCTGAAAAAGCTTAAGGTGTTTTTGAAAAAATCGAAAGCTCCTCCACTTCCAGTCCCTGCTGTCCTTTCAGAGAGAACAATATGTTCAGATATCAGAGCCTGGCTTTCAGCGGGGTCAACCTCCAGTCCTTCAACTCTATGGTGGTCATTGTTTTTCTCCATGTTGATCTCCCTTTCTTCCCTGTCAGTGTCCTCCTTTGTTTCATCGACATATATTCTTTCTTCCTTTTCTTCCTCTTCTCCCTTCATGCCTTCAACTTCCATCTGACTCACTCCCGTCCTGTCTGCTAATATCTGATCCTTGTTGTCACTTTGTTTTCCTGTCCCTTCATCCATTGAGCTCAAAGCGTTATTCTTCAAGAGTCTGTCTTCAACGACTCGAGGACAGAGCTCATTAGAACATTTATTATGGTTCTCCTCTTCCACTTCATTCCTCCTCTCGCCATCCAAGTCCATGTCCTCCTTTTCCTCAACCTCCCCCTGTTTCATTTCATCCGTCACCTTTTCTTCTCTTCTCTCCTCTTCCTCCATCTGACTCGTTTCTGAGCTGTTCTCATCTTGTGTCTCTTTCTTGTTGCTTTCTGGCTCTGGACTATCAAAGTCTTTCTGAGTGTGATCTAAAGAGTGGAGGTCGTTTATCTCTTCTATCTGCTCCTGCTCCTCCTTTAACGCCTTCACTCCCTGGTGCTTCTCCTCCTCCTTTGACTCCTCCACCTCCTCTACTTCCTGCAGCATGTCCTCCTCCTTTGACTCTTCCACCCCCTTCACTTCCTGCTGCTTCTCCTCTTCCTTTATCTGCTCCAGTTCCTGCTTCTCCTCCTTCATCTCCTCCACCTCATCCACTTCCTGCAGCTTCTCCTCCTCCTTTGACTCCTCCACCTCCTCTACTTCCTGCAGCTTCTCCTCCTCCTTTGACTCCTCCACCTCCTCTACTTCCTGCAGCTTCTCCTCCTCCTTTGACTCCTCCACCTCCTCTACTTCCTGCAGCATCTCCTCCTCCTTTGACTCCTCCACCTCCTCTACTTCCTGCAGCATGTCCTCCTCCTTTGACTCTTCCACCCCCTTCACTTCCTGCTGCTTCTCCTCTTCCTTTATCTGCTCCAGTTCCTGCTTCTCCTCCTCCTTTATCTCCTCCACCTCCTCCACTTCCTGCAGCTTCTCCTCCTCCTCTGACTCCTCCACCTCCTCTACTTCCTGCAGCATCTCCTCCTCCTTTGACTCTTCCACCTTCTTCACTTCCTGCTGCTTATCCTCTTCCTTTATCTCCTCCACTTCCTGCTTCTCCTCCTCCTTTATCTTCTCTACTTCCTGCTGCTTCTCCACCTCCTCCTTTATCTCCTCCACCTCCTCCACATCCTGCTGCTTCTCCTCTTCCTTTATCTCTTCCACATCCTGCTGCTTCTCTTCCTCCTTTATCTCCTCTACCTCCTCCACTTCCTGCAGCATCTCCTTTTCCTTTATCTCTTCCACATCATGCTGCTTCTCCTCCTCCTTTATCTTCTCTACTTCCTGCTGCTTCTCCACTTCCTCCTTTATCTCCTCCACCTCCTCCACATCCTGCTGCTTCTCCTCCTCCTTTGACTCCTCCACCTCCTCTACTTCCTGCAGCATCTCCTCCTCCTTTGACTCTTCCACCTCCTTCACTTCCTGCTGTTTCTCCTTTTCCTTTATCTCCTCCACTTCCTGCTTCTCCTCCTCCTCCTCCTTGATCTCCTCCACTTCATGCTGCTTCTGCTCCTCTTTTATCTCCTCCACCTCCTCCACTTCCTGCAGCATCTCCTCTTCCTTTATCTCTTCCACATCCTGCTGCTTCTCCTCCTCCTTTATCTCCTCCACCTCCTCCACATCCTGCTGCTTCTCCTCTTGCTTTATCTCCTCCACCTCCTCCACATCCTGCAGCATCTCCTCCTCCTTCATCTCCTCCACTTCCTGCTGCTTCTCCTCTCCCTTTGACTCATCCACTTCCTGCAGCTTCTCCTCTCCCTTTAACTCTTCCACCTCCTTCACTTCCTGCTGCATCTCTTCATCCTTTACCTCCTTCACATCTTCTACTTCTTGCAGCATCTCCTCTTCCTCCACCTCCTCCTTTTCCTGCAGCATATCCTCTCCCTTTGACTCCTCTGCATTCTCTACTTCCTGCTGCTTCTCCTCTTCCTTTATCTCATCCACACCCTTCCCTTCCTGCAGCTTCTCCTCTCCCTTTAACTCCTCCACCTCCTCCAATTCCTGCTGCTTTTCCTCCTTCTTTAGCTCCTCTGTCTCCTCCATTTCCTGCTGCTTCTCCCCTCCCTTTATCTCCTCTACCTCCTTCACTTGCTGCTGCTTCTCCTCCTCCTTTATCTGTTCCACCTCCTGCAGCTTCTCCCCTCCCTTTGTCTCCTCCACTTCCTGCGCCTCCTCCGGTCCTAACTCTCTCTGATGTGTCTCTGTTTCTGTCTTATTATCAGCTGTATCTGGTGACAACAAAGTCTGTCCATTGATCTTGTTATCAGTCTGAGTTGTGGACATTTCTGGTTGAAGTACGTCTCTCTCTGAATTATTCCTTTCACGATCATCACTACTAGCACCATTTATAACAGACGTATCGGTGGATTCTTCTGTGTTATTGATCTGATTTGTGATCTCAGCTGCTTCTTCTGTTTTGTGATCCTCATCCTCTCCTACAGATTGTCCCACAGAACTCAGGTCAAGTCTTAAATTGACATCAGATTGTGTCAAAAACTCCTGATCTGTGTTACTTGCATATTTAATTTCACCTTCTCCTGGCTCTCTGTTATTATCATTTCCTATTGATTTGGGCATCTGATGATCTTTACCCTCCATTTCTGCAGCTCTTTCCTCATTGAGGACATTTTCCTGTATCTTGCGATCATCTGAAACATTGTCCTCCTCTTCTTCCTCACTGCTGATGAACACTGAAGATGTAACGACCTGAGATGTTTCCTCTAATTCGGTCTGAGGAAAAATACCTATATCACTGGTGTTACTGTCAGGATTTGGAGTTTCTTCCACCTTTGATTCATCACTAGTTTCTGTCAGTGCAGATTGTGATTGACGAGTATCTTCACTCTCTGAGCCTGTAGGTTGTTTGAAGGTATTGTCCTCTTCTGTCTCCTTAATACCACTTCTTGTCTTCACACCAGCTTCACTCTTGTCTTTGCCGAAGCCCAATATGTCCCTGATCCCTACATCCAACCAAGAACCAGACACCGGCTGTCCTTCCTCCTCCTGGACTGTCTCTTTGGCCTCTCTTTCAGATATCTTCTCATGGTTGATCTGCCCAAACCCTAGCGTGCTTGACAGTCCATTTCCTAGCCAATCCAATGTCCCCATCTCTTTCTTCTCCTCTTCACGTAATTGGCTGCCTTCTAGATCCAGAGACATCCTCCTACTCCTGAATTTCTCTGCTGGTTCCTCCTCATCCTCTTTCTCCTCATCTTGCTCTTGTTCTCCTGAATTATCTGTTTTTTTCTCTCTTCCAAAGCTGAGCCACCCACTAATGGTTGAAGTGAAAGACTCATCAGTTTCTCTGTCTTCTCTGCTTTTCACAGCATCGTCAGGTTTTCCCTCTCCTCCCAACCCAAGCCATCCTGTCACTGAAGAAACGACAGATGCTTCAGCCTGCATCTTGTCTTTTTTCTCTCCTTCAGCATCTTCCTCTTTCGTCATACCTAACCATCCTGTCACTGAAGAACCAAGCCAGGAAGAGGGGGTAGACCCACCTTGTTCCTTCAGAGCCTCAGGAGTCTCCAGTACTTCCTTGTGGGTCCCAGCATTTTTGTTTTTGTCCTCTTCTGCAAATGTGCGCTCAGCTTCCTCTGCTGAAACTGCTGTACGAGGATCTTCAGATGCAAACAAACTTTCAGCGTTTGTGACATCTGTGTATGGAGCACTTTGGGTGGTTTCTGACTGGTTTTGGATCTTCTGATCATCATCATCATCCTCCCTGTCCAGATGACTGGAATCAATGGGATAGCCAAACTCATCCATACAGAAGAAGTCAGATTTCTGAATGAAGAGAGGAGGGCTTTTATCAAAGAGTTGCTCAACATGCTGTTCTGAAGCGCTAATTAAATCAAAGCCTATTTACCTGTGTTTCCACTGCTTTCTCCATAGTAGCATAAACCTGCTCCTCTTGCACTGCATTCTTTGGGAAATAGCCAAACTGTTTATCAATCTGAAATCAGAAGAAAGTAGAGCAGCCATCACAGGTCTGTCATTATGGAAAAAAGGAGCACACAACAATCAAAAGGAGATGAAATAAACTTTATGGAATATGTTTTCCTCTTCGTTTTAGGCTCCTTTTCAGCGTCTTTACATTTAAAATTTAAAAAAAGATGTTGTTAACAGCTGTAGTCCCATCAGAAAAAGAGGCTGATTATATGTGTTTTTTAAATTGATATAAATTATTATTTGTTATTTTTAAATCCTTATATTTAACTACAACTGTCGCCTCACAGCAAGAAGGTACCGGGTTCGAATCCCGGGCCGGGGCCTTTCTGTGTGGAGTTTGCATGTTCTCCCCGTGTCTGCGTGGGTTCTCTCCGGGTACTCCGGCTTCCTCCCACCATCCAAAAACATGCATGGGGATTAGGTTAATTGGCTAATTTAAATTGACCGTAGGTGTGAATGTGAGTGTGAGTGGTTGTCTGTCTCTATGTGCCCTGTGATGAGGTGGCGACTTGTCCAGGGTGTACCCTGCCTTCTGCCCTAAGACAGCTGGGATAGGCTCCAGCCCCCCCGCGACCCTATGAGGATAAGCGGTAGATAATGGATGGATGGATGGATATTTAACTACAATCTTCTCCACAGACATGTTCCTTGTACTATATATTACATTATATTAAAAATATCATGTTAATCACTAATAAAATGTTATGTCTCTGAAATAAAAAACACACATGTAGTAGGAGTGGGTCAACTTTAATTCACAGTGAATTATAATAAACATATAATTACTTAAATTAATGCTCTCACAGATGTTTGTCTTCTATCAGGTACAGTGTTGACATGACTCGACCAATCAGAGCTGAGATCCTATTTGTATTATAATCAAGACTAATCACTTTAGCCAAGGTAATGGATGTTTGAGCATGTTTTCCATTCATTCATTCTGTTTTAAAGATGGGAAAAAGATGGAGATTTCACTCACTGTGCCCGCCCAGAGGTCTTCCCTTTTTCCGATCAGTTTGTGGTAAACAAAAATAGTGTCTCCGCGTCTGAAACTCAGGAACCGGCAGTCCTCAGCATGGTGGTCTCTGATGGCCTGCACTCTGCTCATCAAGCCTAAACACACACACACACACACACACACACACACACACACACACAAAGGTGATTAAAATAAGACATGGATGGATGATAAATGTAGAAATGAAAAAAGAAAAAAAAACATAATCGTCGTCATAAAGATGGTTTTGAAAACATATAATGTGTATGCATATCATTAAGCAGAATAATATTGACTTACTTTCACACTCAGGATCTCCACAGATCTTGTAGTCAGACAGTAATCCCAGATTTAAGTGAGGTAAAATCACAAAAACTATGCCTGTACCCCACAGGGCTGTGTAAGAAACAGCCATCTGTCTTGTTTTAACAGCAGTGTCTTAAGAGAAAATGATCATAATAACTCCAAAATATCCCTGGCTAGCTGTGCTGGCAAGTGGACATTGCCTCTCTGTTGCTGCTGCCCTGAAGACTCAATAGTGAATGAGAGAGCTGAGATAAGATATAAGGCTCGCGTGAAGATAATTATTAACACAGAGCAGTGACTGCATGGTGACTGGTCAAAGGTATTTTTGTTTTATTTTATTATATTTTAGTTCAATATTAAAGACATAAATGTCATTTAACCGTGATATAAACAAACAAACACGGCGGCATATAAGTGTTTTCTCACTCTGTATCGTGGACATTTAGTGGACTTCAGCCTTTATCCGAATCCATGTCAACACGTTTGGCGTTCGTCACCATGACAACCAAAGCCGCGCACAAAGATTGCGTCATCAATCCGCGTTTACAACCAAGATGGCTGCCTAGCTTTACCCAAACAGTACCAGCTGTGATAAATAGTTGTTTTTGGCCGCCAGAGACACGTTATTCGTACTTTTCGTACATTAGTTCGTTTCTCTCATATATTAACATTTTAGAAATTAGCCTATCTTAGCTTAGAGTTGGTTCAAAATGAAGTCGGATGTGGAGGAGTTAATGCCAAGGCTGCTGCCTGTTGAGTTAGGAGAAGGTGCAGAGGACCTGGACCTGAATGGACCGCCTAGAAACCCTCGGGAGTACCTCCGACAAGTCCAGTAAGCTCATCCCAGATAACACTCTTTTTTCGCTTGGACACGGGCCGTATGGGCCGAGACCTGCTGTCACCGGAAATGGTGTAAATATGGTGGTTAGTCACCAACTAGCTAGGTTCATGCATCAAAGTTACAAAGCAGAATTTACCCATGACAATCAGTGTTGCAGTCAACGTTGTTTTATCCTTCCAGTCTCACGCTTTGCTCACACAAAATACACCAGGCCTGACAAATGAACACATTTTAACGTTAGTTTTTTCAGTCACGTGCTTGAATGATGTGTTCATGTGTTCATCAGGTTGGAGGCGTCTCTGTGTCCAGAGGTGGTAGTTGCTCAGATTGACCCCAAGAAACTGAAGAAAAAGCAAACAATTAATGCCTCTGTGAGTAAATGTTCACAC
Organism: Synanceia verrucosa; assembly: GCA_029721515.1. Taxonomy (NCBI): domain Eukaryota; kingdom Metazoa; phylum Chordata; class Actinopteri; order Perciformes; family Synanceiidae; genus Synanceia; species Synanceia verrucosa. The sequence continues at coordinate 4,936,671 of CM056560.1, read as the reverse complement.
CATGAACCATGAAGCGCTGCAGTTCAAATGAAACAATGAATGCATCGTCATACAGTGCAGCCTGAGCCTTAATAGTGCTTTTAAAGTCATGTGTACTTTTTATTTGAGTTATAGTAGGAATTAATCATCAGCTGAAGTGTTTCGTTATTAGATATACAAATCAAATCCAGTTAGTATTTTAGTAGTAGTCAGGCTGCTTGCATGCCCTATAAACTGAGCTACACAGACATGCATAATGTTGGCATGTATGGGATTAGCTGGGATGAGAAAAATGCATCCATTGTTGCATCTTGTGTGTTTCAGGTGGCAGGTTGCCATGCAGCTCCAGTGGGTTTCTGCCCCAGCCTCAGTTGGCAGCAGTGCCAAGTCAGCAACTTCTCAGATGTCAGACAGGTAAAATAAAAAAAAAATCAACAACTATAACTTGACAGTTTTTTTCTTTTTTTTTTCAAAATGGTATCACACAAATGACCGAAACCTACAGCGTTGTCTTAAAACCCATTGTTGAACTGTCAAAAAAAATAAATTATTATAATTTAGGACATAATACCTCATAATCATAACCATATGTTACTTGTTGTGATGCGTTTAGGCAGAGTTATTGAGTTGTGTTTTGTAAAAGCATGCTAAGTCTTGATTGTGTTTACTATATAATCTGTTTTCACCGTTGTCAACGTGTTCTGCTTTCAGAGCATCACAAAGAACAGGAGCCACTGGAGCAGCCACACTCTGGACGATAACGTGCTCATGGTGAGTATAAAGAAGAAGAAGTATTAAGAAGTATAAATTTATTAATTTCACATTTGAGGTTTTTCATCAAGACCATGAATCTGAGTTTGAGCAAATCAGAAATTTGACATAGATGCACATGAAAGACAAAGCTGAGTAAAAGATTTGTATTTCTCATATTTACTATATATTTTATGTGTGTATGTGTCTGACAGCCGAAGCTAACAGATGAAGAGGGCTGGAAGAGATTTTGTTTAGGAGAGTCGGTCTATCTGGACACTTCGTCTGGCCCCACAGATGCTGAACCAGAGCCAGCACTGGATTACAGCAAGGTTGTATGAATGTGTTTGTGTGAAGAAATGTTTATTCTCAAACTGATAAATGTATAACATTTCTTGTAATTATATACAGGCATGTAATATAAAATACTTGCGTTGATGTTTTCAGGTGGGCTTCCCTCCTCTCCTCACCATCGTTAGCAGACTTAACCAGGTAGATAAATAACCTCCTCGTTTCCATCTTCAGCTCACATTGAACCAGTTTTCAGCAGTCTGATGATTATTAGTTTTCTCCCACCTCTGCAGTCCACAGTGCTGATGGTGTTGGAGAGTCTAATCTGTTGGTTTGAGGACCACAAGTTTGTTCCCCAGTTGGTGAGTTTATTTCATTAAATCATGTCAGCACATCCAGCAAAAGGGATACAGTAAAATTTAATAGCAGTAATTTCTTTTGACTTTTGACCATCCAATGTGGAAAAGATGACAGTTCACTCACTGTAATTATGTTTTTGCTGGATAATTGTTTATCACAGGGCCGCTGGTTGTATGCTTTGTTGGCCTGCCTGGAGAAACCCCTGTTGCCTGAAGCCCACGCTGCCATCAGACAGCTGGCCAGGAGATGTGCTCAGCTCCGCAGCACACTGGTAGGACTCAGTTTGTACCGCTGTCCTCTAACCTGTGTTACTCTACTACTGCCATCTTCTGCGTAACACCTCCAATATTTGTTAGTGGTACTCTGTTACGTAGCCTGGCAAAGTCTCTGTGTGCTAACACTCAATGGATAATACGTAAACGATAATTTCTTTCAGTCTCATTTCTGGACTGTAATTTTTAAATATGTAACGTTCACATAAAAGTGAATGTCTGCTATTTTTGTTCTGCTTTCATGGTTCCACAGGAGAGTCTGGAAGATGAGAACTTGCCTGCCCTCAACCTGCTCATCTGTCTTGTAGCCAGGTATCCACCACCAGGCAACATTTCACATGTCAGTTAGAAGTTATGTGCATGAAATTCTGCTCACTTTGTTTCTTTCCTGCAGATATTTTGAACAGATTGACCTGGCAGACATGCCAAAGTGAACACAAGGTTGAATCAACAAGACATGAAGGAGGAATGTTGTCAGCCCTCTTCCTGGTGCAGCATCCAGACATCAGACTGTTCAGTAAAGCAAAAAGAAACCTATGGACACTCTAATTAAAGAGAACCAAACACTTCCAAGGATGCAACAGTGCAAACAACAATGTTGGGAGGTGTGGTGACCCAATGGATCATGAACACACAACCTGGATTATTTCAATTGAAATGCAGATCTCTGCTGATTTAACTGGACAGCAACCAAAATAAGATAATGAGTGTTAATTCTTTATGAATTTAGTTTTGGGTTCATGGACGTATTAAAAGGAGGCGGTTTCTATTAAAGTTTGTTTTGTACAATAACTACTTGTATTTTGTAGTTGGTCATGAAGTGATGCAATCCCTGCACATATGTAGTTCTTGCACCATTTTACTTTTTAAGACCTCAACAAATATAGTTAAAGAAAGCAGTCATTTTAGTGCAGGGCTTGACCAATATGGAGTTTTTGAGGTTGATGCAGATTTTTATATTTAGCAGGAAAAAAAATCCAATAATCTCAGATAATTTTTTTTCCCCGTAACACTTGCAACGATATAAACTTAAGACAAAACACTTAACATCTAACTGTCGAGAACAAAATAAGATACAAAATTGCAGAAAATCTACAAACACTGTGTTTTCCAATTAACATTAAATGCAATGTGAAAATTTAACACCTCCATCAAATGTATGGTAAATTTAAGACAATTTAAGACCTTAATTACCTGGGCCCATATTCCAAAGATTCAGAGAATCCTCTCAGAGAACTCTGAGCAAGGAATGGACAGACACTCCTATCTTAGTGAGGAGGTGTGGTTGACCCCGTTGCTAGGTATGAGTCATCATCCCAAAAGCTAGATTTAAAAAAAATAAAATAAAATCTGCTTTTGGTGGTAATGGGCAAAGGATGGACCCTCAAATAATAAAAAAAAATATTTTCTGAAAATATTTTGTGTAAACTTAAACCAATATAGATTTTGTAGGCCATGGCTGCCATGCTTTTTAGAAAATACTCAGATCCCCAATAAGACTGAAAAACATCACCACACATATTCACTGATACCTCACTTTATTTTGAAACCAATTTTCAGTCAGTACAAAAAAAAAATGGAAAACTTCTTCAAAAAACCAGAGCGCAACAAGTACCCATGCGATGAAGACACAGATGCACTGACATAAATCAAATAGTGAAAATAATGTGGATTAACAGCGTCGTCACATCAACTTAAAAACTACCGTACGGGAACGGTTACTGACAGCAGAACCACCACTAGCTCAGCCTTATGATTGGGATGAATAAACAAACATTCAACACCATCTTTTCATCACAGTGCCACAAAGACCCTTATAAATCATGTTAGGCCTCAGATTAAATGACAGGTGGAAAGTGGAGCGTCTCAAACCCGTTTCATGAGGGTCCAGTTAGAGACAGATGACTACTGACTGAATGTCCACTTTAACAACTCTTTTGCCAAGTAAAAGGAAAACAGGAAATTATAAGTCATCCACTGTTTAATTCCTTTTTGATTTATAAATCCCTACGTCATATGATAAAACTCCAAAAGGCCTTTACGTGGCACTTTCAGAGAAAAAGCTAATTTAAAAACGCTTCATGTCACTAAGTCAGTAAATGGTTGATTTGCCCTCAGTGTTCTCCAGCTTTACCGTACGGCAGCTGAATGAGAACCAGATCAGCGTCTCTTGTCCTTCCTGTCTCTATCTTTATGCTCTCTGTCGCTCCGGGACGACCTGCCCCTGCCTTCCTCGCTCCTCCTCTTCTTCCTCTCCTTGGACCCCTTTGAGTCTCTCCCTCCTCCGCTACTCCCTCCTCTCTTGTGGTGACTCTTCTCTTCTCCCTTCTTCCTGTCCCTATCCGACAGCCTCCTCTTGCGCTTACCGCTGTCTCTGCTGCGACTTCGGCTGCTGCTGTTAGACGATGAGGATGACGAGGACGACGATGACGAAGAGGAGCGGCTGGATCCGGACGAAGAGGAGGAGCTTCCGCTGGAGGATGAGCCGGAGGAGGAAGAGGAAGAGCTTTTACTGTGACTACGGCCCTTCTTGGGCTGCTTTTCCTTCTTCCTCCCTCTCCCTCCATCCTCCTCCTTCAGGGGTGCAGGAGTAATGCTGGGGGCCTCCTGGGACTCGGGCAGTTCTTGGGGTGCTTCTTCCCCATCCTGGTTCTCAGCTGCTGGTTTCTGGACCTCGAGGCCAGGGATGATGAAATCCTGCCCAGGCACCGTGGTAGCTGTTTGGGGTTCTGTGCTTGGATAGGGTTCCTGGGTCTCAGCCTTTACTGGTTCCCCTGCAGCGTGGCTGAGCTGGGGCTGACTGCTGTTCGGTGCCTCTTGGCTGCTCATGGTTGGTTCAGAGAACTGGTAATCTTGGGTCTCTTCATTTTGGAGGTCTGCAGACCCCTGTTTTCTGTTGGTTTCACCCTGTTCTCCCTTACTGCTGTCCCCCTGCTCTGGCCCACCCTCCACCTCCATTTCCTCTGACTCTGGACTTTCATCCTCTTTTTCCTTCACCTCTACATCTTTAACCCCTTCCTCTCCTGCCTTCTTCTCCTCACTCAACTCCATCCCTTCCGCTTCTTCCTTCACCTCCTCTTTCAATGCTTCCTTCTCCCTTTCCTCCACTTTGTCCTCCTCTGTCACCTTTTTTTGCCCATCCTTCTCCCTCTTCTCCTCCTCATCATCCTCCTCCTCTTCCTCCATCACTACAGCCCTCTTGTTACCTGTCACCTTAACTACCTGACCTGCTGGCTTACCCTCCGCCGAGTGGTCCTTCCCTGTTGCTGCCGTGTTGCCATCGTGGTCGCGGTTTTGCTGTCGCCGGGGGCGGGACTCCATCTTGCTGAGGTGTTCGGCAAAAGCCTCACGCCTCTCTTCAAACACAACTGTCCAGAAACAAAACGATTAACACACAAACATATTTTATGATCATCTCTTGAGTATGTCTTATGAAGAATAACCCTGCTGACCATTTAGTTTCTTGGTGGAGTCATCGAGGAGTTTCTGTGTGGCGGAGCACATTTTTCCAGGCACGTAGAAGATATGAGGCTTGGTCTTAGTGCGAATGTATTTCACCAGGCGATTGTTGTGGCTGGTCCACTCCTCTTGCTGTCAACAGGGGAAAGAAAAGGCCACATGTAATTCTGTTTTTCAATGTCTCTTGTTTCTACAGGCTCAGAAATTATGTTAAGAAGAATTTTCTTACCAGCTGAGCTAATTCCACTTTCTGCTCTAGTATCCTCAGCTCAGTTTGTTTGGCTCTCCTCTCTTCAAACAGCTCCCTCTTATCACTCTCCACCTTCTTTTTCTCAGCCTCAGCCTGAACCTCAAGCTTCTGCTCAATCTCTGTACGTCGTTTTTGCTGCGGAGGCAACAGCAGACGGTAGACAGAGATGGGATTAAGCAGAGGAAGATAAACACAGCAGGGGTGAAGTGTTTAATTGTGTTGCCTGCCCTCCCTAATGGAAGTGACAGTTCATAAAAAATTGACTTTGCTAACCTTCTCAGTGGAAACGGTGGATTCTTGTTGGAATTTTTGTAAGGTCCCCATCAGCAGGCCGAACATACGCCGATTCCTGAACAAGAAAACAAACCCACCATCACAAAAAATAGAAATGTTCAACTTTAATATCATTAATATTGTTCCCTTGAAATTTGCTTTATGTAGGTCACTCCTTTTTTTGGAGTCTAACTATAAAGATAATGACAGTGATCAGTTTTGAATGTCAGGACAGCTCCTGTTGGCTTACCTCTGTTTGCCCCTCTCATCCATGGTTTGATCTTGAATGAGGTCTTTGCGTGTTCTCTCCTTGGAGGTAGCTACTACAGACGACTGCAACGCCGGCTGAAGGACGAAGAAAACAAGAAAACCAATTTGTTAGATCTGCTTATCGTTCCTGTAACTGACCGTTTAAGCTCCTCCTGATGTTTGGTATCTGAATGTGACAGCATATTCAGTCCGTCTGAGGTTTTTGCTCCACCCTGAACACATCAATAACAGCACTACCAACACAGGAGATGAGCTCTTTGGCCCTGTTTACACGAGAACGCTTGTTGGTAAAAAGTACAGAATATTTTAAAAGAAATGCCTTTCGTTTAATCGGTGACCGCAATTTTTGGGGCTTTAAACACAAAAAAAGGAAGCACCCTCCAGAGTGGAAAACTTGAATATGCTCCGCCTTTCTGTCAACACTGCCCTCTGCTCACGTTGTGTACACGTTTACATCACATGCACCAGTACAGGGAAATAAACAAACATGTCGGATTATTTCCATGAGTCAGACCTTCAAAATGCTCTGGCAGCTCTAATAATCATATGAAGAAATTCTTCTTATTACTGGTAGCCATGTTTAGATGGCGGTGTTGTGCAATTGCAAATCACAGCACAAACCAGCCATCTGGCGTGCATACCCAATTGAATTCCACACACATTTGCATCACTATATGCATGCAGATTTCCTCCTGAAAACATTAGTCTAAATGCAGAATAAAAAGTGTAGATGCGCTGCCATTTCAGTCTTCTGTTCGGACCATCATTGTATAAACATAGCCCCAGTTCTTACCTTTTTGACATCATCATCATCCTCGGCGTCGCTGTCGTGACGCGTGTCTCTCCTGGCCCTCTGGTCCCCCGCCAGCCTGCAGAGACCCACAAATATAAAGACACCCATTAGCCTAAGCAAACACAGTGGCTTTAACATTAAAATGTATCTCCCTGAACAATACCAGCAATTTGTAAATTTCACAATATCAACATTACATTTAACTATTAAAACTAAAATAAAACTTCCTCTACATCTGGATGGACCAAAGCTTCAATGTAGACACTTTTAGTTTGTTATTTTGAGAGTTCAACCACTGTTTAGAGTGTTGCCATTAGTACAGTTGGATACACATGGATGTAGAAGAAGTTAAATCTCACCTGAGCAGGGCTCCTTCAATGTCCCTCTGCTTGGCAGGAGGGCCGCCGCTTCCCATGTCTGAGAGACTACGCCTGGGAAAAGTACAGAGATGATTAATGATTAGATGTCAACAGGCACTTCAAAACAATCACATTTTCAAAGTAAGAACACATATGCCACCTGTGTGTCTTTTGTCGGACAGTATTTTCATTTTTTTTTTTTTTTTTTTTAAACACACTCCACTAACACAAGGGAATTAAAAACAGATTCCTGCATATGGCCAATTACTTTAGACCAAACCACCAACATACATCATTTTATTACACATTTTTAATACAAATGCAGCACCTACATTCACCAAATGTCGTTTAAGTTTCGACGACTTTAGAAAGGCAAAAATGAGGATGGTTTGAAGAGGTGTGTATTTTCACTGGTAAACATGGACCAAATCTCACAGCTTGTTTTAGTTTAGATTCGCATGGCTTACAAACTATTTGAGCTCCTCGAGTCTACCCCTACCTAAATAAGCATGACTGCGATTAGACATAGCCGTCTGCAGCACAGCTTTACCTGAGCAGGTTGATTCCTCTGCCTCTACCTCCACCGGGGCCTGCCATGGGGCCGCCGAGCCGACGGAGCTGACCCGGTCTGAAAACATAGCAAGAAAACCAGGTCAACACACAGCAAACAAAACAAGCCGTTCCACCGAGTCACAACACCAACATACTGGCGTTATTATCTCGATAATGTCATTACTTCATGGGATCCCTTTGGTGCTAAACAAATACGACTAAGGTGACATTCGGACAACGCATGTAGGCCTTGAATCAGCCACGCTAACGCTGCTGGGTATGATAATCAAATTAAAGAGCAACTGCTCATTCCGTGTTTTTTTTTGTTTTCAAGTTCAGCGAGGCTTATTAGTCCGTTTGAACACAAGTGACCTGGTGTCGGTTCGGCTAACATAAAACAGCCTAAAGTGTAGCAATGTTTGCTAACTTGCTAACTAGCTAACCGACTCATGCTAACATGTATCGCTAATCATTTGAAAGCTAGCAAGTTGGTTAGCGCAGCACTAGAAATACACCAGAAAGCTAAATAACTACACCTTTCTCACCTAGATTCATTAGGATCACGTCCCGTTAATTTGCGAATGTTATCATCCACAGTTTTCAGGCTTTCTTTTGCTTTTTCGAGCTGGTCTTGTAAGCTCCGCACCACCACCGCCATCTTGCCTCGAATTAGCGCGAGTCACGTGTTCTTTTCACTGCCCTTTGTTTTTTCTTCGTGTTTGGTCAAACAGCTGGCCTGAGGCACACTGCTGCCCCCTGCTGCTACCAGATAGACAGATGGACTACTACTGTATAGACATCTCACGTCTCCTCTGTGAATATGGGTGTTTTATATTTTATATCTTCATTTTTATTTCTTGATTTGCGTGTGTCTTTAAGCCGAGTGACTCAACAAAATTTCGTTATGCGTGTATCATGACAATAAAGACTCTCGAATCTACATGTGCAATGGTATAAGCTAATGTCTTCAATAATGAATAATAATTTATCCTTTATTCCAGTGTCAAATATGTCAGTGAAGTTGAATAAGTCTTTGGTATTAATCGGCATTGACTTGTTTGTCATCTCTATGGTACCCGCAGGACACACAAAAATGTGTTGTTTAACTGCATAACACCAACAAGACAATTCCATCGACATGGAAAGGCTTTTTGTCTGTGCTCTGAACAAAACAAGAAACAAAATTAGCAGTGAGGCTTTTTTCTTGGTTGCGTCTGCAAAATTATGGGCAAAGAAATATTTACACCATCCAGGCTGCTTGTAAAATAGGTTATTAGGAAAAGCAGCTTCACAGAAATGCCTTTGTTGATGGAAAGTTGCTGCACCATCCACAGTTTTTTTTCTAAATTAAACAAAGTAATTTTCCATTTGTAAACTTAAATACTTGAGCACTGAAAATACTTTTTATTAAAACTCAAAGGGGCTGGTCAGGAAGAAAAACACTACATGTTACAATTTCCTCTCTCTCTCGCTTTTATATATATATATATATATATATATATATATATGAGTTTTGAGTTGAGGGAAAACCATCATCCTCATGTGCTGCCTCTGCCTTTTAGTATCTTTCTCTTCCATTTACACCCTCTCGCTCACCTCATCACTAACCAGCATTATTCCCTCTATTGCCCATTGCTGTGTTGTCATGGTGACAGTGCTTGAATCTCATTTGAGTGTTTCATGTTGCCCTCTCACTAGAGGGAAAGCCCTGCAGTGCACTGCCACTCCTTTCTAGGGTGTTGCTCATATTCAGTGCTCCCTCATCAACTGGGTGTTTTCTGTAACCATATGTACATTTATAGTGTGTTTTGCATATTTTCCCAAAGCTAAATAATATTTTTTTTAACACCAGGAGGTTAGGGGCTGAAGCTGGAAACAGGAAGTGAGTCAGACAATGGAAGCAAACAACTTTTTAATGCTTTTATTCACTGACTAAAAGAAGAGAAGCATTCATTCAACATTAATTCAAATCAACATTCGTCAGGTGAACGCCATCTGTCAGGTAAGAGGTTTTACATGGAGATTTGAAACATCGACTCCTTTTTTCTCCCTGACAGGACCGCGGATCAACACTGTTCTCTACGATACAAATCGCTTCTCTCAGCTGGAGGCGACTCTTTCCCTGCAGACTAAAACATGAACACAGCTGGAAAGGATTCAAATCTGAGTTTTCTACTATTTCAGTCTTAAATTGACCAATGAGCAATTTCACAGGCGTAGATTAAGTCAATTTCTCGACTACTTTGTGGACAAATGGAGGAAAATTCTCAGACTGGAGCTTGCTGGTTAGAACCCATGCCGTTACTCTCACTTAGATGTTTGCAAATCTGCGTATAGCTCAGATCGGACAATTTTCAAGAAAACAAATGAAATGTATTCAAAATATGCTCTGTACTGTTTACTCTACGTGTGATTTGAAATCTTGTCCAGCTGTGTTTTGGCTTACGCCTGGTTCCCTGCTTCCAGAAAGAAGGCTGAAAACCCACTGCTATGTGCTCACTTTGACAAACACAACCACACAGGAACATAACGCTCAGAATATTCAACATTAAGGATGGTAAAACCATTTTCGCAAAAACACGCACAACAACATAGCTTCCGATTTACAAAGTCTGTGTGATTTTATAATATACTTCATGTTCATAAATTGAACCCGGACATGTGTTGCATAAGAGTATACCACGGTAATGCATTGTCGATACCTAATACAAATATGCACTGTGTAAGTTTATATATATATATATATATATATATATGTCTATTTATATATTTTATATTTCTTCCTCTACGGTTTTCTAAAGACGCAGCCGGGCGCTGTCAGCACTGCTCGTGCCCCTTTGTGGCCACTAGTAAAGACTGCTGTTATTGCAAACTGTCCTGATTTTAAACAAATGCACAACATTCGTACCACGATAAAACTGGGGCCGTCTAGCCGGTCTCACAGAGACCAAGAGTGAGCCCGCCGTCACCGCTGCTGTCGCTGGGCTGGCTGACCAGAATCAAAAGATCTTAAAATGAAACGATACGATTTCATAAATCATCATAAGGCCAAGTATTGTCTTTGCAAGTTCTTATTTAGTTAATACGTCTTCATTCGACTGTGTGACAGTGAGAAAAAGAAAAAAAAAAAAACTACATGTAAAAAGTGAAAACAAAAGAGAGAAGAGAGTGGATTATATGCATTCCTCTTGCATAGTTGTGTGGCTGGACTGGGCAGCAGGCCTGCCTGCCTGGCTAATTAGGAGGTTTTGGCTCTCCGGACTTGACAAGAAAGACTCTGTTTAGCAGTCAGAAACATCAGAGCCACGCTAGCGGAGATCTAAATGAAGACAGTTGGCTGACACTGAGCATGAACATCTCTCAGTTCCTTGATATAGCCGGGCTCTATATCAACACCACAGCTGCTGACAGAGTTTGGCCAGCTTATCTTCTCTTTTGGTTGTTTCTTCTCTAGATATATGATAATGTCCCGTGAGAACCTTCCCTCCACTGAGATTACATCTAGCCTTAAACACATCCACAGGACTGATTTTATACCAGTGAAATGCACATCCAGTGTTTACAGAAGCGTACATCAGGATGTTACTGTGATTCTTCACAATCCTGCAGTCCAGCCCGATGTGAGCCTTTCCAGAGTGTGGTAGTAGTCTATGGTCTTAGCATTTAGGTAAAAAAATAAAACGAGGACGTGAACTCTCACATCGGAAGAGGAAACCCTGTATCTTAGCAATAATCCTGTCAGAAACATCCTAAACCTCAGGTCCTGACTCATCTTACGACCTCTTCTCCATAGCTATTTCACAACACTACGAGAGAGTCGCCAACCCTCAAGCTGGCATAGAGTCTGAGCAATGATCAAAGAGGAAATGAAAGTGGTCTGCCCTGTGGCACTGAGCCTGTTCACACTGATGTCTGCTGCTTTGGTACTAAAATAACATGCTCACACATCTGTCCATGTCACTGGTGTTAGTACTGGCTAAGTATCAGCACAGAGGCAGAATAGATGGACCCACATCCCTGTAAATCTCCAGCTCTGCGATCAGTTTTAGTAAAGCGTCTCAGGTGGACTGCATTAGAGGCCAGCTCTGTGGATTCAGGCCACAGGGGTCTTGATATCTTCCAGGATTTCTCTAAGAATGTATATAAAGAGCACAGAAAAAAAAACAACAACAATAACAGGTGAAAATGCAGATTGAACTGGTTGCGACCACATGGATGTACAGTAACTGCTGGTAATGGTCTCCTGAATAACTGACACCTTGTCTCCTCTCTAGAGCCTTCAAAGCCGTCACTGTAATGGCAGAACTCATTAAAAACGAAGGCTCTGCTTTCTGCTTTGTCAGTCGTACACAAACATCCGTCTGCATATAGTGTATAAATAAGTCCAGCCCAGACTCCAGCTGCCTACTGTGACTTGTGTGCATTCATGTGTGTACTAAATACACACTCTAACTTCCTCTTTCAGTATTGTGATGTTTGACCTGGCAGAAAGAGAAGCTGGTCTTTATATTTAGCACACAGTTCAAGCTGCTTTCACACTTGTGACCTTTGGTGTACCGGACACAAAAGGCCACCAGAATGGCCTCAAGATGCTGAAGCATCAAGTGAAAGCAAAACTTGGCGTCGCAGGAAACACAGTCGACCACTTTGTTTAAATAAGCACTTCCAAAACGGCATCACACCTCCACTCTGCTCAGACCAGCTGGTAATCTGGTGTGACCGCTTGATACTAGCCGCGTCCCCGATGCTCTTTGAAAACACACCAACTCGTTGTAAAGTAAAAAAAAATATAGTATATATATTTATATAGAGTCTAACTTCCATGCAGATGCTTTAACCACATAGTAAACAGTTAGCGAGTCAGACGGCCTGAGCGACCCCCCACCCCATGTGGAATGTCCTGTTCTTAGCAGATCTCTAGCAGCAAAAATCACATTACATATCCAAAACCCTGGGACCAAACACTCCCCCGTCACATGTGACCTTGGCCACGGACTTGCCATGCAAAACGTCAGAGTCAGAAAGTAGCATCAAGCATCTGAGGGAGTGCTTAGACTCTGACTTGTTCTGAGATCGAACCAAACTCCTCCTCTTTAGTTTTACATTCACTCCCTCCTCACAGTGAAACAGGTGATGGGGAAAAAAAGAGGAATATGGAGGTTGGTCCTCTCTGCTGACATCTCTATCTATGTACTGGACCTGAAAGACCTTGCCACGTGTCCTTGGAAAACCTGGAAAATGACTGACCAATTTTCCAGTCATGGAAAATGAGGGAAAAAAAAAGGTCCTGGAAAATTATTCATGCAAAGGGGTTGAAGGGTGACTTTTAAACCATTTGCATTCACGCACAAGGCATGGGGAGGATAAAATAATAAATAAATAAATAATTTTCCAGGAGAACTTCAAGTTTCCAGAATATTTGTCCTTTTTTCCATTATCCGTATGTTTTCCATGACTGGAAAATTGCTCAATAATTTTCCAGGTTTTCCAGGACACATGGGAACCCTGTAACGCATGTTGGTTTTAAATGTCCATGTCAAACCTTCTGCACAGCCAGTGTGAAACTGGGTGCAGCCAATAATAACACAAACCAAATGTTTTAGCACTGCTCTGCTTTGGTCTCTTTTCAACTGCAGAATGCATTTCACCTGGTCCAGCACAGTATATCAACGGAGAGGTAATGGCCACGAGTTCACAGGAAGAAACTGGAGCAGGACTGCTAAGAGTAAAGACAGAATAAAAGGGGTGAGAAGGAGGCGTGGAGTAGGACAGAATACTGGACCAGCCTCCCGCCAGTGTGCAAACATGGGCACTTCAGATAGACTTGTGTCTGGGTTAGGTCTGTTCCACTGTGGTCTTTGGCAGCTTTAAAAACACATGCAGGGAGGAGAACAGATCCAGTGACTCCTACTATTCATGTGAACGAGCTGGAGGCCTGAGCTATTGTAACATTCCCTCCTCCTCCTCCTCTTTTTGAAAACTGATTGTACCCTGAGAACGAAGGATTCCTGTTGCTGTTTCCTGCTGCGGTAGAAGTGATAAGCTGACCATGAGCAAACCCCCACTTAAATACACACACACACACACACACACACACACACACTCAATCACTTGCAGAAAACACATGACGGCTGCACTGCTGGCAAATTATTCACAGTCATGCCACCACACACGTCTACCAGGTACTATTTCTGAAATCTTACATAAAACGTGCACAAAAAAAAATATATATATAGGCACGCTCTAATATTAATTAAAATGTATGTGTGTTGATGTTACTAGCTACAGTAGCTTCTAATGCTGCTTCCCTACAGCTTGAACTAATGGTCATAACAACAACCGCAGACAACATAACTTGGCGAGAGCAGATGTGTGAAAAGCAGCCAGCTTCCAGGCACAAGACGGAACATCGAGCCGGCGATCATACGACTGGATCAGGGAGAAGTCATTTTTCTGCGATGCTATATTTCGCCAAACTCACTCCTCACTTCGTCTCACTTCTTTTCTCCCAGCGAGGACGACACAGAGCTCTTTCCACAGCAGCAAAAACTAACAGAAGCACTCACGAACAAGACATTATTTTGCTCTGCCGTTCTGCTCTTATGCATATTGTGTACATCATCTTTCTTTCAAAACATAAACCTTTAATAAAGAATTTCTCCTGGAGCCTCCATATAGGAAGACTTTAAAAAAAAAATAAAAAAAAAAATAAAAAAAAATATATATATATATATATATATATATATATATAAATATATTTTTTTCCCAATTGGGAATATTACAGTCAAATGAAACTTTTACTCTGCTCGAGCTGATAATAGTCTGAATTTCTTCTGGACGGCCCAGAGGAGGAAGCACACACGGGTAGGTGAGGGTGGAGTTTGTAAAATCAGCTTTTTAAAATAAGTTGTTTGTAAAAATGATTAACTCAACACAGATGATAGTTTGAAATCACATTCTTCTGTATATTGCTATGATATTTCCCTCCTTATCAGATGATGCCTAAGCACACTACTAACTACAAACAGCTTAATTCTCTCACACAAAGAAAGAAAAAAATCAGTGGCGGAGAGGAAGAAGATAAAAAGCCAACATATTTTGGTCTGGATGTGTTATGTTGGCATTACTATCCCCTCTGAGTGTTTGAGTGTGCAGCTCTATTTACAGCCACAGACAGCCTTTAAAAGAAACTCCTGGTACCAGAGTGCATTTATCCTGAGATACGGACCAAGGATTAGAGAGACTATCATGGCTAAACCATTCAGGTCCCTTAACAGACGGGCAAACCACTGGGACCAATTTATTCTGAACCAAGCAAAGTGCTGGCACACTGTAAAACTCAGGATCCATATCAGGCCAGTTGGAAAAACCTCAGGTCTACCCTCTAAACTACAAACCTTGATATGGTCCTTCACAGTCTGCGATGCCATTGTCTTGACTTCTGAAGCACTATGATGTGCAAAACAAGTGAGCTGAAGCCGTTTAGGAGGCTAACTGACAGCATTTAAGTGCTCTACAGCTCAAAGCATCAGAAAAAAACCCAAACCTTTTACTCACAATGAGCTTTATAAGGAGCACAAGATTTTTGGTCGGCGATACCCGGCTTGAGCCGTGACCGTGGCATGCTCGTTCTTCCACAGAGCCTGAACAACTTTTCATTTATTAGGGAGTGAGACAGGAATCAATAAAAGTGACGATTATTCAATCAAGGCCGTGTCTTCACCCCCAGGTAATGAAAGCCTGACAAACAAGCCAGTTACAAAGCTGGACATGAACCATTGTGCCAGACAGGAAGTCTTTTCACGACTACATTCAGTTCAGACACTAATTGGGCCCAGCAGGTCCTCCATCGACAACATGGACTCCCGTCACGCCCCACAACGTCTACCGGAGACATAAAACGTGCAATGAGCAGCTTGGTTTTGCCATTCTTTAGTCTTCATCAACCTAAATCTTTAAAAACAAATGTATGATTAGGTTTACTGATCCCCCAACCGAGGCGGAGTGAGGGTTTATCAGATGACGAGATAAACAAAATCACTAATAACAACAACAGAAAATGAACGGCTGTTTCCAAGGCAACTGTGACTCAAGAGGAAATTAAAAATAATAATAAAAAAAATAACAACACTATCTCACACCAACTGATTGTTTCGCACCCTACTGGACAGCGTCACCACCGCTGTCCTGATCGTATTCACATTAAAAGCCTGCAGAGAAACACCAAAAGGTTCAGACCTGAAACCTCGTTGTGCTGTCGGTGCCACTTCTCAGTAAAAATTGTCAGCCATGGCTCCCGGTGGACCGTTCGGCATCCAGATGCATCTATTCAGCAGCTCCGACTGCTATATCAAGATATGCATCTGCCAGATTTCTGAGACAAATATAACTTTGCAGCAGGCTTTCAAAATAAAACAAACACCTGACTGTCCAACAGAATGAGAGTAACATTCAGTGCATCCTTTTCTTTTCCCAGGTATCATGTTTTACTCCAAAACATAAATCCATCATTGAAAAACAAAACAAAACTAGTTCCTGCCTACAGAATGGCTGGCATCACTGCAAAACCTGGGTTTGGTATTTGCCACCTCAGGGAAGTTGTTCTACAGAATACTGGTAAATGGCAAGAATTTGGAAGTAGTCAAAGAGATTTCTCAAATGTATATACACATACACACACACACATATATATATATATGGCATTGTGGAATGAAATCCCCTTTAGGATAATACAGAACTAGTTGAAGCTTGTTTTCTTTAACTTGATGATTTCACATTCTCTGGCTCTGGAACCAGTGATACCAGTCAGGAAGTCATGACCTTTAAATAAGAACAAAGGCATCTATATTCATCCTGAATATAGAGAAATAAGATGCAAAGATTCACCCCGAGCTCCCTACAGATTGAACAAGAACAGAGCAGGGGTGTGTTGTACTGTGACAGGCTGAATTTAGTAGTTTAATCGACTCGCGGGGTTTCCCAACTATTCAACATGTGAGCAGGGTGGGAAGTTGGCGGCAAGAGTGTAACAATATTCTCCATAACACCATCAGTAAAGGGCATGAAACCCCTTAATAAAACCATTTACAAATGATCATATATCTGAGTCACAGCACTGACACAGTGTGCATTAAAACAGACCAGCACATGCCACAGTCGGCCACATTGCAGTCGAGATCCCCACCCTGATGCCGAGGCTCTCAAACTAGTGGACAAGTGCACGAGGAGCTCTTTCAGAGCAGCAGAAGAAGCAGCTATAGTTGTGTTACCCAGGAAGTGATTGATTAGCTTACATACTCCAACTTTTGCTCGAGCGCAGCAGATGGACCGACACAGAGCAAAGACTTTAAAAAAAAAACAACAAAAAAAAAAACACAACAACAACAAAGAGAAGAAAAGAATGTTCACAACTAATGCATTCTTTCCCCTAAATCCCACCGGTCTATCACTCAACCCGCCTGCATGTCCTGTTCTAGCTGTGAGCAGGATAATAATATATCCGTTTTTTAAATATACACAATGCCTGTACAGGCAAGGGAACCACCACACAGGAAAAACAAGATTATACACAGAGCAGGGAGGGATGACAAACAGTCAAAAAAAAAATAAAAAAAAAAAAATAAATCAGAGTAACGTCATAGAGACTCTGGAGGTTATTAAGGTGAAGGAGGGACATCGAGCTCTGAATACTTGTTGCTCAAGACCAGACCAGACAGGGCCATGCCAGGCAAGAGGGCTTCGAAATCAGCAGCTTCACCCACTTTATCAGACAAATAATAAAAAAAAAAGCTCAAATACTGGAACCATAGATTGGTGTTACTTCAAATTGAAAGAATGTCAAGCTTTAATAAGAAAATCCAGTTTTAAAAAGGATATTCCTGATTGGGAAATGTAATCAAAACATCAACATTTAGTCTGTCCAAGTCACTGGCTAACTAGATATTCAAGAGCCAAAGCAAGAGAACTCGTTGGAAAATGTTAGGACCTGATTGTGTTCTAAAACCCCTGTGAAAGAAGCACAAAAAATAAAAGTAATTAAAAGCTCACATCAGTTCACATAAATGTAATTCACAGATTGTTTTAAGATCCAGTTTAGATTTCTCACTTAGGTCTGCTTTTGGCCTGGTTCAGAGGTGTGAGCTGACTTGGACTTTGGTTTGGCCTGGTCTGGTCTTGACACAGTTTGGGCTGTGATGTGTTGGACCTGCTGTCCCCTGCCTACATGCCAACACTGAAGGCGTGCAGCTCGCGGTGGAAGTGCTGGGTGGGTTCGGACAAAACCAGGCTGGAATCCAGGCAGGGGTGCCAGACACGGCCGAGACCCAGAGAAACCTCCTTGACCAGGTTGTGGACCGGGTCGCCCTCCATGCACACGGACTGGTCCGGATCGAAGTCGATGCTCTCCTCGGAGACGGTCAGGACGCGAAGGCTGGAGCCTCGCAGCCGAGAGATGGCCACCAAATTATGGGACCAAACAGTGTAACCTACAGGGAGAGATGTGTTCAGGGCAAGCAAACTGTGACATATTATATGATGCTCTACTGGTTGCAAATTTGCAGTCATTACGATTGGAATTCCTTTATGCCACTCATGCATCTCACAAAGTTGCAGAGTTGGAACTTTGACCTACTTCTAGACAAACAGGATGGCTGTTGAAGACACTGACAAAACAGGAATACTAATTGCATTGTCCACACCAAATAGGGTGTTGTATTTTAAAACAGACTTCTCAACATGGACAAACCGTCTTCATATTTCTTACTGTAGATCCCTGAAACAACAAGCTGAAAACTCACCATGTATCACCAGTACAGACAGCTGAGTGCATCTCCATGCCAGAAGGACCAACGGGTCTTCATTTCGATTGACGCTCAGGTCGGGGAAATCGGGGTCATCCCTCAGGAGCAGGAAGTGAGTCAGCGTTTTGTTGTACTGCTGAGAGATGAGCTCCAACGTGGCGTCGGTCACCAGTGTGCTGTAACTGTCCAGGTGGAGGCGCTCCAGAGGAAGGCTAGGCTTTAGGACTCTGAGAAGCTCCGAGCTGTCGACCTCCAGGGCCATGATGTACACTCGCAAGTTGGCACTCACACGAATCTGAGGAGGATCAGGTCAAATTACCTGAAGTCAGAACTCAAGTTCATTGGCTTAGGGAATTTCAAACACTCACGATGTGTCATAAAATGCAGCAAGAGACTGGCATATTTTTGTCTGTTGGAGCCCAAGACGACTGTGAAGGTAGATGTTAGATTACCAGTTGGGGGGGGGGGGATTATTGATATGGCAATATGTAGTGATACTTTGTCTTCTGGTATAATATTTATTTTTAAATTCTTAATATCAATTTTTTTCCCACCCAAAAAAGTATGTTTTGGGTCAATTGTAAATTCAGAGCAACTTCTGCACGTTGAAATAAAAATTTAAATAAAAAATAAAATAAAAAAAAAAATTCCATGTTAACATGGTAACTTTGACAGCCCTAATAATATATGTACTGTACATATACAATATGTGTATGTATATACATACATATATCCATACTGTATATACAACTTTTTTTTAATATTAGTATTTTAAGCTGCACTTTAAATTTCTCAGTGACCTATGTAGAATATCAACTCAAGTATCACGATACGTATCATATCGTGAAGTCTTTGCCAATACCCAGCCCTATTACCAGTGCTTTCCAATCATCCTCTGTAGCTGTCCCTTCTAACGGTTTGAACTCCAGGGCGGCGCCGTTGAGCAGCAGGGAGAGGCGATGAAGCGGAGTTCGCTGTGGAGATGCCAGCAGACCACAAAGCTCAGACGTCAGATCAGAGAAATCCAGAGCCAGAGAGTGAAGATTAGATAGACGATCCAACTCTGATGGTGAGATGAGTGGACCTGAGGGATACCCAGGAGAGGTTAGCTGTGCAAACACAACATGGGCCTTTATTCTAACATAAGACACGCCACACATACCCAGCTGGTGGTCCAGTAAACTGAGGTGCTGCAGGGTCTCAGCTGAAGGGTTTGACAGGCAGGCTAAGGAGCAGGGAGTCACCAGGCCCAGCATGAAGCTACAGGACAACCACCTCAGCTGCCTGCTGTTAGACAACATCTCCATGAACAACTGCTGGATTCTGCAGAGAGCACAGTGGAGAAGAAACAGCTTCAATTCACTTCACCCCCATGACTGCAGCTTCCTGGAAGTTGAATTTAAGATACAATGAGAGCAGTGTATGCCAGTTCACATCAAAACCAAAACAAGTGTCATACTAAAAACAATCCCAATGAGTGAAGAGCGCAAAAGATACAGTATGTAACAGAAAAACGCTGCATTGAGGAAATTTCACCATATTAAACTGTGTTGGCATTATTGTCATCATTTGCCCAGAGCTTCTTTACAAAGCAGAATATGGAGGATATGAATTTACATTTTTATGTGGGGCCACCCACCTCACTACCACCGAGCTGCAAACCCAACCCACACTGGTTGCTATGAATGAGAAACACTGTGATACTAAAATATAAAAATTAGCAACGATCTAAGGCAACATTACACATGATAATCCTGATGATACCAACCAGATTGGCATGAACATAACTTCAGATTTCACCACAGATTCCGAAACTGATTGCCGAGTAGGGAAAGGAATCCAGAACCGGCTGAAAATCGTTCAATCCATCAGAATTGTATGCCTCAGAGGGTATCAATGTCATCATCATCACTGTCATGATGTCAAACTGTGTCTACAAAAGTGTTTTTGCACCATTTTAAAAGTCAAATTTAATACTTTTTAAGACATTTTTAAACCTCAATAAATACAATTTAAGACCCAAAATTTCGGAACAATTTCTTTGGTAGAAAATAGTTAATTTATTGTAGGGCCCAACCAATATGGAGTTTTTGAGGCTGATGGTGATATTGTTATTTAGCAGGGGGAAAAAATGTGATAACCTATTAATCTCTGAAAAAAAAATTTTGGAGTTTTTTTTTTTCAGCCCTTTCACACTTGTAACAACAATATAAACTTAACTTTCAAGAACAAAGATAAGATGCAAAATTACGGTAAATCTCTGAATACTGTGTTTTTGTACTGGCATTAAACGCACCATCTGAAAAGTTAATACCTACAGCAAATTTACAGTATATGTAAGACAATTAATTACCTAGATTTTGATTTGACTAATGCAGCAAAGATGACGACAAATGATCACTTCACATAAAGGTGGAAACACCAACAATATGTGGAAACATCTTTTGATGCAACATGGGATACACTTCTTGTAATCAAGAAATGGAAAAACAAGCAGATATTCCTATCAGTGAAGTGTTATCAATTGCCATACTTACTGCTAATTAGCTCACTGGCATACTGGATGATTTAAAACCCATTACATCATTGTTTGCTATCCTCATTCTCTAAACAACGCCTCCCTCTACAGAGTCTGCTGCACCTCAGCAGTCTAAGCTACATTATTCAGCAGTACCATTTTGTCAATAGCACTCCTCCCACAAACATTCACTGAATATCAAAAAAAGACAATAAAGATAATGTTGCCTTATGCTCTGGTTTAATCAATTACCAACATAACTAGTTCTACATGAAGTACATTTTATTTACAATGTAAGTAACCGTTCTGTGGGCGCTAAAGAATCCTGAATCTGAGCATTTCTGACAGCAGAAATTCATGTCTCCATGGTCAGACTTACTCATTGATCTTTTTGTCCCCCTGGTGAATCTGGTGCAGGTTGGAGCTGTCCAGGAGTCCCTCCTGCTGGAGGACACACGTGTCTCCATACAGACTCAGCTTCCGCAGGTTTCTATAGAAACAGAGGAAAATATTAGAAATAATGTATATTCATTCATGCTAACAAATCATGTTAGCAATATTTACCAGCCACAACATGCAAATTCTGCCTTCAACAAGAGTGGGTTGGCAATTTTTTCCTTCAAAAATGACAATGACAATGCAAAAAAACATAAGCGTTTGGTGTTAGTCATTCCTGATATATTTGCATTTTTGTTAGCATCTTAAACAGACTGACTTGACAGAGAAGCATATTAATATGTTTGCTCTGTTAACATTTGTTCATTACTGCTGTAAGTTATGTATCTGGTTCAATAACATGAAGTGCATAAACGGTATAACCAGTTTGAGCAATCTAGATGCGTTTCTGTATGTTGCTGAACGTCACCTATCATGACATAATTATGACTTGCACATTGCTGCAAAGCTGCCCAAAGTCCTTTGTACCTGGATACCCAAACTAGGCATCGGATAATATGCCAAAAGTTGACACTTTGAAAAGCAGTCCAAACAGGATTGTCTGCATCTGTTTTGACACTAATGGATGAAAAATTATCAAAGTACATTGTGGGAAAGGACAAAGGCCTACCTACTAAGAAATTTGTGTGCATTGTGTTATATGACGCCCACTTCCTGTAAATGAACTTTGAGCTAAGCTTCACAGAATTCTTCTGTAGTGAAACAAACAACAGTCTCATGTGCAGCTACTTACAGTGTAAATCCACAAGGAACAATGCATTATCTATTATTATTATGAACGTGTACCAGTGGAGGTGGACCAATATGCGCTGAATGAAAACCTCACCTGATACAACAACCAACTCCTGTCTTTATTAGTGTTCAACCAGCTAAATTTATAAACTTGCAAGGGAACTGCATGTTTTATTGCTGGTTTTCTTATGGCTGCTTATGGCAGCAAAGGGCCCGCGGTAGTCTGATTCTCAGTTACATACAACACTGCATAACTTTACAGTATGCACAAAATACTTATCTTCATGGCATTGCGGTTGTACAAGAAATCAGCACAACCTTTTGTTTTGTACAGACAGGAAATGATACAAGTCATGCACCAACACAACCTTGTTAAATGTCCAGATTCAGAGGTGCTGGTAGCTTCCTGAAGAGATAGCTAACTTAAACCAGATGTCTGTTTTTGTGCTGCCTGGTGATCAAATACTAACATCTATATATGCATTTTCGTCCAGCATGAATAACTTAAAAGTGTGTTAGACTTTTTGTGCAGCATGGAACTGGGGCACAGGCAAAGTTTGCTATTCAGCTTTTGAATGGAAAATATGGGAAAACTGCTCAATGAGAAGAAATCAGTCAACAGAGAGGGTTTTACCTCCCTCAGCATAACTAAGAGGGTACTATTTCAATACAACAAAGCACTGTAGAAAATAATAGAGAATGTGGGAGAAGGTGAGTAGAGAGAAGTTCTGCATAAGGAACATTCAAAGTAGCCCGTTTAACAGAAGAACAACTTTTACAGCAGAAACGTGACTTTCATTAATGTATGCAGCATATAGGTGGGTTACATCCAACAGTACTCAACGACATACCAGAGCTAAATGTGGATACACGTACACTGTATGTGTGTGTCAGTGCTGATATCAGCAAGTCACAGGCAACAAAGCCCTCTCTAGCAAGCACTGCTGCTGCATTGTGTCTGCTAGTATGAAAACCCCAATGTAACACAGAAAATACAGCTGGCAACAAAAGAAACGCAAGAGAGCGTTTAACTTGACATTGACACCAAAGCATACATCAATATTTCGGCTAAAATACGTTATACTTCGCGATAGTGCAGTGATGTATGTATATATAAAGATGTTCATACAGCGTTGGTTGCTAACTCCGCAAAGACATGACCCTATTATGTAACTCCTACTGTCAGGGTTTGTTTATAGCTAACCAAGCTAGCTAGCTGCTAGCTTAATGCGACGCACCGAATGCTATGGAATTACCACTACAAAACGAAAGTCTGTCTTTAAATTGAATGAAAACAAACACTCATTAGGAGCAAATTTAGCCGTACCTGTTGTTGCGGATGCTGGAGAACACACACAACACCTGGTCCAAGTAGGTGGCCATGGCGTCTCTCCATCGCTCGGAGAGCTGCGGGTCGCTGTCGGGCTGGCCCATCCTGGTGGACGACGGGTCGTTGTTCAGCGGACTAAGGTAGCCTTCCACTGGTGCAAGCTCCAGTTGTAGCTCCCGCACGAAGGAACCAAACTTACGCATTAGGAACTCCAGCTTCGGGGTCTCGTCGGAGCTAGAGCCGCCGCCGTTACAACCACCACCTATCCGCAGTTTGAGCTCGGTCCACAGCGCCGGGTAGAACAGACACTCCCTCCATCGTGAACACACAGCCGAGGCCCGGAGCTTGTCTCGGTCGGACAGAAAGGAGAATATGTGGACGATAAGCTCGCTGGGCAAAGCCATGGCTCCGACACCCCCGCACAGAGCCATGGCGAGCAAAGAAATGCTACTGTCCGAAAACCAATCAGATGTAAAATTAATGTTACAACCGTTTTTCTTTTTTAAAAAATCGGTGCCGCGGCGGCGACTTTCAGCAGCGTCGCTTCCCCTTCAGTGAAAACAAACCGTTCTTCAGCTTTGCCTTCAATACTATTGGACCGAACCACTCCTGCTCAACGCGCGGGGAACAAAACAAACCACACACATATTAAAATACTCCATGTAGCGGAACACATCCCCTTATTTGTGTTGAAAAAAAATTAAGATTTTATTCCAAAAACGTGTCCAGGCTTTAGTGAACATTTTTAGCAATTGTTTTTAGTAATCAGTGATTGCGTCGCCTCGTTGTCAAGTGAATGGTTTAGTCCTGAAGTACTCTTATTTTTGCCATACTGCTGTTAACCGCAGGAGGGCGCTGTTTGAAATCAAGCCATGTGATCTTTATTTTGGAAACTGTTCCCACCCAGGCTCAAGCCCTCCCACTCCACACACAGACTACAGTGGGTGAACAAAACCACTCCACTTAAATATTTAAATTGTGTGCTACTTCCTGCTTCTACTCCACTACATCTCAGAGATAAAAAATGCACTTTCTACACTACTGAATTTATCATGTAATGTTAGTTTCTTCACAGATTCTGATTAATAATATATAAATATAACACACAAATAATGCACTGCGGTTTGAACTACCCAGCAGTATAGTAAAGTCATTAAAATGAGCTCCATCTGTACCAGCTGCAACATGAAGTTAATAAACATTAATGCATCAATAAATATGCAATTATGCATGCAATAATGCAGCACTAAAATAGGACTTCTACTTTATGTACAATTTGACGCTGTCGCTGTTGTACTGTTGTACATTTAATGCAGGGCTTTCGACTGTAACAGAATGTGTCTATACTATATTAGTATTTTTACTTAATAATTAAAAGCTCTGAGTTCTTATTCCATCACTGACAACAACATAAAGGTAAAGTGACAACATTATGGCAGTCTCAATAATATGCCTCACAAAAATATTTCATTAATCACAATAAGTTCAAACTGACAACAAATTATCATATTATCATACTCTCCTGCAAAAATGAAGCTTCACAGTTAAATTAGTCAGTATGTGTAGGTGATCTTTATTCAGTTGGCAACATAAAGACGAAGAAGAAGAAGAAGATGTTTTCCACAAATATTATGAATGAAAACGCATCAGTTGCTGTTGTAGATCAAACCTGAACCTTTCTGTCTGTGACCTATGATTTGTCCTACATGCCAACAACCTGGGATGCGATGGTAAAGACTGGGTCTGGTTCTAAGAGCTGGATAGCCTTTCAGTTCATCTTAACAACACCACAATATAGCACTAGCATGACTCAGCACATCTCCACCAATGAACCAGATCCTGCTTAAGACCTTTCATCACCACGGTGCCTCTTCTTGTCCATTCTGCTTCACTCACAATCACTGATTACTTGACAGGGAATTACTTGGAGGAGATGAGGTGCGGAGATAAAAATGTGAGGAAAATTCTCTGCTAAGGTTTGAGTAGTAAACCACTTACAGTGTATTCTGGTGAAGAAAAATATCACTATGAAATTACTGAATGCCTGCAGTAACCTGATGACAAATGAGCAGGTTGGTTACTATGGATGTCAGTAGCTAAAGTCAGTGTTTACTGCTCTCTGGTGGTCATTATGAAGAAGTGCACTATTCATACACTAATTTGCCAAGTTTACGTCATTCCACCCATGTTGACATATTTATACTTGGGTGATATTATTTATTGTTAGTGATCAGTAACAAATAAATACAACATATTACATAAATAATCACATGAGTAAATTGTGTATGATGTATAAAATAAAAAAAAATCAAAGCTATATTTCAAAATGCCCTTTTAAAGTCTATTTTTGTTAATACAATGGCACCTTCCCATTGCCTCTTTTATTGAATGTCACATTTTATCAGCCTACATGATGCCATTTCTTATTTTATAACGTCAGTGGTGTCATCACCACCATCTCTCACCTTTCAATTCCAAATTCATAATATTTTTGATATTCACATATTTCTCTGTTGAGAAACCTGATGTTGAGAAATATGGGTGTAAAAGAGACAGAAAATAAAATGAGTATGTCTCAGTGAGTCTTGTACATGTATGCGTTTTTTCATCCACATATTAAATCAGATTGCAGACTGTACCAATTTAGAGCAATCATCTGGCTTCCTACTGAAGTGTCCTTGAGCAAGATACTTAAACCCATTTACTGGCTGATCTAGCACCTTTAGCTGGGAGGCAAAGCACACTTCCCCCCTTCAGAAATGAGAGTACATTGCACCAAATAATGGTCAGTGTTGCTGAATGCTAATGTATGGGAGGGATGAGCTAAATCTATCAGTCTCCATTATCCAGTTGTGAGATAATCGGTTTGATTTCCACCTGCAGAGTCTGATGGCAGCTCCTACTGCTCTCATGATGGTACCTTAATGATGCTTCACACATTATTCTGTGGTAGAGATAAGTGCTGCACTCAACAATCAATGTGCGTCTGTAAAAACAAGAACAAAGGGAAAGTTGATTGTAGCAAAGTCTAAGTGGCAAAAATTGAGTTACAGACAACAACAAAAACAAAACTATTCATTATGCTCGGCACTATTGGCATTTCAGCTGTTGTTGCCATTAACTAGGACCTTCACTGGTCTTTGTTGTTGCTAATCAATGACATCCAGGCAAACTCCATGCTGTGATTGTTTGTAAAAGTGTTGGTGTCTTCCTCTGAATACTTATCAGCTTTAACCACACAGATATTTATCAGAGCTATCTGCTATCACTGGTTTGATTTCATGTTGTGATATCAGCGACCCAACATTCTTTTCATATTGAACATGAAGTAATCCTGTTGAGCTGTAATGTGGTTGATGCATTCAGCTCACTCTCAGTCTCCGTGGAGACCAGATCGTATTCTGATCCTGAGTCTTGTAGGCAAATTGATCCATTTAGTGCTGAATCACCTGGTGGGATAATCAGCTGCAGGTCCACTGCAAAGCTCAGGGTGGTGGTAGAGCTCTATAAGTGAGCGCTGCTGCCTGCACAGGAGCATCCCCAGTAAGAGAACACAAAAGAAGAGCAATCTATTACAGACACAAACTCAAAAATAATTAAAACTATCAATTCATTCATTCATTCATTCATGAGTCATTTATTTTGAATATGAAGTTAATAAAATAACTTCAGATGAGCTCAAGAACAGTGCACAGAGAGCTTCATGGAATGGGTTTCCATGGCCGAGCAGCTGCATCCAAGCCATACATCACCAAATGCAATGCAAAGCGTCAGATGCAGTGGTGTAAAGCACACCACCACTGGACTCTAGAGCAGTGGAGACGTGTTCTCTATAGTGACGAATCGCGCTTCTCCATCTGGTAATCTGATGGACGAGTCTGGGTTTGGTGGTTACCAGGAGATCGATACTTGTCAGACTGCACTGTGCCAAGTTTGTTGGAGGGGGGATTATGGTGTGGGGTTGTTTTTCAGGAGCTGGGCTTGGCCCCTTAGTTCCAGTGAAAGGAACTCTGAATGCTTCAGCATACCAAGACATTTTGGACAATTCCATGCTCCCAACTTTGTGGGAACAGTTTGGAGCTGGCCCCTTCCTCTTCCAACATGACTGTGCACCAGTGCACAAAGCAAGGTCCATAAAGACATGGATGACAGAGTCTGGTGTGGATGAACTTGACTGGCCTGCACAGAGTCCTGACCTCAACCTGATAGAACACCTTTGGGATGAATTAGAGCAGAGACTGAGAGCCAGGCCTTCTCATCCAACATCAGTGTGTGACCTCACAAATACGCTTCTGGAAGAATGGTCAAACATTCCCATAAACACACTCCTAAACCTTGTGGACAGCCTTCCCAGAAGAGTTGAAGCTGTTATAGCTGCAAAGGGTGGACCAACATCATATTGAACCCTATGGATTAGGAATGGGATGTCACTTAAGTTCATATGCGAGTCAAGGCAGGTGAGCGAATACTTTTGGCAATATAGTGTATCTATATACACACAGTTCTGCACAGGCATGTAAAATGTGTAGAATATATGTGTATGCAATAAAGAACAAGATACACTAGCAGTAGGGTATTAGATAAAGTAAACAAGCTATTGTTATAATTAAAAAAATACATTATAAACAACACTGATGATCAGAGATGAATAAGTAATATAATTAATGCCATAAAAACATCAGAACCTCGTCCCAGGGAAGACATGTCTTCATCTCAATAATAATAGAGGCTGGAAGGGTGAGGATCTTTGAGGACACCAGGGAGATCTGTGAGGAGAGACGTGAGGAATACGGTCATTTTTAAGAAGAGAGTGGTTCACATGCAGCTCCTTCGCTGGCCTGTTGGCCTGAACAGCTGAAGGATGGAGGCCATCAAGTTGAGTGTGCTGTAGAAGCTCCTCCAAAGCCAAAAAACGAGGATAGTGTCCAAATTACAATACTGCTGGTGACTGTGAGTGAATTTACCCCATGGGGGATGAATAAAAAACATTCTATTCTATTTTATTCTGTACATGATAATGATTTCTGAGCGAAAAGGCTGTTGTCTGAGGGTCTGAAAATGTGTTTTTCCCAAGCATCTCTAGGACTGAAATATTACACAAGTCAATAACACGCAGAGCTAGAAAAAAGTCAACATCAATACCAGTGGATTTGTGTACAGGATCAGATATGTTTCAGGCATTGATGCCAGAAGAAATACTGGAGGAGATTCATAAAATATGAGGCCATATATGAGGCGCTATATAGAGAGGACAATAGATCTTGTTTGGAGATAAAACTGCATCTATGTGGAAGGAAAAACAAGGAGTCCTGACCTCCAGTAAGGTGCCAGTCGTCCACAGCCATCCCACCAGGATTTCAAACAATTATTGCAGAGTTTAGTGGCTTTAAACTGAAGCAGAGAAAGGAGAGCTGCTCGTCCTTTGTTTAGTTGGGAATTTTCACAGTTCAATTAAATGTGTATTGTCACTGGCTGCATGTGAAAATAGTTAATCGAGACCTTATTGTAGGAGAGCCATGCCTGCAAGAGACAGATGAGATAAGTATTTCATATTTCACAAATGTCCTTGCAACTCCAGGATGTCTGGGGATTTTATTTTCCTCAAGTTCAGAATGGCTTTGAGGTAACACTGTATGTGCGTCCTTTAAAATAGGATGCGATAAATGCTTTGAGCGCAAATGGAGCCCATCAGAGTTCAATATATAACCCTCGAGGAGTGATTTACAAAATTGCTTTCGCACTCACAGTGCCATAGTGTTGCTGTAGTGATGCAATTTGCTATACATGTGGGGATTTACATCGCAGCATCCGAGTCATGTGTTAAATGAGAGTATATATGTGTGTGGGCTGTGTAATATATTGTTACTAAGATGCTTTGCATCGGATGGGGCCTCTTTGAATAAATGTTTGTGGTTTATCAGTCTATGGAGAGTTAAAATACCCGAGTTTGCTTCAAAGAACAGGACTGCAGTCATTCAACTTTGACATATTTTTTTTAATTTTACTGTAATTGTGTCACTGAAAGGATGGGCACAGAAACAACAGAACCCATTTTTAAAAGATATACTGTTGATACAAGCTGAACATCAAGCAGATCAAACCAAAATAAAAAGAAAATCATTAGTGAATCTAAAAAAAAGTTTGCTTGGCTTCGCTTCAGCTTAGATTTTTCTATACAAGCCTTGTGTTGTGTTCACAGAGGCGGTAGCCAGCCTTTGTATGGAAAGAGGGACAGATGGACACATTGACCGTCTTGGAAACTTTTATGCTGCTATGCAACAGAGCACACTCGGGTGTAAAACCTTAAATTAATTCATTTCTTGAGAACATACAGTTTCCCTGCTGACTGTCAACAAAGCAACAGCCGACCAAGCTGCTGAAAGAACATCACCTCCAGTCTGCTTTTCAGCCCTCAGGGAAGAGTTTTCACAGAAATTCATAATTTGGCAGCAAGTAACCAATTTCATGAATATATAAAAACGTTACGACAAACACATCAAGTCTAATATCTTTTTCTCCAATTCTAAATTGTGTAACTTACTTAATCTATTCTAAAGTACATATGTGCTGCTTTGTCTCTGTCTCCTTAGATAAGTCTTTTTCTCCATTTTTAGGTGGAGCTCCTTTAGTTTATAGCTTTAGATTATTACCTCCCGTTTATAGGTCGAGTTTTTGTTTGTAGATTTAGTATTGATTCCTCTCTCCATAGGTGAGCACTTTGATTTCTAGTTTTAGTTTTTTTTTTCTCACTCCTTAGGTGAACATTTTGAGTTCTAGATTTAGGTTTTGTTTTCTCCCTTCTTAGCAGTGGCGTGTCCAGACTTTTTTCACAGGGGTGGCCCAAGTCATGCAGGGGTGGCCAGTCTTCTATGATTTATTTGACTCCTAAAATAATCTTAAATGTTAACTTGTAATCACGACACAACAGAATGGGACAATAAAGTGTAATAATAATAATAATCTTTTTATTTTTTATGAAATATGCCAAAATAAAGAAAATGCAAAAATATAAAACATAAGATAAAGTGCTGATCAAATCAAACTAAATTAATAGGCTAAATACAAAACTTCAAAAGGTTGACTTTACAAATCCTTTAGTTTGTTTCATGTAAGTGAAGTCATGTTTGAGGATCAGATAGTCCATCATGCAGGGTGGCAGCTGGGGTGGCCAATCAGATTACAGGGGTGGCACGTGCCACCCCAGGCCACCCCCCTAGACACGCCCCTGCTTCTTAGGTATGTTTTTTTTTGTTTCTAGAGAAGTGTAGTCAGATCCCCGTAGCTGTCTACTGCTGCTGTTACTGTGTTCAGCTGCAATAAATACTGTCAGTTGAGGAGCACTGTGATCGAGTTGTGCTTTTGGGTTCTTGTAGAAATCAGACCTTCACAAAAGATGATTATTTATTTACAGTAGTTGCATTTTTATGAATATTAATATTACATTCAATGTTAGCTGTGATGGGCAGAGTAGTTTGGTTGCCTAAAGCTAAACCATAAACAACACGTCATGGTCAGTTTCTGCATCATGTTTATCTGTCACTGGGTTGTCTGGTAAAAAATCTCCCTGTGGAACCAGTCTGATCCCACAGAAATACGTGAAATGATCCAACCTCTTACAGCACATTGTTGATATGGTGCCTTCACCATGAAAATAACGCCTATGGAAAGTCAACCAGTATCTTTTTTTTTGCGGTGGACACACAAATTCCTTATTTCAAAGTGTGGGAAGATGGTGGAGGAAGTGGTGGAGGAGCGGCTCAGGAGGCTGGTGTTTCTTTCTCAATGTGACTCCAGTTTTACTTATGACTACGTAAAAAGTGACCTACAAATTACCTTTTAACCCAAACTGACTTTTTAAAATTGCATAGGCTACATTGGTTGATGTTTTCTCTCATAAATGTAACCAAATGTCTCAGTTACTCGTAGTTAATTTCACTTTTTTTCATTTTATTATATTTTGCATTACCAAAGTGTCCTGTACATGCTGCAGAATTGACAATAAAGCTGATTTTGACAAATAGTGCTGTTGACTAAACCCAAGTACACAGTTTGTCTGCCTAAACCTGACATTAAATTGCGTCAGTGGTGATCACAGACAGGTACTGTATATAATATACATAATAATACAACATATATCATTGTCACCAGAGGGAGAGAAGAGATGAGAGATTGCCAAAGACTTTCAACACAGTGAGAGGATATAAAGAGCAAAAGGTCGACTGATATATTCAGAAGCACATGAATAAAACACCACACATTTATGTGACATGTATGCTCAATAGGCTCTCATTATCAAATATGATATTGACCTTTGTGTTTTGTAGAGGACATACATTTTCACGGTCAATAAACAGAGGTGTGTGTGTGTGTGTGTGTGTGTGTGTGTCAGCATGCTGTGGGATTCATATTTCATGTAGCTGTAGCAGGATTGATTTCAGTATCTCATCAGAGAGGGTCTCATCACATATTTATATTGCTCAGAATGAAAAGAAGAGTATGTGTGTGTGTTTTAATGAGTTCACTTGTATTCCTATCACATTGATATATGCTGCATATTGACACTTAACTATGTAACATACTTGACTGGTGAGCTATCGACTGGAGGTTAATGATTAATAATCTGCAGTAATATTAACGGCCTATTAGGCTGATGGTCATGCCATTAGTGTGGAAGGAAGTATTGGACAAATTGAGTATTTTGACCTGGTGATGACACCAGATGAGGAGAGATCACTGTGGTACGAACTTACGAACCAAATGCCACTGCAACCTATTTAATGACATTTAACTCAAAATCATGGATTCTTCCTTTTGCAATGTCAGCACAAATCCCCACATGTTGTCCTCCTATCTCTTATATCTAGCTCTATGTCAGATTTCCAGGCGTCACTTTTCAGTTGCTGTAAACAGCACGTTTTTTTGGGAAAAAAACAATGTGGTTGGACTTAAAACTGCTATTTTTGGAGAGTAAACAGCTGAAGTGAAGTGAACAACAAGTCAGCAGTTCAGTCAGAAGTCTAAAGAATTCATAATTTCACTAAATAATAAGAATGTCAACCTCATGGTGTCTAAAAGATATGGTCCTCTGATAGTAACATGTTAAGCCTGTTAAACTGCAACTTTAAGTCTAATGAGCCCGCTATACTCAAATACTTTATTGTTGAACTTCAGCAGAAAAGCAGAAAAAAACTATAATAGTAATAATAGTGATTTTTTTTATTAATTCTCTTTTTCTTTATTTTTTTTTTTATTAGATTTTATGCTTCTGCTTCACTGACAGTTAAAGGACAAACCAGCATATATGCTGCTGTGCCCCCTATTCATTTTTAATTGATTAAACTCTAACCTAACATACAGGTATTGGACTGTCTGCCCTCCTGATTTTCTTTAAGCCCATCCACACTGTGATTACTGGCCATGTTACTATAACCACATCAAACAGTGGAACATTTAGCTCCACTAAATAAGTCCTTATGTGCTCAAGTGTTTTGACCTCCATCATTCAGTTGCCATGCAAGCATGCTCGTCACTGAAGCTGCCTTTGCCTTTGCGGTGAGTTCTACTGATATGTGTGAGCAGCTCTTTTGCAGCTGTCAAAGACTTGCTAGTCGTGCCTGCTGCACCGTGTGAACGTCCGCAATCCCCTGATGTGCTTCAATGGCATCAGTCAGTGCAACTACATGCCAAACGTATGTGTCTGTAACTGGCAGTCTGCACAAGTCTCTCCACAGGAAACTGGAAGACCTTGTTAAAGCAGTTGATTTCAATTAAAAGCAAAACAATGACACAGGGAAAATGCTCAAGGGGAAAAACAAGAACCTTCTGACAAGCAAATCAAACAAGAACATTTTAGACATGAACAAACAAAGGTGATTTTATTTGTATGTTTTTTTTTCATTTTCTGGAATCGCATTCTTGCTGTTTTTTTTTGTGTTCCACATCAGTGGCTATTCAGAGACAATTAAAGGATATTTCAATTAATGCTTAAATATTCATCAGGATGCACCATGTGTTTTGATGTTATGAAAGAAGAAATGCATGAAGAGAATATGGATTTGTGCATAAATGTGAATGTAAAAAAACAAGTTTGCTTTCTAAAAAATTAAGTTTTACAGATATATTTGTAATGAAAGTCCATGTTGAACATCTATACCATAGATTGTACAGAAATAGATCAATAATAAAAAAAAAAGAAATACATCAATACTAATAGGGCATTTTTCCATAGGGAATATGTAGGGAACATAGGTTAGGGAAGAGAATAATTAAAGGAGGCATAATAATTTATGTGCACATTCAGGACTGCATGTTATCATGGAAAAATCATTACTCGCCTACACATTGTAAACTGTGAACTAACACACAAAAGAAGTGTAAACTTAGAAATTTTTAATTTGTTTTTTTTTTGAAGCCTTTTGAATGTGTTTGGCAGGAGGAGTTTTATTTGACAGTTCTCCTGAGCGTTATATAGGCTGCAGTAAAATTTACAGCCCAGTAAAATCAAACTATATAAGAAATGGCAGAGGGGAAAATTGGCACTAAAAAACAGATGTTCACTGAGTCAAGAGTGGAGGTGTGTTGCTCAGCTTCCTGTCAGATTACGCTAATAGATGAATACGGTAATGATGCTGTTGGATCAGTTTGCCTTCTGTTCTCATGTGATCCGTGAGCTGAGAGGTCAGGTAACATTGTGTCACTGTTAAAGGGTCAGAAAATAAATCTGAGGGGTCATGAGATGATTAATTTAGTACCAGCCCTTTTTAAAAAATGAACAAGCCTTGTGCCAGCAGTTTTGTCCATTTTGAGTCATATTTCAAGACTCACAGAATATTTTGTACTATGACTCTGAAAACACTGAATAGTTCAAATGAAAGAAGAGACTCTCTATTTCATCATGAAAAAAATGTTTGTTTTTACCTTGTTCCATTCTTGTTTTATCAGAGGTAGAGTAGAGGACACTTTCACCAAAATCACCACTTTTTGTCCAAATTGTTTTGCTCTGTAATCTCGATTGTCTTCACTTCCTGGTTTGATCTCTGTGGTGTATACTATCTCTTTATGTCCCAACTACATCTCCCAGAAGCCCCAAAATTACTCACAGGCTGTGTGAGAGCGCTCTTTTTTGACTGCTGCTGCAAAAAGGAAAGACATATATATATATATGTATATATATATATATATATATATATATATATATATATATATATATATATATATATACGTACATATATATATGTCTTTCCTTTTTTCCTTTATGTATATATATATATATATATATATATATATATATATATATACAGTATATATATATATACACGTTTATGGCACTCAATTGTTGGAAAGAAGAAAACCAAATCATCTTTGATTTTGACAAAAATAAATATTTTGTAAAATTAAAATAATATTATTATTTATATTAACTTCTTGTGTGAAATCTGACTGCAATACTGGGACTGCAATATTTGCCTCTGCAATATAGTAAAGTAGAAGTACATGGAAATACACAAACAAAATATGAGTACTTCAAAATTACAGCAGTAATTTTGAAAGCCCTGGCAAATCAACACGCAAGGCGTTGATGTGGGTTAGAATAGAAATTCACCCGCCACAACAGCTTAGACAAATAACAGTAATAAACAACAACAACAACAACAAAGACATAATAGAATAAGTAATAATAATATAATAAATATTTAAACTAATGTATTAAATAACAAAGCAAGAAAAATATTTTTTATTGCAAATGAAATGTTAAATAATTATTAAATGAATGAAATTTTTTACTATTTGTTATGTGGATATGACTTGTAGAAATAGTCATTAAAAAAAACCTGTACAAAAGGATTTGGCTGTCCTTCTTTAGAGGCACATGGAGAGACATCCCATCATCTTCATGGTGAGACACCCAGCCATGATCCATTCGTTAGTGATGCAAGTATAAACTTAAAATGATGCACTGAGGCGTAAGCTGTAAAGAAACAAGTCAGAGAGTTCCAGAGAGTTCTTGAGTCTAATATAGCACCATACCATTTCTCTCCTTTCTAATAAGGTCACACATTTTGTCTGATAATTATGTCACTGCTTGTGTTCCACACCCTGCTGATCATGTAAACAGGCACTATTAATGATATTTTATGCCACCACTGGGAAATCTGAATGCAGTATAATGATGCTGTAAATATCTCAGTGTTGGCAGAGAACAAACCCGATGACCTGATGAATCATGAGCTCTTAATTCCATAGGATGTCACTATTAAAGTTCTTCACTCATTCCTTCTTTATTCTCTGGTAACTATTCATAATCATTCAGTTTGTCTGGATGTAATGTTCATTTTACAGCCAATGTAATGTTTTACTGTGTCATGGCTCTATCTGTTGTTGTTGTGAATGTATCTTTCAGTAGAGCCGAAATCCTCGATAATCAAATAAAGACTGGAAAGTGCGTATTTCTCCTTTTCACCTGTAGATAAAAGGAGCACTCAGGATGGCAGGACGAGAAAAAAAAATCACTTTAACTCACCAACGTTGAAGCTCAGATGACGGGAAAAGAGGTGCAGCGTTACTTCCTGTGGGAAAACCTTTCAGAAACCTCACTTTTGGCAGTCCTACACCTGCTGAATCAGCTGGTTTCCAGTGGAGAGCAATTCCAGTGCTTTCGGTCAGCGTCGAGGGCGCAGGTTTTTATCCTTTTTAAGGTGGAAAAGTTTGGATTTGTGATGATTTTCAGCAGACTGCGAGAGTTTCAGCTAAGTCTTGTCCAAAGAGGTTCTTCTGGATGAATGATAACAGACTGTCTTTGCGCCCTGAGGCCTGAGTGTTGGTACCGAATATCCAACTCAGACCTCAACTTTTTTCTGTTTCCCAAAATGGCTCACGGGGAGGAACTGGCAGAACAAAAAGTGAGAAAAAACAAGCTAAGTGTGTGAAAAATGTTGTTCTACCTGAGAGATGAAGGTGAGAACTTGTGCTCAGCTCTGTCATGAGCCATGCTGTAGGCTATACTGAGCTGCTATCATATAGTATTATATATATTTTTCAAGTGAATTTGGGTTTCCAGAAGGCAAACTAAAAAACTGTAGGGGAGCAAAGATTAGGTGACCTAGTCGACAAAAAACAATAATAAAATCTGATGAATTCAGATTGCTTTCATTCATGCTCTCAGATGTCTCTATGGAGGGGGG
This sequence comes from Synanceia verrucosa, assembly GCA_029721515.1. NCBI lineage: Eukaryota > Metazoa > Chordata > Actinopteri > Perciformes > Synanceiidae > Synanceia > Synanceia verrucosa. The sequence goes on along the minus strand of CM056560.1, from coordinate 4,900,047 downwards.
GGTGTCCCCTTCAGATAGTGACACCGATCCGTCCCCCCACTTTACGAGCTTAAAGAGACAAACATCAAAAAGAGGATTAATGTCAGTGCAGCAGCACTGGGAGCCTGGGGTTTGAGAGATTGGATTCATGGTGCGTTGAGGTTGTACAGGAATGTCAGAATTTCCATGCTCCGAGTCAGAATTTACGAGTCAGAACTCTTTGAGTGCCAGACGTTTTATAAAACAGAAAGTGCCCTGTGCCAGCACTTTTGTCCATTTTGAGTCATCTTTCAAGACCCACAGAATATTTTGTGACTATTTTATGACTCTGAAAACACTGAATAGCTCAAATGAAAGAAGAAACTCTCTATTCCATCATAAAATTGTTCCATTCTTGTTTTATCAGAGGCAGAGTAGAGGCCACTTTCACCAAAATCATCACTTTTTGTCCAGAATCTGTCCGTTTTGCTCTCTAATCGCGATCGTCTCCACTTCCTGCTTTGAACTCCGTGGGGTTTACCGCCTCTTTATGCTCCAACTACAAATCCCATAAGCCCCAACATTATTCACAGGCTGCGGGAGACCACGATCGGCAACCCACACAAAGCACTTTGAAGGCAAAAGCCGCCAATGGCACTTAAAGAGTTAACAGTAACATGTTGCTTTTTGGCGTAAGTAATCAACACTGGACTTAAGTGTTCATTACGTAACACTGGAGGCATGTCAAACACCTGAAGGATGCAGCTTCTATTCACCACAGAATACCGTACACTAAATCCACTTTACTTTTTGAGGAAGCTTGATAGGTTTGATGTTTATTTTTATTGCTGGTATTTTCACTGTCCTTTGTTTACTAAAAATTACACTTTATTATCATCAGCACTTTGCCTGTCCTTGCTTTTAAATGGAAAAACATTTAATTCTATGTTTACTATTCTAGCAGCCTAATGAGCAGCACAGTTCATAAATATTTCTGAAAAATAGTCTTCATCTTAATTGTCCTCATTGTTAGTTAGAACATGCCTAAAAAAATCTGAATTTAAAAGCTGATAGCTAAATAAGAGTCACTGACCAGGTCGAGTCGACCTACTCGAGTAATCATTCAGATAGATTAGTCAACTAATCGTTTAGTTGCAGCCCTAAAAAACTGCACTGACAAACATCCTTTGAGTTTACAAACAGCAAACAGCACATTTAGGACAGTCCTTAGAGAGAGAGTTGTTTCAATGTTAGTCATATCTAGCAGACATGACAGTGAATGCCTCATCACACCGCAGTGAACACAACATTACATGACTAAATGTCTGCAGTAGCATGCTCTCCCACCTGCTTGCATGGCAACAAATGATGCCATGAGCACAATTTGGTGATCTCATCGCAATAAACATCACACTAGTAGCCCAAAATCTCATTCTGCTCAGTGGAAGAACACCCTTGTGAAAATTGTCTGAACACTGTAGGTTCCTTTGTGAGCTGTCACACATGATTTCAAAAAGGGATCAGAATAGTTCCAGGTTTGGAAACACACTATAACAACCCAAAATGGTGTTTAATGTGCTGCATAATCTGCCTGAGCATGAAACTGCTGAATGGTGCATTGAAATACGATGGTTTAGAAACAGATGACACCCAGCCGCTCTCCTATTTCAGCAACTTTCTCCTATATTTAGATGATCTGGAGTGTTTCATTGAGTGACCTCTGCTAATAGGGATGCCAAGTTGTCATGGGATTATCAATGGGCCAAGTTTAATTCTCTCACTTTCATGAAATAGTGAGCAATATCTATTTTGTAATATTTATCTATTGACAGAAAGTAAAATAATGTAAATAAGTATGTTTTCTATAATATATAACAGTCTGAAACTAATGTATTAATTAATGTGTCTTTGAGTCGGTTCATTTCTGTACAGATGGGCACTGTATGCCGTAGCTTTGTTAAAATAAAATAATGGCAAAAAACAAATATTGATTTGGTGGCAATTTTCTGCCTATCGTAGATTTAATAAGTCTGCTTTAAATTCACCATAAAGCAATGAAGTGGATCACTATTATTTCCCTTAAGCACATTGCAATGAACCAGGAAATTGACTTTTTCAGACTGCAGGAGAAAAACACTGAGCTGATTAATTCAGATTAATTTGTATTTATTTTCTAATGACCTAATTGTCCATGTGTTTAATAAATGAATTAGATAATCACAGGGCTTGGCTTTGTGTTTTCACCCCCCATTCCCCCTAGTCTCCAGGTGTAACAGTGGTTAGAAAACCAGTGGAGTATTTGCAAATTAAAAACAAATCATTAATATATTAAAAGCCTGCTTATCTCCTGGCAGGTAGCAGAGAGACACCAGGGGAAATCTGCAAATACTTTTAACAATATAATAATTTCTGTCTATAAAAAAAGCCAAATTGTCTGCTACAATAATCAAAGTGTAACATGGAGCTTCTACCATATGTAGTCATGTTTTGTCATGAGTAATGTTATTTTAGCATGATGTGCAATAACATAACATTGTGTAAATTAATTTATGTTTACATAACCTAATGCATTTTGGGTAAGATAGCAACTCCAAAGCAGAAGGTGGCAGTAGTGTGCGAGCCGTCAAGTTCAGCACACAGTTCAAAACACATGCTGAGAGTCGACAAAGACGGTAACCTAGATTCTTTACTTAACTTCAAAATAAACCACTGCACAGAAATGTCACATGACTTGTTATTGTCCGTTTTATAATTTTGAACGATTAATTTCATCACATAATGTTTTCTTAGTGCGGCGGTACGGTGGTGTAGTGGTTAGCACTGTCGCCTCACAGCAAGAAGGTACGGGGTTTGAATCCCGGGGCCTTTCTGTGTGGAGTTTGCATGTTCTCCTCATGTCTGCGTGGGTTCTCTCCGGGTACTCCGACTTCCTCCAACCATCCAAAAACATGCATGGGGATTAGGTTAATTGGCTAATTTAAATTGACCGTAGGTGTGAATGTGAGTGTGAATGGTTGTCTGTCTCTATGTGCCCTGTGATGAGGTGGAGACTTGTCCAGGGTGTACCCTGCCTTCCGCCCTAAGACAGCTGGGATAGGCTCCAGCCCCCCCACGACCCTATGAGGATAAGCGATAATTAATGGATGGATGTTTTCTTAGTAGGCTCACTAATCATAGCAGGATTAGCATCTAATAGCAGCAATAGTTGCTATGGTTAGCTACATAGCATTTGCATCACTTGCTAAATTAGCATATTATAACTGGGTGGAAATAAGTTTCCATTTTTTTTAATGTTCACCCAACAAATTGTTATTATGTTGGATTTACCCTTCGTAATTAAGTAACAGTAACGCCAACAAACAGTATTATGTTGACCCAGCATGTTTACATTTATGTCACTCAACAAAACAAGTTCTTGCTAAATTACCACATTATAATTGGGTGGAAATACTTCACATCATTTTTTTATATTCACCCAACAAATGACTATTTTGAGTGTGTACAGCTGGTTTAAATTACCCATATGTCATACATTATTAAACTAATAAAAACCAAACTGACCTGACTCTCCCTGTTTCACACATTTTAGATCAAAGTCTGTCACCCAAGTCAAGCACACGTCACCAAAATCTTTATGTTTTTATGCATATGAGCAACATTTCCAAACAACGAGCAGCAGATTACATAGATAACAGTACATTTACAGTTAGGCAGCAAATAACTATATAATTTAAGGGAAAAAAGCATGATTATATCTGCTTCTTTAGCTATTTGTGCTGTAATTACCGTGAACTTGGAGTTTCTGATTACTTTCCTAATCTCTGCATGCCACACACACAACAGCAGGAGACTGATTTTGATAATCAGGCTGTCATCACCCACTTAGGTAAACAAAATCACAAACAGGTGTGCAGAATCCTGATCTATGCCACAGATGAAAATATATTCGTATTGGAGTAATTTGGTGGTAAACAGAATGTAAAACATGCTAACATTACGCATTTTTGTTCACATGCATGTCTAATTACCTGTCTACTGTGAGTAGCACACTTGACACTGTTTCACACTAATTTTTTATTTTGAGGATCTGAGAATGTCATCTATTTTATCAAAAACAAATTTGTCTATCCCTGTGTCCATCTGTCCATCACAGCTATACCACTGAAATTGTTTGTAAAGATGGGTTTCCCAGCGGCTGCCAACCCCCCGGCAGAGTGTTTCAGCTGGAAGCCCACAGAGTCAAGCCTCCATCTCCAGAAATCTCTTTCCGTCCTCCTGTCTTTCCCCTCTCTGCCCCTCTATCTGTCTCGTTTTCTGCCCTCTGTGTTTCGCTCTGCCATTTTTCTTGTTGTGAAGTGGAGCAAAGGTTACAAACTACCTGGGGAGTGGTAGGAGAGTGATAATGACTCTGTGTGTGTGTTCCTGTTCTCCAGAGACAAACTGTAGAAACCTATTAGAAACAGCTGCAACTGCCCTCTGCTCCCTTTCTCCCCAAAGAACGATGTATTTCTCTCCTCGTAAGGATTCTAGATATGGATTTACTTTTAATCACCACAACCTTTGATAATGAAAAAATGTTTGCAATATACCATTTGAGGCTGTAAGGAAATGTAGGGCAATAAATCAATTTCAAAGTATTTCTCAGTGGGAGGAAAATGACTTTCATCACTTGTCGGGTCAAGCAGAGGTCAAAAAGTCTTCCCAAATGAACTAAAAATCTCAGCCTGCTCCAGTCCTTGTAAAATATAACTTCACTGTACTTCATATGCATGATACAATATAAAGTATGCAGAATATATCCTATATCCGACAAACACAAGGCTTTGCTCCAGGCAACAGCTGTTAGTGTCATTTGTGTAGTGTAGTACCATATGTGTAGTGAAGTACACCATCACAATATTTCACAGAATTCCAAAAGTAGTGGAAGAAATAAATCGTTGGCTTGCTGTGCCTGGCATTCCTTCAACAACACTGGCGGAGAAAATAAATCAATATCGTGTTTGCGAGGAGCATTCCACACTGGGGGATTACGAAGAGAAGATGCAGTATGCTACAGGAAAGACATTACAAAGTCTGAAGAATACGGCAGTCCCATCAATTTTCAGAACAGAGGCAGAACGAAGTGCATGTAAGTATAATTTCTGTCCTTCTTTGGGTTATAAATTACATTGCTATGGTTAACTGCAGCGTAGTCTAGCTCACATTGTTACCTCATTTATTGTAAGTTATAACTTCATCACAGGTTCATCCTCCTATAAAAGTTTTTCTGTTACCGTTACCTGTGGCGTGAAATAACCTGAGGGGCTTGGCTACACTTAGCCTGTAATGCTTCTGTCGGGAATAGTAGGCAACCACTGAGTGGATCGCTTAACATAACAGTTTGACCATAAATGGTACAAATAAATTACTGTTCATGTAACGTTTACATAACAGATCCTCTAGTCAAAGATTTTTATTCAACTGACATAGTACATGGGCATTGATAGCAGCTATCTTTTTTTTTCTTTTTTTTTTTCTTTTTTTCCTTTATTTAACCAGGATAAAACTCATTGAGATTAAAAATCTCTTTTACAAGAGTGCCCTGGGCTTAAAAATCTCTTTTACAAGAGTGCCCTGGGCACCTACAGTCTCAAGACTGTAGGCAGAACAACAAGGTCCACTTGTTCAGCCTAATACCGTAGTCATGCTGGTGTGTTGACAGAAGTTGCTACGTGGCATCCTTGCGCCTGGCAGCAGTGCTTTGGCAGAATATAGTCCCAAGTCAAAACTGGCCCAGTAGTCAATACATTCGTGTTAATTTGTATTGTCATTTGTACTCATTGTGAATGTAGGTCACGAGAAGTAATTAGGAAAAATTTTGAGTTATTTGGAATCACTTTTGCAACAACATGCCAGCTGGCAACAATACATTTCAGTAACTATGCTAAGCTAAGCTAATGGCAGTGCTGCCAGTTTGGGGCAATGGCTGAGCTGGCTGAAACTGCTTTTGCTCACTTATGTAACTCTGGGGACTGCAAGGAATGACTAAATTTGACATAGAGGTGAAATATCCCTTTCATATAATGGTCCAGTCAAATAGATGCTGAGGCTTATAACAATTAAAACCAGAGCCGTTTATACATTATTAATGACTTGTGAGCTTAACTAACAGCTTTCAGATGGTATCATTAAACAGGATAGCTTCCAAGAGAAAACTAATCTCTACTTGAGGGACTTCAGACACTTTTCTATTTTATTCTGAAGAGTGAGACACAAGAAACAGGGTCATCTAATGTGATTATTTTCTCTGCCCTGTTACTGACAGAACACTGCTCCTCATACAAATTTAATCTGCCTTCCTTTCAGTGGAAATAGAAAATCCCTTGTCCTGTTTGAACTCAGGGAACAGATACTGTGTTGTTTTATGAAAGCAAAGTGCTATTAATGTAGTGGGGCCTTGGACTTTAATTTGAAGGTGCATTTAAAAATCACTGTAAATCCCTGCAAACAAAAAGGGACAATACAAATTTCCTTTTCATGTCTCTCTGCCTTTTACAGATGTGTCACTGGAACAAAGTAGTAGCTTATCCTTAAAAAATTTTCCTCCATCAAGTCAAAATGTGAATCAGCCTGAGCTGTACTTTGCGTTTAGCGTTAATAAGAACATTTGTATAACATAAGTCTTTGGCTCAAAGAAGTAGTCCAAAGTACAGACCCACTTATATCTCTATATATATTCTACTTAAGCGTTTAGTGGTAATGTAAAGTATAAAGCTCAAGCTGTTAAGAAGCATTTCCAAAAAAATGGGTGTAAAGTGACTGCTATTCACAGTGACTCAGAAGAACAGCAGAACAGCATCATAATCTTCAATGTATACCTTATTCTAGCACAAAATATGTTTACCTCCATGTATCTCATATGACTTGTTATATGATAACAATATACTCTATCATGTTAGGCAATAAATGAAACTATTGACCTGAGAACAAGGTGGAGAAATAGAAGTAGAACGATGCTTCTGTACAAGGGGTGAAAACTGATTAATTGCATGGTGGGTATAAATCAATAGTGTATATATAAAGGGAACACAGGACACTTGTGTTCAACATGCAAAGAAAACCAACCTATTTCAAGCTTGTGATGCCGTCCAGGAAAACCTTGAAATGTGTTAATTATCCTGCATTATAATAAAAGCCTATCACTGTGCTGTAATAGCTTTATACATGGCCTATTGATTTGTTCCAACTAAGCACTCAATTTTTTACCACTAGCAGTGAAGTGACTCTCAACATTTTCATTAGAAAAAAATATAATTAACAAAATCTATTACATGATGCACATTTTCACCTCTTCGTTCTGCTGCAAAGAGCACAAAGTGGCTCTTTGACACTTAATCAAGCCAATCATTTTGTCATTAATTCCAACCAAAAGTACTTTAATGTGAGAGAAGTCATTAAAAAGTAGCTTGTGGTTTGTTCTACAGTACTCACAGCGTGACAAACAAGTCCCTGGAAGTCCATTAATTTCTGGAGAGAACAGAAAAGTGATGTTTTTGCTGGGATTTTTAGATTCCTGCTTTGCTTTTGTCTGCTGCAGTTACGAGCTTGTTTCAGCAGCAGCAGCAGTTTCATGAACTCAGATCTAATAAGCTGTTTGCCACCATCCAAAAACCTCCAACTATCTGCTGGTTTTATTTGAAAAACTAAACACATAACTGTCAAAAGAAACACTCAGAGAAGAAGAGTGTGTGTGTGTACGTTGGTAATGGGGTTGAATGTGACATTAAATAGTACCACTCAGTATAATCAAAGTGTTTGGTATTTGGTTTGCTGTCTGAACTCGAGTAGCCAGATTTATAAAGCTAAACGGCTACAGAATCCAGACACAGAGAAACAGAAGCTGCAAATGAAATAACAAAGCAATAAAATGAAATGAGATACAGACTATATTATCTAGCTATGGATCACTAACACAATCTGTCCCTCATGCTACGTTGCTAATTGCCTGTAATTTATTTAATTAGGAAGCTAATAAGGCGAACACAGTGTCTACACAGGATGCATTCAGGTACAGTACAGAGTGTGGGTCAGTGCTTGTTTTGTAAAGTCCTGGGGCCTCATGTATCTCTACTTGTGTGGATTTCATACTGAGAGCAGGCGTACGCCATCAAAAATCCGGGTGTATGAAATGCGAACACTGGAATCCACACATCTTCCCTTGATACATCACGACCAGCGTGGAACTACGCGCACATGTCGGAGTCATGGACTCCTTCCTCACCACAACCATAAATACATATGCAAATTCATTTAAATAGGCTCCACGGTGAGGCTCTCTTCATCACGACACGAGAAAGAGGAGAAACTTCAGGGCGTATCCACGATCACCTGAGTTAAAAAAAAAGGAGTGAAATTCAGGAAAGATGCTGATGAAGCTATTTGTGACTTTACGCAAAGTGTAGATGATAACTGGGGATGCACACATGCAAACCATGAGTCAGGGAGAAGAGTCTGCAGGTTCTTCCCATCATGCTGCTCTTTAGATGTATGAATCGCGTGTTGTGCCAGACCACCTCGCAACGATATTGGTCAGATCCATCTGCTCATCACAAATAATCTGCACACGGAGATAGTGCTTTTGTTGCAACATGAATGCAGTCGATCGCTCCGATTACATCAGGGAATCTGGCTATCGCTGCAAATTGCGCTTTAATATTGGCTTGTTCAACTGCATTGTATGCAAATTTTATACATTTTATAATAGCAGGCGTAAGCCAGCTATGAAGTTGGTGCAGAGCGGTGCTAACGTATGCTACATTTCCTGGCGTACGCTCCTTTCATACATGATGCCCTTGGTGCTGTTCTGGGTCATAGAGAAGAGAGAAAGACAGAATATGTCAGCTGTTTAATCAGAAAAACACAACTCAGTTTGCTGGTACAACTGTTGCATGTTGCCAAGATGTTTTCTCAATTTTCTGTTGTTGTGTTGATTTGGTTTCTTCATGTTCAGCATCATTGATTTCAGAAATCAATCCTGAAACTCTCTAATTTGTCTCTAATTACTGGGCACAGCTGATATGAATTTGCTCTTGAACAGTGTTTTATTTATTTACAGCTAAATTAGGCCCATGTATTTGGTTAAATCCCGAGAATACAGATTTAGATCTTGCTGGCCAAGAATGTAAAAAAAAAAAATTCAAATTTCATTTCAGCCCACAGAGTCTGGTTTACTGCACTCTAATCCTGAGGGATTCATTTCACTACATGAAAATTTGCGCATTAATTGGTCTCTCGTCTATCTCCTCCTCCCACTTTTGCACTTGTAAAGGTCGCTACAGCTTCTGCCTCCGCTCAACGCTCTCTCATTAAGAAATCACTGGGTTTCTCTGTGAGACGGGCTGGTGTAAGCATCTCTCTCTCACACACAGTGAACGCACTGAGAGCCAGTTATCCATAGAAATTAAACCATTAAATATTCACATGATTAGTCTCACTCTGATGGATTTAACTACAGACTGACCTCTGCATTGAACAAAGCCATAGGTTTAGGGATGAGGATAAATTTATAGCATGGAGGGAGGTTTGGATTAAGGCTTTGGTAATTAATTTAGTCCAAATACAAGAACACCATGAATGCCCTATCTGTGTGAGAGAGAGTGGAGGAGTTTCACAGAGTGGAGACTTACAGTATGGGCTATGAGTGGTGGATTAACTGCTAAATAAGCTAAATTCACTTTAGTGTCTCACACACAGAATGCACTATTGAATTCATCAGAGGTGAAAAAGTCAATCGTTTGACTGTTTAATGGTGCCAAGACAGCATCTCTATGTGTGTGTGTAGGGAATACGTCAGAAACAGCCATGCATTGTGACTTTTCGCTCCACTAAAACCAATTTAAACTGTGTCACATGTGATGTAAATGAATATTCCTTCTCATTACACAGATGCATGTAATTTCCTGCAGTGTCTGCAGTTTTAGCCTCCTTGCAGTTTGAGTCACTGCACTGTTCTAGTGGCATTAAAAGTTATAACCTGGGTTCAGTCTCCACGATGGACTACTGGGACCACATTAAGAAACATTTTTACAGACTTTAAGAATAAAGTCATTATTTACGAGAGTAAAGTAGTAAATTTACAAGGTTAAAGTGTTTTTTATGAGATTAAAGTCATTACTTACAAGTAATAAAGTCGTAATGTTATGAGAATAAAGTCATAATATTCTAACGTGTTGTTGTAGAGAAGTTGTTGAAAAGTTCGGTAAAGTTAGAAAAATTCTGGCAGATTCCAACTTCAATAAGTCAAATTCATTATGATCTAAAAATGCAAACGACGCATTTCTGAAATGATTATGCATTGTTTGCCTCAACTCATAAAATTACACTTTCATTCTCGTAAATAATAACTTTAACGTCATAAATTTCTGGCTTTGTTTTTGTAAATTAACTAATTTATTCCCGTAAATAACGACTTTAATCTTATCACTTTAATGTCATAAATTTACAACTTTATTTTTGGTAAATTTACAACTTTATTCTTGCAAATAATGACTTTCTTCTCCTGAATACTGACTTCATTCTCAGAAAGAGTGACTTTTTTCTCTTAAATAATGAGTTTATTCACATAAATAATGACTTTATTTTCCTAATTAATGACTTTCTTCTCCTAAAAATGAGTTTATTCATGTAAATTATGACTATTCTTGAAGTCTATAAAAAAATCTCAAAAAAAACCTCTGCCGTAAATCTCAGTCTGACTTGTCCAAATTTGCTTCCCAGGCAGGCAGACCAATACTGCCTCACCTGTCACCTAAAATAACCACCTTATTGTGTTATTGCTGGGTTTGCGTGCCCATTTAACCCTTGGAGCTGTGTTGTCTGGAGCATAAGCTGCTGGTAGGGCCATGACAAATTGGTGCCAGGTGAAGGACCAGACAAAGCATGGTTTGAGGTCCTGTTATGGAGCAACAAATCAAAAAAGTCCTGTAAGTTCAAGTCAAAGGGGGTTGAGAACCTCCTGATGTCTGTCGCCAAGAGGACTTATATTAATCTAACAAAACCAAAAGGAATATGGCTTCAACATAACCACATGGCATCAACAACAATGTAAAGTGAAAATCACCCCTGTTCCCCTCATACACTCTTTTAGGTGCTGCAGATGGGGTTCAAATGTAATAATACACTCCCCTCAGAGGGCTGATGCTTTCATCAGTGTGGTGATGAAACTCGTCTCCTTGTGTCTCCACTTTTATTCTTCCCTTCACTCCCTCCACATGTCCTCTAGGGTTGCCGAGTTAAAATGAAAAACAGAAAATGACGGCTTCATTAGCAGGCAGACTTTCCAAGTAGAATACTGAGGATAGACTGATAGAGTGATAGACTGAAGTAGGGTTTTCTTTTTTTGTTGGAAAAGGTGCAATTCTATGATTTAGCCACAGGGGGCACTGTTGGTCTGTACAAACCGTGTGTGTGAGTGTGTTTGTCATCCAGCCTGTCCTAAAACTGGCCGAGCTTTCCATCCTCAGTGCCAGAAATGAATGATTTCACTCTCTCTCCCTTTCACACACAAAACACTCTTTCTCTCTCTCTCTCTCTCTCACACACACACACACACACACACACTAAAATGCGAGTGCCTTCAGTGACAATAATGTCTTTCACCGAGTTGATAACGCTGTCTGGCGGCTGAAGAAAGAGTGGTGTGCGTGGGTGTAGTCACCATCAGATTTGTGTTGCCTTTCATGGCGTCAGTCAAGTTCTTACCTTTGTGAACACTGACATCAAATCAAATTTGCACTGTAATACACAGCTGATTCACTTGCTTAGCATCCCCTGCTAGTTGTGGGATCAATCAATTTCAGACTGAAATAGGAATTCAAAGTGCACCTCCCTGATCTGTGTTTGCAAAGATGAGTTGACGGGCTGCTTATATTTAATACTAGACAATCTCTAGCTGAAGCACAGCTATTGATATCTGATCAGTCACATGTGGAGGCAGTGCTTCTTTCCAGGTTGTGCTCTGCTGCCAATAAGTTCTGTGGACCTGCTCCAATGTCCCCGCTAAGCCCTGAGCGCTGAGTCCTCACACACTTTAATTGATCTCCTGCAACATTGCTGGAAGTGTGTGATTGCAATCAGGTGTGAGGGCTGATAAATGACAGGACAGCATTTTGTGCCGTCACGTCTTCTGGACAAAGACAGTCCTACGCACAGCAATGTGGGAGACTACATGTCAGTAGTAGAGTAGTTTAATGAAACAGTTTAAGTTTTTTGACATATGGTTGTTTTGTCCACACAGAATGACCATTTCAGGAGCTCATTTGCTCTTTTTTGAAAGCGCCTTCTAGGATGGATAAATTCCTCAATACCACCGTGTGTCATTTCCATGTCTACAGCCTATATGGTTCTTTCTTGAGACACACGTCTCTCCTTGTGTTTCTTCTTTGTTGTAACATATGCATGCTGTATTTCAGCTTCTCTGTTTTGTTGCAACAGGTTATATTCCAGATTTTCAGTGGTTTTGTGAGGTCACAAACATTTCCTGCGATGGTTTCAAAACAAAGCTGGCTCTGTTTCCTTGTGGACATGGCCCAAGATGGACTTACATGTTTGTTATTAAATCTTTGAGTGCCATTGACATATTTCAACGTCATCTAAAATCTGACGCTTCAGTGCAACTGACGTATATATACGTCAAAGTGTTTTTTCGGCAGTGGGTCACTGATCGCGGTCTCCCGCAGCCTGTGAGTAATTTTGGAGCTTCTGGGAGATGTAGTCGGAAATAAAGAGATGGTGTATGCCACAGAGTGGCACAAACAAATTTTGTTTTTTTCATGATGAAATAGAGAGTCTGCCAACAGAATTTCCAAAGGTTGTGATGTCACAACTAAACAGTTGTGACATCACACATCAGCAGGGGGTCTTAAAGACATAGGTACTAAAACAAAAACAACAAAACATTATATCTGAAACCTAAAATTCTTGTGTTAATGAGCATGATGTCTCCTTTTAAAAGAATATGTCACCTTGCTTAAGTCCACATTTATTTAGCTATTTTTTCTCAAGAAAACACTGTGTTTGTGTGTTTTTTCTACCCTTAAAGCCTGCAGATTTGCAGAATGGGAATCTAATGGGATCAGGTTATTCTTGCTCTACAAATATTAGCTTTCAAGTGTTGCCTATTTTAATAACATTAATTATGGCTTCATTCCACTTAGGACAGATAATGGAACAGAGCTGCCATTAATGTTATTAATTCCAGCTGTGCTTTGATGAGTCAAAATGTCTATTGTGAGTGTGTGCCTGTTATGAGTCAAGCCCATCTTCCTGTTTGTGAAGTCAGTACTGTCTAATCTCTGTACACACACACACACACACACACACACACACACACTCATCTACCAGAACTAAAGACCTATCATGACACATAGACAGTTTAGCATCATAGTTCTGTCAAACCTGGCAAAGGAAGCAGGTTGTATGCTGCCTGAGACTCGCCTCATTATCCATTTTGGTGCTGAAATGGAAGAATGTAATGTACTGTGAGATGAATCACTGCTGCCAGATTGAGCAATAACCTACAAATTACTTTTTGTGCAAGTGGCTGATTTAACAAAACCACTTGAACACATAAAAAAATCCCTGAGGCAAATTTGTAATTTGTGATATTGGGTTATACAAACAAAACTGACCTGACATGACTTGACTGAAAGTCTGTTGCAGAGCCTGGATGAGAGAGAGGTTGGTCACATGATTTTCCCAAAAATGGAAGGACCATGTACAGTAATATTTAACTCTCTGAGTGCCAGTCATTTTATGAAACAGAAAGTGCCTTGTGTCAGCGTTTTTACCCATTTTGATTTCAAGACCCACAGAATATTTTGTACTATGACTCTGAAAACACTGAATACCTCAAATGAAAGAAGAGACTCTCTCTTTCATCATAAAAAGGTTGTTTTTACCTTGTTCCATTCTTGTTTTATCAGAGGTAGAGTAGAGGACACTTTCACCAAAATCACCACTTTTTGTCCAGATTCTGTTTGTTTTGCTCTCTGATCTCGATCGTTTCCACTTCCTGTTTTGATCTCTGTGGTGTATACCGTCTCTTTATGCTCCGACTACAAATCCCAGAAACCCCAAAATTACTCACAGACGACCCGCTGCCAAAAAACAACTTTGACATCAAAATACGTCAATGGCACTGAAAGATTTAAGTTCAACTTTTTGTTTCTTTTGTCTCCTCCCTTCTTATAAATATGAAAACAATAGTTTTTCAAGAAATTTTTTGATTGAAGGTAATTCCAGTGTCACAGGCACTCACCCTCAATGTTTTTGAATTTGACAAATCTTGAGCATTTGAAGCACACAGGAGCTACATTAAGTGGTTGCCATGGGCTTTTTGAATGCAGTGTGTTTTCTCTGTGTGACTGGCTATTTCTGTGGACTGCAGGTAGAGTGATCTGCAGTTAGATCATATTTGATATACTTGCCTGTCTGCTGTCTTCAGCAGTAGATGCATCCGTTTCTGTATGGAGGGAAAGATGAGAGTTTGAGAGCTTCTGCCACTGTCAGTTTGTTCTTTTGTTCTATTTTGGGAAACAGTTCTACCTGTGTTAGATACAGTGAGACAGATGGAGCACTTCGTCAAAGTACTTGAGCTCCATAGTCCGAGTCCATTAGAGCCCAACACTACTGAGCGCTGGCTCTGAAATAACAGGTCTTTTGTTTTAATAATAAAACAAGCCTTTGCTGCTTGAGATGGTGATTTTTCTTCATCTGTCTGCTGCTCTGTTGGTTTGGTCATTGACAAACACTCTATGGGAGCTGAGTGTCACTTTTGTACGGTAAGGCAGCTATTGACATATATGCGATTAACAGTAATGTCAGTGATTATGTAAAAATGTATGGAAACCACTCCTTTAGGCACACGTGTGGTGAGGATATGATCACTGGAAAACATACAGTATATATGCTCAATATGTGATGTTATAACATAATTGCATTGTTGACTGCACCTTACTCTTTATTTGTACTACTAATAGAGTCATAATTTTGTTATCATTTTTATGTCATAACATGCTGTTCATCTTTACCTCACTGCACCTTACAGTTTTTGGTGATTGCACTATGAATAACTGCTCTTCTGTCTTATACTTGAAGTGTGAATAGGCCTAGTAATAATTTCCTGTTTTTTTATATTGCTTTTTTAAGACTGTGATTGTATTAGGGTTAGGATTAGGGTTGCTGCAATATAATTTCCCAGGTTGGGATCAATAAAATAATTCTATTCTATTCTATTTTATTCTATTCTAAATGTGCATGGTCATGCTTCTACTACTGCTACTACTAGACTAAATCCATTTTGGACAGTGGACACATGATCAGAGTTTCACCCTCTTGAGAAAAGTATCAGTTTTATTCCAGCTTATATGCTTTCATTGTAACTTAAAGGAATTGTATTTGTGTGCTTTATTTAAAGCCAGGATTAGAATATTGACACCACTCTGATGTCTGTATGATAAGGTAGTTAGCATCCTGGAAGCTAAATTTAGCACAAAGACTGAAAATGGGTTGAAACAGCCCGTCTGATTCTGCACAAAGTTTACAAAATCATCCACCTCTAAAGCTTGCTAATGACCATTTTATGACTCGTTTGCTGGACCAGTAGTAAAAAAGGAGTGTGAAAACAACAGGGGGTTGTGTGTGCAGCACTGATTGCTGATTCATGGTGCCTACAAAAACTCCAGACAAACGGTCTGCAGGCGATAGCTGAAATAACCAGAGGGGTTCATTACAGTCCTGCAACAGCCTCAGACACCAGATTTTTTCTTTTTTTTGTCAGAGTATTTCTACTCTCAGCAAGAAAACAAACACACTCAAAAAAGGTGTCTGCTACATTAACATGTAGCTTCTACCATATATATTTATATTTTGCGGTTGAACATCATTAAGTAATGTTCTTTTAGCATGATGTGCAATAACTTAACATTGTGTAAATTAATTTATGTTGACGGAACCTAATGCATTTTGAGTAAGATAGCAAATTGCGAGCCGGGAGTTTTAGAAACTTTACTTCCTGAAGTTCAGCACACAGTTCAAAACACATGCTGAGAGTCCACAATGTTCACTGTGGAAGACGGTAAGTTAAGTCCTTTACTTGACTTAAAATAACTTTGACTTCAAAATAAATCATTATTGTCCGCTCTATAATTGAACGGACGATCAATTTGATTAATTTTAACGATTAATTGAACGATTAATTTTGTCACCAAATATTTTCACAGCGTGCTCATTAATCATAGCAGCATTAGCAGCTAACCATAGCAGCATTAGTTGCTATGGTTAGCGACTTAGCATTTGCATCACTTGCTAAATGAGCGTATTATAATTGGGTGGAAATACTTTCCATAACTTTTTTATGTTCACCGAACAAATGACTATTTTGAGTGTATTTGTACCAGAGAAGGTGAAGGGTTGAGATGGCTCTAAAGCATGTGTATTTTTAGAGGCAAAGAAATTTAATGCGGAAATTAACCTACTCTAATTGAACGGCTAATTCATTTTGAAAATCCTTGCACATTACTAATGCTTGAGTTTCATTAGTAAAAAGGATAAAAGCACATTTGTACGCCAGGCACACACAGATGATGAGTAAAGTGCTGTTTGATGGATGACAGACATGCCTCTAGGCGCTAAATGTGTCCAGAAACAAAGCGCAGTAAAGTCCCAGTAAATGTGACCGTCTGTGTCTACGTGGAGGCTATGTGTCATACCCAATGCCAGCCACCCCTTGATGGACAGACGGGAAGTGGGCAGCATGGAGAGAGGAAGCAGACCCGAGAGACACAAACTCAAACCTCGCCTCAGGCTTCTCTTCATTCTGTGTCTGTTCCAGCTCCCTGTTCTCTGCTGCTTCTCAATCTTCCATGTGACAGCAATACACACTCTCACCAAGTACATTTTATTGATTTTCACAACGGGGCAACGTCCAGACACCTGACAACATTATCTGACAACCAACGGAATGTTTGAAGTGAGTACTAATTTATTGTATTAGATGGAATATCAATTTTAAATGCTCCCTGATGTTTCTTGAAGGCGATTTTAAAAAAGACTGTCAGAATCAACTCTTTCTTTCGCATGATCACTACTTCTCGCTGAGTAAGCCAAAGGTGAGGCAAGTATATTTGTGTAGTATCTTTCAAACAGCTGCAAAGTACTTTTCTAAAAAAAAAAAAGAAATATACATAAAAACAGTGAAGGAAATATATTCAAATAGAAAAAAAAATAAATCAAATAACAATAAACAATAGATTCACTACAAATAATAGTCTTCAGATTGTATAATTTTGCATAGATGTCCTCATGAGTTGGAAAAGCGACCGGTGCTAAGGAGGAATGCAAGTTCAATCAATCAATCAAACTTTATTTGTATGGCACTTTTCGTACATTACGCAGTTCAAAGTGCCTCACAGAGGCAAAAACAACGTTAGGAAAAAAACCCCCACCCCCAACCCCGGATACACACACACACACACGCACACACACACACACACACACACACACACACACACACACACTTAGGCATGGCATGGCACCAAGACCTTAAGTGAGGAAAAGCCACCTTTGGGAGTTGAACCAACTAAACACTGAACTAGCACCAGGTTCCTTTTGGTGGAAAAGATGTATTATTGACTGAAACTGCTGAAGGATGGAAGGAAAGATATCAAAAACAAATAAATATAACTTATTTGTTTTTGCTGCATACTCCATTAAAGAACATGCACATATATAGATGCACAGTCAGTATCTTCATACAAAATGCACATTCACCGTGTGCAAAAGAACCTGAAATCGATGAAAAGCAACCTATGTGCACATGGCATCGATAAATCACAGCAACATAGCAAACTAAACTGATTACATCTCTCCTCTCACTCTATGCAAATGTGTGACCTTCTTGTATTGTGATGGTTTGAACTGTTGATGAGATTTATTAAAGCAGAGGGCATACATCTGTTACCTCACTGCACACCAGATATTAATGCAACCAGTGGAAATTATGTTTTGCATCACTAAGCATAATTTTTGAGGTGTTTTTGGGCTCAGAAACCATCTAATGGAGAAAACAATTTGTACAACACAGGGCTGCCTACTGAAAAATCAAAGTCAGTGTGAATCACATTATTCTTTGATATTCAGGTCCAGCAAACAGAGGACTATCATCCAGGAGGCTGCACTTCGTCTCCCATGCGTCATGTTACGATCAGCTGTTTGTTCTTATCTTGCTTTCACAAGGTTTAGTGTCATTTTTGACAAACAAATGTAATAAACTCAGTCACGTCGTTTATAATAATCAATGACCCTCTATGACCCTTCTAGGTGTTAATTTATTATTACTAGTTTTACTGTAATTTAACTTTTCCTCATGTTTTTTCAGTGTTCATGTCCACTTAAAATAAATATATGCATGCACACAGGTTTTTATTGCTTCAGCCAGTCATTATAAAAGCATACATATCGATATAAATATGAAAATATATGATGTACAGTGCCTAAACCATGCAAATATAATCACGTTTAGTGTTTGTGCAGGATTTGATGTATGCATATGGAGGTGCATACATGGTTGTATCCCATCAGCTATTTATGTCCATTTAATTTATTCACAATTGAAATCTGGCAGGGAGCAAATACCATTAACCTACATTATAGAAGGTAATATTAAAGAGTATGTGCAGTACATATACAGATACTGTATGGAAGTATAATAAATAGCATAAACTCCACTAAGCCGCAGGATATAAACATGAGGTTTTACAGTGTGGGATGGTGGCTAGGACTCTTCTCTGATCTAGTTTACTCTCAACCCGCAAAAAATGCAACAAACTCCAGAATATTTTTCATTCTCTTTCATAGTGCAGTTGTTGGCGCTCTGAGATGCTGCCGAGCAATTCGTCTTCTTTAGAAAAGTGTTGATATTGCCTCTAATATTGTCCTCAGCATCAACAACATCAATATCAACAGTGGGACGGTGGGGAGAAGAGCAGAGAAATGGAGATAGATGATAACATACCTGATACAATATTGAGGGAAAGAACACTATTTTTATTGCTGCGGAGAATAACACCAAAGCCACACACACACACACGCTTAAAGTTTAATAGCAGTGTGGTGGAGACTGGTCAAAATGATGTGAGAAGCACAAGGAGGCACTGCCAGGACAGAAAACAGTCGCTAGCGCCTTCTTTCCATCTTTCTTCTCATGCCAGCAGACACCAGATCAGCTGTGTTCAGATCATTGGTGTCTGCAGACAGTGACATATGGCCCCGTCCAGCGTGCAGGCTGCCCCAGGTCACAATAGATTTAATCTGTTGAGCACAGCATCAGTTAACATTCCTGTCCCATAGCTATGACCTGGGATTGTCTTATCTGGAGGTAAAACATGGCAGATCAGCTCAGATAGACTCAGGAATAATGCGGCCGGTAATCTACACGTGATCTCCAAGATGCTGCAGAGTTTTGTGAAACGGGTCTAATCTACAATCTGCTGGCATACTGAACCATGAACAATAAAGATTCACCTGAGTGTGTTATCAGGATCCCCCGGTGCTCAGAGATAAAGAATGAAAGAGAGATATAGATGGAAGCTGTATTTGCATGATATTAAACAGCACTTTAATCTGTGACTTATTTTCACAGTTTGAGGTGTTAATTCATTCTGTTCTGTTACCACCACCAGCTTTTATGCATAGTTTTAATTTGGCCATCAAAGTGTGAGGTGTTTGTACAATATGCTATGCTCTTTATGTGCTTTTTAAATTTTGTTTATTTACACGCTATGATATGCTTTATGTGCCGTCAACACTTGCAAGTGCATGATTCTGGTATATTAACTCATTGAGTTCCAGTCCCTTTATAAAAGAGAAAGTGCCTCTACTCTACCACTGATAAAACAAGAATGGAATAAGGTAAAAACCAACATTTTTTTCATGATGAAATAGAGAGTCTCTTCTTTCATTTGAGCTATTCAGTGTTTTCAGAGACATAGTACAAAATATTCTGTGGGTCTAGAAATGTGACTCAAAATGGCCAAAACTGCTGGAACAAGGCAATTTCTATTTTATAAAACAGCTGGCATTCAAAGAGTGAAATGACATACAAAGACAAACAAAGAGCTGTCAGCTGGTAAACTTTTTTATTATAGCGGTGCTAGTTCAATCAAACACAACGCTGGCTAGCAAGTGTCCATTTAGATTGCATATTGAGTTTAACACTTTAATCATCCCAATGGTGCCTCTTAGAGTCACGACCATGAACCACACACCACTGTCATTGCCTGATTAAGCAAGCCCTCGACTCTGTGTCGTATTGTGTGGAGGATATGTTGATATGAGGCTTTCTTCTATTTCCGCGCTGTCATTCATGATGTGGATGGGCAGAATATACTGTATATACACTGGTCAGTCATGCAGCTGTCGCGTCAGCTCAGCCCTAGGACATATAAAATATTAACAAGGTACTATAGCACAATTGCCCTATTCACAGTTATATAACCAGTGTAAAATGTTCTCTCTGTAAGTGGCCATAGTTCAGCACAATATGGTTCTCAGTCCAAATACTTGTCTTTGTGTTAAAGCTTAGTGACAGTATCACAGCTGCCGTCACAAGTGGAAGCTGAAGTGCCAAAACCTCCCTCCCAAAACGTCCCTTTGGGGACAATAAATGTGTTCAGGTGAATTTAGTTATTTTACATTTTCTACCCATTTATTGATGCATATAATAATGCAGGCATCACATTACCCAGGTTTATCATTACAGGCTGCAGGGACCTCAGGGATGATCAGCCTTGTTTTTATCTGTCTATGACATTTTCTTATTATTGCACGAGGGGATGTTTCATCAGATCCTGTACGCTGTGCTAAGATAGGCCTTGAGAGAGACAGAGAGAGAGAGGATTGGTCCCGTCCTCAGATGAACCGTCTCAGAAGTTTCCTGTTATCAGTCATGCTTCTGTAAACTTCAAGATGCATGAAAAGAAAAACAAAACAAAACAAAAAAACCCAGTAAATTCACAAGCGAGCCCAAAGCGTCACCGCTCCGATTCTGTGTCCCTTTTTTCTCTGTCGTTCTCCTTCTCCTCTTTCCTCCTCCTTTCTCCATCTTACCCTCTCTCACCCTCCTCTTCTCTGTCTGGATCACTCGATCCCTCTCTTTCTACCCCCCCTCCTCAATCTCTCTCTCTCCACTGAATGCCTCTGTAATTCCTATTCTTATCTACTCGTCGGCGCGAGGATAAGAGCTTCTTTACTTACGTGCTCTCGCTCTCCACGGGAAAGAGGAGACAGAGAAAACATTTTAGAAAACTAAAATTACATGCAGGGAAGCAGGACCGAGGGGAGGACAGGGAGGGGGAGGAAACATCTTTGACGAGAGTTGCATGCAAAGCAGAGGAGTAGGAAAAGAGGGGAGGATAGAGAGATGAAATAACATTTTAATTATTCTGGGGTTGTTCACTTCAAGTTCTGGGAGTGTTCGCTCTGCAATGCTTGGAAACCCTTCCAGGTCTAAGTGACAGGAAATATGTATTTTTTTAAAAGAAACCAGATGCTCATATAAGGAGATGCACACTTCTATTTTCGTTCAATTTTTGCAGTTGCAGTGTGTCCAAACAAGCACAGCAACACACACACGAGGGTGTGTGAGTTCAGTCTCGCCCTCCAGAGGCTGTCACACAGAGACTGCTCATTAAAAGATTTCATTAGGTTTCAATCGGGCCATAAGTAGGCCAGCTGCACTATTACAGAGTGAACATTTCACTGTGACATGGCTGCAGGAGACATGATACAATCAATGAATCAGTGTGCGTGCCAATGATTTCAATGAAATATGATGGCGAGGCCGAACAGAACAACATTAAATTGAATCACTGTTGGAATACTCTTTCCTCTGTTGAAAGTTTAATGTCGAGTTTGTCCTCGGTGGCTTTTCTCAGCAGCTTCTGAGATAACATCAGGTCCACCCACAGCTGAGAGAAAATGATGCAAAGACTGCAAGTAGCAGAGAGGCAATCACGGGATTCGCAAGCAGAGCTCCTCAGGCGCCGCCAGATGACGACAAATAGATGAGGAGTGTAACTACAGGCAGATGAATAATCCAGAGTGGGAATTGGGCTTCTCTCAGTTGTGAAATGGGGAGACAGCGGTAAATGATTGATTTTTATCAAATTTGCTGAAAAGGGAGAACTCGCATGTTCGTCTGGGGGAAAGGCTGAGTTGCAAATAGTTTTTTCTTCATTTGTTTGTCACCCTCTGTCACGATACAGCATCATTCTTACATCTTCCCTCCAGCCTTTGGAGTCCCTACGCTCATTTTGCACACCATTGTGCTGTATATTATTGTATATTATACACTGTTATTATAAAATATAATACAGTTCAGTACTATGCCATAAAAAACAGCGTTTCTGAACATAACATAGGCAGGAAAAATAGTTGGGACTAGACACAAGATCCTGGTTATGAAACTTAATGTCTTCACATAAAGAGGGATAAAATAAAGGATAAAAATGATCAACATTTAAGTGCAGATGTCAATGAATGTAATCACCTCTTGAACATCAATTCTTCCACTCAGAAAATCACAAAGTGTAGCTTCACAGATGCCAAACTCCACTAGCTAAACACTATTATTTTCAGGAGATACATGATGACGGTTGAAAAATAGATGAAACAGGAACTAGAAAAAAGTACTGGATTTTATTACAGCTGTCTCGCTGCTCTGGCAACAACAGCAAACCTCAGCAGGAATGTCATTTCTCACTTTCATTGCTTCCAAACTTCTTATGATTTCTGTGTTTTTGTCCTTTATATGTCACAGTAGCATAAAAAGTGATGATTTCAGCATGCTTTGACTGTTAGAAGTTTTATTACCAAACAAAACAGCTGCTCTGATGTTTTAAGATTCAAATAGGAATCATCATCAAGTTAAAATTAAAACAAAAACAACTGGTTTGCTCCAAGGGAAGCCACAAAAATCCCTTTTTTTGGTGTTCTTGACTTCAGTCCAATTTCTCACCTCGCTGCAGTGATGTCAACCCCAATTCTTTTGCATTCAGTCAGTAGTAATCAAAGGTACTGCCATTAAAAGTTGTGTGGTATGGGGACAGGTCCAACAAATGCAGTACTTTCTATCCACAAAAGGTGTCTGCTATTTTTTCATGGTAGTTGTGTTGTTATGGTCGTCAAATTGTAACATGAAATTTTTATGTTACATTACATTGTTACGTTATGCTGTTACGTAACGGCGTTATGTTGTTATGTTATGTAGTTACGTTACATAGTTATGTTACATAGTTACCTTACGTTGTTACGTTACTTGTTACATTACGTTGTTACGTTACATTGTTGAATTACGTTGTTGTTACTTTACATTGTTATGTTACATTGCTATGCCACCTTATGTTATTACGTCATGTAATGTTACGTCAGGTTATGTTGTTACATCACGTTATGTTGTCACATCACGTTATGTCTTGGTGTTATGTTCTCACGTTATGTTGTTATGTTACATTATGTTACATTATGTTACAGTGTTGTATTACGTTGTTGCGTTACGTTGTTGCGTTACGTTGTTGCGTTACGTTGTAATGTTACGTTGTTGTGGATTTCATTATGTTGTTATTTTACATTACATTACGTTGTTGCATTATGTTGTTGCGTTACATTGTTATTAATTAATCACATAGCGCATTTCTGCAAGCATATGAAACGTATCTTTGAAATTTTATTTTGTTTGAGAAACGTCAGCATTCACTATATTGGTGGTTTGCAGAAACTTTAAATGCCAAGATTTTTTTCTGGTGGCTGTGTTGTTGGTGATACCGTACTCCAGACATTATCTGTGATATCACTGTTGAATGTGCATTTATGAGTGTCTCTACATGGTTATACCTTTGCAAAATTTAATTAAAACAAACCTGAGAATATTTTTCAGTCATTTACTCCACACTGGGTCATTATCAAATAGATATGTCTGCTATATGATTCATTACAAACTTTTGTCATACCATAGAGGTGCTGCTGAATGGGTAATATTTGTGTTGTGCAGTATTTGCCTGATATATCTTTCTAACCCTACAAGACCACACATAAAAAATGAAAACATCAGAGAAATAAACAACATAAACGCTAGTTGAGTGTAATATAAAGCGTACATAAACTCAAGGACAGAAAGGCTATTTGGAAGTGAAGCAGCGGCAACTGCCTACAAGGCTATATTTACTATCGCTACTGTTATTTGATTATACAAGGACCAGAGGGTAGGATGCCAGATGAGCATCGTCACAAACAAAGAATAAAGACCACAATATCCCACCAATATCTGACAACAACTCTTAAAAATGCCTCGGGCCATAAATATTACCACTGAATGAATTTCTGTTCAAGCCCATCACCCAAAGAATAAATAAATACAGATATAAAAAAAAAACAACAACAATATTCTACCAAATATCTCCAGCACCAAATGCCTCGAGGGCCTGAATATTAATGCTTGAGCTCTTTGCTGCTATTTGAGCATGTGGTGGCAGGAAGAAAGAGCAAACACATATAGAGACGAGTGCACATAAATAACCCACAGGGACGCCCAGTAGAAACTCTGAAGTAATGCAAGGTGACAGGATTTGGAATGGGAAAACACGACCAAACTGGGTTATTGCAGATATACCGAGAGCAGGAAATAAGGGGAGAAACAATAGGATAAGGAGTGAGGAGAGGAGGATGATAATCACAGGGTGAGAAAGGAGGAGAGAAAACAAAAGGGGATGTAAATAAGAGGGCAAAATGACTATGAAATGTAGGATGGGAAAATGAAAAGATGAGTCATTATAGAAGATGGGAGAAAAAAGAATGAGAAAGCAGGGAGGAAGCGAGGAGACGAGCAAAGGGCACAGGTGGGGAGGTAGGAGAGGATGAGATGGCTAGGGAGTGATTAAAATAAGATGAAGGAGAGAAGGAAAGAAGGGAGGTGATGAAGAGAGGAGAAAAAGAGAAGAGGGACTTCAGGACAGGAGGAAGAAAAAAGTAGAGAAAAGGAGGTGAACTGAAGAACAAATAAGATGATCAAAATTAAAGCAGGAATGTTGGTACGTTATGTTGTAACTTCACATAGTTACGTTATGTTGTTACAATGTTATGTTGTTACATTGTTACGTTGTTACGCTATGTTACATTGTTACGTCATTGTTATGTTATGCTGCTATGTTACATTGTTACATTACATTATTTCATCACTTTGTTACATTATTATGTTACGTTTTTACTTTACGTTGTGACATTATGTTATGCTGTCATGTTATATTGTTATTTTATATTGTTATGTTATGTTATTGTGAATTAACCACATAGCATTGTGCATTTCTGCAAGCATATGAAACATATCTATGAAACATCATTTTGGTTGACAAAAGATAACATTCATTATATACGTAGTTTGCCAAGTTTTTTTCTTTCGTGGTGACTGTGTTGGTGCCGATGATCGTGATTCAGACATTATCTGTGATAGGAGGACATCAGTGATTACAATAAGACAAAGGAGTGAAGGGAAGACGGGAGGTGATGAAGAGGAAGGGGAAAAAAGAGAAGAGGGACTTCAGGACAGGAGGAAGAAAAAAGGAGCGAGGAGGAGGTGACCTGAGGAACAAATAAGATGATCAAAAATAAAGCAGGAAATGGAGATAATAGAGAGATGAAATGGATCAACAGTGAATGAGAAGAAGGGAGAGAGGAAAGGCGATAACCTTCATATATGAATTATCACCTGTCTGTTGCCATAGCAACCAGGAGACACCCATCACCTCTGTATGTCACTGCGATGCAGATGATTGCGTGCATGTATCAGCGGTAGGAGTTTAATCAGGTGTCAAAGCCGTTTTTCTTCAGAAAGTGTGCGTGTGTGTGTGTGTACGTGCGTGTGTGTGTGTGTGCGTGTGCGAATTAGCGTTAGATGTTATCGATGGATCAGTCAAGAAACAAATCAACAAGAGATTAGCACCAGACATTCACAAAGGCTTCGATATCAGTCTGCAAACATTCACTTAAACACACAGACACTCCAATAAATATGTTTATCATCCAGTGTTTGGTGGCATTTCACTGGCATTTAGCACCCTTATAGATGTTCGAGAGGCTTTCCACCTGAGGTGACTGCTGCATTTTGATGCAGCACCTTTGAACCACTCTGTCTCAAATCTGACATGAAACATTGAGTCAAACGTCAAACGCCCTGGTAACACTTGTCAGTCTGATGTCATCTGAGCATTCACAGCCCTCTGATGTGATGGGAAAGCAGACTGCAGGGCCCAGCAGTCCTTGGTGTAAAGGATTATTCATAACCGCTTACTGTGATCTGCAGATCAGAGGCGATGTGGATTCAACTGCAGCATCTGCGGGCTACTGAAAGGTCCAGCGTGTAGTATTTAATGTAAAAATAAACGCCTTAAGTAATGCAAAATTCATCAAAGACTACATTAAGGAAAAGGGAGGAGGAAAGAGTCACAAACAAGAGGAAAATATGTAGCGACAACTAGATGGCAGCACAAGCAACAGCTTTGGGGTTACTCTATTTATTTTAGCCAAAAAAAGCCTCAACAAAAAGCCTATCCCAGCTGTCTTAGGGCTGAGCACAGAGACAGACAACCACTCACATTCACACCTACGGTCAGCTTAAATTAGCCAATTAACCTAATCCCCATGCAGGTTTTTGGATGGTGGGAGGAAGCCGGAGTATCTGGCTTTTTGCCATGAGGTGACAGTGTTAACCACTACACCACCGTGCCGCCCCGCATTGACAGTTTATTTTAATATAATAAAAAGCTGACTGAAATAGCATTTTCAACACCTCCACATGGACTAGTTACCTGCATGCAACCAAATTTTACTCAAATGGTCAGAATTGGTCAATGCTACACTGACCAGATGAGGAAACCATAGTGCCTCCGATGCTAAAATCGGCAGCATATTCTAACCTGACTCTCGCCAGCTGCATGTAGTTCCGCCTGTAGTTTGGGGGCGGCAGTAGCTCAGTCTGTAGTGACTTGGGCTGGGGATCGGAGGGTCGCCAGTTCAAGTCCAGGTCGGACCAAAAATGTGGAGAGTGGACTGGTAGCTGGAGAGGTGCCAGTTCTTCCTCCTGGGCACTGCCGAGGTTGCCCTTGAGCAAGGCACCGAACCCCCAACTGCTCGGGGCGCCTGGATAAGGGGCAGCTCCCTCACTCTGACACCTCTCCTCTAATGCATGTGCATGTGTTTGTTTCATGACTTGTGTGTGTAATGTGCAACTGAAAAATATGTATATATACTAACAGAGTGAAAAAATGTAATTTCCCTCATTGAGGGATTAATAAAGGAATTCTTCTTCTTCTAGCTCCACATGGCATTTCACTGAGCTCCACACATCCATCAGGACTCTCACTCGATGGGAAGGACTTCAAAGGAGCAAAAAATGACTGAGCCAATCAGGATTGGCGTGTGGGATTTTCATAAAGGTGACGTAGCGGAGAAGCAACTGTTTGATTCAGACAACAATGGCGGCTCGCAGCGAGGAATCATGCATCAACAGTGATTCCACTATTTGAACTGTGTTGTCAAATCTATCGCATATTCATTCTTTGAAAGATGAACAGACAACGGGTTTGAAGGCATTTATTGGTGGCAAGGATATATCGCTCTTCTCCCGACCGGGATTTGCAAGAGCTTGATTTATCCAATAGCTCCACTGGTGGTTAAGGAAACGACCCTGTCGTTATTATCATCTTCCCGCTGATTTCTCCAGTAGAGGATCAGATCTGAGAAGCTGAAAAACTGTAAACTGACTTTTGCCAGCTGAATGTTGTTCCGGTTAGCTCTACAAACGACATCACTCATTTACTGACAATCATACGCTGTTTGCTCTGCTGCTATATCTAAGATGTCAGCTGTTCTGTTTTGGTTTTCCTTGCGTCGCTCTCACCAGCATCACGGGTTGGTTTGGATGTAAGTGGTTGAAGTATATGTCATTAAAGATGATGGACAAGTGGTTTATCCAATCACATGCAAGGATTTATGATACAGCCCTGCCTTCTGAAATATATCTCCAATGGAGCTATCCCAGATGGATGTGTGGAGCTAGGTGGAACTACATTCAGCTGGCGAGAGTCAGGTTGAGTATATTCTCCATCCAAACACAGAAAGCTGTTTATGGAGATTATGAGCAATACGGGAAGTTAAAGACGTAGAAAGGCTGAGCAATGTTAGATCCAGTTATTCTATATTTTTATAGGCCTACTTGTCCCTCAGTGTGTCACATTTGATACAATTCATTATCTATCCTCATTCCCAGCATTTGTCAGCCAGTCATGACGCCTTTGGGCTTTTGTTCATTTTACTGCGAAACAGGACAAGGACTGGCCGTGACAATTAGTATTTTAGCCAACCTCAAAGAGATTCAGCTCAAGTTAAAAAAGACATTACATTTTTGCAGAGACTTTTTGAAAAATTCAAATCCTAAATGTCACCAGATTGACTGTAAATGCCATAAAGCATATACATGGAACTGTACAACTCCACAGAATGTCACAATGTGAGTTATTGGTTCTTCATGAGTCCAGAGCAGCTCGTTTGACATTTTACATTTCATTCTGCTGCTTCATTTCTTCAACGGGCACTTGTGACACTATTTGGCAAAAAAGTTGCTACGTTGACTAGGTTGCACTGGTTAGCATTCCTCATTTAAAACAATGAGTGCTGATAGCCACATGCTATATGATTAATGAGGTGTTCAAATGATCAGAAAATAATATTCCCCTAAAGGGACACCTTGACATTTTGAATTCATTCTCTTATTGTTCCACTTAACAAACTTCCAGCTGCTGTATTTGTCGCCCACTCACCATATTTCTGTTTAATCACCTGTGGTGTTTCTGAGAAATTGTCTTGATATAGCATTCCTCATAACTTAAAGGAATAGTTTGTCATTTTGGCATATGCACTTATCCACTTTCTTGCCTCTGTGAGTTAACTAGGAGCAATTTATCTTAACTTATCACAAGATGAGAAACTTGGGAAACAGCTAGCCTGGCTGATTCCAAAGCTCAAATATCTGCATACCAGTGCATATAAAAGCTCAATAAATAATATTTAATCTTGTGAATTATTAAGAAAGAATGTTGAATACAATGGAGTCTCCTTTTGTTACCTGATGACAAAATCCCAGAAATAAAGTCATTACATGTAGATTGGGTGCTTTGTCTATTTTTTTTTTTATATATAAACTACACATGTAAAAGTACATAATTCCCCTTCCTCTGTTGCAAATGTAACTTAAAATGTTTGTTGTATTTGTGATCCAGGATTTCTAAAGTTTTTAATTATTTATCTCAGTAAAAAAGCAAAATATATATCTATGTCGATATACAGCTGAAAGTAGATCTCAACCTGTTCCTGATATCAGTGAATGGGGAGCTGTGTCTCCAGCATTGGATGAAGTCTAATCAGCCCAGGATAATTAAAAACACCTGTGTGGGTGAACAAACACCCAACAGCAGCAAAAACACAGGTGCAAATAACAGAATTATTGGTGGTTGAACACAGTGAGAGGCTTATTCTGGATCCAGGAAATAGACATACAGTATGCAATGAGGATGCTGACAACTCTGTTAATAATAAGGATATTAGAAGTATTATAATGTGTGTTAAAGTCTCTGAGGTGGTCAGGTAAGGTGAAAACAGTGCACAGATGATCATACTCACCAACCTCTGCTGATAAATGACAACTTTACCATGTTTATTGTGTCATGCAGACCACAGTGGAGCTACTCATGTAATCACATCACTCCCATTAATTTTTCTCTAATACCTCCATGCAAGACAGAGGTTTACAAATGGGCCTGTAATCATGGAAAATATAATTAAGAGCACCTGCTGTGAACATAATGTGCAGCCCACAAGAGGACATTAGGGATTAGAGTTTAGCTGAGCACACACAGGAAAACACACAAACTGTGAGCGTGCACGTGGACGATGAGTACGAGGGCGGCATTAGCCAGGATCTCTCTCAGCTGTGGAGGAATTACAGAGCCTCACCTTATTTTAACCTTTGCAGGTGAACTAAACACACCTGCTCAGGGCTTTTGTTTGACACAGACCAACACCTGAAAATTCTGTCTATTTTAAAAATAGACAGACTGAAAAACAGCTTCTTTCTGAGAGCCATCACCATCCTGAACTCTCACATGTACCAGCCCCAGCCATCAATATAATATTCACGTGCAATACATCTGTTTATGGAGACTTTTCTCATCCAATATTTGTACAAATTACTATGAAAAGTATTGCACTATAATTCATATAGAACCCACGTAAGTTGAGATGCAGACTGCTCTTTCTGTGAAAACATGGTGGACATTCCTTACATTCTCAGTGGAAAATGCAATATTTTAAGATAGCTTATGAGTTCAAATGTGTTTTGATAATGTCTAGCGTGAAATATGCATTTTATTTCCATAACCCTAACCCTGTAACCCTATCCCTAACCAACTAGAAATGTTGTTAAAGCGTATTTCAATGCATAAACTTTATTAAAATATTGCAGTGTCTACTGAGAATCAAAGGAATATCTGTCATTTTTAAGGCTCTCGCCTCAGGGCTCGGGCATGTGTGCTGATCGCTCATGTTGCCAGTCATACGAACCATATGCACAAATGTGCAATACATGTATATCTGTCACTGTCATTGCTGCTGTCCTATTTACACTCTGTGCAATATAATTTAATTTATTTATCGTGTACGTAGTCTAACATCTAGTGAAATACATTTTTGTTTACATTTCCTATTTACATTCCCAGTACCACTGTTTTTAAATCTGTACTCATATTCATATTTACATTTGTATATAAGACAAATTTTATACTTTTTTTTGTGCTTATTTTTGTATTTACATTTTAAGATTTCTATATTTATTTTCATACTTATTTCCCATTTTTATACTTACTTTAACCTTGTGCACTGAAAAGGGAGAAGCTTTACAATTTTGTGGCACAACTACATAATGGCAACAAAGGGCATTCTATTCTAGTCTATTCTATTCTACTCTAAAAGCAAATTCCACCCACACACAGTACAATACATGCCAAAAAACAGCAGACACATAATTAACCACCACTACAAGCTGTGAATTGAAGTAAAAACTAGTGCTTACAACCGCTAAGATTTTGGGAGATTCATACATTTGGGCGCATTCATTTTTTTTCTGCATGTCATGCAGTTTTAATCCAAAGTGGCAGTCCTCCTTCTGAGGGATTAAGGAAGTCCAGATAGGCCCTGAGGTGGTGTGGAGGGTTGGCAGACTCAATAGTAGGAAACCCAGGGGAATGTTAAGCTACTGGAAAACCTTGGAATCTTTTTGGAAAAAAATTGGATGCACCAAATTCATGGAAAGATCAGGTCCAAGTAGGGTGACAGCCAAGACAACAAAACAAATGGAGGTATTTTACTGTAAGATATGATTAAATTAGAGTGAACTGCTTTAATGTGTGTGGGTTTTGCTTTTATTTTTCTGAGGAAGATGAGCAGTGGGGATACCATGTTTACTTAATAGTTTGATATTTTGGCAAATATGAATGCTCTCGGAGGTGAAAGTGAATTGAAGTGAGTTTCCAAAAAAGTCAAAGTATTCCTTGAAAAGGCATCTTTGGAAATCAAACTGTGTTCATACTTTAATACACCTAACTGTGAAGCTGCCAATGTGTGGCAAACTGAGTTTTCAGTACTGCATTTTTGGATGCAATGGAAAAAAATGCAATGAAAGCACTAAAAACAAGATAATTAGAGCGAAGGTTATTCATCATTACCTGATCATTGTTCAGGAAACTTCCTCTCACTGCCTGATCCACAGGAAGTGCCCCTTTCTTTATAAGCTCCATCATCCATTCATCCGCCTCCCTCTTTATAGCTGCTCCCTCTGTGGATATTCTGACCTTTCAAACAGCTGCTCGAACTCTAGCACACACACACACACACACACACACACACACACACACACACACACACAGAGAACTCAGCTTGGCATCGTCTCGCTGGCATTAGAGAAACAGCTTTCAGTATCAGTGCCCTCATGCCATGCTTTTGACATTTTGAGCTCTGCAAGCAAACACACACACACACACGTTATATCTTTATATCTTTGACTTGTTATGTGTATCACTGAATCTTTGATATCTTTCAAACTTTTAGTGTTTTTGCTTCTTTTTATCTGTCTTTTTTGTTTTTGTTTCTGCATATCTTTGAATCTCATATCTTTGAGGCTTCTTGTTAACTCTTTGAGTGCAAAGATGTATATTTACATCCTTTAAAATACAATGCTTAAGTCCCATAGACACACACATATTCCTTTTATTTCGGCAGCAGGGACAAAGAGTGCTCTCACAGACCCTGTGAGTAATTTTGGGGCTTCTGTGAGATGTAGTCGGAGCATAAAAAGATGGTATACGCCACAGAGATCAAAGTAGGAAGTGGAGACGATCAAGATTAGAGAGCAAAACAAACAGAATCTGGACAAAAAGTGGTGTTTTTGGTGAAAGTATCCTCTACTCTACCTCTGGTAAAACAAGAATGGAACAAGGTAAAAACAAACATTTTTTCATGATGAAATAGAGAGTCTCGTCTTTCATTTGATCTATCCAGTGTTTTCAGAGGCATAGTACAAAATATTCTGTGCATCATGAAATATGACTCAAAATGGCCAAAAACACTGGCAGAAGACACTTTCTGTTCCATAATATGGCTGGCACTTAATGAGTTGATGATGTGAAGACACCAAACTCATGCAGAGAATTGATGAATTGACAAAATATTTAAACTTGAATCCAAACCAACTGAACTTGAGAACATCTTCACTAATAATTGTGCTTCTCAATGGGACAACAAATTAACAATCTACCATGAGACTAACATGATGTTGATTAATTTGTATTTCCTGTGTGGAGACACACCAAATAAAGGGCCAGGCTGAAGTTCCTCATCAGCGTGGAAGGAAAGTTAAATGTGCTTCTATCAGCCACCATGTCTTCTCTGGCCATGCCGCCCTCAGTCTCTTTAATGCTGCCCATCTGCTGGCTCTCCCCTGTGGTCTTCAGGATCATATATTCCAACAACAGCACAGGGAACAGAGCAGTCACGCTACAATGTTATGTGGGTCAACATCATTTTCCCCAGAAGAGCTGTGCTGTGCAGCTGCTTCAACCACGGCCTCCATACTGTGGTAATGGAAAGTGTGCAGCAGGAGGAAAACCTTGTACAGACCACAGAGGAGACATCTTTTACTTTTCCATTTTTTTGAGTTGATAGATTCTTTTAACTCTTTGAGTGCCATTGATGTATTTCAATGTCAGCAGCCTGTGAGTAATTTTGGGGCTTCTGGGATCTGTAGTTGGAGCATAGGAGACGGTATACGCCACAGAGATCAAAACAGAGTCTGGACAAAAAGTGGTGATTTTGGTGAAAGTGGCCTCTACTCTACCTTTGATAAAACAAGAATAGAAGCTCTTCTATCCAGCAAAGTAGCAAAGACGGTGCGTGACAGTATTTTTCGTTAAAGTCCGAAAAGACAGCAGAGTGCAAAACTTGTCATGACGAATTGGGGTTTTTGCAAGAAGTAAAAAAAGTTTTTATTTAATTTATTTATTTTTTATTAATTTGATTCAATTGTAGAATATTCTTATGTTTAAGGTTAAAATTGAAGTAACCCATTGATCGATTAATTGATATGTCAGCTTTTCGCAGACCTACTGTTGCTTACTATTGTTCTCTGTTTGAGTAATATCACTTAATCAAGCATTTTCTAACACTCTTTATTACAACATAAGTAATAAAAGTCTATATGATTCATGCTGATATCGTATCAGATCAATACTCAAGGCTATAATATCAGTATCGTATCAGGAGCGAAAAAGTTGTATCAGGAGACCACTACTAAAGATATTATTCTGCTCTATTATTCTGTTCTGTTCTATATTATTCTGTCTCTATTTCATTGACATTATAGAGGCTTGGATTAAGGATATTGGGGAGGAAATTTCAGACGCGTTGTAGATGAAAAGGTTGGATAGGTTCAAAGCATTTCCATCAACACTAGACTTCAACTCCTTCACTTTAGTTCCATCGGCTGCACCATCTTTCTCTGCCACCTGTGATAAGTGTAAGATGGGTGAATCCAGGTCATCTTTTCTGGTCTTGCCCGAAGCTTGAGAGCTTCTGGGATGATATTTTTCATTTGTAGAGTGATGTATACAGCAGACAGCTAATCCCTGAGAGTCTCTCTGTGATATTGGGTAGCTCCATCTGCTCTTTGACTCTTCCCCAGCATACAACAAGTCCTCAGGTGTGGTATGGTCATTGCGAAAACAGTGGAAATCAGTTTTCCTGTTCGATTTTAAAGAAATGTGTCTTGTCTGTATCCTGAAGAAACTGGATCCATCCTGTCCAATGCCCATCCCAATTAAGTGCATGGACAGTTCCATTAACAGTAGTCAGAGTCACCCAAATTACAAATAAGTGTATAACGCTAGCTTTAAATGAGCCTTGTGCTCACAGACCTTATGTTGAATGTCTCCTGATATTAATTACTCAAGGACACAAATGTTAGCTCTGCAGCAATCGCAGCTCCGTTAGCTGCAGTCTGTAAACATGGCCCTGTAGCGTTAGCACTGCAGCTAACTGCGCTGATGGAAGTTGGTTAGCTGCAGTGTTAACTAAGCTCCAGAGGACTGCTTTGTAAACATGGGGCCATACAAATTATGCTTGGCTACGCAGCTGAAGTTGAAGCATGGACCGGTACAAACTGTCCTGGACACTACAGGCGTGGAAGCTGTAAGTTATTCCATTTTGTGTTGCTTTACTGTGTAGCTCTACTCAGCGCGACGGCCTGTAAACATGTCCCGGAGGGTAGCTGCAGTGCTAACGTTACAGGCCAAACATTGCATGTTTACAGGCCATCACGCTTTTCAGTCATAAAGGAACCAAACTTCATGAATGTTTTTTGTGACAAAAAAGTATCTGTTCCAATCACTCTATCAGTTGTAGAAATAACTGGAAACTCAAGAGAGCCATGACATTATGGTCTTTACAACAATAAAGTGCTGCAAAACAGTCCAGAGATGTGTGGTACATCACGTGATATTACTCTATGCACAAATAAACTGGAGAGAATAAATATCTCTGACTTTTATCATGTCCCCGGTATACTTGTCATGAATCTTGAAAAGGTTTAATATTTGTAGATGTTTCAAAATCTCTTCTCTTAACATGAATCGTATTACTAGAAATCACGCAATGCTCTGTTCATTGCTGTAATCAAAAGAACAGACGCAAACAGCGAACTAGCAGACATGCATTGAGTTTTATCTGAAGATAGAATTTTATCTATTTGAAACGACTCTGCAGACAAACATTTTTATGTTGTGTTTGCTTGTTGCTGTGTGAGCAACGAGAAGCACAGCAAAATCCACGCCATAATATCTTCGTCTAACGTGTTTAATGAAAGAACAACCATTCAGAATCATAATAAAAGCATGTAAAAATAAATCAGGTATAAATAATCATAACCATATCTCTAAGAAATGTTTACAGGTGTTTAACTTCAAGTGGCGAGTAGTTTGAACAGAGCGCCTTCCTTCCAATATGGCGGTGTTTTGATTTTGACTGTTGCATGAAGGGAGTGAGTGACGTTATTAACACTTATCACATTTCAGTGTGTGTAGGTGTGCCCAATGAAAGCATAGACTCTGATATGAAGAATGGAAACAAACATTTGTGTGTGTGTTATCCAGAGACTCTGCTAAAACAAGACACATTTGTTATCCAGTGTGTGTAGTGAAGCTCTGAAATCAGTCTAGATGTGTTTTTGTGTCTCTGTCAGTGTGTGTTTCCACGTGTGTGTGTGTGTGTGTAGTTTGTTGTCAGTTGCCACTTCCTGTCATTGGCATGGAGTTAAATTGAATGATGTGTTTTGTGTTCAGGACTTAGACACACACACACACACACAGTCACCGGGGGCAACAAAGACTTTCTTTGACATCAAAGACAACTGTCTGCCAGAATGACCAATCAGCCTGCAGCGTTGAGGCGAGACAGGATGATTGGATGATAGAAACAGAGAGGATGAGACATTGAAAGGAGCTCTTACTGTAAAGCAAACCCATGGGGATGAAAGCCAATCACAACTGATTCAACCATCCAACCAGCCAATGGGCTGACAGGTCATTTTTAAACACAGTCAGCTAGAAGGACAGATGGACACTTATCATTGATTTTAGCTCCAGTCCATTTTCCTTTAAACTCAACTTTTACTCTCTCTGCTTGGATTGGACTCTTACTATACTCTCACCAGGAGTATGGCAGTAAACATGTTTATATTGAAATAATTAATCAGATGTGGACTTTGGACATCAACTTGAGTGCAGTAATCATATTAGTTTGTTAAACAAGCCAAGGGATTTGCCTCAGACTAAATGCTTTTCAAACACGCTCAAACAAATTAAACATTTACTTTCCCCAAAAGCAAACAACTGCAGAATATTTTTTTTCTATTAAGACCTCTGCTGGGTGAAGAGCAACCATTGCATACTGAAACAACCTGCACAGAATTAACTCCTCTAATGTATTCATTTAGCAAACTCAGGAAATATAGATTGCTTGTTAAAAGTAACACGTCTATAAAAGAAGCCGCATGCTAATTGCTCTAACAAAATGACAGAGAAATGAACTCACACGCACTGATCCTTTCTTATAAATTCCTTTTCTAATGCCGTATTTACGCCACGAGGAACATTCTGCAAGCCACTTTCATGAAGCTACAAATTGACGTTCGACACTTGTTGCAGGACGACACGCTACAAATATGGTCTCAAGGGTTTTCTGTGCTTGAATGATGCAGCGAAGCGTCAACCAGCCATATGTTTTTGTTTAATATTCCCAGTGCTATTTAACTCATTGAGTGCCACAGAATATTTTGTACTATCACTCTGAAAACACAGAATAGCTCAAATAAAAGAAGAGACTCTCTACTTCATCATGAAAAAAATGTTTGTTTTTATCTTGTTCCATTCTTGTTTTATCAGAGGTAGAGTAGAGGACACTTTCACCAAAATCACCACTTCTTATCCAGAATCTGTTCGTTTTGTTCTCTAATCTTGATCATCTCCACTTCCTCTGTCTTGATCTCTGTCGTGTATACTGTCTCTTTATGCTCCCTCTACATCTCTGAGAAGCCCCAAAATTACTCACAGGCTGCGGGACACCTTGATCGGCAACCTGCTGCCGAAAAACCACTTTGACGTTGACGACACTCAAAGAGTTAATATGGAGGAGCCTCCGTGAGGACTAGCAAACGGACAGTTAGAGTGTAGGAAGAGTTTTTAGGGGCGGGGTTTGGGACTGAGCCTTAGTCTCTGTGCTCCTCTTGCCCTCTGTCAGTTTGTCCTCATTGCTGCTACCTTCATACCTGTTGCTTTATTTGGATTCTTTCAGTATAAAGGCCAATTTATAGTACTCCGTAAAGTGCCGTATGTAGAGACGGAGAGCCCTCTGCGTCGCCAGAAAGCCTGACGGAGAGCCTCTCTGTCCTCTCCGGTCGCAGGAATATTTTTTTAAATGTCCGTCAATCCATCAAGGGAAGACGGAGACAACAAGGGCTGTGATTGGTCCTCTAGCTGCACCCTGCTGTGAAATACAGCCCCTCTCCCTACACAGAAACAGACAGACATGTCGCCTCTGCAGCAGCGTGGACAGGACAGTAACTAAAGTATCGATTAGCCTTCCTTGTGAAAGGCAAATCAAACACATTCAACTTGCTCAAAAAATCCATTTAATTCATTTAGTAATTATGGCTGGGGTATATTTCCACAGACCATACTGAAAGGTGTTGGTTTGCATTCGCTATTATCCGATTTTGTGTTGAGAAGAAAGAGGAAGAGGAGCTTTAAAGACTGAAAGCAACCGATGTTCTTCTCTAACTCCCTCACAAATAATTAAATCATAAAATTGTAGTTTCCCCTGCTTTTATCTGCGATATTAAGGTGAATTGCTTCACTTTCCGAGGGGGTGCATTTCACGGCAGGGCTGCACAATACGTATCACGACGGAGAACTGCGAGGGCTCGAGGGGTCTCCGTAGCTACGGAGTCAGATAACGTATTACATAGAGAAGTATATTCCAGCCTTAAATCTACAACATACCACTGACTTCATCCTGCTGCCTCCTCGACTGTCTGCTTTTGGTTCCAGTGATAACTCCACATTGACAATAAATGGATTCACTATTGTGTGAGGGTTTGTGCCTGTCTCACTCTCAGTGGCCATTAATTAAGGTTTCATAGGCAAAGTTTAAAGTCGACCTCTGATGCAGCCCAGTTTGTTTTCCACCAGTACTACACCTCCCTTTTGTCACGCACCTTATGCAGTTAAGTAATGCCACTTTCGTATTGTTTTTAACCCAAATGTTGACTTATTTGTCACGTAACCTCCATACCTAAGTAACACCACTTTTTTAATCAACATTAAATGTTGATTTAATTGTTGCTTAGCCAATGCAACAAACATCCACAAAACAAAAAACAAAAGGAAGCCCAAAAAATTACATATCTCATGTCCAGTTCAAGAGATGACTCACATGTCCTTATTGACCCCTAAATCTAAATAACCATTGAAGTACATCACTACTGGAGGAAACTGGTGTTAAAGTTAAATAGGAAAGCTCATTTCCATAAACATATAGACCCCAAACCCCCGTTATGTTGACGTAGACCATAGACTCGTCTTTTCCCCAGAGACCTACAGCCAGCGGTCACATGGCCTGAGAAGGTGAAATACATTTACATCTAATACAAGATCGACTCCCCTGGGAGGTTAGAGCTTAATTATAATATTATTAATATAGCCCACTCTAATATTAGCTGCTTAAGGAGCAAGAGCATAACTCATTAAGTTCCTGAACAGACTTTCTCTAGAGAATCCTGCTTCATTGCTAACTTCCACTGATGTTTGAGACTCTTCAAAGGTTAATTTCCATGAGTTCCTCAGTATTCATTGCTTTTCTTATCGACAGCTGTAATTTAATCATACAAACCTCTATCTAACCTCTGTATTGCAGTGGAATGTTGACTTGATTGAACAGGAAAAGATAAAAAGATACTTCCCAAATAAATTCAACAGCACACGAGAACACGAGCATCTTGTGTGCAGGCACTGGGGAATGTGAGCTGTCACGTTATAGTGCGCCTCATTGAGTTGTTTGAGTATGATTGATGATCTTGTAGGTCAGCTGATTGATCAGCTGAGGAGCTGTCAGCCGGCGGGCCAATCAGTTGGTGATGTGTTTGACACCAGTGTTCTGCCTGGTGCTTCTTATCTGGCTGATTGAAAGGTGTCAGCATTTTGAGCAGAGCTGATCTATATCGCCAGCAAACTGTCACACACAACGGCTGGAAAACGAGGCTATGTGGGGGGAAAAAGCATCAGGAAACATGTCATGCCCTACAAACGGAGTGTGCACTTACTGTACGAGGCCAATCACGAGCAAGATGTATTATCACACAAATCAGACTGCTGATGGATGGACAGACGTGCAAAAGATGCCATGAGTACAGAGTAACAACAATGAAAAACACATGAACAGTCCATATAACAACAGTTAATACATATACTGTATGAAAGTGTTCAAGGGGATGAAGAGCAGCATCCAGCTGTTGGCAACACGACACAAACAGATGGAGGGATAGAGGTGGGATCTTTACAATTTACTGTATCCTGTGTCCTGACATCCAGTTACAGCTTCAGAGTGAAAATGTAATAATTTTGTAATTAAATATATTAAAAGCTGTAGTGGTTTTGTTGGAGCATGCTAAGCAAGTGTTTCTGTTTGATTCACAGTGTTAAACGTGTACTACAAAGGAACAGTGATGCTGAAAAGTGATTTCAGGCATCATAGCGTGGCTGAGAAGCATTCAGCTTAAAACACATCTGTTCTACCAGCAGCAGCTTATTTTGTTCTCTACTGAACTAAAAGATATAAGATTCTCTAGTGGCCACAAATCCTGTTTCCCCTTTAATGCTGTCATTTTTCTCTCTCTCCTCTCTTCCAAACTCTGAAACACCAGGAAGGTATTCATCTGACGTACTTTTAAACAACGAGGAATGTTAAACACGCCTTCCTGCACTCATCGTCTTCTGCTCCCACTTTCTCATCTTGTGGCGACTGATGCCCGACACTCTCTTGTGGCTTCATCATGTTGTCTTTTCTCCTCCTCATCCTCTCAATCGCCTTCATTTCTGGTGATTTACACAGAAAGCTTTCCTATATCCCCCCGCTTTTCTTTGCATCTGTCCTCCTCCTCCTCCACCTCCTTCTTATTTCTGCTGATTGACACTTGAAAAGCCATGGCTGTTTAAAGAGTTTTTCTCTCCCCACACACTGAAGGGCTCTCTAAGTAATGAAAATGAATGTAATATGTGTGCCTGAGAGAGAGAGAGACATCCGAGTCTGTAATAGGAATTGAGGAGAGAGAAGATGTAAATTTATTTGAGAGCGAGAATCACTCTGAATGACTCCTATTGAAGTCCACTGGAGTGGTTTTGTTCTCAAAATAAGAAGGCCACTGTGAATCACAGGTACATGATGAGGTTTTGGAAATGTGTGAATTAAAGAGACTTTCATACCAAATGATTTCATTTAAAACTCAGCAGTAGAGAGAATGCAGCCGGTCATACAAATAAATGCTAAATCTGTGTCCACTTCTTTCCTTTTTTTCCCTCACAAATAATGGGATAAGCAATTTCCTCTACTTATAAAACATTCTACACTTGGGGGAAAACAGCTTTTATGTGCTGCCTGTCTCTCCATCCCTGCCACTTTCTGTCACTTTCATTAGAAAGAGAATCAACAAGTTTCAGAGCATCTCTCAGTCCAAATTTACCAGTTTTCCAGCTTGCTGAATTTGGGAGATGAGAAAACTGTATTTTTTTTCGTTGTGCTTTACTGTCTTTGTGAAATCATTACCACACCATCCTCTGGCTCTTTTGCCCTAGACTGACATGTCAAGATGTGTCTCTTGCAGCAGCTTGACATGTCAGTCAACAGCCCAGCATCTCCAGGACCTACATCCTTATGGGATAATTTAGGAGTCCAGTGCCACTGGAAGTAGTGTCCCCTGTGTAGAAAATAAGAGTGTTAAGGTCATGGTGCTGGAAGAAGTTGTTGAATATTGTCCTTTTCTGCAGGAAACCAGGGTTTACCTCCTCCTTTAAAGACTTGCAGCTTTTCTTTATTAACTAGCAATCAGGGGCGTCACTTGGTTTGAAGGACTGGGGGGTTTAGGCCCCAGGAGACGCATCCCAGGAGGATGTGAGCAAATATATAACCTAATCCCCATGCATGTTTTTGGATGGTGGGAGGAAGCCAGAGTACCCGGAGAGAACCCACGCAGACACGGGGAGAACATGCAAACTCCACACAGAAATCGAACCTGGTAACTTAAGGCAACAGTGCTAACCACTACACCACTGTGCCGCCCACTGCTAGCAATAACACTTATCTAATCTAACAATACTGTTTCGCTGCCATGCAGAGATATTGTGGTAAGGTAGAATTCTGCAGACTTTGGCCATGAACATAGTCCAGGCTTTTGCAGATAGATCTCTCTAAGACTGGACTAATTATCCATAACAGTCATACAACCACAGAGGCTACCAGACACTGAATTGTTAGACCAGCCTGGTAATGCCAGATGTATTATGTTTAAATTTAACAAGACAGGCAGTGAGAGTGTCTGCTCTTATTAACCTCCAGTTGCTATATGTGATAAAGAAGTGAGGTTGAAAGAATAAAACAGATTAAAGGGGAAGTCTAACTGATGAAAAGGAATCAAGTTTTGGAACAGTGGGCATCTTCTGTTCACTGTGGTTAGAAAGTCTCACCATGTGATATGACAAATACTGGCTTCTTTCTCTGTGTTTGTTTATACATATTTATATTTCAATCATCTGCATAGCTCCACCCAAATCATGGGGAGCACAGACGCATGGATGGTGGCGACTTTGTGGGGATTCACTGGACACAGAATGACACACAACTCCAACTCGAACTGCCTGTGGACTCAACCAACAGCACCCATCATGCACAAAACACCATTTAGTTACAGGTGAAGGAAAAGTGCCTGTTATCCTCATTCTACATTAGTTTTCCCCAAATAAATCACCAGTTTTATGGCTCACTCTGGCAATCTCATACATTAAAGCTAATGCAAAATTTTAATCACCTATGTGAATCATGGCAAATACGTATAAATGTCAAACCCTAATGATGCCGTCTGTCTTTGGGCCAGGCAGGAAAGAAAAGCTGGAGTTTGAATGAGAGAATGCTGTAATAAAACAGTGATATTTCATCAAATTCTAATGAAGATAATATAGGTAATAAAGGAATAAACAAAGACTGATTAACAGCCTCCTCCCCTATTCCATTTTGGGGGAAGTACTCTGGATTTCTCCAGTCTGGATTGGCGCAACAATGCCACAACAAGTCCATCTCCACGTACTTCTGCACATTTCTTCAAACAGATGCAGATATTTAAAGGCCAGCATTCTGTCCTCTGCCATGTGAATAACATTGGATCACAAAAATGTTTACATTGTTTAATGTCAGCAGAATAATATAAAAACACATTTAGAACATGTTGACCTATATAAATCCACAAATCAAATAATAATCTTAATTGTAAAACCACCGTAAATACCAGTAATCCATTCCTCTGTACACTCAAAATAATAATTTGTTGAACATAAAAAAAAATATGGAAAGTATATCCACCCAATTATAATACACTCATTTAGCAAACAATGCAAATGCTAAGTACGTAACCATAGCAACTAATGCTGCTATGGTTAGCTGCTAATGCTGCTATGATTAGTGAGCACACAAAATTGTTCAAAATTATAGAGCTGTGCAGTGGTGTACTATGAAGTCAAAGTTATTTTAAGTTAAATAAAGGACTTAGCTTACTGTCTTCATTGTGGACTCTCAGCATGTGTTTTGAACTGTGTGCTGCACTTCAGAAA
This sequence comes from Synanceia verrucosa, assembly GCA_029721515.1. Lineage (NCBI taxonomy): Eukaryota > Metazoa > Chordata > Actinopteri > Perciformes > Synanceiidae > Synanceia > Synanceia verrucosa. Next base: position 4,856,974 of record CM056560.1, on the reverse strand, counting down.
GTAAAGTTTCTAAAACTCCTGGCTCACACTACTGCCACCTTCCACTCTGGAATTTGCTATCTTACCCAAAATGCATTAGATTCTGTCAACATAAATTAATTTACACAATGTTAAGTTATTGCACATCATGCTAAAACAACAGTACTTAATGATGTTCAACCACAAAACATGACTATATATGAGAGAAGCTACATGTTACACTTAGATTAATGTAGCAGGCACCCAATTTAGCTTTTTTGAGTGTACATATCACAGATAGTGATGCAGTATTCAAACTAAAATCAACTAAATTTGATCATATTAGTCATCCTAATGCTCGTTTTCAATTAAAAATAGCAGCATCATTTGGATTCATTCATATGTACTGTTTCAGTGGCTCTAGGCAAATGCAACAGCGCAGCAACTAACTCAAGGTCAGTAAAAAATACCTTGTTAAATTAAGGTCACCATAAGGCAGTTTTATATTCAATCTACCCTCTGATATTCACAGTTAGGAAATACTTTGCTCATTTCCATATAGCAAAAGTGCTGGGGCTGCATTCTGAGGTTTTCTGCTAACAATAAGGGTAATTTTTCATTTCCATACATTTCCATATGATAATCAGAAACTACATCCACCTAGCCAGAGTAATTGTGAACCAATCTGCATCTGTGCTTTCGTAGCAGGAATTAATCTGACATAATCATAACATATATCTGGTCTCACTTTAGAATTGTTCATGAATTGTTTATAGTAAGTAAAATAAAAATTATCAAAACATTGAGAGCCTTCCATATGCATGTTGATGAGACTATTTATCTCTAAATGGAAAGTTGAATTAACAGTATGGCACCACAGAAATGGGGGGAAATGTTACACAATGGAGCTCATCACTCACCTCTGTCGTTCTGGACCAAAGTGTCACTGATGCAAGTGGAATAACAGGAGGTGCACTGATGCAGAAATTGAGGTAACGCTCGAAAGTGTTGGGAAAAAAACTATTCTGTTGAGGAAATAATAGCACTGTAGTCTCACTCAGAGTTGACAGAAGCTGTTATTTTTTCCTGACTAGTTCCAGATTGGTCCTTTTCCACCTAACAGCACCAACATCCTTCTTTTTTCTTTTATCTTTCCATGTTTGCAGCTATTCACAGAAAACTCTGCACTCCTGTGGGTGACGCCCCACGTCCAGATCGAACTTTCACTGAATATGTGGTTGAAAATGTGTTATCATTGGTGACAACAAAGAAGCATCGATAAGTGAAAGCATCTAAATTTCCTCAATAGCTGTCCACAAGTGTTATGTTCCTATGTGGTCTAGGGTTGAGGGAGTAAACACAAGCTGATGGTTTGGCATAAAGTTGCCGTGTATTGAATAAATTAAAGACAGTCAGTCTAAGGGAAACAATCATGCACTGCAAACAGAAGGGGATGGGCTGCGGGTGGCGCCAAAATCAACAAAGATACAAAACCGGCTATAACTAAAAATCACAGCAATAGCTGTGATTTGCCAACTCAAGGGCAGGGCTGTGAAAATAGTCTCACACAAAACTAACCATACCCGTGACAACAATCTATGCAGCCGACTTAATATCTATCTTTCAAATAAAGCAAATACATAAAGACACTCTAAAACTCAGATAAGATTCAAGATTCTTTATTGTTTTCTTTATTATGCCCGCATAACGAAATTTTGTAGAGTCTCTCAGCTTTAGGACACACATAAATAAGGAATAAAAATAAAGATACAAAGGACATAAATATAAAAATATAAAATATAAAACACCCGTATTTGCAGAGAAGGGATATATACAATGGAAATGCAATTTAAAATAGGTATAAAATATTTACAGCAAAAATGTAGTACTTCTGTAGAAATCTTATATTTACTGTGGAATGTGATATTGCATCCATAGTTTAATATTTTCAGCAGAAATGGAAACTTGCAGAACTACTTAAACATCTCATTTCCTTTGAATGACATTTTCCACACATTTGACCGGGCTTTCTATTGAATCTAATATACACCCACTCATGGAGATATGTGAGGCTCAGAGCAGCGTTCCCGCCATCCATTCATTTCAGAGATCTAACACTGATTAAAAAGTTGTTTTTGCCAAAAGCAAACATGAAAACAACGCAACGTTCAGGGGTCCTGACCAAACGTTGGTTTTTGACACACTGGGGTGAGACTGTGTTGATTTGACCCAGAGTCAGTGAGGATTTTTGGGTTTAGCGTGTCGAGTCTCTGAAATGCAGGATTTTTATAGTGATCAGTTAACATGAGAGAAGTAGCTGTACTGGATGACTTGAGGACATTTATTCAGTATGTATTGAATTCAACCAAGTATTGAACCACTGACCTGAACTCTACTAAAAGCAGACAGGATAGACAGAAAGTCTGTAATGTAATGTTTGTAATGACTTAAGGTCACCTCAGAGTTTTATCTGTGTGTATTTTCCAGTTGACCTTCACTCTGCAGTGATTCATCTTTGCTTCCACCAACAACAATATATTTCATAAAACACACATGAACACCTCTACTGCTGATGGAGCTCAGTTTCTTCTGTGATCCAGCTGTTGCTTTATTGGTGCTAATAGATTTTTCCATCAAACCTTGATGGATGATGTGGAGGCTTCCAGGTGATTCCGTGGCATTTTTTTTCCTTCAGAAGGCAGCTTAAAGGTGGTTATTAAAAATAAAGCTGTCTTCTACACATTAACTGAAACCATGAAGTCAAGGTTACTCAATTATCTCTGCCCTTCAGCATCAGACTGCTTGGCAGGTTGTTTTCTGCCACTCTTGTCTAAATGGACTTTTTTTTAAAACCAAGAGATTTAAATGGCTACCTTGTTGAATGTATTATTGGTCATTAATGTGGTACCACCAGGGACAAGAGGGCACTCTCACACAGCCTGTGAGTGATGTTGGGGCTTCTGGGAAGATGTAGTCGCGACATAAAGAGACGGTATACACCACAGAAATCAAAGCAGGAAGTGGAGACGATTGCGATTAGAGCGCAAAATGGACGGATTCTGGACAATAAGTGGTGATTTTGGTGAAAGTGTCCTCTACTCTACCTCTGATAAAACAAGAATGGAACAAGGTAAAAACAAACATTTTTTTCATGATGAAATAGAGAGTCTCTTCTTTCATTTGAGCTATTCTGTGTTTTCAGAGACATAGTACAAAATATTCTTTGGGTCTTGAAATATGACTCAAAATGGCCCAAAAGGCACTTTCTATTTTATAAAAGGGCTGGCACTGAATGAGTTAATGAGTTACTAAGGTGGATGGATTTCACCCATATTTGTTGTGTGGACAATATTTTTCAAGGGTATAGCTAAATAACTGTTGCCTTGCATGGCAGGTGGACTCATTATCACAAGATTACCTCAAAAATGATCTTGTCAGACTTTTCAAGTGTGTTTGTGTTCCAAAAAACTATGGTGGCTGGTTAGCGGAGCTGCTTCAATAGCACCAGTTGTATAGAGTTTGACTAACAGATGACCCCATTGTTATCAATAAGGACTAAATTGGTGGTGTGTCATGGGGGTAAAGTCTTCCGTATTAATGTCCCCATATACCTGATACAACAAACCTTTACAACACCCATCCAATGTCACACTAATGCTACTCCTGTCCAAGCCTGGAGGTTTGGTGAATGGGAAAATTCAGAAGCAGTCACTTTATTTACACACAATAGTGTGTATAAACTTGTGTCAGTTTAATGCAACACTTTCTCTACACTGAATAAATGTGTCTCTGTTGAAGTACATAGTGTACTTTCCAAATGTCACCGTGAGTAAAGTGACATCTAATAAGGTTCTACTGCTGTTATTTTGTCTCGCAAGACAGCGTAAATAACACTTGGATCATAATGAATAGCACAATAAAGTAGATTAAAACCCAGTAAGGTAGATAAATAGCTGAATTTCCTTTAGAAGTTGTCTGTGCATCTCCTTCTCCTCCTGTGCTTTTCAGCCTTCTGATTCCTTTTCAGTATAATTTCCCCTCTCCTCAGTATCAAAGCCAACAATGGCAGTTAATTTGTCTCGGTGTTAGAATAGGTTGTGCTCACCATTGGTCTCTCTGTAGCCCCGCTCTCCCTCACTGAACAGAAATGTGGCAGCAGAATGAGAGTCCGTCTGATGAAATCAGCATAAAAGTGGATCTGACTGCCAAGTTCACAGGATTATTGTATTGTAACAGGATAGATGAGACAGACGAAGATACGGGAAGAAAGAGTCACAGGCGGTATGGGGAGTGGAAAGGATACAGGGAGAGTTAGCCAGCTCTGGGACTAATTAAACTGCCTTTGTTGGCTTTGATACAGAGGAAAGAGGAATGATATTGAAAATGATTCAGAGGGAATGGAGTTTGTAACTTAAGTAACACTGCAGGGTGAGTTCAGTCTTTGTTAGAAGTCCTCCAGCCTCAGCCTATTCTGCTTTATTAGTGGCATGGTAGCCATAGCATATTATTCCTTTTACTTTTATTTAAAAGAGGCAATAGTGTGGATGGCACCTTTCTTATCAGCTTATTTGGGTTTATTTTACAGGGACAGATGGGGTACTGCTGTACCACAGTGTATCAATACACCATGGTTACAACAGTAGCTCAACAACACTGAGGAATATAAAGATACCTGGTGAGAAGATAATGTGCTGCCTTTTCACACTAAGTGGCCCTCTTGGTCTGGTCAACAGTAGAAAAAATATCTCATATATAGCTCACTACGTGTTTTATTTGGTAAAATAAATAGTGTGAGCTGGTAAGAGCATCGCTGATATTTTTATGAGAAGAAAAAAGACTTGAAAAACATGAGATAAGTCCTAATATTTTTCCTCAAATCTCCACCAAAGCACTGAAGTTGTTTTTTACTTTTCATGGGTTACTCCCAGAAGTATGTATCACACTTCATTAAAAACAAATAAATGGACAAAATAGAATAGATAGAATAGAATAGAATTACTTTATTGGTCCCAGCAGTGAAGTGCAGTTTAACAAATAACAGTATGATATGATGTAACAATTATAAGTCAGTGCAAGTAAACAGTAAGGTGCAGTAAACTGAAGATGAACATTATGTTATGATGATACAGCATCACATACTGTTAATGTAGTATCTGGTATGAGTCAAGTCTCAAAAACCCTGGATACACTTCAAATAATTCAATCACCTCTACCTGACAGATTGTTGGCATATGTTATTTTACACCAATGAGGATCTATTTATGAATGAAGACATTGATCTGAAGTAATAAAAATACTTAAAAAATGACAGTGTAATGTACTGAAATTCATGAGGAGTGTATGATTTACTCTTGAAAGTGGCCACTTTTGCATCCTTTTCATACAAGATAATAAAAAGAAGTATAAGGATATTGAATGTGTCATTCACTGTATGAAACTTGTATGTAAATCATACCACAGTGAATCCGGACAACAGATCTTTAATAAATTTAAACAAAATCAAACTTGTATGATTTTGGTATTTATCAGAATAATATATAAAAGTAATGATACATACAATATCCTTATACTTCCTTTATTATCTTGTATGAAAAGAATACAAAAGAGGCCACTTTCAAGAGTAAATCATACACTATTCATGAATTTCACTACATTTTTTGAATACGTTTTTTTCTTTTCCATATGGGTTTAGTCCCTCCACAGCTGAAGAGGACACTATATACTGTTTTCACAGCACTCCCCATGATGGGTAAACTGACCTTAATAAGTCACCTAATAGAGAGTAAATTCAGAGTATTGAAATAACACTTAGAGAGGAACTTTAGTACGAGATAGTTTCCCTCATTATAGGAAATACTGCAGCAGAACAATTGACTGAATGAGGAACTGGATGTATTATATGTATACTCTATTAAACACAGATGTCTGAAGGTGATGAAGACTTGATAATACAATGGACAATACAATACATGTCATTTAAGATTATTTAAAAATGTATTAGTTTGTATTAAAAATGGACAGATGAGGACAGATCACAGATGGGTTGAACATTGTTTTCTACTGTATTACTTTATTTAAACTCATCTCCTCAGAGTGCTGTTTTACCCACCACCCAGCACTGCTTAATTTCCGATCAAGTAGGGCACGGTAGGACAGATGCAGACAAGTCCTCACACTTGCCTTTATATTACTTTTGTGTTCGAGCTCCCAAATCAGACATTAGATCCTCTTTTCCCTTGCAGGAGAAGTTTGTTCTCCTGTGAACAGTCAGGTCACTAAATGGTATTAATTTATCTGACATAATGGAGTTTTTGAACAGAGATGGAGACAAAATATTCTTGGACTGATTAAAAATTGTTTAACTGGTAAAGAAACAGTCCCACTGTAATATGGATGCCTCTATATGACCTACATAAGCAAAGGAGACCATCACTGAGAGTATTCATTCTTAAATTATAGTTTTAAGATGAAATAATTTAAGGAACGCAGGTTCACCAGAAAGTCTTGTCATTTAAGGCCTCATTGCAGTAAAATTAGAGGTTTTCACGTAATCCGGTCATCAGAAATATTAGCACTTTTGTTCACAGGGATTGCTAAAATACATGCAAATGAAAGTTCCTCAAGATGGCTTTAAATATCTGTGTACGTACTGTTTAATCTCCATTTGGTGTTGAAAACAAAAGCAGTCAATCAAGCCCATGTTTTGATTTTCACTGCTGTGGATAATTATGACATTATGATAACATTTTACAGTGTAAATTACATCCACTAATCCCTTAAGAGACCGTACCAATTAAGACATTTTGTTAGTTGCCCTATGGATTCATTTATCTCATTAAACACACAAACAGCCATTGTATATGTTATCGCAGTGTCAGACTGGTAACCCAAATGAGATTTAAATAATTAAGATATAATGGCTTATACTATATCTCATTATTTCACACAATCTCCCAATTAGTAAGTCGTAGATTGGAAAGACAGGCTGAATTAAAACCAGTAATCCCAGTGGAATGCTGGGATTAAACCAGGGAGCAATTTTTATTTCTATTAACGGTTCTGTAACGAGGTCGGCGACTGCATAACTGAGTGTGGAGAGAGACTGTGTGAATGTGACGGAGAGAAGAAACAAAAGTCGGTGTTAACACACCATTTAATCAGTGTCTGATTCCTGCCTGCCTCAGGGCAGATCACGACTTTGTTATCTGAAAACTGCAGCAGTGCTGTCTGAAGACATTTCCTTTAATTGAGTTATTCTTATTATTTTCTTGGTCAAGTAACAGACATGTTTTCTTATTTCGTTGTCACAGCTCTTCCTCAGTTTTCACTGTTGTCTCACATATTTTGACGGTTTTATTTTGTTAGAGTGGACTACTGCCAGCCTGGCAGTGAGCTCGACAAAATAAATTATTATAATAAATGTTTTTTTGGTTCATCAGAAGCCAACATACAAGGATCCTAAAGATAAACCTTAACAGCCTTAAAACAAGGACGTTTAGTGGAAATAATGAAACTCTCTGAACTTAAATTTTCTTTTAAATCAGCATACAAAAGATATCCATTACAAAATATTGCAGCCCAACTCAATAACCAACAAGCAAAAAGTTCACACCACAATTCATTTTTTTTTTTTTTTACACAAAATTTTATTTTCTTGTTTTTTTCAGTTCAGGGGGAAAATGTTTGTTTTCTTTAGAAAAATATAAATATATATATATATATATATATATATATATATATATATATAATTCCTCAGGATTTGTCCATGAGGAGAAAAAAAATACTAAAACAGAATTTTCATTCAGTTCTCAACATAAATATTTCAGTTTCACTTTTGTCTGTTTTTATTAAAAAGAAAGAGAAAAACCTACTGACTTCAGTGGCAGTTTAACCCAGCCTGCCCACGCGACTCTGCGAGGGTTAGGGTTAGATGGTAGGGTTAGGGTTTAGGGGTTAAATAGTTGGCATCTTATAGGGTTAAATAAGGTTTGTGTGAAAAAAAAAAGACTCCGACTTGACGGACTTGCCGCGGGATGCGGTGCTACTCCAGCCGGCATTTCCATACTGAGAAGTCTGCCATGTTGCTGTCATGATGTCATTTATATATAGCGCGGTGACACCGCCCCTCCACAATAAGAAGTGCCGGGATTGGTCTCCTCAGCCAACCAATCCCAGGGACTGTCACATTATGTACCCTTCCTCCAGGTTGTGACAGCTTGTAAATATGAGCCAAAAGGCAACCTGTGTCTCATCCTCCCCTGGCTCTATTTTCAGTCTCGCTCTCCAGAAACAGAAACATCCGCTCCAATGAATACTGTTTAAATGAAAAACATTACTCCTCAACATCAGTCCATTAATAGAGGACCCTTTCCATGTTGAGAGCCGCCTACAGAGGGACCAGACTTTGTCCAGCTGCAGTAAAACTACCGTATCCAGTGTGAGATCTAGCTCAAGGTCACCATATCATCACAGTGCCTCGCACACTGAGACACACAAATACACACTGGTAATGAGGCCAGCAGGGTGGGAGCAGCAATGATTTGTTTCAGTGCTGATTTCTCATTATCCTCTCTGTGGTGAAACTGGCTGGCTCACCTTCAGCAGGAATGCAGGAATGTACTTTTTATCCATCTGCACTTGCAGTAAAAAAAGGAAAGGAAAAAAATAACATTAAGTCTTGATGTCCACTGTGATGCATTAGACAACTCAAACATATTTCAAGGACTTGCCGATGACAACTGATGACAGTCTGAAGGGTTTGAGAAAGACATTTAAAGGATGTCTTATGGCTACGTTGTCTACAAACCCTGTGAAGGAAGGATAAAAGTGTGCGTTTGTGGTAGGGGTGGGAAAATATCAATATGGCAATATATCACAATACTTTTTCTTCTGATATACTATTGACTTGATTGAAATTAAAATTTAAATACAAAAATAAAACAATAAAAAAAAACTTGTTAAAGTGGTTACTTTGACAACTTGTATTTAAAGCAACATTTTAAATTTCTCTGTGAGCTATGAAGAATATCACAATATCTCAATATGGTATTGTGACTCAAGTATCGTATCACGAAGTCCTCGCCAATACCCACCTCTAGTTTGTGGTGATGAACAACGATGTTTTCTTAGTAGTTTCCTTATAGCGGCACAGAGGAACACGCCTTTGGATGCACAGACAATACTTGTTAGAAGAATAATTTCAGTTTTGCTTTTCATACGATTTGTTGACAATAAGTAAAAGAGGAACATCACCTGACTTATAGTTTGGAAAATAGCCATAAGTTAAGGAGGTGTGATAGGAGGCTGCTCTCCCTCAATACTGAACTAATAGACTCCATTTTCAAAAGTACCAAAATTACCATTACTGATTAAATCCCTTGGTGTAGAATAAAGGGAAAAAATGAAATGGAGTTAGAAATGAAGAATAACTTATCCTGCTGAAAAAGTCAGAAAAAAAATCTTTCAGACAAATGACAGATAAAAAAAAATAACGAGGATCAGTGTATTGCTATTAAGAAAATGAAAGTAAGTTCAAAACTTTCTGAAAACAAATGGCTCTCCCTTGGAAACAAAAGAGATCACTTCACCCAGCTGTCACACATTTCCATTAGTTTCAAACGAAATCAGATTTTACATCTCGGCTCTTGATTAATGACGCCAAGATGGGTATTTTTCAGCGTGTCTGTGTCTGAGTGCAGTTATAAATACAGACTGTGGAAAGTGTTTGACTGAGTGTGAAAATGGAAAGTCATAAAGTTAGTGTTGTGTTGCGGCAGACGAGGCCTGTGAAGTGTGATGATGAGAAGTCTATCGTTTAAACGTCAGCCATCTCCCCTCTCTCTGATTTTCCCTTCTTCCTGCTCTCTCTTTTGTTTTCTCTCAGAATTGAGAACCATCCCTGTCAGGTTTATAGCGCTTAGTTCAGGCGGTTGCCATGGAGATGTTGTTGACATGGTGGCCTAATGTGTGACCTGTGTCAGTGTCCTGCTGAAATTACTACTATGTAATGAAGCCCATGCTTCTCCCAGTCAAACAACAACCCTCCAGCCTGATACAGTCACACTGTAATATATGGTAGAGAGTTTTATCACACTGGAGGACAATGGGACAGATTTGTCCCTCCTGATAATCATCAGACTGGTCTGAACAGATTACCTACCCAAATGATCCAGACATAATAATGTTACTGACTGGATTAGAGTCTTTCTGATTCAAAATTGTGGTATTTATATCTTCAATCCTGTTGTATAAAAGGAGCAGCGACTGAATATTGAGCATTAGATATTTTCAATCATGACAACATTAATGTTGGAAGTGGAATTTCCTGTTGCTGTGTTTGTCAAACGACGAGCTGACAGCAGGTAAAGTTGGACTGTAGCTGTTGCCCTGGCAACGTAATGTTAATGAGAGCGAGCTGACCAGGGTGCATCACCAACAGGATGTTATGTGCACAATATTGCATTAAAAAATTCCATAATATGATCCATTTTTATTTTACATTATTTATTTATTGCACACAGAAGTGCAACCATCTGACAACGTTCTCATAAATTTGAATATTAAAACACCTGTTAAATCTGTCACTGTGTTTGTCTAAAAGTCTCCAACTTTTTCTTTAAAATCAGACCACATCATTTTATCTGGACAGACAAAACTTGGCTTTTGGAAATCAATGATGTCTCGGAAAAGTGGCCGTATGATTACTCACTTTAAACTCCAGCAGATTACACTGATAGATGATGTCATCAAGCTGTATTTTGCACATTTTTTTGGATTGACCATTTACAAAAGTTTGGTAATGGTCTGATGTTTATCTCTGACTTTATCCTGACTTTTTATATTTTAAAAATATTTATTATCTCCAGATGGCATCCACTGTTGAATACACACACACACACACACTTGCAGCAGTGAGTCAGCTGGTTAGTTAGTCAGTCACTGACCTACATTAATATGTCATAAGCCACTTTTATCGTGTGTGTACATTACAGTGTGAATGTTTGTGTACATGTGTGTACCTGTGTGTCACCAAACACTGACGAGTCAGTCGGTGTGAAAAGAAAACAGCTGGTCCCCCAACAGTGTGTTATGAGGTGTGTGTGTTCAGTGATTGAATGTCCTGTCTAATTTAGTGTGCTTGATAAACTGAATAGTTGCTGAGCTGTGTCACACACACGCACACACACACACACACACACACACACATACAGTTGTAAATTATTCAGGTTATGGGGACTTTATATTGATTAACATTCATTTCCTAATCCTAACCCTAACCAAAATCTAATTTTACACGGACATTAAATCTTCTCCAAGTCTTCACTCTAAAATGTAACAGTTCACATTGTGGGGACAAAATGCATGTCCCCAGAAGGCAGATGAGTCCCCACACTGTGACTGTGTAAAAAGTTATATGTCCCCATAATGTCAATCATACATGCCTACACACACACACACACACACACACACACACACACACATAGTTGTGAATTACTCAGGTTTTGAGGACTTGACATTCAGTGGGTTTACATGGAGCCTAATATTTCAATTAGAATCAGATTAGAAGCCCAAACCGAATAAAAATGTTCCATATAAACACCTCAATCTTAAATCTTCTCCAAGTCTTCACTCTAAAATGTAACAGTTCACATTATGGGGACATGCATTCTGTCCCCAGAAGGAAGATGAGTCCCCACAATGTGACTGTGTGAAAAGATATACGTCCCCATAACGTCAGTAAAACGTGTCATTGGATGTCACAGTAGCACAAATCCATGTGGTGCAGGTTTGATTCTTTTCAATTTAACAAAAGAATATGTGGTTATCTGACTGTATGTTTCTGTGTACATTGCACACATCAGTCTGCTTTTCCATCTATGAGTGTCATCAGCGTGTCAACAGTGTCTGGAGCTCCTGCTAAATATTTGTGGTGGTGCTGAAGCAGATGTGTGTGTAAAGCCAGCAGCTGTTGATGCATTCAACGTGCACTTTGCATTTTTATATGTGTAAGCCAGGTTGCCACCGAGCAGAAAATTATAGTGCAGCTGGCCTCATTCATATGGATTTTTGAAGCCTTTATTTTTATGAGATAAACTATATATAAGAAATATTGTGGGGACATTTTTTGGCGCCCTACATCAATCATTTAGCTCTTTGACCCAACTCCTAATATTTGCATATTGTCATTGATTTTCATTGTCAGATTACCTGTAAATTTAGTTCAAGATTTAAGAGTCATTATACACGTATAACGAAATTTTGTAGTCACACATAAATAAGAAATAAACATAAAGATATGAAAGATATAAATATAAAACACGTACTTGCAGAGGAAATTTAGCTTTTTGAGTGGCAGCCATTTTATAAAACCAAAAGTGCCTTGTTCCAGCGTTTTTGCCCATTTTGAGTCATATTTGAAGACTCACAGAACATTTTGTTCTATGTCTCTGAAAACACCGAATAGCTCAAATGAAAGAAGAGACTCTCTTTCATCATGAAACATGTTCGTTTTGTTCCAGTCTTGTTTTGTCTGGAGGACAGTAGAGGCCAATCTGTCCGTTTTGCGCTCTAATCGCAAATTGTGTCCACTTCCTGCTTTGATCTCTGTGACATATATATACCTTCTCTTTATGCTCTGATTACATCTCCTAGAAGCCCCAAAATTACTCACAGGCTGCAGGAGACCATGTTCGGTGACCTGCTGCCAAAAAAACACTTTGACATATTCTTATGTCAATGGCACTCAGAGTTTGCAGAGAATATGTGGAAAAGGAGTAGATAAAGTGCATCTTGGAGCAAAAAAAGGATGGAAAGTTGACCACTCTTTACTTCTAATGAAAGACTCCACTCTCAAGTCAACACAATTTAGATGTATCTACATAAAACACTCATACTTTCTTCTCTCACCAAACCATATTTTCAGTGCGCATGTATTCTTGACAATAATTACGAGAGAAGTTAATGTAATTGCCACCTGGATGCGCTAAGCAGGACTAATGAAGAAGGATTATGGTGTTGTGGATTAATTTTATTAGTTTTCATTTTCTCCTTTTTACTTCCAGTCTTGCCATTTTTGCCTCTCCGACCCTCATCTCTCTCGCTGTGTCACACTGACCCCACTAGGGATTATTTCAGTCACACCTCTCAGTCAAAAAAAAAAACTGAGTTTATAATGCACAAACACACACACACACACACACACACACACACACACAGTCAAGTTTTGCTAGCTGCTGACCATTTCAATCCAGTGGCCTGCAAAAACTGAATGTGTGTGTGTGTGTGTTTGTGCATTATAAACTGCCGATCTCACTGAACTGTAACATCAGTGTCACTTTAGAGTGTTCACTTGTCAAACTATGTGAAAGCAAGCACTGGAAAGAGAGTCAGAGGGAGAGACAGAGAGGAAATGAAGCATGAGAGGAATGGAAAAATGATTGTCCTTTTACAGAAAACCCAGCATGTCAGCCCGCAATAAATCACAGAGTCAGCTGCAGCTACAGATGCTGCACATCACTTGAATTAGTCGAGCCGAGGACATTTACCGCAAATTAGGGAGTGATGGGATCCATATTAAGTGTGAAATACAAAGGTGTCTCCTAATCAGCAGCGAGAATGTAGGTAAATGAGACAAAACTGAATTCACCAGAGACTTCTCAGCTACCACAACACCACCTGATTATGTTTGACGTGCACGTGCCTCAAAGGCACTTTATGATCACTTGTGGATCGATGCATTGGAGTCACTAGGTTTTAAAAAAAGGGGGGCTTAGCCCCCAGGTAAGGCTAATTGACGATATATATATATATAGTGTGGCGTGGAAAGACTTTTTAAAGGGCAGGAACAAAAAAAAAAGAAAAGGGTGCGTTTTTGCCTCCAAAGAGGGCAACTTTAACACACATTTTTGCCTCCAAAAAGGCATTTAGTGCAACAGTCGGGCCACGAGGGGGCGACCGTAAGAATTATTATGAATAATGTAAGGTGATATGATTATTTAAACTCATATTCTGCAAACTTTAAATTGAATTTGTCTGTGTTTCTTTTTGTAAAAATAAATAAATGAATATTACATAACATTAAGGAGCTCTTTTTTTGATGTGGTTTTTAGCTCTGGAGTTGAATCATTTCACTTTCACCAGTGAAACGTACTAATTATTTTTCCCTTGTTTCACTGGTTCATGTGTCATTTTAAGCCAGTCGACATTTTACACTCCACACATCTTGAATGTTGCTGTGGCATGAGAGAGAACAGTGGCAGTTCTGCAGATGAATGTGTGCCAGTATGTCCCATGTATGCATGCAGTTATGACCCAAGCAATGATATTTTAGCTAATGAGATGTTTCATAATTTGCGAGGCAAGAGTAGTAAAATGTGTTTAATAAGGCTGTTGTGTCCAGGAGCCAGCTGTGTCTCCATCTGGTTATGAAAAATAATAAAATCACATCATTACCAGTGTGTTTGCCAGCACTTAACTTGCGGCTTTGGAGGCCTGGAAGATAATCAGCTGTATGATCAGAGACCAGATTCACTGGCAGTATTTATAAAGTTTAAGACGTTGATATAGATATGTAGCAAGTACAGTCTCTGTCTTTACACAGCGTGACTTTACCTACATGACCTTTTTAAATCCACAGCTCTCTAAAAAACGCTGTATGATTATCGCCCTCACTTTCCTTCTGTTTTGCCCAAAATGTTGTGTGCTGTAATATGCGAGTGTGTGTGTGTTTGACCTTGCCTGCCTCAACTTGGCTCTGACTTTAAATGCAACCTGGGTGTGTTTAGAGTCGTCTGGCAATGAGCCTGGCTCACCGAATCAAACAATATTTTACTGTTTGACTTTGCTTTAGTGTTAAAGGTTAAAAGTTAATCAGGGTGTCGTTTTGGCCGCCGGACAAAGGCACACGTCCTGTACTAACAAGATCGCTTCCTCCCCTCTTTCTATCTCTGATGTCCTTTCAGTTGCCTCCATGTAAACAATGAACAGAACACAATTCAAAAGTAGATACAAATAGACTATAGAATATGAACATTATCTTTTTCTTTATTTGATCTCATACACATGACAAAGTAAAAATACATTCTATTCATCTAATAATTGTGTTTAACGAGCATTTCATTTGCAATTATAATATATTTTCTTCATTTGCTGTTTAAGTACATAATGTAAATATTTATTCTATTGTTATTACTTATTCTATTATATCTTTGCTGTTTACTGTTTTTTCATTACTGTAATTTGTCTATGCTGCCGTGGTGGGTGAAAATGGGGGATAAATAAAAATTATTAATATAACTATTCTATTCTATCTTTGGGGGGCGGAACTGTCTTCGACACAGTGCTATGGTCCTTTTCTTTATATAAAAAAACAGCACAAACAACCTGAAAATTCTTATTTTTGTTATTTTTGACCTTGACTTTCACCCTCAAAAAACACAAAAAAACTAACTTTCCAGTAAACAAACATAAATGGTAGAGTAGCCACCAATCAGAGGGTTGGATGTCAGATGACCAGAGAGGCGCTATACAAGTACAGTCTATAGCCAGAAAATCCTGGGTCGACGCAGCATTTTGACACAGGCCAAATAATTCATATTTTCATATTTAGTCTATACCAACAAACATAAGTTAATCACATTGTGATAATGTTTATGATCGATTCTATGTAAGTTAGATTTAGCACGATGATGCCATCGGCACAGGTTGTTGATGTAATTCGCCAAAATATGTCATAATGACAAATGAAGGTTAAGCCAGTTATTCTGAAATCTAGAAAGCCAGCACACCAGACCAGCAAAACTACTTCCACTCCCAAAGCTCGATCCTTGTAGTCTGCCTAAGCAGAGTGTTTGGTGCCTCTGGGATTTACTGTGCCGTATGTGGTCAGAGTGCTATACAGAGAATACTAACGCTGGAGAGTACTAGTTTGACTCCTCTGTTCAGTCTGTCTTTCCCACAGGCAGAATCAGCCGTCAGCACATAAACCATACAAGAACACAAGGATGAATAACAAATGATCTGAGACTCAAGTGTGACACCACTTTGTCAGACTGAGGACCACAGCTCTGCAACTGCAAGTCAGCGCTGTCAGATTTACACCAATAACAACAAGAAACAGAGAAATGACTGTGCTACAGCACAGAAATACTGTTAAAGCTGACTTCTTCTGGTTTGACACTGCATTTCCTGAAACCAAAACAGGGCCAGTCAATGAGTAAGTGAGGGTAGAGTGCTTCAGAGGTGAGGAGTAGAAATGGAAGTGTTTTATCCATCTGGTGTTTAAAGAAAACAGCAGATTGTAGAGACCATAATGTCCTGGCTCTCTTGATTTTCCAGTTATTTCTATAACTGAGGAATGAGAGAGAAGTGAGCCCTATTTAAATGGCCTCAGAGAAGTCACCAGCTGTAGTCACTCATGATCACTCACAACAAGTTAAGAGGCCATGCTATGTAGCTCATTTCATTGGCACAACGTTCTAAGTCACCTAAATTGCGAATTCATGTTGCTGTATGTATATTTTTGACCCAACAGATTTAGTCACATTTTCAGTTGACCCATAATAAAGTCCAGACCAAAAGAACCAAACTTCATGAATGTCTTTTTGTGACAAAGAAGTATCTGTTCCAATCAATCTATCAGAGAAAAATCAGAGTTGTAGAAATAATTGGAAACTCAAGAGAGCCATGACTAGACTTTCTGAGTGCCATTGACTTTTGAGGTCAAAATCTGACGCTAGAGTGCCATCAAAATGTGGTGTTTTTGGTGAAAGTGTCCTCTACTCTACTTCTGATAAAACAAGAATGAAACAAGATAAAAACAATTTTTTTTTCATGATGAAATAGAGAGTCTCTTCTTTCATTTGAGCTATTCAGTGTTTTCAGAGACATAGTATTCAATATTCTGTGGGTCTTGAAATATGACTCAAAATGGGTAAAAATGCTGGAACAAGACATTTTCCATTTTATAAAACAGCTGGCACTCAGTGAGTCAATGTATTGTATATGTTATATCCAGAGACTGCTAATGCAAATACAACAACACATTGATGTTACGCTCCATCTG
The DNA here is from genome assembly GCA_029721515.1 of Synanceia verrucosa. Lineage (NCBI taxonomy): Eukaryota > Metazoa > Chordata > Actinopteri > Perciformes > Synanceiidae > Synanceia > Synanceia verrucosa. Next base: position 4,839,954 of record CM056560.1, on the reverse strand, counting down.
TCTTAAGTTAAATGTTTTTGTCTCGTGCATTCAAATTTCCCCATCCATTTTCTGTTTTATTTTGAAATAACACTGTCTCCCTCTCGTTTCAGATTGTTTTACGTCCTGCCCTCCTGTGTCCCCGCCTGTGTGATTGCCTGCCCCACCCTGATTGTTTCCACCTGTGTCCCATAATACCTCATGTTTAAATAGTCCTGTCTCCCCTTTGTCTTTGTTAGTTCATCATGTCCTATTTCCCCATCTCTGCCATGTGTTTGTCTCCTGCTCCTGCTGCCAATCACTACTGTGCCTCGAAATATATTTTTTCTTTCGCTTCCTGTTTTTTCAGATTAGGTTAGTTAGTTTCTTCTTCTCTCTTGTAGGTTGAACTCTTTATGTTTATATATATATATATGTATATATATATATATATATATATATATATATATCTAGGTTGAGTTCTTGTTTCTAGTTCAGATCACTTTTTCTTCCTCTTTAGGTTGAGCTCTTTATGTTTTGTAGATTCAGAACTGCGCCCTCCCTCCGTAGCTGAGCGCCTTGATTTCTAGTTTTAGTTTTTTTTCCCTCCTTACGTGAACATTTTCAGTTCTAGATTTAGGTTTTGTTTTCTCCCTTCTTATAGGTGAGCCTTTTGTTTCAAGATAAGCGTAGTCAGGTGGCTGTATGCTTCTCAACCTGCCACAGAGAAGACATGCACTGATTGGTCCCCTTCGCCTTCTTCTGTTGCTGCAGTAAAAACTGTTCATTTGAAGAATTCTGAATCTTGCGGCTGAGTTGTGCTTCTGGGGTCTCGAGACACACTGGACTCACAATTGACACGTATTTTAACAGCAAAGTGTATTGGTTGCTTTAGTTTTATACTTTGGTCTGTCCATAGTGTACTTGGAATGTTGTCGTTGGTTTTCATTTAAATCCAAATCCACCTTATTTATATAGCAACTGTTATAAATCAACAGTGCTGCACGCGTATAAAATATGCATAAATACACACAATAAAGACACTAAAACAGTACTGAAACTGCTCTCATGTGGTGCTAAATGCCAGGGAATAAAAATATGTTTTTAGATAAGATTTAAGGATTACCACAGTCAGAGCCACTGTAGAGAAAGCATGACAAGGCAAAGCTGTTCAGCTGACCTCAGAGACCTCGAGGGGACATAAATGTGTAGGAGGCCAGTGACATATTGAGGTACCATGTTATTTAGGGATTTAAAAAAAACAGTGAGACCTTAAAATGAATCTTATAATGAGCAAAATGGAAGTGATGTGCTCTTTCTTCTATGTTCCCATTAGGAGTCGCTCAGCAGCATTTTGGACCGACTGTAAGTGATTTAAACAGACTCTAATAAGATAAAACCACACTCGCTGATTGTTGCTGTCCATGGTGCTTATTTTGGTCTCATTTGAGAGTCTGCTTTAAAAAGAGCTTTTGTTGCAGCCAATTCAAAAATCTTGATTTTCTACAAATATGTAGAGATAGAACATAAAACACTTTTCTGCAAATTAGCTTCTTTTTTTTTTAGCAGTGTATGTGTGGAGAGTGTCTGTTTTTTTTGTGATCTCAGCAGGAATTCCAGGGTTTCCTTCACTTTCTCTCCAATTTTTCCTCTAAAGTTTGTTTACATGAAGTGAAGCAACCAGATTACTGAGAGAAATCAGGTAATTAGAGAAGGCGTTTACATGGCCTGACCTTATTTTGGGAGTATGGTTTAATTATTTTAACTAGAAGATGCTGCGCTCTGACAGTTTTTTTTAAATACAGAGATGTATCACTCTGTTTAATTATTTCTCCTCTCATCTAGCCATTCCAGCTCTTTCTCATTAGTCTTTGTCATGCACATGCATACTTGTAAGAAGCTGATTAAAAACTTGCACTGCTTGTCTTTGTGCATTTGTGAGTCATAAAACACAAGCATAGGCACACAGTTTTCTTTCAGCAGCTCCTCAGTTTGTGCTTCACATGCTGTGTCTTTACATCAAATTTAAATGCAATTGTGCTGCCAATAACTTTCCCTTCATGCCCAGTGTGACTGCTGACATCAGTAGGAGTTGGGAACATGAACACCACTACTGAGCCCATACATGCACTGTCAGAAAGTTAAATCCAAGAATTAAATCCCATCAAGGATTACATCCTGGCAACATAATTACAGTAGTATAGTGCTGTTAGAAATGGTATGACACTCTTTTTTTATGAACATATCATGTCACGTCAAGCTACCTGAGTTAAGATTAGTTTTGTCTTGTTTTATTATATGTTGTTATGTCCTGTTTTATTCTGTAGTAATGTCTTCCCTCTCATTTTAGCCATGTCACTTCCTGCCCTCCTGTTTTCCTGACTGATTGTTTCCAGCTGTTCCCCATTTCCTCATGTTTAAATCGTCTGCATCTTTCCTGTCCTGTGCCAGTTCGTAATGTCCGCGTATCATACAACCAGCCAGTTCATGTCCATGTTTGCCCAGCCAGTTTGGTGTAAGTCTGTTACTGTGCATGCAGTCAGTGCTTTGTGTTGCTACTTTCTAGCCTTTAATTAGTTCATTGCCTTTTCCCCATTTTGAGTGATTTTCTGTTCTTAGTTTAGTTCTTAGCTTTATCCTCTTTTTAGTGTAAGTTTTTGTTCCTTTATGTTTCTACCCAATTCCTACAGTCAGTAGTGCCTTTTGTTTATCCTAGTCTGTATATTTCAGTAATTTTCTGTTGTATGTCAAGTGCTGTGTTTTTGTTTATTGGTATAGTCAGTTTTTAGTATGGTTTTCCTTGTTAATTGAGTGAACTTTTGTTTGTTATAAAGTTTGTGAATGATTTTTTTTTTATTTTGAGAACCTTTTTGACAGCCGTGCATTTGGGTTCTACTCTGCCTTGCCTCGTTCTAACACCAACCACCTTCAACAATCATTTGTAATATAATGAATCACTGTAAATGCACATCGTCACATTGGACTAAATGTACATTTGTAAGGTTCAAAGCATAAATATTCACTGAAAGGATAAATGCAGCCTTGTGTCACTAAAGTAAAGTACACTGCTCCTACTTTTAAAATAACTTTTGTTAGGGGACCCCCTGGTATGGCTAACATTTTGGCTAACTCATTGTCTGATAAGCACAGATGAGAAAACAAATACCAAAAAAAGTACAGGTCAGAATCACATAATAGCACCAGAAATACACAATGACAGACTGTTATTTTAAAAGTGACATGGACTAAAGAAAGTTTCCCCTGGCATTCCCTGCTGGTTAGCTGACTCAGTCTGTGAGAGGTGATACAAACTGAGCACAGAATGGACTCCTCTTGTTCTAAAGTGCTTCTTGAAAACATCCCTGTGGGGCAGCTGATGCTCCAGCTGACGTGCAGTAATGACACACACACACACAAAATGAAATATATATATGCGGGGTGTCAAATTGATCACTCTTATATCTAACTGTGCTAAAATGGCCCTCTTGACACACTTTCTTTGGTTCACATGAAAATCAAAACACTGCTGAGTTGCTGTTTGTCTAAATTAAGGGAAATATGTGCAATAACCAGTTGTCTCTTTTTTGATGCTCCATCCAGCCATGTCGCACAAAAAGGTGTGTGAAAGACACCATAATACACAAGGAATACCCTGTTGTTAGTTGTGGCATTTTTGCTGTGTCATGCTGTGTCAGCCGTACTGACTGCAATGCAAATGTATCTGTACAGATGAATCCCAACTTTCAATACAACACGAATGCAGCATTATGTCCCGACTACAAATCCCAGAAGTCCTAACATTACTCACAGGCTTTGTGAGAGTGCCCTCTTGTGCCAGCTTTCAAAACAAGACTTTGACGTACTGTATATATACGTCAACGGCACTCAAAGAGTTAACAAGTACAAAGAGGTGCAGACTGGCTACAAAATGACACAAAGCAAAAGAAACACAAAAGGATCACAAAGCGATATGAAACTATTACAAGGGACACTTCCTGACCTCAAAGAGACACAAAGAACATCAAAAACTGTTGTCTCTTTCAGTCTGGGTCCTTTTACAAGTCATGTGTTTCTGTGTGTGCCTTTGAAAGAGGTGTGTATGAAGGATGGTGTGTGTGAGGCAGTGGCAACAAAAACTATATAACAGCTCGCCACTTTCCGTAACATCCCCTATTTACTGTGGCAACGAAACAATTGTGAATGTGAACCACAAACTTGAGCACAACCCACTGTGTCAACAAGTAAACACTTTGTCAAAACCACTTAACTCCACAGGATGCCATCTGAATCAGTGCCACACACTGGGCCAATGTCTATGACGTTAAATATGGTCACCCATCGTGGCAATGATTGATTTTAGCCGCATGACGTATTGCACTTAAGTAAATCAATGTGCTGTTAGTCAATATTCGCCACATAAAGACAGAGAAACACACAGAGCTTAAAGTGCCACTTTCTCACTCTCTTTTTCTCTCTCCTCAGTGATTTCCATCCTCTCTCTCTCTCTCTGACACTGATATTACTAAGGTTGTATAGTGTATAATTTTATTCCCCAGTACTTAGTAACCTTTAGCACACATCCATTTTCTAAACCGCTCAGCCTTTTCAGTGTCCCAGCTATAATAACCTTTACCATTTCATGTGATCTTTTCCTAGATAACAAGCAGAACAATGGCATTTTCTTCTGTTAATTTACGAAATGATAACAATTGCTTCAGATGCTAATTAGAATTATAAAACGGGGGGAATATAAGTTACATTTAACAGTTTTTAGAGACAGTAAATTCAGTTTCCTCAGTTGAGTCCTCATATGCTTTTGCAGAGTTTATATTTCAGGAATTTTCTTAAATGGGAAGCATATGGGTTTAACTCAGTGAGCAACACCGGGGCCTGTTCAATGAAGCCCACACAGAAGTAACTTAAACTTAATTCTCTCCAACAGCCAGCAGGGGGCGTTACTGGTGGTTTCAAAAGGAAGTCCGATGACCTTTTCTCTCTTCCCTCTGTAAAGACAAGTTTTTCATAAAGTTCATAAATCTTTGGGGCATGGCTTATTTCGCAGCTCACGATTCATGTGCTCACACGATACACCTTGATGCAAGATAAAGAAGAAGAAGAAGAAGAAGAAGAAGTACAACAACCTGGAAGTGAATAGATGCTTGAGAATGCTAAACAAAAAGAAGCATCCTGACTGGGCAATCTGTGTCATTCTCTGAGGAGAAACAGGTCGTGGCACTTCTTCAACGGTGCGATACCCTCACGAGGGGCGACCAGGTTTTGAAAATGGTTTGATTTTCCCGTGACCATATGATTGCTGATCAGGAGCTGGTCGTGAGGTGTTCAGCACAAATCCCACAGTGTCTGCCCACCTTGTGCTTGTTCAAATGCATTACAGCTGCAGTTATATTCTGTGAGAATTCTGATATATTTTTTTAAATAATCAGTTTATTCTAAAAGGTTAAGTGTCCTGTTATATTTCTATATGATGTACTCCAGTCCTCTACACTTTCATGTTTATGATGACTAATTTAGTGGCCCATACTGATATTTAGGGGGGTTCTGAAACTCCCTTATCCTCAGATTCATCCTAATTTCACAATATGAGGAACACTGTATCCCTTTTTCACTCTGACCTTTGAGTGTTTGTCCTGATTTGTTGTTGTTTGACAATTTATGTACAGTCTCTCAGTAAAAGTGTATTTGGTGTATGTGGTTATCTCACGACTCAAACTCATTTCATTACCAAGGCAGGAGACCACCATGAGCTCAATTTTTTTTCTTAACTAAATTCTAAAATCAATAGTTCTGACTCTGGACACGCGCACACACACACACACACACATACACACACGCTGCGGATTTCTGCAGGCAATAAAACCACTTTGATTTTTTCACTCTGATTCCAATTAATGGAAAACTAAAAAGAGCACAACACTGTTCTGACAAGTGGAAATAAATTAACATAACTAACAGCATAAGAATATAACTTCTAATTTTATAAGTGTCATCTCGACTGCAAACTGTCAACCTTTTTAATCCTCCTGTGCAGACACATGAATCTGCTCTGTCTCTACATGGAGCCCTGTTACACTGCAAGAATAGCAATTAAAGTTAATTCACACAATGTAACACATTGTCTGACGTACGATAAAGAATCTTTTTTCAATACTGTATTCTGTTGGCTCTAGGGCTGGAAACACCAGACTGAAATAACTCAATGATTATTAGGTTCACCACCGGACGAATAAATCCATTAACAGATTTTTAACCTGGCTTCAACAAAGCACATAACAATCAAACTATAAAATAATCCACTCCCCCATCCCCAAAGGAGAAACAAATAACCTGAAAAAAAGGACTAAGAACAAAACAAAAGACAAATCAACAATTTAATTAGTTAATTTTTTATTTCAATCTGAGCAGATGGAGTTTGCACATTGGTGCACACAAGTGGTATGTTCCCCTTTGTCTTTCTTTTTTTCCTAAACTCCCTCTCCCTCTTAGTCTGATATCGATACAGAGAATGAATGTGTGATTATAACCGAGGAATGAATCAGTCTTGCTTGTTATGGCCAGTGTGGCAATGTGTGTGTGGCGTGGGAAACTGCTGCAGGAAGAGATGGGAGGATCAGAAAGCTCTGATTAGATGAGGACACACACACACACACACACACACACACACGCTGATGAAATGAGGGTCATAATGACACTGTCTTTTCCTCTCGGTCCGTTTCTCCTTCAAGATGTCTTTCTCTGGATTTAAAGTGACCCTCATCACACACTCCCTCCAACTTCAACAGAGAGTTAGCAGGACACTTTTAACAACTTTTAGATGTTATACGTTGAGTTTATTTTGCATGTGCAGACATACGAGGGATACTTCACTGTGAATTTCAAGCGTAGCGGTGTAGGAGATATTTCCCTTTGTCATGCATCCCTTTCATTCATGTTAGTAGAGTCCAGGTCCATTTATCTTTAAACTGAAATCTAATAACACAAGTACCCCTTTTCCACCAGGGTGGTTTGGAGCCAGATCCTGACTTAGCACCAGTTCTTTGTGTTTCCACAGCCTAAGCACTGACACTGGTACTTTAAACTGGGGCCAGATAAGCACCATGTCTTTGCTGGTCCAGAGCTAAGCACCGATTACATCGGGGGCTTGGGGCGGGGTTATTGTGACCAACAAGACCAGAGTAAATACTGCCTGGTTTGATTGCACATCTATTGAAAGGACTCCCAGGACACACAGAAGTTTTATACTGTTGCTCACTGAAATCCAGAACAACAGTGTCTCACCAGTACTGTGATCATGGATGTACCCAGGCAATAGGAGACCTCTGTCTTGCTGGCAGCCGTGACACAACCTGTTGTCCCACATTCCTGAGCGAACAAAGACAGATTTTGAGTGAGCAAATGCACATCTGAGCACAGTGAATCTATTTTTGAGCATACCACAATCACCACTGAGTCTCAGTTTTTTTCCTGCTCGTACATTTACTCGCTCAAAATCTATCTTTGCTCGCTCAGGAATGTGACACAAATATAACACCATATAGTTAGGCTTCCGATTTTTTGCAAAGCCTTGTTTTGATTTTGCACCGCACAAGCTTTGCCAGGTGAAAGCAAAATGCTGTGAAGTATTGACTTTTTGCTGTGACGTAATGATGTGGGGTTAAGAACAGTTTTCAATCATGTGTCAACGTGACCCGAGGGTCTGCAGCTTCTCAGTTCAATCAACCTGCCTGGAATATTCAGCCTACTGCATATATGCTATATGCACAAAGATAAACCTGGCTATGTTTCCCCTATAAATCAATTACACTGTTGAGTTTGAATGCTTATCTCAGGTGTTTCACCATGCCCAAAGACCTTCTTTAATATATATTAAAAATAAATGACATTTAATTGTGATCCACAACAATCTGTGATTAATCTGATAAAACAAAATTAATCGTTTGACAGCCCTACTTGTAATAAATACTTAATGTGTACAATTGAAGCTGCTGTCACATAATTTACATTGCGCTGTAATAATGTGATATAACGAAGTGTTGCCAGGTCATTTTAATAACAGCAGACCATTAGCACGCCTTTTTTTAATTTTTATTTGAAAAAAAAAATAGTCAGAGAAGATGAATGAGTAAAATGAAAACAAATAATCTAATAATGAGTAAAATAATCTGCTGGAGTGTTTTGGTAGATTGACAGCAAGCATACTTAAAAGTTTTGTCTAAAGCCACTGACAATAAACAAGACAGTTATAATAAATTAGAAAATTATGGTCAATAATATGCCAGATCACCTATTTCACAAAACATAGTCGCAGTTTTTTTTCTTCAAACACGAGTCTATTTTGAAGTTTCAACTTTCTGATAAACAACAAATATAACATGAAAATATGTCTTTAGTCCTGATCTCAACAAACGCACTCTTCAATAGTAAAGGTCAATTAAAAAAGAAATATAACAAAAACAGATGATGATAGATAAAATTGTACCCCATCTGCAGTAGGAGGCCATCATAAAGTTCAATAAATAAGTGACTACAACTAAATGATTAATCATGGCAGCACAAGCTGCCTCACAAAGGTGCATTAGATGAGCAGTAATATTGGTACTTGTGTTTACTTGCGTGGGTTCAATAATCATCAAGGCGTCTACAGGATGTGCTCCCAAACTGCCCTTTAGCTCCTGCTCTGCTGGAGCGAATTTATCTTCATAGGAAGAGTTTCCAGCGTCTTACTATGAACATTATAGTGCAAACATTAAACTTTAAAAGAACATTATGCATCGACCATCAATTTAAATAGTCATGTAATTTGATTACATTCGATTTTTTTTATTATTTGAATATGTGATATTGCATGTACTAAAAGCACTATATACAGTACTTAATAAGACAAAAAAAGAAAATAAATCAACTGTCAGATAACCTCAAGTTAAATAATATATACAGTACATGTGCAGTCTGATAAAGTGTTGAGTGATAATCTCTTTTTTCAGCTACATGCACCAGGACAATAGTTCCATTTGTTTGTTGTGTCCTATGCTTTATTATAATTTGGTATTAACATGCTACAGTACAAGTCCAGATGAGATGTCCCAAAATCCACCCAGAGAACAGGTGTGTCAGGTATTTCTTCACACGTGTCACCTAATCTCTCTGAAAATCCCTCTGAAAGTTCAAATATCAGATGACTCAGCGTCATCAATGAGGCTAATTAAGACATAAAAGTGTCTCATTTCATCACTGTGTTCACTTGCTCAAGAAAGACTAACTGTGATTGAAAATCAGTCATGTTCACATAAAATAAGAGTAGATTTAGTAGTATTTAGCAACATTGATGAGCAGAAATAAGTCTGCAGAAAAGTCTTGCTGACTTTAACCATTTGTCTTATCAAATGGCCGGTGCTAAAGGCACTACTTAGAATCAGAATTAGAAACAACTATTGTAAATTAAGTTTGCACAAACAAGGAATTCAGCTTGGTATTACTACCCACTGCTGGCTGTATGCATGCAAATAAAGTCTACACAAACTGCAATCAGTTCATTTGCCATCATTTAACAAGAAGCCTTTAATATGTGAGCGCACCCTGCGTTTCCACCGATACTCTCTATCTGTCTTCTCTGCTGAGTTTTAAAACCAAAGCCTGTGAGAGAGATGAGATAAAAGGCCTAAAGACACTGCTTCGCAAATTAATACTACTATATACCAGCATACAGACAAACCAGGTAGGGAACTAATTGGGTTTAAATGTGACGAGCAGATGATGCATTGTAATGATCTGTATGATGTTGTTGGAAATAAATATAATAGGTGCTGTAACTACAGTATGCTATTGATATTTTTCACAGTGTGTGTCACAACACGCCGTCTTCCTGTCATCACTTCTGTCTCTTTTTATAAGTTTCTTTATTCATTTCTCCTTTTATTTTCCACCCAACTCCTGGCGGCAAACGTAATTGGCATCAATTTAGAGTGCAGCACATCAGTATGCTCATCTCGTCATCAAAGAAGGTGTCACAACAGGCAACAGCAAAAGATGTTTGAACAGGCAGTAACTAGACAGGAAGGCTATATTAAAGCAGCGGCAAACATATGCTTTCTGGCTGTGATGTTTTTCTCGCGTGTACTGCAACCAGCTGGGATTGAAATGTAGAGTTGGGTTTATTATTGGGACTCATCATAATGGGGTCCGCCATGTCTCAAAGAATCCACCTAAACAACATCCATTCCTCTCAAAACAAAGTGATTTGACACAATATGGATACACAAAGAACATAAAGATGTGATACTGCAGTAAAAAGCACATACATGTACATATTACCAATACAAATACTGCACCTCTTTCCTAAGAAATCCAGTTTTCTTAAATTACAAAGCCAAGGTAGTCTGAGTTAATGAGCTCAGGCATGTGGAAGGACCTTGGTGTTTCCCCCTAAGAGGATGACAAATCAGATATTTTGGCATGTGATGGCAGGAAAAGCGCAAATATTATTAGAGTCTGCTGCAGATTTAGTCGATGAAAATCTAACAGGTTTAGTTAAAATGTAATATAATTTAAGAGTTTTTCTAGAAGTTCCAAACTCAAATACTCATGAAGAAGACATTTATAAATCTGTTATTAAGGTATGACTGTGCAAAGTACAGACACAGATTTTTCTGTTGTGACGTGCTTTTATTTTAAAATTAAAGACGTTTCTTTCCACCAAAGTGGGGGATTGATAGTGATATTTTTATATTATAATAACATTCCCATGGTGGTGCCGCCCCTCAGTACCCCTGGAGCCACCACTGCACATCCAGATGGAGTCCCCGTGCGATTCGTCCCTCCTTAACTATTCGTCTCATTTTTATTCTTTGACGAATGTATCAATTGTTTTTTCATAGTTGTTGTCAGCATAGATTTTTTTTATGTAGTTTAATTTTCGTCAACGAAATTAACACTGATTGACAACATTAAATATGGCTGCGTTCCACTTCGACACAGTTGGTGAAACGGAGCCATTTTTATTGTTAAATTTGTTTTTATTTTGGGTTTTTCCTGCTATGTTAAAATGCCTGCTGTAAAAAATATATATTTCTGTTTGTAATGAAGGTATGGGACTTTTTGACTAAGCTCCTATGTGTATAATACGTCACTCTGTAAAGAATATTGATTAATTTTAGACAATGTTATCCAATTTATGTTTCCTTTTGCAGGGTTTATATGCTTTGGATTGAATAAAAACAAATAACAGGAGCTGAAAATATATAATAATAAAAAGCATTTGAGACAATTGACAGAAAAAATATCTGCAACTGCTGTGATAATAAACCAACTGTCAAAGTTGTGCTTTCACAAAACAAGCAGTTTGATTACACTGCCTTTGGATGAATGATTAATCAATTATAAAAATAATTATTTGCGATCATTTTTCTTCAACATGAATGAATAAATGCACAATGATATTCGCTGACAGAAAATTGTGTATCTGTGAATGTTATAAGACGTTATTTTTATTTCACAATGTTGCTGCCATTTGATTGATTTTATTGTGAGAGTGTTTATGTGATTTTTATGGTGAAACTTAAGGGCTCTGCTCAGCTGGGGGCCAATCAGCCGTCCTGCAGAGAGTAATTCTCCTGCTATTGGTGAAAAGATTTTACTCAGCCCTGCAGCCTGTGTGACAGTGAAAGTTTTCAATGTGGGTCTGTACATTAGCACAAACATCACTCACTGGAATATAGAGGGACACACACACATACTCAACTCCACACTCCTATTTTTATCTCCCAGAGAGAAACGAGGTGCCACATCTTGTAATACAAACAAGGAGCCAGGGAACCAATCGTCTCCACATCAATTTCCCCACTGTGGAGGCATCACCCAGGGAGAATCAGATTTCATTTTACACACTTAATAACTAGATAACAGAGAGATGATAAAGCTAGCTTCTGCTCTCACTGTAGATGAGTCTTGCTTAATCCCAAAACTATCGAGTATCAATCTGCATTGATCTATGGGAAATATCTATTGATGTCTGGAAGGAGATGTGATTGACCAGTCAAAAACACATCTTAACAACCCCTCAGTGTATTTAACAGGATAGCAATTGATCACCACCATCTCAGCAGTGGTGTCACTACGCCTATTTTAAATATTATCAAGCCCTCCTCAACAATTTGGTGTTGGTTCATTTATTTATTTTACATAAAATGTGCTGACAAATTCAATATAAAGTGGCCAGAATATGAGCTTAAATAAATAATCATATTATCTTGGGGTAGTGTAGTGGTTAGCACTGTCACCTCACAGCAAGAAGGTACCGGGTTTGGAGCCTATCCCAGCTGTCTTAGGGTGAAAGGCAGGGTACACCCTGGACAAGTCTCCAGTTCATCACAGGACACATAGAGACAGACAACCACTCACACTCACATTCACACCTATGGTCAGTTTAAATTAGCCAGTTAACCTAATCCCCATACATGTTTTTAGATGGTGGGAGGAAGCCGGAGTACCAGAGAGAACCCACACAGACATGAGGAGAACATGCAAACTCCACACCCAGGATTCGAACCCGGTACCTTCTTGCGGTGAGGCGACAGTGCTAACCAGTACACCACCGTGCCACCCTAGGGGTAAATCCAACATAATAATAATCTATACGGTGAACAAAAAAATTATAGAAAGTATTTCCACTCAATAGTAACACACTCATTTAGCAAGGAATTGTTTTGTTGAGTGACATAAATGTAAATATGCTAAATGTAATTATTACTTAATAACGAAGGGTAAATCCAAAGTAATAATGATTTGTTATTATAAAATAATTACAATACACTCATTTAGCAAGCGATGCAAATGCTAAATAGCAAATGCTGCTAATGCTGCTATGATTAGTGACTTACTGTCTTTATTGTGGACTCTCAGCATGTGTTTTGAACTGTGTGCTGAACTTCAAGAAGTAAAGTTTTTTGAACTCCTGGCTCACACACTACTGCCACCTTCTGCTGTGGAATTTGCTATCTTACCCAAAATGCATTAGATTCTGTCAACATAAATTAATTTACACAATGTTAAGTTATTGCACATCATGCTAAAATAACATTACTTATGACAAAACATGACTATATATGGTAGAAGCTATATGTTACACTTAGATTAATGTAGCAGACACCCAGTTTTGAGTGTTTTACATATACGTACTGTAAAAGTTTAGCAGTTTTTTTTAAGAACGTCACCGTCACTTTAGAGATGAAACTGACAGATCCATTCCTCATATTATAAAAGGGTGAATGGAAGTATGGTGAGAAACACTGGATCCTATATGAGGCCCAACTCTGAGAAGAGTGTGGTGGTGGAGGGGGGGTTCAAGGAGTGAAATATTTCATTTTGTTTTATCGTGCTCACTCCAACATGAGAGCATTGAGAAACACTGCACACCTAAAACATATGATGACTCCCCACATGCTCCAGTGAGCACAGTGTGGTATATTGAACCTAGTGACAGTGCATCCATAAACAAGAAGTAGAGGAAAACAAATGGCAGTGATTAAATTTCCACTGTATACACACACACACACACACACACACACTGTGGGAAGTGTCTTGGATGTGGCTGTATGTCAACCTGTGATGCCTTCACATTGCTGGTGTGAACAGCTGCTCCTTGGAGAAAGGCTTCCCCATGTGTTTATTTCTGTAAAACAGAAATAACTGAGAGCCCATAAAGACCCAGTGAGAGGGACTATTTTTATGATGCTGCAAGACCTGAAAAGACAAACCATCCTAATTTGTTGACGATAGCTAGCAGAGAGACATTTCACTGAAAATCATTTCAGGGATATTTAAGCAAACGGTTTGAATGGTTGGTGAAATTTCCAGAGCGGGCAATGTTAAAGGGAAAACTTACTGTGGTATAATGGCATGTAAGAAACAACCCAGCTCCAGCAGGACTTTAAAACAGCAAAGCAAAGTAGAATGCATTTTATTTTTCACGTGGGAAGAAAGGAACGAGGGTAGCCTGGCATTTTGGCATCCACAGATGCACTATCTCACGCCTGCAGGCACGTTACGCACAGACATAATGTGCAGGTTATGGACTGGCCGTCTTATTCCCCGGATATGAATCCGATTGAACACCTTTGGGACAATCTGGATTGCCGTGCACGGCTGCACTCTTGGAAGAGTGGGAAGCGATTCCAGTGGCCAAAATCAACGCGCTCATCATGTCTATGCCACGAAGATTACACAAGATACTGACATTTGTAATCCATGTTGATTAATTTTTCTATTGTTGCTTTTGTTCATTCATGTTCAGTATCATACCAAGTGAAATTGCCCAATAAATTATGAAAAGTCAAAGTAATATCGAAAAAATACAATGTTGCGTTTCTAATGCCTCTTAGTGTACAAAAAAAATCTACAAAAACGAATCATGACATCCTGTCATTGCTCTGGTTTATGTCTATGAATACTAAGGCCAAAGAAATGATGCTGGTTTATGTCATGAAGGCTATTTAGATAGATGATGATGATTTGTTAATTTGTCATTTTCTCCTGTCACTGGTTGTAGATATGCTGTGAATGAATAAATATTGAACAATGTATGGCTGTGTGATAACCATTTTGTATATATATGTAAACACACACACACACACACACACAAAGTCTCCAGTTGGTTGTTAGCTATTGAAAACAGCATTAGTTTCCTTCTCATTTAGAAGATAATTGTGCTTCACAGCAGCAGTTAGCATGCAGAAATAATGAGGAGCTGTTATCAGAAAATCAGGCCATGGCTATAAGCACAAATGCAAAAAGACACATAGAGAATTAATCATATCAGAACATCCACAAAATGGTGAAATGTAGGAACATTTTTGCTTTAGAAACTGGGTTCACACACACACAGATTCAAAATTCATTAGCTGGGAAAGTTTGAACTGTGCTCGGAGCAAAAATATGTTTTATGAAATGTTTGATTATCAGTTGCACACAAAACTCACACTTTTTGACGAGAAAACTCCACTCTAATACGAGTCGATATTCTGCGCATAAAGCAGTACAGATGAATGATTAAGATAGCAGAAAACAGGCGTTTTCTACCCACGGCCTCTCTTTTCTTTATTAATGCCTCATTGACTTCACAACTCACATTGATTAATGACTGCACGCTTGTAATGCAGCCTTGCACTGTATATATATGCGTGCAGAAACATGTGCGTTTCATTTGTGTTTTGCTTCTTTAGCTCATGTAATGAAGCAGAGAGATCGATAAAGTAGAGACGTGCTGTTGGAGCAGTTAACTCAATGAGTGCAAGCCTTTTATAAGGGCCAGCAATTTTTGCCCATTTTGAGTCATATTTCAAAACCTGGTGGCATGGTGGTGTAGTGGTTAGCACTGTCGCCTCACAGCAAGAAGGTAGCCGGTTCGATTAGCCAGGTCCTTTCAGCGTGGAGTTGGCATGTTCTCCTTGTGTCTGCGTGGGTTCTCTCCGGGTACTCTGGCTTCCTCCCACCATCCATAAACATGCATGGGGATTAGGTTAATTGGTTAATTGAAATTGACCGTAGGTGTGAATGTGAGTGTGAGTGGTTGTCTGTCTCTATGTGTCCTGTGATGAACTGGACACTTGTCCAGGGTGTACCCTGCCTTCCACTGTAAGAGAGCTGGGATAGGCTCCAGCCCCCCGTGACTCTATGAGGATGAAGGGTAAAAAAAGGATGGATGGATGGATTGATTTTCAAACCCACAGAATATTTTGTACTATGACTCTGAAAACACTGAGTAGCTCAAATGAAAGAAAATGAAAGAAAATTTAAAAAAAACAAAACATTTGTTTTTACCTTATTCCATTCTTGATTTAGTAGAGTCGAGGCCACTTTCACCAAAAATCACCACTTTTTGTCCAGACTGTTTGCTTTGCTTTGATCTTTGTGCTGTATACCGTCTCTTTATGCTCTGACTACATTTCCCAGAAGCCCCAAAATGACTCACAGGCCGCGGGAGACCTTGATCGGCAACCCTCTGCCGAAAAACCACTTTGACGTATTATTACATCAATGGAAGTCAAGCTTCAGATTTTAAAAGACATGGAAAAACATCAATGGCACTCAAAGAGTTAACGGTGTTTTCCATAGAAGGAGACAGAGCAGCTCTACATGTCATCACAGCTTTGTGTTGCACAGATCGCTCCCTATTGTTGTCTTAAGCTGCATTTGTCTTGTGATAGCCATGTCTTAGGATGCTGTCCTATTCACAGTGTCACAGGGGAAACTCGGTTGTTCCTGTCTGCGTGGGTGATGCTGCACTCCTGCACGCTCTTGGCTGATTGCTCACACCTGTCATCCATCAAGCTCATCATTGCAGTATATCCACTCTGGTCCTTCACTCACTCGTCACCTGATTGTTCAGTCACAACATTGGTAGTGTGTTTCACACTGCTGTTGTGAAATAATCCTCCTCATATTTCTGTGTTTATCAATTATTCAATTATTTTTTCTTGCTAA
This sequence comes from Synanceia verrucosa, assembly GCA_029721515.1. NCBI lineage: Eukaryota > Metazoa > Chordata > Actinopteri > Perciformes > Synanceiidae > Synanceia > Synanceia verrucosa. The sequence continues at coordinate 4,823,502 of CM056560.1, read as the reverse complement.
TATTCTTTTGTCAACTCAATTATCTCATCATAACTCATGTGTGGGGACAAGCTGAAATTATCACCAGAAGGCATCATGACAGCATATTGAGCACTTTGACTTTGCTGCTTTGAAGGTGTCAAGTCGTTCTGACAGTTCCTCCCATGTGACATGAAGTCGCCCTCAAGAAGCTGTCAGCTGTGCCCCATGTTTAACAAGCTGCCTGCCAACCACACAATTGACACCACCTTGTTAAGAAATCAATTAAGTGTTACAGACAGTCCACTGAGACGCTCATAAGGCTGCAACATGCTGACAAAAATACCCCATCTGTACTGTTTTCGTTCATATTATCACAAGGTATTAATCATGCTGACTAACTGTTTGTGACATAAGATGTAAATTGTTCACATTGCGCTTCATCAATAAATGGACGCAGCTGTTTGTCTTTTGGACAGAATATCTGAGTGAAACTTGCTGACATTTCTACTCTCAGCAGTTGAGAAACCACTTATTCACAGACTTAAATGGAAAGCTTTTTTTACTGCATTGATTCACACCTGCTACTGCCTGAGTGAGTATTTATTCAGTACTGTTTTCTTCACTTCCTGTTTGAACCTGAATCTGAGACCCTTGTCGTCAGGCAAAGTAGAGTTAGGTTAGGTTAGAGTTTGGGTGAACTTTCACACCAGTCCAGTCCAACTGGACTATATGCCATAACACCCCAGGGTTTAATTAAAATAGAATAAGAAGTCATATGTGTTGATATTATCGTGGTTAGCACTGTCACCTCACAACAAGAAGGTACCGGGTTCCAATCCCGGCCCGGGGTCTTTCTGTGTGGAGTTTGCATGTTCTCCTCATGTCTGCGTGGGTTCTCTCCGGATACTCCGGTTTCCTCCCACCATCCAAAAACATGCATGGGGATTAAGTTAATTGGCTAATTTAAATTGACCGTAGGTGTGAATGTGAGTGTGAGTGGTTGTCTGTCTCTATGTGTCCTGTGATGAACTGGAGACTTGTCCAGGGTGTACCCTGCCTTTCACCCTGACAGCTGGGATAGGATCCAATCCCCCCACGACCCTATGTGAGGATAAGCAGTAGAAAACTGATGGATGGATGGATGGATGTGTTGGTATCAGTTGAATCACACTGGACAGTCTTCCCTCCTCCTCTTTGCTGTGATAAGCAGGTGAAGGCAGCCAGGTGTGTCTGAAGGAGAGAGAAACCTGATGACCACAGGCTGAGTTTGAGTTTATTTTTATAGTATTATAGAGCCATTTCCTTTTTTTTTCTTGGAAAGTCAACCACAGAGAATATTTTTGTTGCTCATTATCTTTAATAAATAATCAACGAAGAAAAGAATCTAGAGTGCTGATTCACAAAACTAGGATAAAGGCTTAAGCCAGGATTTCTCAGTTATCCTGGCTTAATTTAGCCTTGAATCAGTTTCACGAAAGCAGGGGCACATCAGTTACCATGGACATTTATTTTGTGCAGCTAACCTGCTCTAGACCAGGCTAACAGCCAGGCTTAGTTAATGCTACTGCCTTTTTGTGCAGTCAACTCTCACTGCAATTAAAAAGAAATGAGTTTTACAGTAGTCTGCTGTAGTTCTCCTCATGTTCATTAGTCTGCATTAAAATAACACAGATCTATAAAATAACGGTAATAATTGTATTTCAGTAATAGTTTTAAGACCATGTCTGGTTACATAAACTACATATATATATATATATATATATATATATATATATATATCTTTATATATATACGTATATATATATATATATATATATATATATATATATATATATATAAGGTTGCCATCACAATTATTGTGTGAATTAAAGACCAATGAATTAATAGAAACTCTAGACCAGTTTCAAATGATGTCTTTGTAACTTAAAGTCAGTTTTAGTAAGTAACGTGTGACATTCTGTCATTCTAACCAGCAAAATAACTCCTCTTTTAAAGAGACTGTGAAAACCAAAGCACCAGGGAACACAGCTATAAAGCTGTTAAAGGGGTTATAAGGTTGTTTTATAACAATCCTGTCAAGCTCAAATACTGTCGACATTTTCCAACTTGACACATGCAGGATATGCGTTACGGGAGGAACATGTTATAATGAAATTCACCCACTCAGTGCAGGAGGGACACATATCAGTTGGCAGATAATGTCTAAGGATCATGGATCTCTCAGCACATTGCTACTTTTAGAGCAGTTTAACAGCTTTTTTAATCTGCTATTCATATATCAAATCAGTCAAGCTGCTCTCCCAGGCTCGCAGCTCACCTGCAGTGCACACACACATGCATAACCACGAATAATTCATTTCTGTGGAAGAGAAAGAAAAGATGCTAAAAAGAAATAAGTTGAAGTAGGAGGAACCAAGGAAGAGGGAGAATCACTGGTTGTATCTCAGTTATGTCAGGTGTAGGCCATGCATGTAAAATCAGAAGAGGCATAGCAGTGTATGCACAAATATGTCAGGTAAGGTGGAATATAAATCAATGGGATGAATATAAATTAAAACATATTAATGGGGAATAAATGGTCAGCAGAGATGTTTTAAGGCTGTGCATGTATGCTACATTATATACAGCATGCTGGCATGTTTATATGTGCAAGCAACATAACATGCACACAAATCTATTGCTTGTTTTTGAGAATGCCAGAAAATAAATGCATGCACATATGTATGTTTCTTCATGTGCCTTTTATTTACAGTTAGCCTTTAAAGCTTTTGTAAATGTGTAAGATCTGTGTGTGTTTGTGTGCACAAGCACTCCTTCAGTTATCTGAGTAATAATTATGTATTGGTGTGGTTGTACGATAGTAACATTCAGAGCTTTATGTGTATTTCTAGAAACAGGATGCATAAAACCAATATGTTTTTCTCTTATGTTGGTGCAGTTGTGTGTGTGTGTGTGTGTGTGAATAACCTCCAAGCCCTTACATGAAATACTATCCTTTCATTCTGCCTCAAGACAACATGAGCATATGAACATGGCTACCAGTCATAAATCAAGAGGAAAGCCAACGAATGAAATAAGAAAAGGAAGAGGGGAAGCAAGAGAGGCATGGGCGCAGGAGGAGGAGGAGGAGAAGGAAAGGCCAAGGACAGGGTGGAAGGTGAGAATCCAGATTGAGAAAATGCTGATGCGTGTTGGTGACAACAGGATGTGCACTTCCGTCCGATGCAATATTTACAGGCACTTCATTAAATAAATTCAATAAATGCATCCTAAGTTAAAAGTCTGTGTGTTGCTATGACACTTTTCCATAAATAGATAGATTTTTTTGTTTGATATTAATTCATTTCTAGTCTTTCTGACAACACAAAATTTCTTGTGTTTGCACCATTACAACTATACCCTAGGGCTTTTTTTGAAATGTCTCATTTAAGGTTCAGGTATCCTGTCACACTGTCCTGGTTTATTAGGACACTTGTATGAGGCCATTTTTAATGTTACCCATACTTTTAGCCACATTAGTGGTATGTCTCTTGGGAATGAGAATGTCAGTTTGTTGGTCAGATGGCCTATCACTTTGGTCCAGCTCAAAATACCAAATTGGATGGACAACCATGAAGTATAGTAGAGCTATGCATGATCCCCCACTTGATGAACCTTAATGCCAGGAGCCGGTCAAAGTTTTTACAGTAGTGTTTATAGAGTGAAATCACACTCGATTAAGTTGTGCAATATTTTGGTTGCCACAAGACTGGCCTCAATATTGGTTGTATTTTGTGTGAAATGCTAATTGGCTAATGATGGCATGCTCACTAAATTAACTCCTTTTTTGGCCATTTTGAGTCATATTTCAAGACCCAGAGAATATTTTCTACTATGTTTCTGAAAACACTGAATAGCTCAAATGAAAAAGAGACTCTTTATTTCATCATGAAAAAAGGGTTTGTTTTGACCTTGTTCCATCCTTGTTTTACCAGAGGTAGAGGCAAGTTTCAACAAAAATCACTACTTTTTGTCCAGAATCTGTCTGTTTCGTTCTTTAATCTCAATCACCTCCACTTCCTGCTTTGATTTCTGTGGTGTATACTGTTTCTTTATGCACTGACTACATTTCCCAGAAGCCCCAACACTACTCACAGGCTGCAGGAGACCATGATCGATGATGCGCTGCCGAAAAAAAAACACTTTCACATATTTTTACATCATTGCCACTCAATGAGTTAAGATGGTGAACATGGTAAATATTATGCCTGATCAGGAATGTCATACTTATCCAAGTATGAATCAGGAATTAGAAAGAATGATGTATGAGTTTTGCTAAGGATCTTGCTTGTGAAACCAGAAGCCATTGTTGCTTTAATTTGTCACATTACTCCCTTACTTATGTCACAAACACCACAATCTTTTCCTAACCCTAAATAAGGATTTTTGTTGCCCACATTTAACCATTTTTTTACTGTGAAGACAGATATTTATTTTGAAAAGTCAGGAATACTAGTAAAGGTGAGGCATCATTATTCAAGTTGACTGAATACTAGATGCCTAAAATTACCCTGAGGCATTGCCAAGGATTTCTAAACATTACAAAAATATGCTATTCACACAGAACTTCAAGTTCTAATTAGTGACCATGAAGCAGAGCTGTGGAGTTTGTTGTTAGATTGTGGAAACCAACAAAAAAGTCTATTAAAGTAACTTATTTTTCTGCCTATTAAGGCATTAAATGTCTGACAGGCAGGGAATAGAACCATTATCATGAAAAATACACTGTTGACCTGTGTGTGTTTAAATATGTATACTAAACACACATACAAACCGCACAGTCGTGGATGCAGTCTCACAAACGCATGCATAATGGATGGAGGGCATTATCAGTGTGTCCTTTCTATGCCAGCTGTGTATTCATGAGATGAGATTGCAGAGAAGGGACAGAATTACAATACCTTGGTATACGCCGATTGACACACACTGACACAGCAGTAACTACGGAATTTTGGGTGCAGGAATAAAAGGAGCGCTTGATTTCTTTCATCTTGTTGGCAGCTTTTAAAAGTCTGGCAATATAAACCTCAGGCTGAGGTACCTGCTACCAGTGTGCTTAGACTGTACAAACATCTTACAGGACATTTCACGGTTTGCTGATCAGGTATATTTCATGACATTAGCATATAACTTTACTCATTTCAGACATCAACTGATTGATTTACTTGCAAAACAAATATTCAGAATGAAAATAATTCATTGAATTATAATCAGTTAACACTTTGAGTGCCACTGACGTATTTCAATGTCATTTTAAATCCGACACTTAAGTGCCATCGAGGTAATAATACGACAAAGTGTTTTTTCGGCAGCAGGTTGCTGATCGCGGTCTCCCGCAGCCTGTGAGTAATTTTGCGGCTTCTGGGAGATGTTGTCAGAGCATAAAGAGACGGTATACACCACAGAGATCAAAGCAGGAAGTGGAGATGATCGAGATTAGAGAGCAAAATGGACGGATTCAGGACAGAAAGTGGCATTTTTGGTGAAAATGTCCTCTACTCTACCTCTGATAAAACAAGACAGGAACAAGGTAAAAACAAACTTTTTTCATGATGAAATAGAGAGTCTCTTCTTTCATTTGAGCTATTCAGTGTTTTCAGATGTATATTCTGTGGGTCTTGAAATACGACTCAAAATGGGCAAAAATGCTGGCACAAGACACTTTGTTTTATAAAACCACTGGCACTCAAAGAGTTAATCGCACCGATAGAGAAACAGATGCAGATGATGTAAGAGCAAACCACACGTCGATTAGTCACCGAAACAATGGAACGAGGGACCGACAAAAACAGACAGAAAAGCCACTTTACCAGAACAAACGCCTGCTGCGTCCTGACTGGAGCGAGCTGTTTGATAAGCTGGTGCATTATAATATTATCCTGTGTACTTTTCTCTGAAGCACCATCACTGAGAAGATGGTCACACAGTAGTTAGCTTCGCATGTATCTGTTGAACATAATGTTGGAGTGTTTTGCATTTTTTTTACCCCTGGTACTGTCATATTAGCTGTTTTACTGCCTTTCCAAAATTTCAGTATCTTTGCACCTGGTGAGTCTTGTATTCTTCATTCACCGTTGACAATAAGCCATGTTCCATCCGAGCTGCAGCATCTGTTTATTTCTCTTTGTGCTTGTTTATATGAGAGAAGGTCAGATCGTGAATATATGACGTTTTGTTTGTAACATTATTATTTTTTTTTTTTCATCTGCATAATCCGGTTGTGTTGCTGTCAGCCTGTGTTCCCCTGGTCTGGATATGACTTGTCTATTTTGTAATTCAGCGAGTTTTCATTTTCATACAGGAATTCTTCAGGGAGGACTGAGGAATACAGATTTTTTGCCTCTCATTTTCTCTTCCTCGCTTCTCATTTCTCCCCATCATCACCTTTGCTTATGTCATTACCTGCTCTTCCTCTCGGTGCAGTCATCCATTAGATATCAGCCACACAGCAATTAGCTCTTATTCGTACTGCACTATAGGAAAACTTTGGAAACATACCTGTATTGTGCCAATGTGAGTAAGAGATGGTTGAATGCATTGTACTGTATTAAAGCTACATGGGTAAAATGACAGGCAGAGAGTGGATTTTCAAGAAACCACAGCTTGTTGTCAGCATTTTCAGAGTATTTACATTCACTTATACAAATACTGCATTTAGTGTTATAGTTTGGAAGTTTATACCCTCTATACCAGGCATGTCAAACTATTTTATCGCAGGCCACGTCAGCATTTTGGTTGACCTCAAAGTGCTTAACTTAAAAACAACAGTATCTTAGATGGGACATTTGAAAGACGATGAAAAGCCAAAATTAATAGGCCTCAACAAATAGCACAGTCAGTGGTTGAGTCTTTGTAAATGTAATCTACCTATAATCTAATCTATTGACAATCTATTGTTTTACCCAGTAACTTCAGGGAAACATCCGTTATATGAGAAAAAGCTTTAAAATTATTTATGTAAAGGGCAAAAAGTGACATGAAGAATACTGGACTTTGTGTCAGAAAGTTTCTGTAGTGTGATTCAGCATGTTGAGAGGAAGATGAGTGTGTGCTGCATAATTTTATTTCTTTAAATTTTCCAAACTCCGTCAACATACCACATCAATGTGCAAAAGTGTCCCTTTCTTTGAATGCTCTATGGGGCAGACAGCAGTCAAAACAACTGAAGAAAAGAGAGCAAATATGTAGAAAAAAGAGAGACATGCAAAGAAAGGTGGAAACCTAAACTGCTCATTGTCTGATCGATCAAGGGTTTGTGTAAAGTGGGATTGCCGGGATCCTGTCCGCTCTTTATAATGTCTTCTTCCAGGAAATTCTTGGCCGTAGAGACCGGCCTGTCTGGGAGTAATACCTCCACTTCTCATCTGTATCAGCAATCTGTCTGTCTATCCGGAGCTGTCAGACTAAACACAGTCTGAATCAATGAGAAAGGAGGAAATTAGTCCGATGAAAACATGGATTCATGGAGTCATTTTACAAAGCTGGAAGGCAATTTGCAAACTGAGTAGTGTTGGGGTTAATGTTCAAGGAATAGTTTGACATTTTGGAACTTAACACTTACTGGCTCTCTTGCGGAGAGTTAGGCGAAAAGATCGATATGCCAGCCCTATGCCAGCATTTTTTGCCCATTTAGAGTCATATTTCTAGACCCACAGAATATTTTGTACTATGACTCTGAACACACAAAATAGCTCAAATGAAAGAAGAGACTCTCTAATTTATCAAGAATTTTTTTTTATTTTTTTTTTATCTTGTTCCGTTCTTGTTTTGTCAGAGGTAGAGCAGAGGACTCTTTCACCCTAAACGCCACTATTTGTCCAGAATCTTTCAGTTTTGCTCTCTAATCTCGATCGTCTCCACTTCCTGCTTAGATCCCTGTGGCGTATACCATCTCTTTTTTCCTACGACTACATCTCCCAGAAGCCCCGAATTTACTCACAGGCTGCGGGAGACAGCTATCAGCGATTCGCTGCCAAAAAACATTTTGATGGCGAAATACATCAAAGGCACTCAAAGAGTTAAATACGAAGTTACAGTGAGTAGCCAGTTAGATTAGCATAAAGCCTATATTTAACGTTGCCTACCCACAAGGGTTGGGCGATATATTAAAATTTCCAACGCCATCCCAACAACTGGAGATTGCCAATATCTCTCTGTGTGAGTGTTTTTTTTTAAATAATCACTAATTGAGAGAAATAAGCAAGATTGGAAAAAGAGGGATTATCAAATAAAAAACAGAGAGATTAAGATGAGAGAAAGAAGTAAGAGTCACAGAGACAGAGGTTGATGAGGGTCTAAAGGTCAGTGTTAAAGTCTGACCTTCAGTTTGACTGATGCTGCTGGTATTTACACTGAGTTAATGCAGGTACACCCACACACACACACACCCTGACAGACAGGATATCTCTGTCAGTTGTTGTATAAACAAATACAGACGACAAACTCCATAATATGAACTGCTGCTCTAGTTAAACGTGAGCAGTTGATTCCTCATTTTTGAGCACATTTAGTTCTAGATCCGCTAACAAATCTGAACAGAGGACAGAATGAAAGACTGGAATAACAGCAAAATGATTTGTCTCTTTGATCCAGATGACCTTGAGCTCCTTGAAAAATAAAGTCCTGCAGATTTAATTTACATGCATACTACATGACAAGGTTGCAGTCACATATATTCCTGCAGCCAAATGTAAATGATACACATTAAATGTATTCATAAAGGGGGAATGTAGTGACGATGTATGCGCTGCGCACACACAAGCTGTGAGTGGTTGGGTTTTATAAAACATGGCTGGTTTAAAACACTCCTCTGTTAAGGTCAGGAGATCTTTGTTGTCATGGTTACGGTAATAAATATGTGGTTAAGGTCAGGGAACAGTCATGGTCATGCTTTAAAAACAGCAATATAGACTGTCTGTTGGGACAGACAAACATCGATCTCTTGAGCTCTTATTTTGTAGTTTGACGTCACCTTATTTCCTCCAGTCAGCATTTCGTTGGCCACTAGAGGGCCGAAACAGTTGCTTCCAACAGATTTTCTCCACACTATTTACTATCGGCCCCTCTTGCTGTGTTTTCAGAGAATTTTATTCCATTGGGAATATTTTTTTGACTACTGGGAATAATAGGTCAGTGACATGGATATATTTTGATTTTTTTTTTGATGGTGCTGAAAAGGGAGAGGGCAGGTTTAAAATAGGCAGTTTGAATTACGCCCCTGTACCTGAAGGGGTTTCACAGCAAGTTGAAGTATGGCTTAATTTCACTGTAATTAGATTTATAGGAAATTATCCCACTTATAGAATGCAAAACAACAGTTGTTCTAATCAGAAATTTCACTCTCACCTCTGTTGTCTCAGGGGAGGCAATTATATGATTCAAAGGTAAATCAACAACACATGCGTCACTGGGACTAAATCTGATTATATTGTGGCCTGTGGTTTAATACGCTTCTGTTTGGTAGCTTGTGAAATGAAAATGATTAACAACGCCATTCAGATTTGACAGATCATCTGAGGACACCATTATGAAAGTGTGATAACTATAAACGTACAAAGACACAGGAGAATTTTCCGACAGAGAGAATTAATATTGCTAAAAATATTATTATTTCCCTTCCATCAACAACACAAACTTTATACTACAACATATAAACTACATGTCTACTCAAGTCTATAAAATTTGGATTTCAAAAATCCAGCATACCAATGGTACGTCTTGGATCAGAGGGTCAGCTTCAGTCTAAAAAAATAAAGGACTCTATTTTATAGTTGCAGACAGGAGTAAGTGCTAGAGACACATTTTCAACTGTGTGAAGTCATTGTCCTGGTAGAGACTGATGCAAGCCAACACAAACCACATGTTTGTCTGACTAGCTAGCTTGTTAGCTTTATTTTTGTTTGTTACTTACAGAATACCAAAAGAGACTTGGAGGGGGAAACCAAATCAAAGGTAAATGCACTTTTTTACAATCACTTTTTGGTAAGTTCCATCCGGGCCAGTTCAGCAACGTAGAATCAACCCCAACAATGAAGCACACAACCATTATCTTCAAATAAAAAGATATTAACTCAGTGCTTGGCAGTAGGTGTGGTTTTCTATATAAGTGCATGTCATACAGAGAGAATAGTGCAAAGGGAAACTCTTGTCACAGAGCTCAGTCCAGATGGTCCTGGTTGGATTCATTAACAACCAGCTGCAGCACTGTGAAGAGCTTCATGGGTGCTGACTGATGTATGCTATGTGCAGAGACAATGGACAATGTGTGAGGGTGTGCACTTAGTGTTGAAGGAGCTGCTTCCCAGAGGAGTGTCATCAGTATGCAAGACATCTCGAATGATGGAGCTACTTCTCAGAAGGGCTGAACTCAGCATTGGATCAAGTTTAGATTGGATCCTGTTAAGCACCAAAGAGGGTGTGTGTGTGTGTGTGTGTGTGTGGGAGGGGGAAGTGTATTTTTAAAAGGAAATTGCTGAATAAAACTAATGGTACTATTAAATCTTTGAGTGCCATTGACGTATTTCAAAGTCATTTACGTAATTATACGTCAAAGTCGTTTTTCAGCACCACCAATTGTGGTTTCCTGCAGTCTATGAGTAATTTTGGGGTTGCTGGGAGATGTAGTTTGACCATAAAGAGATGGTATACACCACAAAGATCAAAGCAGAAAGTGGCGACGATTGAGACTAGAGAGTAAACCTGATGGAATCTGTACAGAAAGTAGGGTTAGGGTTACTCTACCTCTGATAAAACAAGAGTGGAACAAGGAAAAACAAACTTTTTTTCATGATGAAATAGAGAGTCTCTTCTTTCATTTGAGCTATTCAGTGTTTCCAGAGTCATAGTACAAAATATTCTGTGGGTCATGAAATATGACTCAAAATGGGCAAAAACGCTGGAACAAGACACTTTCTGTTTTAAAAAACGTCTGGTACTCAAAGAGTTAATTATACTGAGGAGGACATTATCAATATCATAAACACTGACAGCTCTAATCAAACTCCTCATACATACTTTTGAGAGGAAGGGAGAGAGTTTTACAATAACTTTGGTCATACAGCACTTTTCAAAACAGTGGTACAAAGCACTTTAAAGCCATTCAATTATTCAGAACACAACATTCAAGCTCAAATAAAAGCACACACACACACACACACACACACACTGATATAGAGATGAGATGAACGGGAAACAGATTGCCCTCGAGTCAAACGCCTGCACCCTGCACATCAGCACTGTTATTAAGTACAGAAACAAGAAAAGAGAAGCCGACAGAGAAAAATGCAAGACTGGCAAGAAAAGCAGAGGTGTTGGGAGGAAGCCTGTGGAGGTTTATTTCCCAAAAGTAATGTGCTTCTTACTGAGATCCTAACAAGCCCAGAAGGCCTGCCAGAGAGCAAATATTCTTTATTAGACCGATACTCTGGATGAGAGAAAGAAAGAAATAAAAGCCCATCCATGTGGTTCTCTGTGGAATGAAAGGAACAGCAGATTTAATTAATATAAGGTGTGTAACTGATTGTAGCCCACAGCAACTACAAAAGAGGTAACGCTGACCCCAGTAACTATCACCCATCAACATGGATTCACCTCATACGACTACTTTTGTGCTTTTTCTTATCTAGCATATTACAGTATTATACTCGGGTTTGTGGAGGCAACATTGACAGTAAGTTTACCACATGTTGTGTCACTAAACTAAACAATATATTGTGTTAATGTGTAAAACCTCCATGAGAAAGAGACCAGCAGGATCATGCTGAGCAGAAGATTGATAAAGGTGGAATAGATGCTTGGTCAAATTAGACTCCATAGTAGGGTTGGGTAATGGCAAGGACTTCACGATGCGATATGTATCGTGATACTTGAGTCCCGATGCGGTACATTATTGCAATATTGTGATTTTCTATACAGGTCACTGAGAAATTTAAAATGCAGCTTAATATACAGTGTGCATATATATATATATATATATATATATATGTATGGACACATATGTACATATTGTTATATATACACATACATATATTAGCACTGTCAAAGTTACCATGCTAATGTGTATATATATATATTTATATTATTTTTATATATATATACATATACACACACACATATATATATATATATATATATATATATATATATATATATATATATATATATTTGTGTGTATATGTATATATAAAAATCTAATTTTATTTCAGAAGAAAAGGTATTGCGATATATTGCCATATCACTAGTTTTTTCCCACCCCTACTCTATACGCACCTGGTACCTTTTTAGAGCACTTATCAGACAGTTGATTTGACTTTCTACCTTTGAGTTTCTCTCTTCTCTCGTGTCCTTCCCACTGTAAAGCAAACAGCGGGCGTTCATCGCACAAACTTTGAAAGTGACTGTAAAGGCTGCTCTGATGGTAATGGCTGTGTTGTTTTCATCTTTCAACCTTGCACTGTCCATATAAACCTCTTTACCTCTCCTGCCAGAGTAGAGCCATAAAAGAAACAAACACACACCACTAGAGTGCCCAGACTCCAAACTAAATAATTTTTATCCCCCTTTCCTCCGTCACATTAAATATGCATGAGCTCAAGTCCATTGTTTCCTCGTTTTTTTAACATCCTTGTATGACACAGACTACAAAAGAAGAGATGTGCGTGACTTTGTTTCCACAACATGTATTTTTTATTTTTAGCACTGAGAAGTTTTTCTACCTACGGTACATGAAGTGAAGTTATGTTCATATACAACAATATATGCACAGAAAAACTCTGCATAAAACCTCCCTCCATCCCATCATGTGGCAGTGAAGAATCGTATGATCTTCTCCGAGCTTCAGAGGATACAATACGTAGACTACACAGTGTGATCAATCCAATCCTGACTGATAATTCTGTGTGGAGTTTGCATGTTCTCCTCATGTCTGTGTGGGTTCTCTCCGGGTACTCCGGCTTCCTGCCACCATCCAAAAACATGCATGGGGATTAGGTTAATTGGTTAATTTAAATTGTCAGTGAGTGTGAGTGGTTGTCTGTCTCTATGAGTCCTGTGATGAACTGGAGACTTGTCCAGGGTGTACCCTGCCCTCTGCCCTAAGACAGCTGAGATAGGCTCCAGCCCCCCATGAACCTACGAGGATAAGCTGTAGAAAATGGATGGATGGATGGATGTGTTGGGCATTTTCATTCTGACCTCAAGTCATTATGTGTGTGGAACCAGCACCCCTGGTCAATAAACCTAATGCTGCTTTAGGACTCCAGGTACAGGTGTATCTGCAGGTCAACAGACAGTGAATCAGGATTCTAGCAGTGTCGTATCAACACAAAATCTCCTTTCCTATGCCCGAGGCATTGGAAAAACACTGTATGGATTTTGTCCAGATCCAATCAACATTATTCAACCAGATTGTGTTGCTGTCTTTGAAACAAGCATTTCCCTACTACTTTGTAATTAGCAAACATTAGCCCCCACCACAAACGTATTAGCATTAGACAGCAGGCACATTCACTCCAATTAGCATTTAGGTGCCATACATTACCCTGTTCCACCTGACTGAGGGTTTATTTGTGTTTCTCTAGTTGTTGTCTTTCTTGATGTGTTCTCCTCTTCTGACATTTCTTCTCCTCTGTATCTTACTTATATTCTTCCCTTCACCTGCTAATATTCCCTGTCTGTATTGGCAGTCTGGCTCTTTGTTAATCTGGTTTTAATTGTCGCTTAATTCTCTCCTCCAGATCATCTTACCACCCCAGATCAGGACACTCATCCTGCACAGCCTCTCGCCTTTTCTCAGCCTCTCTCTCTCTCTCTCCATCATGTTCTCTCATTAATAGTTTTATGACAGCTCTCTAGCAGTAATGGACTTTAAGGTTCTCTCAGTTTTGTGCAATTAATATTCTCATCATGCCTCTTGCTCTTTCGCTTTCCCTCTCTCTGCATCTTTCAAGCAGCATAACATCATTTTTATTCTGATCACACCTTCTTCTATCTTTCCCTGCCACATCAAATCTCTCGCTTATGAAGATATACTCTGGATGTTTACGAAAGTGTGTGTGTGTGTGTGTGTACATTTTACACTACAGTCTCTGCATGCATTTCTATACGAAGTGTGCAACGGGGAATGCTCAGGCAACAAGTTGTTTGACAGATATTGATATTGACTTTCCAGAGCCAAGAGTCAAATGAAAAGCTGCAAACTTAATCCAAGCTCAATTTATTATTTCTTTCCAGAGCTTTTAACCACATTTTAGATCTTAGATGGAGTTGAATAATTTAGCTGCTGATGAAGATGTTGTCTTTTGAACATAAGAAGCACAAGTAGCCTATATAATTTGATTGACCTCACCTCCATTGAAGCCTGCTCGTTTTCCTCCAGTGCTGTTTAAACTTTTTCCTTTATTCTAGGCAGAGGTAAAACATGGCTTTTCCCACACAGCGCTACAGAAACTAATATTTTTTTCCTTTTCCATATGCGTTAAAGAGTTATGTCTTATTCACTGTCACATCAGCAGGGACTCCAGACTTAACTGTTGAGGCTCGAGCTGTGTTTATCCTGGAATCACTGAGCCCTCTGCGAACCCTTAAGTCTCTTATCAAATCTTAGCTTCACCTCCAAAGCTGCTCTGTACAGTTTGCATTATCGCATCTTCCTATCTTCTGAGATATTCTGATATTATTGTGATTACCCACAAAAAGATTGCCTGGCTACACCTGCCACGAACCAATTTTCGAGGGAACCGTGTACTGTGAAGCATATCTGGATGTCTTGTGACCATATTTTGGATTATATCTGGTGCTCTAATAATATAGGCTACATGTGTGGTGCTGAGAGTGTATTTTTCCACAAATACAAGAATGTGATTATTTCCTCTGCTTGGATTGAATTTGACGGCAAACGAGGCTTGTGTGCTAAAGGCAGTGAAATATATGATATTCTAATGTGAAATTAATATTAATTATATCATGTTGTATGGTGTGGTTGATTTGTGCCTCGTTGGTCTTTTGATGGATTTTCCAACAAATAATTTTAAGATCAGTTTAAGTTTAATAATTTTAGGATATTGCTTTGCAAGTATAGTTCTGTATACAACACTGAACATCACATAATTATATGTAATTGTGTCATATTTTATTTTAGTATGCAATAGTTTCATAGAAATAAAAAATAGATTTTCCATTGATTTTGTTGGGATTTCTTCACCACTGTAGTTATCAAATTAAGCTTTTATAATATTTAGTTTGCTTGTATAGTCTATCCTCTTTGAGAAAAAAAAAATCACTGCACCCCCATAATAGAATATGTACTGTATAATTCAGATTAGGTCTGTTTGCATGCATCAGATATTATTTTTTGTTTCTATTTAATTTCCTCATTTATTTATTATGGCCCTAGAGAGGCACTTGTCAGATGGTGCAGACAATTGCAGGCAATCTATCAGATCATTTATTTATTCTGTCATTTTTATGAAAGGTTGACACAATGTGTTCAGGAAGCGTTGCCTTTGAGAACTGCTGTCTTTATGTCTTGCTATGACAACCTTGAAGTTATTACACTGGCCTGTGTTCACCTCTCACATCAAAGCAAAGTCATATCAGTGTTGGGCAAAGCTGGTTGGACACAGTCAGGTGACCCGTGTGGACCCAAACAGTCGCTGTTTGTTTCCAGCTCTTCATCAGAAAGGAGTCATGGTCCTCCTCTCCTACAAACCTGTGAGGCTGTCGATCCAGACTTTAACGCAGAAGCTGCACCGTGTTTGTCTGGGAGGGATTATGCTAGGTAAACACGGGATTTAGCATAATGTGGGCCATGCCTGTTTTGGCTTCACCAGGATATGGGGTCATGCAAACATTGCCGTGGCAACCCGATCCAGTGTGGGAGGAGGTGATTAGGGAATTAAGGGGGAATGAGCTATCTAATCCCTTTAATTTGACTGTCTATGCCTGCCTCTACCTCTCTCTCTCATTCACTCATGTTTCTGGATTTTCCTGCTGTGCTTGTTGTCATCATTTTCTTATTCTCTTTCTTCCCCTCTCTTATTGTCTTTTACTCTCTCTTTCCATGTTTTACATTTAAAAGGGAGGGACAAAAGTTAAAACCACAAAAAGTAACTTTTGATGAACTAAACACATCCATCCATTTTCTACCGCTTATCCTCATAGGGTCTCGGGGGGGCTGGAGTCTATCCCAGCTGTCTTAGGGTGAAAGGCAGGGTACACCCTGGACAAGTCTCCAGTTCATCACAGGACACAGAGAGACAGACAACCACTCACACTCACATTCACACCTACGGTCATTTTAAATTAGCTAATTAACCTAATCCCCATGCATGTTTTTGGATGGTGGGAGGAAGCCAGAGTACCCGGAGAGAACCCACGCAGACACGGGGAGAACATGCAAACTCCACACAGAAAAGCCCCGGGCCGGGAATCAAACCCGGTACCTTCTTGCTGTGAGGGGACAGTGCTAACCACTACACCACCATGACACCCTCTTTTGAAAACCATTATAATTATATCCAGCATCTCAAAGAGAGGTGTCACATTTAAATATGCATTGGCATATGTGTCCAAGGATAACTTCTAACCAAACTTTAGTAAAACTGCTTAACCGGGAGACCGGGATCAGCGACACACTGTCAAAAAACACTTTGACATATTATTACATTGATGTCACACAAGCGCTTTAAATGACGTTGAAATACATCAATGGCACTCAAAGAGTTGAATGGAAGATGAAATATTAGGAATGATTTTGTTACCTATTATATGATATTGCATGAGCATACATTGAATAAAATGGTGAAATCATCTGTTATTTTCCTCCCTACCTATTTATGTTCAGGAGCAACATACACAATCACAAATACAAAGGAGGGACGAAAGACAAACACACATACACACTGATCCTGAGCCACATGGGATACATGTGAACAATGTAACACATCACTGACATGAGCAATGCCCCTCAGGCCCTCTGCAGCCATACGTACAAACACATAACATACGTACGTCTCAAATGCTTTGAAAAGCATTTGATGTGCTTTAACCTTTGGCCTTTTTCTATTGTTATTTTATCCTGTTTGCCTCTGCTGCTATATCCATTTGGACCTTGGTGGCAAGAGCAGCTTGAAGCTCCTTAGAGGCGCATTGTCTGAACCTTGGATGCCATTGTTGAGGCAAAAATTGAATATGGTATTTCAGTCATCATGATTTATGAGCTATTGATGCAGTAAAAGGGACATCACAGCAGTGCACATGTATTAATGCATAATTTATACCTTAGCACAAAGAGTTATCAAATGTGATGTGATGTTATGTCATTTTGAATTATTGGAATTAAATTCAAAATGCTGCAGAAATGTCATCTATAGGCTCTACTTTACCTCCTCACGGACACAGGAAGTTACGTCATAGATGAGCCTGTGAATGATCTGCTTCTACCTCCTATTTATTCTCGCCTTCTCCTGTTAGATGAATTCCTGTCTTATTTCCACTTCTTGAAAATGCTTGCAGCCAATTGGTTTATTTGTGCCAATAAATCATGCTGAATAGAAGCTGACATTGAAAGAGTACAGGACAGCTGTGCCATAAATCTACAGGAAAGGAGGTCATGAAGCCACAGTGAAAGTTCATCCAGGAAGGACGCCTTGTCTACACACTGCTCACACACACCTTCATTCATTTATTCCAAATGTTTAACGACCATCCTCCCCTTCTTCCTCCATGGTGACTCCAACGCATTCCAACTGCTAATTACTGTCATGTATTTCAATAGATGACAGATAGTCTCATGTGTCACATTGTAAGAATCACAGCTCATTTGAGGAACATGTCAGAGTATTTTAATTAGGTAATGTCACACAGATGAAGCTTGTTAATGTTGTCTTTCATGTGCAGCTTCAGTGTCTTACCAGGTTCACCTCAGTAATATGACATCTCTCATTTTTCAAAAGAGGATTTGTTTCCAATGTATTTTCAGAGGTGGACACCACACCTCCTCCACATTCAGTTTGCAGACTTTCAGGTGTCTTTATGTGGCAAGTCATTATATTATTTAATCTTCTGAAGATCATGAATGCCTGTGCAAAGTTTTACGCCTCTATATCTTTAGTATAGTTGTGCATTTCATAGAATGAACGAAGATTTGGACATTGGACCGCCTTTAGCTTTGATTACGGCACACATTCGCTGTGTACCATCTCTTTATATCCTGACAACAAATCTCAGAAGCCCCAACATTACACAGAGACTCTGTGAGAGCGCCCTCTTGTGCCTGCTGCCGAAAAAACATTTTGACATATAAATATGTATATGGCACTCAAAGAGTTAATAATCTCAATTCACATATTCCAGGTGGCAGGTGACTGATGCTGTCATGTTTAAAATGCAATAGATTTATGGCAGTATATCCTTATGTGCCGTTTAGTTAATTATGGGGAAGCTCATTAATCTTCTACCACTGAAATTGAGCTTCTATTTAATTTCTTACTTTGGATCAAGAATTGCAATGTCAAAGAAAAAAATGCTATGTTTTCGGACATCTTACTTTTTATTAATCTTTAAGCAAAACCTCATTCAGCAAAGCAACTTCAGGTGTCACACAATTATAGTGGTGTAAAAGCCTAAAGCTCCTCTTTGTTTGAACAGCTCAAGCTTTGATGAAGCAGATTCAGTACACGGATGTTTCCGAAATCATTTCTTGTCCTCGCAGTGTTTATTTCTCCACACTTCTGAAACTAGGCTGCACAGATGCTCTTGTAGTAAACAACCCAGTGTTGCCGGCTTTGAAGATACTTTTCAACTCAGATAAATTTGATAAAATGCTCAGCCTTTGAAGAGCATTTTCATTTGGGAAAAACAACATTCTATAAATCCAGCGTTTTGTTGATCTGCCTGCGACAGTTAAGACAACAACATCCATGTCTGTCAGCTAGAAATGAGAAAAGTGCTTCAGCTTTTACTGTGTGAAAATGAACATCTTTATCACCATGTTTAATAAGCATAAGCATAATTAGGAAAAGTTAATACATTTGTAAATAATAGAAATAATAGAAGTATATATGTAAATAAACTGTCTATGATATTACATATCTTCCAGATTGTATTTATGGGAAAACTTTTCATGTCAACCTCTGACTTAAACTGAAGTAGAGATATTGATAATTTCCCCTTTGTTAAAAAGAACAACAGTGTCAACAAACCGTTTTTGTAGCCAAAAAAACACTTTGATGTGTTATTATGTCGATGGCACTCAAGCGTCGGATTTTAAATGTTGTTGATTTACGTCAATGGAACTCAAAGAGTTAAATCAAATTTTTTATTATAATAACCAGCAGATTTTTTTGTGAATCTGTACTCTGAACATACAGTGTCTTTGCGCAACCTGGTCTCATGAATTTTCGGACAAATTACTATGAAAAATCCCTTACATTCTCGGCGGACATTCCTTACGTTTTTAGTGGAGTAGTTTATGAGTTTGGGTGTGTTTTAATTACATTTCTAGGAGGAAATATGCATTTTATTTCCATAAACCTAACCCTGTAATCCTATCCCTAATCCTAACCATCGCTGGAAGTGCTGTCAGGCGTATTTCAATGCGTATTGCAATGTTCCAGTTTCAGCTGACAGTGAAAGGAATGTCCGCCATATTTAAGGCTGACGCTTCCGGGTTCTCTTCGGAGCTTGTGCATGCACTGATCGCTCATCATGCCGGTCATTCGTAAGATATGCACAAAAATCTGTGCCTTACTTTTCGTATGACATCATATGACCTGCTTCATGAGAATACGTTTCTTTGCGTCCATCCCCATATCCATCACACAGTAACACACTGTATTCACCTCCCAGATGAGAGCACTTCCTCTCAGGTCTTATTGGCAGCCAGATTGCTTAGCTAGCAGCCAGTCTGGCCTGACCCATCTATCATGACGTGAGAGAAATCAAGAGACAAAGTAGGGAGCGAACACTAATGAGTGACAGAGAAGGAGAGTGTTACCAGCACTGGCCTACTCCATCACTCATCATCAAGGAAGACAGAGGGTGTGTGTGTGTGTGTGTGTGTGTGTGTGAGGATTGTTTTAAAAACGGGGATGAAGAGAACCACTAATAATGATATATCATAACTATGTGATGCTGGTCATTAGAATCAGAGCCAAGGGGAGTAAAAGGTGGACCAATCATTTTTCACAAAGCTCTTATTTTGGATCAAATCATCTCACATCGCATTGTGATGTGATAAATTATAGATACTGTTATCAAGTGATGATATTATACTGATATGAGCTGGAGTATGTGCTGCAGGTTGAAATATTTCTCATAAAAACATTTAATAATGCAAAGGCATATAAGGCTAGAGCTGTATTTAACTCTTTGAGTGCCATCGATGTAATAAGTCATCGAAGTGATTTTTCTGCAGCTGGTCGCTGATTACGATCCCTTGCAGCCTGTGAGTAATTTTGGGGCTTCTGGGAGATGTAGTCGGAGCATAAAGAGATGGTTTGCGGCACAGAGATCAAAGCAGGAAGTGGAGACGATCGAGATTAGAGAGCAAAACAGAATCTGGACAAAAAGTGGCGTTTTTGGTGGAAATGGCCTCTACCTCTGATAAAACAAGAATGGAACAAGGTGAAAACATTTTATTTCTTCATGAGAGTCTCTTCTCTCATTTGAGCTATTCAGTGTTTTCAGAGTCATAGTACAAAATATTCAGTGCATCATGAAATATGACTCAAAATGGCCAAAAAAAACCCACTGGCACAAGGCACTTATAAAACATCACAGTTTTATGAAACGGCTGTCACTCGATGAGTTAAAATATATTCATAAATATATTAATATTTATCCACTTGTCTGTGTGTGTGATTGTTCAGCCCTGATGAATCTTCAGTATATGCTACAGATGCACATTATTGATTATTTCTGTTGGGATGATTCTTCCTCTCTCTAAC
Organism: Synanceia verrucosa; assembly: GCA_029721515.1. NCBI lineage: Eukaryota > Metazoa > Chordata > Actinopteri > Perciformes > Synanceiidae > Synanceia > Synanceia verrucosa. Next base: position 4,802,557 of record CM056560.1, on the reverse strand, counting down.
CATGTTTGAACATCTGCTTTTTGTTCTTTCTAGTGTGCTTCCTCCTCTGTTTTTTTTTTTTTTTTTTTACGTTCAGTATCTCCATACGACCCGGATCCAAGGACAAACTCCTCATATAGTCCACCCTGCTGAGCAGGAATATGGGCTGACCTCCATCAGATAAGAGCATGACCCTAGAAAGGAGGCTCACGACTCAATCTCTTCCAAAAACTGCTCAGGCAGAAGGTCCCTGTCCATTAAAGTAAGATCACTAAACAGGTTCCTTCCACAAATATATGCCCTATAAAACTAGATCATGGAAAACTATAAAAGTGTCTTAGGCCAATCAGAAAGATTTTTGACAAATATAATGGCTTCTGCATTTCATTAGCCATCATAATCACCTCCTGCAACATGCAGATAGTACACAATGGGACTACAATAGGAGTCTGATGAAGGGATAATTCTGAAATAATGGTGTGAGCCTTTTTAACTGATAATGATTACTGAGAACAGAAATAAAAGAAACAACATCCACAAGCAGTCGACAGAAGTGTGCTGATGGAGGCTTGACCAATCAATTTTCCATTTACAAGACATAAAAAAGACAATTATGTACACAATATATTCTTTCTTTTTCACTGAGTTCCCTACTCTTCGCCATTTTGAATAGGAAGTGAGGAATTTAAACTGAATTCACCTTTTTAGACCCAAATTTGAGCCAGAACATTAGAATTCTCTGAGAAGTCAGAAATGAATCCAGAATAAGAAACAACCACTGAAACATGTTTCTGTTCAGGAATGACAGGAAATAACAGTAATTTGGCATCTCAATCAAAGAATAACAATGTGCTTTGCTATTTTTCTGCTTTTTTGTAAAACAGTAAATTTTAAAATTCATAGACCATAACAATAATTAGTGATGGAGGATTATTGACTGTGAACAATTAAATGTTCACCTCTGTTTGTTCTGGCGTACAGTTTTCTCGATGAGAAGCTGGAGAACAGCTTGTGTGCAGGTGTGGAGGGTCTGCAGCGATGCTTCCTGCCTCTTTCATGACTCTGGAGGTTGTAAGTCTTGAATGGAGGGCAGTGATTTACCCTCTCTGTTGGAAAAGCTTAATTAGATACAAACACAAACTGTAAGGCAGTGTTGTGAAGCAGCCCTGCAAGTTCTGGGGAGAAATGCTGCTCGAAAGGCATCGTTAATGGCCAACCGCTGGGATAAACCTAAAGGACATGAGCAACACCCCTCTAAAGTGGAGGACAAAGAGCAAATGGTGGGTGCTCTGACAAAAGATATGCAGAATACTTGGGGGATATTCATGTCCAACATTATTTATCCCAGAGGCTGAGGCACCAACACAAAGTAGCTGGAACTCAAGAAATTAGGAAGAGGGGAAGAAGATCTGTTAAAAGCTTTTTTTGTTCATGTACTTCCAGTATATACAGTATATATGTATATACCTCTGGTTGGAAAGCAGTTTCGTCATTAAGCCTATTTTAAGGGGGCTGAAGCTCCCACTAAAACATTCTTAAGTTCTTAAGTTGGTTAAGTTGGTTTTATTATTTTATTTTCTTATTTTTTTTTTTTTTTTTTTTTACCAAAAAAGTGCCAACAAATTCAGTATAAAGTGACCAGAATATCCATCCATCCATTATCTACCGCTTATCCAAATAGGGTCGCGGGGGGGGGAGGCTGGAGCCTATCCCAGCTGACTTAGGGCGGAAGGCAGGGTACACCCTGGACAAGTCTCCAGTTCATCACAGGACACATAGAACAGACAACCACTCACACTCACATTCACACCTACGGTCAATTTAAATTAGCCAATTAACCTAACCATGTTTTTGGATGGTGGGAGGAAGCCAGAGTACCCAGAGGTAACCCACGCAGACACGGGGAGAACAAACTCCACACAGAAAGGCCCCGGGATTTGAACCCGGTATCTTCTTGCTGTGAGGTGACAGTGCTAACCACTACACCACCGTGCCGCCCTGACCAGAATATGAGTCTAAATAAATAATCATGTTTGTATATGTATACATATACAGTATATGCTCAAATCCTGTGAATCTCCTGGAGGCTAAGCCCTCCCCATCCTTAAAACCTAGTGACGCCCCTGCTGTAAAGATCCTGATATCACACAACTGGGCCTGCTTTTTCAAAGTAAACTGTTGGCATGATATACAGTCACACCCCCCTCATGGCCTGATTGCTGAAAAGTGCCCCCTTTGGAGGCAAAAACTTACCATTCTTTCTTTTGCTCTTGCCCTTCAAAAAGTCTGCCACTGTATATATACACATAAATATGAGGTGAATCTGGCTTTACATACTGTATATGGTTAAATTAGCCTCACCCTCCTCAAGTCCTAGTGACGCCCTTGTATCCCACGAAGAAGATCAGAGGCAATAGTTTGGTGTAAAACAGTAGAAGAGCAGTGCAGCACTGAAATAAGGAAATAAAGTAAATACAACATGAAAAAAAGAGGCCAAAATTAACGTTTATTATTAATATCTCAGTGGGGAAATTTTCAGTGATCATAAATTGATGTATGCAAAATGCCTCAGGAAAGGCTGGAACTCGTATTCTCAATATTAATAAATGAATTATCAATGAACCTGTCAAATGAGTGAACCTTTGTGATTTGAGGAGAGGATCATAATTAATTGGAAGGATTTAATCCCAGAAATCAAACCCTTACATTCTTCATCCGTCCACTCCTCCTCTGAGTTTCCTGTCACATGACCCAGATCCTCCCTGAACACCTGTACCTCATTACCTCGTTTAGTCCGACATAAAATCACCTGAACAATTACCAGTCTCTTTTGTTTGACAGGTTTTTCCTATGCTGCCATCTTGTCCCTAATATGTGAACCCGCCTGTGTTTCGAGTTTGCTTCCCAGCCTGTGCTCTGCTTCCCTCTCCAGCCCTGTGGGATTTGTCTGTCTTTTCTGACTGCATTCAAGTCCCCAAACTATCAGTATGTTCATACTACCATTGTATGCAAATATGCATTTGGGTTATCTGTGTTATTTTTCAAGTCAGGCTTTAAAAAAAGATGCTTTTCATCTGAAAAAAAATGTATGAAATGCAGTTTATTGACCTTTATATTTTCTCAAAACTAGCAAGTACATGTGATAAAAGCTAGTTTATAGTTTACTAAGGACCCCTAGTGCCCACCTATGTGTCCTTCACAGTGCCTGAACTAAAACAAAGCATGTATGCATGTGACAACATCACAAATAAGTATTTTAGTTCAGGCTCCATGAAGGCCACATAGGTAGGGACTAGGGGTCCTTAGTAAACTGATATACAGGAAGTAGAGTCTTTACACAGTTTGAATTTTCTCAAGTTATGGACCACTCTGGACTCAAATGAGAATAATAATAGTGTTGCCCATTTTATTAAACGTCTGTTATTTGAGAAATTGTCAAGTTTGTGTCATTTACCGGCTGCATTTTAGTGCCCGCTTCACTCCTGTTAAATGGATATCATCAAATCCGATATTGTCGGAAATATGCCAGATGTCTGCAAAGTGATATGGGTGAGTAAATGACAATATTTTATCCCAGAAATAAGGTCCAATTTGTAAAAGAAATGGCACTTCCCCTATAAGGGCCTTTGGATGCAACACTTTGCTCCTGCAGTTTAAATTTCCATTGATAATGGCCAGTAGTGGATCAGAAACTCTGCAGACATGTCACATCAAATTTGAAGTAAAGGCAACAAAAGCTGTAGTTTCTGAGCCACTGGATTGTGTTTTCCACAGAAATGGTGTGTTGGCTTCATTTTGGGTCTCAGGGGTGCCACTCACACCTCTGTGACGGCTGCTGGGGTGATAAACTGGGTTCCAGATGAGCACCTGGGACCTTTGAGGCTATGAAAAGGAAAATCCACCTCAAAGCAGAACAACACTGATGTTGGTTTACTTCCTTGATTTAACTAGTCGTACTGCGATTAGTCGTCACTTTGCCTGCAGAGACCTGGATAACTGTTTCATGGCTGTACACAGGAGTCAAAAGCCAACAGGTTTACAGTGTCACACAGGAGTAGGAGCAAATGTCACAGTATGGAAAAGAAAAAAAAACAAAAAACAAAGAAAGTCACTTTTTAAATAAATTATGAGAAGAATTATGTGGATTATATTTTGGGGTGGATCTCCTCCATATCAAAGAAAGCACATTGTGTGCTGAGGCTGTGTGGTTTGTACTGTTCTTGTCTCAGGCTGCAGGGACCTGAAACCAGGTTTTAAAGTAGACCACAAAGGAACTAAAGTCTCCATTTTGGTGAAGGATCAGAGCAGCTCAGGGGAGCTCACTGCTAAACAATGCTGACACAGGTGAAAGGTCTTCACTTTGGTAGTGTGGATCTACTCACTATGTTGTCATATCAATGGGAATTTGTCCTTCTGAAGCCACCCTGAAAAATAGACACTGAATTTATTTACCAGCATCACAAATGTAAGCGGGCTAATACACCTTTTCCACCTAAAGGAACCTGGTGGTAGTTCAGTGCTTAGTTGGTTCAACTTGTGTTTCTCCTTTAGCACCGGTCACCTTTCCATTGGCAGGGAGTCCAGTCAAAGCCACGTCATTACGTCACTGCAAAACGTCAGTACTTCACAGCATTTTTGTTTTCACCCGGCAAAGCTTGTACGGTGCAAAATCAAAACAAGGCTTTGCAAAAAATCCAGAGCCGACAAAACTAACTGTATGGTTTATAACTGACAGATTTTGAGAGAGCAAATGCACGAGCAGGAAACACTGAGACTCAGCAGTGATTGTTGGATGTGCAAAAATAAATTTACTAAGCACAGAATATATTTCTGTGCTCAAAATCTTTCTTTGTTCACTCAGGAATGACCATATAATTCTTAGTTGCACCTGTCTTCGTCGTAATCGCTTAGAGCAGTGACTTCGTTTAAGAACATACGTGTTGTATTGCTGCTGCCAGCGAGACAGAGGTCGTCTATTGCCTGGGAACATCCACGATCACGGTACTGGTGGGACACTATTGTTCTGGATTTCAGTGAGCAACAGTTTGCGGAAACCTTCTATGTCCCAGGAACCAGGCAGTATTTACTCCGGTCTTTGGTTTCAATATCCCCACCCCAAAACCACGATGTAATCGGTGCTTAGCTCTAGACCAGCAAAGACTTGGTGCTTGTCTGGCCCCAATTTTAAGCACCAGGGGTCGGTGCTTCGGCTGTGGAAACACAAAGAACTGGTGCTAAGCCAGGCTCTGGCTCCGAACCAGCCCTGGTGGAAAAGGGGTATACGTAGGTCTTTCCATGGTTTTTTTTTTTTTTTTAAAGACTAAACCTTCCTCACTGTGGACATTTTGATTGAAGCACAGGTGTCACTAATAGCTCCTATGATGGCTTCCTGTAACTAAACACATAATGCAGCCATGATCACTGTGCTTTTTCTGCTATGACCTGTAGAGAGGCTAACAACAACAACAACATACTGTAAGGCCGCTGTTTCAAAATTAAATGTTCTTATTAAGCAGATAACTTTCATACAAATGTAGCACCCGCAGTACATGCAATGTATTTTGAAATTATAAACAATAATGCTACAAACAACCAGGCTAAAAAAGTCAAGTGTGGAACCTTGCTCTCTGCTCTGTTGGTCTCAGTTTTCAGTGGCAGTAACAATATCTCTGTCTAAATGCGACACACTGAGCTCTCCATGGTTCAGAAGCAATGCTGCTGATGAACAATGCACATGAAAGGTAAAGGTCACGTTGCATAGCAACAAGAAAATACTTCCTCTATGTATGGTATCTATGGATTATAGTTCAGGCTGTGGCTGTAGTGCCTGAAACATTAAACAACCATAAAAATAAGACAGAAATTGTATTGGCCGGTAGTTTTCAGCCACCTCAAGCTACTGCAACATATTTTTTTTTTCTCAAAGCTAGAACTTGACACAGTTGAAGCCTACTTGTAAAATTACTGAATATAAAGCCACACAGTAACAGTCTCATCTCATGTTTGCTAGCTCGGTTATTAAATATGTATCTCTTTTCACACAGCCACCTCCGAGCTGCAAGACCTTTAGTCATCTGTCGACCTCTGAGAAGCTTAATGGAAGAATGCAGGTAATACCATTGCCTTTTTTTTATTGCTCGTTCACTGTTAGAGCAATACAAAGTATACATCCACCAATGGGCTACTTTCTCCTCAGGCAGAAAGTGCCTATCATGTGAACTCTGATGGCCTCTGGCATGAACAATGCTGTATACAATCATGAACAGTGTCTAAAAATGATGTATGTTGTTTGTCTCTGTGGTGTGTAGTATTTTATTTTTTTCTCTGTATCTCTTGAATGTTTTTTCATAGTTGGCTTTCTAATTTCTCCGTCTAATGGTACAAGTCATTTAAATTTTCTTATACATCGCTGCAGCCCATCTCATTTATTTCTGTTTCTGCTTTGGGAGACAGATGGCCAGATCGTCATGGCTGCCACTAATTTCCTCAGATATACCATTCTAACACACAGGCAGTCCTTATTGATGGAAGCCAGATACCATGAAATGGTCCAGATATTTGTGTGTGTGGTTGCCCAGGTCGCCTGTTTTTTTTTTTTTTTTTTTTTTACATATTATTGACTATAAATGAATGCAGTTTAGAGACAATTTGTGCAGCTGTGTGTGTTTGTAGGTGTCGAGATGTGGCTCTTTGACAGGTGTGTGTGTACATGCTTTTCTTTGGAAGGTTGTCTTTGCATTGCAAGACTGTTGACAGTTTGGTTCTAATTTGTGTTTTGACAGGTAGGCCTACCACACAATTAAGTTTGGAATATAATTTGGGTGTGTCAGCAAGAGGAGAGAAACTGTGTGCAGTTTGAAATGGTGCCAGTAAAGTTTTACAGTGTTTTTGGTTTTGCCTAATATTTAGTTGGAAGAGCCCTAAAACAGCAGGCTGATTTCATCCAATATTTGTACAAATTACTATGAAAAATATTGCACTGTAATTTGTGTAGAACCTATGTAATTGGGAGCCAGAGCTGTGATCATGTGGCATTCAATGCAGGCTGCTCTTTCTGTGAAAACATGGCTGATATTCTTTACATTTTCAGTGGAAAAGGCAATATTTTAAGATAGCTTATGAGTTCAAATGCGGTTTGATAACATTTCTATTGGGAAATATGCATTTTATTTCCATAAGCCTCACCCTCTTGATTGGGATAGGAGGGAGAGGGGGAGCTGGGGAACTGACCACACGTCCCTTCTCACGCAAGAGGTGGGGCTGGGTTCAGTTCCCTTCCCCTACTGCAAAATTGCAACACAAACCAATGGGTGATGTCACAATGACTCACCCATTCTGTATAAGTGTCAACGTTGTGAATGCATGCATGTATGTAGTCGCAACTATTGTGAATTCTCCCTTGTTTTTAATGTTGCTCCTACAATAATAACAATCATTTTATACATTATTATAGCCTCGGCCTCATGTTCATCACTGACATGTTGAAAGTGAAGAATCTCCTTATTTCAGCAATTTTGTGTCAAAACATCTGAGTACAAGTCAAATATAAGATAAAATAATCCTTTATTCATCCCACAGATAGGGACATTTGCAGCAAAGTGGATAGAGCAACATGACAAGAAGGGACTATAAAACTAAGAAATAAGAACATCAGTAGAAAAACAACCAAGTGGGGAAAAACTAAGACATCATATACACCATATAAGAACATATGTGCTAGGATATAGTAAATAACTAATGATTCATTGCACAGTTTTCACCCTGATACCATGCGGTTAATTTGAACTCTCCATGTTTCTCAGTTTTAAAAAATCCTTTTGAACTCAGCATGTTTGAGAATGACTAACAGTCTAACAGCATGTATTTTCATAGATCACAACGGTTTTCCCGAAGGCAATGCACTCTGAAAAGTGAGTGCTAATGTTGTTAGACATGATGCTCACTGTGCTTTGTATAACATGAGACATTTAGTGCATCACAACAGAAATAAACCATAGCTGGTGTTTTACAGTTACTTTGCTTGCACATACTGCAGCAGCAAACTATCCTCCTGTACGTCTGTATGAGTCCAGACATCAATAGGTCAGCTCTGCAGGGAGCATCTCTGCAACACTTCCTCTCCTCCAATCTTCCATTCCCTCCCATTTTGTTCTTTAAGTGCACACAGACATTAGAAACAAATCATACACTCTGATTTGCTGAAATGCTTTTTGAATAGTTATTCGCTGCCTAATGAAGCATTCTGCTTTGCTTCAAGCCTAAGGAAGTTGTTGTGGCACTGCTTAGCAGAAGACTTTATTAACAGTAGAAGTTAATTGACAAATCATAAAGTTGGCGAGACATTATGTGCATCACTTCCATCACTGTTGCCAAATTGTAATGGATCCTGCCAGATTTGGGAGTTTGGGACTTTGCTGAGTGTACACTGAGCAACAGTGTGAGTGCTTTACTATATGAATGAAGAGTTAGAGTTAGTGAAAATGTGTGGGCAGACTGATCTACAGTATGTGCACAGTGTATTTGTAAATTCCTCCTCCTCTGTGTATATTGTATACAGCTTTAGTACTTTTTTCCTATTGTATAATTATGTGTCTTGACTTTTGCACTACTTGCTTTTATGTTTATCTTATATTCTACACTGGATTCTGGTTCTAATACCACATACATAATTTAAAGAGATGTGATGTTAAGCCTCCAGGTCATAAATACTGTCGAAGACATCCTTTTCTTCAGCAGTTCAACTTTTGAACTATGCACTCTTGTACGTACACATTGATAGTGTATTTTTCATTGAGATGAATTTATGTGAGTTGTTTTACAGGTTTTCAGTTTTCAGTAGTTGCTATTGGCATTTATATTGTAAAATGCTTTGTGGCCTTGTTCTGTGAAAAGGTGCTATTACAGATAAAGCACTTGTCTATAATCCTGTAAAGGAGGATCTTAATTAGCTTTATGAATTTGTTAAATAACCCATGTTAACTCTTTGACAAAACAAGAAACATGGAACAAAGTAACAACATTGTTTTTTCATGATGAAATAGAGGGTCTCTTCTTTCATTTGAGCTATTCAGTGTTTTCAGAGGCATAGTACAAAATATTCTGTGGTTCTTGAAATATGACTCAAAATAGCAAAAAACGCTGGAAAAAGGCAATTTCTGTTTTATGAAACAACTGGCACTCAGTGAGTTAATATGGCTCCTTATCAATAATGATCTATTTTTCCTATATGGGTCACAGTACTTAGTGATGAGGATATAGTTGAACTACAGGAAGAAAGTGGCAATACATCAGCTGTGTGTGTGTGTTGGTAAAATGGTCATGTAATTGAAATAAATGGCTGCTCTTGACAGGTGAGATGTGTATCATGTGTGTGGGTGAAAGGATTTGGCTCTTGGGCACCAGTGTGACACAGTGAAGACAGGAAAGCATTTAGCATGTCTGTTGGCCCCGCTGGCCTGGGATCTGAATCTCACCCACTGATCACATAAGGAGGTGGCAGCAGAGTCATCAGTCATGTGGCTGATGATCAGAGCGCTTCATGAAGATATATACACCAGTCCACTTACCATCTTTACACAGATGCTTGCTTTTTCCATGCCTGGATCTCCTTCACTTTCTACATGCATATATTTAAAATCTTTAAAGGATTATCTCGGTGTGCAGAGCTTTCCACAGGTTCTTAGCATTTAAGCAGCTGGCCAGTATTTACTCAACATCTGTTTCAAGCTGCAATCAAATAAAGAGACATTCAGCGAACGTATGGCTGTGCTTTTAGTACGAAAGGTGTATTTACATTTTTAAACACTTCTATTCAAGATTTTTATTCCATGAAATGCTGAGGGGGAAAAACAACACCAGACTTATTATGCTGTATGACAAACAACTCACTGAGTGCCACCCTTTTTTTTAAAAAATGAGGGAGTGCCTTGTGCCAGTGTTTTTGGCCATTTTGAGTCATTAAAACCCACAGAATATTTTGTACTATGGCACTCAATTTTAAAAGATGTTCAAATACATCTTTGGCACTTTTGTCATTTTGCTAACTCAATGTGAAGTGAAAAAAAAAAAATTCCAAACACAGGATATTAGCACAGCAGCAAACAACTTTCCCTGCATTGCGCTCACACTAGTTTCCCCTGATGAGCCCACCCATAAGACTGTTAGCACTAATGCCATTGTTAGCATTTCTAGCATTGTTAGCAAGCAGCAAACTCAGAGCCATGTTGAGGCAATGGGTATCATCTAAAGAACCTTTGAGTATCAGTGTAGAACATGTTGTGTTTGGTGTCACTGGTGGGTTTAAGAGACGAGTCGACATTTGGAGGATTATCATCGTCTTTCTCTCCAGTGACGACTAACACACACTCATGTCTTCCCTGTGGCCTGTTCTGAGTGAATTAATGTTCTGTAGAAGATGGAATGGACTCCTCAGGGTAGAAACAGCTTCACTCAATTTCTCTCCGTCCACCTCGTGATGTGAGGGAACAGCCTTGTGTGTAGGTGTTAGGTAGCTATGGATGAAATCCATCAGCTGGAAAGCAGCTCGCTGTTTCTGCCCTTCACTCTCACACTTTCCTTTTATACTGTCTTATCCACCCAATCTTCCCTCTCTCTTTATTTCCTCCTTCTGCTTTCTTTCATTACATCCTCGCTCTTCCTTCATCATCTTGTCATCCCTTTCTCCCTCAAACTGATTGTCCCTGAACTTCCCGCCATCGCTCACCTCCCCATGCAGGCCCTCACTTCCTCTGCTGTCATCCTCCCTTTGCTCCAGTTATCACTTTTTAATCCTCCAATCTGCCCCCTTTTCATTCCCCCTCATCCCTTTCTCATCACTGCCCACCCAATCCTCTCAAACGTCATGTGGCCATTTCCTCTTCACTTAATCCAGTCTTTTCCCTCTTGGCCTGACCCTCGTCTTCATCCTCTCTCTCTCTGTTCCTTCACCTTCTCTTACTTAATTTTTTCCTTCCTTTACTAATGTAATAATCTGCATTTGCTATTAAGCTATCTGTTGTCTTCCGTTTTATTGCACTCTCCTCATTCTCCATCTTTTTCTTCAGCTTCTTGACTGCACTTTGCCGCTGGCTACCAGTTAAAATCCTTTTCTCACCATTAGCTACCTGCTCTCTCAACTCGTTCTCTCCCATTTCCTCATCTTGCCAACATTTACCCTCAGTCCATTTCATCAATATATCTCCCCACCCATCTTCCTCTTCTCTGTAGCCACCTTTCCACCTGCTGCAATCATGCATTTTATACAATATTGTATGATTAACACTTAATACAGCTGTCTTATCAGCCTAAATCACAACATGCAGTTACAACAGGAAGAAAAGACTCTTCCTCCGTGTATGATGAATTTGGTATTAGGTGTATTGGGTGGTACAGAAGCTTCTTGGGCCACATGAAGTGATAAAATAAAAGCCAAGCATTCCCTCATGTGTTGTCTGATTGCACAAAAATGGTCAAAATGCATATTTGGAGTAAATGTATTTCATTTCCTTTTTCTGTTTTATGAAATCACTCTAAATCTAGCTACAGAGGTGTCAAGAGATTGTTTGGGAAGTTTGCAATTTGGCAAAAAATGTAGTTAGGGCCAAGGTCCATTGGTACTTAGGAGATATGGTGCAAAACTGTCCACAGCATCAGCTTTAACATTTTCTGACTTTCTTTTTGGATTCACATCTCCTCTCACTTCTCTAAAACTATTAATGAAGAGAAAGAGGAGCTACTGTACATATATCCTAGTTAAATGTACTAAACTATTCACACTAACACAAATACATGTCCAAGAAGTTAGGTGAATGCCATCATGAATGTCATCTCTTCCAAACAGCTGCACAAATCTATATATTTTAACACAAAAGCTTTTATTAACCAGAGTCATCTCAGAGTTCCCAACACTTGATATCCACAATGATAAAATACAAAGAAAATATCTTTAATTAATAAAATTATACCTCAAGAGTAACCTGTGGTAAAATCAACTTTAATGCTAACAGTAATTATTTAGGTGTGTCTCAGTCAGTAGTCTGGGTTAAAATGCATCCTGGAAAACTTGGAAAATGAGAAAAAAGGTCAAATCTCCTGTAAACTGTTACGTTATCCTGTAAAATGATTCATGCAAATGGGTTAAAAGTAACGTTTAGTCTTTGCATTTGCTCACAAGACATAGAGAGGATAAAATAATAAATAAATAAATAAAGAATTTACCAGGATAACATAACCATTTCCAGAACATCTGTCCTTTTTTCACATTTTCCATATGTTTTCCATGACTGGAAAATTGGTCAAGCATTTTCCGAGAGTTTCCTGAGTAGTTTAAGCAGTAATAAATCTAATTAATTTATAAAGCAGTAATAACAATAATACTATATATTGTATATGTTCCCCTCTCTCCTTGTTTCCCATCCATACACGATAGTATCAAATTTCCACTAAAACTGAAGCAAAATGGAAAAAAAATATCTATGATATAATTTGCCGGACCTTTTCATTGTAGAAATCAAATAAACATGCAAATTTATGTTAACATCCTTCACATGGAAACAGTTCATTTCCCAGAATACCTCCCCAGAACACATTCACGTCATTTTCTGAGTTTGCTGCTCAGCTTGCTTTAATGCTATTATCATATCTGGATGATGAAACATGAATCTTTTGTGCATGGCTTTTGGCTCTACCTGATTACAGTCCAATCATCCAGGCTGTGGGTTAATATGAGGCGTATAGGAGGTCTGTGCTCATCACTGTCTCCTCTTGTCTCCTCATCTCACACAAGCTCTTCTCCCTTCTCATCCTACCTTGTATCAAGCTTCAGTGGCAAATTATATGAATCTAGCATAGTATGATATGAGGCACCCCAAGATGGAGCTAGCTGGAGTCGATCAGCTGACTTTGATTTGACGGAGTGTGGAGGCGTTCGCTATAATGAGGTCAGCTTCATAGGTCTTTGATGCCCGTCATATTTCATCTCTTAGTAAAGCACCTGAAAGTCACATGATGCATTTATACAACTGACATATTGTCTCTTTTAAAATTGACATGGGAAACGTTACGGAGCAGTGTAGTCTTTTTTTTTTTTTTTTTTTTTCTGACCACTCGGCAGATGTTTATGAGTAATAGATACAGTATTGGGATATGCACAAACGTGGTGCAGTGTCAGCAGTGATGCAGCGTTGTACAGGACTGTTGTGGTGAAGTTGTAGTGGGGCGGGAAGGCAAAGCTTATGGTTTATCAGTCTTTCAAAGTGGCCCAAATGAGCTTTTGTTTGAACTAATATGTGGCTTGGCCCAGCCTTGGAGACATGTTAAGGAGCTTTGGGGAATTTTATTTATTGATTTTTTTTTTTCCAAATTAACTCCAGCTGTTTTATAAAACAGAAAGTGCCTTGTGCCAGCGTTTTTGTCCATTTTGAGTCATATTTCTAGACCCACAGAATATTTTGTTCTATGTCTCTGAAAACACTGAATAGCTCAAATGAAAGAAGAAACTCTCTATTTCATCATGGTAAAAAATGTAGAGGCCAGTTTCATCAAAAAAGCCACTTTTTTCCCAGAATCCATTTGTTTTGCTCTCTAATCTCAATTGTCTCCACTTCCTGTTTTGATCTCTGTGGCGTATACCATCTCTTTATGCTCCGACTACATCTCCCAGAAGCCCCAACATCACTCACAGGCTATGGGAGACCGCGATCGGTGACCCACTGCTGAAAAACTTTGAATATTACTACGTCGATGGCGCTCGAGGGTTGGATTTTAAATGATGTCGAAATACAACAGTGGCACTCAAAGAGTTCAGAGTTACTAGTTAGTTTGGACATTTTTGTAGTTGTTATAAACTGAACAATCACACTTGTGTTGTAATTGTGAGTGATCAGTCCAGTAAATGTGGCAAAACTTGAAAAAGTTCTATAAAATTACTCCAGATAATTTCTTTATATCAGAAGTAACTTAAAGTAATTAATTATTTTTGGAGATTTCTGTGTCGAATACTGCAGCCTTGCTGCCTGGAAGGGAATCTGAGTTAATGCCAAGGTTAATTTCGAGTGTTACTATAATGATAAGCCCACTCTATGGGACTGCACAAGAGGGAGAAGGAGAATATGTGGTTGTGTGTATGTGCTCATTTAGGCACTTTCACACACTGAAGGACAGTTTCACGCAAACATCTAAAAAATATCACACTCACACTAACTTTTCTTTTTTTTCTTCCTTAAAGTTGTTAATTATTAAGTCCAAGGGAGCGGTCTTATCTATGAATGTCCCTATTGCCTATTGCAGAATTAATGGAATCTCTGGATTTAAAGCAGCTTTAAATTGAGCTCACATCAGTCAGGTTGCAGAGGAGAGTAAATGCTATCTGACACAGCTGCCAGTGTGGGCTCCTATTTAAATCATTCTGCTCCCGGGGACTGAAGAGTCAAAAAGTCAAAAGTTTTCTTTCTTTTTTTAGGGTGAGAAAGAGGAGTTTTTTGGATTGGTGTTCATGCAAAGATGTTTAGAAGTCTCCGGTCCCCTCTGAGCATGTCATTGTCAGTTTTTTTTTTTTTTTATATCTCTTAGGTAAAAGAAGGGATCAAAGTGGTGGGAAAAGCTCATAGAACTGCTCACATAACTGTCAGGTTGCAAGAATATTAGCTTGGTTGCTAATGGGAAAATAAATGTTTATCCAAAAGAATAATCTGTCATATATTTCTATACACATTTAAGTGTATTTACATGTTACGTAAATTATGTTACATCATGCAAATTACTTTACCTTTGCTCGATTAAAATGTATTTAAACTTACCTAACTTTTACTTAACTATGCTATTTTATACGTTCTCAGTCTCTGGCCTTTAAACTAATGGAGCTGTCTCTTAAACCATCTTGGAAAAATGATTGACCAATTTTCCAGTCATGGAAAATGAGGAAAAAATGTCCTGTGAACTATGAAGTTATCCTGGGAAAAGTATGTATGCAAACAGGTTAACAGTAACCTATTTTGCATTTGCTCACAAGGCATGGGGAGGATAAATGATTTTCCAGGATAACTTCACTGTTTCCAGGACTTTTAACCTTTTTTTTCTAATTTCCTTGTTTTCCATGACTGGAAAACTGGTCAATCATTTTCCAGGTTTTCCAGGACACATGGGAACCCTGAAAGTGTGTGCTATGTGTGAGACAATGCATCATAATAATCCAAATGACTGATGTGGATAATTGGAGACTGTAAAGGGAACATTTCCAGCTATTGAAAAATGAATTAACTCAGATAAATATGTTGCAAAATCATTTATTGCTGCAGTTATTTGAGATTCTATAGCATTCAGTCCTAAATATCTTTCTGAAAATGATTTCTTGTGATGCAAAACACCAGAACAAACCCCAGAGTGAGATGGGATTTTTTTTTCCATCCAGCCCTTTATAGCCAACCAATGAATGTCCTGCTGTCAGTTTGAAAATGCAGTTTTGTGTGTATTGAACAGATTTGGAAAAGCAAAACTAACATCTCAGAAAGGCCTATGTCAGTAGCTCATTCTGAGCAATATATTCACAACATATTCATTAATGTAACACTTCCATTTGAGCTGTTTGTATGGATTAGGGTCAGTGTAATCCAGAAGGTCACTGATTTAATCTTCTCACTACCAAAATAAAATAAATAAAAATAGCCAAAATCATGAAAAAGGCTGTTTTTTTCTGTTCTCCTTCTCAGATTGGGGAATTTAGTTTAGAGCCGTTTTTATTTTTTGGGATGATTTATGATTTATAGCTGGGATCTGATATCTCAATATATGACGGTGCAGATGTGTGTGACGAGTGAATCCATTCAAAAGTTTTATTTATTTATTTATTTATTTTAATATATATTAAATGTTGCAAAAGATGAAAAGATTGTTTTCCTATGTGTAGAGTTGACATAGACACTATTGATCCTATGAGATTTACAGGTGCAATCTACGACGAAAATTAATGTCAAAAACACATTTATGCAGGCCAAGTGGTAAAATATTGTGTGAGTTATGAGTATTTTAGTGATTCAAGCTCTCGTGACAACAGAAGGAGTAACCCTTTGAATGTTTTTTTCGTCTTTTCAAAGAGCCCACATCACTGGTTGTGCGACAGACAGCAATTCAACCTGACTCTTGACAACATCCAACGTTTGAGACGTTGACATGTGAAGTTTTTATTCCTTTCGCCTCGATTTTCTGGCTGTGGCTCAGAAGAAACAACCTTCAATGGTACAAATGATCTCGGGGCAACTGGAGGGAGTGGTAGGAAGACATCCCCACCACCCTGAAGGGAGACTCCCAGCTCATGATCCTGCAGCTGCTCTCCTGGTATTAGGATATCTGTGCTTCAAACTGAAAGCTAGCAATCAAGCTAGGTTAACTAGCCCTAGCTTCTCACGACATGCCACTTTTTTGATCATGCTGTAACAGCTGCTGAGTCATCATGCCAAGTGACGAATTCACCAAAGGATTGTGTGGCTTTTGCAACTGCTAAACCTGCACAAGTAAAACAAAACACAAAATGCAGGGTTTAGCTGTACACCTGTGCTGTCTGCACACTTTTATGAAAATCGGATGCTTTCACTCAATGCAGTGCAAATGCAGGGTATCATAGAGAGAAGTGGTTACTGTGCATGTCCACTTTTAGTGGCAAAACTATAAATCTGCACAGAGAGGGCAAGCAGATTGATCCTGTTTGTGTGTGTTTTATTCTTTTATAGATAGGGAATATTTATTTGATCATAAATCAAACTCAAAAAGGCAGAACAAAAGAGAACAGAGTTCAAGCAGGTCGAGCAGTGGAGGATAATAACTTTATAAAGATGCAGTTGTATGAATCAATCAGAGTACTTACCGTTTTGCTGAGTCATGATTTGGTCTGCCTAAGAAGCAACACAGAAGACTGTTCAACAACAAATAATTTCAAATCAACAAATAGAGTGAAAACAAACTTTCTTTTAGTGCAGATCACTCCTCTGTTGATATAATTAAAAAAAAAATTTTTTTATTTTTACACGTTTTTTTTCTTCAAATTAAAAAATTAAAGAAGACCATTTACTCCCAGAACACATAGAAGAGTTTTTTCTGACACTCTATTGAAAACATCATTTGTTCAGCTCATTTCACTTAATGACACTTGAATGACACAGCAATTTGCAGGTCAATTGGTGTGCAACAATAATGCCATTCTTGCTTTTGGCATGTCATTACCCACCATGTAGTGTGAACAGACTGCAATGTAAACAGATCTGCATGACGCTGCTTCGCTCAGAGCTGGTAGCAGCAATTAAGTGAGAAAGACAGCTTATGGATGGTGAATGGGTCTAATAAACACCTGTCTTTCAAACAGGCAGCCAGTGTTTTGTCTTAAAGTCCCACCTCTGGTGTATTTCCCACTGTTACATTTCTTACTTAAGTATTTTACTTAAGTCTATCCGTTAGGGGTGGGGAAAAATATTGATATTGCAATATATCGTGATAGTTTCTATTCAGATACAATATTGATCTTTAATTTATTGATATCGATATTTTTTTTTTCCCCAAAAAAGAAGTCATCGTATCGTGAAGTCCTTGTCAATACCCACCGCTACTAACCATGACATTTTTCCTAAACCTAACCTAGTGGTCTCGTTGCCTTACCACTGCTCCAGCTGTTAACATGGTTTTATTGCCTAAATATAACCCGAATCGTTTCAAAGTAACCTTGTGGCCTAAAAAGACGTCAAAACCCTAAAGACGTCATGAAAAAGGTTGAAATGTTGTGTACGTATAAGCCTTACCATGAGAGTTATTTAGTCAGTGTGAATGATTTACTCAGCTCTCTCTCTTTTTCTTCTCGATCTCACTCCTGCATCTCTTCCTGACTCTAATGACATCATCTGTTATGTAGTTGGACAGTTACACAACACAGGAGACAAATGCTGAGTGTGTGTGTGTATTGGCTATCTGTGTGTGTTGAGTAATGTTAACATTGCAACACACAGATAAACCCCCTGACGTTCCGACGTTTATTATAATGACAAATGACTGTGTGTTTGATGTGCTGTGGTACACAGACATGTCACTGTGTAGTTGTGATTGTGACAAACAGCCTTTATCTCGTTTGTATGTCTGAACATCATTAACACCGGCGTACTAAAATCAACACGTGTGGCTAATAACACATTAAAAATGGATTCATCATACATCCACACACATCAGGACATGGGTCAGTGACGACATGCTTTTGAATCCATGCTTTTGTTTTCCATCCATCTGTCCCGTTTCCCGCTGCCTAACGAAGATTATTAAATTAAATTATGAAATTCACAGCAGAGCAGCTAAGACCTTTTTGCGTAACAACTTCCTCAAGTCAGGGCATCCTCAAGTCCTCTAGACATGCTGGGAGATTTAGTAGGCAGATGCCAAACAACGCTTGCTGCTTTTCACCCCCACCTGCCAGTTATTCTCAATCCTTAACATCTCACTGAGAGCCTTTTTTGTGTCTTTTCCACTGTTGGTGCTACATTCAACTTAATTATATATTAGTACTGACTAATATATAATTAAGTTGAATGTAGCACCAACAGTGGAAGAGACACAAAAATAAAATGAAGCTGAGAGGGAGTGTAAAAGGATATTTTTATGAGGCAAAACTACTTGATGTGTGTGGTGCATTATGATTAATCCTAGTTAGTGAATAAGCATGAATACAGCACAGACTGAAAGACAGTAATGCACCATTGTCACATTAAATCTTCTATTAAGGTGTGTTTGTGTTGAGTCTGTGTATGATGGCATGCCCCAACATGATTTGCTTTCATGTAAATGTGTTTAGTCTTTAATTGTGACAGTTGACCGCACTGTGCCCTGAATATACAATCATATTACTTTATGTTCTTCGTCCTCAAAACCAGTAGTGATCTCTCTCTCTCTCTCTCTCTCTCTCACACACACACACACACTAACACACAGTGAGTAAATTCAGGCTTTGCTTCAAGTGATTCATCAGTGATGACAACATGGCTTCCAGTAGCTTTTCAAATGTCCCTTTCTTTTACTGGAACATTGTGAAGTGTAGCATGAACTGTGTGCACATACAGTAGTGCATTTACTGTGACAACATGCATGTTTTGGTGAAAGTTGCATGCACTCTGAAATGCAGCTGTTAATGTCTGACATGAAAGTATGTATCGTTTTAGGATACAAAAATGTGATGACTTTGAGTTTACCACTGGGTAACAGGATTCTCACAAAGTTGAATCAAGCGTTTTGCTTCCATGTCTGTTTTTTTTTTTTTCTCACACTTTCATAGCTCTTAGCTCCTCCTCCTCACTTCTCACCTGCCTGGAGAGTTTATTCCACACCGATATTTCCCACTGTATGTGTTAAATGTAGGACTAGTGTCAGGCAGAAAAGGAGAGTCACATCTGATTATCGTGAAGGTTGATGTTGGTTGGCGGCTCGCCGACCCATGCGAGGATGTTGAAAGTGAGATCTACAGGGTGGTATTCAAGGTAGGAGGTTCAACACACTCTGAGTCTAATCCTGAACTCTGAGTTGACTTATCCTGAGATGAAACTCTGAGTATCTGGTTCCAGAACAGCTGATATGAATTAGTTCAATCACCTCTGAGTATGTTCACCTTGAGTTAAGCGTGTGCACATTCAGAGTAAAAAGCCATCATCAATGGAGCCCTGATACCTCGATTCACCATGGCAACCAGAGAGGAAAAAAGGCACAATCAACATATTTACACCTGTAGAACTGGAGGTATACTTCATTGACGTTATAGCACACAGGTGAAAAGTGGTGGAGTGGTTTAAAATAAAATCAGATTTTCATGTTGGTGCAATCTCACAGGGGAGAAACTAACATGGAAACAGCTTAATATGAAATATAAAAGCGTCATTCAAACAGGGAAGACATATTTTAATTGGTCATGATTGTACCTTTCTTTAGTTTTATTCATGTTGTATGTTTCTGACAGAATAGCTGCCAGTGAGCAGGTTAGGTTCTTTCTAGAACTGAAAACCCAGAGATACTCAGAGTTTTCTGTTTGTGGAATAAGCCCAGGTGACTGTATTTCATGGGATGGAAGAGAAGATAGGATTAAGGATCATTTAGGATCAAGCCACAAGCTGCATATTACTGTCATGTGAAACATACTATAAGCAAGTGGTTGACTAAATATAGAATGCTTTTATTAGATCATTTGTTTGCAGCTTTTCAGCCTGAATGGATGCATTTCCAGTTAAGGAACTAAGGAATTGCTTTTTCAACCGAGTCGAGCACATTCCCTTGATTTTAAAGTCAAATAGATGCCATTATTTTATTTGGAATTGGATTAATAGCAATACAAAACAAAAGTGTATGTATATAAATTGACTTTGGATAGCTTCAGTCCTGTGCCAGCACTGGACTGCCTTTAGCATAGCACCTTTAGCTGAATTTAACCACTTGTGCACCAGCTCCAGGACAGATCATTTTTCATAAGTAAAAGACTAAAGTGGCTGTTTAAACCAGACATGGTTTGAACCTCGCCTCTATAAAAGTTGTGGACTTGTAGGGGACATGCAAACATGATTATTTGTAGTCTAAAATCCACATAACTTCCACTTGAGGGTAAACCATTCTGACAAAGTGTATCTGGACATGCCAGTCATGTTGCATTAGTTTGCCTTTCAGTAGCACTCAGGAATGGCTCCAGGTATTTTGTTTGCTACCTTAAAATAACTGCAGTTAATTTTGCAGCCTTTGGATCCAGCACTAATCTGACAGCTGCTAACTGGATCGTAAGCTTCTTTCCTTTCTGTCGTACCACAGATCAGTGAAAATATGTAGCAAAAAAGAAAAAATGAGTTATGTTGCATGATTTTTTTTTTTTTATGATGAATTATTTGGTGAGAAATCAGGACTATGCCATACCGTTTGGGGAAATCTGGGGTTACTGGAAGAAGCCCAGTCTTCTTGTGGGGAACTACAAGCACTGAGCCATCATCACAGTTGGTTATTTGCTCTGGCAGCACACTGGCCCAGAGATGACACATCTGCTCAACTGAGCAAACTCATGAAATTGATTTTGATCAGGTTAGCAACCTGACATAATATACAATGTGATACAAAACCCCTCACAGTGCAGTATGCTATTTTCATTGCATATTTTAGAAAACATGACCTTCAAGTCTATTTGTATTGAATCAAATTAATAACCTTGTGATCCATCATAGAAAGAATTCCTCTATAACTATGATTCAAAACAGAAATGTCAGTCATCTAGAGTGTTACCACCAGCATAGAGCAGGGTACATACGCATCCTGGAAAACATGGAAAATTAGAAAAAAGGTCAAGAAACAGTTAAGTTATGCTGGAAAATCATTCATGCAAATGGGTGAATTGTAACTTCTAACCAATTTGCATTTAATCACAAGGCACAGGGAGGATAAATGAATCGCTTGGCCTAAAGGCACACATATATATAAAGAAATGAATGAAAATGAATAAAATATAAAACACCCATATTCTCAGAGGAAATGTGATATTTACAGCAGAAATTTAATAACTTACATATATAGAATTAATTACATAATAATTAAAGTAATTATAATTACATTATCTATCACAGAAATAATAATTTCAACTGCTGGTGTGTGGATCAGTTCACACCAGAGGTCATGCTGACATGAGGCTAAATTAATAAACTGTAGATTAGACTTTGGCTTCTCTGACCTCCTATGGTCCCACAATGTCTTCGAACATCGACTTCTTGAGTTATAAATGCATGAAATAGCCTCTTTTCATCATTTTCACTAAACATTGTTTTTTCTTACAGACTATTTCACTAGTTTCTCTTACATCTGTCCTTCAGGTGCTCACCTGTGAACATACTGCTGAAATCCTATACATTGTACTTGACAGCCAGTCAGTTCATCAAGGCTGCTAGAAAGGTGTTGCTTCATAAACCAGTAATAGACTCAACAGCAGCAAAGCAGCTCTGAAGCTTCTCATAATGTAAGTTTACATGCACAAAATACTTTGAGTTGTTTATATAGCGTCAGTGTGCTGCATTAGATGTTTAATCGAGCAGTTTGTCCTGCAGTTATGTGTTGAATTTTACTGATCCTATTACCAGCCGTGTGTTTAGTCTCACACACACACACACACACACACACACACACACACACACACACACACACACATCATTACTATCTGTGGCCTTGGATCAATGTTGCAACACTATTTTCTTTTTAAAGGCAGAGTCTGTGCACACTGACAAATAGGTTTGTGCGAGTGTGTGTGCACACTTACTACAATATCAACAGATCCATCACAACTTCACTTTTACTTAGAAATGACTCATCATCCTCCACAAATTGTTTTAGTTTTCTTGCTGTTTGATTCAACCCTACAATGGTCAATAACGTTATGTTAACAGGAATGAAATGTGTTTGGAATGAAGTGTTTGGAATGAACCCCAGCATATTGTCACATTTAGAACCATGCAGATAATTTTGTGTTCATGAATGACTGTTAATAGCTTAAGTTATTTGCCAACAGGCTGAAATGAAACATTTGTGTGTCTGGTCATGTGCTTTCTTAAGTCTACTGAAGATAATTTGTGAGGTAAAAGATGTGTGGAGGTGGAGAGAGAGCGACTAAAGGACAGTGATTGAAAGTCATTGATGGCTGAAAGTGGAAGAACAGCAATCAAACAAAGATGTTTGAATCACATTCTAACGTGAATCATCCCTGATTACCGGGTGTATTTGTGTGCACAGGAAGAGGAAGGTGTGTGGGTGGAAGACAGAAAAGATTTGTGATGCTGCTGTGGAGAAAAGGTTGACATGTGTGGTGGTGGAATCTGCCAGACACCTGTCTGAACACTGTCTTGGATTTACACTCAGGGCACACAACACGACTGCAAAATGACTGGACATCATGCAGTTGAATGATTTGCATTGGCACCTTTTTTCTGCAACACCCTGAGTTTTTTTTTTTTGGAGACACAAATAATGACATCCTTGATAACTCTTCAAGGCAGCAGCGATCGAGCAGAGTGAATTAAATTCACATAAAGTGATGATTCAGGCAGAGGGGATTAGTGTCTTGCAGGTAGTGTCGGTAAAGCAATCTGAGAGTGAATAAAGGCTACTCTCTCACATGAATCATGTAAAACATAATCTCTGTGTCAACTCTGTCAGCTACTGTAAATATATAAAAACCACTTCAATGCACTGGATTCTATGAAACACCTTATTCACTATCTTTTAGCTCTGTTTTTGGTCTCCACCTTCCGGCTTTTTCGCAGCAAAATTAGTAGTGACGAGAACGACTATGCTTTTCAGGGACCATTATTAATATATAATCCTCATGTGATTCTCTTTCTCCCACAAATGCACAAAATAATTGAATATAATGGTAAAATAGCAGGTTTTGTGTCTCTAGTCACATATAAAGAATTGATTATATAACCTTCAAATTAAACTAAAATGGGTATAATCCATCCTCCCTTATTTCTGCCTTTTTTAATGAGGCTACTCCTCATGCCATCCTTATTTAAACGCTTGTTTTCATGTTATTTTCCTTTTCAAACTTTTCTTGCCTCCTTTCTCTTCCATCTACACTTTAAACCCACACAATTCAATTAACCTCTAATTGAGGCTGATTGAAGGGAGGAGACAGATTGGTTTCTTTAATTGTCCGCCATTTATTTATCGTTTGTGATTTTGAAAAAGGCTGCTGTTTAATTATCATCTTCCTCTAATCACCTTCTCTATGTGCCTCCTTATTGTACAGAGAATAAATAATAAATTAATTTTAATACAACACTGCCACACTTACCTTGCAGAGATTTGCACGCTTTTACTCTGTTCAGTGTATTTTTCTAGTTGTTTGTATATTCAAATGGCATGTATCACTTTCGCAAAGGAAAAAGCCTGTGAAAAAGAGGACTAAGTGATGGATTTGGACATATAGAGAGGTGGGAAAAATATTGATATGGCAATATATTGTGATACTTTTTTTGATATAATGTCGATTTTGATTTCTTAATATTTTCCCTCCAAAAAAGTGATTTGGGTCGATTGTAAATCCAGAACAACTTCTGCATGTTGAAATAAAAACTTAAATAATAAAAAAGCTAATCTGTGTTAAGCGGCAACTTCAATAGCTATATGTATATGTATAAATGTGTGTGGATATGTATATAGATACTGTACATACAAGCTGAATTTTAAATGTCTTAGTGATCTACGTAGAATATCACAATATATTGCAAAATCATATTATTGCAACAATGTATTGTATCGTGACTGAAGTATACGTATTGTATTGTTAAGTCTTTGCCAATGCTCACCCCTGTTTGGCAACTATTATCCACATAGTGGAATGGGGATTTATCTAATATAACCCCACAGAATGTGACAAACTGCATGCAGCTTGCCAAATATATTAGCAGATTGTTTTAGTTTGAAATTAGTCCTTTAAACTTTTTCATGTGACCGACCTCCAAACAGCCCCGCATTAAGCTGCAGACCTCATTTCATTTTGTCATGCCATATGGTATATGGTGTTTTGTTGTTGTTTTCTAATGAGCTATATAACTGTATTGTGTATGCATGGTGTAACATGGGACACAGTGATAATGGCTACTGAATGAAATTGTCATTAAATTAAAGTATTCCTCATTTTGGAGTGGACCCCCTGGAACTCTTTTATTGACACTGGATGTTCCCTGAACCATATTCTCAATTATTTCAAATAATAACTGTTTCTTAGACAATGATCCAGCTCTTGCAAAACTTACTGGAGGAAAAGAACATGGATCACGTGCAGAATAAATGTGTTGGCCTCTGTCCTTTGCCAAAACATCTCGATGATATTGTAACATTGCTGTTCCTCTTTACAATGAATCTGCTTTACAGCTGCTGTGTCTGCAGGCATTTTCACAACCTGCTGATTTTAATAATGAGTTCATCTGGTCTAACGGGTGCAAGTCTGCATGCCTTACATGCTTTCAAGTGACAGAAACAACATTTAATTTGGTTTTTATGTTTTTCACGTTTGGATTGGAATTGAAATCACCATTCTATTATGAAACGAGGAATAATTATATTACATGGAGAGTGGACAATGGGAGTAATTTAGCTTCTGGGATTGGCTGAGTACTGGTTTCTGCTTGTTTGATCGCTACTGGCAAAATGTTTCAGTAAAAATTAAATGTGCTGCTTGTGTGCAGTATTTCAACATGTACTGGCTCAATAAATGCATGAAGTGGAAGAAATACTTCAACATTTTGGGAAATATCCCATTCATTTTCCTGCACTGGCTTTAACGTGAAGCTCAGTAGCACTATCATGTTTGAGAGCTGGAGCCAGGAGGCGATATGTTTAGATAAATCTTTTCATCACTTACAAACAGTGGAGTGGATCCCTGTGCAAAGACTTGAGGGCAACGTGGATGTGTGAGCCAATTTAACTCATTAAGTGCCAGCCCTTTTATGAAACAGAAAGTGCCTTGTGCGTTTTTGCCCATTTTGAGTCGTATTTCCAGACCCACAGAATATTTTGTACTATGACTCTGAAAACACTGAATAGCTCAAATGAAAGAAGAGATTCTCTATTTCATCATGAAAAAAATGTTTGTTTTTACCTTGTTCCATTCTTGTTTTATCAGAGGTAGAGTAGAGGACACTTTCACCAAAATCACCACTTTTTGTCCAGAATCTGTTTTTCTCTCTGATCTCGATCCTCTCCACTTCCTGCTTTGATCTCTGTGGCGTATACTGTCTCTTTATGCTCCAACTACATCTCCCAGAAGCCCCAATATTACTCACAGGCTGTGTGAGAGTGCCCTCTTGTGCGTGCTGCTGAAAAAACACATTGACATATAGATATACGTCTATGCCATAGACTCTATGGCAGTCGGGTCTTGGATTTTAAATAATGTACAAACACATCAATGGCACTCAAAGAGTTAAAAGTTGTTGAGGTATTTCACTTGAAACCACTAATATTAACCATGTGAACCTCACAACGTCATGAATGTGTCGACCAAATTAGGTTCAACTTTAGTTTAATTTTCAAGAGAATATGATTTTTACAGTTAAATACATCTTTAAAGCTTCTTTAAAGAAGCTCTTTAAAGTTTTTTTCTAACTCTTTTTTTTCCAGAAACATTTTAGTGTACTATTTAGCTCTAAAATGAATAAAGTTTGCTCTGAGCCGTGGATGATCCTTGTGTTCCTTAAACTATTTCCAACAACATGATACTTTTATTGTCTTTATAATCCATATGTAAACGCCACTGAGAACATATCCACATTTAAGTGAATGAAATACTGATGAGTAAACAGTGACAAAAGATAGATGGTGAAGTATGTATCTGCACCAATAAGAAGCATTAGCACAGTATTTCATATTCTTCTGGTTATTAAACTGAAATGCCTTAGGTTGTTTTTAGAAACTTTAAAGAATAATGAATCATGCAACCTATGAAGTCACTAATATGAAAATGTGAAGACACAAAGTAAAATGAGTCATCCTGACATTAATGAAATTGCTGATGAATTTAAAATCACATTTGGTGCCAAATTTCAACAAATGCTTGTCAGCTCATTACTCTGTTTCCAAAAATATCCACCAAATTGTTTCCCTGGATGACAGCATGATGATCATTAAAAGTTTGCTGTGTTGATCAGTTACAGCCTATATAAATAGTGTCTCATAACTGTGGATTAATTTGGTGAGCAGTCTTCAATTTTTGTTTAGCATCAACTAAACTTAACGCCGTTTAAGACAAAGTGATAGAGATGGAGACAGAAAGTGACAGTGAGAGGGAGGAGGAGAGTGACGCAGAGATATCTTTAGCTCAGACAGACTGCACTCAGTTTCACTTGTCTCCTCTATCCTGGATCTGTTTCCCTCTGGTTTTCTCCACAGAGCTGACAAGTGGAAACAAAGGAGAGACAGGCGCTGACAGCAGCACAGCATGGGGCTGGATATGAAATCATGCAGCGACTGTATTTGGATCCAAGCCCTTTAGTTACTTTATGACATAATGGAACTCAGTGGAAGTTCAACTTTATAAGAGATGGTTGTTGCATATGGTAGTTGTCTGACTGAAAGTAATCTGCACAAACTACAAAAACTTTACTTGTTTTGACAAAAACCTAACTTGGCTGGGCATCCATTACCAGCTTTTTCCTGAGCCTTCAGTTTCATCGTTTGGTCTTTCTTTGCAGAGGAGGATTACTCAGTCATTAACTCTTTGAGTGCCACTGACGTATTTCAACGTCAGTGTTTTTTCAGCAGTGGGTCATCGATCGTGCTCTCCTGCAGCCTGTGAGTAATGTTGGGACTTCTGGGAGATGTAGTCGGGACATAAACAGATGGTATGCACCACAGAAATCAAAGCAGGAAGTGGAGACGATCACAATTAGAGAGTAAAATGGACGGATTCTGGATTTTTGGTGAAAGTGGCCTCTGCTTTACCTCTGATAAAACAAGAATGGAACAAGGTACAAGCAGGCTTTGATTTGCATGCAGGCAATCCATCCATGTGTACAGCAAAAGAGGCAGAACACACTGGCAAAACGTATTATTGGAACTGATTGACATTGTAAAGCTGGCAGACACTGTGCGATATTTTCAATCATTGTACTCAGCTCCACCTCAAACTGTACGACCCGATGCTCTGATGCCACCAGACTGCTCACACTGTACGTCCATTCATGGCCCGTCAGACTCTTTTATTGGTCGGTAGTTGCGGCAGAAACAGTGCAGCAACTACCTATCTATTCTCTATAGAGAAACGGTTTGTGTCTCTGCTTGTGCAATACCCTCACAATGGGTAACCAGGATTTCAAACAGGTTTGATTTTCTTGTGACCAAACCATTGCTAATCAGGAGCTAGTTGTGAGGTGTTAATCGCTTCTTGTTACCCCATGTGTACAACACAATGCACAACACACAATGAAGCCAAAACTCGGCCCAATCCCAAAAATAGTCACACAAGTGAAAAATCGGCTTAAAATGGGCCGGAAATCGCACATTGTCTGCCTAGCTTAACTCAAGCCTAGTTAAGCAGATCTTTATGAGGATCCTAAGGTGTTTCAGGTCAGATGGGATCCCTTACTAGTGTGGTCTGTCTGCCACAGTGAATCTTTCCCTGAGGTTAGGCCCAGGTACTTTAGAAAAGAACCTCATTTGGATGCTTGTATCTGTCATCATTTAGTCACCCAAACCTCATCACCACAACTTTGAGTTGGAAAACAAATATAAAGGTTAATATCCTCAGAATTGGTCCTCCCCATGCAACCGTGGCCACTTGACCGTCTCCACCAACCTTTTTTGTGCCATGGATCAGTTTCCTGTAAGACAATAACTTTCACAGATCGACACACAAAATGATACGACCAGCATAAAAACAACTGAGCAATATGCTGAATTAGTGGGAGACAGCGAAGTGTCGAAGTGTCTTCCTTCTATCCAGTCATCTCTGTAATTTTGCTTTAGTCGCTGTCACTGTGGAAAACCCCAAATCACAAGGATGCTGGAAATGGAAGCAGCTTTTCAGTGCTTTTTTTGGCAATCTTTGGAAAATCCAGAACAGCGTTTGTGGGCTTATTTTTTTTTTAAGTAAAGTATCATATAACTTGACACATGTCAAGAAACAAGGATGCACAGACTCTAATCAACAAAAAGTGCAGCCCGGTACCAAATGATCCACGGACTGGTTGGGGACCACTGGTCTACACTATGCTGCAAATGGATTTCATGCACCATCTTACCTTTACTTGTGAACATGTCCCTGAGATACCTGGATGCATACCACAGAGATGAGATCCTGAGGACTCCACACTCATGTAGAAGATAATTAAAAAAATTGAAAACTCCTCAACTGTTCAAAAATGAAAGGGATTGATTGAGAGGACGTGAGACTGAGAGAGACATTTCAAAAAGGATTTGGTAGAGGTGGTTAATTGATGAATTTTGTGGAGCTCAGTGGGACCAATAGGACTGCAACAACAGAGGTCCATGTTTCACTGAAGTCAGACCAAAGCAGGTACTGACACTAATTGGATTTGCGTGCATGCGTGTGTGTGCTTGCTATGATAAAACTGACGTTTTTAATCTATGACTGCCATAGGGGTTCATATTGGAACAGCAGTTTGAAGCCTTTTTCATTTATTGATTTGGAATAAAAATAAAAGTACAATTGATTCCATGCCATAGTCTCACTGTGTTTGTGTGTGAGACAGATTCATGAGATAAAGTGGCAGAGTCTCGGAGAACCTCTCAGTCATCAACCTTTTAGTTGTTAGCTTTCAAAAGTAGAGAAGCTACTTTCTCGGAGATTATATTTATGGCAACTGCAAATAATCAGGGAGTGACGGGGAAGGTGTGAGAAGGAAAGGTGATTTTTTTTTTTTTTTTTTTTTTTTCTTGGTGTTATGTGTCATTCAGGGTGGCACGGTGGTGTAGTGGTTCGTACTGTTGCCTCACAGCAAGTGGAGTTTACATGTTCTCCCCGTGTCTGTGTGGGTTCTCTCTGGTACTCCGGCTTCCTCCCACCATCCAAAAACATGCATGGGGATTAGGTTAATTGACTAATTTAAATTGACCGTGGTTGTGAATGTGAGTGTGAGTGGTTGTGTGTCTCTATGTGTCCTGTGATGAACTGGAGACTTGTCCAGGGTGAACCCTGCCTTTCACCCTAAGACAGCAGGGATAGGCTCAAGCCCCACTGCAACTCTATAAGGATAAGTGGTAGAAAATGGATGGATGTATGTCATGCAATGCTACTTTTATAGTATGTTGAGAAGATGTCTGACATGAGTCTGATTGCCACTGTGCTTCAGTATGTACTTTTATGGATGGCGGGAAACACCAAAACGCCTTTAGAGTTTGCATGTGAAAGTTCTCTTTAGTTTTTTGTTTGTTACACTGGTAGCGGTAGCATTAGCTGCAGTAGCATTATTTGTAGCAGAACTGGGTATTTTTTCATTGAAAGACGAGCAAAGAACAACACTGAAGGGTTTTCACTCTTCTCCAGACTACCTTTGGCAGGAGTTTGACAGATGGTTCATCTATCACCTGCCAAATATCCTGCCACGTATTTTTTTTACACCGCCTGGTCTTTTCCAAACAGTTTCCAATGACGGTTTCTCAGATGGTTCCGTGTGACAAACCATCTGGCCGGTCAGGTTAGTCCTTTTCTTGAATTATATTTTGATGATGGTTGCTTATTCTTAATCTTAACTTTGAATGTTGCTTGTTTGTCATGAATGTGCAGCAGTAAATGGTAGAGAGATGGATAGATAAACAGAAATAGAGAATTGAAACCAAAGCTATGACTATAGCTGTACTCAATGTACACTATCACTGAAAATAACATATAACAGAACATGCATAAGTGAACATAAAGTAGATATTGCTGTGGGACATACTATACATGTTTTTTTCTCGGAGAAAGGCTAGCCAGAGAGGCCTGATGGGATGCAAATGATAATGAAAAGGTTTATGTTTAAATATTGGGGTGTTTAAATAATGGGGTGTTTGTCCCTTAAATATTCAGCATGTTTATATTCTAATTTAAAACCATGTTTTATTCATTAATTAAATATTTTGACAATGAGTCCTTTGAGTTATATTCCCAATCTTCTTCTGTACCTCAGGCCAAATGAAACAACATATTGCAGTGATTTGTATCCAACAGCATTATTGATTTTATTTTTCCTTTTGTTTCCTCATTCTTTTGATTCCTGATGTAATGGAAAAACACGACTAACTCAAATGCAGGCCAATGACATGGGAAATGTCTCTGTGAATGCAACATACTATAACATAGATAATAAAGAAATATTTGAAATCTAATGTTTCTCTGGAGTATCAGGCCTGTACCTTTTGGACCTTTCTTGGCCTTTGCCTCACCACAACAGTGCAAATAAGATCAAGTGAGGGTAGATTGATAGAGAGTAAGAGCGGATGGGGAAGGAAGGGAAAGTGGAAAGTTTGTGATGTTCCCCCTCCAGGCTGCAGTGGAGCGAGGACCGACACTGACACCATGAATCAGACAGATAGGCAGAGAAGAGGTTTGTGAAAGGGCAGAGAGAAAGAGATGAGTAAAGGAATGAAGGAAACTGAGACAGATGAATCCTGAGGGAGGATGGAAAATTTTCAGATAGACTTTGGTGATTATTTTTTGCATTGCCACTGAGCGAAATGCCTCACTGTTCAATGGATGTAAAGGAAGAGACACAAGGATCAGCGAGGTAGAGGTAATGGAGAGGGTGAACGGTCAAGTAACAAAGGGAGATTAAAATAGATATGAAGAGTAATAGATGGTGGGAGAGAGATGTAAAAGAGGGGTGAAAGAAAAGGGAATGGGGTTAAGTCAAGTGCTGCAGGGTTGGAAGGTGAGAGGAGGGGGTATAAGCGTTTTAACTCTGTCTGATTCCTGGCAGGCCATGTGAGACGTGTGCAGTGTGGATGGTGACTCACTGTGAGACAGAGAGAGAAAGTGTGTGTCCTGCTGTGTGTGCTCACAGAAAAGATGTATCGTAAAGGTGAAGCTGCTCTTTCAAAAGTACTCAAAGTGCTCTTCTGTAGTTCCTGGCCTCCAAAAAAACATCTGTACTGAGGTTAGTAGGCCTAAAAACACAGTACTTTCACCCAGAAGACGGCTTCTGTTCATGTCATGTGTGAAACCAAACACAAACAACTTATCATATCCAGCGAAGAAGTGCTGAGGATGAGGGGCCCCATCATTATTACATTAATTGTGAGATCTGCCATGGAGAAAAGCCAAGTAAAAGCCAATTTAGAACAAGGCCGGCTAAGTGGCTGGAAATTGGTCCGTGGTCTCTAACATGCGGAGAAGGTGAAAGAAAGGCAGGATCCAGTTCTGACAGCTAGAACAAGTCATGTCAGCAATCAGAGCAAGATCTAGATCAAATAGATCTCTATTCACTCTTCTACTGGATCTATTTGGGATGATGGGGAAGAAAAATAAATGACACTATTCTCAACCGTTTGTGTGCACTCCTCCTTCTCCTTATTGAGTGATGAGTAATCAGAATCAGTTTTATTGGCCAGGCATGTTTTCATATACTAGGAATTTGACTCCGGTTTACAGCACTCTCTTTGTACCAACATAGAATAAAAAAAAATAAAAGTGACAGACAGCAGCACAAGTAATAAAAACATGTAAAAGATAAATAACAAACAAACTAGCAGCAGCTCGACTGAACTTAACATGACTTTTAGTGTGTAAGATGAAAAAGTGCACACAACGCATGACATCAATAGCAAATAGATATCATAGACAGGTGTAAATTACAGTGTGAGTAAGCTTGAACTCCTAATAACGTAAATTAGATAATCTGGAGAAAATGGTTATGAAGTGTAAATTCTGATATGACATGTTGTTTGTTCTACTTTACCTTTAACTCTTTGAGTGCCACTGACATATGTATACGTCATTTAAAATCCAAAGCTTTAATGCCGTTGGTGTGTATATATACGTCAAAGTGGTTTTTCAGCAGCAGGCACAAGAGTAATTTTGGGGCTTCTGGGATTTGTAGTGGGAGCATAAAGAGACAGTATACGCCACAGAGATCAAAACAGGAAGTGGAGATGATCGAGATTAAAGAGCAAAATGGATGCATTCTGGACAAAAAGTGGTGATTTTGGTGAAAGTGTACTCTACGCTACCTCTGATAAAACAAGAATGGAACAAGGTAAAACAAACTGTTGTTTTTTCATGATGAAATAGAGAGTCTCTTCTTTCATTTGATCTATTCAGTGTTTTCAGAGTCATAGTACAAAATATTCTTTGGGTCTTGAAATATGACTCAAAATGGGCAAAAACACTGGCTTAAGGCACTTCCTGTTTTTTTTTTTTTTTAAATCAGCTGGCACTCAGTGAGTTAACTGTGTGCTGCAAATTTCCCACATCTAGCTTTTATGTAGAGTAAATTTATAATTACGTGTTTTATTAAATGGTAGACATAAACTATGTACTGTATCTATTAACCTATAATAACTCAACACTTTTAGATCTTCTCCAATGTGTGTAACTAAATCAAACTGATCTTTTATGAAATATGAAACAGCAATAAGTCATGGCTACAGTATTTGCTGTTGAGTGATGCATGTGAAGGGAGATTTCACTGCTGGTGAAGTTACGCAGTGGCTGTTATGCCCAACTTATTCTGCATGTTTTTTACTTCCTGAGTTTTGGAAGTTCCAAGGATTGCCTAGTTTATGTTGAAGTTAGTCACTTTCATTCGCTGAAGGTGAGTTGGTATTCAGTGCCGAGGAACATTAACCAAATGATTTTTTTTGGTGAGCAGGGAGTTAGAATGGGTTGGCTCTATTTGCTTCTACATGGTTTTAAAGAGACTAAAATCACTCTCACTCACTCTGTTTCGCAGATAACAACTCCTCAAACTTGTGTTTTAAATTTTGCCCAGCCACAGGGATCTCTGTATTTCCACAGCTTTTCATGTGCATACCAGCAGACACAGCGGCCCAGTGCTACTTTTTGCCTGTCACTTTTTTTCTTTCTCTGAGGCTTAAAGCAATATTTCACTTTGCTGGAACATTTTCACTTCTCAGAACACCTTCCTCTCCCGGTTGGAGGACTGAAGTCTCCCTAAAGAAGCTTAGCGAAGAAATCACTGCAAAGTTGCCATCTTTGTAATTCAGGAATGTAAGAAGTTGACATGGCTCAGACTGTTTTAGCAGAGCCAAATAGGAGTAGGGACTGACAAACAGGTGGAGCAGGTTGGACTTTGATACAGATTTCTGCTGCCACCCTGTCAGAGACATGCTCAGTACCAGGCTTTCTCAGCCTCTTCTCTCTGAGCCTGTGATTTTTTTTTCCTTCTCATGGCACCAGCAGGTACCGAGTGAATATTCCATCCCTGAGTACATGTTGATTATTTGTTTTTCTCACTTTCTGACTCATATAATAATAGGATCACAGGAGCATTGAACAAAACCGCCTCATGTCATGATTATTCTCCCTTCTTTGTATTTCATCTGGAAATATCTGGATCTTTGATATACAGTCAGTGAAACTTTAATGCTAAAGACATATTGTCACACTGTGTAGGTGTATTCATACAATATAATATATAATATAATAAACTTTCAGCTTACAGTAACAGTTTGCCTTTGTCTGGTAAATATGCCTGAGTAGATTCTAGGGGTGGGTATTGGGTACGATACATTGCAATACTTGAGTACATTATTGCAATATTGTGACATATTGCATTATTCTACATAGATCACTGAGAAATTTAAAATGCAGCATAAAATATGTTGTGTATATGTACAGTACATATACTTAAATAAAATTTAAAAGTATTGCAATATATTGCCATATTGATATTTTTTTCCCACCACTTGTGGATAAACAATCATTACATTTGAACACGAATCATTATTATAGCAATATTGCTGACAAAGAAACAAACTGTTGAATAGGAAAACACCTTCAAATGTGTTAGTTTTGAAATAGACAAAGTACAAGCTTGCCACCCACACTGTGTTAACCTTTTCAAACTGTTGTAAAGAACTGCTGTCAGATCTGTGGGTTCTGCATTAGGAAGCAGTGAACGTCTGGGTCAGAGCGTCCTTCTCCAGCTGCAGTGAAAATGTCAAGTTTTCTGGACGCAAACATGCGTTCATTGGAATGACCTCAACGAGCTAAATGTAACACCTGAACCTGATTCTGATTTGTACTCATATTTTGGACTCTTTTGAACACTTCTGGTCTGTATTGCTTGTCAGTCATGATGTCAGTATTACTGTTTGTTATGCAACACGTAATGACACATCTTCTGTGTCTGTGTTTGAAACCGGCACCGTTACAGACCCGATAATCACAAGGAAAATTCAAATTAAACACGTCGTCAATTATCATGAAATCCTGACTGATTCTGTCACCCAGCCAGCAGGTTTCAATAATTAATGAAGACACTGCTGCAGTGTTATCCATGTGTAAAATCATTTAATCAACTGCATGGAGAAGATCCTCCATTCTGTTTTTGTGGATGACTCACTCATCCAACAGAACAGCAGTATGGACATTTTTGTGCAACTAGATTACAATCAGTGACATGTGAAGGATAGTTTTTGACTCTTCCTTTGTTGAATTGAAGATAAGTGACCTGATGATGACACTAGATGAAAAGAGATAATGAAAAAGTATGTAATAATTTATCCTAAAATGACACTTGAATATTATTAGCTGTAATGGCGATCCATTCAGTTGCCTTTAAATCAACCTGCAGGTTATGCTGAAGGAAAAGTCAATGGATCAGGGTGGATTAGTCAGGAGGATTAGTCCTCTGGGGAATATGACAAGACTAAAAGTTTTTTTTCTCCTCTTAAAATACAATTGTGTAGTATTTATTGTCCATTCAGGGCTACGGTAGAAGCATGGATATGGGCTCTGTGAAGCCCTACCATTTAAAAAATGTCCCAAAAATATCAAGGTTATTCTTTAAAGAGGGGCTTTAGTCATGAAGAATATGAGCAGTCACATAACTGCAGAAAACATCAGGTTCTATCAAAATGTGACTCTTATTTAAGTGTTTGATGCTGACACACGATTTCATGTTAAAACTGAGGCTGCTTGTCCCACGTCTCTCAATGCAAATGCTCTTTGTATTTATTAGAGGCAAGATATTGATATGTAATTGCTACATAAACCTTGCTGTATTATTGCTGTTATGGAGTTTTCTAAATTTAGGGGTTCTTGGGGGTCACTTCTGTTCCCTGTAAACAGAACGTGGAGTTGAGACATGGTTTTTCAAGGAAAACTGGTGGCTGTCTATCTCTGCGTTGGCCCGGCAACCAAGGGCAGAGGAGGCTGTCTGCGGCGGCCATTCAATGAAACGTAATGACTCCAATCAGCAAGACAACAGCGGTGCCAAACTAAGTAAAACAACTAGATGGGCTTGTCCTAGTGTGCCGTGATGTGAAGTAATGCTATATAGACGTATGGTGCCATGGTGGTATAAAATCGAGACAGAAGGTAGGAATATGAGGACTCGAGCACTGTCTTCTTGTACTCAACAATATATATTTCTCAATATTTTCTCAATATATATTTCTCCTGATATCAGAATGTTCAATAAATGTTACTTCTTGAAATGACTTCAGAGGCTCCAGGGTGCTCTTCTTCTGCCACCATCGACTGATCCATATTTCTCCTCATCAAGTACAATTAGTTTGTTGGTGCTGCTTAAATATTTCCATATTTACTAACCATCTTGCTGTTTTGTGCACTGAGTTAATTGTGAGTCTGCATAACACTGGTGTATTTATTTTAGGAAAGTGTCCTTGATAGATGAATCATTAAAGATGCATTAATCATTTCTAAACTGCTTCAGTAAAAAGTGTTTATGTGCATCACTATTGCAGCTGTATCCACACACACACACACACACACACACACACACACACACTGACACACACACACACACACACACACACACACACACTTGATTGTATGTGTTCCTGCTTCCACAGTGAGCTGTCATCCAAACACCAGTTAAAGTCCAAAGCATTTAATCATCTCTCCCACAATACTTCCCTCCTCTTTGTTCTTGCTCTTTTTCACAAAAGTTGTAGAGAACTCAGAAACCAGAAGCTTTACAGGAAAATAATACAAACCCGGATGATGTATTGACTCGCATTCATAGCTGAGATGAAAACCGATGCTCTGGTTGTGCCACAGCTATTTTGTGCCACTTTTAGACAAATGTTCGGTCTAATTCAGAATGCATTTTAATAATGTTTAAAAGATGCAAGAAAACTTAACTATTTTAGTGCCAGCACATTTATAAAACAGAAAGTGTCTTGCAGCATTTTTGCCCATATTGAATCATATTTCTAGACCCACAGAATATTTTATACGGTGACTCTGAAAAAACAGCATAGCTCAAATGAAAGAGGAGACTCTCTATTTCATCATGAAAAAAAATCATTTATTTTTACCTTGTTCCATTCTTGTTTTATCAGAGGTAGAGTAGAGGACACTTTCACTAAAATCACCACTTTTTGTCCTGTTTTGCTCTTTAATCTCGATCATCTCCACTTCCTGCTTTGATCTCTGTGGTGTATACTGTCTCTTTATGCTCCGACTACATCTCCCAGAAGCCCCAAAATTACTCAAAGGCTGTGGGAGACCATGATCAGTGAATTTCATTATGTATTCTTTCATACAAAAGGAAAAAATGCAAAAGTAAAACGAGGCTAACTGCATCAATTTCAACACAGTTTATGTACATTTCTGTGCTGATTATGATGTTCTTACCACAACCACACAGTCACAGAGAGATGGTTCAGTCAATTATTCGTCTCGAAAGGTTTGGAGTACAATTGTAGCAGAAATGCTTTTCCCCAAATTATATAAAGAAAAGATAAGGAGGACTGCTTCGTGCCAGAAAAGTCCACAGCAGAAAGTAATCAACATTTTTAGCTCTGAGTCAGGACTGCAACAAAAGCACAAGTTCAAAACCGATCAGTGAGTCTCGGTTTGAGTCCTTTGGGCTGAAAAGTGTTGAATGTGTTGGAACTATTCAGAGTTTTTTTTTTTCATCAAAACATACTGCTTTTAATTTGAAATATTTCTGCATTCAGACATTGTATTTTGTGTCATCCAGGATGTAAACTGTAAGACTTGTTCAGCGTAGATTTATTCCTCACAGGGAGGAGGGGGTGCAGCTGCTGGTCCTCATGTAAAACTGATGCCCTTAAAGTTTAAAGTTAGGTTGGTTTTCTGCTGCTAATGCTGCTACATTTTGATTTTGAGTCTTTGGTTTCTTTGCTTAGATTATTCCATAAACCAATGCCTTTCACAGAAACACAGCGTTCAGTAACTTTTGCCCTGAATCAGCCATCCATCTGTGCAGTCTATGGTTGCTGTGTTCAGCTTGGACATGGTAAACGGTTGCATGTTTTTCCTTCTGGGCACTATTAGGAGGAAATTGTGGGAGCGGACGGTCAGAAGGATTAGCTGGAAGCTCACTTACTTACTTTTACAGTAATATTCAAGATCTCTTTTAATGGCTCTCCCCTGATTTCACTGCTGTAATTTAAATATGATTTTTCCTGTTTCAGGATCTTCCTGAGAGTCTTATTTAAATGTTGTACAAATGATTGTGTTCTGCAAGGATTTGAATGCAAACATTCAGAATGTATTATATGCTATAGTGTAAGTAGTAACCAAATATATTAATAGATTGTCTGATACAACATGTTTTACATTTTTACCGTAATATAATCAAGATCCAGATTATTGCTTTCACTTGCACTTTTGCATATTATTCTATTAAGTAATTTTTATATCACTGATGTCTGATTTGTTTTTTGCGGGGGCGGCAGTAGCTCAGTCTGTAGTGACTTGGGCTGGAAATCGGAGGGTTGCCAGTTCAAGTCCAGGAGGAGGTACCAGCTCCTCCTCCTGGGCACTGCTGAGGTGCAAGGCACCGAACCCCCAACTGCTTGGGGTGCCTGGATAAGGGGCAGCCCCCTCACTCTGACACCTCTCCTCCAATGCATGTGTTTCATAACTTGTGTGTGAGATGTGCAACTGAGAAATAATAACGGAGTAAAAAAATGTAATTTCCTCATTGAGGGATTAATAAAGTAAGTCTTCTCCTTCTTCTTCTTCTTATGAAAGAGAAAACTCTTGAATTGATAAACGAACTCATACTACGTGTGTCTGATCTTTTTTCCCTTGGGCATAGTCATCAGTCAGACATTTAACAATAGTCTGATCATCACAGCTAAGTAGGCTAAGGGAAGGGTTAATTTGATGGTCAGGAGAAATATTTATAGATTAAAATAAATCGCCAAGAAGATGTCTTTTTTACCCAGTGGAACAATAAGTTGCTTAATCGTAAGCTACATGGTGACTGCTATCGGAGAAGGTAAGGTAAAAGCGGCTCCACTGATTAGATTTAGGCATATTTATCTGTCTTCTCTAAACATTTAACGTGACATATTTATAAAAGTGTTTATACTTTAGCAAAAAATGAGAAATATTTTATCATTCACAAACAGTTTAATATGATAATGAGCAATTTGTTGCAACATCCCATCTTTGTCCCATAGAAAGACATTGCTGAACGCTCTGACTTATGTCTTAAAGATGGTGCCCATGATTTGCATTGTCGCAACTGTCTCTCCATATGGCACTGGATGTGTGGAGCTCAGTGGAACGCCATGTGGCGCTAGGTGGAACTACATTCAGCTGGCGAGAGTCAGGTTACATGTATTGGCCATTGAGCTCATGTAGTGTCATTTTAAATTGCAGTGTTTTGAAATCGCAAACATGTGACTTTATGTCAGATTGTTGTGTCTTATGCAGAGGACTGCATTCTGTACACTTCAAAAGTGCCAGTTCGAATTGCAAAATGTGTGTAAAGCAGAATATGTGTTTAAAGTTTTGGAGATTTGGGATGAGGTTTTGCTCCCTGTGTGTCACTTTAAATATTTGTACTATCCATGTCATTTTAGTGCATTAGCAACTAGAAAAAACTGTAATGTGCAATACTATATTAATGTGCTGCTGTAACGATGCAAATTTCCCCACTTGTGGGACTAATAAAGGATTTTCTTATCTTATCTCATCTGTAGGCAGAACTACAAACAGTGAATGAAAACAGCCTGATTTAGCGAAGAAGCTAGATCACTTGATTAGTCATTAATTAATTGAAAACTAACTGGATATTTTAAAAGAAATGTCAGTGGTTCCAACTTTTCTACAGCACTTGCTGTATTTATTTCTCTGACAATAAAATTTATGTTTTGGGGCTTTGGGTTTTGAAATTACTGTTGAACAATAAGTATTTGAAAAATTCACCCTGTGTTCTGGGAATTTTCAAGCATTAGACGAGTAATGGAGAAAATGGTTATGAGCTAATTTTATTGTCTGAATTGGCTTGTCTTGATTGGTATGAAGTGCATCATTATTTTGGTAACATTTTTTATGCAAAACGAAAAGAGAAGTGTGTTTGTCAGTGTTATGTATCAACTAATGCTGATATAATCTTAATATCATTAAAATGCATGAGACAGTTGATATAACTGGAGGGTCAGACTCAACAAATACTTCATGTCAGAAGAGCCAAAGCCACTTTTCAGCAGTTGTGCTGTCCGTCATCATCATCATGCCTGACTCTGACTATTTACATATTCTACAGATGTTTCAAGGAACACAGGAGTGTAAAAACATTTTTTTTGTCTTCAGAATTAACATAAAAATACCTTGAAGGTAATCAGGAGAGCCATGCACACCTTGCAACCAGAGGTCACAGTGCACCGTCTCCATTTCAATAATGTCATGCATAAGAGTCATCTGATCCACAATGCCCCACTGCCATCATCTCAGGGATGTTTGTACCCAAGAGTGCTGCCATGACAACGACACTAATCAACCTGCTCGGTATGATTACGACAGGGAGACTAATTAAAGCACGAGGAGGGAAGCTGGGAACACCCACAGACACTCAGAGACAATGAAACACATGTTGTGACACATCGCATGAACTCATACATGGGTGAACACATTCATGGAGCACACATGCTAATTCATCTACAAACCTGAGGCCCATTGACACATATTTAATGGGATATGCAGATGCACTGAGATGCACACTGTAGGTTGTTGTCATTCAAAGCAGAAAATATTCCAGCTTAGATTAGAGCCATAAAACCAAAAACACATTTGGTAACATAAGACTGTTAATTCCTTAAA
Organism: Synanceia verrucosa; assembly: GCA_029721515.1. NCBI lineage: Eukaryota > Metazoa > Chordata > Actinopteri > Perciformes > Synanceiidae > Synanceia > Synanceia verrucosa. The sequence goes on along the minus strand of CM056560.1, from coordinate 4,761,819 downwards.
AATATGTGATGTATGGTCTCTAGTCACAACTAAGACATTTCTATTATATTCAAACTCAATTTAGCTATTTTTCTCTTTCTGTCACCACCCTGGAAAACTGACTCTTCACTATATTTGTGGGCAGATACAGCTAACCAAATCATTTCAAACAAGTTTTCATCAGGGGCTCAACGGAACAAATTCTCCATAGTCCAATTATTACTGTGCTCCAAGTGATGAGTTCAGAGAAACAAGTGCAGCGAATGCGAATACAAGACACCTGTCATTATTCATTCAACCCATTTGCAGTCTAATAATAGTCATAATGCTTATAATCAGTTATTTCTTTGTGACACCAGGAAACATAAATATCATCAGAAGCATTAATGCGATGCCTAAACTTTGCTCAGTCATCATCGGTCCTGATGTGGGTTACCTGTCAGTCTGCAAAAAAAGTGTCAGTGTCAACGGACACCGAAGCAGAACTTTAATATACATTCTCTCAGGACTAAGTTTTTTTTTTTTTATATATAAGCAGGTCGCCGATCGCAGTCTCCCGCACCCTGTAAGTAATTTTGGGGCTTCTGGGAGATGTAGTTGGAGCATAAAGAGACCATATACGCCACAGAGATCAAAGTAGGAAGTGGAGACGATCGAGATTAGAGAACAAAACAAACAGAATCTGGACAAAAAGTGGTGATTTTGGCGAATGTGTCCTCTACCTCTGATAAAACAAGAATGGAACAAGATAAAAACAAACATTTCTTTCATGATGAAATAGAGTCAGAGACATAGTAGAAAACATTCTGTTGGTCTTGAAATATGACCCAATATGGGCAAAAACACTGGCACAAGGCACTTTCTGTTTATTTAAACGGCTGGCACTCAATGCTGAATATCTAAATTATTTAGATTATTTTAGTCAGTGGCAAAAGATACACAAAAACACGTTGACAAAAAATGTTTGAATTGTGAAACCAAAGAAATCCTTCCTCTGAGGCAGGAGACAAATCAAAAGTAGTCTTAGTAATAATGACACTGAAAGCAACACGACAGGGTAAATGTCTATGAAAAGTACTGGAAAAATATCATTATAATTTTGAAATTGTTTCTTTTGTTCGACTATCAGCCCAAAACCCAAATACATCAATTCCACTTCTGGGAGGAAAAAAGCATAATTGAGAATGCAGTTTAGTCAAATGGGAACATCATCTTGTAGGAGAAAGGACTGCAATTTAACAGCATACAGGTTGTAAATAGAGGATGTTTGACAAAAATTTAAAATTAAGTGTTGCTGAAGTTCAACCAGCAACCCTTGAACTGCACAAGAACTTTGGTCCAAACCACAAAATAGCAGCATGTAGCCTTGTTTTGTTTTCCAGGCATATACTTTGTTCTACATTTATATTTTAAGCAGACATGTCTCTGGCACTAATTACTGCTTGTCCCCTGAAATGTGTCACATAATGTAGGTAGTCAGTCATGACAACAATGGGTGCACTCTTGTTGGTATAGTGATTCCTCACATCCCACAAAATGTTTTAATATGGAAGCAGCTTCATGTTTTTTTTTTAATTGGCCTAAATGATGTTTTTTGGGAAAAAAAATGTTGCTAATGTCAGGTTAAAATGAGATATATTTAAGTGTGTTCCACTTTACAAAACATCTGTAAGGTCAAGTAATTTGTTAAAGCAGTGTTGTTATGATGCTGGTGTTATCAGAGGACGACAAGCACTCATATATCTCGTTACTACATAGTCCTGATGTTAGTATGCATGGTGACGCTCTCAGGTCACTTAGAGGGGTGTGTGTTTGTCTCGCCAGGTGTGCACCGTTGGCAGTGCTCTATTCATTCCCTAATATCTCCTCTGTGCCAGTTGTTTCGCTGAGAAAATGTGATAACACACTTTCTCTCTCTAGAGCTCAGTTTTTCTTTTTTTTCCCCACACTCACTTTCTCTTCCTTCAGGCTCTGTGTAGAGTTTACATTTCCTTCTAAATGAAGGCTCCAGTGCAGGGCAAACATTTACAATTTAACACTAATACATACACACATAGCCTGCTTGCTGCAAAAGGTACATGATGTTATGAGTCAATTTATTTGAGGCGAGATGACTATGAATACATGTGACCATAATGTCATGCACACCACCTCATAACAATAGGCTATTGCAATCCATAGTGCAGTTTAATCAATATGTTTTGGTAACAGTAGATCAAATAACTGTGTAATGCAGGAAAGCATCACTTATAGTGATGAACCCATTGAATTAATTACTGAATTTTTAGCTTCCTTCAGCTTAGTGGAGCATTTCAGTGTCTCTTCTTGTTGTTTCGTTGTCAATACTTTACTGTTTTAGGTCCATTCAGGAAAGATGCTCTGATAAATACATTGTTTTCTTGCCCAGCACCGAACAGCAGACAGAGAATGGCTGTTTCCCACTTAAGATTGCTCTTATGAGATGCGAGTGCAATTAAGAAGGTCTTAGCTAAGAAGAGTTGCTAAGTGCTTTAAGACGCTCCTAAGGAGCTGATCAATTCCACTGTGCTGAAACTAAATCAATCAATGTCAGGCAAATCGATCACCCACCATTTAATCAGCACATAAGTCACACATGATGCAGCTACCTAACAAATCAATCCCTTTTTCATGAGTAAAACAAGACTGTAACTAAATAAGAAGTAGTCTTGGTAAAAGAATCATGAGGAAATGATCTAATCTCTATCATCTCCACTTCCTGCTTTGATCCCTTTGATCCCATGGCGTAAACTGTCTCTTTATGCTCCGACTACATCTCCTCCCGCAAAAAAAAAAAAAAAAGCCGCCTCCACCTGAAAAAGCCAGGTTCAGTCTCTCCACCCCGGCCTGTCTTTGCCATCTCAGCACCTTGTTAAGATTCCTAGCAGACACTGGGAGGCGTCAGGAAAGAGGAGTCACTAAACGAACAGACACATTGTTAATTTCCCTCCTCTGGGTACAGGCTGGACAGGCTTGAAGTCCAATTCAGTTTGGGGACGGAACAAAATACTGTCACTAATATTAGCTTCTTGACCGTGTTGTTCTCTTTCGTCCTCTCCGTCCATCTCCCTGTCATCCTTTCTACTTCCAGAGCAGAAAGTAAAAATCCATACAGCCATATATTTATCAGTTCTGTCCTTTCTCACTTCTTTCTAGGCACTTTTGCACTCTCTGTCCCTGTCTTCTGTGGGTCTTAGCCCAAATCAGCTCATCTCAGCCTTTCAGTCTGCCTCCCGCTCTTATTTTTTGGACAAGTTAGACACGTAAGTAGACTCCTAATGTGGAAAAAGAAGCTTATTTCAAGTGGCTCCAATAAAACCACTCATATATAATTTCAGATAAAGTACTTTAAGAAAATAAAACTGCTAGGAACTCTAATAACGTACATCTGTAGCCTCAAGCAGGGCATGACTTTATAAGGACTTTGTAATGGCACCTATAGGTTTAGCTGTAGTTTTCAACATTTGAAAACATTTTTCCTGCAGCCCAATTCAGAAAACTGCTCCAAATTGCTAAAGATAGACTCCTCAGACCAGCTCTTGACAAATGTCCCACTAGGTGTTTTCACTCTGGCATAGCTGTACAAAACTTTATTTCAAAAATGCATGACATAGATACAAATAATAGCTTTGCATCACAGCCCTATTACAGGTTCATACAGTAAAAAGTCAGTTATGCTGCCTCACTTCCAGAGTTGTTGACACCCTCAGATTTTTCTTGTGTGTAGCAGCTGATGCTGTGGCCTAAGGTGCTCTGATGCTTTGTTTCTCCTCATTTGGCCTTCATAGCACATTTGGCAAATGAGACAATTTGGGTCTGTGGTTGTTCTGCCTGAACCAGCTCCTAGGCCTGCTGTTACTATACGGACTAAATAGTCAGGTTTTGATGTAATGCAACATTGTTTCATGTGAACTGCTAGCCTAGAAATCTAGACGCAGGGTGGTCTAGTGGAGCACCATGGGAGATAATCCTGGCTACGGCAAAGAATCTGTCAGACCAATCACAATGCTCTATCTGCATAGCGAGTGGTTAAGGCGGGTTTAGCACGATGACGACAGGGCTGCGTCACACTGTAGATAACAGAACAACCAAGATGGCTGTGGCTAACGAACAGTGGTCATTTGAGTCGGCTCTGTCATTGATTTTGGGAGAGTTAGACTTGGGCTTTTCTTTGAAAGGTGAGCAGAAAGAAGCATTCAAGTCATTCATTTTAAAGAAGGATGTATTTGCTGTTTTGCCGACCTGCTACGGCAAGTCTAAAAGGATCGCTCTGAATACATCCCATTACCCATTGTTCTGATTGATCATAGCGCTGGCGTATTACGTGTAGAGGCGGTTGGTCCCACCCACAGGCTTCAACTCTGCCTATGGACTGCCCTCAGACTATACATTTGATGTCATCGTCTGGCTTGTCAGGTGTAGGCTGCCGATTGGGGGTGGAGTGTCTGTTTAGTAGTGTAGGTGATACTCTAATCCCACTCCACCCTGCTCCCCTCCTTCCTCCTTGTTACCCTGTATCTGTCCGTCTCTCTCAGACTGAATAAAATCATATCTACAGCATCTCTTTCAGGGAAAAGGGAGGAGAGAAAAAGATTGTGTGTATGTGAAAGACAGGGAGATAAACTCTCCTTTGCCTTCCTGCTGGCTCTGTTTCAGTGCTCTCCAGATTAACTGCTGCACCCTGACCTTTAAAACATCCCCTGTTGAGCTCAGAGTAGCTCACAGGGGCATGCTTCGTTCCAGAGCCTTTATTTCATCAGGGCAGTGCCATAGTGCACTGATTTAGTTGATCCAAATGATCCCATTTTCCATAACCAGTGGATTTTCTTTCCTGTGACCTGCTCTGTAAATGTAAAAACTTAACTGGGCAAAATACTGCTACAGCTATAGCTAAACTTAAATGCATGGTTTAAACTGCAATTATGCCACAGTGGTACAACATACTCCACCATTTTAAAAGTCAAATTTAATACTTTTTAAGACCTCAACAAACATAATTTCAGACCCAAAAATATCATAACAATTTATTTGGTAGAAAATAGTAAATTCATTGTAGGGCTTGAGGCCGATGCTGATATTGATATTTAGAAGGAACAAAAATTCCTCTTAATCTCACGTTTTGTTCTACAACTTTAATTTCACAACTTTCAAGAACAAAGACGTGAACTTTGAGAACAAAGCAATGTACAAAATTGCTGTAAATCTCTCAAAAAAAATTATTTACCATTACATTAAACGTACCTTCTGAAAATTTAATACCTACAGCAAATTTATGCTTAATATATTATTAAGACAACTTAAGACTTTAAATACCCACATTTTAATTTAAGACTTTTTCAGGATCTGTGGGAACCCTGATACTACAATATGACTTTAAATTGAATTCCACTTTTTTAACTTGGCACAGACAGCCAACTAGTATCTGAATGTTACCTGACAGTTTGTGGTGTCATACTTGTGAGTTTCACCAACCTCTTGCTGTGTGAATGTGAAGTGTTTGTCTGAGGATGTGTGTTGGTGCACAAACAAAGCTGGACAGGAGGACTGCAGACTGCAGCTGGCTCACTATAAAGTGGAAACCAGCATGCGAACTTCACAGCAAGCTGAACAGCTTATGACCGGACTGTGGTCAAACAACAGGCCCAGTGCTACTGTTGCACCTGCTCTCCCTCTCTAACCCTTCTGTTGCTCTGTGTTGTCTTGCCCATTGGCTGCCCTGGTCCTGTGTAAATGGACACACAAGCTCAAGTTCAACAGCAACAGCAACTGTTAAATCTCCAGCCAAATGTCACATGATAGTAGTTTACTGAAATTAGCCTCTCAAAAACATGTTGGCATGGCTCTTTAACTCTGGAGTACAACAGTGCTTTAATCCTCTTTATTATTGTGTTAAAGCTACAGTCTGTCATGTTATATAGGGGCATTCAGACTGAAACTTCCAACTTGAAACTCGGAAATTCTGACTTCCGAGTGGAATGCAGCATAAGCAGAGATCAAAGCAGGAAGTGGAGATGTTGGGATCAGAGAGCAGAGCACTCGGTACTAGAAAAAAAGTAGTCTTTTTGGTGAAACTAGCATCTTCAGATAATGTAAGAATGGAACAAGGTGCAAACAAATGTTTTTTTTTTCATGATGAAATAGAGTCTTTTCTTTCATTTGAAATGCTGGTACAAGCCCCTTTCTGTTTTCTAAAAGGGCTGGTACTTAATGAGTTAAGAAGAAGTGCAAGTAATCCATTCGGTCACTGATGAGCGCATACACATAAGACAACACAGGCTTTTGGGTCAGAATTCAGTACAAACATTAAATAAGTAATAATTGCCAAAATGTGAACTAGAAATGCATTTTTTATAAATCAGTCATAAAGCAACAAGGACATACTCCCTCACTGGCTTCCCACTCTGAAATGCTGCCAGGTGAATGGTGTGTGTACCGTCAACTCAAGCTGGCAAAAGGAAGCATGTTTAGACTTTTACAGCCTTTTGATGGAACATACTGTATTTTACTCCTGTCAGCTGTAGGTGTGTGAGAATGATCCAACATGCCTGACACCATCATCTTAGGTTTCATCCCTGACCCTTAGACCTCACTGGGACGTAACGTAACGAGGGGCTCATCCTGGATTTCTCCCTCCTGGCTCCCAGAGTAGTGGACAGCCACAATGATGTTGCATGAATCAGGAGGAGGAGGCAGAAAGTGGTGCACCAATCAGTGTGGCTGAAAACAGACACCATTCAGGTGTTCATGGAGCAAGTTAGATATTTATATGTGAATCGTTAGACAGTGGGACAGGTTGATTTAGAGCTTGGAAGAGTCCAGATTTGTTAACCTTGGAGTCAAAGCAAAGAGCCCAATCGGAGTGTCCTGGTTAATTTTTTGAGTACCAAAGAAGTATTTGAACATCATTTAAAATCCAACGCTTGAGTGGCATAGACTTGTATATACGTCGGCAGCTGGCAAAAGATGATGCTCTCACACGCTCTGTGAGTAATTTTGGGGCTTCTAGGATTTGTAGTCAGGAGATAAAGAGACAGTATATATACCACAGAAATCAAAGCAGGAAGTGCAGATGATTGAGATTAGAGAGCAAAACAAACTTCTGAAGTAGGGTTTTTTGGTGAAAATTTTCTCTACTCTACCTCTGATAAAACAAGAATGGAACAAGTTAAAAACATTTTTTCATGATGAATTAGAGAGTCTCTTCTTTCATTTGAGCCATTCTGTGTTCTCAGAGTCATAATATAAAATATTCTGTGGGTCATGACTCAAAATGGCACATGCCACGTTTGTTTTTATAAAAGGGATGGCACTCAGTGAGTTAAAGAGAGAGATGTTGAGGAGGGGTTGATGATAGCCTGCCATGACCATATCATGGTCCTCCTTCCCTTACCTGTAGGGTATATTATTATTCATATGAGATATTGATACAGATTAATCTTTTTGCTGTGGGTTAGTTTGAGTATGGTGATTGGTCAGGAATGTAAACATCAGCTACTCATGCCTAATGGCGCTTTTCCACAGGCACAGTACGGTATGGTACAGCTCCACACGGTTGGGGTGCTTTTCCACTAATACCTGGTACCTGGTACGAGGAACTTTTTCATACCTCCTCAGCCCTGGTTGCAAGCAAGCTGAAGCGATCCGAAAACCTGATGTCAGCTGACTGCCTTCCACTGATTGGCCAATGAGTGTCATCATTGGAAGCATCATTGGATGCTTGACATCCGACTAGACTGTAAAAGCCAAACACAACTCGACCCCGCCATTTTTAAAACCGGCAACTGCTACGCTACTGCTACACAAGAAAATGGCATCGCAGAAAACCATGATCGAACGTTTGTGACGACTCCGCCCATGCTGAGGAGGTACTATGAGTTAGTCAGTTGTAATGGAAAAGCACCAAAAATGAGCCGTGCCGTGCCGTGCTGTTACTGTGTAGTGGAAAAGTGCCATAAGTCTATTGAAGGCAGCACAGGACAAGGGATTTTTATTTTAGCATAAACTCCAGGAAGTCACTCTATGTGGATGAATTAAAATATTGAGCTATAACAAGGAAATTAGTACAAATCAGAGATGCTGATAGGCATGAGATGTGAAATCTAAAACATACAGTATCTTCAGTCATGGGAATAAAAAAAGATGAAAACTTACTATTTTACGTTCATGTTTTCAGTAGCAAATTATGCATAAATGAGAAACAAACACAAGAACTAATGAAACTACTTAAACAAAAATAACTGCAGCAGTAGTGGGTAGAAAGTGTTGTAGCCTGTACAAATATGTTAAATTAGGACTGTGCCAGCCACCCTCCACTCCATTACACTCCAGTGTGCATTCACATATAGCACATGAACGCACAGACAGCTGCACAAACCCAATGCCAACACTTGAACTCAGACAGACGCTGTCTCCACTCTGTCCTCTTTCATCGCCCTCTCATGAAGTGAATCACAGTGCAGCCACAAACACAGACAGTCCTCAGCTCTCCTCCCATCAGTACTCTCTCTTTCCTTTCTACCCGTTCATCCTGCTCCCAGTGTGTGTACAGGATAATATAAAGATCAACTGATTTCCCTAAATCCCTAATCAAATATTACACTTATGTAGTCTTTGTGTACATTGTTGTTAACATTTAGTTTTGTCCTTTAACTCACGTTTGTGGTTACACTGAAATTGTATGTCAGCGTTTTTGCCCATTTTGAGTAATGTTTTAAGACCCACAGAATATTTTGTACTATGTCTCTGAAAACACTGAATAGCTCAAATGAAAGAAGAGACTCTCTATTTCTTAATGAAAAAAAAATATTTGTTTTTGCCTTGTTCCATTTTTGTAGAGGACATTTTCACCAAAATCACCACTTTTGTCCAGATTCTGTTTATTTTGCTTTTTAATCACAATCATCTCCACTTCCTGCTTTGATCTCTGTGGTGTATACCATCTCTTTATGCTCCGACTACAAATCCCAGGCTGTGTGAGAGCGCCCTCTAATGACAGCTGTCAAAAACCACTTTGATGTAAATATACGTCGATGGCATTCAAGCGCTGGATATTACCTATGAATACGTCAGTGGCACTCAAAGAATTAATTGTTGGTAGTCACGATCTTTGTCATTTTCTAGCCTTTGTTTCTTGCAACATCAATAGTATCAACATTAGCAATTGGCAATAAGAACAAGTAACTGAATTGAAATAAAACTATATTCTGGCTGATGAAATATGCTGGAAGACATCCAGTACTCTGCTCTGGGTACATTAAAATTTGATGAGAACAGTTTATGTGGTTGGTCATTATTGAAGGCCAGCTGTTTTATCAATATCCATAATCTGTGCCAGATTTCAGCGTAATGCATAAAGACAGAGATGCTTCTTCTTTCTTTGTGCTCATTGTTCAGTGTAGTTTATACCATTCTTTGAATAATAAGTTTGTCTTTGCTTACACTCTTTACATTGCTCTGCCTTAATTAGTGCTTCTTATCCCTCGTATTTTCACTTTACTTTCTCCTTGTACATTGATTTGTGAATAATGCATGCACAATTCATCATAGGCTACTTCAAAATACAGCTCATGTTGTGTCTCTGTGGGAACTGCAGAACAATAATACCACAGCGAAGATAAATGAAAGATACTGTGGAATAAAACTGTGGTGACCAGTAAATACAGAGAAGGACATATGGATGAAACAAATTCTTATACTGGATAGAGTTTAATATAGCTATGTAGTTGCATTTCAGTAGTTTTTTTTTTCTCTCTGCTCATGTGTTTGGAAGTGCAGGAACCACAACAGCAGCCATTAGACACACACATTCATAATTTATTTCTACAGCTGCTGTTCCACTTTCTGTTGTCCGGACATGGATGGACAAACTTAGGTCCTGTAAAAGAAGCCAAAAAGACAAAAAAGAAATCAAATTTTATTGAAATTAATGAAATAATCTCTTGAAACTTATTTTGAGGATTAAAGGCTTATGGTTTCCTGGTTTAATTACCCCAAATACAGTAGATGACCAACCGGGATGGAATAATGAAGCCTCCCTTTAGAATTAGTGTTGGGGCTCCATTGCCGATGGCACTGAACACCAGCTGCTGCAGTAGTTGAGGGTAGAAAACTAGTTGTACTGAAGATAAAGCAGGACGTTGATGGAAAAATAAATGAAGTTTGATATATTTTCCCTCAGGTAAAACTAAAGTTTTATTTAAAACTCACAATATAAAATGAAAAAGTATTTAGGAGATGTACAAAAATCCCTCTGGAGGACATTTAATGACACTTTTCAATTAAAACCAAAACATGTCAGAAAACGCAGCTATCAAACTGGCAACATGAATGATGCTGTACAATTATTGTGCTCCCAGAGGAGGAAGAAACACTGGACTGTGTGGAAAACCAGGCACAATAGCTGTCTGCTTGGCAGCCAACTGACAACCATTACATATCATGAGTTTGTATGAGAGAGTTCGATGAAGAGGAGGAAGATGGAGGGAGAGATAAGAGGGATGAAGGATGAGAGCAGCGAGGTGAAGCGAGAGACGCTTCCTGTGAAAAAGCTGATATGAGTGGAAACTGTTTAGGGTGAGAGATACTGCTGGGTGGAGGTTTGATATCGATAGTTCATATTAGAGTTTATTTTTATCAATTATTTACACAGTACCTAAGTACTGCAATTGCAAAATTACAGTACCTAACACTAGTACTTGAGACACAAAGGTTTTCAAAGGTTTATACATGATTATCTACGTTATTATTACTAGATAATGACCCAAAACTCTATAGAGAAAACTTGCCGTAATAGAAATTATTTTATGATTTACACAGTATTTGTATGAAGATGAATGAATGAGTGGATTATTTCAGTTCCATTCCATTATATGCGCTTTGACTTAACACTAATAAAACTCACACAGTAAAGAAAAAAAACACAATAACAAACTGTGACTGAAAAAGGAACAGACTGAAGTCTTGTTTTTGTCTATTCATTGCCTTTTATAAAAAGGTTAAATAACCTATAACCAGATTATCAGTAATGAAGACAACTTACCCTACACTGTTCTGCTCAATTTAAATGTTCTGGAAAATTCTGCACTGTAAAATCCTATTCTGCAAATAAAGAAAGCAGATTTGTATTTGTTTACAAATAAACAACAATATGGTGAATGTGTGTATGCGTTAATTATCTTCCAATAATTAATTTTAAATTTCTGCTGCAAATATTACATCTCCTCTGCTAATATGGATGTCTTATATTTTATATTTTCATAATTGTATATTTTATATCTTTATTTTTATTTCTTATTTATGTGTGTCTTTAAGCTGAGAGACTCTACAATATTTTGTCATGCTTGCATAATGACAATAAAGACTCTTGAATCTTGAATCAATGATACAAACTGACTTTTTATTGTGTTATTAGTTTCTTATGACTGCTTCTGTAATGGCCCTCTTGTAACAAACCACTCCACTATATCTTGACAAAGCAAGTCATTATTTAATTTGAATTGAACACAATTAATGTAAAGACATGGGGCTCAGAATTTACATAAATAACAAAAAAAAAACATCCAATCAGTGCCAGCAGAGTGCCTTCCTTTGTTAAAACACCATGTACGTCTTCCTTTAACAGTAGCCTGAGTCATGAAGCCTATTGTAGCACATTATAAGGAATGCTACTTTATTAAAAGTGGCACACATTCATGTTTTGTTAAGTCTTCATGCTGCCGTTATTCTGAACAGTCTTGAAAGAGTAGTTTCTTAGCAACAAGTCGCGGACCAGCTGCCATTCAAAAGTGGAGAGGAAAAACCTTTTCTGTGGCTCTGCAGCCACTTTTAAAGGGATCACTTCAACTTATACAACAGCAGATTTATTTCTGCACAATAACCCTGACTGCACCGCGGCTCTGCTCTGTGTGTGTGTGTGTGTGTGTGTGTGTCAGTGTTTTCACTTTGCTCTGCCAATAATACCAGCTAAACACACACACACAAACACACAGGAAGTCTTCATGGAGCAAACAGGCCGATCCAGAGGCCTGAACACTCATTAAACCCCATCTCGACCTCCCTAACACCAAGACAATGACACACAGAATTACACACTCACATGTCCACACACACACGCACACACACACACACACACAGTCAAACAAGCACAGCTCAGTTTGGTGGTCTTTGAAGCTGAGCGCTAAATCTGATAGGCTGATTTCTCTCTCTCTCTGATATTACCTGGATCATTCATGAAAAACTATGGATGGTGATATGAGTCAAAATGGTGCACAATGTGCTTTCCAGAATAAAAAATAAAAACATGAGTCAACAATTACAAAAACAAAATCAATGACAACACATATGCACAAAAAAAAAACACAAAACAGCAACAGAGTAGTCAGAGACAGTCGAGCCAAAAGCTAGCCTGAATAAGTGTGTTTTTAACTCAGATTTAAAATATATATAAAAATATATCATCTGTCCAGACTGCAGTGCTCATCTTTTGGAGTTAGATAAATGTATGTGTGCTGGTGATAACGTCATGCAAGGGGCTAGCTTGAGGTTAGCTTCAGGCATGAGCAGACCTGCTCATGAACTTGTCCTTCGCTGACCACACACACACACACACACACGCAAACACACACACACACAAAAGCTCAACATTCAATTGTGAGCCAAATATATTACTTTTGCAGGAGGGAAGAAGGGGGATAAAGCAGCAGAAAGAGGCTGGAAGAGAAGCTTCGAGGGTGGGACTGAATGGGAGAGAGGCAATTCAGACCATATGAAGGAGGAGACACACTGAAGAAATTCACTGTGATTCAGCTGTAATGAGAATAGTTACGAGATTGGATGAAGGAGGAGAGAGAAGAAAATAGAGGGATAAAAGAGATCAAATAGAGATGGGTAAGAATAGAAAAAGAAAGGTAGAATGGCACAAGAAGACAATCTGCATTTCTGCATTACAGAGCAAAACAGAATCTGGACAAAAAGTGGTGTTTTTGGTGAAAGTGTCCTCTACTCTAGCTCTGATAAAACAAGAATGGAACAAGGTAAAAACAAACATTTTTTTCATGATGAAATAGAGAGTCTCTTCTTTCATTTGAGCTATTCAGTGTTTTCAGAGTCATAGTACAAAATATGTGTAAAATATGATTCAAAATGGGCAAAAATGCTGGCACAAGGCACTTTCTGTTTTATAAAACGGCTGGCACTCAATGAGTTAATAGCATTAGCACTAGCTGTGCTTCCTCCATCGGTTGTGTAACCCTCCTAATGTTTGTGAGTCTCTTGACTTTTTTTTTTTTTAACAGGAAACTTGATTATGCCAATCACTGTGTGATATTCAAACCCTGTCTCCTATATTTATTTTTGGGAAATGTTTGCTTATGTGGGTGAGGATGCAATATTATCTGTGATGACAAGTGTAAAAAAAAAAAAATCTGAAGAAAGGAGTATTGTGTAACAACATAACACTGCATTCAGACCCTTTTGCTCAATAAATCTAACAAAACAACCTCATATTCTTGTGAAAGTCAAAGTAACCGCACAATAGCTGAGTGTCAACATAACTACATAACCTTTTATGTAATAGCACAAAATAAAAGCTCCATTTTATAATTACATTTAAATGAACCTTCTTGCATAATGAATAGGTCTAAATGTCATGTCGGCTCAATCTACTTCATGATGGAGGAGAATAATGTGCACTCAATTTGTTTTCACAACAAGTAATCTTCCTGCCTTCATGTTCATTCACTGCTTCCTGCTCACTTTGCTGTATTTACTGCCATCGGCACAAATCCCTCTCTCATCCCATTAGTCCCAAACGGCAGATTTTGCATCAGGATTTGATTGGCTGCTTGAAATTACAGCTTGTAATCAGAAGAAACGTTCATCTAGCGGGGAATGTTCAGATGTCCAATGTATTTTTTACATTTGTTAGCTATAGATTACAGTTTATTTATGTTTGCATTCTTATTCTGTATTGATGTATTGTTTAGATTGCTGGTTTTGCACTATACTGCATTTTTGCATTGTTCTGCACCGTATGTATTTTTAAAAATATTTAAATCTACTTACTTTTCCCACTGTGTATGGCAACTGTTGTGAAAGAATTTCCTTCGGGATAAATAACGTAAAATGTTATCTTATTACATCTGGATGTAGTTCTCCATCGTTTCTTCTTTTGTCTCTGCCCTCTGTCATTTCTGATGCAGTGGCATCATTAGGCCTCTTTTAGGGGGGCTTATACATGTACAGTACGTACATATAGCCAAATTAGCCTCACCTGGGAACTAAGACCCCGTCCTTAAAACCTTGTGATGCCTCTGGAGGGTGTTTTTAAAAAAAACAAAAACAAAAACAAAAACAAAAAAAACAGTCCAGTCTGTTTGAGTGAAAGCTAATGTCCAAATTTTTAAGCTTTTGCAGAAAGTGTTGCAGGGAGAAGGAGATCAAGCAAATGTTTCTACAGAAAGAAGCAGAACATTGGATGTTCAGGTTCACTTCAACATAATGAAAAGGACTAAACACTCTTCTGCTGCCTTTCTCCCTGCTTCTTGGTTTATCAGTTCCTTTTTTGCCATGCCTTTCTTGTTTTCCCTCTCTCTTTAAACCTGTTTTACTCCCTTCTTGCCTTGTCTTTTCCTTTTCTCCCTCACAGATAAATTGTTACTAGATCAGCAAATTAATTTTCCAAGAATATGTTAACGCTTCATGTCCTCTGCCCCTGTCAAAAACCTGTGAGAAAGATGAGAAAATAGAGATGTGATAACAAGTGTGAATGTTGCACCACAGGGGTGATTATAATTAGACTTCAGTTTGGTGAAAGTGGTATAATTGCGCAGGCACACACACAGACACACCTACAAAATCCTGCACTCATGCCTCGAGTTTTGCCCCATTTTCCTTGACTCTGCTATTTTTTGCCTTCTCACCTGGATATTTTCTCAGGCATTGTTAAACCTGACCCAGTATTTCCAGCTGCTCTGGAAAACTGTAAAAAAACTTCTGTGCTGGACAGCATTAGATGGTTTTTGCATAAAAAGAAACACCTTAATGTGATGCTGATTTTGTAAGACAGGTTTGTACATTCAGTTTCAGTCTGATTCATCTGCGCAGTGATAGCCTAGAGATGGGCTGAGTTTTTACTGTTTGGTAGCTTGTTCAAATTGACAGACTACCACAGAAAATGTTGGAGGTCAGCAGTAGACCACTATGGTTCTATCTAACTATGAAGTGCTGACTTGAAATGTGATTATAACACAGCCTTATATGTTATAATCTTGAATCTAAATGACTGTTTGTTTGGATAATAAATTATTTTTTTGGAAAAGTAATTTTCTGTGGATCTGCTTCTTTGGGTGATGCGACAATTAGCAGGCAAGCACTCGAGAAGGGCATATGGATAAATGCTGAAGCAATGCAGCAGTAAAAAGCACTACTTATTTTTGCAGCATGACTAGCAATATAACCAATTATTTGTAAGAACTTGTTGGTCTGCCTTGATTAAACCAATGACAGTTTAATATTAGGACTTTGGATGTATATAGAACAGTACACTAAACAGCAAGGGAAGTTAAGAGGCAACATTTAAATAATGCTAAACCACAGAAGAGAAATAAAGCTGGGGCTCAAAAGTTTGGTATATCCCAGTCAGTGGTGCAGTGTACGCGATATGCAGGTATACACCGTATACCCGCTATTCCATGGGAATTATGTAGCTACACATGGGATCAGAGTATACCCACTAGAATAAACCAGACTACACCACTGATCCCAGTGTACTCAATTATGTAAGAGTATATTTTTTTAGGTTCTTTCACGTTGTGCTTTGCCAGACTTGCTGAACACTTGTTGAGTAAATGTCTTAAATACATACCCATGGTGTTCCTAACAGCTCATACAAAGTCTTCTGCTTTTACAATCTGTCCCCAGCAACCCTAATTTTTTTTTTCAATCCATCCAGAGGACACTCAACTTTACTTTTCACTCTTCTATCACTCTGCTTTCCACACACATACATTCAGCTGGGTGACTGCCCACCTCTTCTAACTCAACCTTGACAAAAGTGAGATATTGCTCTGTCTGACAAATGTTGTCTTCTGCAAGACCTCTCTATCAGGACTGACAGCACCATAAGGACACCTGCCCAGACTAGCAAGAATCTCAGATATGATTCCAGGCTGCCAATTGCCATGCAATGCTGGCATCACAGCCACAGCTCCTTCTGTATGTCAGACCCCTGTTGAAGTTGACCTCTTTCCAGTTTAATAAAATACCTGCTTTCTCCCATGTCACCTCAGCTCCTCCTCTACGTCCCAGAGGCAGCTCACATCAAATTCAGAAACTTCGGTTCTGCTGTACAAGTTGCTAACTGAGGTGCAACCCCCCTGTATACCTTCAAGACGTGCTTAGCTCTTCCCTCCCAGCAGACACCGGTCTGTAACTCCTCTCTTAGCTCGACTCCTCTCCCTCAAGGCACCTTGGTGGTGAAATGACATGCCCACCCCACACAGAACTCAACTGCCTGTGAGAAAAACTCATTTCTTCCAGGAACACTTCATATCCCCCTCTGAGCTACCCTGCAGGTCTCTTGACCCCGTTCATTCTCCTTTCATGTGCGAAAAAAATCATTCTCCATTTCCCCCTTGTTTTGTTTCTATCTAAAACAGTTTATTGGGAAGGTGCTGCCATTACATGACAATCCACTCTGTGGGGTTGGAGAATTGAGGAGGTGAAATATATTAAGTAGCTGCGTTGTGGATCCATTGGTATGCTGTCAGCTGAATTATCCGTGTTTCTCTTCATCAATAAGTAGGATATATTGCATAAAATTGGGCCCTCAAATGGACTGAGAGTCAAAAGAATTCAATATCTACAAGCTTAAAGCAGTATACATTTTGTTCTGGGGCCTGTTAAAACAACACTGACATATTGTATTACTGTATGCACATTGGAGTGTTACCATTAATCTAATTATACATGACAATATTCCGTTTTATGTGGCAAAAGTAATTGAGATGCATTAAGATAACATATAGATTCTTATGCACAGTCAGTATACTTTGAGTTGATAACCGTGAAAAAAAATAATCACATAATAAAAAAGCTTATTTGAGAGGAAAAATATTAAGTTTCTTTGGCTGTAAAACACCTTACTGTTTTTAAGTTTACCTTAGCATTGTTTAGTGTTGGGCAGGGGTGGGAATTGACAAGGACTTCATGATACGATACGTATCGTGATACATGAGTCATAATATGATACATTATTGTGATATTGCGATATATTGTAATATAGAAATTTTCCTAAATGCTAGAATAAATGCACAAACAAATCAGCACATTCAGCTGCCTCATAGTGTCATGACACATAATAATGTCATAGTACATAAAGGAGTCTGATGTTGTGCATGATGAATAAGTACAAAGATGGTTTTTCTTTGGTGATTTGGGTCCTATAAATGATATCAAGAAAGTAAGGAAAGGAGAACATCCATTTATTCTGCAGCACATTATTCCAAGATGTTTAGCATAAGAGATTGAAAAATTGAACAACATTGACAGATAGATGAAGAATCAAACAAATGTGAAGAAGAAAGTGTAACATTGTTGGTATTGAAGGCACAATAAGGGATGAAGGATGGGAGGGATCGAGTAAAAGCGAGATGAGGGTGTGCTGGCTTGTGAAGTGAAGCGATGATAAAAGTGAGTCAGACAAATTGGCAAAGACGGGGAGAGAAGACAAGAAAACTGTTCCCGAGTTGGAGAATAGGGGGCAGTATCACTCTGTAGCAGCTTCACATTGAGCCGGGGGAAGAGACGAGGTGTGAATAGCAAAGACAGTGGGAGGCAGAGATAAGGATGGGTGGAAGGTAGACAGAGGGATTGATGGTGGCAAAGAAAGAGACGGAGACAGAAAGGGTGGGGTAAGAAGTGCTAGAGACACAGGATAGTTGAGTACAAGATGGAGGAGGAGAGGATACAGTGCCAGCATAAGAACACAAAGCACTGCTTATCTATTAACCACTGCATTCTAAACACTCATGTTCAGATGAGTGTTTTTACCTGCTTGCATCTGTGCATATATATTTTCTTGCAGGCATGTGTTGTTTGTATGATGTTTCAAGATGCATTTGTATCAGAGCATCTGTTTTTGTCAATCTCAGTCCCTGTGTGTGCGTGCACATGTTGGTTTAAGGAAATGTTTTCACTGCCTCTGTCCTTGATATGCCCAGCTGAATACAGAGCACTTTTAAAAGGGTGTTACACCACAGCCAAGCATCTCTTGGAGGCTTGGAGGCTTTTGTAGCATTGAAAATCTCCCCGGGCAGTGAAAACGCTAACAATCTGGAGCAAGAAGGTCATTGGTTCACAAGGAGAAATAGGACTAACATTTGATTCCCAATAAGGAAGAGAACCCAACAGTGTTATTTTATGCTGTTTATACTCATGTCTGCCTTTAGCCTTCACATACCTTTAGACATTCATAAAAAATGCTTCCCTTTTTTCACTCTGTTTGTCAAACTGGTTGCATAATGTCTTCAAAGTCAAAGTCAGCTTTATTGTCAATATCACAATATGAGCAGTACATACAGCGCTGTTTCCCCCAGTCCCGGGACAGCACATACAACACTATAATTACATATGGTATATAAGTTTTACAACAGACTAGCGTAAACTAACTTAGTGGATATATTCAAATGCTATATTAAGTGGTACAAAGCTACTACTATTACAAAGCTAAACTGGCTATTGATTGAGCTTTCTTGCAACCTCTATAACATTATCACGATAGTCAGTTTTAAAAGAAGCTTATCAAAGTCAATACAGCAGCACTAGAGATATTCAAGTGTATTTCAAAAATATTTATTTTTAATACTGTTTCATTAACTCATTCTGTTTGCTTCATTAACTTTGAATTCCAGCCCTTTTTAAAAAGTGCCTTGTGCCAGTGTTTTTGGCCATTTTGAGTCATATTTCTAGACCCACAGAACATTTTGTATTATGACTCTAAAAACACTCAATAGCTCAAATGAAAGAAGAGACTCTCTATTTCATCATGAAAAAAAAAACGTTTGTTTTTACCTTGTTCCATTCTTGTTTTATCAGCTGTAGATTAGAGGACACTTTCACCAAAATCAACACTTTTTGTCCAGATTCTGTTTGTTTTGCTCTCTAATCTCGATCGTCTCCACGTCGTGCTTTGATCTCTGTGGTGTATACCGTCTCTTTATGCCCCAACTACAAATCCCAGAAGCCCCAATATTACTCACAGGCTGTATGAGAGCGCCCTCTTGTGCCTGCTGCCAAAAAAAGCAAAGACGTGTATATACTGTATACGTTTATGGTGCTCAAGTTCTCTATTTTAAGGGCCATACATATACCATCAAAACCATCAGAAATTCAATAATGGTTGTATAATAAGCAAGGAATCTGTATGTGATTGTTTGTCCTTCAGATACCTCAATAACTGTTCATCTGATCTAGCTCACACTTGGCACATTTCAGAGCTCTGTGGATTGAGTTAAGCATTTCAAGCAGCATTTCCATGTCCCAATGGACACACCTGCTGACAATAAGCAGCAAGCAGCAAAATGCTACTGGGAGCAAAGTAATCTGCCCATTTAAAAAAGACACACACTCCAAATGGGCACTCCCCAAACGAAAAGACCAAAAACTGGCAGTTCACTGGTGTAAAAGGTAGAGCATGGTGGTACTAGAGGAACCATTGAAAGCACAAGATTACATCTTTCCACTAAATATTAATTGTCAACCAGTTAATGACAGTAACAGACTGAACGTCACTGAGTAGCAAGCAGTCACGGCCTCAGACTGTACTGTACTACTGTATATATTTAAAGGATATGTCAGTCAAGTTGAGTTAATTGCTCATGCATCATACATAGCACTCTCCTTATTCAATTAGAGTTAATTCCTTAACAGCAGCTGCCTCTGTCACAAAGTCACAGACGAGCTTGATTTCCAACCCTGTATTTAAGTCATTATAGAGATTAATTTTGTTCATCTGGAGTTGTTGTTGTTGTTTTTTTTTTTTTTGTATGTGTCTAATGAGGAGCATTCAGTGTTTATTTAGTGCACTATTGAAATGAATGAACTTGATTGGCTGGTTCTGTTGCAGCTTCATTTACAGTATCAGTGTTTGGCTAGAAAGAAGTTAGTCATGCTTTAGCATGAATGAAATAACCATGACATTTTATTGAAGGCTACATTTTAGTCATTAAAAAATTAATAATTGACAGACTCATATAATCCATTATCTTTGTAAAAAAAAAACACAAACACGCAGCGTCTTTGTGGTTTTATTTTCAAAAATTATCATTGTAAAATTTTCCATTTTTATATTCTCTTTTATACAGGCATGAAATTATGCCATTCAGTCAGTTTTGAGTATCTCCACAAATTACAACCATATTGGATGGTTCTTCATGATTTATCAGTTGCAGTGTTCAAAAGCATTCAAGTCAGCACAAACCACAATGGTTACTTAACCTTAACCACACTATAGTTGTCATTATCCAGTTATTATAGGAGTTAATTTAAATATTTGCATTTGACATAAAATAAGAGCAGGACAGTTGGCTCTTGGGTATGGCAGTAGATTGAGCTAAAAAAAAAACTGTGGCACATGCTAATATTGACAATGCTGATTTTTACATCCTTTTTTAATCACAATTTACCTTGTTAGCATGCTAACATTTACCTGTCCATGAACCATGAATGTTTGAACAAAACATCACTGAAGGTATTTGGGACTTTGCAACATTTTTCAATATTGGCATGAAATCAGTTCTGCCTACTTCAGGTGAAAAAAAAAAATATGGTCCTAATCCAAACTGAAGATTTCACTACCAGCATAAATCCTAAATAAATGTTTAGAGCCGATGAAAACATCCGGTGACGAAATTATAGAGTGGACAATAAGAAGTTCTGTGACATTTCTGTGCAGTGGTTTATTTTTTAAGTCAAAGTCATTTTAAGTCAAGTAAAAGACTTAGCTTACTGTCTTCCACAGTGAACATTGTCGACTCTCAGCATGTGTTTTGAAGTTCAAGTAAAGAAGTAAAGTTTCTAAAACTCCCGGCTCGCACACTACTGCCACCTTCTGCTCTGGAATTTACTATCTTACCCAAAATGCATTAGGTTCTGTCAACATACATTAATTTACACAATGTTACGTTATTGCACATTTCGCTAAAATAACTTAATGATGTTCACCCACAAAACATGACCATATATGGTAGAAGCTACATGTTACACCTGCTGACATGTTTATACTGCAGGCGATCGGTTGTTACTAGAATAGATGTTCAGCCAAAGTAACAAATTCAAATCCACTGTTGCCAGTATAAAAAGTGGAAGACGGATGATTTTTGCATGTGAAAGCAAAGTCACTTCTGGAGAGACATCATTTGAACAAAGGCTTCAAAACAAAATATGGTCAAAAAGATAATGTGCCTCTCAGGTTTCCTTTCACTGAGGAAATGTGAGTTTGATATTGCTGTATAGTTTCTTTGTTACAAAGCAACAATGCTGTTTTTCTTTCTCTTGGAAGTTGCAATGCATCATTCAGTGAAGCATGGGCTGTGCATTCTAGCAGCACTTGCATCATCATCATACTGTTGACATCACTGGTGTTTTTGAATATGTGCAGTCTGTGTGTGAAAGAGTTGGCTGTGTGTAAAATAACAGCCATCTGATCTTTGCCACGACCATCTGCAAACACACCTGCTCTTAGCTCTTATTTTCATTTCCTCTTATCCCTTCTCTGCTCATCTGTTGCCATCAAGCTAAACTGATTTTTTTTTTTTTTTTTTTTTAATTTTTTGATTTTTATCTTGTCCCTCACATTTACAAACACACACATACAAAGACACTTCCACACACACAAACCCTCAGTACATGTCAGATGGCTGAACTGATCTAATGGAAAGTAACGCCACAGATGTCAGAACAGCTGATCCTATTCTGTGTGTGTGTGTGTGTGTGTTTGTCCATGAAGTACTGACATTATGGGGACATGCATCTTTTTACACAGCCACATTGTGTGGACAAATTTTCCTTCTGGGGACAAAATGTCAGTGTAATGTTAGATTTTGTTTAGGATTAGGATTATGCAAGTACTGGTTATGGTTCGGGTCAAGGGAAGTAATAACAATAATAATAATAATAATTCATCGTTTCGTTTTATATGGCGCTTTTCATTAAGACTCAAAGACGCTTTTTACAAAGAAAGACACAGAAGACAGACAGAAGAAACAAAAGTTATTGCAGGTTAAATGCTTGTTTAAAAAATGAATATGTATATTGAATGAATGAATTGAATGTGATCTGTGGGGGAGAGAGCTCCAGAGTTTGGGGGCGGCTATGACGAAGGTCCTGTCCCCCAAGTGTCTAGGAAATGAATGGATGTCAATGTAACGTCCCCATTACCGGAGTGTGTGTGTGTGTGCGTGTGTGTGTGTGTGTATGCGTAAAAAAAAAAAAGAAAACAAAAGGGTGAGACAGTGTTAAGAGCACACTTTGCATGTGCTGTGTTAGCGTTGTTGATCGACACCTTTTTCAATAACTGAGATAAATAAAATAATAAAGGAGACCAATAAACACAAGGAGTCTGTCTATGTTTCCACTCTGTCACTCTGTCAGTGTTAATGCCATGAAGGTAGTTTACTTTGCTTAATAATTTTGTCTACTGAGGTAAATCAATACATCCTGGCTCAGGGGAAGCATCATAGAAGTCAAACAACCAACTATAAATTTTGAAAACCAATCATTTCACATTAACACTTGAGTTTTATTCGTTCTACAGGTACAGCTCTGAATAATCCTCTAACTGACATGGAGATCTTGTCTTTATTTGTATGTTGGCATTTCCATTACAGGAGCTATAATGTTTCTCTGAGCATTAACTCTTTGAGTGCCATTGACGGATTTCAACATCAAAGTGTTTTTTCGGAAGGAAGTGGAGATGATTGTGATTAGAGAGAAAAACAAACAGAATCTGGACAAAAAGTGGTGATTTTGGTGAAAGTGTCCTCTACTCTACCTCTGATAAAACAAGAATGGAACAAGGTAAAAACAAACATTTATTTCATGATGAAATAGAGAGTCTCTTCTTTCATTTGAGCTATTTTGTGTTTTCAGAGTCGTAGTACAAAATATTCTGTGGGTCTTGAAAAATGACAAAAACACTGGCACAAGACACTTTCTGTTTTATAAAATGGCTGGCACTCAGTGAGTTAACCTCAGTTAACAATTGGTAGCTTGTCTAGTATGTCAACCTTATAAAACGGCTGTCACTCAATGAGTTAAGAGCATTCGACTCCCCGTCACACCTTCGGTACGAGAAGGAGCTTGTTTTCCCTCAAAGTTCAAATGGTGTTATCAGAAGGCTAAAGGGGCAGAGGAGTTGATCAAGCCTGTTGTTGTTCCTGCAGCGTAAAATACAGATGCTTTGTCACATCCTGCTGCATGTTTGAAATATCTATGATGTAAAGCTGTGTTTGAGATGGATGTGCTTGGCTAACAAACTAAACAGATATTCTGTCCTTCTCTTTAAACAGACATCACACTTATACATGCGCTCTAATGCACAGCACACAGTGAGTGCTTTGGGTTGTCAGGCACATTTATGTATCTGGAATGGCTTTGTGTGTGTGTGTGTGTGTGTGTGTGTGTGTGTCTTTCTGTGAATGACTCTGTGTCCTTGATACGATTGGACAGAGATTAGAGTGATCTAGCCACAGATGATAGCCTGCAATGTCATTATAACCAGTGTGTGTGTGTGTGTGTGTGTGTTGAGGTGTCCTGAGAACAATTACACGGCAAAAAAAAAAAAAAAGGAGAAGTGTCTCTCTGTGGTGTGTGTTTGTGTGTGTGTGTGTGTGTTGTTGTATTTGCTATAGTGAGGACCAGAATTCATATTTAACCAACAAAGTGAGGACATTTTGGGACATGAAGACATTTTTGCCGGTCCTCACTTTCTGACAGACATTTAAAGAGCTTTTTGAGGGTTAAGACTTGATTTTTTTGGGTTAGGGTTAGAATTAGGCTTAGGTTAGGTTTAGGGTAAGGGTTGGGGTTAGGCATTTATTTTTGATGGTTAAGGTTAGGGTAAGCGGCTAGGAAATGCATTATGTCAATGAATGTCCTCACTAAGAAGTACAAGGATGTGTGTGTGTGTGGTAAGTGTAGACTGTCTCACCAGCCACCAATAAGCAGCTGCTTATAGGTGGCTGCTTCAGCAACATAAAGGTTACATCCCTCTTGTCTCCTGTAATTATGTATTCATGGAGTAAAATTCTGAGATTTCACAAAAGACTGAACATCCATAAACCACTTTATCCATCAACCAGTTTTCCACTGGAAAAAAAGGCTCTTTATAATATTCAGATCTTGGCTTATAATTATCAGCAGCCATTTGGTCTTCCTCTGGATCAAATGTCATCCACATGATTGTTGTCTGTAAAAAGCGAACAGTGAGTCCTAGTAGGATTTAATTTGCTAAAAGTGCCTGACAAAGACCTTCAGTGAGATTTACCTGCTTTTTACTAACCTTTTTAACCAGTTTTCATTGTATTTGTTGTGCAGTGTAGGATGAAGCTCAACTGATATTGTGGAAGTGTTTTATTTTTTACCTCATAATCTGATATTGAACCTTGCACCATGTGTGTCTTGACAGTTGATTAAAAAGGAAGCACAGAAGTTAGGGGGCATGTCAATAGTGCACGTAAATTGTCTACAAAATCTAAAAGATGCAATATTTATCAATGAACCGCTATGGCACAATATTATATTTTTCTTAGTTGATTTTTTTCATCGTAGACACTTTACCATCTTTACATTGTTTTATCTCCTCCTATTCTGTACACAACTTCCATTTTTCATTTGCAACCAAATCAAACAACAGTTAAAATGTTGTTTAACCTGATTGATTGATTGATTGAAATGTTTATTTCGAATACATAAATAAATAACAATGATAAAAAAATGAAAATAAATTAGAAAACGACCAAATTAGTATTCGAAACGGAGTGAGAAGAAGTAAAACTTATTTACTCCCACCCCTTGTCCTTAAGTAAATAGCATAATCAACTTCCTTCCATCTCTTACATACATACATACATGCATACATATACACACTATATGCATTAAAATACATTCATCCATTAACACATGTACAGTCCCACATATAAATTGACACACACTATACAAGCACAATACACATAAACATCACAAAAGAGACTATCCAAACTAACATGCAAGGAAAGAAAAGAAACAAATAGAAATAACCAAAATAAATAATTACACATGTGCCCATAGTGATTGGCCTCATACCTTTTAAAACATCATTTGTGCTGTTTGGTATTGTACAATGTCAGTAAGCTTGAGTAATTGTGACTTTAGAAATAATGGGTTTGTGTGATCCTGATAGACCTTCTTTGCTTTATTTATTACTGCAATGTTTCTTGAGATTTTGCTCTATGTATGTTTGATATGTGGTTTCCAGCTAATTTTGTCATCGATAATTACCCCCAAAAATTCAATTTCACGAACTCTCTCAATTTCTACCCCCTTTTCTTTTATCTTTACCTGTGCGTTCATTCTACAATTTACACATAACATGATTTTTGTCTTACCTAAATTTAATGATAATATGTTGCTGCCAAACCATATTTTTAATTTGTTCATTTCTGTAGTTATTTCCTCCTGCACTTGTACTATGTTATCCTCTCAACCTCAGTTAACAATTTAGTTTTTGGGAAATGAACACAAACACAGATGGTAGCTTGTTTAGTAGCCTATGTGTGCTTATAGATAGATAGATAGACTGATTTAATTTTTTCTTGCTACATCTATTTTTGAGTCTCTTCCACAGATCATCATATGAAATCAGCAGAAAATAAAAAAAACCCAGATTGAATGGTTTGTAATAAAAACACAGGTTTTGTACTTTTTGTCAACATTGAATATCTGTGCCAGCAAAGAATCATATCTTTGATTAAAATGCTTTTGAATATGAGGTTAAATCAAGTGAGACATTTCCTGTTTCAATTTTTCATTAGAAAAAAAAAACTGTCAGAATTATTATAAGACCAATGGAGACAAATAAAGAGAAAATAAAGAGAAGCAAAGGTGGGCAGAGATGGCTAAAATGATAGAAGAACGATGAAGGAGGGGGAGATAACGAAGATTGAATCAGAGGACGAGGTGAAAGGGTGTTGAATGGTAAAAGTGAAGGCAGATAAGTACTACTGGATAGAGAGGTAGATAGAAAAATAGAGAACAGGACAGAGTAAGAGAGAGCTGTAAGGAGAGATAAAAGGGAGGGCAAAAGAGTGATTGAATTTGAGGACAAGATGGAAGGGTGTCGAATGGCATTATTGAAGGCAGATAAATACCCATAGATAGAAAGATAGATAGATGGATAGAAGAGGAGGGTCATGAGAAGATGGAGGGATGCATAAAAAGAGGAAAAGAGGAGTGACAGAGCCAGGTAGTAAATAGGGGTCACTTCAGACAATGGATGAGAAATGACCAAACGAGGAGTGAAGGCGAGCGAAAGATGAGGAGAAGATGGGGTCAGTCGAGTTAAAATGGGAAAATGAAGAGAGGAAAATGAGGGGAAGATGGAGAAGGTGGGTGACAGAATGGAGAGAATGGAAGAGTGAGAGACCTGGCAGCAGAACATGGAGAGAGAGAGAGAGGGGAGGTAGGAGGATAAGGGTGGAGGGAAACCAGCTGTGATGAGAAGCAGAGAAAATAGATATTTCATCTCTGATGTGCAACATGGAGGGTAACAAGCAGATCTATACTGTCCACTGATAAATGGAAACAGCAGCTGAAGACAAAGAGGGAAGAAAACATTACTATATACAGTATATACAAATGAGTTCAACTAAACAGATTTTTCATGAGAAAAAAAAAGCGGGAGAAAAGGGGAAATATCAATCCATTTTCTAAATGTACCAAATATAAAAAATGACCAGAATATGCATTTGCATCATATGCTTCAAACTGATGAATCTATCAAACAAATGCACATCTTTATTATAATATACTAGCACATATTTAAGCATGATTAATTGCCACATTTAAATTAACTTTAAATTAAATATATTGGTGCCCACTATACAACATTCACTACTTACATAAACCAATTTGCACTGTATATGCACATCATAAAATATTCATATGATCATTTAAATCTGCCCCACGGTGGACCAAGCTATAAGGCGAGTTATTATTTTTAATAGAGATCCAACCGGCAGATGTGATTATCATTGTGCCGACTGCCAGGTCAGATCTGACTTGTGACGGAGAGGATGGATTATTTTCATAAATCATGAAGTCTTCAACTTGTGAAGTTTAAAGAAAAAGAAAAATGCAAAAAAGAAATAATACATCCTCCATCAAGCCCATTTCAAGACCCATGAACAATCATCAGTTAAATCACTTAGTCAGGAAACACGCTTCTTCTTAAGGTCAATAAACAGGCTCTCACAAATGTCCTTGCATTGGATGAGTTTTGTTCAGAATTGCAAGAGCCACTCATGTCACCAAGTATCTCTTTTCACAAATTTAGTACGCTGTCATACCGTCCTATATTAAATGTTCTTCCTTTTATCAATAGTTCCAATAGACTTTTCACCTGTCCAGGTTAGTGTTTACTGCAGATCACAGTAAAGCTTTGTTGGAAACCACATTGTTGAGCCTATTAACTCGTTTTTTGGGTCACATTTCAAGACCCACAGAATGTTTTGTACAATGACTCTGAAAACACTGAATAGCTCAAATGAAAGAAGGGACTCTCTATTTCATCATGAAAAAAATGTTTGTTTTTACCTTGTTCCATTCTTGTTTTATCAGAGGTAGAGGAGAGGACACTTTCACCAAAATCAACACTTTTTGTCCAGATTCTGTTTGTTTTGCTCTCTAATCTCGATCGTCTCCACTTCCTGCTTTGATCTCCGTGGCGTATACTGTCTCTTGAAGCTCTGACTACAAATCCCAGAAGCCCCAGAACTACTCACAGGCTGTGGGAGACCGTGATCGGCGAATTGCTGCCAAAAAACACTTTGACGTATGATTATCCAGACGTGCCCACAGCTGGATGTCATTTGTGGTACTCATCACATCGGTAATCACATACCCTGGCAACTGCTGCAGCACATCCCTGGAATACAAGTAACCCTGTTTGAGAATAAGTGACCTGCAGGTTTGAATAAACAGACCAGCATGTGATTATACAGTATGTATAATACTGTATGTGATGCAGCGATGCTGCTCAGGTATCCATGGGTCCAGTTTACCTGGTGATGAGTGGTTAGGCAGACCAGTCTTTGGCTTTTGGTACTGCATGATGTGGTGGTGACGAGGACTTCTTGCTGAGGCTTCTCCTGTTTGGTGTGGTGGGGAGGAGGCATGCTACCTAGGATTCATCTGGCTGGTGTGGTGTGGTAGAGAGGAGGGCACCTGCCCATGCTCCATTTGTTTGGCATGGTGGAGAGGAAGACGTGCTACCCAAGCTTCATCTGGTTGGTGTGGTGGTGAGTAGGATGTGCTGCCCATGCTCCATCTGCTTGGCATGGTGGGGAGGAAGATGTGCTGCCATGCTTCTTCTGGTTGGTGTAGTGGAGAGGAGGACATGCTTCTAGGCTCCATCTGTTTGGCGTGGTGGGGAGGATGATGTATTGTGTATTTCATACAGCTCTATATGTATTAACTGTTGTTATATGGAGTGTTCATGTGTTTTTCATTGTACACATGGCATCTATTGCACGTCTGTCCATCCTGGCAGAGGGATCCCTCCACTGTCATTGCACAGTACTGTATAACAAAAACATACATGGAGACGTGCTGGCTGTAAATTTCATACTGCTATGTACAGTATTTATGGCTCACCATCACAAAGCATCATTCTGTGCTGTTTTGTAATTGCTTTGGTTTGGCTTTGGTTTTTAATAAACAAAATCCAACAAACAGTAGGGGCACAGTGGGAATCTCAGCAGGGTGACAGAAATGGAGATATTAACTGGTTTATAAGGATGAAAAAAATAGGAGAGGAGTACAGAGGATAAAAAGAAAAAGATCCAGAGAAATGAAAGGGAGAGGGATATCTTAGCTCCCACTTCCCTTCCTATCTCTTTTCTATTACAGCCCTGTGATGGCTTTAATTTCCCTGTCTCTCCTTCTCCTTTTCAATCTCTCCTCATCCCTCCATCCTGGTCTTTCTCCCTCCAGGCTCCTTTGCATTAGAACTAAACCGTTCATTGATCCCCCTCTAAAACAAACACATATGTATTCAGCACAGCTATACACTACTGGGACCAGAGCACACAGCTTAATGCTGTGTGTGTGTGTGTGTGTGTGTGTGTGTGTGAGAGTGTGAGAGTGAGCGAGAGTGTGAGTGTGCTACAGCCTCAATGCGAACAAATGTCTTCCCTACTAACATGTAAAGTCTGAGGGGACATTTTAGCATTTGGAGAGGTCCAGAATTGAAGCATGCACGCGCACACGCGCACACACACACACACACACACACACACACACACACACACACACACACACACACACACACACACACACACACACACACACACATGCACGCACACACAGGTGGTACTACTAAATAAGCCCCTCTCATGGTGCTCCAGTCTCATTCTCCTTGGCTGCTGCTCACACTCAGACACAAAATAAATGTGAGAAGAGCTTCTCCTCTCAACCAGTGTCTTATTTCTATTTACTGCAGGAGGTCCCATATACACACTCTCAAACACACACACACACACACACACACACACGTGCTACAAAATAACTTTGTCTATGAACAAATCCACGCTCAGTGGCGTACAGAATGCATGAGCACACACACTGTTGGAGCTTCACAGAGTGATTTATGGTTTGCCGTTAATGTCTTTCACTTCTTCTTTAGCATATCAACAGCAGAGCCTGGTAGCTTTTTTTCAGTTGAATCTCACTTTATTAATTCCTTTTTATTCTTTATTATTCTAAAGTGTGTCTCATGCGGACTGACTGACTTGTCAGTGTTGAAAATGTACTATCAACTGTGTTCAGTGGACTAGTGCACAGCAAGCTGCTAACTACCAAAAAATATTTTTCTTCAGATGGTCATAATGTGACAATTCAGTGTATTTTTATGCCGTCTTAATTCTAATAGAAGTTATTTCGAGTGACAGTGATCCAGCATGCACAATACCAGAATGCTGACATCAAAGTAAATTGAATAAATCATAGCCATTGTTACTATTATTTACACCTAATATCAGTATTTACATCTGTGCTTTTGATGAGTCAAAATGTCTTCTGTGAAAAAAGGCAGATTATTCTGTGAAAAAAGAGAAAGTTGGTTTGTTTCATTCCAGTTGGAGATCTTATTTGGTTTTACATATTTTCTCCAATTCTTCCCCAAACACTATATTCATGTCAACTGGGGAGCATAATTCCATCGCTTTTGTTAATGATTACGAGTGATGTGTGGCATATTAAGCTGATCTCACTATTCATGTGTCAATGGTTTTCACAAGATAATCAAAAAGTTATGAATATTCCATACATATCTTATCAAAAAGACCTTTCTGGTTGTTGATGAAGGCAAGAGTGATAATTGGTTTATCAAAAGGAAACATAAAATATCCTCTTTCTGCCAGTCAGAGTGGCTGCATTTTAATCATAGTTGCTCAAAGTGGCATCCCCAAACATACCTTCTGTATTCATCATCACTCTTTTCTTTTTGACCCATAGAAAGGTTTCACTATAGTCTTCACATTTGTTCTGTTTGCAAGGTTGATAATGTTTAATAGAAAAATGCAAGCAAAATGTCCATTATTTTCAAAGAAATATATCATGTTAATAAACAAACAATTTATCTTGGCAAAGATTTTTTCCAACAAATTTATTTTTATATAGAAAAGAAAACATCAGTATTTAAATAAAGGTGTATGTTTTCCCATTAATCACTCATGTTACTAATAAGGGCAAATAAATTTTTGTCTTTTGTTTTCCATATCAGTAGCATCTTTTGGTTGGACCACGAGTTTCTCGTCTTTCTTTTGTCTTGATGGAGAAGTGTCCTCTCAGCTGCCTCAGTGGTGCGCCAAAATAAAAGCTCTGTCGCAGATGGCAGTGATATTAATTATGGATCGCCAACTTAACCTGACACACACAGATCATGAGATCTGGTTTATCTGCAAACAGGTGGATTCAGTACTCAAGGAATTGAGTATTTAAGAGATTAATCACAAATCCTGCAACTTCCTGTGAGGCCCTCCTTCATACTGTATGATAGCTCACTAAACTGTCACTCAGTCCTCTTTGACACCCCCTGATTTAAAACATAGGAAACAGGTCAAGTTGTGTTTTTTTATTCAAGTGAAAAAATATATTATAAACTCAGGCGAGGAGAATGAAGATAGTAAAAAAGTTATAATTATCATTGCTTATCCAATAATAGCCATTATATCCAATATCTTTGCAAGGAGTCTTACATAAACAAAATCAGGGGGCAAAAGTGATAGCTTAAAGTATTCATTTAGAACTGCATCATAAGTGTGTGGTGAAAGTCTCTGTTACTGGGAGTCAGCACACATGGCCATGAAAACAGTCCTTTAACTCTTTGAGTGCCATTGACGTATTTCATCGTTAAAGTGGTTTTTCAGCAGTGGGTCGCCGATCACAGTCTCCCACAGCCTGTGAGTAATGTTGGGGATTCTGGGAGATGTAGTCGGAGCAGAAAGAGATGGTATACGCCACAGAGATCAAAGCAGGAAGTGGAGACGATCAAGATTAGAGAGCAAGACTGACGGATTCTGGACAAAAAGTGTTGATTTTGGTGAAAGTGTCCTCTACTCTACCTCTGATAAAACAAGAATGGAACAAGGTAAAAACTAACATTTTATCCATTAGAAAAACAGTCTCTTCTTTTATTTGATCTATTCAGTGTTGTCAGAAACATAGTAAAAATATTCTGTGGGTCTTAAAATATGACTCAAAATGGGCAAAAATGCTGGCACAAGCCACTGTCTGTTTTATAAACCGACTGGCACTCAATGAGTTAAATGCCTTTGATTATTGTTGGAGTGTGTGTCGGTGGCTGTAGACAATAGTTAAGGCTGTTGCGTTGTTTGATTTCATTTGTACATATTTCCTGTGCATGTTTTCTGCTCTGCTCACCCTTCAGGGTCTATATGAACTGGGAGTAGATAAAACTCTTTAGAACCATCCTAACTTGGATGATGATGACACTGGGGACAACCAACACCAATGCTGTTCTCTACCTTGCCCACATGTGACAATATATTGCATCAGTAATGTGTCAGTACCTTTATTTATGGCCTCTGCCTCCAGGCATACTTTACACATCCCACACACATATCCCTTTACTTCTATCTTAATGAGAACACTCATTAAACACATTCCCTCGCCCTTTACCCTAACCTTAACCATCCCAACAAAATTCTTAAACACAATCCTGGTCCTATAGACTTGTTAGCCTTAAAACAGTCTTAAACTTAAATTGGTCCTCTCGAAGATAGATGTACAAGTGCACACACACACATAGGGGACAGAGGATATTAAGACATGTTTAGTTATTAAAGACACATGCACAAGAAGTGTATGAGAGAGAACAAGATAAGAAAGCTGAGTTTGATCAGCAAATTAAAGGTCGGGTTAAAAGTAAAAGCCCTTTCCCCTCCTGTTTTGGTCCCCACCTCCTTTCACTTCCATACATCCTCTCCTCCTTTCTCCTTTCACCCCCCTTTCTGTCCATCTCTTCTCTCAGAGGTAGAAGTCGAACCACCTACGCCCACCATAACAACATTGTTGCCTGCAGCAAGAAGAGAGGGAGGGCAGGAATGAGGGGGCAATGATGTGAGAGAGATGGAGTTGATCATGAAAGTTGTCTGAGCAGTGAAAGAGGTAGGGGGGACAACAGAGGCGTTAGGGTTATATCACACACAGCTTCCAATCCATAGTTAGTTTGAAGGTTCACTGGAGAATTAACTCTATGCAAATTATGTGGAAACATCAAACAGTCAGGTTTAACATATACGTATAGATTTTATGCATATTTCCATAAACTGACTGGACAAATAATAATGTGGCCACAGACCCATTGATGTATCTCAACATCATTTAAAATCTGATGCTTGAGTGCCATCAACTTAATAGTAGGTCATAGTGTTTTTTTTGGCAGTGGGTTGACAATCATGGTCTTCCGCAGCCTGTGAGTAATATTGGGGCTTCTGGGAGATGTAGGAAGTGGAGGCGATCGCGATTAGAGAGCAAAACGGACAGATTCTGGACATGAAATGGTGATTTTGGTGAAAGTGGCCTCTACTCTGTTTCTTTCACGATTCCTAGCTGTGTCCATGGTTTTTAAGCGAGCTCATTTTTCTCCCCATATTAAGAAAACACTAGATTTATTCATTCAGTGCTTCTTCTACCAACTATCATGTTGTTCTTTTCACAAACATGGGAATGATAGTCAAAAATATCACTAAAATGCATAATTTTATGTAAAACAGAATCATATTTTCTGTTGACCCCATAGGGCAGGCTAGTGAAATTTCTTTTTATGGGGCCCAAAATCCTGAGTGTATTTACAGAATGTATTGTAGGTGTTAAAATGAACAAAAACAGTATTATTGGCAAGAATAGAGGGCCCCATTCAGATTTTGCTCAGGGCCCCATGGAGGCTTGGGCCGGCTCTGTATACTGTGTCTGAGCCCAGATCAGTTGATGAGAGGATATGCTGCACTTTACCTGCTTTTTAAAAGCAGTGTACGCGTCAGTCTGATCTGGATGTGAAACTGATTCATGAGCGTGTCGCCAGCCTCGCCTCCGCCTGCCTCCTCTCCATCATTCCCAGCTGTCATTAAGGCAAGCCATACTGGCTGCTGCTATAATACACAATGTAGTTTTTTTTCTTCATTTTTTTAAATACACATACACAAAATTAATTAGCCTGTTTGATAATTAGGTGCCTGAAAAATGGACACATCACAGTGTGGTCTGTTTATGCTTACTGTATGCATGCTTTAATATGCCACATCCAATAAGTGCAGTCATGTGTTCATCCATCATCCCAATCTTTGTGAAACACTCTGATGTGGGTGTTATCTATCAAATAAATGGTGTTTTTTTTTCTTTCCAGGGTATATATGATTTGTGAATCTGTATTATTATTTTTTTTTCACCCTAAAGAACCTGGAAGATTTTTTTAAAGTGTCCCTTTACAGGGAAATCTTATTATATTAAATAACGAACCATATGACAATTTGTATTGGCATGCTGTGATTAAGTAATGTAGGCTGTACAAGATTAACAATGTAAGTATATAATTTTCATTTTTTGCATTTAAATAAAGATGAAAATTGAATATATTAAAAAAGATAACACAAGCAGTATGCTGTGATTCATCTACACAGGCCAGTGATCATATCATCAGAGGATACTTTAGACTACATATTTTTGCAAACAACTTGATTTTGTAATACTTGAAGTACTTTCGGTGGATTTTCTTTCTATAGAGTGATGCTCCTTCTTAGTTCTGCCTACTAAATCCACAATCAAACTCATAACTGAGGTATTTAAGGTATTAAAAGTAGATTTTGAAAGAAAAGAAGACACTATACGTCACAAATTTTTGGAGTGATTAAGCATCACAAATGGCATTGCGTTCAACACAGTGAGGCGCTAAGAATGCTAAGTATGCAAACTTGAACAAATACTGCACAACCAAAACCATTCATGAGTTAACAATGAGTTGTTTGTTTGTTGATTTCAAGATCCAAGAGATTTGTCACATGCATTAATGTACATGCAGTGAAATGAAATGTGCAATGTCTCAGCTAAACTGTGCTTTGGAAATAGAAATAAAATTAAATAAAAGCAAGAGGCAACCCCTAATTGCCCGGAACTGGGGTATACTATTTACACTTCAGTAGTAAATAGTATACCCCAGTTCCGGGCATTTAGGGGCTGCCTCTTGCTTTTATTTAATTATTATTTAATCACATTGTGGGGACGGTGAGTCCCCACAATGTGACTGTGTGAACAGATTTATGTCCCCATAACCACTAGTAATACCCATTCACACACACACACACACACATAGAGATAAATAGAATTACAATAGAATAGAATTACTTTATTGATCCTAACTTGGGAAATTACTGTGTAGCAGCAGCAAGAAATACAATCACAATACAAATAAGAAGATATATATAAAAAAAAAAAATAACAGAAAAATAGAAAATATTACTATTTACAATTAAATTAAATTAAATTAAATTAGCTACAGTCATGAAATCAGCCAAAGTTACTTCAGTTTTTCTGTTGCATACAGTTTCTAATCTGTTATATTCAGTGTGAAAGACACCCAGTGACTGAGACTTAACTGCTGTCGCCCTTTATTTTCAGTGTTTCCCTGCATGTCCATCCACATGTACTGTAAATAAGGCATTTCTGCAGGGCGAACATCCAACCTCCAGATAGGTGTCACAGTTTGAATGCTTATGCTGCATCCAACAAAACACTCGAATCATAGCTCAACAAAAACATCTGTGTGTGTTCGCCACACCGTGCGTGTGTGTCTCTATACACACTGTGTCTCCGTCAGCCCACAGCATTATCTGCTAACCAGATAATTTACTGTCTGCAGATGGCCTGCACTGCTGTCGGTGTGTGTCAAGGTTATGACAGTCAATTTAAATTAAAATGCAAGTCATCCCATATACCTAAGCAGCTGTGGTATAAAAATAAATAAAATGTGTGTTAATGTCCATGCTTCTTGACAATGCTTTAACTCAAAGAATAATGCCTCTCAACACATGATGGAAATACATAACTAACTGATGTATATGTCTTTGTCAGCTAAAACCATATGATGAGACAAAGTCCCTCCATCATCATTGAACTACTCAGTCACTAAACTAGTCCAGCTGTCAGTCAGTCTGTCACTCAGGAAACCCTCCGACAGCGTGGGCTCACTTTAGCTGACAGTTTCTGAGCCCCCGTGTTTTCTGCCCCTTTCATGTGCTGTTATGATCAAACAGTGACAGAAATCCCCTGTGGCGGCGGAAAACAAACGCACCAGGTCAGAAACTCCCTGTGAAAGGTTCAGACAGGTTTGTTTGTTTGAGAGAGAGAGAGAGTGAGAGACGCAACAGGTGAAAAGAGACATATAAAGATCCAAACACATTGTCAGAGTTATAGAGTACACAGAATGACAGCGGTTTGTCATTTTATTGTACACATACCCATCACATCATATTTACTAGTTCTAAACTGAAGCAGGAACATTTTGTTACTGGCATTATAACAGTTTTTATTTATCCCCCATGTGGGGAAATTCACCCACCACAGCAGCATACATGTAAACAAATTACAGTATAAAACTAATGGTAAACAGCAAATACATAAGTATAAAGAGCATAAAGAGCATAAAAAGACAATATACACCACAGAGATCCAAGCAGGAAGTGGAGATGATCGAGATCAGAGAGTAAAACAAACAGAATCTGTACAAAAAGTGACATTTTGGTGAATATAAAACGGCTGGCACTCTCCATGTTGTACAGTATCACCTGTCCAAAGCAGCAAACAGCCTTACTCTAAATAGTTGTTTTTTTCTATTTTCAGTGCTAAGCTTCACGTGAATATCCGTTTGTTTTCCTCTTGCTTCTCCTTGTTCTTACAGTATAGCCAACTCAAAGTGAAATTGAGTTTGATTTACTGGGATTTCATTTCTGTCCTAGAGGCAATAACAGACAAAAAAAAAAAAAATCAAAGGGTGCATAGACGTTTGATATCACTTTACATACACCACAATACTTCACATAGATGCTTAAATTGTCCTCTGTCTGCATAAAATGTAAGAAATCCAATTTTATCCAGTGTGTTTTCCAAGGCAGTCACTCTATCTTTTGCTCTCTCTCTCTCACACACACAGAGAATCTTTATACACCTCCAGACTGCAATTACCGTGCAGCAGATGTTGGCTTAAGAGGAGAACAGCTGATGCACACACATACGTCTCTGCAGCTGTGCGTAATAACAGGCTGCCACATCAGGATTTAAGGGCATCAGCTTTTGTTAACTTTAACTCACTGTGAGCCAGTAGTGACAGAATCCATGTTTTTTTTTTTATGTCTCCTCCCCAGCATGCCCGTGACCTGCAGGATGGGAAAAGACAATTTCAAACATAAGGTGTCCTCTTTCCTACATCAGTGTCAAACTTTCATCCTGCAACACACTGAGCCCACTGAAATATGTGACACTTTATAGGGACAAAACCTCATTACATAGCACAGCAGGGGATTGTCGTTACCTGCCTCTGCTGCTTTAAAGAAGAAAGCTGGTTGTATTTTAATGGTCACGATTTGTGTGATGCGTGAATATGTCTTCCAGGTGAGCTTGCCATGACTTTTTGATATGCAATGATAAATTTAGACTCATCAAGGGTGATAATAATATTCATTCATTTGAACTTACTCAGCAGTCTCTGATGTCTGTAAAGTCTATACATCCCATGTGGGTGTTTCCTTGACTGTGATTCATATTAACTTGTTGATCATCCATTCATTTCGGTATTAATTCAGACTTTTCAAAATATAAACAAAGCAGCATTATTCACCGCAGAGAGACCATCACATTAGCTGATTTTAGGACCATGGATATTAACATTTTCCTATCTGATTCTGGCAAAACCAGAAATGAATAGATGACGGGAACGTTCACGGGAATGCTGCTCTGAGTGTCACATACTGTATCTCCATGAGTGGCTGTGTATTAGTAGTTTATGTAGTGAATGGCTGCCAATATGTATTCACCATGTGACAAACAACTCTAGCCTTTATGACCCTTTAGAGGATGAACAGGTCAGAAATTGATGGTGGGATAGAAAGTATTGATGGAACAGTATGTGCCAGGTGTGGATGGTCTCAGGTCAGTGCATTACGGTGAAGTTACAATACGTAGCTAGTGGACTGGAAGGACCACTACTTACTGTAGGTGGGCCACAGTGGTGGCTGTGAACTTACTTTATCCTGATAAAATCTGTGCAGCCACATGTCAGAACCGTAGATGTTGATGAATTGGTCTCAAAAACCCCAAATCCTTCTCCTCATCTATACTTGTACAGCTTCTTTATTTGACAGTAATAAACACGAGCAGCTTTTCCTATTTTTTTTCTTAAGCAGGGATGTTTTTGTGCACATTAGCATTCTTTGTTATTCATACAGTGGTCTGCGTATATATTTCTGTATCTACTGTGCTCACATTTTAACAGAGGATACTGCCATTTTCCTTGTTATATTGGAACATAATCATTTTTTTGGATCAGAAGAGCTAAAAATATGAGTTACGTAGTAAATGTTAATGCTGTATAAAAAGGATGGATTAATGTTAATGATGAGTAATTACATAGAGTATGAGTGTTGGTGGATTCTATAGTGATTGTATGCAATAGGAGACAAAAAACAGCAGTGTGGTTACACACAGAATTGACTTTATTGTGCTGAAAAGGTGACGAGGTTTAATTGCAGCCTTTGGCAATACATTTGTGACTGTAATATGCTCTGTCTGATTCATTCAGATTCATTTACTATCAATCTATTTATTTCAGGCACAGACACACCTAATGACGTCAGGGGTTGCCTGTAGTTCTGATAGTGTTGTCATAACAACAACGACAAATGAAATGGACCGCTGATGGTTAAGAGAGACAGAAGGCATTGGGTAAGGTTGTTCACCTTATGGTTCACAAGTCACTTAATGCATAAAACTAAATAAAAAAGTAAAAATTGTTATGTGATATGAAATAGGTATACACATTTTTAAAGCCTAAGTTTGCGATCCACTGTTGGAAATCTATCAAAGGGGAAAGGTTGCAAAGCTCTGTGTCAGTGTTGCTGCTGGCAGAACTGAAGCATACCCTTCCAGTTTGGGAAGGAAGACTAATATAGAAATAGGGAGAGAGTGAGCAAATATGTGTGCCCACCCGAATGTATTTGGGATAGTAATAGACCAGACGCATGGAGAGCTCATAAGATGGTATCTCTCTGCACACAGATGCCTGAAAGCCTCATACTTAGCAGCCCAGTTCCCCAGTGTGTCCATGTTAATCTCAGTACACAGCAGGGCCTAAATATCCTGCAGAAAATCTGAGAGGGCGTACTCTGGCTCAGTGCCCCCATGCATCTCTCAGCCCCTGGTCCTTTACCCAGGAGGCTGGTGTGGTAATCTATCCATTCCATGACGTAGGGAGAAATCCTGCCCTCGTCTAAAGTGATGATAGTGTTTTTGTCAATGGTGCACCAGCCAAAATAGTCTGAAATATTAAAGAGGTCATATCACCAACCTATCCAAACAAGCAACACACTGTGGAATAAAAGACAACCCAGTCATTTTTTATATGCTGCTTAGATTAAAAAAAAACATCACATCTGGCTCTCCCTCCTATACTAAATGCTGGCTCATTAGAATAAATCAGCCACTGCTTTAGAAATACCTTTGCAAAGGTGCACCATGTTAATGAATATAATCAAGCAAATCAATCAAAAGCCTTTATTGTCAGTATATGACAGTGCATAGAACGGAATTCAAATTCAACTCAGTCAAATGTCAGATGTAGTCAGCTTAAAATAATTATGATAAACATTCATTGACTATTCTTTATAGTATTTACAAACTCCATTTCCTTTCATATGAGAATCAGCAGAAATCAAGGACATCCTGTCTGTCGAATTGAAATGTCTGAATGCACTCATGGCCTGTGAAAGAAGATCTTTTCTGTGTTTCTTTTCTGGCTCAACCACGGCATGCTTTAAAGGAAAATATGAATAAACTTTCTTACTGACAGTTAGATGAGAAGACTGATGTGACTTTCATGTTTGTGCGTGAACTCTAGAAGTACGCAATTCCTGCAGCCACGTCTCATTGCTAAGCATATATATAAGCTTGATATATATATATATATATATATATATATATATATATATATATATATATATATATATATATATATATATATATCAAGCTCTTCCTTTAAAGAAATGTGACAATTTATCAAGTTATTAGTGAAGAAATGTAAGTTAGAAGATAGTTCAACCTGCATTATTAGATTTTTCAGGCAATGCAACAGCCACGTTTTGAAAAGTTGTTATGGTGAAATTCATGCAAACAGTCTGGAGCTATGTTTCTGTAATATATGAACTTTCCTTTTAGCTCTGTTTTGGTTCCCACCCACTCTTGAGGGAAATATGTGGCTCTTTAGCTGCTAAATGCGCCACTGTGTTCACCTGCTGTTTGGTGCTGAGCAGATTATTATATTATACTCTCTGAAAACAGCTGACTGCATTTTCTGGAAACACAACTCATTTGATGAGTGCAGTGATCAACAGCAAGGCTGTAAAACCCCCAAAATATGTGTAGAAAGATGATTAAAAGCTCTGAAGAGCTGCAGGGATTCTCTATGGCTTCATCACTATGCACAACTCCTTCCACAATTTCACACATTTCAAGTCTAAATATCCACCAGCAGCTTTTAAAGAAAATCTACAAGTTCATTGGAGGTTCCTCTTGTTTTCTTAACTGCTCTGATTTTCTACACATTTGTGTTTTTGCCGTGGGCAACAGCTACCAGTAGTGCCAGACAGCTACTGTTAGAAAGCTAGACGATGCAGTCTGTGCTCACGAGTGGGCGGTGTTTCCGGTGCTGGAGCCTCTGAACAGAGTGGGGTTTTGTTATGTCAAACACAATATGGCAAAGAAGTCGAGCAGGGACTGTATAATACGTCAGGATTAAACCAAAAGAAAGGATTAAGTCAAGAACAGTGGTGTAGTCTGGTTTATTCTGGTGGCTATACTCTGACCCCTTGTGTGGCTGCATAAAGTACGCAGGGATTTTAGCCCCATGAAAAGAAATGTTACTGGTCCTCCCTTAGTGGGAAATTTTGATACAGTTTTACATATAACTATGCATTTTAGTGATATTTTTGACTCTAATTTCCATATTCGTGAAAAGAACAACATGACAGTTACAGACAGTTTTCTTCAGAAATATGAGCTAATATGGAGAGAAAAGTGAGCTAGGTTATAAACTATGAACAAAGCTAGGAATAGCCAACAGGCTAATGTTCCAGAACTTTCCATGAACCACTAACGGACCAACCTTGTGACAAACTGTTGACCTTTCTTCTGTCTCCTGTCTAAACTTTTTTAATTTTCTCGACTTTTTTTTTTTTTTTTACTTTTCTAAACTTTTTTTTTACTTCCTGACTTTTGAGGCATCCTGGACATCAATCATGGAACCCTAGAATCCATGCTGATATGTATCTTTGCACATCTGTAGTGGTTATATCAAATCAAATCAAAAGCCTTTATTGTCATTATATGACGGTGCATACAACGAAATTAGGAACAACGAAATTAGGAGTTATATGCTAATTCGGGATGTTCTCTATAGGTTATACACTGTTTACCTGTGTATCACGTAGGTTCAGCCATTTACAGTCTGCAGCAGGTGAACTGTGAGAAACAGCTCACTATTCATGGCTTGTAACAGACAACAGATGTGTAAGTCTCTATGAGGAGTCATGAGGTTTATAAGCTAAGAGGTAAAAGACCAATGACAAAGTTTAG
This sequence comes from Synanceia verrucosa, assembly GCA_029721515.1. Lineage (NCBI taxonomy): Eukaryota > Metazoa > Chordata > Actinopteri > Perciformes > Synanceiidae > Synanceia > Synanceia verrucosa. Next base: position 4,720,155 of record CM056560.1, on the reverse strand, counting down.
CAATTCAAAGGATAAACAGATAAACAGATGAATTACTTTTCATGTAGCTACAAACAGAGACTGAAGAAGACAGATGAGTACTTAATACATTGTTTATGAATAACAACAGGATGTGATTTAGGGAAATGTATTCTGGACCTGACAATCGTCACATTTGAAACTCCTCTCTCTGCCTCTATCTGGATATTTCCAGGGTCAGACACACACACACACACACACACACACTCGTCTGCAGAACTCATAAAACCTCTTCAACGAACACACAGAGAACCATAGCCATCTAAACACACAATAATTCCTTTTTCTACTTTTTTATTCAGCAGTTATGGCCAATGATATCATTCAGTGTTACCATGGAAACTGTCTCCTCCTTTTACCTCCATTGAATGACAGATTGAACCTGAAAATATTCCCACCAGTAATTCTGTACGTATTTTACATTGTATGCAGGTGTATTTGGCTGTTCCATTGGCATTTCATCACACACACATCCTGCTAGTAATAAAATACAAATAAAATAAGCAGAATAAAAAAAAAAACACTAACACCTTACACCAATCAGGCAGCAAAAGCTCCCCATGATAAATGTTTGCTGTATGAAACCCAGAAAAAAAAACTTCATAATCAATTTTGATTTTTTTAAATTTTCATTAGCCATTAAAATGTTTTTGGGGAAGTAGTCACTATTTAATTCCCCTTTTTCTAGATGTCTCAGTCCCTTTGTGCTGTGTTTTTGTACATAAATATCAAAGTGTGTATAAAAAATGAGGGAAGACTGCATAAACATTGCCGATAAAATCTCTGCATATGTGTGTTTGCGTATATAATGCATACAGCTTTACCAGTGGAGTCATAAACACTCCCATTGGCGCTTTCTTTATTAGAATATGTTGTTTTTCCCAGATGAGCTTTGTGCTTATCAATATAGATTGAAAAACAATTATTGGTGTCTTTGCCTGGTGAAGTCCTATCAGGTTTCCGTTTGAGCCCACAGGGAGATGGAGAATAAGAGAGTTCTCTACAGTCTGTCTGAATATAACCACTTTTTGATTTTGGATAATCTATGAAAAAAGCCTTTAAAAGGTTTTCAGAGAGAATACAAGCAGGTTTGGATTGAAAGGACCTTCAACCAGATAGCAGCTCTTTCTCTTAATCACACTACATTTGTCATGTTTGTGAAGACTTTTAGTCATCTGGGTGGTCAACAGCTTCAACACTGTGACATACAACATATCCAAGCACCTTTGCACTGGTTATCACTCCTCAACACAACATTAAGAGTAATCTGAGTCAAAACTGGAAACAGATAAAATCATGGTGTCTTATGATGTTATGACACTTCACAAGAACAGTTGGTATGGAAGGCATGTTGGTTCCTATAAAATTGTATTAAAATTAAATGTTAGACGTTGATTTGTCTCGAGGCTGCCGGCTCCACTGGGAGCAGGAAATCACAGCTGTGGAATGTAAAACCGGGTATAGAAGTTTCAAAATAAAAGCACAACACTAAGAAAACATGCCACATGCAGTAAATGGGAATAAAAAAATCAAATAACCAGCATACTAAAATCACAAATCTTGTTTAAAATTGATCCACGTCAGGAATGTAAATGACACCAGGGTGAAGATCATAATCCTGGAGCTACATATCTTTACATGAGTAGACAAACATGACGGTGCAGTGTTCATCAAAGAGAATGGCAGCTGGAACCCATTGAAGCTGATCATTATACTGATCTGAAAATGTGCTGAACAGGACCGTAGACTGGATGTAAGAAGTGGACGTAATCACCGTGATGCCCCCGTTGATTTGTAGACTTCGGGTTTTGAAGCCTCAGTGTATTCTAATGTTGGTGATGAACAAACCACAGCAGGAGCAGGACGTGTACCTGATATTGCAGGCAGTGCATTAACAGCAGCATGAAACAGCGTAATAAAACATGCCTACTGAGACTGGACCACATGAAAGCTGGAGGGATGGCTGCTGTGTTAAGTGGTCCTGAGAGAATTGAGATAATAGTGATGTTAGCGACAGGCAATTATGCAGGCTGCATCAGCCCAAATGTTATTAGTTGCCTCACTCACACTGTGCCTCTCACAGCTGCTGGTACTACATTATTGGATGGAGTCTAGTTGATGCAGGAGTTTGAAAGTGTGCGCACATATACACCGACATGCAATTATATATCCACCCAATATGGTCTTTGTTATCTGCACCGCTAATGTATGACTCAAAAGTTTCATAATTATCTGTAAGTTCATCAGTATGAGTGACCTCTTAATTAGATGTTATTCATGACAATATTGATTATATGCTTGTTCAAAATGTGACATTATGAAATTAGATATAGTTGTAGTTACTGCTACATATTGGCATGTTACAATTTTATATGTATAGTCATGCTAACATGCTTATGTCAACAGGTGTAAGGCTAATGTTTACCATGTTTACCATCTTAGCTTACTTTGTTAGCAAGCCACAATCTGCAAATTATCAATAAATTCTAATTTATACGGCTCAAACCAATTGAAATGTTGTTATTTTTGGCATTTGCTCAACAAAGCCAATGTGAAATAGATGTTTGATAAAACATAATAAAATAGTAAGTGGATGCATGAAAGTCAATGGGGTGCATTTGGTACCAAATTTCATGGCATTCCAATCAAACAGTAGTTGAATAGTTCTACTCTGAACCAAACATGTGATTGATTGAGGAATAAAGAGATAAATACAGTGACCAAAACCAATACATTATTACAATATTGTGATATTTCAATATATTGTGATATATTGCGATATTGTACATAGTTCATTGAGAAATGTAAAATGTAGTTTAAAATACTATATAAGTTGTTGATATTGTATGGATCTATGTACACAAGTTTGTGGAAATATACATTCACATATATTTAGAAACACTTAGATATACATACTAGTTTTAATTTTTACTGTCGAAATTACCATGTCAACGCAATCAATTGGCCCCACAAATGTGACTTTTTTTTGGGGGTAAAAACAATATTATATTACAAGAAAAAGTATTGCGATATATTGCCATATTATTTTTTTTTTAATACAATCAACATATTTTGGGAGACTAGTCCATTAAAACTAATAGTGTCCCTTTCTTTAATGCCAGTGGGATAGAGGAAAAGGAATCACAGTGGGACATGAGAGCCTTCAGTTAATCACAAAGAATGAGGGCATGATGGGATTGATGAACTGGAGCTACAGTCTCTCAGAGACTCATTTAATCTAAGAGTCATTCTTACATTTTCAAACTGGTGAAGAACCTCTGAAAATGCCTTGGTGAATTCACATTTTGTTTTCATAGCTGACAGATGGACAATAGTTAATAGATAATGTTTTATAGATCACAAAGACAGAAATACTGAGGGAAAAGTGGGCATATTTGTACAACCTGCACAAACTTCACATTAGCTCCATGCATATTTAAAAGATTGGTCCAGTGTAGAGCTTGAACCCATATTTCAGGTTTATTAGAAGGCAGTTATTTTTTTTAAAACATGTTTTCTGCAAACATACAGTACTCTTGTTTGTATTATTATTTGTTACTGGGGAGAAAAATATTTCAAAAGGGCTTGTTTGTCCACCGGCGTGGTCTGTCCACTCCTGCTCCACTTTGTACTCCCTTTAGACAACTAACAGGCTGCTAATTTTCAGGTCACGATTCGTCAAAAATTCATGAATACAGTACATATTTTCAACCTCCTGTATGGTTGCCTCTGGAATTTAGATCTATCTTAATTATTGTTGCCCTTGGCTTTCTTGTGCACTCTCCCGATGAAGCATGATACAGTTTCTTTGTGTTGAGGTGGGCGTAGCACTGCCTTACAGAAATGGATGGGCCATTAGACTCCCATCTGGCATCCAGTCTGCACGCTCCAGTGCCACAATCGAGAGCGTACAGTGTGTGGAACCTGCAACACCTCATAATGAGGACAGTGGGAAGTATCATTCAGACATTGTGTGCTCAGAGCTAACATGCTCAAAGACTTATAGTCAGTCAAGATCTACAAATTCATTTACAGTACCGGACAAGCTAACACCACTGCTAGCAAGCTAATTTGTAGCAAATTTAGATTCAATTTTTTTGTATTTTTCGTTAATATGGATTGGATGTACTGTATTGAGGAGGAAATGACTGTTGAGCACTGCATCTTTTTTATCATAATGACATGCATGGCTTCTTCATTATTGAACATTTCTTGAGCTGGTCACAGGTCTGTACTTATTTTGGCCACTGTTGACTTAATGCAGCAACTTTTTTTCTAACAGCAAATGTAGTATTGGTTTATACTTTAGTGACACCGGGTACTGTTACTGTTAGCACAGGCATTATATCTGACTGGCAGATACACTAATACACACACGAATAGACCTGCACCAATTCAGCCAGTGGCAAAGGGCCTTAGGGTAGGTGAACGTAACAAATTAGTTTGGTCAGCTCATGTAGTGAGAGAGTTTTTTTAGATGTGCATACAGCGTGAAAGCAAAAACATAACCATATATATATATATATATAAATATATATAAATATATATGCCGTATAAACACATATGTACGTACACATTCACCTACAGTTACAGGCAAAGAATTAAGCTCAATTCTTTTTTTCCCATTTCCTTTCTGATGTGTTTGGGAGAATTTAAATATCTTCCACTGGTACCTCAAGGGCCTGAGATGTGTGTGTGTGTGTGTGTGTGTGCGTGTGTGTGTGTGTGTGCATGTGTGTGTGCGTGTGTGTGTGTGTGAGAGAGAGTTTAAGTGTGACAGCACCTCTGCAGGTCTGTGAAGATGCCTTGAGGATATTTCACGGCTTAAGAGATGAATTATCTCCTTCACTTCTGTGTTTGCACACAGTGTAGACACCCAGAGACAGCAGGGAAAGCAGAAGAGGCCTGATAAAGTCTGTCAACACTCACGCTGCTTCCCCGACCAAGTCCTATGCATAATTCACAACATATACTGTTATTCATTTTTATTATTCCCTCAACATGATTTTGCATGTGCAATAAGAATGCCATACTTGCTTTTGGCATGTCATTTCTATGACATTTAGCCTTATTACCCGCTATGTGAATATCACGAGAGAATGATATAAATTAAAAAGAGAGAAAGACTCACCAGGAAAAAGCACTTTTTGTCCAGAATCCATCTGTTTTGCTCTCCAATCGCGATCATTGGATCATTGGATCATCACTTCCTGCTTTGATCTCTGTGGTGTATATCGTATCTTTATGCTCTGACTACAAATCCCAGACGCACCAAAATTACTCACAGGCTGTGGGAGACCACGATCGGCGACCCGCTACAGAAAAAAAACACTTTGACATACTTTTACGTTGATGGAACTCAAGCATCGGATTTTAAATGACGTTGAAATATGTCAATGGCTCTCAATGAGTTATTTCACACTGGGATTTGCTTTTTATGAGTCCTGCCAACCCAGCAACCCATGTAACACTTTGAAATACAGTATATTGTTTTAGGCCTTCTGGAAATGTTGTTTTATACACATGTATGGGACAGGTGTGACAATTATAGTCCTTTATGTATTTTGATTTTTTTTTTTTCAATGAGGCACATTGTCGTTAACACTGTTAACCTCTGTTAACCTCTGTTTCTCTCCCATGAAACTATTTCCCTTGCCTTCTTGCTCATACAAACAGCCAAGGTGTATTTTTTGTTCAACACGTTACAACTAATCCTTTCTTGGTTATCTCTCCAACACAGACATGCCATGAGTGTGTATGTATGTTTGTGTGAAATTAAGATTAGTTGCAATAGCAGTTATAGGGTTTGACCATTTTTTTCACCCAAAAAGCTGTATTGTACGAGTGTATGCAAGCATGTGTGTGAGCTCAGGTGTGTCCTGGGAGTGTGTTCAAGTGTAAAGAATGTGACGGCCAAATAAAATCAGCAAAGAAAAGCCGGATTGAAGCACTTTTGAGCCGATTTCTGCACTTTCATCCAGCAGTTATTTCCCCTTGCTCTGTGATTCTTCCATATTTTCATTCTGGTAACATTTCCAACAACAGTGGAGGAAGTGCCAGTAGTGAATTTTTGTTTGGCATTAGAGCATAGCATTTCCGAAAAGGGTGACAGTCAATAAAGTTGGTTTCTTTCAATACCAAAATGCCCCTCTCTCTTCTCTTCTGCTTGCAGACAAGAGATCCGCAGTCACCATGAGGATAAAAAGTCCACACACACTCGCGTATACAGGCAGAGGATGGAGTATGAAAAACTGATGTGACAGTGGGATTTATTGCATCTTAATTATTCAAAAGTGTGTGAGCAAGAACGAGAAGTAGAGCGAGAGAGGGAGCGAGGTAGTGCAGAAGTGGAGAGGCAGAGAGATGAAAATGAAGCGAGGGGAGATAGACAGCAAGCAGCCATATATCTCAGTCGGTTTGTCAAGTGTAAACTGCGGTGTTATCAGTTCTGGTGAAATAACAAAAGGAAACATATTCATCAATCTCAAGTATTTTATTTGAGGTTTTCTTGTTTAATGTCATTTATGGGGAAAAAGTAGAGAGAACCTTTAGACCTGGAACAAACAAATGATCTGGATCTGGTTATGTCATCCAGATAATGACATCTGATCACCAAGTATTAATAGATCATTTTTTTTTAAATATCATGACTATGAGAACTGAACTCTTCAGCTAATGCATATTTGTTTTTTTCAGTCAATTTCACAGATATTTCCTGCAATTTTCATTGATAACTGTTCAAATATACCCCATTTTCAGCCCAGGCCCTTATGTGCACATAGTGTACATAAGAAGGAAAAAATATGTACAAAAAGAAAAGAAAAAAAGTGAAAAAAGAAATTGAAAACAAATAAAAAATAAACAACAACAAAATAATAATAAATATATATTGTTATTATTTTTTCCAGGGGAAGAAATTGGGATATGTGGGGCATAAACTTGTTGAATGTTGGTAGAGATTAATATTTCCAGAGGAGAAGTATGCATTTCTTAATGACAAAGTATGTTGATCAAAGTAATGATCAGTGATCTACACTTCTTTATATCTAGATGGCAGTTAATGCTATAATTTAATAAATAAACATATGGAGATAACTCAAATTGTACTCATATATATTTATAATTGTTATATTTAGGGTCACACTCTACACTCACCGGCCACTTTGTTAGGTACATCACATGGATGCAACTCAATACATTTTGGCATGAAGACGTGGATTTTCACGACAACCATCTCTAGGGTTTACAGAGAATGGTCATACTTGTCTAGCTGAGAGGCAGGGTACAATCTGGACAAGTCTCAAGTTCATCACAGGACACATAGATACAGACAACCACTCACACTCACATTCACACCTACAGTCAGTTTAAATTAGCCAATTAACCTAATCCCCATACATGTTTTTGGATGGTGGGAGGAAGCCAGAGTACCCGGAGAGAACCCACACAGACACGGGGAGAACATGCAAACTCCATACAGTAAGGCCCCGGGAATCAAACTTCTTCCTGTGAGGCGACAGTGCTAATTACTTCACCACCCAAAAGAAGAAGTATCCAGTGAGTAAAATGGCGTGCTGATGTGAGAGGTCACAGGAGAATGGGCAAACTGGTTTATCTGTATCTATCTGCAAAACCTATGTGTTTCTCATTAGTCTTCCCTGTATGTTCAGTGCTAAATGGCAAATGATAGTATCCAACTACGTTTTTTTTATTAAGACAGTGAACATGGTAAACATTTTACTCAGAATGCTGGCATTCGCCCATATGTGTATATTTTGAATAACTGACATATTTTAAAGGATCTGTGTCAAATAAACTAAAGCTGATCAGACTTTATCTTTATTGTTTTTTTATTGCCACAAGTCAAAAATATTTATTTCCAATGCAGTCAGTTAGAAATGTAGTTAAAATAGCCGATAGATCTGACGTAGAAAGAACAGACCAGAGAATAGAGCTCACTGGAAGTCACATGGTGCTTTAAGAGCTGGCTTTGAAGATAACAGAAAGTGATTTGGAGGTATGTTTTTTTACCGCCTACAAAATTTGTATGTGTGAGAGAGAATTAAGTTGAAGATGGGGAAGCACGAAAGCAGCAGCTCCTCAGTCCCCATGGGTGATTCAAAATAGATTAGAATTGTGAGAAGTGTCTCGGCACAAACACGCTGTCTTCTCTCTCGCTGATAAGAACATCATAAATGCCTCCTCCTCCCTTCATTGATGTCTCTGAAAGCTGGATTAACTTAACTGTGTGCGTGTGCATAGGTTGAAGAGCTCTTGTTTATTCAACACTCACATACATTATAACATCCTTTAATGGAAAAAAAATCATGCTCTGAGATAGCACTGCGTTGATGTCTGCTGTGTCAGCTCATATTTATTTTACGTCTGCACTGTTGAGAGTGTGAAAGTGTGCAACAGTTGGAATATAAAGTACACAATAGGGGTGTGACAAGATCTTGTGAGATTAAATCACAACGATATTTCTCGTTAAAGTGAAAAGATGTCTCGTGAGTACAGAGCAGAAAGAAATCCATCAGACTTTGAGCTATCCGAGATTCTATTAGTGATCTGTGGGTGGCAGTAATGAGCCTTTGATACATTTAGTCTGCAAGAAACTGACACGACGAAGGTGAAGGAAAGCAGCAACTGCAGCACTTCAGTAAAGTTAAAGATGCAAACGATGCATTTCTGCAGTGTCGGTGAGGCAAATGATGTGCTATCAACGTACTGTATTTTTGCTGAAGACATACAGTAAGTCCCTGGTGCTCCACAAAAAACATTGCTCCTAATGAGCATCGGTTGTTGAGGAGACAGCCCAGGGACCGTCTAGAAAGTGCAACACCAGAACGAAAAAAATGAAATAACTTATACATTATAAAATGTAGCATCACTAGATTCAGCTCAGACACATCACCTCATGCTGCTGATACTACAACACTGACTTGACAAAAAGTGATTTTCATGAATTATTTAAAAGGTAGAGTTAAATAAACTGTTTAATAAAAGACGTATAGTAATGTGAAAATATTGTCTCGTCTTGTTCACCTGAACCCAATATTGTGTATCATCTTGTCTTGTGAGCATAGTGTATTGTCACACCCCCAGTAGACAATGTAAAAATATTGTGAAAATGTGTAGTACAAAACATATGCAATGCAAAATGTTATATTATATACTACATCATACTTCTACTCCTGTACATTTTGAATCAAGCAAGTTGTGTTTGTTACTAAATCTCAAAACAAGATTTATTTGATGAGACTTTCGGGAAGAAATCTTATTTACCTCAGATTTCCAAAAAAGATTAAGGGTTAAGCTTGATTGAAGATTGTAGTGTGAAACTGAACACTAATAAGATATTAACTGTTGACAAGATATATATTTTTTTTTTTTCATTTTGGTAAGAACCAAATAATTTTCAGTGTAGGTATGTTAAAGCTACAATGTGAAACAAGTTTCTTATTTACTTTGTAATAAGGATATTACTGAGGCTACTGTGGCTTACAAACATGAACAGTAAATGAGGATATATTAAGTACACTTTTGTTTGTCACAAATCCACTGTGTCATAGAAATTATTTTTTTTTTCAGCTGATATGTGCAGTTTGCTGCAGACATTGCTATCATACGCGACAGTCTGCATGGTTTTCAGATCATTTTCATGTTGACCCGTCGTGGGCCACTTGTTTCAGTCACATCTGCTGCTGCCCCGTTGGATTTGCGAGGGACATACTCAATATCAAAGTAGCTCTTATGGCGTCCTTTCCCTTGGCTCCAGGCAAACAGAAGCAGGAAGCAAAAGATGACCACACCTAGGAAGGACAGGCAGCCCATGGCTGTAGATATAATGATAGTCTTAATGTCTATAGGGACTGTCATGTTGTACAGTACTGTCCCATTACCCCATGTGTCATCACAGCACCAGGCAGGTTTTACAGTGTTGTCTGGTCCATGTTTTTCATAGCTGCTACTGCCAAACCTATCTGTCCTACCCCTGTGTGTTATGTATGGGGCAACGTCTGTGTGTGCAGCATGTGTGTGTTTGAGTGTATTTACTATTGGACAAAAATTCTGATGAGCTTGTATTGAGGCAACCTGATTAAACAGTGCTCTCTCTCTCTCTTTCTCTGTCTCTCTTTCCTCTTACATTTGCTTTTCAGTCTTTCTGTTTCATTTTATTTTATTATTCCTGTTTTCATGATTACTTATTTTTTTCTTTAATCTTCACCCTCACCTTGTTTATGTTCATCCCTCCAGTATGTTCCCTTTTTTTTGTCCACAACCTCTCCTTTTTTTCCTCATTTGTCTCCTTTCTTTTTATGTGCTTCTCTCCTCATCCTCCTACCTTCCTCTTCTCTACAGCAACATAATATCTATTAGGGAAGAGGAATAACCTCTGGTACTATAAACAGGTCACAGGGAGGAGGAGGAGCGGTAATAGCAGCAGTCTTATCACCAGTTGAACTACCTCCCTTACCTTCACACATTTCTGTCAGATATGCTGTAAACAGAAACTCTGTTTATCTTACAGCTGTATTAATTGATTGTTGGGCTCTTGGGGGCAGTGGAACAAGCTGTAAACACAATGTTGACATATCACCTTGTAAAGCTGACATGGTGAACAAAGTTGCCTATTGACCCGTACAGCATGCAGAGCAACATTAGCATTCATTTGGAGTTTTTTCTGTCCACCTTAAAATGTGACACATTCAACGACCTCCAGAGGAAAACATGATTTCATGCTTTCATTTGATAACGTCACAAAAATCAGGGCTTATTTGTGAAGTGTGAAATTGATACAAAGTAGGGGGGATATTGGCAAGGACTTCACAATATGATACGTATTGTGATACTTGATGATATGATACATTATTGCGATATTGTGATATTCCACATCAATTGCTGAGAAATTTAAAACAAAACTTAAACTACAAATTGTATATACAGTATGGCCTATATAGACATATTTATATATAAATATGTACAGTACATATAGTTACCGTGTTTATATATATATATATATATATATATATATATATATATATATATATATATATATATATAATATATTAAGAAATTAAAAATCTATAAAATCTATATTATATCAGAAGAAAAAGCATTGTGATATATTGCAATATTGATATTTTTTTCCCACCCCTAATACAAAGGATATATTATTACAGTGCAACCCAGTGTAGTCTGTCACACTTTGTGTATTTGTATGAAGTTAATCTGCTGAAATATAATTTCAAATCATTCACTTTTCATGGATAAAAGACATAAAAAAATTACTATGAAGTTCCCCTGCAGTATAATCAACTTCACAACTTCCACATCTGTGTATTCTGTCATGATATTAGAAAATGTTAAGTCCACAACATCTGACAAAGTAGCTCCATGAGACAACATGACATCACTAATTGGGATGGATCCAAAATTAGCTGCAAAGTTAAAGTTTGAATCTCTAGATGGCATCACATTTAAGATGTTTTTATTCATTTCATTTGTATCAAAATACTTGTGCAGATTAATTAATGTCTCAAGAGCATAAATTCAACTCATCATACAATGTTGACTGACTAAATCCACCTGATTTATTTCTATTTAGTGTAGTTTATCCTGCTGAAGTCACTATGGATATAATGAATGACCCTTTTTCATGACCCTGGTTTAATGAATGGCTGCCATTTATCTTACTGTTTTTTTAGTTAGTGTTGTTTTGTAATATGCAGGCTTGTGTGAATCCCTCTTGAAGGTTTATTAATACAGTATTTACTGTAGACACCTTATCTGTCAAAATGTCTCACTCCGTCTCTTTCATCCCCCAACACAACACACACATATACACACATACACACACACACACGTATATATATATATATATATATATATATATATATATATATATATATATATATATATATATATATACCACCATCTGCACACACACACATAGTTGTGTATTACTATTAGTTGTGGTTATGGGGACTTTAACAATGACTTTTCCTCGACACTTCCCTCAACCCTAACTCTTCCCAGTACTTGCATAATCCTAACCATAACCCCTAACTAACCTTACACTGACATTAAATGCAATAGTTCACATTATGGGGACATGCATTGTGTCCCCAGAAGGAGGAGGAGTCCCCACAATGTGACTGAGTAAACAAGGTTATGTCCCCATAACGTAGTAGTACATGTCCACACACACATACTTTCACTACTACAGCTGAAGTCGGAGTCAATTAGCTGCTCCTCTTAAGACATCTCTTCATTACAGCGACCCTCTGTGACACTGCAAAGTGGAACAAGATCCCCAGCAGACAGGACTAAAAAAATGCAGCTTTCATTTATCCAGTTTTTACAAGTGGTTGAGTCAGTACGCAGACACTCCAAAACTACAAACCATGGCTCAGATAAAATATTTGTAATAGGGTTGTCTCACAAACAGTAACAGTTTGCCACAGCAACACTCAAACAAAACCAAAAAGTTTTCCATGCAATTTCAACATTTCAGGTTCAGTGGGCTGTCTTAACACTTTAAGGAGCAGGGTCAAAGTCATTTTAATTCATGGGCCACATTCAACGGAAAATGAGCAGGTCCAGTTAAACCACTGGATATTAACCTGTCTTTCTGACTTTGTTGTGGTTCAGGTGGAGTATGCTTCATCCTTTTGACCTACACTGCCTCATCAGTATAATATCCTGAATATATCTTTCAAACGCATGTTATAGACCCTTCTGCCCACTTCTCTCTGAAATATATTTTTGTTAATCCAAATGTTAGATGATATTTATGCAGGGTGGGTTCTATGTTAGCACTGACAGATTGATAGTGTAACAGCAGGGTCAGATCTTTGTGGTTTCTACACATACACGGGTATTTGTAAAAACGGAAACATTTCCCTTCATTTGTGCCTTTCATTTACACACAAACGACGAATACGATTCTTTGTAAAAACTCCGGCAAAAGTAGAAATGTAGGAAATCTCCAGTTTCAAGTTTGAATGTAAACGGAGAAAAACAGAGTTTTAGGAAATATACGCAACAAAAGTGCAATCGTTTTTTTTTTTGTGTTGTAGTAGTCTATGACGAGCATTGTGCATTCTGGGTATCGGTGACATTTCTGTTGGTGCAAGCACTTCTTAAGTGTTTTGCAAATATAGCTCCTCTATTACTGCATGTACAGGAGCAGAGACGTATTAGGGCTCGGAGGAACAAGAAGTCGCTCGTGTTATTTGTTGTTGTCGATGAGGCTTCTGATTGGCTTGCATGGCTTTCTCCCTCTTCCTACACTGTCGCTCATTGGCTTGCCATAGTTATGATGGCTCTCGACAGTGTATTAATGCGGGTTAATGTAAACGGAAACTTTTTTGAAAACTATGATGTGTGCACGATGTTATTTTGGAAAACGGAGGGAAGCAAATATTCGTTTATCAAAATACCCTGCTATGTGTAAACGTAGCCTGCAATCAAGTTCTCTCTCTAATTTCTATCTGAATTTGAAAAAAAACGAGAACATTTTGAGCCTTGTATGAAAATACCAGAGTTTGGAATTCAACATAAGCGAAATGGATGAGCTGTGAAGTGTGAAGCTTATGAGTAACACAGAGAGGGAAATTAAGTGGACCAGATGGGCCATGTCCAAGGGCACAAATTCACACTATTCTGCTTTTATAGTAGTAAAAGCGCTGCTTCAACTGCATTTTGTGCTGATGATGAAAAGCTGCTTTGTTTCAATCCATCTAACTCAGCAAACAGCACTTATGTACAACTCACTTAACTTCACAAAAGAAGCCACTTTGTCACTACCACTTTCTCGATTTTATTTCACGTTGTCAGAGCTCATACTATGAGCTACCTCTTCAAAGCAGTTTGAACTCATCTGTCGTCAAGCTGCTCCCTATTCACTGCAATGCAAAGGAAAAACAAGTGTTAGCAGTTTCAACAAAATGAAAGAGCATGACCACAACCCTAAAGCTTGAGCTGGTCAGAATTCATGGTGAGAAGTGTCTGCTTCTGTAGAGCATACCTGCAGGATCAGAATTCGGCTGCAGCGTGAGCCTCACTGATCAGCTGGTTGTCTTGAATTAGTTCAGGTTTCTGGGCAGGAGTACCCGTTGTCTTGTCAATGGTGGTAGAGAAATCATGCAGACAGTGATTCCTCCCTGGTAAGAGGAACTGCTCTGGGTTGTCAGTGATGACTCCACAGGCAAGTATCCAGCTGGAGAGCTTAGCAACGGAGGCAGCGGGAAGCACCTTCATCCTCAAAGACTAATAACTGTGAATCTGCAGGGTGATAGCAAATTGCTAACACCGTCACTTTAACAATTGTAAACACGTCAGTGAGAAACTAAAAATATTCCTTGTGTGGTTTGTGTAGGTGTATCATATCTACTGAGTGAGGATTAACTGTCAGTGGATGAACATCAGCTCTGAATGAATCTTTCATAAAAAGTTGGCATTTTAGCATTTAAGTCTAACCTTTTCAGAAAGTATGTTTTGGTTAAAAAAAAAAAAAAAGTGCAGAAGTGTTGACTTCGATTTAGTCATAGTCTTTTGACGAAAACATTGTTTAGTTTTAGTCATATTTTAGTCATTTGAACGTTATTTGGTTTTAGTCCAATTTTAGTCGACAAAATATCATTAGATTTTGCAGCAGATTTAGTCGACGGAAATCTAACAAGTTTAGTACATAATTTAAGAGTTTTTCTAGAGATTCCAAACTCACATACTCTTGAAAACATTTATGGACCTGTTACTAAGGTTTGAATACACAATATACAGACACAGATTTATCTGTTGTGAGATTTTTTTATTTTAAAAATAAAGATGTTTCTTTCCACTAAAGACCAAAGTGGGGGAACTTGATGTTGATATTTTAATATTATAATAATTCCCCATGGTGGGGTGCCTGTGCTGTCTGCGCTGCCCATCAGGACACCTGCAGCCACCACTGGACCTCCAGACGGAGTCCCCGTGCGACCTGCTGGCTTTAGCCAGGAAGGGGCACCCTCGGGTAGCCACGCTTACCGGTGATGTCCGTCCCCCCGGCATGGAGGTCCGGACACTTTACCTGAGTGTTTCAAAGCCCTTCTCCAGGGCCATGGTCAGGGACCAACCCCAGACCGCCCCGCAGTGAAACTGTGTTCCTACTGGATAGTATATATAGTATACAGTTAAGTAGTAAAAACAGCTTAACCGAGCCTAATCATCCTAACATCTGTTTTTGTTTTGATTGGATTTTTATCAGACATGTTCATCTTCAGGTTAGTTTTCACTGGATCACTTACAGATTCGTCCCTCCTTAACATTATGTTCGTTAATGAATGTGTCAATTGTTTTCGTCATCACAGATATTTTTTTATTTAGTCATCGTCTCATTGTCGTCAGAAAAAAAACTGTCGTTGACGACATAATAACAAAACAATTTGGTCAATGAAATTAACACTGCAGTGCAGAAGTGGCAATAGAAAATGAGGAAAAGAAAACTGTGATATGTAATAAAGCTCCCAAGCATGTTGTCAGGGTTGTACAGTAAACTAAGGCAGACAGAATAAACATAATGTATAATATTTAGTTTGTGCTGCCCCTATGGATATAAAAAACACACACACATCAATTCACTCTATAAAATATAATAGTTTATTTAATAAATCCTAAATCGATGCAGATGTACAGACAGACACCACCTCTACAGCCTCTTGTACTTTCTTTTGCATACTCTTAGCAGGCAACAAAGCTTATTTCAGCCAGTAAGCAGTATTTTGGCTGAAATGGCTAAATAATTAAATACAAAAAGGCACTCTGCACATTTTTTTCCCTCACAAAAATGTATGGCTTAAGGGTGGTGGTGTTTTCACATTTAGTCACAGTGTGAAAAAACAGCTTTAGGTGACAGTATTAGATAACTAACTGTGTCAAAATAGCTTCTAGTTAAACTGAGGGACTTTTAGCAATCTGGATCATTTAAATCCTAAATCATAACATCAGCAAAATGAACACTGATATTTGGACAGGGTGAGTAGAGGGTGTTGTTGTGATGAGTGAAAGCACATTTGACACATTTGCTTTCTGTTTTTATCAAGCAGTTTAACACATGCTTCAGCATCTGTGGTTATTCACAATATTGATTCATAAGGTGACAATGAAACTGTTTTAAAGAGTCCACTCTGTGTGTAAGAAGTATTAATCTGGATTGTTGATAAAAAAAAAAGTGTATCATCACAACCATGGAAATTCAGGCTTAACCCGCTGTTCAGTGTGTCTCCTTTGTAATTCTTTTTTAAAATAATAATAATAACAATAACAATAATAATAATAATAATACATTGTACTTATTATTTAATCTTTTTATGATGATTTAATGATACAGTGCTTTACAACGCAACATACTGAATGTAAATCTAAATGTTCTTTGTTTATACAGCCCTTTACAACAAGGTCAACCAAATTGCTTTGTAATAGATAGTAAATAAAAGCAATTAAAAACAATAAAATAGAATTAATGTGTCACTTTGCTACTGGGTAAGAGCCATCCTAAATAAATAAGTTTTCAGTGTAGATTTGAAGAGGCTCAGGTCAGAAATCAGGCACATTTCGGCAGGGAGTTTACTCCAGAGTTTGAGGGCAGCAAAAGAAAAGGCTTGGTCACCCCAGTGTTTGGACTTTGACCTGGGCCAAAAGTTGGTTCGACGACTTCAAAACTCTACCAGGCCCACAAATAGTTCAAAGCTCAGATAAATACGATGTGGTGAGGCCATCAAGACCTTTAAAAACATTAAAAGTTAAAAATCAAATCTGTAAATTCTGTAATGGACGGGAAGCCAGAAAGTAATGTGCTCTCGTCTGCTAGTGTTGGTTAAAAGATGGGCAGCAGCATTTTGTACAAGTTGAAGGCGACTAAGAGAAGACTGAGACACACCAACAGAAAGTGCATTGCAGTAGTCTGATCTAAAACTGATTGGAGCATGGATGGATTTCTCAAGGTCCTGACGGCTTAAAAACATTTTAATTTGGCCAGGAGACGTAGCTGGAAAAAAAGGAGTCCTGACTGATTTGTTTGTCAAACTTCAGATGCCTGTCGAAAATCACTCCCAAATTCCTGACAGTTACTGGGCTTCACTGCCAGATAGACTTGTAAATCATCTACATAATGAAAAGAAAGGTTGTGTCTGGCTATAATTGACCCAAGTGGCAGTATATATATATATATATATATATATATATATATATATATATATATATATAGTGAAAAAAGGATAGGACCAAGAATAGAGCCCTGTGGCACGCCACAGAATAGAGGAGCACTGGAAGAGGACAAGTCAAGTATGATGAGAACCGCTTCAGTTCAGTGCCATGGATGCTAACATGACGTGTGACAGGAAGACTGAAAACATTTATTACACCAATATGGGATTGCTTCATCCCAAAAACAAATGCTTTAGACTATTGCATGAATGACTGTTTCATTGAAAGGCTTAGGCAACTTAGGCAAATCTCAAAAACTTAACCTATAAACTTTTAGCACTTTTTCCATTGGTAACTGGACAGCTGGTGTATGATGATGCTGAAAATACTTGTGACAGCTTCCTGCGTGGTTTATTATACTTATGGTCCAAAGTGCTGATCAGAGGGTAGTTTTTCTGGGTAAATGTACACGAATGATGTCTCTGCTGCTGTCCCTGGTGCAGATCTTAGGTTGGTTTGCAGGGTTTGACTTCCATAGTAACACAGCAATTTTCTGCAGTAGTTGTGTGTGTGTGTGTGTGTGAGCACAATTACAACCTTGCTACTCTGCTACCTAGAAGTACTTTACATAAAGTAATATTAGCAGCCAACCATTTGTTTTCCTGGCCCAAGAATTTAATAAGGAAGTGATGTACTGTCTATCAAGGCTGAGCTACCAGCAGTTCTAAAATCAACTGATTCATTGAGAAACAACGGTGATTTCAGATTGCTTTCTGTGTTAAAGGTTTGAACCTGACTGACTCCCTAGAGCCAAACACTACTTTCTAAAATGGTGTTGCTTGCTGTTACAATCAGTTTCCCTTCGATTTCTCCCCAGAAAGCCCTCCAAAATGTATTTGAAAATAAATAGGCAGCACTGTTCAAATTTCTGTTGGTAATAATGGAGGTTAGTGTATTTGGCTAATATTCTTATTGCTGCCTTTTTTTCTGTGTCCCTTCAGGCAGTCTCCAGAAGTACTTTTGTACACGTCTCCTACTTGAATGCATCTTTGAGGTAAGGGTACTTCATGGAAGTATTAGGCATTTCTACACCTTCTCTTCTTTGTTTTTCCTCTCTTTCTTTTAGTGACTGCTACATTTGATGCATACAAGTTTGGTTGAGCATTAGTTTGCACATAGTTTGAGACTGTGTGTCTTTAAGCACATTTGTTGGCTACATTGTGGTGGCTTCACATATTTACTGGAATGGAGATATTTCCTTGAACTTGTAAACTTAATACTTGACAATGTTCATTAATTTTATGGGGTATGATAACAATTTGAATGAGTATTTTTGACCAAAGTATGGAATAACAGGACTGAAAAGTTGCAAAAAAAAGTTGTGTGGGGATGATTCCAGGTGAAAAAGGTCAGCTCTGGTTTGTAGCTTGATGCCGGTACAAACGTGCGATGATGTGACTTTAATTGAAATTGAACGGTCTCAACTCAGACCTTTGCTTTAGCAGGTTTTGTGTGTTTTTTTCACAGTTGTGTGTGTCAGAGCAGGATGACGTTTGTGCGGTGTGTTTGTATCTTTGTCCCAACGGGGCATCTGTTCCTGCTGTCTCTGAAGTAACAGCAATGAAAAATGGAGCTTGTCATTGGGCTGGCCTACTTTTCACGCACACAGCCTTGTCAGCAAGAAGGTAGATTTCAAGTGATCCCTTGGCAAGCACACACACACGCACACACACACACACACACACACACACACACACACACAGAAACATGCACAGGTCTCCAGAGTGTTGGCATTAATTGTGTTGGAGTTAATGCATTCATGTTATTTTAGAGAACTCTCCTGTGTGCGTGGGCCTCTTGTCAACTTGCTGCATGCACGCTGAGAGCATGTGTTGCCAAGTGTTGAAACTGCGCATGTTTGACAGGTCGTGTGTGCGTGTCTACGAGCAAACAGTAGCACGCTGCGTGAAGGGTGGCCCGCCACTTCGCATGATTTATCTCGAAGGAACATGTCTGCCTTTCCATGAATCTGCGTCAAATGTGCGCATGTTTCCTCCACTAAAGAGCTGGTTGTGACGGTGAGACAGCATGTCAGTGTGTGTGTGTGTGTGTGTGTGTGTGTGTGTGTGTGCATGTGCTGATGGTTCGTCTTCCTCCCTCACCAAAGGGCCGTTAAAGCTGTGATGATGATTGTGTGGATGCATACTGATGCAGTAAATTTATGGGATGCACATGTGTGCCTGCCAGTTGTTGCATTAAAGTGGGTTTTTATGTGTTAGTTAGTGTCTTGATGAAGTGTGAGAAATGGTGGACGAGCAGCATTTAATATGGATATTTTTTTGAGTAGGAGAATGTTTTTAACAGCATTTTTTTTGCATTGTAATTACAGTAATAAAAAAAAAACGTTAACCAGCAAACAGAAATAAGTAGAATAAGTAGTATTAATATTAATAAATATTAATATTATTAATTATTAATAATAATAAATATTTACAATATATACTAAATAAAAAGGAAGAAAATGTATTTTTGAATTACAAATGAAATGTCAATTAAACACAATTATTAGATAAATAATAGGTATTTATACTATTTGCAAAATGGATGTGACCTGGTCTTACCAGACCCTCATGCTATCATACAGAGGGTCTGGCATTCCTCCATTGAGAGCCAAAGTTTGAAATGATTGGATCTGATTTTACCCAATCTCTAACGTTTGGTCGTTACGCCAATGCGCTGCTAGCATTCAGGCTAGCCAACTCCTTCGCAGAGCTAACTGAAATAAAAGACTTTTCCCGACCCCTGTGGGGAGTAAAGCCACGACATCTTTGCCAGCAATAAAACTGGTTAAACATTCCTCTTGCTCCGACTTAAATTGCTGAATATTTGGATATTTGTCAGACTACAAACAGCTAGACTACAATGCAAACGCTGCACATTCGACATCATCGTTAACACCCACCTATCCCCGTCCCCCACCATTCGCTGATTGGCCCGGTTGGAAATCATCCTGAGAAATTGAGTCCAAGGGGATCAAACCCAGACATAATCTGTAGGGAAATGATACTGTAATTGAGTGTAAGATTATGGAGGGCTACGGCAAGGCTAGGGAGATGTAGTCAGAGCATAAAGAGACGGTATACGCCACAGAGATCAAAGCAGGAAGTGGAGACGATCAAGATTAGAGAGCAAAACAGAATCTGGACAAAAAGTGGTGATTTTGGTGAAAGTGTCCTCTACTCTACCTCTGATAAAACAAGAATGAAACAATGTAAAAACAAACATTTTTTTCATGATGAAATAGAGAGTCTCTTCTTTCATTTGAACTATTCACTGTTTTCAGAGTCATAGCACAAAATATTCAGTGCATCATGAAAGGTGACTTGAATTGGCCAAAAATGGTGGCGCAAGGCACTTTCAGTTTTATGAATGGGCTGGCACTCAATGAGTTAAGTAATGACATAATTATTTCTCTAATCTTAACCAAGCAGTTTTGTTGCCTAAACCTAACTTAACCGTCTCAAGACAGAAGCAGAAAAGCAGCTCCTCATAAACAGGTGTCATTGGCAAGTTCAAGGAATCTAACAAATATATGCCGTTATTCACTTCCTGTAAGTGAACCCTCACTATAAATAATTTACGGTAAGCATATTTAAATTTTCTTGCATGAGGATCAGTCGCAGTACTTACAGTATAGGGCACTTGAAAACCCTCGACACTGCAACAAGGAGCTCTTTGGTTGGAGCAGCAGGCTAATGACTGGAGATATCTTCCTCGACTGTCATAGTCTGATTGTCTATGACTGCTTGGATCAAGGACAAGCAAGACGAAACGGGACATATAATATAAAAGGCAAAGTGAAGCAATGTTGACATGTGACTCCTCATTAGGTTCAAAGACTCATCTGTAAGTTACAAACAAATGAAAAATGAGAAAAGTCAGAATTTATTTTTAAACTTGCTCTTCTCCTATAGTACTTTTAATGCTAAATTAGTCAATAATTAGTAAGAAAAGAACTTCTGCTCTTTCTAGTGAGTCTCTTTGGGAGAATCTTCTGTAGTTTGTGGTCCAAGAATATTTATAGATTCCATTAGAGATTATTTTTGCTCATACTTAAAATGGTATTTACATCATCATATTATTCCTCTTGTGATTAAAAGAGTTTCTTAACCTGTTATGTTATACATATATTGTACATGTGCTACATTGTAAATAATATATTAATTTTAATGAGCATTTGATGATCGTTAGACAATGATATTTCCGTTTTAGCTCACCTTTGCATGACTGACAATGTGTTAATGACTTGCTGTCCTCTTCTGTTATCATTAATTACAGCAGAGCAAGTGACTGGCAGCCTCATTAAGCTCTGTTGTTAACATAGTGACAAAGGGTTAAGATGCCACGAACAACGTCGGTTAAATCTCATCTCAGAATAGTTAGGCTATATAGTGATATTTTTGAAATGTTATAAATTAGCACACGTTTGTTGATT
Organism: Synanceia verrucosa; assembly: GCA_029721515.1. NCBI lineage: Eukaryota > Metazoa > Chordata > Actinopteri > Perciformes > Synanceiidae > Synanceia > Synanceia verrucosa. Next base: position 4,698,452 of record CM056560.1, on the reverse strand, counting down.
TTTTTAATCGTGTCAGTCCAAAATGATATGAATTTATTTATATGTCACCATATTAACCTCTTTCAAAGTTTCATTTCTTTGCATTTTCTCTCATTTTTGCTGTTTTGAATCCTTTAATTCTTTTGTTTGGCTGTCTCATTTTTTAAATTCCCTTCATTGTTTGCTTTCCTTCATTCCTTTTTCTTCATTTTTGAGGCTTTATTCTTTCGTTCTTGTTTTCCTACTTCCTCCTCAGTCTTACCCAGCCTCCCTTTATTCATATCTATGCCCCATTCACCACGGCTCCTGTTTAACTTAAGTGAAACTGATCAGGCAGATACAGATAGCACTTCCCTTCTCTTCCTTCCATCTCTCTCCCTCTCTCTCTCTCTCTCTCTCCTTTTATTCTCTCCTTGAATTCTTTTTTCACCACCCACCCACTCACCCTCTCTCCATGACTCTCATGCACTCTCTCTTCCTCTCTTTCTCTTCTCAATCTCACGCATGGTATTTAAATTCTCCACCAGCCCTGCCCTAACCCCATGTTCATCTAACTGAAAGTGATAGGGCAGAGCTGCATAGCGTGTGGGAACCGCCATGTTGTTCGCCGAAAATGGGCTGATGATATATTCATCACGGCGTAGAATCCTGAGAGAGTAAGACACAGAGAAAGATAGCAACAGTGTGTGTGTGTGTGTGTGTGATGTGATTCAAGAGTGACACCTTCTATAAAAGCCTGCTGCGTGCCACAAAGCATCAACTACTCACTGCTGCTTATGTTTTTGTCTTGTCCTGAATTCATCATAGTGACCATCATTGTGCTTTTCAGTATTAATGGTTGGTTGATTCGTATAACAAGTCACTCTTACTTGACTGGCTCTTGGTGACATACAGTATGAAACATGTTGGTAGCTTCATAGCTAACTATCCAGAATGAGCCTACAGAAGGTTATTGGCTCATGCTCCAACATCACGATCCCCCTTGCAGTGGTTTGCTGACATTTTCGTCTCACTTCTCGCATCTCCAGGGTTCTTGCAACATTTTAAAAGTCAAATTCAATACTTTGTAAGACATTTTCAAGAACTCAACAAATATAATTTAAGACCTAAAAATGTCATAACAATTTCTTTGGTACAAAATAGTCAATTTATTGTAGGGCCCGACCATTATGAAGTTTTTGAGGCCGATATAGATATTTAGCAGAAAAAAAAATCTGATAACTGATCACTTTCCCATAATAATTTTTCATGATTTTTTTTCAGCACTTTAAAACGTGCAGCAACAACATAAATTAAAAGCATAACACTTTTTTTGACAACTTAAATTTCACAACTTTCAAGAACAAAGAAGTGAACTTTCTGAACCAAATAATGTGCAAATTTGCAGTTAATCTCGTTTTCCAATTGGCATTAAAAGCACCATTTGAAAATTTAAAAAAAAAAAAAAAACTACAGCAAATTTGCGGTAAATTCAAGACAATTTAAGACTTTACTGTAATTACCCAGATTTTAATTTAAGACATTTTAAAACTTTTTAAGGAACCGCAAGAACACTTCACAGCACAGATGGGCTGAAGTTCCCTTTCATTGTGCCCCTTTAATAGATGCTTTCTTTGAATTGTTCAGACTTGTCTATTGACACAGTAGCCATGTTTCCATTGACAACAAATTGTAAGCCAACTCTTGACAGACAAAAAAGAGAAAAGAAAATGTGAATTTGGAGTGAATTAACGCTGCTGTTCTGTTTCATGTAAGCAATTTGGCCATGTTCCATGCGACACGGCTGATCCTCACGGATGTGCTTCATAAGGTTATCGTCCACTTCAAAGCTCAGCAAAATGAAATAATTAAATCACATACCATTACATTTTATTATCTCAGTCTCTGTCCCCTTCTCTTAGTTGCTGTCTCACTATCTCTTTTTTAAATTACCCATCTTTAATGAGCTATAATTAAGTATTATAATTACTGCAATTTCCTATGCCTTTTAATCAGGTGAAAGCATTGCTTGTCATAATTGTGTGCACGGTGCCAGTTTGTGTGTGAGCCACATGCCATTCATGAGGGATTAGTAGCAGGTTTATGAACCTGAAAAAGGAATACTCATTACAGTATTCACATATTTATCTCCTCATGGCTTTATATTCTACCTTGAAAGTCAATTAGAACATTTGAAACAAACAGTTTTGATGAAAATAAGTAAATAATATGAATTTATATATTGGTTTTCATAGGCATAGTCACAAAGTGCTTTGCAAGGTCATTAAACAACAACAAGGAAAGAAAAATCATAGAACAAGTCCACCAAGACAAGACAACCTTGTCATATGTTAAGTATCTGATACAGTAAAACAGTGTAAGAGTCAAACTTCTTAAGGACTTTTAAAGAAGAAACTCCTTCACAAGTGGAAGTAAATCCTCAGTTGTTCATACAGCCAAGTTAAAGCTACATAGAGAGAAAGCCTTTATTGTGACTAGTCACAAGTACTAGCGAAATTAGCTTGTCATGTCAAAGAGCTAGCAAGATTCGAAAGAAGCACCTCCCCTAAGCTCCACCCCCTCCTCCACCTCCCGCTAGTGCTCCGTCCAAAGCCACACCCCTCAAACCTGAACATCTGACAGTAATATTCAGCAGGGAGAGGAGAGTAGATATGCTACATCACCACAGTTGTAAAATGTCCCGCTCAAAGCCAATATAGACTATGGCTGTGCAATATGATCAAAATGTCATATCCTATAACCTCTTCAATACAAGCGGCACCCACACAGAAGCTAATGTTAGCATTCCACTAATACAAGCTAGCTTAGCAAACATGGCATATTTCATGAAAATAATTACTCCTGAAACTAAACATATAATTACCTGTCCAACAGAAAGAAAGCAACCTCTGCATCACTTTTCAGTCCCTTCAGATGTCTCAGTGTCTCCACTGATGTTCACTCTGATTTGTCCTCTAGCTTCGTCCAGAGTTTTGTCTGTTTAGCAGGGTGAGACATCAGAAGTGATATTTTTGGCTGCATTTTCTCTAACATTGTTCCCTACAGAACAGATTCTGCTGCTAACTCTGTTTTTCTGCAGAGGAGTGTGCTGGATATTTACAACAACAGTGGGGAGGAGGGAGGGACAGAGGGGGCGTGGTCAGCACGAGACATGAAGGCATCTGATTGGTTCTTTCCATTCGGACAGAATGGCAGGGATTGGTCAGAGTCTTTACAGTCCTGTAGCTGCCACAGAGGTCTGATTCTCTTTCTTCCTTTTTCTGAACACATAATGTACTGACTGCTCTCAGGGTGGATGGTCCATTTCACCCAGTAGAACAAAAAGTGCTTCTGAACAGAATGACAGACTATAGCTTTAACGTCAGAGACTCATTCAGTGCTGTTCATGACCAATGATGAACAACACAACCTGACTTTAGGATTTCTTTTTTAAACCCAAATGTTTTTTAAGTGTGTTTTGGATGTCCTCCTGCTGATAGAGAGCAGAAAACACATCTATGTGTCATTTTCACTTTTGTGTCTGTGTGAACATTGTGTCCTTCACAAGTTGAATTCTTCCGCAAAAAACTCTTTCTTGTAAAACCATAAAAGAACTGTCTTCAGACAGCACTTTTGTTCAAAGCACTTCTCATTCGCCCTTTCACACTCCAAAGGCAGCATCCTTTATTGTCGTTACCTCCTTAAGCAGAAAAGAATGAATGAATACCTTACATCATGATGTAGTTTTGTGCAGTCTGGTGAAGCTACATATGTTACCAGCAGACACCTCAGTAATAATCTGTGTGTGTGTGTGTGTGTGTGTGTGTGTGCGTGTGTGTGTATGAGTCACATTGCTTCAGAGACATCCTGTTCCCAAAGTACAGCAGCAGGTCATAATGATGTTTCCAGGCTCTCTCTCTCTGTAAAACTGGGACAAGGACATACATGGACAAAGTAGTGCTTATTAGTGTCCTGCACTGGACACACACACATATGCAGTCACATCGTCTCTTGCCTGAAGGTGACTGCAGGAGCTGAGAGAAACCAGTCATTTTGGGACAGTTACCTCCTGTTTTATCAGATAAGTACAGGCCATCCAGATGGCACAGTAAGGCAAGGACACATGAGGCTTCACTTCCATGTATGTAGTCAGTGTACTTTAATTTCAGTGTTGCAAAAGATGTAGGACACAGAGTGTGGATCTGTTTTAATGAGCTGTAGGAAGACAGTTTGAAGATTCTACGGAGATTTGATAAGCTTTGGGGAACATCCAGGTACTTTTTCAATCTGCATCATTTCAAATCCTAGCTCAGACTGCGATATATATACTGTGTATATATATATATATATATATATATATATATATATATATATATATATATATATACTGTAGCATGGAGTCTGGGGCAGCTGTTTTCATGAGGTGGAGGTGGCTGCTTCAAAACTTAAATAAAATAATAAAAATAAACACTTAATTCCAACATTACTACAAATGAACCAAAAAAAAAAAATGCTTGCATGTAAATAACTGCATTTCCTACAAACCAGTGGACAAACCCGTGGCTTCAAAAAGAAATCCATTTGTATTGAAGTCTGTGAGAAATTGGCCCTTTTCTCTCCTGGTGTACTACCTCTGCAAACACTGTAAATATGAGTTTATGGTCTGAATATTTAGTTAAAATAATGTTATAATTCATCAGGGTCTCCGGTTATTGAATTACGACCACATATACGGTGAAATAACACATAAAGCAGGAGATTCTTTGGGGCATGGCTTACCGGTGTGTTCAGCCATATTTAGCAGTCCAGTTAAAATCACAAAGCTAGCTTTCCAGTGCTAGCATTAGCTAATAACATAGCGGTTGCTATGCTAATGGTACCAGTACTGTTACCATACTGCTAACCTGTGTTGCATGTGTTGAAGTGGTGGTAACATTAGCTCCACACTCTTGATGAAAAAGTAAATGGGAACGAACGTCATAATGTACATTAACACTACTTTGATTAGTTCTTCACAGATCGGAGGGTGGACAGAGACAGAGACACATATTACACCGGTACCATTAGCATAGCAACCACTATGTTATCAGTTAAAGCTAGCACTAACGAGCTACCTTGATTGGCGATGATCCTCCGTAATTCACGTGAATAGTGATACTAACTGGAATGCTAAACGTGGCTCAGCGTAAGGTTACTGAAACCTGAGGTATAAATCAAATCTAGCAGTTAACCACACAATAATAGTCTTTATCAAGCCCATGCTATAATAAAGTCACACTGACTGACTGAGTGAAGGCACAGCACAGTTTAACCAATCAGACAGTAGATGTTCATTCCTCTGCACAGCTGTCTTAGTTCACCAGCTGCCATTAGGAAAGATAACCAGCCTCTCAGTGCACTTTAATAGAAAGTGAATGTGTGTACTAACTGACAGTGTGTGTGTGTGTGTGTGTGTGTGTGTGTGTGTGTATAAGAGAGATGCACACCATATCAATTGATATGGCTGCACAGCTGCCAACAGTACCCTGTGTGTGTGTCTGTGTGTGTTTCTAATTATCAAATAAATATCATACACTGAACATGAAAATATAGAACACGATTTGCTCCTCACTGCGACAAAAGAACATTAGTTCAGCTATGAAAACATAGGTCTTATACAAGTTAATGAGTGTATCTGTTGCATTATTTCTATGTGCATTTATTTATATTCATTAATGAAAATTATTCTTACTTAATCCTCTGATTCCCAGGATCTAAATGACTGTCATTTACAAATAAATAAAAAAAATTGAGAAATTCAATTGGGCGGCACAGTGGTGTAGTGGTTAGCACTGTCGCCTCACAGCAAGAAGGTACCGGGTTCGAATCCCGGGCCCGGGACCTTTCTGTGTGGAGTTTGCATGTTCTCCCCGTGTCTGCGTGGGTTCTCTCCGGCTACTCCGGCTTCCTCCAACCATCCAAAAACATGCATGGGGATTAGGTTAATTGGCTAATTTAAATTGACCGTAGGTGTGAATGTGAGTGTGAGTGGTTGTCTGTCTCTATGTGCCCTGCGATGAGGTGGCGACTTGTCCAGGGTGTACCCTGCCTTCCGCCCTAAGACAGCTGGGATAGGCTCCAGCCCCCCCGTGACCCTATGAGGATAAGCGGTAGATAATGGATGGATGGAGAAATTCAATTTCCATGTTCATTTCTTCTAATGATTTATAGCTTTTGATTTTGTTACACTTCAAGAAGACATACATCAGCCAATAGTCATGGTTGTGCTGAATCTATAGATGTGCAGGACATCACTTTGCAGCGAAAAATGAGAAGACAGCAAGTGAAAATGTGACAGAAGCATAAAATAACCAGCTTGGGATTCAGAGGGTTAAACATTTGTTATTGTGTGCCTTGTTAAATTAGCTTCAGCTCTATAACTAACTGATGCAGTTACAGGGAGTCTGCAGTGAAAGTGAATGTGTCAGTGTGCACGTGCATAATTGTGTATCATGCACTGCTTTAACTTTTCACATCCTGCCTCACATTCTCTCCCTTTCAATCATCATCACACATAATTAACGCCCACAGCTTTAGCTCGACAGGCCAATCAAAGTCAACCGTGGGCTCAACTGGTTGATGGCCACCCACCTGGAAGCAACAGGAGAACCTTGGTCTCATTTGTCAATGCCTTTAATACTCATCATGTTGCTGTTTGAGGTATAAAAAAAAGAACAATTATTAGCATAAAATGTAGTAAATGATAGGAGCTAGTTTAACATCGGAAACGTTCATTCCCATTGCTCTCACTGTCGCAGGCAGCTATTTGTAACGAGAAAGCTAGCGTTAAAACTGGCTAAATGCTACCTGCTCATCACCAAAAAGCACACATGCAAAGTTAGCATCTAGCTACACCTATTCTCTTTGTTAGAAAAGCTAAAACGAGAGAAAACATTGGACTACCATTCACTAGTCAGCCATAAATATGACTTTATTTAAATGCTGCTGCTGCTTACATTTCAATATTTGGTAAATAAATAAAATGATTAAAAGCATTATCAGTAGGGTTAATTGTTAAAGTCATCTCTGACCTGGACATTGCTATTGCAGTTAGTAGTTATAAAACCTGAATGAACAGGCAGTTGAGCTGCTTAATGTCCTGCCATAATCACTATCATATATCACAGACAATCTGTACCGCTAATAAGGTCATTAGCTAAGGTAATTAGCTAAAATAATTAGTGCATTCATTGGCACATCTTTTTTATGTCATCATATGCATCGTCACATACACATCAGTGGAGTTATTAAGGGTTTCAATATAACCAGGTCCTTCTATTCAGATAATACAAAATAAATGCAAATGAAAAAGCAAACTGGAAATGTATATGTACATATATGTACGTATATATATATATATATATATATATATATATATATATATATATATATACGTGTATATATATATATACGTATATATACACGTATATATATATATATATATATAAAGTAGTCATATTTCCAAGTTGTTTGTTTTCAAATGTTTACTCAGCTGTCAAACTAAGTCAAACTGAATTAAACTCAAGTCAAAGTTCCCAAAATCACCAAAGAAAAAACATCTGTTTCTCAACACAGATGAGAGTCTACGTGATTTGCAGGTAAATGCCGTATACCTATTAGAAAATATCCCAAATTATTGTATAACCAGATACCAGACAAATGTGCAATGGTAGCTAGATAGCTAGATAGATAGATAGATAGGAGCCCAGAGAGGCCCTTAATACAATTATAATACTGGAAAAATATAATATGACAATCAGTAATAAACTCACATTCACACATATTTATTTACAATGTACTGGTTACACTAAGTTTATTTGTTTTGGAAACATTTCTCAACGCCCCCCCCCCTCCATTTTTTAAAATGGTTCAGTCCAGCTACTCCATCAGACAGACTGCAGAGAGCTAACTTTTCACAGACAGAGTGGAGGAGCAGTGTCAATTTTCCACTAAGGGGGGACTAGTATCATTTCTTTCATGGGGCTAAAATCCCAGCATACTTCATGCAGTCACACACGGGGTTGGAGTGTACCCACCAGAATAAACCAGACTACACCACTGTGATAGCCTCCACAAACCCGAATGCTTCTGTTGCCTTTAAAGCTAGAAATTCTCTAAAGTATAAAGCTTTTCTATACTTGACAAAAGTTGTATTCACGTCATATGGGGATAACCTCCACTTCACAGTCATGCATTTTAACCAGTTTGAAGAAATGAGAGCATTCGATTGTGTTTGCATGAATGTGACTGTTTGCTGAAAAGAATATGATTCAAAACGCTAGCCATGGACTAAAGTGTGCTTATTAACTTCTCTTAACTTTATTGGGCAAACTTTGACTCAAAGCATTAGTATAACACTGCAATTCATAATAATATCTTCATGATGTTATTATCATTTAACCCAAAACATTCACAATGATGCTCAATTAGATTAAATGTGTTGTGGTGGTTGTCTAGAATTATTTAATCTAAAATGAATATACAGAGCAAACAAAAAGCAGCCAGGCTGTGCACTGTTTAATTACATTATTCTCTCTTTTCTCTTTATGTGTGTGTGTCTCAAAGTGTTTTTGTCCTGATAAATAAGTCTCTTTTGTCTTAAATGGATGTATTCATTAAAGTGGTGGTGGCAGGAAAAGGTCAGTGGCTGCAGAGAGTTAGTTTGATAATCCCTGTCCCCACCAGCCTCGTTATTGCAAAGCTGCAATGAGAAGAGGGTCATAAAGAGGGGATTTTAAAGCTCGTCTTGGCTATCTGGTATTCCTCAACCTGTTAAGGCATTTGAAAAAAGGGCCTAAAATAGCAAACCCAAAATGATTTGGGAGGAGCTCCTCCTAGATGTATATACTATATGATCTCCTTTGAAAGGCCAGAAGCTAAGGAATATGAATCCATTAACTAAAAACTGTTCCCTATTGCTTCAAAATGATTTGTTATTCTTGCCTAGTATGAAAGCTTCATTTCAAAGGCAATATTGACATTAAAACTAAGATCTCACATATATGTAATTGGGGCATGTCAAGGGGGTGGCCTAGAGTGGCATGTGCCAGCCCTGAAATCTGATTGGCCACCCCAGGTGTATGATGGACTGTCTGATTTACAGATGTTTTCAATTCAACCTCCGACCTGTGGGGCAGTATTGTCTGTTTGCTTGATTTCATGTGATAGTTGTTTCAGGGAATGTGAAAAAATGTATATATTTGTTCAGATAATCACATTTCAGGATTTGTAAAGTCAACCTTTTGAAGTTTTTTATTTATTTAGTTGGATTTGGTCGACATTTAATATTGCAATTTATATTTCATACGTTGTCTTTATTTTTGCACCTTTCATTAAAAAATTAAGGCTTTATATTACACTTGTCTTGTCTGTTGTGTCGTGATCACAAGTTCTATTTATATTTCAATTTTTATTTTAACATTTGAATTTTAGTAGACACATTAATCATGCTATGTTGATGGAGGCGCATGCACACCCATGTGTAGTCATTGACAGTTAATCCTGCTCGCCACCCCTGCATGACGTAGCGCCCCACTTAGGTCAATAAAAGTCGAGATACGCCATTGTGTGTAATATACAACTGTGTACATAGTAAATCTGAGTTTTGCTTCAATATACTATTTTTTTTAATTTTATCTTAATAGATTATGTAATCAGGATTTATACAAACATGTTATTTTCTAATTTATTTTTCTTATTTACTTCTTATTTATTTTCTTACCATATTTAGACTACAGCCAGTAGCCAATTAGGTTAGCTTAGCATAAAGACAAAAATGGGTCGAAACAGCTAGCCTTGCTTGAGCACATAATATATCTCATTAAATGGTCTTGTAATTGGTTGCACCTTTATACCCTTGTGTGGCTCCATGTGAGCTATGTTCAAAGTAATTGTGGTCTACATGGCAAACAATGGACAAAGTCATCTAATTTATCACAATATAGCCAATCAAACACACACTGTTGTTATTGATGACCTCTGTTGAGTGTGTGTGTGTGTGTGTGTGTGTGTGTAAATGAAGCCCTGTAGCTCGTTGCTCACAGACCATGCTGACAGACAGGAAACACACTCTAGCGGACATTACACAGAGGAGATGTTAATGTTTCAAATACTGTATGTACTGTACTTTTATTACTGTGCTGAAACATACTACCACCCGTGTGTGTGTGTGTGTGTAAAATCAAGCACAGGCTTCATTTTGATAGATGCTTCCCATTAAGAACAAAGAGAGAGAGGGAATAGAAGAGAAGACAGTGAAAGGAGGAATAGAGCTACATCTAAACGCACACCAATGTTCAGCTTGATATTGGGCATAACGTACAAGTATTCTGTTCATTAGGTGCTAAACCTGAGTGCCATATCTTATTTACAACAATCTGGGTGAAGTCATATTCTGCAGCAGCAGGGATACTAAAGCATGCAAACATCCACCATGTTTGTTAATCACAGTCATATGACGACAGAGGAGCTGTTTTTAGTATGCTGGTCTCCTCTTTTTCCATCTTGATGCATTATGCAACAACATGCACTTACAGGCTACTGCGTAATAAATAATTATATTTACTGTATTAACTCAGATCAATTATTTACTCGACTTACTTCAAAGTACCATGCGTCACTACACCATATACTGACTTCCTTGGTAAATAGCCAGTCTATGTTGCATCTAAATATACAGTAGATGAACACAAGTTAACTTCCTGGAACATTAAATCTGGTGGTGATTCTAGCAGTTCAGTTATTTGCCCTCCAGTTGTGGGATGGTTTGATGAGTTTTGCCTGCAAATTTGTTACCCCTCAAATGTGGATTACAGTGAAATTAAAGCAAAACCACAACAAACATGTCCTAAAACATAAAAATAAAGAATAATAATAAAATAATAAATATATAATAAATTATTAAATTTAATTGATATTGTACTCAGAGTGCTACAAGTTAAAAGCACAATATAAAGACACAATATAAAACACGGAGTTCACTGTCAAATCAACAGTTAAAGGCCTTTTTGAATAAAAAAGGTTAATAATTAACTGTAGCTTACATTAAAATAAATATATACCTTAAAAAGTGAACATGACTATTGTAAAAACCACATTACTTTAATGGAGATTTGTGCTAAAAAGAGCAGATGAATCAAGAGTCGTATTCCCTAGTGATTGAAGTCTGAGGTGTGCCATTACATTGTCCAGACATGTCATGGTGCTGCAGGCTTATTTGAGTCAGTCGTCAGAATACATCATTAAGCATGGCGTGCAGAGAGGGCTACGACTACAGATCGTTCGTGGTGATATTTACGGCCTCTGGGAAGTCTGACAGGAACTCTTAATTATTGCCTTCAGAAGGTTAGGATCAATTACTGTCCCACACTGTCATCACAGGACTTAAGTATGAAACTTCGGACACCGCTCAATCAATGTGGACCATAAAAGGGATTCCTTCTCATGGATGGATTGTTGGAATATACAGCCAGAGTTAAGCAGTTGCAAAGACTCACAAAGCAGCAGATGATTCTGCATCATTAGAGAGTCTGCTTCTGCTCATGTAGGAAGTGGGCATAGTTGATGGCACTGGAATGTGGATTGCACAGCTGGCTCCTCTTGATGTGGATGTGGAGGGCTCTACTCTGAGCCCCTCTTGACCAAGCTTCTCATCCTATCTCAAAGGGAGAACCCAGACACTCTGCGGGGGAAACTCATTTCAGCCGCTTATATCCATGATCTTGTTCTTTCGGTCTCGACGAATCGATACAGCGTCCACATCACTGCAGAAGCAGCACCGATTCCCCGGTACATCTCCCTCTCCATTCTTCCCTCATTCATTAACAAGACCAAGATCCTTAAAGTGCTGCACTTGGGGCAGGATCTACTCTCCCACCTGGAGAAGACACGCCACCCTTGTCCATCTGAAGACCATGGCCTCAGATATAAAGGTGCTGATTTTCATCATTTTCATTTTCATACCCAGCAACTGAACACTGACATTTCTAGACAGTGCTTTGGCTGGTGCACGTCATCAACAGCTCCATTCCTGCATTATCCAGTCATTTTTTCAACATCTAACCTAGAAGTTAAGTTCAGTTTTGATCAAGAACTACTCCTCCTTCTGTCTGTTCAGGGTGTGATTGCACCTTTTCATATCCCATTTTACCACTTTTTTCATCACTCCATCTCTCTCTCAGTAATTACCGCCTCCGACAATTTGAAGCCATTAGTCGTCGAGCAGATGGACACAAAGACATTAAACCTGGGGACACACAACATGACCAAACAGACTGGGAAACAATTGGACAAACACACCTAAAGCTGCAGTGCAGCAACATGCTCCCTGACACAGGCAGCTGTTTGATTTCTCAGGATTTCAATAAGTCTGCTCAGAAATCCTATAAAGCCGAGGTCAGGCGAGACAATTTAGCCGAGGGAGGAGCTGAGGAGACTTCACTTTCCACATCAAGTAGTGGAGGAAGAGGAACCTGGGATGCAGATGAAGCTGTTTTTTTTTTTTTTTGTTTTTTTTGAAGAAGAATTGGTTTAGCAGAGTCACAAAACTGAAAAGAAAAAGGGAAAAAAATGATTTTCAGTACATATATTGTTACAATTGTAACAGCAAGGTATGGTAATATCACTAACTGCAGAGCACATAATAGAATATAATGAATATAATAATAACAATAATACTAATATGTTATAAAACACTGTTTGCTTTAAGATAATACACAGTTCATTCAACTCTAAAACCAACTGTTACAAAGGAATTTCCCAATGTTGAGGGACTTTAAAGAAAAGTTTGTTTTTATTATTGTAAATAGATAAATTAAAAATGCACATAATCCACATTGGCTAAAAACAGACAAAAACAAAACTATCTGGAATGACAAAAAGCAAGCTACTTGATGCTTGATGCTGCAGCAGATAAAACAATGTTATAACTTTAAGATGCAGATTTTATGTCAAGGGACACTGATTCTCTACTTTACTGACCGAATTTGTACTTTGAGAGAAAGCCTGCACAGACAGAAGTGCTTCAACTGTGCAACATGATAAAAATGAAAATGAGCTGTTCTCAGTCACTTTTATAGTGTGATAAAACAGGAGGAAAACACCTTTGTGTTATGTCAGCTGTGGTATTCCTTTTGGATGCACTTGCTGGATGTGACAATGCAGGCACAGTTGGAGGAAATGAACCCAGAAAGCAAGGCTGATGGTCCTGATGGTGAAGCTGGCGAGGGGCCCTCGGTAATCCATACAGCTCTGACATGCTGCTGCGTTCCAGACGGCCCAGGCTGTCTGCAAGCACTCTGGTCCAAGCAGACCAAATGACCAAAACAAGACACGCATCTACAGACTGAGGAGAGGCTGCCTTTAGACAACAGATGGCTGGGGAACACAAGATAAGCACAAAGTATGTCAAATATGTGCGAAATAAAAAGGGTTGTGGTTTTTCAGGCCTGGAAGGCTGTACATTTGTAATCATGACCGCAACTACACTCAAAATAGTCATCTGTTGGGTAAACATAAAAAAAAAAAAAATATGGAAAGTATTTCCACCCAATTATAATACACTAATTTAGCAAAAAAATGTTTTGTTGAGTGACATAAATGTAAATATGCTGGATGAACATAAGGTGTTGACGTTCCCATTACTTAATTATGAGGGGTAAATCCAATATAATAGTCATCTGTTGAGTAAAAAAAATAAAAATATATAAACAATTATAATACGCTCATTTAGCAAGTAATGCAAATGCTAAGTAGCTAAACATAGCAACCAATGCTGCTATGGTTAGCTGCTAATGCTGCTATGATTAATGAGCACACTGTGAAAATAACTGGTGATGAAATTAATCATTCAAAATTACAGAGTGGACAATAACAAGTTATGTGACATTTCTGTGCAGTGGATTACTTTGATGTCAAGGTTATTTTAAGTCAAGTAAAGGACTTAGCTTACTGTCATCATTGTCGACTCTCAGCAGTTGTACACGCAATTTGCTATCTTACCCAAAATGCATTAGGTTCTGTCAACATAAATTCATTTACACAATGTTAAGCTATTGCACATCATGCTAAAACAACAGTACTTAATGATGTTCAACCACAAAACATGACTATATATGAGAGAAGCTACATGTTACACTTAGATTAATGTAGCAGACACCTAGTTTAGCTTGTTTGAGTGCACCTTCATATCTGTACCAGCCCTGTCTGTTTGTAATCAGCATTTTTGGGAAAAGATGATCTTTAGTTTAAGAGAAAATGACAATCAAGAAATACAGCTGTGAAAGCAATCATGCGGCAGTGTTTATTTTTGTTTTGTGGTTGAACAAAATGGTGATAAACTTGACAATATAACACAGAGGCCAAAAAGAGTGAGGAGTGGCACTGTCCGTAGTACTGAAACCAGTCTAAAATAATTTTATTTAATTTTATTTTTTTCCTCTCAAACATCTAGTGATCAGAAATTTGATCTTGCGACCTCGAGGGTGAGTGTAACTCTATTAAAGCAGTATTCTAGTATATAAATTATTGAATCTCTTCATGTACATTTCAGCACTTCACCTAAAGTGCAACTCCACTTTACATATGAAATTGCTTCTGTCAGCACTTCATTTTAAGTGCCTGATCGACTCCTTTCAGTACTTCAGCACCTCCTTCAACTATGATGTTTCCAGCATTATGTTTAAATTGTAAATCTTAACAACAGTTCACACTTTGCCCAGAGCAGTGTCTCTACTGGTACACCCCTGTGTGTGTGTTAAATCATGCATCAGGCCTGACTGCTGACTGAATGCACAGCTATAGGCAGTACAGACCACTGAAACACATTCCCACTGTTCATAATTTCAACTCTTTTACTGCCCACTTTGTTCTAAAATAGGAACAAACCAGAAAGGAAAGAACAGATTGGCCTACTTTATAACAACACTTTGTACAGTGTTACTATATGAATAAATTAAAGGGAAAAATCAAGGTAGGTGTGTGCCAGCATGCCTTAAAAATCTGTGCTGTACATGAGCTTTACAAGATGAATGTGTGTGGGCCATTAAACACTGGGAATGTGTTCGACAGTAAGCAGAAACCATTATTCCTCATCCTCAGTGTTTTTTGGCTGACTTCCTTCATGCTATCTGGTTGCAGATTAGCCTCTTGAGTATAGTTTAGCATTTACATCTGTTCAATGAGCATTTTTCTTGGGGATATTATGGCTCTTATTTCAGCTGTTCATACTTTTGGTATACAAAACATATTTTAAGTTGTTCTACTACAGCACCTAAAAGTACACTAAATACACTTCAAATTGAGCTTTTCTACAATCTAATTACAATTAAAATATATTTAGTACAAAATTAGTTGTTCCAAAATAGCAGGCCTCAAATACACAAAGTATGCTAAATTTTAATACACTTAGCATATTTATTTTTCACCAGTGTTACCATTGCTAAAAAATAAACTCTGAGCATCCATCCATCCATCCATCCATTACCTACCACTTATCCTCATAGGGTCGCGGGGAAATTCTGAGCATCTACTGTATCTGTCTATTGCCTCCTCACAGCTCTACACATAGTGACGGCTGAAACAGCGGTAGCTAACAATGCTTTCAGTGCTAACAGTGGTGACAGACAGAACAGGATGGGTGCTATGTATGCTTCTACGATGGTGCCGTGGATCAGGGCGATGGTGTCAGCTGTAAGCACCATGTGACAGCAGTGCAGAGCAGCAACCATGAGCAAGCCAGCGGGGCATGCACACATGCACTAATGTGCACTCAAAGGCTTGTTAAAAAAGTGCAGGGATACTATTATAACAATGCAAACAGAAGGAGAGCGACTTCATTCTCCAGTCAGTTCGACATTACCCCTTTATATCTTTACAAAACATCTTAATGCTCTGAATATTGTATTGTGCACCGTTAAGTCTGCTAATTAGAAGAGACATTGAGGCATGCATAAAGAAGGGCTGCAGTGTATCCTGCAAAGCTAAAGTGCTCTGATGAGTTTGCTGCGTGGATTATTTTTGGTGTTATACAATCACAGAGAGGATTTATGTAAGAGAGATTAATGCTCTCTCTCTACAGTTACAGGTGTATACGTGGCTTATTTTGTAAAATTATATTAACTAATTTAAAAAAAAAATATTTTGATTAAAAAATATTTTCAGAATGTGTTTTAGTTATTTAATTATTAATTTAATTCATTTATTATTGATTATTCATTTTTAGAGAATTTTTCTATTGTAATATTGATTGGCACGTTTTTAGTTATTTTTCCAGTTTAATATACATATGTATAATATTTAAAGAACCTGTGAATGCTCTGTTTCTTGACACTAGATTGCAGTCAAAGTATTTCTGATGTCCCATAAAGTGTGCCGCATGCCCACTATACAACAGAAGCAAGACAAGGAATTTCCATGTCCTTGGAAATCCCAGTCCAAATAACAGAAAGTTGAATCTGACGATTAATCAAAGGGACTCACTCAAAAGGGAAAACTCACATTCTCCAGTGGCAATAATATCTGCAAAGACTTTAACTGACTTCCAGTTTCTGTGAAAAAATAAAAGGATCTGCCATGCATGCTGTATTTAAAAAAAAAAAAAAAAAAAAAAATCTGCCTCCATTCCATTAGGATGAGTGCAGTATTGTTGAACATGAAAAGAGAAAATAGGTGCTGATAGTGAGGGAAGTCAGATCTGTTTCTGTGGTGATGGACTTATAACAGCTACTTCACTCCTGCTGTTCACTTACCTGATAGGAATCAGCTGTATTATCCAAATAAGTTCTCGTTGCCGCTCAACCTTTGTTCTGATTTTGCTCTTGTGGTACTGCAGGGAGGAAACCTATGCAGCCCAGCTGTTAATTAAAGCTATAGTCTGTCATTCTGTTCAGAAACACTTTTTGTTCTACTGGGTGAAATGTTCCTTCCATCCTGAGAGCAGTTAATACATTATGTTTTCAGAAAAACATATGAAAAGAATCAGACCTCTGTGGCAGCTGCAGGACTGTAGATTCCAATAGATTCCAAGTCAGTTTGTTTTTTTTTTTACTCTGCTGATCAAAATCATCTCTGTGTCCCATGACTTTGCCATCATCTGCTCCAGTAAAGCATCTTGTGTCTTTCATACAAATGGAAGAGATTCCTTCTGTGAGAGCAGAAGGCGTCTGATTCCATGTAAACACTTCATTAAATACTTTTTGCTCTGACAAATGTCCCATATAAAAAAACATTATTTTCTGTTTTACAAAATTTTGTTTCACACACTCATTTGTTTGACTCACCTATTGCTTTGCACAATTGAGACAATGTAGCTTATAAAAACACACATGTGCATACAGAAATACATAATCATTTCAATATAAAATGCACAGCATGGGTTCAATAACACAAACATGCTCACTCAAAGATAACAGGTTAGCATGCAGATCTTAATGATGCACATAATGATGCACATTCCCCATGTTTATAACACCTACAGTAAGTGGATCTACATATATCAGCCTGGAGGCTCATCCTCATATGCATGAAATCACAGGTAGAACATTTTCATAGGAGGTGTTTATGTCATCTTGTGGCAGATGATATACTGATAGACTTTATGCTAATGGTACTAGCTTAGCATAAATAATGGTAGCGTGCATGCATGTGTCTGAAAGAGACAAGCTCCTTGTGAATACACTTCCAGTTCAATGAACGACTTATAAAACACACACACACAAACAAGCTGTGGGGTTGTGAGTCCACCAAAGTGAAGTCACC
The DNA here is from genome assembly GCA_029721515.1 of Synanceia verrucosa. Lineage (NCBI taxonomy): Eukaryota > Metazoa > Chordata > Actinopteri > Perciformes > Synanceiidae > Synanceia > Synanceia verrucosa. The sequence goes on along the minus strand of CM056560.1, from coordinate 4,680,701 downwards.
GCACACCATTTATTCTTTTCATGGTTAATCCCGACTCTGTTGCAATACAGTGTAATACAGTGAAATGCAAGCCTTCAGCTATTGTACTGCAGTCAAGGTAACATGCTGTAACGACAATATAAAATTCAGAGCACTCATGATGAATAAAAATGAGATAACTACTTGTCATTGATTTTTATTCAGTTCAAAAATACTGTCATTACAAATTAATCTTTGGGAGTTGTTTGCTGGCTAACTTGCCTTATCCTCCTTTTAATGTAAATTAAATTCATCTCATGTTACAAGGCGGAATAAATACTCATATGTTTGAATACTTTACAGAAGCTCTGCACTTGTAAGATTTAAAGGTGGGGTCTCTAAAAATATAACACATTTTGTCAAATTCAGTATATATCTGATTTGTAAATTTGTCAACAAAGCTGTTAATGTGTACTTATATTTTGGCTGAAAAGTCTGAAGTATTTTGCTGCAAGACGGGCCTTTCCATTGGCCGTCTTTCTCCATGTGACTTTTACTTCACTTCTGTGAAGACTTGCTTCTCCAGCTAAGCAGCTACATACTACTAGTTGCCACTAGCACCCAATGATTTTAAGTGCCAGCCTATTTTATAAAACAGAAAGTGCCTTGTTCCAGCGTTTTTGGCCATTTTGAGTCATATTTCAAGACCCACAGAATATTTTGTACTATGTCTCTAAAAACACAGAATAGTTCAAATGAAAGAAGAGTCTCGATTTCTTCATGAAAAAAAATGTTTTTGTTTTTATCTTGTTCCATTCTTGTTTTAAGAGACATAGAGTAGAGGCCACATTTTTTCCAGAATCCGTCCGTTTTGCTCTAGAATTGCATAACAATTGTCTCCACTTCCTGCTTTGATCTCTGTGGTGTATACCATCTCTTTATGCTCCAACTATTTGATAAATTAAAAAAGAATAATAATTTAATAATCTCGGAGGGCAATTTCTAAGTTAGTCATAAGTCCAAGAGAAGACACAGCAAGGAGTATCGAGGTATGCCTTAATATTCTTTGCTTTTTTCAACAAAAAATTCTGTTTTCAGTTAGTGTGAACTGAATTTTACGAAAGTTATCTGCTGTTGCTAACATTTTACAGATGGTATTTGTTTTTTTCTCCTAGCCAAAGAAACAAGGTTACATGAGGGTAGATAAATATTAAACTGAATCACAGAATAATGGATACGTGGATACTATTCATAGATACAGTATTTATTAAAGATGTTACCATGGCTACTGTCTCTGATGCACCAATTGTTTCCTTCTTTCTTTCTGCTGTTATACACCTCAAAAAGACATAGCACGCAGAGGTATAACCCGTCGAAAATGGCTGAATGGAGGGTATTGATGTTTCACATTTCTCCTGCCAGAGAGCAGAAAGGGAGGGGTCATTATCTGACCGGCCTTCTAGATAGCTTTACTGTAAAACATGACAGCTATGGACACCGTGCAGCAACTCCAAATCGATCCACTGTTGAGCTAAAAGAGGTCCCCCTTCAATATCAGGAAGGAGCAATTTAAGGAGAGGAAATTGAAATCAAGGAAAGAAAGAAAATGATAGAATAACATGAGACAAGTACACAGACTCAAAAATAAACCTCATATATTGAATTTGCCATTGAGGCTCAGAATCCAATCAGGAACAAAAAGTCTCTATGGAACAATATTTGTTACACATTTTCTGACTAACCATAAGATGGTCATAAAACAACAGCAGCCAGTACACATAGTTAAGGAAAGGAAACATGTTGAGGATGATCGACGAAACATGGGCTTTGGGCTGCAGATGCTTTGAATAACTAACCGTTGACTAAAATAATTAGAAAAATTGGCTAGGATTAGTGAGGGAGCTCACTACATACAGTTTAATGTACTGTCGAAAATACATTTCATATATATATATCAATATATCAATATGCACAGAATTATTACTGTAAATTAGGGGTGTGACGATACACTCACGAGATGAGACAATATTTTCACATTACTTTTAAGAAAACAAAAATGCCAAAATATATATGACTGGAGAAATAGTAATTTGACTTTATATCTTTTATTAAACAGAGTTGCAGCTGCAGCAACAAAGTCCAAGTTTCTGAGAAACCCTGTGATGTCATGGAGAGATGCTCTCCTGCACTGAGGGACATGGACTTAGTTCCCATGAATTGTCTGTCTTTGTGTACAGATGACAGTGCTAAGGGTGAACGCTGTATTTTCTGCTTCAGAGCCATAAGTGCACCTCTGAAATAAAGTCACTAGGGTGTAAAAGTTGAGACAAACAGTCTGAATCCACAAAGTCCTTTTCCCATGTGAAGTGACAGGAGCAGCTTCAGACAGTGTCTCCTGATGAGATTAGAAGAGTGCAGCTTTGGCTCAGCTGTCTCTGGCTCTGGGCGAGTGGTGTGTCCTGTTTCTGAGTCTGGCTACATGAAATCCACTCTGTCTGTGACGCTGCTGCATGTGTTGTTATAAGACATGCTGCCCACTTAAAACATGCTGCCCACACACACAGTCATATAGCAATGCTGTAATATGAAAACATTGCTGCTCTGGATTTTTTTTTTCTTTTTTTAAATCTGAGAGTTTCTTCACTCTTGAATCCCTGTAACAGTTAATTTATATAATATTAATACATTATTTGATTATTTAAAACAAACCCAAGGCTTTGAATCACAGCTTGTGTTTATCATGTACATACTCCTCTAATAAAACACATTTTATTTTAATTATAATTATTATTGTTATTCTTGTATATAATAAATAAATAAAAATAATACTCATCATTAATACTATTGTTGTAGTTATTCATTAAATTTTAAACTATGTTCTTTGTCACACAGCAAACTCAATAATGCAATAATAAGATCTGCTACAAAAATATTTATTTTAGTACATACTGTAAATATGCAATTATTTATTTTATTTTTTTCATTACTGGTGTTTTATTAATTCCTCTGTATATAGTAACTGGTCATGCTGGTGTAACAACTGAATTCCCCTCAGTGGGGATCAATAGAAAATATTCCATTCTATTCTATTCTGTTCTGTTCTGTTCTAGTCTAAACATTGCAGTTTAAAGTTAACTTCGAGTGAGCCGTTTTTTATAGTTAAAAAAGCTGGAGCACGAGGAGTTCTGTCAGTGACCTGGGACGTTTTTCAATATGGACGTGGAGAGAAGAAGGGCATGGATGGAGTCAAACATCAGCAAAGATAAGTCATGTAAAGCCTCTCTATATTTATGTCTGTCTGTGTTTGTTTACTTCCTTTCTGTGGAGTTGTTGACATTATTGAGGTGATGTTACTTCCTGCATCTTGCTTGTTTGGACACTATAGCACTATAGAGCTTTTAATAACTATGAATCCATCAGCCCGCTGATTGAATGTGACACATAATGTACATGAGTGCAGAATGTCTGCTGTAGCTGCTGCTTCTGGTGAGCATTTCTTTTCACTCTTGTTTTGTCATTAAACTGTGCCGTTTAGAGTCATTAATTCAGGTAAAGCATATCGGTGAAAAAGTGGAAGTCATCTACTTAATACGTCACTGATTTTTATTTGAATATGTATTTTCGAAGTAGCCTCAATCACTTCTATTTCTGTGTGCAACAGAATCATTAAAGTGAATGGATTATTATTATGATATATTTCTATTTCTATATCATGCAAGTCATTGTTTATGACTACATGAAATTAAAGCAATTTGCAAAATTGTAAAATCAGTACCAAATCTTGAGCATGTTCAAGTGTAAATTTAAGCTCTGTATAATATTCCTGTCAGGACATAGAGCAAAAAAAAACTGTCATATTGCTAATAACATATTAATTCCCTGTAAGGTTTCACCTTATTTCCCCTTGACATGACAATACATGAACAATACATGACAACAGCACTGTAATGTTATATCTGAGTGAAGACATTTGAACTCAAGTGTATCACTCACAAGTTCTATAATTCATCTGCTTTATGATTCACCATCTAGTTAAAACATGATAACTGTCAAATAACCACAAACACGTTCCTTTATTTTTCTTGTCATGATCTGTTATATTGTAAATACGAGTCAGGACATAGACAGTAACCTGTCGTTTTACTGGTAGTAGCTTTAGCTAACCTGAATATAAGGACAACCAGCTGTTAACTCATTGAGTGCCAGCTGTTTTATAAAACAGAAAGTGCCTTGTTCCAGCATTTTTTGCCCAGTCATTTGTTAAGACCCACAGAATATTTATGTCTCAGAGAGCACTGCATAGCTCATTGACCTTGATCTTGATTCTTGATCTTGATCGTCTCCACTTCCTGCCGTGATCTCCATGGTGTATATATCATTGTTTTACGCTGCAACTACATCTCCCAGAATCCCCAAAATTACCCAGAGGCTGCGGGAGACCGTGATTGGTGACCTGCTGTTGAAAAACCACTTTGACGTATGATTACGTCAAAGCACTCAAAGAGTTAAATACAGAAAAGGGCAGCTCTAAATCATTTCCCCCCATGTAAGAAGTATTTTTCCTTTCTTGGAAACATGGATTTTTTTCTTCCAGTTTGGTAAATTGTTTCCTGGGCTTTGCTTTACCTGGCATGTCCTCACAGAGTATTTATCTGTACATGAAGACCTGCAGAACTTGGTCCATCTGTCTGTTTCTCTGATGCTGAGAGAAGCTTCCTTCAGATTCAACCCTATAAGCTCAGTTGAACACCTGGGATATGGAGCAGCTATAAAACAATTAGCGAGTGTATTTTTTCTTCCCTCCTTCTGGATTCAAGCTGCGACAACTTAATTTCAACTTTGTGACAGTGAGTCCTCATCAAGCAGCCACTCTGATTTCCCAGAATGCTGCCACAGCTTAAATCTGTGAGTGGATCCAAAAAAACAAAAAAAACAAAAAACACACCAGACTTTGATTTCTTCATCAAAGCAGAGGGAGCCCTGATCCCTGTTTAGGCATTAAAATGACATTGAAGACTTTTTAATCCAATTTGACATCACAGTCTTGTACTTCTCTACCAAATACAAACCTGTCCTTTACTCTTGTGAAACTACATAGTCAGTTTTCTTCTTTACTGAACCCACAAAACAAATGAAGAGCTTTTTAAATAAATTATTTTCATTCAAACTGATATTTGATTTCAACAGTTTTACAAGTTGAAAGTCCTCAAATGTCTGTCTGTGACTTTTACGAATCAAAAATGCACTCAGCCCCTGCATGTGCTTTTCAAGCTGCTTCACTAACGAGGTAAATCTCACCCTGCTTTAATAGTGTGTTTGTGCTTGACAAACATGATCAGAAACTCATCAATGAACACAAAATAAAAGTCCCACAAACATGAGTGTGGGCAAAAGGGCTGACATGAAGCGGAACAAGAAGAACTGATCAAAGTGGGGGAATGGCTAATTAAATGAAAATACTTGTAATCCTGTCTGATTGGTGGTCATGTTGTCAAGATAAAGGACACAACACAAACTGTTTAAAGCCTGTCTACAGCGTAATAAACAATGTGTGCAGTCGTCAACAATCAGCTCACAGGGACCAGTAAAAGGTCTCTGTCCTGATGAGGAATGGCTTCTTCATGCACTTGTAGTGAATATGTTAGGAAGTAAATGTCTAAACTCTGAAATGTCTAAACAACCCTGAGGTGTAAAATAATGTTCACCCCAAGCTGAGCACATGAACAATGAATGGGGGAAAAAGGGGCCGCTGAAGTTGTTAACTCTTTGAGCGCAAAAGACATCATTTAAAATCTAACAATTGAGTGCCATAGACGTATATACACGTCAAAGTGTTTTTTCAGCAGCTGGCACAAGAGGGTGCTCTAACACAGTCTGTGAGTAATATTATAATAATATAAATACTGTAATAATATAAAGAGACAGTTTGGAGGTCAAAGCAGGAAGTGGAGATGATTGAGGTTAGAGAGCAAAGCGGATGGATTCTGGACAACCTTTTACCTTTTATCTACCTCTGATAAAACAAGAATGGAACAAGGTAAAAACAAACATGTTTTTTCATGATGAAATAGAGAGTCTCTTCTTTCATTTGAACTGTTCAGTGTTTTCAGAGACATAGTACAAAATATTCTGTGGGTCTTGAAATATGACTCAAAAATAAACTATACACATATATTGATGTAGTCCAAAAATTACAGAGCCAACTATATCTATCATGGGGTTAATTTGTTAATCTTTCTTGTTTTTAATGTAATTTGTTAGTAAAATGGTGTCTATTCCACAAACTCTTGATTGAGAGGTGAAATCTCAAGCAGTCCAGTCGACTCTTTTTTGTTCTTTTTGATTTGCTTTGGCCTTGATGTCTGATAACCTACACAGATATATCTCTATATATTTTCCTGTAATCTGGCCTGCACAAATGTACGATGTGTATGTTCGTAACAATAATTTAGGGAAACATGTATGACTGTAACCTACGCGTCTTGTCTCCAAGAATCCAAAAGTATGTCTTACCAAAGTAAATTTGATGATATGCAATCCTGTTTGCAGAACGTTAAAGATTACAGAAATTAGACTGTTGCCAGATTTAACATGATGGCTGCCTTCAAACTATTTTTCCACTGTTGTCAGTCTGTTTTTCATTGTATTTCCTGTTTGCAGAACGTTACGTTTGTCTCTGTCTTTGAGCTGGTCTTTGTCTCTCTTCGTCTTGAATTGTTGGGAAGCTGACAAAATAACTTTTTACAGTAATATAAAGCTACAGCAAGAAATGTCCACTGTAATAATAGCATTGATATTTGTGGCACCTAATGCCTCCTTATTTTCTGAATTATGCTGCCAGTTTTGAGTTCTGTCACAACTACAGGGACGATTTTATCACGTGGAGCTAAATTAAATGTCATATTTTAGTCTTGAAAGGGCAAAAGCAAGTGCAGAGCAGCAGACCCAGACGCATCCACTGTGTGGGCATCTCCGAGCGTAGCAGCCTGGTTTCATTTGCATGTGAGGATGTCACTGTGCTCTGACACAGCACAGATTTATCAGCATATGTGTCCTGCTGCTTTCAGATGGCTGCAGGGATTGAATGAACGGAAGGAGAATTAAAATCAGTAATCGGAAACAGATTTGGGAAGAGTCACTCATTCGCTTGTTGATATTGGCTGGAGAATTTCCCAAAAAAAAAGGAAAGGAGCAACAACTTGCTTTGTGCTGCCTCATTTGAATGAACTTCCCACTCCCACCTGTCTGCACCTCTCCTCCCACCTGAGCACCATGTGTCTGCACCAGTGCTGTAGTCTGGTTTAGTCCAGTGGGTATACTCTGACCTCATGTGTGGCTGCATAAAGTATGCAGGGATTTTAGCCTCATAAAAAGAAATGTTTGACACCATGCATTTTAGTGATATGTTTGCCCATAATTCCCATATTTGTGAAAAGAACAACATGACAGCTACTTGGTAGAGGAAGCATTGAATGAATAAATCCAGAGATGTCAACATGTAATATTTTAGAAAAACGGGTGGGGTCCTTCAGATTTGCCTCTACATTTGTGTTGTCAACTAGGCACTCAAAGATTGCCTTCCTTTACATTTGTTCACCACCAGGTATAAAACTTTTTTATTTAAGTCTGGTGTATCTAAATGGATAAATGATGACGATAATAGCAGACAAAACAAAGCTGCTTTCAGCATCACAACATGAACAAAATAATAATTCTGCTTTATTTTTGAAAGTTGTTTCCAAATGTCTGTGTAATTCTTTTTTTTTTTTTTTTGTATTATATTTGAAATAAATACAATAGAAATAATTTAAAATAAATACAATAAAATAAATTAAAATAATTAAAATAAAAAAATTGAAATAAAATAGTGTGTTAAATAAAAATATGGTAGAATGAGAAAAAAATCTATTTGACTCCTATATGCACTTTGGACAGGTTGTGGATGGCTCTAATTTGTTTTATTTTAATTCAGGTGAGGCATGAGATGGAGACAGACACACAGACAAGACCCAAGAATCAGCAGTGTGTGTGTGCGTATGTGTGTGTGTGTACACATGACCTCCAATTGGGTTTGCAGTTCCTCACAGTAACACTGCTGATCAGCTACAGAGGTCAAAGGTCAGATTAAATATCAACAAGGCCACATGACTACAGATTACCATGAGGGAATCTAAGGGAACTGCTGGTTCAAGTTCAAGAATCTGCTCTGTATGCACTGAGTGTGTGTGCGTGTGTGTGATAGAGTGAGGATACATGAGGTTAATTCTGTGCAGCCGGATTGTAAGGTTACTGGGGTTGTAAAATAAATTAACTCTATTAACTTTAATTAACTTAATTAACTTAAGGCCTCCCCCTTTGGCTCTCTCTCATTCTCACTCCCTCCCACAACAGGAAAAAAATAATACCATTGTTTGTCCAGACTGCAGTTTTACCACAAATCACATTTACCTCTGGAGTAAAATTCAAATATTATTTATTAAACATAAGGGATAGGTGCATGTCTGTGTTCTGTCATTTAGGGATCAGTGAGCAGCCTTACATAAAAGTAAATAAGTGTCTTTGAAAGTCAAATTAAAACAGAAATTGCTTGCTACTAAGTCACACAGGCACCCAAATATGTCAGTGATGTGTCATTAATAGAGAAGAACTGCAACCACTGATCATACTTGACCTGTTAGCCAGGTTGAATCAACCAGAGAAACGTTTTTGTCCTGGAGTAATTAACATGTCTTAAATAACAGCCACCAGCACACTGTGCCTCATGTCTGGCAACTGGTCTCATTGTGTTTGTGTGAGTGTGTGTGTGTCTCTCCTTTTCCTTGGAACAGCTCCTTAAAAGTTCAGCTGTGTCTAAAGCAGCGTGCGTTGGCAGATGAACTTGGTCGTGTCCCAGCAGGCGCAGGGCGGTGAGGTTACGCTGACTGTTCTCAGGCTGAGTGACATCTCCAAGCTGTAAACAACTCAGTAGGCTGATGTGGGAGCAAACTGTAGCACCCATGGGTGAAAGTAAGGTCAGCATAGGAAGTACGAGTGAAACTAGCATTTTTCACCACACAGAATAAACACACGTACCGACTTCACACTGAGAAACAGAGAGAGTGGTTTTACAAGGAAAGGCCCCTCAAGAAAAAAAAAACACACATAATACAATGTGTCCTTAAAGCTAAGTCTGTGATGTTAGAGAGCTAGTAAGGTTTGAAAGTGGCTCCTCCGCTCTGCCTCCTCTAAGCCCCACCCCCTCATCCAAAGCCACGCCCCCTCAAACTTCAACATCTGACAGTAGGATTCAGCAGGGAGAGGAGAGACGATATGCTACATCACCACAGTTGGAAAACATCCCGTTCAAAGCCAATATGTCAACATCATTTTATCACAAATATAATGCAGATACTGGAGACTATAGCTGTGCAATGTGATCAAAATGTCATATCTTATAACCTCTTCAATACAAGCGGCATACTTTTTCTTTCAAAAAAAGTGCAGACTAATTCAATATAAAGTGGCCAGCATATGAGTTTATATAAAGCCTCACCTGGGGGCAAAGCCCCCCATCCTTACAACCTAGTGAAGCCCCTGGTTAAGTGTTTATTTTCTATCTGCTGCATTGTTTACAGGGGATCCTGAATTTCATCTCATTTGGCATCACATCTTTCCATCACATCCTCATCACTTCCTTCAGTTGCTCTGTTTCTGTCCTGCTCTGTTTGTGATGGAAACAAATAAATACTCTGGTTGAATCTTTGACTTTGCCACTCTGTCTTTCTTTGCTTTTTAGGCTCCCAGAGAGGCTTGTTCTTGTTCACAAATCTAGTCAAAAAGTTTGGAAAGTGTCCAACTGTCACCGAAGTTAAGATAATCCACTAAAATCATCCTGGGTCCTGTCATGATGCCCACAAAGCCACTCACCATTCACTGTCAAATAGTCTCTATCAGTGACACTGTGGGGCGCTAAGCTGACACACACACACACACACTTCTCTGTTCACAGCAATCTGTTATGCTTGTTAGCCAGAGGACATGAAAATCTCATGTCTGCCCACTTATCCACTGCTTTTCTGTGTGTGTGTGTGTGTGTGTGTGTGTGTGTTGCCTCTGGAAGCACAACTCTTAAAGTGATCGATCTTCTTTGCTCATTTTAAAGAGAGGCCTGTGGTAGTTTATAGTGTTAAGCTGATATGGGAACAGCCAGCAAACCTGCCTCATTCATTAAAGTTTTTGTAGTGTCACTTTGAGAAAGAAAGAAAGCACTGCAGTCCATCAGGGTTTAATGCGGAAGAAAGCTGTGTGTACAAACGTATAAAAATGATTCAGTAAGAGTTAAAATAAATTAACTCATTCAGTGCCACTTGGACAACATGCAAACTCCACACAGAAAAGCCCTGGGCTGGGAATCAAACCCAACACCCTCTTTATGTACGGTGACAGTCTTAACCACTGCACTGCCCAACATGGAATATCTCTTGAGAATTATAAAAATCTGCATTTTGAAAGTGAAATGTGTCAATGTAGGAAGACCTTTGGGCTCTCGTAAACAATTTACACCATAAAGACACTGGTTATACTGTAGATGTAAGTGGTAATGGCATGGTAAACAAGACGCAATCTCTGTTTCCAGATGGATCCTGGGAAGCAATGAGGTCCTTTAAAGTGCTGCAAAGGCCCTGAGATGCCACCCATCTTTAGCACGGATCTTTCCAAGCCGACTTAGTGCTGTGCTAAAGATCTGTGCACAAACCATCTTTAGCACAGATCCTTTCAAGCCGAATTACCCCTATTTTTCCACTAGATGCGAAACGATGCCGGTGTTTTGTCGGACCCGATACGTTTCCATTCAAATCTTGTTAGTCAGCAAGATCTCGTTCCCGTGATTCTAGCTGTCCAACAGAGCCTCAGCAGGCGGAGCTGGTGTGTAATGACGGACATCGGCTTCATTCTGTGTCCAGTGGAAATTAGGGGTTAGAGTTGATTCTTACTTCCATTCTGAGCGTCACCAAGGAGAATCCACTGAGTAGTCTGCACAGTGAGTGTAAAAATCTGAGGTATTGATGCATTTTGCAGACAGTAGTGAGGTCAGGAAGACAGGATACTCTCTCTCTCTCTCTCTCTCTCTCTCTCTCTCTGAATGAAACAAAACGGCAAAGTAATTGTAGTCGGCAGGGTAGGACTCTACAGGGACTGAAGGATAAATGTGAATACTGCGCTCTCTCAGAGGATCACACACACACACACACACACACCTTCCATGGCTCATCAGTTTACAGAATGCTGAGTGCTGTGCTCTGCACAGTAATAAAGGATCATTTACAATCATTTATTACCTCCTGCTCGCTCTCTGTCTCTCTCTCTGGACCAACATGTCTGTCCATTCATCTTTCTTCCTTCCTCATCATAGCTCTTCTCTGTTGTTGATCCTCTCCATCGACCATTTACATCTAACTCCTCTCCTATTTCTTTTTTTTCCCTGCTGACCACTATTCTTGGTTCTCCATTTTTCTCAAGCACTCGTCTCTTACGAGGAATAAATTGAGTTATCTTAATGGAAACATGTACAGGGTGTTTGTTGAGTGGGAGCCTGCAGGCGTGGGTTCATTGGAATAATACTTCAACAAGGGCAGGGATCTGTCACTGCCTGTACTTTAAATTACACAAATATTATCATCTGAATGTAATAAAGGCAATAATTTACAGTAGCAGAAGAGAAAAGATAAACCACAAGTTTAGGCGGCTGATAATTTAACCTGAAAATATATTTTTTCCAGATTATATGGAAAAACTGTACCTGAAGTCAGTTTTAATACATGCATACAGTGAAGTACATTTCAGAGCGGTTGTGTCAGGTTTCTGTTCTTGCTGACCTAAGGCTGTTTCTATGTGTGCTTGTACAGTATATGCAGCCACTTTATTTTGGTGGTATGAGGCACAGGGGCATTGTTCTTGTTCATTTAGCTGCAACATTAGGCCACCAAACAAAGTTAGCAATTAGCTAGTTTGCACAGTGGAGCATTTAGCAGCTAAATAGCCAGCAGATTCCCTCAGGAGTCGCTGGAGCACAACACAGAGCTAAAAGGTGAATATTAGAGAGTAACACAACTCCAAATGAAAAAAGTCACTCTGTAACTGCTTCATACGTAGGTTTTTCTGTCTCATTTATTAATAGGTCATGTCAGTGTCTTGTTTTAAGATGTCACCAGGTGGAGGTTTGCAGCATTTTGGTTGGAGATGGAAGTTGTTTTTTGAGTGTCGCTTGTAAATTCTTATAAAAACTGCTCTCCATCTCATTTCTGTGTCATGACTTTTTGTTTTTGACTTTTTTTGATGGAAGAAAGTCCTCTATATATTTAAGTATTACTTTATTAACTCTTTGAGTCCCAAAGACGTATTTGTACATATTCTAAAATCCAACGCTTGAGTGCCATCGAGGTAATAATGCGTCAAAATGTTTTTTTGGCAGCAGGCACAAGAGGGCGCTCTCACACAGTCTGTGAATAATATTGGGATTTGCAGTCGGAGCATAAAGAGACAGTATACGCCACATAGATCAAAAAAAGGAAGTGAGACGATCGAGATTAGAGAGTAAAAGAATCTGGACAAAAAGTGGTGATTTTAGTGAAAGTGTCCTCTACTCTACCTCTGATAAAACAAGAATGGAACAAGGTAAAAACAAACATTTATTTCATGATGAAATAGAGAGTCTCTTCTTTCATTTGAGCTATTTTGTGTTTTCAGAGTCATAGTACAAAATATTCTGTGCGTCATGAAAGATGACCCAAAATGGCCAAGAAAGCTGGCACAAGGCACTTTTATAAACCAGGTGGCACTCAGTGAGTTAAAATGAGACCTCATACACAGTTTTCATCGTGCTACATAATAAATTAATGTTGTAACTTCCACATAAATTCACTTCTAAATATTCCTTTCATGTTTCTGGTGCTTATTAGTTCATTTTACTGCGTGATCACACCTCTGCTTTATATCTACCACATGATGTACTTCCTAATAGAATAAATTTTACATTATTGGATAATATGAAATTGGTCAGCCACTACATATTCATTTAAATCCTTGTCACCATATCAGAGAAATACCTCTCTATTTAAATTTATAGTCCATCGTTTTACCCTCAGCTTTATCTATACTGCCTCACACATAATAAAAATTCACTTCCTTTACATTATAACAAGTGAATTCTCACCCCCCTCTACCAAAGAGCAAGGCTTTGATTTAAATTATATCTTATTTTGTCGGCGTAACGGGTACAGAGATGAAGTAAGATATACTGAATACAGTACTCCATTCACCTTAATGGTTCGAGCCATGCATGTTAAATGTGGAGACGGGCAGGGAGGAGAGATGGTTGAGTACATGCTCCATTCCGCTTTAATCGGCCTTATGGAGAAAGAGGCTTTTAAATAGAGAAATGATGGGAGTGTGAGAGACAGGATTAGAATATGAGATAGAAAGACACAAACAATTAAGCCAGGGAGAGGAGGAAGAGGAGAAAGGCAGTGTCATCTCCTGCAGTGACCTCCAGTGCCGTACTGCTGATGACAAACTTAATGGAGCCTCATTTCCCAAGTGCTGTTCACCTCGCTGCACCTGTCTGGACCTTTCTCCCTCTCCCTCTCCATCCTGGTTTCTTTGGGTACTCCAGTAATTATGTATGCTTGAAGGAGACCGATCATTCTGCCCAGTCACCGTGTTAGCATTAATAAAACAGGGCTCTTTGGAAACTATCTTCTGCCAGAGCATCTGTTAATACATTGTCATTACGCCTAAACAATCCAAACGGACAGGGTGAATTCACCGCACTTAATTTAGCTCGTGATGGATGTGGATTTAAAGCAACGAGGGAGAGAGCTCAGCCAGCGGGAAGATTTCAAAATCCATCTGAGGATATGCAAATGAAGTGTGAGCTCGGAGGAAGCACAGACAGAAGTTCTGTGAGATGCTTGACATGAACTGTGGTTCATTCAGAGCAGGCTTTAACTGATCAGAGGGTTTAAAGGAGGAAATGGAGATACATATCCACCCGAGAGCTGAAATATTTTTGGGCTAATGTTCAGTATCCTAAAGCTTAAGATTAAGACATTTGGATTTTTATGAGAAATTAAAAATTTCCTCTTAAAACTAATTTGACATATCAGGAAATGGGCATATTTTCTGTTTTGCCAAGAGTTTGACATTTCTCATATCTACAGGGTAAATCTAAGCGCTTTCACAACAATGCAGTCCACAATTCAAATTGAACAAGACAGTATTCCATCATAAATATTAGATATATTTCATATAATGCTGGACTTTGGAGCAGATTGGGAACTTAAAAAAAATGCCTCAACCTCAGGAATATCTGGAAAGAGACTCTTTGGAGACTTTGCAGACCCTTGTGGAGAGGAAGAATCAGACCCAGGGAGTAAAAATGCAGTTTTATGGGAAGTAATACACCAGAATATTTGAACCAGTGGCTACAATAACGAGTCCGCTTGAGTATAGTTATGTAAATATCATACCAGTTATGTGGTATAGTTATATAAATAATACTTAAATATGGTCATCTAAAGGTAGTTAAATCTACTTTTCACACCTGTACTAGACTTCGCTTGGGGATAGATAGAAAACTGGGGGGATTGTTAATCATGTTTGTTGAACTCGAATCAGACCTTCTTCCTGTACAAACAATGCTTTCTTTAGTGTCTCAAAATCTGTAATATATTGTCCCACTTTTATTTAATAGCCACTTTGCTAGTACACCAGGAAACACAATTTAACACAATTCAAGAGGCCAATGTAAATATAGTCCAAGCAATAATTCATTTATACAATAATTAAGTTTTTTTTTTTTTTTTTTGCATCCTAAAATATATATTTTGTTTATATTCTAAACCTCCTGATACAACTAACAGGAGGCTCTACCTGTGAGGATCTGAGCTTAGAGGAAGCCTGTTTTGGTCATTCATTGCATCTCTGACATAATAATTGCTGACATGCAGCATCCACAGAGAGCACCGTAGCCCCCAGCAATACAGCACCAGGATGTCTGAGGCAGGCTCTTCACCTCCTCAGCAGGATCAAGCGTTCCAATCAGAGAGCCATCAGTCCACTGAGGAGCAACAGTTTTACACCCTGGGCTCCAGATGTCAACAATTACATCAAAGCACATGGCTGAAGCTTCTGAAAAGGTCAAATCAACAACATTACAGTCAACAAGAGATTCATTCTCACTTCGGGGTCATGTCCCCTCTTCTGAGTCACATGTACAGGTCACTGAAAAGTCCAAGACAGCAACAAGCCTGAGAGACAGTGATGACAGTGATGATGAAGAGAAAATGGACACTGTGACCTATCAGCAGATAAATGCTCTTTTAAATGCATGCACTGGTTCTGCTCCAAGCCGAAAGCTGAGATATACAACATATCCAACTATAAAAAGGCTAACTCTTGTATGCACATACATTATATTTTGACAGACCTGGCAGGCTGAAAAGGCTGTGATGGACTTTTTCACAGTGTGTAAGATGCTCTTCAAGTTCTGCGGAAAGCCCATAATTGCTACAAAGGAGCGACACTTTGAGAGACCCAGACATCAACAGCGGCAAACTGCATTTAGAGCAGATTTGCCCTGAAGCGACAGGATTGTGGAGTCTGAGCAGCTTTATGTTCATTGCTGGGAAGGTGCACGAAATCCTATACGACAAAGGAGATATGTTCAGAGGAGGCAGTTTGTTTTTTATTTCAGTTAACTCATTGAGTGCGAGCCATTTTTAAAAACAGAAAGTGCCTTGTGCCAGCGTTTTTGGCCATTTTGAGTCACAGAAGACCCACAGAATATTTAAAGAGACTCTCTATTTTATCATGAAAAAAAAAAACACATTTGTTTTTACCTTGTTCAAATCTTGTTTTAGCAGAGGTAGAGTAGAGGCCAGTTTCACCAAAATGACCACTTTTTGTCCAGAATCTGTCCATTTTGCTCTCTAATCTCGATCATCTCCACTTTCTGCTTTGATCTCTGAGGTGTATACCTTTTTATGCTCTAATTACATCTCCCAGCAGAAAATTACTCACAGGATGTGGGAGACTGCGATCGGTGACCTGCTGCCAAAAAACACTTTGACATATTATTACGTTGATGGCGATCAAGAATCAGATTTTAACCAGTCCTAACCACTGCAGCACCATACCGCTAAGGTAGGCGTTGCACCATTTGGCTTGTGTTTTTTTCAACGGCAAACATAACTCAACCAATTTTGTACAATGCAACCTGACCTGCAGCATATAATACACAGGAAAAGGAGAGCATGGGAAGGGATAAATGTCAGAGCAAAACAGAGAGAAGCCATGGGAAAAGAAACGAAGAAGAGAAGCAAAGAAGGCTGAGACAAAGAAGATGACTTGTGTGAAACTAGAGCGGTGCTCAGCAGAGCAAAACTAACACAAGGCACCTTGACAGACACACACATACACATCCCTGCACACTGTTTCTGTGTCTGCTGAGCCTCTCCGTGTGAACATAGGCCAGAGATTTAGACTCAAGGCACAATGTTGTTTTTCTGAGTTCTGAACACTACCAAAGTGAATCTGCTGTGGTTGTAAAGGTATGCTGAATAAAATTATCAAAACAAATTGTTTAGATTACTTTCACATTATTGCCATTGTGTCATTGTGTTCGCTCCATGGCACACATGCAGTTTAAAAGACAATGAGTCCTTGATTTCAGACAGAAGCAGGTGTATTTTTAGGAAACAGTTGATAGAGGCAGATTTTTTCAGCTCACCGTCTAATTCAGCTAATGTTCGCTTTTTAATGTTTCCAGCTGACAAGAATGAATATTGTGTGTAAAAGAATCGTACATATTAAAGGTGGTTGTCACCAGTGACCCTGCTCTACAATATTATCGTAAAAATATAAATGTTGCGTCTGAACTGAACATTTTGCTCTACGTCTACATTGTATTTGCAATATTTATAGATTATAAAACAGAATATAATGAAAATGCTCGTATTCATAAGTGGATAAGTCCTCTATTTGTCCCACAGATGGGGAAATCTGCATCATTACAGCAGCAAAGTGGATAGTGCAACATTACAAGGAGGACCTATAAAAACTAAGAATAATAAACTCAGTAGAAAAACAACCAAGTGGAAAAAACTAATGTCTCATATATACAACATCAGTGAATAACTAAGACATCATATAACACTTATTTTCATATTTATTTCTCATTGTTATACTTATTTTATCCTTGTGCACTGAAACAGGAGAAGCTCTACAATTTTGTTGTACAATTGTATAATGACAATAGTGGACATTCTATTCTATTCTATTCTATAATAAATGGTTGTTCTTTGTATTGAATAACTACTTTTTGCGCTGCGTCTGCTCTACGATAACAACTTGCAATGCATGACTTTATATTCTATCTAAAATTAGTTGGACACGGATGTATTTAGTGCTGATATAAAATTCTTTGTGCATGACTTTGAGGAAAACCTTCCAGATACTGTAGTATCTAATATATCAGTAATCACTGTATACAATGTATGAAGTTTCTCATTGTTCCCTCCAAGATAAGATTAGTTAGCAATTTATTGATGGCCCCAGGCACAACTATGTTACAGTAGCATTAAAGTAAATGTATGATATAGATAAGTATACAACAGAAAAAATATATCAATGTGCAGTAGAGCACTGGAAGTCTATGCAGTAGCCATTAGAGCTTATTTGAGATGAGATCACTGATGATACTGTAGATAAAGCTTTATCTTACTGACACAGAGCTCCATTTTGTTTTGTAACAATTCTTAATTTTCATCACCTGCAGGAGTGACTGCTCAGTCTAAGATCAAACTATTTAATGCTCATTTTGGGTCACAAATGTGATGTTTAGCCCAAGTGGGATCAAAGTGGGATGTAGGATTTAAAGCTTATTCTCTGTTCCCCTCCGTTGTTCAGAATAAATGTGTCAACTGATTGCCTGAAATGTAAATGTAAAGTGACTCAAGCACCTAACAAGCACAAAGCCAGTACAGCTGTGCTGCATAATATGTTCAAGCAATGAACACACTTTAAATAACTCTGCAAGTGTTCTAATGTACTGAGCTCATTATACTTGAGTTTGGGACATAAAATGGGCCAGGGACCTAACTGAGCTGGTTCCCCAAATTGTTAGAGCAGTAATGTGTTTTAATGAGCCTGGTTCTCACGGTGAGACTATTTAAGGGTATTTATTATTTGCCATGGCTGACAGGAAGATGGGTGGCTGCTATTCAATATTTTATGGTTTTTCAGTGTAAACAAATCAAATAGACCTGTAAGCATATTTCATTGCTGAGTTTTAATTGTGCTGAGCAAAGTGAATGGAGTCCTAAAAAGCAATAAAAAAAGGTATGCTTAAGGTCTCTGCAGGATAGTGTTCAATATTCTGCTCTATGACCACATGACTAACGGCCTTAACTCTTTGAGTGCCACTGACTTTTCAAGTTATTTAAAATCCAACGCTTGAGTGCCATCAACGTAATAATATGTCAAAGTGGTTTTTCGCAGCAGGTCACTGATCGCAGTCTCCCGCCATCTGTGAGTCATATTGGGGCTTCTGGGAGATGTAGTCGGAGCATAAAGAGACGGTATACACCACGGAGATCAAAGCAGGAAGTGGAGACGATCAAGATTAGAGAGCAAAATGGACATATTCTGGACAAAAAGTGGCATTTGGGTGAAAGTATCCTCTACCTCTGATAAAACAAGAATGGAACAAGGTAAAAACAAACTTTTTTTCATGATGAAATAGAGTCTCTACTTTCATTTGAGCTATTGAGTATTTTCAGATATGTATTCTGTGGGTCTTGAAATATGATTCAAAATGGGTAAAACACTGGCACAAAGCACTATCTGTTTTATAAAATGTCTGGCACTGTAATGCTTGTACTTGATTTTGATGCCACCTGAACTGGAGGAAAATAGTTTCTAGTATACTTTCACTCCATCTTTGGCCCAACAACAGAAAGTTACCACTACAACAGAAAATAAACGATAATCTCACAAGCAATCTGACAAATTGCCTGCCATTATATATGTAATGAAATACGTCAGGCAATAGAGACTTTTTTTCAAAAGCACTCACACTGCAAACATACAGCAGAATGCCACTCAGTTTATGATTGTTTCAGACAGCAAAATAAAAGCAATAAGATGCTTTCATGCCTCAGAAGTCCATTCGAAGGGGAAATAAAGAGTTTTACTGTGCAATATCAGAAAATGTCCTTGATATATCTGCTGGGCTTGAAAGTGCTGTGGATCGATACCAGTGACTCATCCATCACTTGGCTAGGATCTGTGATTCTTTGGCTTGTGGACAACATTTTCCATCTCTACTCAACCCAGTTTTCTACAAAAGCATATCCAGTGAATCAATGTGTCCATCTGTCTAACGCTCAATTATCAACCTCAGGGTGGCAGGAAAGAAAGGAAAAGTGAGTGTCTTCAAAGTCATTAGACTATATTGTCTGGGAACAATGCAGATTTTGAATATTCCTCTGTCATTCTGCCCATCTCCATTGCTCTCTCTCTCTCGCTTTCTGTCTCTTTCTGAACCTCTGTTCATAACAACTTCAGAGACGGCGCTAACAAGCCGATAGCCAAGTGCCTGCGGGGAAGTAAATGAATATCATTTGCAGTCTGAATTGCTGAGTCTCAGTGCCGCCGTGCTGCAGAGACCAAGTGGCACACATGCAAGCCACGTGCATGCTAATAAGAGCTACACACACTGCAACACTCCAACACACACACACCTACACCTACATGCAGGTGAATTGCCCACACATCACGCACAGTCTCAGCTTAAAGTTTCTGCTGACAACTTCTCACTGAAAAAGTTTTGACTCGCTCAACACCCATACACACACATTAGTGCCTCTTTAGCATTTTACGGTTAGGCAGGCCGAGCTGCTAACTGGCTCCCTGCTTAGATCACAGTGTGTGTGTGTGACTGAAAAAGAGTGTGTGCAAGCTAATTCTTGCCTATAAATCTGATAAATGATGTGTTCAGTCTGCTACTACCAGCATCCCTACCATTCTCTGTAACTTCTCTCTCTCTCTTTGTCACGTTACACAACTTTCTCTCCCTCTTTGCATTGTTCAAGTGTAATCACTTGAATGTCTTTCATTAGACCCACTGTGATGGTGAACCTGAACCTAACAAGACAGTCTTGAGCTTTCTATTCTCCTCCTCTGCCTCTTTCTCTGTAATGAGTGTCATTAAATCACATACTGTGGTCATAGTGCTCCAAAAAAGACCACAGTGATGCTCTGGACAGGAGGACTACTTTTGTTCATTTAAGGATTCTTTGAAAAGTACAAATCAGTGTTCTGCTATCTATGCAGAAGTGAGTAATATTTAGGTCTTAACATTAATATGAATTACTCCTCTATTATGATGCATTATATAATCTGTGCTGTATCACGCAATTTTCCATATTTCAGATTTGTTTGAAAGCAGCATCTCATGGCAGTGGATTAGTGTTGAGAGGAGATGCGTTGTCCATGGTGTGTTACTGCTACTGATCTCATTTCACTCAGAATGCATCTTAGTTCAGCTTTTGATAATTATGGTTCCCTTTAGTCAATCTTTTCGTTCATGGTATTTCAACACTTGCTAAGAGTGGTGGAGAGGAGGATGTGCTACCTCGGCTTCATCTGGTTGGTGCAGTGGAGAGGAGGGCACACTGCCCATGCTTCATCTGTTTGGCATGGTGGAGAGGAGGACATATTGCCAGGCTTGATCTGGTTGGTGTTATGGAGAGTAGGATGTGCTGCCCATGTCTCATCTGTTTGGCATGGTGGAGAGGAAGATGTGCTACCTAAGCCTCATCTGGTTGGTGCAGTGGAGAGGAGGGCACACTGCCCATGCTTCATCCGTTTGGCATGGTAGAGAGGAGGACATATTGCCAGGCTTGTTCTGGTTGGTGTTATGGAGAGGAGGATGTGCTGCCGATGTCTCATCTGTTTGGCATGGTGGAGAGGAGGATGTGCTACCTATGCTTCATTTGGCTGTGGTGTGGTGGAGAGGAGGACATGCTGCTATGCTCCATCTGTTTGGCATGGTGGGGAGGAGGACGTGTTGCTCAGAATTCATTGCAGCTTAAACACAGCTTAAAGATGCTCTTCATCCCCTTGGACACTTTCATACAATTCTATATGCATTAACTGTGGTTGTATGGAGTGTTAATGTGTTTTTCATTGTTGTTACTCTGTACATATGGCATCTATTGCACATCTGTCCATCCTGGACGAGGGATCCCTCCTCTGTTGCTCTTCCTGGGGTTTCTACCATTTCTTTTTCCCTGTTAAAAGTTTTTTTGGAGGACTTTTTCCTTAGTCGATGTGAGGGTCATTTGTAAAGGACAAAGGATTATAAAGCCCTCTGAGGCAAATTCGTAATTTGACTTGTGTTTCCCCCCACCTTATAGAAAGGAAGGCGATGCAGTCTACCTTAAGCTAGTTGTCTGGTTTTCATATATCCATTTATGATGATGGGTAATATAACTGTAATTCACCTTACTGTTAAAGCTCAGCAGAGAACAGCCCAGAAAACTCATCACTCTGCACGCTACCCTATGATTTAAATCATGACAGAGAAAAGTTAAAAGTGTTACCTGCTGGTAACTGCCTTTGTGTTGGAAATCAACTTATTTGTCTTACAGTTCAACATGAACATTGAACCCTCAGAAAGGAAATGAATATCTGTGCTGCTTGAGCTTTAATACAGGGCTAAATATCCACTGGCTCCTCTCATGATGGCAGTGACGCCAGCCTATTGCACCGTGCTTGGTTGTGCATAATAAATCAGGCTTTTGTGCTCACTGAAGTGGCCCTTTAAGGATTCAAAGACAGAAGAATTAAAGCACGATTGAGTTTATCTGCAGACCCTTCTGAAGCGTGAAGATATTATGTAAACGCATACTCTGCAGAATAGTGACGTTTTGATAATCCCTCTAATTTATTTGTAATTATGCTGCATTCTGGTGTTGTGGGGTATAACTCTTTGGTCTACATATTTTGTCTTCTTGCTGTCTTTCTTTCATTTTGTCCCTAGTTTATTTGGGATATCATTTCATTCTTCTGCTCCCTATTTTGCTCCCTCTTCTCTCTAGTCTCAGCCCTGAAAACCCCAAATTCCAGATGGCCTGCCAACTCATTTCATGTTGCTTAACGCCTTTTAGTGGACAGAAGAACACAAAAGGGATGTTTTGCTGTTGTCAGCATAAGGAAGCATGGCCTGTTGGTGTAGTGCAGCATGGCTGGACCCAACTCTAGGGGTGTCTTTTGGCAAGTGATGGGGGTGGAGGTGTCACTGATCTAGTGCCACCACAGCTGGGCCACCAAGACTGATGGCTCCATAGCATGTATAGTGTGGCCATTGCTAGATTGGGCAGGTGGGAATGTATCACGGAAGCTTCTTCAAAACTTCACTGAGCTACTTATTATCAGTCCTACTCTGCTTGAACATCATCTGTACATTGAAGAGCTGCTCCTACAGGTATTTGAAACTCAGGCCCAACCGCTCCCTAAACCCTACCTCTTCACCATCGAGTGTCTCACACTCAGCTGTGAAGGCACTTTCAGTGAAGGGGGAGGGTATAAATATGATGACGAGGTATGGGACGCCCTCCTCAAACCACCGGAAAATGGAAGCACTCATCGCCATGGCAACAGAAAGATGCCTCTCGTGTAGGAGCAGTGATATTATACCTGAAATCATTTTATGTAAGTGATTCCTCAATTCTTTCAACCCCAGGACCACTGACATTTCCAATCAATCAAATGAAGTCAGATGAATTTTGCTGCCAGTTGTTCTCGCATTTTGAGGAGCCAGGGCTGCACAATCAAACAAAATATCAGCAGAGAGGAAGTTGAGTTAGTTTTGTCTTTTTTATTTTTCCAAATCTCGACTTTTGTTTTATTTTCTATCAGCGTTACAAAGGTGTGAGAGATATAGTGGACACATGCCAAATTTCTATGTTGTTTCCTCTTCCATTTTTTGCCGTCACACTTCCTGCTAAAGCTGTCATAAGTGTGCATAGATGCAGCCTCGCCTTTTAAGGGCGAGTGGTCCGTTGAGCCCTTAAATAGTGAGTCTGCATACTACTTGGCTTGGACTGGCCCTTAATATGGAGGAGCCTCCACAAGAACAGATAAACGGAGGGTTAGTGTGTAGGGGGAGGTTTGGGATTGGGCCCCAAATCAAATATAAAATGAAATAAGTAAAATATTACTTCAATATTAAATGTATTCTAAACATTAGTATTGCACTTTCATTCAAACTTCTTCAATAATTGCTCCCTTCCAGGTTGAAATTGTAATTTTTTTTTTAGCCTTATAGCAAAGCTGCTGGGTAGCATGAATAAAAGAGCTGCTGTTCAGTCTGAATAAAGGTCTCACAGACTGGACCAGACTGTCTTCAGTCATCAGAGCTTCCATAGTCGAGTGCGTCACATTTAAAATTTCATGCCAAGCAGTGTTTTGTGTGACACCAGAGCACAGCTTTTCCTCTGCCCATGTGATTGTGGGTCAATGAGCACTCCTTCAGTATGTCCGTGTGGAACTTGTGTAGATTTATAGTTCCACATAAAACGGCGTCTTTCATTTCTTTTTTTTCTCGACGTACCGTACCATTTCAGTACAGCTGTGTGCCGAACCGAACACACAAGATAGTTTCTACTCTGACTCTGAAAACACTGAATGGCTTCAAGAAGAGACTCAATTTCATCATAAAAAATGTTTGTTTTTATCTTGTTCCATTCTTGTTTTATCAGAGGTAGAGTAGAGGACACTTTCACCAAAATCACTACTACTACTTTTGTCCAGATTCTGTTTGTTTTGCTCTCTAATCTCGATCGTCTCCACTTCCTGCTTTGATCTCTGTGGTGTGTATTGTCTCTTTATGCTGTGACTACATCTCCCAGAAGTCCCAACATTACTCACAGGCTGTGTGAGAGCATCCTCTAGTGCCTGCTGCCGAAAAACCGCTTTGACATATATATATGTCAATGGCACTCAAAGAGTTAATCAAAGTATCCTTAAATTGCAGAATTGAACGACTTTGGCTTTGGTCTACACTGGAGATACAGTAACAGTGTTTCCAGACACACCAAACATCTGTCTCTATTCTTTGGAAATCTATATCATGCAGACAGCACTGTCTCACAAAGGTTATGGGCACAAACTGATGGGAAAGACATGTTGTTGACATTATGCGTCAGAGTGAAAATGCTGACAAAAAGGTCCCTTGAGGCAACCTTAAAAAAAAAAAAAACAATAGTATGTGAGTCTCTGTTTTCTCTCTTCCCCTTTCTGAGTGGCATAACACCAGCAAATCACTTCATGTCCCTACTGCTGCTTTTGGCGTGTATGACTGCAGGCCTCTTTGGCCAAAATGTCAGGATTTTAATGGTCGCTAGTTAAGTAGACATCACTTTTACTGGAGTGAGTACAGCATCGTCCATTTTATGCCATTAAGAAAATCGATTCAGCACGCTATGATTTCATTTGATGAAGCTGGCTGCATGTACTCTACAGAATACTTAATGCAATGTGGTTTTAATGAGTCAACTAAATGTAGTTCATCTCCAAGTGCACTTAGTAGGCATCATCAGTGATATAAACTTTATATTTTGTCTTACTCAGGGAAAGTTGGTGAAGCTATTTTTAACAGACGTGCCTTGCTTTCCAATGATCTCTGACCCATCCAAGGGTTGTACCTCCAAACTTCCAATCTGCTTTCTGGCTTCTGACCTATGAAGGCTGGCTTTTTTTTAAGACTACATTTTGCAAACTACATAACTGTAATCTGTAACAAAATAGCACATATTAGCTCCAAATATTATAGTATGCCAGTACTTTCATCAACCTTTCAAGATTTTACACATAAACTGAATTCTGATGTGAAATTGAATTGATACACATTTTAATTAGACAAAACCATTTAGTCTTTTGGTGTGTTCTCTTTATCCCTTTTTTTTTTTTTTTAAATTAACCTTTTACCTAATGTACATAAACTCAGCCGTTTTATAAAACAGAAAGTGCCTTGTGTCAGCTTTTTTGCCCATTTTGAGTCATATTTCATGACCCACAGAATATTTTGTACTATGACTCTGACAACACTGAATAGCTCAAATGGAAGACAACTTTGTTTTTACCTTGTTCCATTCTTGTTTTATCAGAGGAGAGGCCACTTTCACCAAAAACGCCACTTTTTGTCCAGATTCTGTTTGTTTTGCTCTCTAATCTTGATCGTCTCCACTTCCTGCTTTGACCTCTATGGTGTATACTGTCTCTTTATGCTCCAACTACATCTCCCAGAAGCCCTGACATTACTCACAGGCTGGGGGAGGCCGTGATCGCCGATGTTGATGGCCCTCAGGCGTCAGATTTTCAATGGCACTCAAAGAGTTAAGAGTGGGACAAAATGTTGATACTTGAATTTGTTGTTGTGCTTCCCATGTTGTCAATATCATGGTGCCAAATGTTGAGTTTACTAAAAAATAAGGCTGCTTTGCATTGCCTAAAGAAACTATTTAGCTATGCTAGCATCTTTTGCAGGGAGGTTGATTGGCAGCTTCAGGTCTAGTACCTGGTGGGTTGGACTCTAGGTGCCTAGTTTTGTTTTTTGCACAGTGAGGAGTAACCCGGTCACCATAGCAGCTGCTTACCACTTCCTCTATTCAGCGTTCAGCACAAACTGACCTCTGGTCTGGTCTGTTATTACTTGATCAAAATTAACTTGTGTGGTTTGTCTATGGGCCTCAAACCCCACCATTTTTGTTCCAAACCTCATGAAAAAACATTTTAACCCCAGACATTTTGCTTTCCTGTCCTCCGTATACCAAGTGGATTTTTGAGAACATTTTGAGCAGACTGTGTTACAGTCACTCTCCAAGGTGCTGACCACCAGGGCAAGACTGTGAAAGATTTTTAAGGATACTCGTTGTCTGCTCCTTTAGTAAGGGCAGTGTCTTTTCAAAATGTGACAACTGACAACAACTGCAGACTCAGAGCAGTACTCTGCAGGTAGTGGAGCATTTTTGTAAGACTTCCCTGACATCTGCACATCTGCCATCACCTGTAGACGTTCCTGAGACTGTCAAATATGAACACTATAAAAATAAAGCTGTAACTCAGCATCAGGTATTATTTGTGAGAAATTTAAGTGAATACACTGACTTTTTGGGACTTTGCTTCTCCATCAAATATAAACTGTTTATTAACTCTTTGAGCGCCATAGACATATTTCAATGTCATTTAAAATCCGAGACTTCAGTGCCATTGACGTAATAACACATCTCCAAATAAAATTTTGCTTAGGGCCCCAATTTGGTCAGGGGTAGTCCTGGATATATGCCATCAAAGCAGGAAGTGGAGACGATCAAAAAAGTGCAAAACAAAAAAAAAGTGGTGATTTTGGTGAAAGTGTCCTCTACTCTACTTCTGATAAAACAAGAATGGAACAAGGTAAACTAGGTAAACTTTTTTTCATGGTGAAATAGAGAGTCTCTTCTTTCATTTGAGCTATTCAGTGTTTTCAGAGTCATAGTACAAAATAGGGTGGCACGGTGGTGTAGTGGTTAGCACTGTTGCCTCACAGTGAGAACGTTCCAGGTTTGATTCCCGGCCTTTCTGTGTGGAGTTTGCATGTTCTCCCCGTGTCTGTGTGGGTTCTCTCCAGTTACTCCAGCTTCCTCCCACCATCCAAAAACATGCATGGGGATTAGGTTAATTGGTTAATTTAAATTGTCCGTAGATGTGAATGTGAGTGTGAGTGGTTGTCTGTCTCTATGTGTCCTGTGATGAACTGAAGACTTGTCCAGGGTGTTCCCTGCCTTTCACCCTAAGACAGCTGGGATAGGCTCCAGCCCCCCTGTGACCCTATGAGGATAAATGTTAAAAAATGGCTGGATAGTACAAAATATTCTGTGGGTCTTGAAATACGCCTCCAAATGGGACAAAATGGTGGCGCAAGGCACTTAAAAATAATAATAATAAAAAAAAAATAACAGTGCGAGTAATGACATATGTTTTATTTTCACACTTATCAGGCATCAGTGTTTACTTACTGGCAGTTTTAAGTGTCACACAGAAATACATCTGTGAGATGTGTTTATGAGCGTTGCAGTTTGGTGTTGCACTGAGCTCATAAAGGGACATCCAGTTTGTCATATCAAGCGCTCATCAGATAGCACATTTAAACTGAGCTCCACGGTCATATTAAAATGTTAATGAAAAGACTGACTGCTCAATTAGCAGAATATTTTATTTGGCACCAGCAATACTAACAAAACATTTCACAGTATTGCAATGGCACCGTTTATATTTTTAGCACCTCCAGCAATCTGGGTCATATTACTGTTTATAGCAATTTTTGCTTTAAATTAAAATAGAATTACCATAAACACAATAAGGAAAAACAGTCCAGTGTTGTTGATGGCTCAGCAGATTACAGAACAGCCCTCCAGAGTCTTTTTCAAGGTGGATTGCAAGTTCAGTTTCCTTTAAGACATCTGTTGCATGCCAGCTGTGTTTCTGTAATACTGAAGATTCACTGAATAAAATGAGGCCGCAGCCTGTTGGAATAATGCATTTGAAAGTGGAATTTATGTATACTGTAGATACAGATAAGCAGACAAATCAAATAAAACCACCTCACAGTTGGACTTAGCTCATCACATTTACAGTCACTGAATGAAAGTGCCGGTTTAAACAGGCCACATAACAACCGCACAAAATGTATGTTAAGTCTTTGAGTCTTTTTCCGGTAGCTGGTCGCCGATTGCGGTCTCTTGCAGCCTGTGAGAAATTTTGGGGCTTCTGGGATTTGTAGTCGGAACATAAAGAGACAATATACACCAAAGAGATCAAAGCAGGAGGTGGAGACTATCGCGATTAGAGAGCTTTAGTTATGCAGTGTTTTCAGAGTCATAGGTCTGGCACTCAAAGAGTTAAGTTGGCACTGGTCAGTCCAGTAATTACAATCTCCCAAATATAGAGTGTTCTCTGCAAAATGACTACTCAATAGCCACAGTCTGAGAGGACTGGCAGAAACAAAAAGTACATCATACATACTAATGTAGCAGCATGTTGATGTGGGAGACTGTTGAGTTAAGGCTTTATCCTGTTTTTCAGGGGTGGTGCTTTTGCAAGTGCTTGTTCTTGTAAAATCAACAAAATACAGTTTGAACAGTGTCACGGACTGGCTCCAAGTCCAGACCAAGGGAAACCAGCAGACAGAGGTGAGAAGTTCATTACCAAAATAACATAAAATAATGGATAACTCAGGACAAAAAGGGATGCATGTTGCCAGCTGGAGAGACGGAAACCTGCAGCAGCTTTTAACCCATCTGGGGACTGGCCAGGTACACTCACAGGTGCGCCAAACTCCGCCCACCAGGACCTTGGAGAAAAAAAAAAAAACAGACAGAAACACAGACTAGGCCCTGACACCACTAGGAGGCCATCACAACAGACTTTCAAGCAAGCTTTAATATCACCATAGTGATTCATCAACATTTGCTTTTCAGTGTTGAGTGGGGCCATGTAGGTCATGGTCCATTAGAGAAAACACCACTGGATCATACTAACTGTAGCTGCAATGAGTGTTTTTCATTCTCTGGTTTGATGGACCAGAATGAGACGAAAAGGGCAACACTCTACTACTCTCTACTTTACCTACATGAATTATCTGCTCAAAAATTTAGTCACTTGAAGCATTTTTCTTCAGAGTGACACAGACAGCAAAAGTAATTTCTGATCTGATAATCAGGACAACATAATTGTGAGATGTCTGAGAAGTCAGTTTTGTGCTGTGTCGACACCATGTTTATGGTTAGTTTAGGGACAGATATTTGGTTGGAGGGTTAGGATAACATTGTGGTTTGGATTAGAGGAATTTGTTGTCATGGTTACAATGATATACTTCAAAAACAAAGTTGAAAAAGAATAAAATGGGATAGTACAGCCTCTTCCTTACTTTTTTTGTTTTCTAGAGTCTAAAATATAAATGCTGAAATGTACAATAGTGAAAAAACAATGAGGCTTTCCCTCCTAATTCTTATTGGACAGCGTGCTACAAAAACCTGATGGCATTGCTATAGGAGTATTACTTTCTAATGTGAGTCATGTAAGCTGAGCCAAGCTCTCAAACTATTTACACTGATCATTTTAATGAAGACACAAAAAGATGACAGTTTCAAATTATGAGTGCTGCTGCTGATGCATCTTAGCCCAAAGCTTTTTTCCGCATCATTTTTAATGGATGTCATGTTTTCATACATAATGTTTCAAAGCAACCGGAGGCAGTTAACTAAGCTCTCTTGGGCACTTGACCATAAACTGTTTCTCTCACACAAACACACCTATGATGTATTAGGATACAGGACAAATTGGTCAGCTAATCAGATCCATCAATTACTCCATGCTACTCCACTTCTATTTCTGACCCCTGGGGAGTGTATGACATGGGCTGGACTGGCAGGTTGAAATGTCACCTTCATTAAGCCGATCCGGAATCAATAGCCGGGCTCTGATGAAGTCCCACAGCGGCTAATCATACAGCAGAGGTCAGTACAGGGGAGAGGACACAGGCAGAGTTGTCACTTTATCTTAGTAAAAACACATTTTACTGTAATAGAAATGGAAATCGATTTCAACAAAATGAGTGTGGTAAAGTATACAGAGACTAACTGATAGCTAATAAAACATTAGGATCCGTTTCCTCACAGCATAGTTCCAGGAAGTCTTAATAAGGCGCCTCATGTTGATATCACTCTGAATATTGGAAACAAAGTTTAAAATTATATTTTAACAGTTTTGGAAGCAGTGCCATAGAAAATTACCAATTTTGGGGTGAAGCTGAATTATATGGCCATATATGACTTAATATTTTGAGCTACATAACTAAAAATGTTTTAATCATGATTTATCAAAATGTTTTAGATACAAGACAACTGGCTAAGGCTGTCAATAATACAATGCACTAGGGGTGGGAAAAATCCATATAACAATATATCGTGATACTTTTTCTTCTGATATAATATCAATTTTTAATTTCTTAATATTGATGAAGTCCTTGCCAAAACCCTGTCCTATATATGAAATTTGCCTTCTCAGCTCTCAGGATGAATGTCCTGCTTCTGTTTGTTTGTGGTGCTTCAGGAGAAGCCGTTGAGTGCCTCAGGAGTTAATACATGACTTTAAAGACCAGAGTAGGTCTCCAGTTGTGAGAGGGGTGTGTGTTTTATTTCCCTGTCTTCTCCTCTCTGTAGTATTCAGTGGTTGACAGGTTGAGTCTTCACATGATCCTATTAGGACACTGTGTCTGTAAGCTAGCAGCCGACGCAGCTTCTGTGTCAGCAAACAGTCTTTGTTGGCACAAACTCTGTCTTGTTACTCAGTACCATATACACTCAACAAAAATATAAACGCAACACTTTTGTTTTCGCTCCCATTTTTTATGAAATGAACTCAAAGATCTAAAATGTTTTCCACATACACAATATCACCATTTCTCTCAAATATTGTTCACAAACCAGTCTAAATCTGTGATAGTGAGCACTTCTCCTTTGCTGAGATAATCCATCCCACCTCACAGGTGTGCCATATCGAGATGCTGATTAGACACCATGATTAGTGCACAGGTGTGCCTTAGACTGCCCACACTAAAAGGCCACTCTGAAAGATGCAGTTTTATCACACAGCACAATGCCACAGATGTCGCAAGATTTGAGGGAGCGTGCAATTGGCATGCTGACAGCAGGAATGTTGACTATTTTGTCAGTCACTTTTTGTCCAGTAATTTGGTTTATCACCAAATAAATACAAAACTACAGACATTCCCATCAGCCTCAGCTGTACTGAGTGTTTAGTGCTAGGTAATGTTACAGTGGTAAAATGCTAAATTAAGATGATAAACATGGTAAATGTGTTGGTATTATCATCGTTAGCATGACTAAGGAGTGTAACTTTGAAAGGGTTGTTTGTCACTATAATCATTCCTCCTGTCCACCTGTGACCTTAACAGATCCCTACGATAGGAAATAAAGGACAAAAGTCCTTCTATTGTATCTTCAAAGTGATTCTTTTTTGCAAGTAGACTATGGAAGAGTGTGATTGTGTGTTGCTTAATTCTCCATGCTATTCTTTAATTATCTACAGCTGGGAAGAAAGATGATTGATCAATCTACATTTGGCCCTTTTCAATAGAATAAACCTGGTGTTTTATTTATTTTGAGTGTTCCATCAATGTGAAAGGTGAAAGGCATGGTCATAGAAAATTACTGGACGGTGAAATCATAGCAGCAACCAACACAGCACTGAAAGAACAGAGATAACCAGAACATCTCCAAAACCAAAGAGAATTTCTGAGGGATAAAATGAAAAATGCTTTAATTTACTACACATAACAACTCATAGGGAGAACACATTACTAATTCAAAAGGCATCACAGAGACTTCTGTGAAATTATTCAAAGAAAGCATTACTAATTCAATCATCATTACAAAGCTTTGTGCAGGGCTGCAGTTTGAAAACTGCTCTCTATTATATTACTTCACCTCAACATATAGTATAAACTCCCCATGGTGTTACATAGCCTATATGTCCACAGACTGAACATACAATGTCATGTGAGCAGAAGACTAAGCATGTGTGGGAGGCAGTGCTCCACGTAAAAGCACTTGTGCGTCAACAGTAAACCCTCGCTGGTCGTTGTGATTCCAAGGCAGCAGGTTGATGGGTGTGAATGTGAGAAACAGATGTTTGTATGACATGAGCAGCCTCGACCACTTACCCTGCTTCAGACAGTTATACTTGCCTACTGACTGGGTTGGCTTTCTTTTGGGTAGCTGGCTTAATCTTGAGGGTTCAATGAAAACCTTAGTAGTGGAAGAAATCGGCACTTTTGTGAGTGTAGACACCCTTCAGCACCCTGCCAGCTGTTCAACATTATCCATAATGCATCCAATGAAAGTTTTACCTGATTTATTGCCCTGGAAAGAGGTTTTTGCACCACAGGTACTGAGGCTAGAGGGAGTTATTGCCAACTAGCGCAGAAATTTACTTATGCCGCTTATCTGCTTTTGCACCTCTGTATCTCCAATCAGTGTATGTTAAGCGTAGTCGGACTTATGGTTCAGGGTTGTTAGTATCACATCAGAAGTGTTCTTGTCAGCTTTGGATAGTTGTCAGAATTACACAGAAGAAACCGGGGTTAGTTGAGGCACCTGTGAAGATATTGATTCCCTGCCAGATACCAGGAGAGCTGATCTGCAGCTCAGCCTGCAGATCACTATCTGCACATGAAGTGGAAAGCAAAAGCTTTTCCAGATTACAGAAGGGGAAAATAATTCCCTCATTAAAATCAATGACATATTACAAAATGAAAAGGAGAAAGTCCTTTGCGTTAGCTCTCAAAGTGATTTATTTGCCTAAGGAGCTGAGGCTGGATCTGTCTTTACTGAAGACTCATTAGATCAGCTACAGCGTCATTGAGAAAAATCTTTGAACTCTGCATGAAGCATAGTGTATCAACTATGCAACAGTGATTTCCATTTCCATTACAGTTTAGAGCATGATCTCCAGAGTCAGGACAAAATGTGGCCGACCCGTGATCTTTGTGCTGTGAGACTCAGCTCATATGTGCAGGAGACCAGAGAGACAGACATGTTTCAAAGTTTGTCTTCAGCTCTCAATACTGTTGTAGCTGTGATATATTTTCTCCCTATCTCTGTTTAGATATCTGCTTTATTTTACTATTATTATTATTTCTAAGAATTTGCCCTTACAGTTAAGACAGTCTTTACAATCTTACATTCTTAGATTTCTATACTTATTTTTCACACTTATTGCATACTTATTTTTATTATTGTGTGCTGAAAAAGAGAGAAGTTGTTGTACAACTGACAGTAAAGGGCA
Source organism: Synanceia verrucosa (assembly GCA_029721515.1). Taxonomy (NCBI): domain Eukaryota; kingdom Metazoa; phylum Chordata; class Actinopteri; order Perciformes; family Synanceiidae; genus Synanceia; species Synanceia verrucosa. Next base: position 4,647,791 of record CM056560.1, on the reverse strand, counting down.
TTCCATTATCTATTCCATATCCGCTAAAGAAAAGTTTTTCACAAATCATTTTAGCACTTGGCAGAGCCCCTTGGCAGAGACTTGGGCTGAGAACTGGAAGGTTGCTGGTTCAAGTCCAGGTTGGACCAAGTCTGGAGAGTGGACTGGTCACTGGAGAAGTGCTGGCTTCTCCTCCTGGGCACTGCTGAGGTGCCTGGGTATGGGGCAGCCTTCTCACTCTGAGACCTGTTCATTGGTGCATGTGGTTTATAACTTGTGTGTGATGTGCAACTGAGAATTTCTTCTTCTATGCAAGTGTGCAGTTTTGCATCAGAGAGCACCACCTGTGATTGTCCTGGCTGTCAAAAAAGCACTTTCATGGATGTGCACCTGCACAGGAGAGAGTTAAATCAAGTATAATAAACTGGTCACGTCAGAATGTACAGGCCTGTGCTCCTCACTCCTCATTTCTACAGGCCAGCGTCTCCCATCATTCCATTACATTGTTCTTCACCCTGTGTGTTTGTGCTTTCCTGCGGTCTCCCACGCAGTAATAACAACTCTTTGGCCCCAGACAGAAGCCAAGAGCTAAGAGCAAAGCTATCATTGCCAATATAATCGACTTATTTTCCACCATGTGTGAGTGTGTAGACTGTGTTTGCTTACCGTTACATCTAGTTTATCACTGATGAATTCATGTCTCTGAAACTCTCTGAAACACACACACTTATCCATGCAATTACTCACCATCCCACACTTAAGTAGAGTATTTTGAGGTTTTACCATTTCAAGCTGCACATCTATTTTATGAGTGAAAAGACAAGGGAAGATGGATGTGGTTCGATGCAAATATAAGTAGATCCTAAACTGAATCTCTCAGGCACTGATTACTCTACACATTTTTTCTCCTTCACGTTTCCACAGCAAATAGCCATTTCCATTCCCCCCACTGCTGTCACATGTGGTGTCATTCACCACTCCAGCTTTCTTCTCAGTTGGGTCCTTTCTATTCATAAAGATCTTAAGTTGTTAAAAGTACGTCTTTGTGGCTTAGAAACTCTGTCAGGGGCTTTGGTCCTCTCCGTCCTTGTGTTCTTTGTACACGGGCCTTCTACTGATCTTTAACTCACTGAGTGCCAGAAAGTGCCTTCCCATATGGAAAAGATACAGTATATATATAAATCTTATAAAATGTGTATCTCCTTTGTATGAAACTTGTATGTAAAGCATACAACAGTGAATCTGGATATAAGATCCTTAGTAAATTTAAACAAAATAAAATTTGTAGGATTTGGGCATTTATCAGAATAGTATACGATATATACAATATCTTGATACTTCTTTTTATTATCTTGTGTGAAAAAAAAATGCAAAAGTGGCCACTTTCATGTCTAAATCATATAAGTTAGTCGTAAGTTTTTTTTTTCGTTTGTTTTTTTTTTGTTTTGTTTTGTTTTGTTTCCTATCCGTATGGGTTGTGCCAGCGTTTTTGGCCATTTTGAGTCATTTTTAAGACCTACAGAATATTTTGTACTATGACTCTGAAAACATTGAATAATTCAAATGAAAACAGAGACTCGTATTTCATCATAAAAAAATGTTTGTTTTTATCTTGTTCCATTCTTGTTTTATCACAGGTAGAGTAGAGGCCATTTTCACCAAAAATGTCACTTGTTTGTTTTGCTCTCTAATCTCGATCGTCTCCAATTCCTGCTTTGATCTCTGTGGTGTATACCATCTCTTTATGTCCTGACGACATCCTCCAGAAGCCCCAACGTTACTCACGGGCTGTGTGAGAGTGCTCTCTTGTGCGTACTGCCGAAAAACCACTTTGACGTACATATGCGTCAATGACACTCAAAAGCCTTGGATTTTAAATTACATATAAATAGTCAATGGTGCTCAAAGAGTTAATGTTGTAAGTGGCAGTTGGAGATAATTTCAGATAGTGGTTGGCCCATTAGTATTTAGCTGAAAATAGGTGTTTTCCTGTTAATGCATGCACTTGATGTTTTGGGGAATATTTTTCTGTCGGATGAAACTGAAAAGGACACTTTGATGAGGGTATTGTTCAGGTGCAATAAATTAAAACTGCATCAGAAAAATCGGACTGGAGTACACTGGTTGATTTGCAGCCTGAGAAGCCCATGATTCCTCCTCCGGGCTCACGCTGCTACACTTGCAAGGCAGCTGGACTCTCACAAGGTCTTGTAAGAATAACGGGATTAGATATAAAATGAAACTCCATCTTGTCAGTCATGAAGTTATGTGTTTGGAACAGCAAGCCTGTGCACTGATCAATCAGCTATGGCCGTGAACTTTGTTCTAAAAAACAGCGGCACATCCTGAAGAAGTTAGCATCAACTCAGTTATATCAGAACTGAGAGTATGTTTCCTTGAAAGAAGAGCAAAGATTAATACTTTAGGGGTTCAAAAGAAAGTCTGATTGGCAGATGACTCCTCAATCACTGGCCTAGCATCTTTTGAAAGTGCCTCTTTTCCAAACATCCAAGTTGAAGTTAGTGCTGTTTTGCCAGCTGAGGTCTTATGATAGCTTTTGCTTCATAACCTTCACGTTGCTGCTGGTAAAATACATCCCCACTGGCAAAATGGTGAATATTACCACCTCCATAAGATTAAATTCTTCAGTGCTTAGTCAAAACTTGACACTTGAGCACCACCCTAATGTGAAGCTTCACCCCTTTAGATTTAATTGAAGTTGATTTTGTCAAATTTTGTCAGAAGAGCTTCTTCGATGCTGCTAATCCACTTAGCTCAGAGCAGCCTTCCCTTTTACCAGACCTCCAGTGATAATGCTGTGCATGTCTGACATACTCCTTTTTACTGTTCATATATTTGCAGTATAGCTCTGACCCTATTCTACTTCCAAACCACCCTAATATCACACAATCACTCTGCAGCTAGTTTCCCAAAATAATCCAGGGAGGCTTTTTCAGTTGCATTTGAAAGCTGATTCCTTAGCAGCACAAAAGTGGATTATGCTGCAGAAGAGGAGTATTGGATGTTTTGATGCTTTACTCCTGCTGTGAAACTTGTCACAATTGAAAGGTGCTGTAACTACAATGAATCCAAACTCTGCAGAGTCACCCTTTAAGGCTACAGGTTGTGATTGCTTCATACGAAGAAGACAGGCTTTGATTGAGGTACCACTTTAAATGTGTGGTTATGAAACTGCAGCCAACTGAGAATACCAATTTACAAGATGTTTTCTTTGTGTTTCTCTGCTGTCTCACTTTGTCTGGGGGAGAATCAGGAGCGTGTCACAAGGGTGCATCGATGTGCAGTAAACTCCAGGCCTGTGGATGGAGGTGCAGTAGACCAGGCAAGGGCACTGGGGAAGGAGCGAGATGGAGGCTACGTCACTTGATGACCTCCTGGCTAATCAATAAATGATCACAGTTTGGGCTTTGATTCAGCTTCTGAAAGGATGCAGGTGGCCCTGCTGGTAGCCTTAGTCAGCTGTGACATGTTCTGTCTCAAGGCCTTTTAAGCACTGGGGGCATGATGAGTAAAGAACATGAACATGCAAAATACTTGCAATATAACAAATATTATAAATATAATATTATATTATTATAATATAAATATAAGCACAGCTTAGATTAGATGAATTCCTTTATCTGCAGTGTAAAAGCTCAGCAAATTGACGTTGTTATGTGTAACATGTCTTTAGTCACAATATAATATTTGTGTTCTATGTGAGAGAGTTCTCAAAAGTGCAACAAAAACAGCAGGAAGATATATAGTGGAGTAAGAATTAAATGTATCTTAAGGCCTCGTTCAGTCGCGCTAACACATTAATTGCTCAAAACACACCGCACCATTCACAGCCGTAAGGTAGCAAACCCAGGGTGCACACTGGCAACGCTACATTCATTCACACACTCATTTACACATGCAAACATTCTCTGGAACACTTACCCGTCTGGCCCGGTGACTGCTGCAGACAGCAAAAGTTTGGCACACAACAGTGCTTCCAGTTATAGAGCTTGGATGTGCATTCTTGTTCACATGCCCAATGCAAATGGTTTATTTTTATTTTAACATCTTTTACAGGAAGGAGTACAATATTAATTTACATTAGCTCTGGTAGGAAATTGTGGTGACCTATACCTTTTTTATTTCTCTAGATGTGAACATACATATTATTTTTCCCTAATTAAGCCTGAGGGCAGGGGCTGCAAAGATAAAAAAGGATGCTGTGGCCTTAAACAGGCAGTAGGAGGATGGATGGTTACACTGGAGGTAACAGATGTGCTGGAGTGTATTTTTGTAAGTAGTTTGATAATTATGTTTAGTGTGTTTTTCCCTCTTATGGGCAAATTTTATTTCATTGTTTTTTTTTCCCTTCCTGCTTGTAAATAGTTCACTTTTCGTATTTTTTGTGCACCCTAGGGAATAAACACCACTCACTTCACTCTGCCAGTCCACTGCAGTTATTTTATTTAAGGTGGTTAACATTGATGGTACCATTTTTTTATGATGATTTGATGATGGCTGAGGAGGAGGGGTCACTCATAGTGTTACAATCTAATATAGGCTTACTTGCTCACAATTGTTTTTGGTAAAAGCACATGCATAGCTGATATCTTAAATAAATGCAACAATTTCTAATTTTAGTAAATTTGAGTATGCACAGTTTGCCCTTGAGTTTATGTGTCTCCTACATTAAAGCTCTGTGTGTATGTGAGCGAGAGACAGAAAATGAGTCACTTTTTCTCACTGTGACTCATTTTAAATGTCACAGGGTTCACTGAGGTTAATGCATTGTCACATTTTATTTAATTTATTTATGGAATTAAGATATCTCTGCCCTTAAGACTAATAAGTGGCCAGTGGAGCACTTGTCTGAAAAACCACCACATCCACAAAAAATATTACACATATTTTTTTCTAAATGTCACAGGTGGTGCTGAGGTCACAGCGTTTTCACACAACTCAAAGGACCTTCTGCTCAAATAGCAATTACATACAAGTATACCATATATCTAATTTGATGTTTCAACATGATTTTTGAATGATACCATGATTACATACAATTACATATGTACATTTTCAGGAACTCAACAAATTGGAACAACTGTTTATGTTTTATGAACCCACAGGGATGAGAGGGAGGTGTAAACAAGACATCTGATTCATAAGACCTAAGGGCTGTTTTCCCCTCAGAAACTACAAGTAGAAGAAGAAGAAGAAGACAATTTTCTTTATTTTTATTATTTATTTATTATTTATGGGGCAGCTGTAGCTCAGTGGGTAGAGTGGTCATCTTTCAACCCCAGTGTTGAAATCCAGGTTTGATCCCCCCACTCCTACTGACTACAAATCGTTGTGTCCTTGAGTGAGACACTTAACCCCGAAGTTGCTCCCTTGGTGTTTTACTGTGGACAGAGCACTGCTCCTTTATGTGATGTGTTATATCCAGAGGTCACATTTTGTGTGTACAAGTATATATGTACACTACATGTGTACATATGCACAGGTTGAATGCACAGGTGTGTGTTTACATGGGAGTGTAATAATTTGACTTATTAGTTTAACCCAACTAAGAATGAGTTAGTATTTTCATGTATACACCTTAGTTTGACTAAAAATCAGACAAATGCAGTCAGATTAAAACCCTGCGATAACTCGGCTGTTCCAGTAGGCGCACTAGGCATGATATGGTGAATTGGACTGGGAATCGGACTTTGCGTTCTGCGCATGCTTGCAATTTCATTCGGCGTGTTGTTCGGCGGCGGCTTCTTTTCTCCATAACTCCATCACTTCCGGGTCCATACCCCGGCCATGTTATGAAACAGAAAGTGCCTTGTGCCTGCGTTTTTGGCCATTTTGAGTCATATTTCAAGACCCACAGAATATTTAAACAATCTTCACCATGCTAAAAAAACAAAACAAAACATTCAAATAAGTCTTTTTGATGACTTTTTTATTGCCTCATGTTACTTTTTGACTTTTTTTTGACATGTTATAGTATGATTTTTTTTGGGGGAAAATTTTCAACATGGCATACAATGTTTCTTTTAGCGATGATTTTTTCTGCGGTCTTTTAAAAAATGTAATTACATGCTAAATCTAATGGGAAAATGTTGATATGGAGAACAATATGGTTTGGCACTCTAATGGTGAGGTTTGCCTTTCATCAAAGCTTTGCTTGTAGAAAGACTTGACAGTCACACATAATGAATCTCAAGCTGTGGAGTCAGACTAGTGTTTGTCTTCTTTCCTCACTGTCATCATTGCTATCTGTTATAAAATCACTTTTGTTTGCCATGTCCTTAATGGCTGTTGGCCAGGACTCCTTTCAATAATGAATGATCTCAATGGGAATATCCTGGTTGAGCAGAGCCTTGTGTTAAGCAATGCAATGACAATTAGGTTGGCATTAGAGGGAGTTGGAGATGAAAAATCAAGGCAATGACAGACTAATAAAGGGAAGGTAAGGTGATGTGGCGCCTATGTTTTTGTATGTGTGCCTCCCACATATTTCATGAGCAGGAATATTAACTTGTGCATTAAACTGATAATGCCTCATTTTATTCCACTAGGGACTTCTTAATGACCCGCCTCTGTCTCTCTCTTTTGCTGTCTCTGTTCGCTTTAATCTGTTTCCGTTATTGCCCACTCATTCTCCCTCATTTAGTTCTGATTAAAATGTGTTCACTGGTCCTCCTCTATACTCATTCTTCCCTGCCTTTTCTTTTTTTCAATTATCCTTTTCTCTGATCACTCCTCCGTCCCCTCACAAGTTCCCCTCCAGTTCTGCAAGAGCTTCTTCATTCCTCTATGGAAATCCTCTCTATAACGTCCACAATCTACCTTAGCTGTGTTATTCCTTTTAAATGAGAGGGTTGCATCCTGTAGCATGATATGGATTTTTATGCCTCCATACCAGCGACACCCGTGGCCTGAAGCATTATATCAGTTTTACAAGTAGTTCCTGCAAAGAGGAGGCTAAATATGTGTCTATATAAAAGTCTGTCCAAGAAAAATATCAATGATTGAACTAAAATGCCCCACTGAATTTATTTAGAGTCTCGACGAACTGTGAACTACTGTTAAGTTTGTATGTATGTATTCAGTACATTATTGGTTGGTTGGTTATTGGTTCTTCTCTTTCTATCTGTGCATCCCATAAAACTTTGCAGCAAGTTGTTTTTTTTCAAGACATTAACATTCAAATAGAGTTTCCTTCGCTCCAACGGTCAATTGTTAATGATAAATCAGGTGCAGCAGCTATTTGTATACATTTTCATTTCCCACTCCCACAAATTGGCAAAATGTCTGGAGAATAATAACACCTGAAATTACTTCTTGTATGAGCCCAGTTAGTGGTGGTGCTTTCTTTAAGCCCTCACAACAGCACATGCAACACATGCAACCTCAATTTGACTGGTAAGCACATGAAGAAGAGCCACAGTAAATACTCCCCAAGTTGTCATTGTTCATCAGGTGCTGTTAACTCATTGCGTGCCAGTCATTTCATATTACAGAAAGGGTCTTGTTCTGGCGTTTTGGGCCATTTTGTGTCATATATCTAGACCCACAGAATATTTTATACTATGTCTCTGAAAACACTGAACAGCTCAAAGGAAAGAAGAGACTCTCTATTTCGTCATGGTTTTTTTTTGTTTTTTTTGTTTACCTTTTTCCGTTCTTGTTTTATCAGAAGTAGAGTAGAGGACACTTTCACCAAAATCACCACTTTTTGTCCAGATTCTATCATCATTCTGTTTTTCTCTCTAATTGGGATCATCTCCACTTCCTGCTTTGATATCTGTGGTGTTCCATTAACCATGGAATTCGGAAGTCAGAGCTAGGAATGACGTCACACCCTCAAAGATTATGACTTCTGAGTACAAATGGAATGCACCATTACACCAGCTCTTAATGTTCAAACTACATATCCCAGAGGCCCCAAAATTACTCACAGGCTGTGTGAGAATAACCTCTTGTGCCAGCTGCCAAAACAACATTTTGACATATAAATACACGTCTAAGCGTTGGATTTTCAATGAGGTACAAACACGTCAATGGCACATAAAGAGTTAACATTCATAGAAATAATATAGGAGTTTACCTGATGCTTACATTACCACCTTATAAAAAGGAAGAGAAATTTGAAGTCTAGAAAACCTTGAGACTGATCGTGAATTCAGACAGAAACTTAAGAGGCAGCATGGTTGCATCCAAGTTAATGGAAATATATAGTCAGACACATATTTTTGTGTTCAGTTGAAGTTATTTCAGCAAATAATTGTGAATCTGCTTTATAAACATGCAAAGAACAAAGGGGAAAAAGGAAAACAGGGAATTCAGATCAGTCAGTCTTAGCTGAACACAAACACAGAAAGAAAACCATACTGTTACTGTGTCTTCTTTTAATTAGCATACAGCTAATGTTTGCACATTTGCAATGAATACATATAAATTCTAGTCATAAATTCTAATGTTTTAACATTTCACAAACAGTCCACTCCCTGGAATTGTACAAATGGTGCAAAGCAAAAAGTCCACTGCAGCAGCTGATTTATACATCCAGATAGATATGAGATCAGACTATTAACTGGGAGTGTGGAGCAGTGTTTAACCCTCAGACTTTAGTTTAATTTACTACACTGTTGTACCTTTCAGGACAAAATGTCCACTTGCAAATACTGCTATAAAAACTTAGCAGATTCCTATTTTTTTTTTCAGATTTTCTCCATGAATCTCTTAAACAACTTGAGCACTGCTCAAAACTACCAAACATTTTAACCCTTTAAATGCCTTTAAATACTTAATTACATGATGCTATTATTTTTATTGAAAAAAAGCATACATTTTTTGTATGATTTTTCAAAAAATGAGTTATTTTCCATTTAAGAAATATTGGGGTGCTCAGGGTTTTTTTTTTTTTTTTTATCAGTCTTGGAGATGGCAAAGATTTGCCAAAATACTGACTCTGCTGCATTATTAGTTTTTGGGGAGGTGCCAGATTTAAAATGTGCGACCCTCTTAATCTCCCATTAAGTTGCATTATAACTACCAGTTTTAAGGTCGTAAACAGGCAGGATTTTTTTTGTAAAACCATTTCCAAGTTTTGTTGTTCCAAATATTTCTCATCTCATAGTTTCTATTCTGGCTTTGTTCCACTGCTGGTTACTCCACAGAACATCACATATTATGCAAATCGTCTAGTAAAGTATGCACAGGCTGTCAGAAGCCCTGTGCATCTCCTTTTGTGTCCAGCTGCATTACTTTCCATTTTCGTCAGCGGCTGAAACCCATGCTTTGTTTTTTTTTCTCTTTACTTTATAAGCTTGTAATTCTTTATTTCAAACCATCCATTTTCATTCAACTTCACTTCACTTTTCACTTCATCGTGGTACAGTCTGCTGTCATTGTTGTCATATTTGTTTACTGGCCATGCCACTTAAGGCTAGACTCTGTGTTTTTTTTTCTTCTACTCATCTCCGTTCTGTTGTTGTCTCTGTACTTCTTTAGACCAGTGCTGACCTTTGTAAAGGGATAATCCACTAAATCGCTCAGCTGGCCATAAAGAGCTTTTTATCTACCGCACACTGTCTCCTGGCATTTTAAACCCACTGTCTCCAGCTCTCCCATGATCCTCCCACTCGCCCTCTCTGTCCGTCTTACTGTCCACAGCTCTCATTCATTTTCCTCACATATTACTCAGAGGCTGTGTATCCTAGAAGATCCAAAATTATATATTTAATTATATTTTGTCCATATTTTTCCTCCAAATTCTCTTTCCACATTTCCACTGATTGTACTTTCTCATTTCTCACCCCATCACTTCCTCAGATTTCTCTGTAACCTGTTGATGTGTGTGTGTGCGTGTGCGTGTGTGTGTGTGTATGCTGTTGTTATTTTCATGAGATTTAATTATCAATCCTCTAGATGAGGCAGTTGGCACATGCAGTGAAATTAGTGCAGACTTCATAAATTAATACAGCATGGGGAGATTAAACACACACACACACACACACTCACACACACACACATACACACACAGTGTGCCACAAGCAGTTAGATGAAAATGGACACAAGCCTGAGTGTGCAGACAGTCCAAAAATCATACAACACGCACACACCAGGCTAATACACACAAATGTGTGTCACTGTGCATCACATGAAAAACATGCACAAGGCTATTGGTGTGTGTGTGTGTGTTCGTTCGTGCATCTTTGTGTCAGAGAGATTCTGCATATTAAATATACTGCACTGTGATTTGCCTATATTTGCCATACATCTGTTTCTTTGACGAGGATAATCCATTCATGTCAACAGATTAATTGACATTAATTATATGTGAATACTGAGTATGTATAGTGTATATCTATTTGTATTTGGTGTCTAAACTTCAGTCATTGATTAGTATCAAAATTGCTTGTGCTTGTACTTTGTTTGGGTATTGGCAAGGATACAATACAATACGTATCACGATACAATACATTATTACGATATTGCAATATTGCAATATATTGCGATAGATCACTGAGAAATTTAAGCTTAAAGAAAATGTAGCTTAAAATACAAATTGTGTGTGTATATATACATACATATATATATATATATATATATATATATATATATATATATGTATATATGTATATATATATATACATATATACATATATATATATATACACACACACACACACACACACAATTTTATTGATATTTTTTCCCACTCCTAACCACTAGTCATCCTTTCTGCGTCATATGTTAACCACATTAACTATATTATTTGCAGTGCCTTATCAGATGCTTCCGCTACATCAAATGTACACAGTATCTTTGGGATTCTAGGCTTTGTCTTGTTCCATTTGACAGACACATAATAAGACACACGGGGGAGAATGGGCTTGTTAGGAACATCAAAACAAAACTGAGTTCACTATGGAGTCACAGACACATACTGTACCCACAAGCCTTTGCAAAGCTGCACAAAGTCATCCTCGTACACCCACCCACAGTAACACGCACGTTCTGACAGGAAACGACCGAGAGGTATAAAACACACGCTTAAGCACAAATATATGGTGACATACTGCATGTAAGCATCACCCACTGTGTTTGCGGTACAGGCTGATGATATATAGTTGGATAATTTTTAAGATCTGAATAAAGCATGCCTTGATAAGTTGTCACACATATACTGTACTGTGTGTAGGACCTCAACAGTGTTTAAATAACAAGCAATAGAAAAAACAATAATAATATATATACAGTCCAGTATGCTTGCATCATTAAGGAAATGTTTTCAGAGCATATGAAGGCCATCACAGAAAGGAATGGTGTGGTGAAATGTTGAAAGTATCGAAAATCTTGACTTCTAAGGCATCCTGCTCTCTCCATCCTGATATTTCCATCAAATTCCTGAATAGCTGTGCAATATCATTTGTAATGTAACTCAAACAAGTCTGGCCAGAGGATCACATCCCATAATTTCTCAACTGCGTAAGAGAAGGATAAGTATGTATTTCAACATTGTTTAAAATCCAACGATTGGGTGCCACTGATATATAAATACATCAAATGGTTTTTCAGCAGCGGGTCGCTGATCACGGTCTCCCCCAGGCTGTCAGTAATGTTGGAGCTTATCGGAGCGCAAAGAGAGAGTATGCACCACGGAGATCAAAGCAGGAAGTGGAGACGATCAAGATTAGAGAGCAAAACGGAAGGATTCTGGACAAAAAGTGACATTTTTCTTGGGAGTGGCCTCTACCTCTGATAAAACAAGAATGGAACAAGAAAAAAACTTTTTCTTTCATGATAAAATAGTCACTTCTTTCATTTGAACTATTCAGTGTTTTCAGAATCCATCCATCCATCCATCCATTAATTATCTACCGCTTATCCTCATAGGGTCGTGGGGGGGCTGGAGCCTATCCCAGTTGACTTAGAGAGGAAGGCAGGGTACACCCTGGACAAGTCGCCACGTCATCGCAGGGCTGTTTTCAGAGTCATAGAACAAAATATTCTGTGGGTCTTATGACTCAAAATGGGCAAAACGCTGGAACAAGGCACTTTCTGTTTCATAAAACTACTGGCACTCAATGAGTTAATGAATGACTTGGAGACATCCTACATTCATATTGAATGTATGGCTTATGAGAGCTAAATCTGAGGAGCTAGTTAGGGTTAAACTTTTTCTGCAGGGATCTATGAAACCTTGGTTGCTGTTTAAGTGTGTTTGGGTGGAACTAGGGACACCTTGTTGGATCTAAGGTTTCCATTTCTTGGTCACTTGGCAAGCATTAGCCATGCTTATTACTTATAAGAACCATTCACAATAAATAACACATATAAAGATCAATGTTTCAGACATGATTGGACACAGGCTGCATTTGAGTCAATACACGATTATAGTCAGAGTATAGATGAAGAATACACGTGCCACAGAAGAGGTACTTACAGTATGAGTCAATTGAGATGTGACATTGCTGCTCTATTTTGCAGCAAAAACATAATTCATGCATGTCTTGTTGCATTTGACTGAATCTGTTTTCATGAACCTCCGTCTCTCGAGCCACGAATCTTCAGGACTCAACCCAAAGCCTGGGCGAGATATGTAACATGTATCAGTGTGGATTTTTATGACTCACATATTGTTTTTATTGAACAATATTATCTATGTCTGAATTGCATCAAATTCTAATATTTCACTCTGCGTTCTTTTCCAAATAAAATTCATAGCAAAGTCACTTAAAATGCAGGTGCATAAATCATTGTCAGAGACAGTTTAGCTTCAAGATGTTAAGTTAATATTATCTTTCTCATATCCTTATCATGTCCTTATATCCTCACAAAGCATCTGAAACGTATTGAGGAATAGTGTACTGAAAGATTTTGTGGCTATTATATTGTTGTGTGTGTGTGTGTGTGTGTGTGTGTGTGTCTCCAAGTCATTGGAGGCATGAGCAGACCATTCTGAGATTCCTTCAATTCTCCTGACAGACCCTTTGTGTTCTCACACATACCTAGCAACCTTCACAGTTCTTCGTACAAGTTGTCTAAAAAGACTTTTATTCCATATGGACTTTCCAATGCATGTCTCTCTCTCTCTCTCTCTCTTTCTCTCTTTCTGTCACACACTATCTATCTATCTAAATATCTCTCTTTCCCTCACTCTCTCCTACTCACTAACTCACTCACACACAGTGGAAGTCTGTGATTCCTCAAACATTATCCGACCTTTTCACTCATGGGGTTTCTCCTTGTGGAGGAGGGACGAATGGAAAAGGAGGAAGGACAGATAAGACACCCACACCAAGCCAGATAAATGTGAAATATACAGTAGGCCTTCGATCCACATTAAAATGTGAAATATACAGTAGGCCTTCCATCCACACAAAACTAACTAATTTCTCTGTATTCCTCTCAGTTTTACTCTGTCCAGTTCAGTTTTTATTATTCTGACTTGCAGCAAACCTAGGTTGTTAATAAAAGAGGAAAACTTCTATTTTGTTTTTAAAATTGTGCTGAGTTATTAAAAGAGGCATCATGTATCATTAAAGTTACATAGTTCATTTTTACTTTTTACTTTTGTATCTAGACAAATAATTTTCATAACCTGTACTTCCTTACTTTTACTTAAGTAAAGGAGTTGAATCAGTACTTCTACTTTTACTTGAGTCTCTTTTTACACAAGTAACTGTACTTCGACTTAAGTAAAGAATGGGAGTACTTCTGCCACCTCTGGATCAGTCTCTCTGTTGATCTCCTCGAAGGACAGATATTTTTCCTGATGTGATCTGTGCATGTGCGACCATGTTCATATACAGCTTTTTATAGTGATCTGGCACACGTTTTTTAATCGATCATGGCAATGCACTGGTAAGATCACGTGAGCTGCTCAACATCAGCGTCCAGGCAGTGTGAAAGCACCCTAATGCCGAACCAAGTCAATTTGACCAGACAGAATTGAGGATTAACCACCCAATATGCCGAATAACCTGACTCTCTTCACCAGATGTTGGTTATGATACATAATCATGTTGTTTGACAACCAAATAAAAGGACAACAAAGAAGACATTCAACTGCTTTCCTATTATAACATGGAGACTTCTATGAATACACTCTGAGAGAGCTTTCTTGGATGTGTATCATTTGCACCCGTAAACAGCATTTTCAGATTTAGCTGGCTTACTGTGAACATAAGAGAACGAGGTAAGGGGAGGAGAAAGACGGGGCACAGGCAGAAGGACAGAGCCGGAGTGAGAAGAGTGAAGGCTGAACAGGGAGGAAGAGGATTAGCTGGAGAATCAGGCTGCATTTGAAAGCAAGGCCGAGAGAGGTAGAGAAAAGACAAAGAAACAAGAGAGAAAGAAAAGGAGACGGGGAGAGGGAGAGAGAGACAAGAAGGAGGATGAGCTTATGAGAAAAAAAGAGGCTTGAAAGCAATTTGAAGCAAATGTTAGAGAGGGAAAGACGGAGCCAGAGAGAGAGAGAGAGAGAGCCTTCTATCCTGTTAACCACTGTAGAGTGGGAAATGGGATTTTGTGTCACATTGCTCCAGCAAATTGCTGCATGGTGCTGGCTTCCCGAGGATAGCCACTGCTTCGTTTTGACACATCGAGCTTTTCAGAGACTAGTGTTGGACCCAAAGGTGCTCTGCTGCAAAGTTAAAACAGGTGTCCTAATCATTTAAGATAAATAGCTTCCTGGGATCATTCGCCATCGATGCTGGCAAAACCTGCACTCTGCAGGGTGAGCTGGCCTTAATTAAAGGGGAAGTGCTATTTGTTACAAATTGGACCTTATTTCTGGGATAAAATACTTTTCTCACCCATTTCACTTTGGAGTCATCTGGAGTATTGCTGACAAGTTTGGATTTGATGATATCCATCTAACAGGAGTGAAGTGGGCACTGACACGCAGCCAGTAAATGACACAAACTTGGCCATTTCTTAAATAACAGACATTTAACTACAGATATTAAGGTCAAAGGTCATGTTGGCAAATAGATTGGTCCTTGATTAATGAAAACATTTTTGGCAAATGCTTTTGCTTTTGTCAGACTTGCAGCGACTTGCTGCCACAGGGCAGATTAACATACAGACCTTTTCATGTTGTGTTAGCATCCATGCATTTTTTTTCAAAATGACACACCATTTCTTCCAGAACATTGTGGAATCAAACTATCTTTGATCGAGATTAGTTTAATTTTCAGAGGAACAAAATCAACTAAATTCACAGAGAAATGAAAAAAAAAACCCCAACAATAATATCAACACTTTTTTAGAAACTGCAAGATATAATTGGATTGCAAGCAGGTTATTTACCTTGATGTCACCCATGGTGTGTGTGCATGGAGAAAAGTTTGCCAAAAAGAAAGGATCCTCCTGACAGAGAGGTGTAGAAATGTTTGAAATCTAAGGGAAACACTTGTCAGCAGTCATTTTGTAGATCGAAAACAAAGCAGTGCTTGCTACAGTGAAATAAAGAATTGGTGAGACAATTGTGAGGTTATGAGCTTTTAATCTTTTGACAGCGTGTGTGTTATTGTGTGTCTGTGTGAGTGTTGGTGATGAGAGATGACATTGTTTGGCAGATGCAGTATGACAAGCACATCAATATTTAGTC
The DNA here is from genome assembly GCA_029721515.1 of Synanceia verrucosa. Classification (NCBI taxonomy): domain Eukaryota; kingdom Metazoa; phylum Chordata; class Actinopteri; order Perciformes; family Synanceiidae; genus Synanceia; species Synanceia verrucosa. The sequence continues at coordinate 4,632,196 of CM056560.1, read as the reverse complement.
AGTTTGAATACAGAAAATATGCTGTAGTGTTAGTCCAATTTCCAAAAAGGTATGTTTGTTATTCTGTGTGTGTTTACAGCTTATCCATTACTTAGCCCTTTATTGAAGGAATAATGTGCATGGTGTAGCGTGTGTGTGTTTACAGATAAGGAAATACATGGCCCTCTACCTAAGAGAGGGCTGTGTAGTGTAGTGTAGTGTGCATGTGTGTGTTTCCATAATACCATAAAAGTGCCATTTTTTATTCACAGCACTTTTGTGACACACAAATCAGCAGAACATACTTTGATGAAAGCCAAAGTGGAAACATATTTAATGTCTGAGCTCAGGGCCGGCTCTGGGCATAGACCATATAGATGGTTGCCAAGGGTGCCACCACTCAACCAAACACCAAACACTCAACTCCGGTAATGTGCCCTCAGCATTTGCCTGCAGGATGACTCACCTGCAGGCTCTGTGCTGTGCGCTCTTCCAGAAATGAGGGTAAAACAGGCTCTCCTGCACACAGGGCTGACACACAGCTGACACAGTTGATGGACAGCTGTAATGAACCAGACAGCAGCATTAAATATATTTATTTAGAAAAATCTACTTGATGAAAATGACCAAGCCTTCAGGGGTACAAGGGCATAAAATATATAAATTATGTCATCTGTTTACATTGTAAACATTTTGTACAAATGTAATTTTGTGTGTCAACATTTCAACTCTAGCTAGCTAGCTAAGTAGCCACAAAAGAAGGATGAATAATGTATAATGTTATGGAGAACTGCTCCTTATGAAGACATTGTGGTTACTACACTTTATGTTGGGGGGTGTACCAAAACCTAGTCTCATCTAGGGCACCAGCTTTGCTAGAGCTGGCCCTGTCTGAGCTGAAGAAAATACACTGACAGTACATGGAGAAATAAGGAATATAAGTTATTTGAAGTTGTTTATGGTTTACATGTTTGTTTGCAGCAGAAGGTTAAATGTTTTGCTCAAGGGCACACAAGACAAGGACAGACTCATTCAGACACTAGATTAACTCTTCAAGGACAAGCATAGGATTAAAGTGGATAGTGACTTTAATTGGCTCATTTTCTTCTTATTGAATGATTTTCCAGAATGAGATTATAAAAGTACAGCTGATTGTTGCATTTCTTTTTGATTATTGTAATATTAAGATTCAGATTAGGAACTCATTATAAGTTACCATACCGTACAGCAGCGCACCAACTGGGCATTAAACCACCCCTAAAATAATTCATAACAAGGAACCGAGAGCCACAGAGCTGGTAGGAAATTCAAACTATTGACTTTCAGAAGCAGACTAATCAGATCAGCCACATCAGATACGTTAGCTAAATTTTTCAACACTTTCAACATACAAAATATGTATCCCAGTTTCTGCAGACATCCATCCATAAAGGACTTCTTAAGCCAGAGCTGTTTTAAGGTTTTACGGTTGTGGCATCTTCATTTATCTTAATGGATTGTCTGCTCAGTCTACTAAGTGTAGGTTGCAGCACTTTGTGAGTTCATCTCACTTTTCCCTTTTCCTTACTAAACTTATCGCTGGAGATTCTCTCAGCTTGGACGTTAAAGATAAACGACATGAGCAGCTTCACCTTTTCAGGCCATGGAGGAGGCCTGTGATGACATTAGAGCTCAGCAGTGCCACAGGTGGATAAGACACTTCACATATTTTACCAGCTGTGATGTGGGCAAAAATTATGTCCACATTATCTAAATTAATTACTGTTTTTTTGGATACCATTCACCATTTTTGGCATCTTATCTGAATGACTTTTAAATATCCAATGCTGAATTCTGCTCCAGTATGGTGCTCTAAGTAATAAAGACCAGAGCAACCTTGGGATAATTTGCTGCATCTCAAGAGGTGCTTTAAACTCAGATGCAGATGGATTTGTTCTTGGTAAGTGCTCTGTAATCATTAGAAGCCAGACACTTTAGATATAATAGCACCACGTAAAGCACTTTGCTAAGCAACTGTGTGATATATGAGAGTATGTGAGTCGTCTATATAGATGTATATGTATGCCTAGGATATTTTGAGATATTGAGTTATTGTTTTATGATATTGTCTCATATGTAGTTTGTCGCAGTGAAGCAGATTGATGTCCATTATTTTTAGCAACATTCACTCTGTGTTATTGAACCAGATGATTGACCTCAGCCCAGCAGGCTACAGCAAAAACCTGAACTAAAATGTGATGAACTGTACACAGATGATGCTGCAGTAGCATCTCGTTAACAGAATGAATAAATAGATGCTCATTCAGTGCTTATGCAGGGACATTGTTTAGCGAAATGCTGCATTCAAGTCATGTTGCTCAGAAACTGATTTTGAAACTTTTCATGTTCCTGTGTCTAAGCTACTGGTTATTTACAGCAGTGATCTCTATCCAGGTAAAAATCCTCCACTGCTGACATTAATATTAAAAAAAAAAAAAAACTAACACAATGTAAATAAATAGTTTATTCTCTCTAAATGTTGTGGCAACAAGCCACTCAGGGAAAGGTTTTTGATAGAACATAACCTTTTCCTTCTGTGGATATTGTGTGAATGCAACATAAATCTTTGAATGCCACTGACATAGTTTGAGGTCTTTCAAAATCCAACACTTGAGTGCCATTGACAAATTAATATGTCAAAATGGTGCTAAAGAAGATAACAGGAGAGTATGTGCATTTCCATCCACTACTGTTATGCAAAATGTTTCATCATGCTAATGTTCAGATCAAATGCTTTTAAATTACTACTGGAGGAATGGGTTTAACTAGACAGCGTAAAATATGGAAAACATGCCCATACATGTTATATACACATATACAGTACATATAGATGACAAAAATCTAATTGAAAGACCACCCAAACCACTGACATTAATGTTAAATCAACTGTCACCTGCTGTTTTTCCTAAAAGTAAACAATATGAGGAAAGTCACTTGGAATTGTATTGTTTCTGAAGCACTACTATTTTAACCAAGACTGCTTTTGAATTGCAGCAGTTATATCCATTTATTTTTACACTCATCAGACAGCCCAGAGTATTTTTCCCAGTGAATGGAAGAGAAACAGCCACAGATTGTCTCTCTGGATTATTCTCCAGGCTTTCAATATAGCTCTCCTGTGCAGTGCTCCAGAGTACAGCATGTCTCGGTTCTGTTCATGACATCTGAGTCAAGCAATTGTGTGTGTGAGTGTGTTCATATTATATATTTGCATGTGTCTGAGTGCAGATTGTGTGTGTGTGCGTGCAGAGGAGGCTAGGAAGTGAGCAGGGTCCTTCTCATCAGTGATTGGATAAGTCATGGACACCTCACGCTCTAACAGTCAAAGGGTTTGGGCTAATCAATACACACACACACCACAGGCTGTTTTGCAGGCAGCTGTAATCAGTCTGTGGCCGTGGCAGCCTGCAATGGCAGATTGATTCTCTCTCATCCCTCTTACTTTTTTCAGAACCTCTGTTTACCCTTTTTCTTTTTCCCTCTGACTGGCTCACTTGCTCTTTGTCTCTGTCTTTCCATTAAATTTTGTTTCTTTCCCACCACTCTTTTCTGTTGCTCTGCTAACTTATGCCTCTGTGAGCAGTGACTGTGCCACGTCCTATGTCTCACTTGTGTCTGTTGTGTTAACTTGTTGACCGGAATACACCAATGGTTCCTTTCTGCATTCTTGACATGCAATACTGGCCCCTGATGTAATCAGTGCTTAGCTCTGGACCAGCAAAGACTTGGTGCTTGTCTGGCCCCAGTTTTAAGCACCAGGGGCCGGTGCTTAGGTCTAAGTCAGGCTCTGGCTCCGAACCAGACCTGAAACCACCACGTTGGAAAAGGGGTATACAGTAAGACATTTTTACTCTGACCACACGACAAATAATACCTGGGATAACAGAATTGACCAATTCATTTTCATGCCTTTGCTTCTATTCATGCTGTGAGTCAATATTTCATTCATCTATTTCCAATTTATATGCTGCAGTGTGCAAAGCAATAGCTGCCCCCCACCCTTTAAATAATCAGTTTCTTTGCAGTGTCCTGTTACTATTTGTAGCACTGTGACCCAGTTTACCACAAAGCATCATTAAAATCTGGACTGTATCTTTATTCAAATTGTCACCTGAGTCAAATCCTGACGTAAACGCATAATATTATTTTTGCCACGGTAAGTCGCTGCCAGAGAAACACCAGCCATCCATCACCGACTAGACACCTGTCATATATATTCATCATGCTTCACCACTGCAGAGTCACACAAACCAAACAAACAAACACACTCTGCACTCTGATGGAAATGTATCTTTCATCTTCAGCTGGGTGTAGTCACACACTGGGAGAAAAGAAAGCACACAGTACACATAAAGTGACACGTAGGCACGCATGGGAGTCATTCAGTCAGACAACTGTATCCATCATTCAGCTGAGGACAATCAGAGCCGCAGTCACGTTCTGCCGGCTGAATTTTTCATCAGCATAGATTGTCAAGTCCTATTTTGTGCAGATAAGACCACCCCTAGTCTATCATCCTGAGATGATAGCTGGGTTTTATGGTCTATATGTAAAGTAAACACCACTGTTGACATCTTGTGTATCTTTTATGTGTTTTTTTTTTTTTTTTGTAATGGCATAAAAAACCTTCCAAATTTGCTTCAGAATCACTGCAATACAAATATGACCTTTGGATATTTTCCCTTGGAAGATAACCCATGAGGAGAAATAATAACATTTTCCATCTGATGTTGATATTAGTTCAATCAGAGACACGCTGAAGGAATTTACCATTTATTGAAAGTGGCAATACAGTAATACTTGGCTGAAAGGGTTCATTTCTGGGGTGGCTCCTAAAGCAAATTTAAGCACATAACGTTGCAGGAACATGCATGTCCCCAAAGTCATATTGAAAAGTCATGTTGAAAATGGTTGAGCTGTGCACCTACATGAATGTGATTGGTTGTTACTTGTCAGCTGGTGGACAAGCACTTGGTGAAGCATGAAAGAAGAAACTGATGCTAATTTAAGAATGCATTTTTGACTTCAGTGCTTTGTTAAAATATTTTTGAGACAAAAACTGAACTCTAGACCTTTGAATATTATAACCTGTATTAATAAAAATGTACCCCGTAACCCAGTGGGTGCCATTCACATAATTTGATGTAATTTAAAATCTGACGCTTGAGTGCCATTGACGTAATAATATGTCAAAATGTTTTTTTAGCAGCAGGTCTTCAATCGCGGTCTCCCACAGCCTGTAAGTAATTTTGGGGCTTCTGGGTGATGTAGTTGGAGCATAAAGAGACTGTATACGCCACAGAGATCAAAGCAGGATATGGAGAAAAATTGCAATTAGAGAGCAGATTCTGGACAAAAACTGGTGATTTTGATGAAAGTGGCCTCTTCACTCCCTCTGATAAAACAAGAATGGAATAAGGTAAAAACAAACTGATTTTTCCCATAATGAAATAGAGAGTCTCTTCTTTCATTTGAGCTATTCAGTGTTTCCAGAGTACAAAATATTGTGTCAGTCTTGAAATATACCTCAAAATGGACAAAAATGCTGGCACAAGGATAAGCGTAAATATGGGACTATTGTTATTCACGCTGGCGGTAATGACACCCGGTTACGCCAATCGGAGGTCACAAAAATTAACGTGGAATCGGTGTGTGCTTACGCTAAAACAATGTCGGACTCCGTAGTTTTCTCTGGTCCCCTCCCTAGCTTGGCCTCTGATGACATGTTTAGTCGCATGTCATCCTTCCACCGCTGGCTGTCGAGGTGGTGTCCAGTTAATGATGTGGGCTTCATCGATGGTGGAGCAGTTTCTGGGGAAAACCTGGTCTGATGAGGAGAGACTGCATCCATCCTACTTTGGAAGGAGCAGCTCTCATTTCTAGAAACATGGCCAAGTTTATTAGTCAACCTAACCCATGACAACCCAGGGTTGAGACCAGGAGACAGAGTTGTAGTTTAACACACTTCTCTGTGCTTCCATTAGAGCAGTCACCCACCCAGAACCCCATAGAAACGGTGTCTGTCCCACGACCACTAAAATCAGTTAAATCCATAGTAAAACAAAAGGGGAGTTGAACAAAATAACTTAATAAAAAATTAAATCCACTGCTGAAATAGTTAATCAGGACAGGAGAATTAAATGTGGACTTTTAAATATCAGGTCATTATCATCTAAAGCTCTACTAGTAAATGAATTAATATCAGATAACCAGGTTGATTTATTTTGTCTTACTGAAACCTGGTTGTGTCAAGATGATTATGTCAGCCTGAATGAATCCACTCCTCCTAGTCATATTAATACTCATATTCCTAGAGATACAGGTCGTGGAGGAGGAGTTGCAGCCATTTTTGATTCTAGTCTATCGATCAAACCTAAACCTAAATTAAATTATAAGTCTTTTGAAAGCCTGGTTCTTAGTCTTTCTCACCTTAAATGGAAAACAGAGAAACCAGTTTTATTTGTTATAGTGTACCGTGCTCCAGGTCCATATTCTGAATTTATATCTGAGTTCTCTGAGTTTTTATCAACTTTAGTCCTGAGAACTGATAAAGTAATTATTGTAGGTGACTTTAATATTCATGTGGACGTTGGCGGTGACAGCCTTGGTACTGCTTTTATCTCGCTGTTAGATTCAATTGGCTTCTGTCAGAATGTTCAGGAACCAACTCACTGTTTTAACCATACACTCGACCTGGTCTGACCTCGGCATTGAAGTAGAACATTTATCAGTCCACCAACAGAATTCCTTCCTATCAGACCATTACTTGTTAACCTTTGAATTTTTTTCTTCTGGACTACACTCCATCAGGTAAATCCATGTACACTAGATGTTTATCTGAAAGTGCTGTAGCCAAGTTTAAGGATATAATTCCATTAGCTTTTAATTCAATACCTAATATCAATATACTTGAGGGCTCAGACTTCAGTCCTACTCAAATTGATAATTTGGTAGATAGTGCTACAGACTCTCTGCGAGCATCTCTAGACTCTGTTGCTCCTCTAAAAGAAGATAGTAAAGCATAGAAAGCTGGCTCCATGGTATAACCCTCACACCCGCAGTTTAAAGCAAGCAGCAAGAAGATTTGAAAGGAAGTGGCGTTTAACCGGTCTGCAAGCGTCTCGCCTCTGGACTGGCATGATAGTTTGAAAGCTTATAGGAAGGCTCTCCGTAAGGCCAGAGCAGCTTATTATTCATCATTAATAGAGGAAAATAAAAACAACCCCAGGTTTCTTTTTCAGCACTGTAGCCAGGCTGACAGAGAGCCACAGCTCTATTGAACCATCTGTTCCCATAACCCTCAGTAGTAGTGACTTCATGAGCTTCTTTAATGAGAAGATTATAACTATTAGGGAGAAAATCAGTCACACTGTGCCTTTGACTGAAAATGCTTTGTCTTTAAACACAGGAAGCATAGGACTCATTGAAGAACTTGATGTATACTTGGACTGCCTTTCTCCCATAGACCTCCACAAACTGACTTCATTGATTTCCTCATCTAAGCCTTCTACTACTTGTCTCTTAGATCCCATCCCAACTTCACTGCTTAAAGAAGCTTTACCGTTACTGAGCACCTCTTTATTAAACATGATCAACTTATCTTTGCTGTCAGGCTATGTACCTCAGTCATTTAAAGTAGCCGTAATCAAACCTCTTCTGAAGAAGCCCGGTCTTGATCCAGAGGTTTTAGCCAACTATAGACCAATATCCAACCTTCCTTTTCTCTCTAAGATCCTTGAGAAAGCAGTGTGCAGTCAGCTGTGTGACTTCCTCCAGAACAATAATCTATTTGAGGACTTTCAGTCAGGATTTAGAAAATATCATAGCACGAGACCGCTCTGGTGAAAATTACTAATGACCTGCTAATTGCGTCAGACCATGGACTCGTCTCAGTACTTGTCTTGTTAGATCTTAGCGCTGCTTTTGATACTATTGACCACCATATCCTGTTGCAGAGATTAGAACATTTAAGTGGCATCAGAGGAACTGCTTTAAGCTGGTTCAAATCCTACTTATCGGATCGATCACAGTTTGTTCACATTAATGATGAGTCCTCCATGCAGTCCATAGTCAGTTATGGAGTTCCTCAAGGTTCTGTGCTTGGGCCTATTCTATTTACTTTATATATGCTTCCTTTTAGGCAATGTTATCAGGAAACACTCCATAAACTTTCACTGTTATGCAGATGATACTCAGCTATATTTGTCATTTAAGTCAGACGAATCAGCCAGTTAGCTAAACTCCAAACATGTCTTCAGGATATAAAAACTTGGATGGCGCACAATTTCTTGTTGTTAAATTCAGATAAAACTGAGGTTATTCTAATTGGCCCTGAAAATCTCAGAAATAACCTATCTAATGACTTATTTACTCTAGGTGGCTTTGTACCAGCCTCGAACACCACTGTAAGGAATCTTGGGGTAATTTTTGACCAAGATATGTCCTTCAACGTCCACATGAAACAAACAGCTAGAACAGCTTTTTTCATCTGCGTAACATTGCAAAAATAAGGCATATTCTCTCCCAAAACGATGCAGAAAAATTAGTCCATGCATTTGTAACTTCCAGGCTGGACTATTGTAACTCGTTATTATCAGGCTGCCCTAATAAGTCTATCAGGACTCTCCAGCTGGTCCAGAACGCTGCAGCACTTGTTCTGACCAGAACCAGGAAAAGAGAGACCATATTTCTCCGGTGTTAGCCTCTCTGCACTGGCTCCCTGTAAAATCTAGAATAGAATTTAAAATCCTCCTCCTCACCTACAAGGCACTTAATGGTCAGGCACCATCTTATCTTAAAGAGCTAATAGTGCCTTATAATCCTGCTAGAACTCTACGCTCTCAGAATGCAGGACTATTAGCAGTTCCTAGGGTTTATAAAAGTAGAATGGGAGCTAGAGCTTTCAGTTATCAAGCTCCACTTATGTGGAACCAACTCCCTCTTTCAGTCAGGGAGGCAGACACCAGCCCCATATGCAAGAGTAGGCTTAAAACTTTCCTTTTTGATAGTGCTTATAGTTAGGACTGATCCAAGGTTGACTCAGGCTGCCTTGGATCAATCCTTAGTTATGCTGCTATAGGTCTAGACTGCCGGGGGACTTCCTCTGACATACTGAGATTCTCTTCTTCTTCATTTGGATGCCTCCATTAAGTCATGTTACTAACTCATCTTCTTCCCCGGAGCCTGTGCTCCCAGCTCCCAGGTGTCTGTGAGCTGAGGCTACTTGTTTGAGAAGGAGTTGATGTCATCCAGGCTTCGTCTGTCCTGATGGTGGTGAGATGGAGAAGAGGCGATGCTGCTCAGGTTGTATCTGTTAGAGTAGTGGAGAAGAGGATGTGTTTACTCTTCCTCCTTTAACACATGCTGCAGATTAGTTTTGTGCCTCGTAGTCCCTGTGCGTTCTCATCTCACAGGTATCCATGGATCCAGTCTACCTGGTGGAGTAGTGGTTGTGCAGACCAGTCAGGCTTCATCTTCTGGTTCTGAGTGACGTGGTGGTGATGAGGTCATCCTGCAGAGGTTTCTCCTGTTTGGTGTGGTGGAGTGGAAGATGTGCTGCTCAGGCTTCTTCTGGTTGGCATGGTGGAGAGGACGACATGCTTCTCATCCTTTGCTGATAGCTTGATGATGCTCTTCATCCCTTGGACACTCTCCTTTACAATTCTATATATACACACTGTATATTAGCTGTTGTTATATTGAGTTGGACATTTCCATACAATTTTGTATGTTAGTGTTAATGTGTTTTCATTGTTGTTATTCTGTACACATGGCATCTATTGCACGTCTGTCCATCCTGGAAGAGGGATCCCTCCTCTGTTGCTCTTCCTGAGGTTTCTTCCCTTTCTTTTTCCCTGTTAAAAGGTTTTTTTTGGGGGAGTTTTTCCTTAGTCGATGCGAGGGTCATTGTAAAGGACAGAGGGTGTCATATCCTGTACAGATTGTAAAGCCCAATGAGGCAAATTCATAATTTGTGATATTGGGCTATACAAATAAAGTTGACTTGACTTGACTTGACTTTCTTTTTAAGATAACAGCTGGCACTCAGTGAGTTAATCATACCCTTTTAATCATAGTATCATACTATCATACCCACTCTTTCACCTGCATACCTGCTGCCACACCACCCAACAGAAAGCCATGTTGTCATGCTGCTGCATCATGCATTAATATCATAATTAATAGGCCTCACCTCCAACCCTAGCAACTTGAAGGCTGAGTCCACCCAGTGGACTTGTCGTTATTGTGGTCACTTCCTGCTCCCTGCTGTGATGAGCTTGAGTAGCAGTGTGCACATTCTACATCCACGTAATAACCTATTCTCCCATAAATGGATGACTGATCTAAGAGTATTTCTAATCACTCTTAAGGCAATGAATGCAGATGTCAAGGAAGGCTCTAACATCTTTGTGTCTTAGTCTAGATGCTAGCTTAATGAGAAAAGAACTGTCTCAGGATGTCAGGGATCCAGGGGGGAAATAAGACATTGAAAGGTCAGGGTAAGGCCCCTTGGTGCTTTAAAAGAATTCGACAAGCTGATGGCATCAACTCCTAAAAACAAAGAGTCAGTGGTGCCAGAATCAGAGTCAGTCAGTCAGTCTTTGTTCTGGCCCCGAAATGTTTTGAATCAGCGTGGAAGTGTCTAATGTTTGAAATAAATTTGAAAATAAATTGTCAACCATCATCTATTGCAACATATCCTCATACGACGAATAGTATGATATCTGAGGACGAATTGTAAGATATCAAACAGAATCTGGACAAAAAGTGGTGATATTGGTGAAAGTGTCCTCTCCTCTACCTCTGATAAAGGTAAAAACAAACATTTTTCATGATGAAATAGAGAGTCTCTTCTTTCATTTGAGCTGTTCAGTGATTTTAGAGTCATAGTGCAAAGGCTTGTACAAGACTCAGGCACTTTTTAGAGCATCTGACCTCATTTTTCACTCTTTGTCAGAAAGCAATGTCGAAGATACAAACTCATAGCTGTTTGCTATTATAGCCACGAAGGTGACCTATAAACACGGTCAATAAGGATCTGGAGCACATTAAGAATCAGTCCAGAAAGATGTCGCACAAGAAAGAGCAGATGCAGAGTTTCATCTGACATTTAACCAAAACACTGACAAACTCTCCACACCAGATGTCTTTGACTTATGTTTAAACACTGTTCTTTTGGAAACAGTTGTCTTCTAACAGTGTATTAAGAAAACAACAAATGTATTGACTTACAGCCAGGCTCCACACTATCTCTGTGGCACACGGACAAAGTGTAAGATGATTACACAGCTTCTGGGTGATACCATCTCACATCTGCCCTCTCAATCGATGTCGTCTTCATTCGTGTTTTGTTGCTGATCTTAACTGCACTCTCTGTTGTTCTCTGCCACTGTTGGCGTTAAACTTCCCAGCAGGGACAACCAAGTTAAATATTGGTTCCACTTCAAAAACACAACAACCTGAACAATATTGAACGTCTTTAATCGAACAACCAAATATGAAGAAGTACAGGTTCAGGGCTTTTGCCAAATATGTCTGCACTGTATATACTGAGAAGAAAGTATTTATTAATGAGAATAAATTCATTATTTATGAGAATGAAGTCATAAATTTCTGAGATTAAAGTCATTATTTACAAGATTAACCCACCACGAGGGTTAGGGGTTAATCTCAAAACCTTTCCTGTTGTGTGTTATTGCCTGTTACAACGTAGTCTCATGAAATATTTGTATGATATCATACGAAAAGTAAGGCACAAATTTTCGTGCATATCTTACGACTGACCGGCAACATGACCAATCAGCGCATGCGCGTGCCCCAAAGAAAACCAGGAAGCGACAGCCTTAAAAATGTCGGACATTCCTTTCACTGTCAGCTGGAACCGTAACATTACAATACGCATTGAAATAAACCCGACAACACTTCCAGTGATGGTTAGGTTTAGGGATAGGATTACAGGGTTAGGCTTATGGAAATAAAATGCATATTTCCCGCTAGAAATGTGATCAAAATGCACCCAAACTCATAAACTACTCCACTGAAAATGTGATGAATGTCCGCTGAGAATGTAAGGAATGTCCGACATGTTCTCACAGATGGAGCAGCCTGCATCGAACGTCACATGATGTCCGAATTACGTGGGTTATGTACGAATTTTAGTGCAATATTTTTCATACTGATTTGTAAGAATATTTCATGAAAGCAGGTTCCCCTTTTGAGATAGTGGGAGGGAGTCGCACAACTTGCTTTTATCCCTATACCCTACCCCTTTAATTGGATTAAACACACACACAACAGGACGGGTTTTGAAATTAACCCTAACCCTAACCACAGTTTAAAAGGTTAAAGTCGTAAATTTACGGGATTAAAGTCATTATTTACTAGAATAAAGTAATTATTTAGGAGAAAAAAAACTCATAAACTTACAAGATTAAAGGGTTAGGATACATAAAGACAGATGACCATTCACACTCATATTCATGCCTGCAATTTAAATTAGCTAACTGCATGTCTTTGGATGGTGGGAACCCTGTGTGAAGATCAACAGTAGATGATGGATGGATGGATAGATGGATAACCCACACAGACACGGGGATAACATGCAACTTCCACACTCGTGTGTGTACTGTAAGTATATATTATTTAATCAGCCTTTCAGCCCCCAAAAAACAAGATAAAGAGCTATCAAAAAATAATAATAATAATAATAATAATAATGATAATATAATATAATAATATAATAAGAATAAACAGTAATATTGCTGCCATGGAAAAGTCATATTTGTTTTTTTTTCTGCTGGTAGAGTGGATTTGTGGTCAGCATTATTTTTAACCATTGGCCTCCCATTGAAAACACTGCATTATGTGTGCTGCAGTGGCATCAACCTATGTGCTGTCAAAGCCCAGGAGTATGCAGGTTTTTCATTCAAACCCAGTGGCATGTGACAGGCTGGAAATGAAAGAGTACAAATCTCTTGCAAGGTGACCTTGGGGCTTAGCTACTGTCCTGCTCTGTGTTTGGATTCAACCTAAAACCTTTGTTGCGTGACATCCTGACATCTTGTCTTTTTTTTTTTTTTTTTTTCACCGTGAGGTGCCGAACATTCCACAGATGGCATTAAAGTAATCATTGATAAAGAGAATTACCTGGGAATTGGAAAAGGTAGCTGGGCTCTGAACATGTAACTTTTGTGTGATAGTGTGTACGGTACATACAGAAGTTATATTAAAAGCATTTTAATTTTCCATGAGCAAGGAAGAAGCTTAAAAGTGGCAGTAAAAGACTAAACTCCACACAGAGCTGCACATATGCTGAACAAAAATATGAATGCAACACTTGTTTTGCTCCCATTTTTCATGAGATCCCTGTTAAGTTCTCTTAAGAAAATTAGAGAGATGAAATAGTTGAAAGCTTACGTTTCTTGGCCATAGTAATTGCATTTCGATGCAGCTTGGTCACTTACATCACCTGGACACCTTTTATCTGCACAAGGACTTTATAGGGAAGATAAAACGTTAATGCAGTCCAAAATTGCCCACCGCTGACTAATATAAGCTTTTCAACAGTGGGAAGACATATGCTACTGTCACTGCTGGCGACCATTTTCACAAGCATGGTCCCAAAGCTGTTGTCTTCCTCTTTTAAATGCACAGTCATTATTCCCTGAGCTGCAAAGGTGCTGGTGCTCAGTCCAACACAATTCAGCATTGCTGTGCTGGGTACATACATGTTTAGAGGATAATATTCATCCTACTTAACATGAATCCACTTAGCCTGTTAATATCAATGTGAAAATAAACCTAAAAACTGATACACCATGTCAGGAAAGTTGAAACACTCAGCAGGTCAACTATGTAGACACAAACGTCCCTTTTTTTTATTCATATAGATACTGCTGTGTTTGCATCAAGTGTTTCTAAGAAATGTTGAATGGTGTCTGTGCTGTCAGAATCAGAGCTGAATGGGATGTTTCAAAGTAGTGCTATACCCCGAACAGGCTTAACATTATGCTCACCTGCCCAATATTCTGATGGTCCCCCATCCGCAAAGCACTATGATGCTCTGTGGTTTCTGACTGCCTTTTATCTTCAGCAGCATTAACTTCTCTGGTATTTTGGATGGGACCACCAGGACCAGCCTTCACTCACCACCTGGTTTACCAACCAATCAGGACTCTGCATGCGCTGTTCTGAACACGTCATTGGTTGTCCCCAGTTTGGTGACTCTTCATTTGCTATTTTCTGCCCCAAGCTATGGAATTCGCTTACAGCACAGCTACAGTCCATCACTGAGCTCGCTGTTTAAAATACTGAGTTGAAAACACTCTTATTCAGGCTAGCATTTGGCATAGCCGCCTGAATCTGACTACTCTGTTGCTGTTTTTACGTGCATTGTGATTTTGATTCATGCTTTTTTATGGTTGTTAACTCCTGTTTTTATTTTATTCCGGAAAGCATGTTGTACACCATTTTAGCTGTTGTAAGGTGCTATGTATACAAATAAAATTTGATTGATTGATTGAAGTGGTTGGCACTGTCACCTCACAGCAAGAAGGTACCGGGTTCGATTCCCGGCCCGGGGCCTTTCTGTGTGTAGTTTGCATATTTTCCCGTGTCTGCATGGGTTCTCTGCGGGTACTCTGGCTTCCTGTGAGTGTGAGTGGTTGTCTGTCTCTATGTGTCCTGTGATGAACTGGAGACTTGTCCGGGGTGTACCCTGCCTTTCACCCTAAGACAGCTAGTTTAGGCTCTAGTTCCCAATATGAGGATAAGCAGTAGAAAATGGAAAATGTCTCTGGTTCATCACTGGTCCTTCCCTGGACCACTTTTGATAGATCCTGACCACTGCAGACCAGGAACACCCCACCAGAGCTGCAGATCTGGAGACGCTCTGATCCAGTCCTCTTGCTATCACTATTTTTTCTTGCTTCTCACACATCAACTTTGAGGACAAACTGTTCATTTGATGCCGTATATATCCCAAGTGCCATGATGAGCAGATAAGCAGTGTTATTCACTTCAGCTGTCATTGGTCATGATGTTATACTTGATCAGTGTATTAAACATTATCCAAACGCTACAATGGATATAGACCATGTAGTCCTATATGTATTGAATCGTCTTGAGAGAAAAAGATACACACCCCCACTGTTTAAGCTTGTGATCAGTTGTGACCTTCACCAGGATATTGCCTCCTTCCACAAGTTGAATGCCTCAAGAGACACTTTATATGTCTCCGTCAGTGTCCAATCACATCATGCAAATGCAGCCCCTGGGTGTGCTATGCTCCGGAATGATGATGACATCTGTAGGTATCAAGGAGAGGCAGGGTTTCAGGACACTTGCAAAGAATTACTCTGTGAATTCAAGGCTAACGTCCCAATGGCTGATTTTAGGCTTTCATCTGCAGAGCGACCAGTCAGGCTTTTTATATCATAGCACATCTTTTGTTGGACCTTCACCCTGACTCTTTGTGTTGGTGCTGTTAAACAGAAAGAACAGAAAGAATGTTGCAGTATGCTGTAGTTAATGCATAGCGTCTTCTGACATGGTTCACCACTCACAGAAAATATTACAGCCATCATTTCCAAATACTCAGCTGTCTTACGCACACAGGATGCACCACGCGTGGAACGGCTCTCGCTCTGAAGCGCGGCCACTCCGCTTCTCTCTATTTTTTGCACGAGCCGTGCGCGCCGCAAGCGCCAGTTGTAAAGTTGGACAGAGCACATCGGACCAGACAGGAAGTCAGGAACAGGAGATGCGAGAGAATCCGGTCAATTTTCAAATAAAATACATTTCAATAAATTAGTAAAAACAGGATTTAGGGCGTTGCTTGTCGGTCTATTTTTTTCCGATGAACACGCACGCACGCACGCATGCACGCACACACGCACACACACGCACACACACACACACACACACACACACACACACACACACACACACACGCACGCACGCACAAACACACACACACGGAGGGAGAGCGGCAGAGATTCATGTGATGTTATTGAGACAAAGGAGGGGGATGGGAGGTGGGAGGGGCAAGGGCTCTCCACAATTCACCAAAAGGTCACAGTCACCATTAAGGTAGAGACAGAGGTAACACACCTACCAATTTATCACAACATCTCAGCAACTGTTGAAGAAGCTGGACAACGAGAAGCTGGTTTATGAGTTGGAGAAGTACAAGGAACTGTACGACCCACAGAACAGATATTATAAAGACATTACCTCAAGAGAAATAATTTGGGAGGCTGTTGGGGCAGCCCTTGGAGCATCACGTAAGTATTATGTTATTTATATCACCTGTGTTTACAATTCCCAGTGAATATCTGGCTCCTGCAGCATATTTAATTTATGTATGATGTAATAAAAACATAAATAAATATTGACTTACACATGTTTAAAGCGCTCGTAAGTGTGGAAAACTGAGGGCAGACGGGAACGGCCGAGCACTGCCGGGTTCAGTCAATGTCTGACTGGCGTGAGAGCGCAGCAGAAAACGCTTTATGTGTGAACAGCCAAGCACGGCGCGTCGGCGTCCTGTGTGAACCGAGCGTCAGGCCGTCTCCACTTTATAACTGAACAGGTTGGCTTTGTCCGTAGTCATTTTTGTGTCCATGGAGCAAATGATTGCCAAAATATTGTGTGAGCATTGCCTTTAGCGGTGCCGACTGTCTTCACAGTACCAAACTTCAAACGCCCCCTTCAGATTCATAGAGACACTGATCCATCCCCGAACTTTCCAGCTCAGTGTGTGTTTATTTTCATGGTGCATTCAAGTTATACATGAATGTTGGTATTTTCAATTTCCGAGTCAGAATTTAAATCTGGAATCTCATCGACCACACAGAATTCCTGCTATCTGCTACTGACGTAAACAGTAGCTACATGTTTTGTTGTACGTCTGTAAGGCTGGAAGAGCTGGGGGCACTAAACTTTGAGGTTATGTTGATGAAAGCTCCAAGTTCGAACTTCAAGTGAACACACCATAAGGCAAACCCTCACTCCTCAAAGAGAAACTGGTAGCAGCCTGTCTGTTCATCGTCATCAGAACATTGTCTAGTATGTCTACCATGATAAAGCCCAGATTACACAAAAATAACTTATTGCATTGAAATCATAAAATAATAACCCAGCCCTACTTTACAGAGGGATCATAAGAATCATCCTCCCTTAATCTGAATCCATTTCACAAAAATTACTAAAATAGTGTCTATTATATCTGTGAGATCCCCTTGACTGACAAATATAGCTATAGGTCATGGTCTGCTTTAGGAAGACATCTACTTTCACAGATTCAAACATCCACTCTTCATTTCTGTCGTAGTATGGTGCTGCTCTGATCAAGTTGGCAGCAACAAACAACAAAGCAGTCATTTAATACTACTTTGACATCTGCTGATTTCTAACAGCAGCACTTGAAGCTCCACTTCTTTATATTCTTTGGTAACATTTTTATGAATTGACACAAACAGTGTGGAACAGGCAGCCTTTTATGACAATTTTAAGAGTGTAGATTTTGCTATTGATCAAATCTCTTGAACACATACCTCCATGAACAGATGGCATTCATTAGACTGAATCAGGTTTGTGCAGTGAAGAGAGATGGTAAATCTGAAAGCATTGCTGCTTTTTATAGTGAAAAGGCTCCACAAAACATTCCATCCATCAAGTACTGTACCTCTAAGTCTCTCCTGAAGTCAACAACATTATTAGCATTTTATGCCCATAAATCAGATTTTTGATATCTGGTTGAAGTGTTGTACACCAGGAATCAGTAAAGTAATAGTTCTCCTAAGAATGTATTGTTCCTGTCTTTGCACAGACAGCTGACATGGTGACAAAAGAATATTTATTATATAACATCATTGAGTGCCAGCCCTTTTATAAAACCAAAAGCCCCTTGTGCCAGCATTTTTTTTACCACTTTTTGAGTCTTTTTTTTCTTTTTTCCAGATTCTGTTTGTTTTACTCTCTAATTCTGATCGTCTCCTACCTAATTATAAACACCTTCCTACTTTGATATGTGTGGCTAATGCTGCACTCCATTTGTAATTTGCGAGTTCCGAGTCATAAGTTTCAACAGGAACAACTGCCGAAGTTAGATTCCGACTGGAAAAGTCGGACGCCTCTCACCAACCCCGACAGTAAACTCAAACGTTTTTCCCACACAGAATTACGCTGGAGAACAAACACGTCGTCTGCGTCTTCTTTGTTCATATTAATTGTGTTTGAGGACCTCATATTGCTGCATTAGTTTTCTGCATCCTAACAGATCAAGCACAACAAACTTTTCACTGGAGGCATCCATCTTGGTTTTCCGACTTGTTTAGTGGAACACCGTCAACTCAAGTGTGAGGTCATTCCCAGCTCCGACCTCTGACTTACGAGGCTAATGGAACGCAGCATTAGACCTTCTCATCATGTCTTGACTACAAATCCCAGAAGCCCCAAAATTACTCACAGGATATGTGAGAGCGCCCCCTCTTTTCCCTGCTGCCGAAAACAACTTAAACTTATACACAATGGCACTCAAGCGTTGGATTTTAAACACGTACATATGTGTCAATGGCACTAAAAGAGCTAAGGTGATAAAAAAAAAACTCATCATGCCCAAACAGTTCTGTGTATATCCATACATGAGGAGTCATGGCTGCCCTCAGGCCACCTGGACTCTACATTAGTGAGTAGCAAGGATGTGATGCTAGACATTGTGCTAGCATATTTTTAGCTAACATAGACACCCATTGTCATACATAATGCATAAATACACACTCAATATCGCCTATTTCATTTGTATTTATATAAAGTCCCTTGAAGTCTTTAATTACAGTATGTCACAGGAAAGATTCCAACATGCCTCATTCAGCTTCTGTTCACATTAACCCGGAGTTTTACTAATATGTGGAAGCTTAAAAGCAGAATGGGAGACTATCATGACTGTTCGCTGGTACTCACAAGCTACTTAGCTGCCTTCAAAAGTCTTTTTCGATAAACTGGCATCAAAGGGAGGCGGCAAGCTCTTCACAACTGCAACATAATCTTGGTGCGGGTTCCATTATTCATGGTCTATCCTGTCCTGCCACTCTTCTGCATTTGTCTAATGTTATCTGTATATCACGTCTTTGCTGTCTCTAAACCACGTCCCTCCTTCTCTGTCGTCTTCTTGATTGACAAGTTCGATGGTGTTTGCCATTTCCCTGACCTTCAACTCTCTAGATTGCTCACACAAAAGTACATACACAGCACACAATGAGACTTCTAATGGATTCTACCTTTGCAGCTTTTGTCAATAGGAAATTTCGGTTCTCATACACCAGAATGGAAATGCACAGACAAAAGTCCTGACTCCTAAATATTACATTACCAACAACACAAGCTAACTGCATTGTAACATGTATTTCGTCAGAAATGTATATTGTCATGGTTTGTTTTGATATATCACAAATATGTTAGTAATGATAGTCGTGGACGTCAACGTAGGTCTGCTGTCCAGTATGAAACCAAAGTCCATAACTTCAAAAAAAAAATACTCTAACAAGCTTAATGATTTTAAGGCAAACAGTGGTGTTTTTTTTACTAAACCTAATCTATTGTTACACTTCTCAACAAATAAATCACAAATTGAATTTTTAACTTTATTTTTAAGGTAAAAAATAAGATGTTCTTACATGCTCATTGCACGTTTTGATAGTTGCCGAATACAGCTGTCAGCATTCCAGTAATCATTATAGAGAGGCGTGCTTGAATCATCATCTTCTTCTGAGTTTTTTCTGAATGAAAATGACCCCTTAATTGAGGATTTTGCAATAATATTTCCTGTTGTACTTATACTGCACTCACAAAAGTGAAATTTATACATTTATATTTGTCATAATTGAAGAAATCTCACCGGATGATCACTAGTTAAATACTGTCTCCTCATCGTCATTAACTCTGTGAGTGCCATTGATGTATATGAACATCAAAGAGGGAGCTCTCACACAGCCTGTGAGTAATATCAGGGTTTCTGGGAAATGTAGTTGGAGCATAAAGAGACGGTATACCCCACAGAGATCAAAGCAGGAAATAGAGGCGACCGAGATTAGAGAGCAAAACAAACAGAATCTGGACAAAAAGAGATGATTTTGAAAACCAACATTTTTTTCATGATGAAATAGAGAGTTTCTTCTTTCATTGGAGCTATTCAGTGTTTTCAGCGTCATAGTCCAAAATGACTCTGTGGGTATTAAAAATGACTCAAAATGGCCAAAAGGTTTGATAAAACAGCTGGCACTCAATGAGTTAATAATTCGAGAACAATGATCAGATTGCCACGATCAATGTCGATGGCCAATGACAGCGAAAGATGCCAATTCATTTCATCTTTCAAATACAGACAAATGGAATATACTTACTTTTATTTGTGTTTTACTTTTGATTTTATCCTGAAAATAAATGTTATGACTGTACACATCATTTCACTTCAACTTATTAAATGTGTGGGTCTGTTGTCAAATATTATTTTTAAATATATGAATCATTTCCTGTGAATATTCAAAATGAATACAAATGAATCCACAGCTGGTGTTGTGTATAAAACACAGTCATACAGTAGTCAGTAGTGTTCGGGAACAGCAAACATACTGATTAGCTTGCTAGTGGGGTCGTGATCTTGTCTGCCCATGTTGCCCTGGTGACCCTGGCCTTGCAGGTTATCCTGGTCCCTGAGGAGTCTCCAGACTGGATGCCGTGCTGCCAATTCACATTGCCACCACTTTGTCCCAGTGGTGATGTGTGCTAATGTAACCAACAAAACACACAAAAAAAAAAACCCTGCAGCCTAAAAAACATATTTCCCACCAAGCACTGCTAGAAAAGAGCTGTCTGTAAAAACCTTTCCAAGTGAAGATTACTGCTTTCATTACAAATGTTTAAACCATGAAAGTTTCATATTTTTTAAAGGAAGAGAAATGGTTTTAGCTTGAGCATTCACTGGAAAGAACTGGCAACATTTTCGACCGTCTAAAACATCCATGTTATAGACGCCAAGTGAAATCTGAGAAGGGGGAATAATAAGAAGAACATTTAAGTTATATTCAGGCTGAGAGAATCACAGCAACCAAGTTGGGGATTGTTGCCAGTGCTCCAGTCGGCACAATAAGAGATGGCCAGTGGTCAAACCAATTTTGTGCCACACAAGCATAGATATTTCACAGTAGGAAGCCAAAACTTCCATCATTCCCTCTCTTGGCTAAATAATGTCTCATGCAAAAGCTCTTTTCTGAATCACAGAAAAGAGGGAAAGATGGAGGTGGGTGGAGGTACAGAAGGAAAGAGAGAGCGAGAGACAGAGCAGAAGAGAGGACTGCATGGGAACTTAGAAAGTAAAACAAATCAGTGAGTCCTGCTGTTATACGAATTTAAATAAGCTCCTTTAGAGCAAGACTCCCCCATGATGAGAGGAGAGAGGAGGGAAATAAAAACAGTGAAAATCCTTCTGTTTCTGTCAGAATTTAAATCAGTATGTATAGAACAAAACCAAGTCCTCACATCCTCCATATTTTCTTTCTTTCTTTCTTTCTGCATTTTAAAATTAGAGGCATAATGAAGAAGAAAGCATTGGTAAACAATCATGATCATGTAGTCAAACCTTTATTTACATAGAATAGAATAGATTTTTTTTTTTACCCCATTTGGGGAAATTCACCCGCCACTGCAGCATAGATGAATTACAGAAAAACTACAGTAATAAAGAAATAATAGACAACAGCAATGATAATACAATAGTAATAAGAGAATAAATATGATGACGAAATAAACATGATGTACAAAATAGAAAGGAAGAAAAATATATATTTTAATTGCTAATTTCATGTTAAATAAACACAATTGTCAGATGTGGATGTGACCTGCAGAATAAAATTAAAAAAAGCTATCAGGAGTTATTGTGGATTTTACAGTACAAATAACAATGCAACGAATATTTTGAAAAAAAATTGAAAAAAATGCCAAAAATCAGCACATGGACTAGTTAAGTAAAAAAAAAAATAATAATAATAATTTAATTTCTTAAATTTGATAAAAGTGTTTAGTTCGACCTGCTTTGTACATAAAGTGCATACCTGAGTTATTACAATATTTTTTAAAGCAAGAGGACAAGTCATCTTTGTAATAATGTGCTTCTAATTGTATGAAATTACTCCTGAGGATAAGTTTCAACACAGAACACCTTCCCATTTTCCTCAATAATATTAATTAATATCATCAACAGTAGAATTGGTCCTGGGCTCACAGGGTCCCACGTGTCATTAGGGGAAGCCAAGTTCAATTATGCATATTATAAATTTGAAATTCACTCATTTGTGTTTTTAGAATGGAGATTAAGGGTACCTTATTACTCAAATAAGCCGGTTTTATGTATTAAAATGGCTCACATTCAGCAATTACCAGAGGTGAAAGAAATTAATTACACATGCTTAAAGATAAAATAACAACACAACAATACGAGGAAACAAAAAAAAAAGCTGTGAACTGCAGTAGTGTTGGCATGTCTGAAGTTGGCTAGATCTAGCTGTATTTGGCCCAGCAGGGACCCAAAAAATAGTGTGTACCCCTTTGCACTTTCTCTGAGATACAGGTGATTCACCTTTCAAGGCATTGTTGCTGACACGTATGACACGTGTCATAACACCAGTGCCTTTTGTTCCCCACACACCTGCCGCATCTTGACACAGACTGGCAGCAGTTTCATCACGTTCACTCCCTGAATCAACTAGTTTTGGTCAGTACTTCTGCTCGAGAGATGCAGTCAGTGGTGTTTTATTGCCACCTGTCCTCTGTTGCAGCAGAGGGGTTTCAAGAAAGAGACGTATTGTCGAGCAGCGACAACAGATGTGGGAGGGAAAAAATACATTTGTCAAGTGAAAAAAAGATGCTTGTTTCATGCACTCACCTTCTCTGCCCTTTGTATAAATCACCAAGCTTTTTCCACAGATTCTTCTCGTAGGAGCTGCTGAATTCTCATTGTGCTGTCTATGCATGCCACATATCACTGAATACACAATACTTCTTTAGCAATCAAGTAAGGAAACAGGAAGCTGTGCAGCTTTTTTAGAATGGTGCAGTGGCAACGACAATAGATATAAAATAGATATATGCGCATGCAATTGTGCTGCAAAACATCCATTGAATGCATCAGGGTTCTTGCACCATTTTAAAAGTCAACTTTAATACATTTTAAGACTGTTTTGAAGACCTCAACAAAAATAATTTAAGACCCAAAAATGTCATAACAATTTCTTTGGTAGGAAATAGTCAATTTATTGTAGGACTCGACCAAAATGGAGTTTTTGAGGTTGATAATCTCCAAAAATGTATATTTTTTTTTAACGATTATTTTTCAGCCCTTTAACACTTGCAACAACGATATAAATTAAAGGCACCACACTTAACTTTTTTCCACTTCAATTTCACAACTTTCAAGACCAAAAAAGTGAACTTTGTGAACAAAACAGCATGCAAAATTGCAGTAAAGCTTGAAAAATGTGTTTTCCGATTGGCATCAAATGCACCATCTGAAAATGAACACCTACAGCAAATTTACAGTAAATTTAAGACAATTTAAGAACTTAATTACCCGTTTTAATTTAAGAGATTTCGAGACTTTGTAACCCTTCGATTGCCAGCCATTTTACAAAACCAAAAGTGTCTTGTTCCAGCGTTTTTGCTCATTCTGAGTCATTTCAAGACCCACAGAATATCTTTAACTATATCTCTGAAAACACAGAATAGCTCAAGAGACTCTTTATTTCATCATGAAAAGGTTTTACCTGTTTCCATTCTTGTTTTATCAGAGGTAGAGTAGAGGCCAATCCCATCAAAAATGTCACTTTTTGTCCAGAATCCGTCCGTTTTGCTCTCTAATCTCAGTCGTCTCCACTTCCTGCTTTGATCTCCTTGGTGTATACCATCTCTTTATGCTCAGATTACATCTCCCAGAAGCCCCAAAATGACTCACAGGCTGTGGGAGACCGCGATCAGCGACCCGCTGACGGAAAAACAGTTTGACGTCGAAATGCATCAATGACACTCAAAGAGTTAAGGAACCGAGTGAACCCTGTGCATTCTCATTCAATCTCATGTTCCATTTACAGTCCCACTGTAAATAATGAAGAATTGTGGGAGGGGAACAGAGGAGTCGGAGAATCATCCTGAATATATGCAGACTTTTCTTGGTCAAATAAATTCCGGATTGTGTCTTTGATATCAGGTACAGAGAGAGCAGATTTAAAATGGTTTCCAGCTACTCTACTTCAAACGACGAAGCACCGGGGACTAAAAACAACAGAGGAGACATGGAAGGGAGCTTTAGATATGCATAACCACATGTGATTTAGCTGGTGAGAGAATGAGAGGGGCTGTGTGTGTCCTCCAGTGTGTATAACTTTGAGAAGACGCTTCCACTCCTCTCTGCATAATTCAATTGGCAGACAACACTCTGGGGTTGCATAAGACATGCCTTGAGAGACTCAATGTGCTGTGTGAGTGAGTGTGTGTTTAACATGGTAAAAAGGTACATTTTAACGAGGTTGATGTCTCGGCGAGGGACTCAGCGGGAGCTGTGGAGAGCTTAGGAGGAACAATAGAACCTTTTCTTTACCTCGTCACTCTCCTTTATCAGACCTTTTTTTTGGTTGCATCCTCTAAACTCTTCTCTGTAACTGTGGTCACCTCTTTGACCTGCTTAGACCTGCCCACCATCTAGTTATATTTATATTGTGTATGAGACACATCACATTCCCTTAGCATCAACATGCAGCAGCAAAATCTGTGTCTTGTTATGGATTCTCATTCTAAGAAATACAGGTGACATCACTTCCAAACTTGTTTGCATTCATCCATGGCTATCCTTCACTGATGTCACTTAGGATGATGTAGAACTTTGACCTGATGGTGGCGCAAGAGGAATACTCAGGGGATTATCATAGGGCTCCATCCTCTGTGGGTTTATGTGCTAAATTCTGTCAATCCATCCTATAAACATTAAGATATTTATTTCTGGACATTTGATGTCCTTTAGATTATTCTTATTATTTTTTTTTTCACTTGAATACGTTCTGACAGCTTCATTAAATGTTTCTGTTTGCAGAATCATGATATGCTCTATTACTAACTTTACTTACTTGGACATGTTGTGACTTTAATCCTATTGAGGATGTGATATTCAACGTATAGCATGCATCATTTATGGATGTCCTGACCACATATTGTCTAGTATTTATTTTAGTTGTATCTTTCATTGTCTTAATATAAGATAAGAAAAGATAAGATAATCATTTTTTCGTCTCACAAATTTGAGGGAATTTGCATCGTTACAGCAGCAAAGTTGATAGTGCAACATTACAAGGAGGACCTTGACCAACATTATAGAATTACTCTGTATTAGGAAAATATTTCATGTTTGTTTGCTTTTATATTGTTAAGTGCCTCGTAGTATTTTCTGTAATATCCCTGGAGATAGAATAGGAGATCAGTTTTAGGTCTGGAGTTTATTCTGGTCTAGAGTATATTCTGGTCTATAGAGTTTATTCAGGTCTAGAGTTTATTCTGGTTTAGAGTTTAGTGACAAGAAGTCAATGGCATAACCTAAAATTCCTATTTTTATATTGTGTAGGCCAGAAGCTTTCCTGTTCGGTGCACAGCTCCAGCAAATATCTGAATTCATAACCAACCTTAATAAAAATTCATGGATGTGCTTATCTTGGGACATCAGTTATTTTAATTTAATTTCAAGATGTAGACTATTATTCAGCATCAGAGGTTATCTCTGTCAAGCCTATACGCTACCTGGCTGGAGACGTTAAAGCACCTGTGCATTCAGTTATCCTTATTATGGATTTGGATCATATTATGGTGTCACAAAATCAGCTGTAGCAAACAAATCAATGGTATGACAGCGAACATCATCACTCAGCAGCGTCTTCCTGCAGTCCGTCTGCAGAATCTCTTATCAGCATCAACGGCTGTATATAAAGAAGGACAAAGAATCGCTCCTGCTGATGAAATTCTAAGAAGTTTCTGGAAATGATGATGCCTTCTAAGACAACCTGGTCTCATGAAATATTCTTACAATTCAGTACGAAAAATATTGCACTAAAATTCGTACATAACCCACGTAATTCGGACATCATGTGACGTTTGATGCAGGCTGCTCCATCTGTGAAAACATTTCGGACATTCCTTACATTCTCAGCGGACATTCATTACATTTTCAGTGGAGTAGTTTATGAGTTTGGGTGCGTTTTGATCACATTTCTAGTGGGAAATATGCATTTTATTTCCATAAGGCCAACCCTGTAATCCTATCCCTAATCCTAACCATCACTGGACGTTTTGTCGGGCTTATTTCGCTGCGTATTGTAATGTTACGGTTCCAGCTGACAGTGAAAGGAATTTCCGGCATTTTTAAGGCTGACGCTTCCGGGTTCTCTTTGGGGCTCGCACATGTGCTGATCGGTCATGTTGCCAGTCATTCGTAAGATATGCTCAAAAATTTGTACCTTACTTTTCGTATGATATCATACAAATATTTCATGAGACTATGTTGTCTAAGAATGTTAGAATGTTAGAAAGTGGAAAACTGTTAGGAGTAGTAAGCAGGGCATTTAAGAGGCTGAAACAGAGCAGATACATACACCAATAGGATAAGTATTGACCAATAACTGAATAACAGTGAAGTAATGAAATGCTTTGTGGTATTGTATTGGTATGCTATAATGCTGTAATGTGCTGTTTGTGATTGCCCCAACACACTTTCACACCACATATGAAAGCGGTCACAACACTAAAATACTTAAAACAACCCTCATTTCAAGACCACTTATCTTATTTTGTAAAATCTGTGCATAGCCCTTTCAAAACTCTCTGTTCCTGCACCCAAAGACTCAACAGACATATCTGTGAAAGTCTAATCTCTCGTGTTTGGGATTAAGGCTGCTGTGTCTTTGACTTGAGACCTCCCAAGACATTATCAGTGCCTCTAAGCACTTTCTCTCCTTGATAACCCATCAGCTAAAATCCCGTTGTTTAAATGAGCTGGTCTGCTGTGTGTGAGGTCGTAAGTCTACATACTGAGAGAAATGTAGAGCAGCTGAACTGCTTCTGAGGGTGTGTATGGTCACTTTAAGGTCTGAAACTGAGAAGAATCCCCGTGAATAAAGTGACACATGCATGGAGGTCAAGCTAAAAACAGGCTGTGTTAGAAGGTTTTTGAAAAGGTGGTGCTTTGGGGATTTAAAAAAGGTTTTCACAACACAATGCACAAATCTTGATGTACAGAATGTGATAAGTGGAACAGGAGATGGAAGGAAAAGCTGTGATGGATTCTTTGGTTTAAGGAGATTTCCATGCCTTGCAATCCAGGAGTCTGCCTGAGGGCTTCTTCCTGCAACTGGATCAGGTTTTTGTAGGGGTGCACGATAATTACCGGGCATATAATTATCAGCCCGGTATCAGGAAATTATGGCATCATTCCGATGAGTCCAATATCATAAAATATACCCCTGATAACATAAAATATATGTATTTTGTTAGCACTGCTGTGTGGGTCGTCTTTTTAATCAAGCACTCCCACTCCTACATGAGACTTGAATGGCCTGCAGTGAGTGATGTGTTCAAGCAGCATCTGTATTATCAGAAAAATAACTTTCTGACTGGAAAAATTAATTCAGAATACTGTTATCAGAGGTAGAGTAGAAGCCACTTTCACCAAAATCACCACTTTTTATCCAGAATCCATCTGTTTTCCTCTCTAATTTCGATCATCTCCACTTCCTGCTTTGATCTCTGTGGCGCATACCATCTCTTTTTGCTCTGACTACATCTCCCAGAAGCCCCAGTATTACTCACAGGCTGCAAGAGTCCACGATCGGCAACCTGCTGTCGAAAAAACACTTTGACAATGAAATACGTTAACAGTATTCAAAGATTTAATGGAACCTTGCCTATAGACATGCATTAACCAGCACACACTCTCACACACTAGTGACCACGAAAAAGCAGACTGGTGGGGCGAAATGTCAAGCCATACGAAAACAAATAGGAAAAGAGACACTAACAGAGAGAGTGAATGAGAAACTACAAAACATAGCAACTAAGAAAGGAAGAGTGTGTTGGTGATATTGCATTTTAGATGTGGCTCTACATGCTGAGCTGAGCACAGCAACTGAGCAACACACACACTCTGAGTAACAGCCAAATGGTGAGCGACAGAGTGAATTGAGGCCACGAGTTTGAAAAGAGACTGCTTGAGTTTATCTGCATGCAATGCTACAGAGATGACATCTATTTGCTGTACAAACAGTCAGCCAGAACTCAAATTTGCTGTTTTTTTTTATGCATTCAGTGCCTCAAAAAGAGGAATAAAGAGTATTGCTTGAGGTTTCAAACAAGTCCAGTTGACTCTTTCATTATATGTTCAGTGCCTTGCATTTCGAAAAAGAACAATGAAGTTATCAAAATTAAAATTTAACAAGCAAAAACATGATTGGTCTATATATTTGTCCGGCTTATTTTAGTCTTTACAAATTATGCCGGCCTTACACATACTGATATTTCACACAATTTCCAAGTCACAGACAAAATTCCAAATAAAATAAGATCTTTACCGTATTGCTGAAGTTGATGCACGCTCGTGCGTGATCGTGTGATGGTGTAAGATGGGCGTACAAACTGATTTGAGCCCATCGTTACGACAATATTAATCATGTTTGATATTCTCGTAAGTCTTTAAGCTTCTCGTATCGGAAATGTGATGTCACCATTACAGACAACCAATGGGTGTGCTCTCTCAGCATCAAACAGGAAGTAGCAAATATGGTGAAGATGCAGAAGTCAGCCAACAGGTGCATGATGGGAAATAATGTCAAGACAATCTAGTTTTAGTCTTGTAATGTCAAATGTCAAAGAAAGTGGCTTTTGGCAGCTGGCACAAGAGGGTGCACTCATACAGCCTGTGAGTAATTTTGGGGCTTCTGGGAGATGTAGTTGGAACATAAAGAGACAGTATACACCACAGAGATCAAAGCAGGAAGTGTAAAACAGAATCTGGACAAAAAGTGGTGATTTTGGTGAAAGTGTCCTCTACTCTACCTCTGATAAAACAAGAATGGAACAAGGTAAAAACAAACATTTTTCTCATGATGAAATAGAGAGTCTCTCCTTTTATTTGAGCTATTTTGTGTTCTCAAAGTGATACAAAATATTCAGTGGGTCTTGAAACATGACTCAAAATGTCCAAAAACACTGGCACAATGCACTTTCTGTTTTATAAAAGGGCTGGCACTCAGTGAGTTAATGTAACTAACTCAGACCAGAGGGCAAATTAACTTTGTGGAAGTCATTTGCATCAAGCACCGTTAACCAATAGCAAACCATGTTGACTGTGCTTTACCTCCAGGCAAATGGGAACCACAGAATTCAAAACAGCCTCCAAAGTCATCTCGACGAGGGAGCGAGGGAGCACCAAGCAGTTGTGGGTTCGTATGGAAGGTCATACTTTAGACTTTGTTTAAAGTTTGAGTCTGCAATCAGTGCAAATGTCCAAATGTTTTTGGAAGTTTGATGATGAAATAACTTGTCTGTCCTGCCCAGTTCTCTGACCACAACTTCTGCAGTATGACTTGAATTACCCCAGTCATCAGTGCCCTACCACAACATAATGTTCATGTGGCTAAATGGGAGCAAATTATTTCAACCAGCTTCCCTGAAGAATGAGATAATAACCACATGGCAATGCACTGTTGACATGTCCACATACTGTGAAATCTGTAAGATGAAACAGACTGTTTGAGAGAGACATCAAGGGACCAGAGAGAGAGAGAGAGAAGGTGTGATAGAGACAGAGGATAAAACTAGTAATCTGTCAGCTTGACTGTTTCCACAAGAAAGACAGATGGAAAATGTGTGTGTGCTGGGTGGGAGGAGGGATTGCACAATCAAAACAGGACAGCGGATGCAATTTATGTCCCAAGAAATGTTGATTAGTATTGTTTTTGATGCTTTTGGCAGAGTTTTTTTGACGTCATGGCCACAAAGCAGAGAGGAGGAGGAGGGGGGGCACACAGGGAGATTAAATCTAATCTTCACAGTCTGGCTGCCTTCATTGCCATGTTGTTTTCATCTATACATACAAATTCATCATATTTTCTCACTCTGATTGGCCAACAGCTGTCTGTTCATCCACGTCAAAGTGAAACATCGACAGAGGACAAATCAATGCAGAAATGTTATATTATGCAATATTGTCTTTTGCTTAATTTGTAAAAATAATGATTCACCTAAAAAGTGGTTTCCACCAGAAAGGTTGTTATACCCATAGGGCATATCAGTTACTGACAGTTTGGCAACTAGTTGTTAGAGAATGTTACCTTGTGCATTCAGATGTTGAAAAAAAAACATAACACTAGTTGGATGAATGATAATGGTGGCTGGATGTATGATATATTGATGGTTAGATGAATGATAATGGAGGATGGGTGATATACAGTATGAAGCACACCAGCCTGTACTCTGAACCCCATCATTATATCCCGGTTCTTTGAGCATAATTAACCAAATGAATATGTTTCACTGCAGAAATTAAATGGTATGCTTACACAGGCACTACGCTTTCCTGATATGGACTAGTTACCCAATTATACTGCAGTCAATTGGATTGGGATTGGAGCCCATTCAACCAAGACTAAGATACAGGGAATTGAATCCACCCAGTTACTAATACTGGAGCTGACAGACTCACATTATGGCTCACAGATGCCCACTGTCATTTTTACTCTGTATAAACCGTTATGAATTTCAGTGAATTACAATAAGCCCTCCCAAACTACCCTGCTGTAGCAGCCTGAACTACACAGAATTCTGGCCATGCTGATTAATTGACCCTGTGAATTTAGAGCATATAAAGTGTCCTTTTAATATGTTTTGTGCTCAGCTTGGGACCCGTGAATCACCACATTGTGAGTTGCCATGTGTAGCTCAACCAGCAGTTCAGGTTTTATTGAGCATTTATGGAGCGTAACAGTTCCAGTTCAGGAGAGTTCAGCTATTTCTGATCCATTTAAATCCAGACAGTTCCCAAGAATACCCAAACATCTTTCCATCAGGGTGCCTTCAGGGGCAAAATGCATGAAAGGTCAGGGTACTGGATGACTTCAAGACTTTGAGCAGCATCCATTGTCCTCCATATATTATCTATGAGTGTATGGGATGAAGTCAATACTAAACAGAGTTTTAATTTTACATTTTAGCACTGAAGCAGCAGATTTGTTTTCCTTCATTGCGTCCATAGCTATAATGAACAGAGGTCACTGCATATTCTCCTGTTTTGTTCGTACAGTATTTGAATCGTAGCAGCAGAGACAGTCCTACAGTGGATACAAAGGAAGAGGACAAATCAGGCAGTAATTAGTTGTGACTGCTCCTCAGCACTGACTAGTCTTTAGTCTGGCACATCTTTATGTAGGCAGGATGTTTTGCTTGACACATTTCAAATACTGTAGCAGTTCAATTGAAGGAATATGGAATATTTTTTATGATAATCTGCCACATTTCCCAAGTAGAGTGAAATAAATGAATGGTATTTTGGATGAGTTGATATAGTTTTTAAGAGGTATACTGGCATAACTATCAAAACAAGATGCTGTTTGCAAAAAATAACAGGAGAAAGCATCTAGGCTAACAAGACTATGAACATTAGTTCCTAGTCCAATACGATGCAGGCACTGACATCATCACCCCAGCAGGAAGTTAATCATCGAATCTTACAATGATACATTTGAGCATAATTCACTTTACATTACATTAAAAACACAGTCATATAGGTAATTAACTCACTGAGTGCTGGCCGTTTTATGAAACACAGTGCCTTGTTTCAGTGTTTTTGCCCATTTTAAGTCATTTTTTTAAGACCCACAGAATATTTTGGACTATGACTCTGAAAACACTGAATAGCTCAAATGAAAGGAGACTCTTTGTTTCATTCTTGTTTTATCAGAGGTAGAAGCCGCTTTTACCAAAAATGCCACTTTCTGTCCAGAATCCGTCCGTTTTGCTCTCTTGTCTCAACTTCCTGCTTTGATGATTGTGGTGTGTATTGTCTCTTTATGTTGCGACTACATCTCCCAGAAGCCCAAATATTGCTCACAGGCACTCAAGCGTCAGATTTTTTATGACGTATATACACGTCAATGGCACTCAATTAAAGTGTGTTGTTCAGGTCTGCTTTTAATGCATTTTCATCTCTTTTATTTCCAATGGCCTCGTACACCTGCTGACTGTGAGATTAAAGGCAACATTAGAAACCAGAGCATAGAAGTTAGAGATAGCATTCAGGATTAGAATCCTCATTTTTTCACTTTTTCAAACACTATTTGCACAATGAGCTCTTCATACTGTTGGAGGTACTTTCATCTGAATCACTGTGTTGAATGTCTTACAAGGTCACATCACATGAATTGCAATACAAAATCACTTTAGAGAAATGGGCTTATGTTTGGAGTTTCACAATATTCATTAAAGGTTGATCACTGCTTTCTCCTTGCTTTGGATTTTCTGCCTTTCTTCCCTCCCTGCTTTCCTTTGTCCTCTTTAATCTCCTTATCTCTTCCGTCAACAACCTGAATACTTGTTCAACACACACACAGAGTAAGACATCAGCTGCAGTGATTGAAATCCACATCGTGGCAGTCTTGCTGACTGTTTGCGTTTGTTTGAGACCATTGCTGATTAGTGCTTCAGGAGTTTTGATGTCAGCGAGGATTCCAATGATTTTTCCAACTCCCCTGAAAATATGCTTCAAACACACCTGAGGTGAGGTATTACACACAGTTGCACCAGATATGCACAATCATGAACACGTGTACAGCCCAAGTCAGGAGAGTTCCATGTACATTATGTTCTCACATATTAAAACAGCATCTGAACTATCTAAAACAAAGCAACAGCTCCCAAAGATGAATCCAAATTTTGTAAACACTATGATTTCAATTGCATGCATAATATTAATTAGTTATTTTTCTGTACAAACAAAAAAGAGGACAAAAGAGATTAGAAATCTTTGATAACATAAATATCGGGGAGATTTCCTGGCTTTGAATGATGCCTTTGTATAGACAGAAGCAGTAAGCTACTGTAGTTCTGTATCACACAATTAAAAAATGTTTCAGCTGTGTTATCCAGTTAATATTTAAATACTAAATTAGCCACTAGCCACATTTTTACTTTGCGTGAAAAATAGTGGAGAAATATTTATATTCAATATTTTTTTTTTTTTTTTTAAATTAAGATGGAAAAGTTGTTGTATTGATAAAAAAAATGCTGAAAATTGCAATGGAAACTTACAAAAGCATCACATATTTCATTTTCCTGATGGCTGTTTAAGGTTTGACTGACTTTTAATTATGCTTACTTGATTTCACCCTCTTCTTCTACTATGGTTTCATGTCAGTGCTGCCAACTGTTTGTTGTCTGTTTTTTTTAAACAAATATCAAAGACAGAAAAGAAAAAAGATGCCAAAAAAGGAAAAACTGCAAAAACTGGAAATGAGATGAAAGGACAAGAAATATCAGCGGTCACAAGGAGACTTTCACTTTGATACACATGTTTTTTGTAATTCAGAAACAATAGTACTCAGCAAAATATACAGGAATTACAACAATGAGCTGGAGGGAAAAACAGCTGTTTTCTGCCTTTCAGTGAGCAGGATACCCAGTGTTTTATCTTTGATGTTTGGTTGATTGTACCTGAGTTTTTTTAACTAATACAACTTCATTTTGGGCCCAATTTCTGGACTACTGTTATGGCTAACTGTTGCCTAAAATATGACCTGTCACCAGAGCGTTGTTTAATTAAAGACATTTCCTCCAGAAACTGGTGCATAAAAGTTCAGCAGAATGCAGCAAACACTATACCCCCAGACCCCCCATTTAATATTATCCATTAATTGAAGCCCCACTAATTTCTAAACCCTGCTATGGCCCTGCTTACATCTGAAATAAATGACTTGCTTTGTGCCCAATAGGTGGAAGCAACGTAGACACAGATGGACATCAATATGTAATTAGTTGTCTAACAGTTGGATTTGATTCATTATTGAAGGAATTATTGAGTCAATATCAACCAAGTCTGTCAGTATAGAAAATAATTTACCCCTGAACAACATTAGCAGGTGATGTTTAGCCTTATCTCACTGTGTGCGCCACTCGTCTTCCTTCAGTGTTTTTGATGTTTACTTTGAGTCTGAGGCTAAAAGGGACTTTCCATCTGATGATCAGGGTGGCTCATGGCAGCCATGTTTGGAGTGGCTTGACTGTGAAGTGCTGAATTTATGGCCCAATCCCAAACTGCCCTGATACATTCTCCTGACACACTATCCCTCCATTTGCTCATTCTCCAGGAGGCTCCTCCATATCAAAGGCCTTTTCAAACCATGTAGGTCAGAGGGCGAGTGGTCTGTCGAGCCTTTAATAGCGAGCCTGCTTTGATGCACACTTATGGTGGCTTTAGCAGAGAGTGCGATGGCAAAAGATGGAAGAGGAAATAACATATATATTTAAGTTCTGCATGTGTCCAGTATGTCCCTCATATGTTTGTCACACTGACAGAAAAGAGTGTGGATTGGAAAGTTAAAAAAGACAAAACTATCAAATCTCACTCTATGCTGATGTTTGGTTTGATTTTTACAGCCCTGTCCTCAAAATGTGAGAACAACTGGCAGCAAAATTCATCTGGCTTCATTTGTTTAATTGGAAATGTCAAGTGGTCCTGGGGTTGAAAGACTTGCAGAATCACTTAAAACTATTTCAAGTATAATGTTGCTTCTCCTGCACAGGAGGCATCTTTCTGTTGCCATGGCGATGAGTGCTTCCATCTTCTGGTGGTGTGAGGAGGGCATCACCTTATTTATACCCTCCCCCTTCAGTTTAAGTGCCCTCCACTAGTAGTGTGACTTCATTCTGAGTGACACTCGGTGGTGAAGAGGTAGTGTGTAGGGGAGGTTTGGGATTGGGCCTACTTTCAGATTTGGTCTAATTTCTGCCAAGGAATACACGTAAATTGATGTTTTGCCATTTTCACAAGCTAGTCATTAATTTTGTATGTCTGCTTTGGTCCTGGCCCTCATATGGTGGATTAATTATTATAGAGGTGATGAGAGTAAATTTGAAATGAAACAATAAAGTTGCAGCATGTCAAACCAAAGCAATGAGCTGAAAGTCAACCATAATGCTCTGTGTCCAGGTTCTTGACTCACTAATGGTCTTAAGATCTTAACTCAAGAGTAAAGGTTAACAGTAAAATCTAGAGTGCAGTATACTCAACAGATTACAGCAACCACTCTGAAAGTTCCACACGATCAACATAAATACTTTCAAAGTTGCTCTATAATAATACATTTTTGTTTGAAATTCGATGCAATTTCAACCTCAGGTCCACAGACAGTTCAAATAACAATGCAGATTAATATTTGAACCTTCAAAAAGATCCAGGTTCTAGGTGAAAACACATCGACTCACACATCTCCAGATGTGCTTTCTTCTCTTTTTGTCTTACCACTGGGAGATGAGTGACAGATCATCACTGACAGCACATTTCTGTACATATTCAGATCAGATGATGAGCCTTATGGGGACTTTATCAAATGTTCCCACCTGACTGACAGGAGCAAAGGCACAGAGTTGGTAGTACACAACCAAGAGGTAACCTGAGGGCATGGAGGTGTGTGTGTGTGAGGGAGACCAGAAAGCGAAAAACTGAAAACCAGATTTATGCTAATGCGTCCCATTTGTTTTTTTTTTTTTTTTTTTTTTTAGAGTCGAGTGTTCTTGTGTTCAAATTATAATGGGCATAGGAAGTGAGTGAGAGGCATGCATGCAAAACGAGGGGATGGTTAAGTGAAGTGCTGTCACAAAGCTAGCATTGCGAGTAATGTTAGTACACAGATGGGCCTCAACAGTCAGTTAGCAGCAGCCAATTAAATGTAGCCAATCAACCATCTGCCAATTAACAGGATGTCAGGTTTTAAACAGTCATTTTACATCTGCCTATCAACAAGCAGGATGGTAAGAGTATGGCCGGTAGCTGTGGCTAAAGCGGGGAACACACAGTTACAAAGTGATAGGGCATTCTCAGTATTCAGTAAATGAAGAGGCTAGATGAAAAATTGCATTCTAAGGTGAATTTGTATGCAGCACGGGTGGGTGAGTTTCCCAAACTTTGTTTTACTACTTCTGTCAGGGTGATGGACATCTGTCGGCTCATTGAATCCCAGTGAGAAATGGCAACATCTGGAAATATTAATGCTATGAGGCTTCACACAGGTAACTGAGTTGGACCGCACAGCTGCACAGGTTCAGAGCACAGACGAGCACAAGTCACACAATTTACATGAGCACTGATGAAACAAAAAGAGTCTTATTTGCCTGTATGAACAACCTGCTATTTTTTTGTTTTTCACTAATTAAAGAGCATAGAAACAATGCAATCTGGATAACATTAGCATAAATTTGTAATGTTAGTTGTATGAGCATTATGATGTTTACCATTTAAAGATAACATTTTATTTTATTTTATTTTTATATATTTTATTTTATTCCATTTTATTTTATGTTGTTATATTCCATTTTATTTTATTTTATTTTGATTTAATTTTATTTTATTCCATTTCATTTTATTTTATTCTATTTTATCGCTTTTACAGTTCTTATTGTTTTTAATTGATTTTATTTACTATCTATTACATTTACATATACTACATATCTTTAAGTCTCACTGAAATAATTTCCATCTGAAGCAAACACAACTGAGTCACACACTGCTAAACCACTAAACACATGTCAAACTGAACACTTAAGTAGTCTTTATGGAGTCTGGTACACTTTTGCATTGTTTGTGAACGGCCATAATTACAGTGATAATTACCTTAAAACTGCATTTCTTCCTCACCAGTTTCAGCGCATAACAATGTGCCACCTTATTGAAATCTAGGACTCTCTCTCCCTGAGCGTACAGGAATCTTTCCAACTTGTAATGTTGAACAATTTCCACCCATTATGTCTGTGATTTGTGTAGTTTAATGCACAAAACAGCTCCTCATGTTGATCTCATAAACATGCAGTCACTCCTGTTTGTTTGTTATCCTTGGAGAGCCTGCATGTCATAAAGTTACATTGCTCAGCAACCTGCCTCTATCATTAAGTGCTAAGTTTAACTCTTTACACAGTGCATTGACACTTATGTCAACGTGTGTAATACTTTCCTATGAATACTTTTTTCTGACATCGTCCTGTCCCCACTGCAGAGCATGTGACTGCATGAATAAACATCTCTGCAGGGACACAAGTGTTCATCCCCCTGAATCATAATATCATCACTTCTTCTTTTTTTTGATTTGGACTCAATCTTCAGATTTTAATCTTAAAACTGATTTAAATGTCACCTCCGGTGTGCTTTTGGTAATAAATGTGTCTGCAGGAAGCTGCAGGAAGATGGTGACATTTAGGAATCACATCACGCAGGTTGGGAGGCTATTAAAAGGGCTTTATCTTGTACGCAGTACAGTCTGCTTGAACTAAGGAGGCACGGTTATGTCGTCAAGGTTGGCAAGATTTAACTCACCTAACCCTAACCCTGTGAGAAACTGACCTGTTAAATTCTGCTCAGAGTACTTCTTTATTTATTTATTCTGCCCCTTTCTGGAGTTGGGAGGACATATAAAGGCTGACAGCAGGAAGAGGGTGTCAATTTATAACATTCAAAATATACAATATATCCTGCATAAACACTGAACACTTCAATATAACAATAAGACCTCTTTGTGATTATGTTATGATATGCCAATGAAGCAAGAGTGCCTGTTGATGCCGAAACAACTTACAATAATAATGCATTATATGGCATGCCTTATATATAAGGACATTAAATTAATGTAAAATAAAACGAACACACTCCTCTCATAACCTCCTCTCAGTCCTATAATCCTTATCTCATTAAGTGCCAGCCCTTTTATTAAAACAGAAAGTGCGTTGTGCCAGCGTTTTTAACCATTTTAAGTCATTTTCATGACCCACAGAATATTTTGGACTGTGACTCTGAAAACACTGAATAGCTTTAATGAAAGAAGAGACTATTTCAACATGTAAAAAAAAAAGTTTGTTTTTACCTTGTTCCATTCTTGTTTTATCAGAGGTAGAGTAGAGGACACTTTTACCAAAATCACAAATTTTTGTCCAGATTCAGTTTGTTTTGCTCTCTAATCTCAATCCGTCTCTTTATGCTCTGACTACATCCCCCAGAAGCCCCAATATCACTCACAGGCTGTGTGAGTGTGCCCTCTTGTTCCAGCTGTTAAAGAAAACACTTTGATATACGTCAGTGGCACTCAAGTGTTGGATTTCAAATGACGTACAATTACGTCATTGGCACTCAAAGAGTTAATTAGTAACTGGCTCTGGATTTCTGGAAATTATATTATATTGGAGGGTGGCACGGTGGTGTAGTGGTTAGAACTGTCGCCTCACAGCAAAAAGGTACCGAGACCGAATCCCGGCCCCTGTGTGGAGTTTGCGTGTTCTCCCCGTGTCTGCGTGGGTTCTCTCCGGGTACTCCAGCTTCCTCCCACCATCCAAAAACATGCATGGAGATTATGTTAATTGGCTAATTTAAATTGTCCGTAGGTGTGAATGTGAGTGTGAGTGGTTGTCTGTCTCTATGTGTCCTGTGATGAACTGGAGACTTGTCCAGGGTGTACCCTGCCTTTCACCCTAAGACAGCTGGGATAGGCTCCAGCCCCCCCGAGACCCTATGAGGATAAGCGGTAGAAAATGGATGGATGGATGGATGTTATATTGGAGAGAAGGCTGATATCCCCAACTCTCTGCAACTCACATCAATCTAGAGTGATAATTTTAGACCTTTAAGCTCACAGTTGGGTGAGCACTGGTGTAAAAGGATAGTCCTGTCGAATGTGAACTGAGTATGATTCAACTCAACACACAACTAATGCTGATCAGACAGATTTATGGCCTATTGTTTTGAAGTTAACAACTCCCACTTAGGTCAGTATTGTGTCAAACACAGGTCCTCGTTGCTGTAAAACAGAGTCAATCATGTGGTATGTATGTGTCCACTCAACACAAACAGACACAGAGTAAATGTGCTGCAAATCAAATGTTGTTTCCATTCCTCTATGTTACCACTGGGTCATGCAATTTGCAGTATATTGGCGGTTTTTATCCAAACACACACACATCCACACCAGATTGAAGCGATAAACAGCTAAGAGCCACAGCAACAGCAGCTGGTGTGGGTTTGTTTCGAGCTGTGGGACCTACCTCCGGGCACCTGACAGTCACTAATGCTGAACAAGCAGGGAGTGAGATGGTGGTGTGGTCATGTAGACACACACACACACACACACACACACACACACACACAAAGAAAATGCACACATATCTAATTTTCCTCACATATGATCTTTTTCTTACACTCCTACAATGAAATGTGTCTATAGTCAGTTTTAACTTGAGAAATGAGACCCAACACTTGAGATGCAAAGACGTTTTGCTTGGTTGACGAGTCTGTGTGTGTGTGTGTGTGTGTGTGTGTGTGTGTGTGTGTTTCTATTCCCAAAAGGTGGAAAACCAGTTTCTTTGTTGTCAGTTGCATTTAGCTCAGCCAGCAGTGATCTCGTTAGCCACCAGCTTACTGGCTGGGGTTCTGGCCAATAAAATCAATGTGAGGCCAAAGGGCAATTGCTGTTTTCAATGGGAGGACAAAAGCATCTCGGAAAGAGAGAGGTAAAAGTGATGAGTATGAGGACAAAAGAGAGAGAAAAGGCCAGACGATGAAGAGGGAATGTAAAAATGCTCTGTCAAATGAGGGACAAGGTGCATTTACGGGGGGAGGGGGAGTCATTGAATAAAGAACAAATGGAGAACTTGAACAAACAAATATAGGAGAGGGAGACTGAAAGAAATAGTTTGACATTGTGGGAAAAACACATACTGGCTTTCTTGCTTAAAGTTAGATGAGAGGATTGGTACCACTGATGCTAAAATTACCTTGAATAACAAGTTAGATTTAGTTTGTTTAATCTATACAAAAATTAAATTTTAATACTTTTAGGGAGAGTGTCTGATGCATGGTTATGCATGCATGACTACATAAATCCATGCCATTATTATTATTATTATTAAGCACAAATCTCTGACCTTTGAACCGCTTAAATCTGCATTCTGTATCTCCGCCGATTTTGCTAACATGTCAGAGCTAATGATGTTCTTTAACAACAGTGATAGTGGTGAAAAATAACTTTTAATATCTTCCATATCTTAACAGCTTACTGTCATGTAACTCACTAAATACGCACAAAATGTCCAAATGCTGAATTTTAGTCAATTGCATTGTTGCAAAAGTCAATGGGATTTTGATTTTTGATTTTAAAATCCAGGAGTCCTGATTTCATTTTGGCTCTGTATAGTTGCAGGATGCAACTTCCCATTACAGGCTTTTCTTTTTATACGTTATTTTTTAAGCCACTCCGACTGTTTCACTCTTTCGTCCATTAGCATTATGCTAAGCAAAGCTAGCGTCAGCTTATCTAACTTTCAGCAAGCAAGCTAATATATGATTTCCTAGAATGTTCTGAGAAGCTGCTTGTCCATAAATACAACATAAATACAGTTTTTGCATGATCAGTCAGGTTATGCTCAGTATTTATGTGTGTGTGTGTGTGTGTGTGTGTTTATATTTTTAAAGAACTTGTTGACTTGGCTCAATAGATGCATTTGCACAACAGAATTTTCTTTTCATGGCTTGTAATTTCTGCTCATCTGGGACTGGAGCCTTGAAAAGAGCATCAGCTAAGTGCCTGAAAATGCAAATAGAGAGGCTGGAGAGTGATAGACAAGTCAATTATAATATGGGATTTTACACCTGCACATAAACCTGTAAGTAGGGACAAGTAGGGAGAATGACAGAGGTTGAAGTGATTGCCTCAGATTTCCTGCAGAGTTTATGAGCAGAGATTAGAGACACTGTGATGTGATCATAAATCTGTGCTGCTGCTGCTGCTGCTGTAGTGATGGATGGATAGAAGAATGGATGGACCATTGGGGTACAAGCTTTTTGGAGATGCTCCGGCAGGAAACTGATGCTATAAATAATATATGTGTATGGATGCATGGTATCTTGTTATCTAGTGTTAGCTGTATGCCGATGTTATCTCCTTTGCTTTTGTCCCCTGGGCTGAC
Source organism: Synanceia verrucosa (assembly GCA_029721515.1). Taxonomy (NCBI): domain Eukaryota; kingdom Metazoa; phylum Chordata; class Actinopteri; order Perciformes; family Synanceiidae; genus Synanceia; species Synanceia verrucosa. Next base: position 4,590,886 of record CM056560.1, on the reverse strand, counting down.
ATGTCTATATGATGGAAATGTCAGCTGACAACAAAAGGTTTCAGCAGTGCAATGCCAGCGTGGACTGACTGTCAATACTATGGCCTTCCTTTGAGTAAATAAGATTATAAGATGTGCAATTCTACAAGAGTCCAATATGTTGATTTCTGACCAAACACCAGCAAATATAAAGACATTCCCATAGGCATCCATTGTACTTTCTGTTCAGGACACAGTTTTCCGTATGATCAATTTGAGATCACATGAAAATCCAGTTACTTATTTTACAATCACTCTAACAAGAGCCCCAGATGAATATTTTAAATGTAAATAAATGCTATGAGTGAGCACTTCATCACTGTCTCCTCTGTTGGCTCCCCTGGTTCTTTAAGAGAGCTCTAATTATGCCGTCATGCATTGAATGCTATATTATATATATATATATATATATATATATATATATATATATATATATATATATATATGTTGTTTGATATTTCAGTGACAGTGGGTTGTTTATGACTAAATGAATGAAAAAAAAACTCACAGCACTGTTATAATATGTTGAACACCTCAGATTAGTTTCATTGAAAGAGGGTGGATGAAAGGAAATATCTCAGAGACATGTACATACTAAGAGCTTGTGATTTATCAGCTGTCAGGCATTAAATAGACTCTATTTACATACAGAATAAGTCAGAGACACTGAGCATCAACACTCCAGACTAGAATAAGAACTATTGAATTGATTATCTTGAAATTTCAGATATTCATCGTAACCTGTGGATGAATCCTATCTACAAACACACAAAAAAGTTCTACACAACTAAAATGTTTGAAAAAGAAACTTTTTAAATTAAAGTTCCCACATTGTAAAAAGTGAGATTTCTTTTATATTATGAAGCAGATTCCTGCGTTCTACATAAATACTGTGACAGCCTATGTTCAGAAACTGTGCATTTGAAATAGGCTGTCAGGTAACTTTGTGATGTCACATATATAAAATATATAAAATATATAATAAATATATTTAAACAAGTGTTAGTGTGTCCTTAAGCTCTCACAGGTCCTTTATTTATACAGCCCTTTTCAACACTAGATAGTAAATAAAATCAATAAAAAATGAAGAAGCAATAAAAGCAATAAAATGACATAAAATAAAATAGAAAAAAATAACAAAAAATAAAATAAAATAAGATAAAAGTGTCACCACGCTGTTGATGGTAAAAGCTAGATTGTGTAAAATCTTTGATTGAAAATAGAAACTACTTTAATCTGATTACATTCAAAGATTTGCAAAAACATATGAAAATCAATTGCAATAAATATGCAAACATTTGTCAGTGATTTTTTTTTTTTTTTTGAAAATGGACTCATAGATTCCCTGATGTGGTTGCTAATGCAGGGATAAGGGAGCTGAAATTGCTCTGATTGAATCATATCATGGGGGTGAGGTGCCACTGTCAATATGTACTTTCATATTCAGCTCAGCTTGATGGATATTAGTGCTATTTAGTGCTACAAGTTACAGAGATGGTACTCAGCATACTTTCCATTTTTCCCAATAATTATTGTGGAAAATTAAATCAGTAACAACGTCATCATCATAGTTATAGTGGAGATGTGAAAGGAGCTCTGGTTTGTCACAATTTATATTTCTCTCAAAAGTATACAATTCTTAACACAATTAAACAATACATACACCTGTCTGAATCTGTGGGAGCCAAATTCAAAGAATTATATAATTTACTTAAGCAAATTAACACCTGACCTGTAAATGTTTAGTCAATGCTTGACTTTTTTTATTCAATGCTGTTGGGGTGTAAAGATAATTTCAGCAAAAAAAAAAAAAAAAAAAAAAAAAAGCACTCAGAGAGCGCAGACCTCCGGCGGCGGTGACTTTTTTATTTAAAGTTAACCCCGCTGCCATGGAGGTTTATGTTTTCATCGAGGCTTGTTTATTTGTTTGTATGTACGTTGGATTGTTGGTTTGCAAAGTAACTCAAAAAGTTATGGACGTTTTTTTTTAAGTTAGGCCACTTCGGACCAACCCTGAAAATTTTGTCAAAATCCATCCACAACTTTTTGAGTTATTTTGCAAACCAACATACATCCAAACAAATAAACAAACCCCGGTGAAAACATAACCTCCTTGGCAGATGTAATAACAAAAATGCTTCTAAAATCAATTTCCAACCCAAGTTTTAAACAACATTCTAATCAAGGGTCAGATGAAGTGTGCTGATGTTGGTTTTGGTGAGTTGAGCTAGTTCAGTTAGCTACAGAACAGGTACATCTGGCAGTGATGGGGTGTAAACATTAACAAATAATCTTTATGACAAACTTTGTGTGTGTTCTGTGTCCACATATATCTGAATAGACACTTCAGGGATGTTCCTTTCAACGCTTAATGTGAGGAAATTTCAGTTAAGACAGAGTATCACCCTTGAAAATCTCAGTTTTATATCTGTATCTGGAGATAGAAATTTTACTGTCTTAACACCTCCACATCACAGACACTTTAAGCTCCGCAGAGGGATGTCTGTGTGTGTGCATGCTAAGCTGATATCAGAAATATGGTGGGTGGGATGTGTCATTAAATTTGGCCAAATTATTGGTTGCTGTGGTAAAACAGATTAAAGGTGACAGCTGGTGGCCATTTATCAGGGCATTTTACTGCTTTGCAGATATAATGATGGCTTTAACCTGTTTTCTGTGGTAATTTACGTCAAGGGAGGAGGATAAATACAAACATTGTCTTACATATTGCATGTAAAGAGAGAAAGGTACCTGCACTGTCAAGGCTGGATGTTCAATTCCCACAGAGGCAATTGCATTGTATGTTTCTGCAGCTCCATACTGGATATACACAACAAATACACTGCAAGGCAATGGGGAGAGGTATCTACTGGCATATGTTGATATTGAAATAGACAACAAAATATTTAATGTTTCATGATTCTACGTGGAGAGGCTCAGATGATGCAACCTGAGCAAACTGACTGCAGTACTTTACATTGTCTAGTGTCTTGTCTTGTGTCTTCTCTATCTCTCCTTCTCCCTATGAAGCCAGCAAAGCCTACATTGACAGTCTGTTTATCATTTTCATTCATTTACACTTAACTTATTTTACAAAACAAAGTGTCTTGTTCCAGCGTTTTTTGACCATTTTGAGTGATAGTCCCACAGAATATTTGGTACTATGACTCTGAAATACTGAATAGCTCAAATGAAGGAAGAGACTCTCTATTTCATCATGAAAAAAAATCATTTATTTTTACCTTGTTCCATTCTTGTTTTATCAGAGGTAGAGTAGAGGACACTTTCACCCTAAATGCCACTTTTTGTCCACAATCTGTTTTGCTCTCTAATCTCAATCGTCTCCACTTCCTGCTTTGATCTCTGTTGTGTATACCATCTCTATGCTCCGACTACATCTCCCAGAAGCCCCAAAATTACTCACAGGCTGGAGGAGACCGCGATCACTTTGACATACTGTACACCAATGGCACTCAAAGAGTTACAATCCTTCAAAATTATTTAGAAAAAATACTTCAAACATCATGCTTTGTCCAAACTGCACATTTATTATGTGAATCTGATTTTGCTTCCTCTGCGGACATACCAGATTTAAGTTTAAATTTTGGCTTAAAAATGATTCATTTTCCACTCTCTTTTATCCAATATTGGATAATTTATCACAGAATATGTGTAAACTAGACCAAGGATCTTATTATTTATACAAAAAAATAATTAAAAAAGCCCATACTCAATTGTAGCCAGACCAGGATATTTTTCTTATTTCATGAAAAGTTATTATTTTAACATACATATTTAAAAGAATTGAACACCTGAGGCAGTTTTAGTGACAGTTACTTGGGAGAAGAGTGGCATAACAAAAGCACAAAACGTGCACCCATGAGGATGACTGTTGAAGCTGCTTGACCTAAATGTTGGCCCCTATTCATTTTATTTTTCTTTTGATGTGCCAGTGTAGAGAGTGAGTGGGTGTTTTGTTGTGATTGTAAATTATATGCAAAATCATGCAGATAAACATGGCTGTAGCAGCTTATTGATTCAATTACTGTAATGGTGTTTGCTCAAATAGAAAGATACATCTCAATTTTGCTGCTTGTGCTTATGTTTGCCATTCAGAGCATTTGTTTACTGCACACAGACCAGTTTATTAGTTCCATATGTTGACAGCATGTGACTCATGCCTGGCGTTTGCTTCAAGTCCTGTTTGGAATATTGATCACATGACCCTTCCAGTTCTCCCCTAATGAGCCTGTCTGTGTTGTATTTTACATGTAAGGATACATTTTTTTTTGTCGGCTGTGTATGAAGCCTAATATTCAAATCCCATTAAGACTTAAATCAAGTGTGTCTCTCAACACTCTCAATATTGATAATTTTACTGAAGGAGGAGTTCTTTTTATTTGACGTTTTAGTACATTTTTAAATTGTATCTGCATACTGCAACAAACAAAATTATATGACTGAACAGTGATGAAACACATCAATATTGGTGTTAATTTTAACTCTTTGAGTGCCAAAGATGCAGCCTAGCAAGACAGACTATGACATCAAATGTATAATCTGGGGTCAGTCCATAGGCAGAGTTGAAGCCTGTGGGTGGGACCAACCGATGTTGTTCAAACTGCCTCTGCATGTAATAGGCGAGAGCTATGATCAGAGCAATCAGAGCAACGAACAATGTGACGTATTCCTTTTAGCTAGCAGCGGAGCCATTTTTGCCGTAACCGGTCAGCAAAAGAGCAAATCCTTCACATCCTTTTTTAAAACGAATGACTTGAGTGCTTCTTTCTGCTCACCTTTCAAAGAAAAGCCCAAGTCCAACTCTTCCAAAATCTGCGACAGAGCCGATTAAAACGATCACTGCTCGTTAGCCACAGCCATCTTCCTTGTTGTGCTGTCTCCAGCGTCACGCAGCCCTGTCGTCATCCTGCTACGTAAATACTATTTACGATTTAATTATTTGCGAGGGAGGTAGAAGAGAAGAACAGTTGCTAACAGTCTTTACAGCTCTGTGGAAATATACCCCAGCCATAATTACTAAATGAATTAAATGGATTTTTGAGCAAGTTGAATGCATTTGACTTGCACTTCACAAGGCTAAATATAATCCAGCAATTCCTAGATTCAAAAGTATGTGCTTTTAATTGGAATAACCTGTATATAAGCTACTCATGTAGGTCGAAACAATAGCCTTCTGATCCCGAATATCACCTAAAATGAAAATATAATATGGTCTATATGCTTATAGACCCGCGATGAGGTGCATTTCACGGCAGAGGTGCTTTCTGTGGCTCAACACCTGCACCACAACGGAGAACGGCGAGGGCTCGAGGGGTCTCCATGGTTACGGAATTGGATAACGTATTACGCAGTTGGAGAAGTATATTCGAGGCGTAGACAGCTTTGGTCACCATACTGTACATCTGGTGACATTTGTCTGTCCTGTTTGATCTAAATATGAAATTGTTGGGACCTCACAAGTCACCAACGCACACACAGTGTTACACAAACAACAACAACAACAGACAATTAACAACAACACAAGACTGTCCCAAAGCCCCAATTATCCCTAAAACAATATTTCTCTCAGACAAAGGCTATAAATTGGAACTTCAAATGTGCACAAACACACAAAGGAGGAGACTGGGTCATCAGTCTTCATGGGGATTAAGGCTGCTGTCCCAGTTATAACCTGCTACCACACACACACACACACACACACACACACATACAGGACACATTCATACACATAGACATAGATATACACGCACATGCAGATACGTTCTCTTTCCACTGCAGTCCCTCACATTCACAAACTACATGACACACACACCCTTAAATCATATAACAGCTCCAGCTCTCTCTCCCACTCTCTCACATATGCATATACACATGATGACAACCTTGGACCTGGTCTGCATCACTTTTGTAGCCCGGGGCTCTGTGGAATACACACACATGTCCTGATATGTGTGTGTGTGTGCCTGTGTGTGTGCATGTGTGTGTGAAGGCTGGTTGTTTGCAGGATTATTGCTCAGACCACTGTGTCTGTTGCTCAGCCTCAGAGGGCCCACACATGCATTTTTATTTAAACATATATAATGAGCATCATTTTTACTATTGTGCTCAATTTAAAATACTGGACACAAAAATAAATACATGTGCAAATATCCTGTCTTTGCCTCTGGTTGCCTAATTCTGTCTTCCCATTCTGTTAAAACAGTTCACGGATATATTAAAGCTATTTCCATGATTTTCATGATAATCACTGAGCCATCCTATCCTCTGTAGTCACAGTGCCCCACAGACTATTTCCTAAGTGTTGTCTATGTATTCTCAGTGTGTTCATATTTTTACTGAGCCCTGCTGCAGGCTATGCATCAGTTAAAGCAGAAGGTCTGTAGTTCACCAGCGCGGGTGAAACTTTCTCGCCCTGGAGTGTGCTTAAGGCTCTTAATGGGGAAAAAAAAAATTACCCTCACTTGCTATGTTTCTATTGAAGTGTAAAACTAAATGTTAATGTTGAATTGAAATGTGATTTATTTTAGCTGAAGCAAAAATAAAGTAAAATCACCATCAGCAGTTAGTTTCAGTCACTCTTTAATTGGGTATTCCCCATTAAGTATCCATCTGTTTCCATATATTAAGATAAAAATATACACCATGTTCATTGATGTACTCCTCCCTCTGACAAGAAGAGTTATCTCGTCATCTTGAATGCCCAAATGTCAGCTTCTATTCTTGCAAGGTGTAAAACATTGTTAGCTATTAGCATTATAGGATTGGATAGACAGGAAAGACGCCATGACGTGCTGCTGTTCTTGTTGATCCCCTCTGCAGTGTACTTCATCCACATTGACTCCTTCTAGATATGAGCCTTAAATAATTCTCATCCCAATAGACCAAGCCTTGTGCAGCTACTTCGCATATTTTCCCTTAAATGTAGGTATATGGCAGCAATTTAGGCTGACTCATCACCACTATGGGCCTCCTGTGGATCTGAAATATTCATGGTGTTTGAGATTTTTAGATCCGCTGAATGCCTACGGCAATGATAAACCTGTCCAGAACAGTGAAAAAAATGGAATATAGAAATATGAATATAAACTCTGTTAGGATGGCTTCATTATTAACTCAGTGAGTGCCAGCTGTTTTACAAAACAGGTAGTGTCTTGTTCCAGCATTTCTAGACCCACAGAATGTTTTTTTTTAGTATGACTCTGAAAACACAGAATAGAAGAAGAAGAGACTCTCTATTTCATCATGAAAAAAATGTTTGTTTTTACTTTGTTCCATTTTTGTTTTATCAGAGGTAGAGGCTACTTTTACCAAAAATACCACTTTTTGTCCAGAATCCGTTTGTTTTGCTCTCTAATCTTGATCATCTTCACTTCTTGCTTTGAACTCTTGGCGTATACCATCTATTTACGCTCCGACTACATCTCCCAGCAACCCCAACATTACTCACAGGCTGTGGGAGACAACGATTGTCAACCCGTTGCCAAAAAAATATTTAAATCTATTATTACGTCAATGGCACTCAAGTGTCAGATTTTCAATGATGTCAAAATACGTGAATGGCACTCAAAGAGTTAACATGTACAGGTATGTTTGCAGTATGGTTATGCACTATCATTTTTATTTAATCACCCTTTGTTTAAAGTGCTCCAAAAGGTATGGTTTGCTCATACTTACAAGCCAGAAGCTCAGTAACTGACAGAAAACTACATATCTAGTCGTTGATCTATCTGTGTTCTTGTTACTTTGACTGTTTTGTGCAGGTATGTGCTACGAAGCAAGCCACCAAAATGTCACAACAAATTGTTCCCACGCCCTGATGATAAATTTGTCTGTTTCAAAATGAGCCATCTTCAATATGTTCAGTATTTCAAAGACAGTAGGGAAGCTTTACACAAGAGTTAGAATACAAATGACCACTGGCTATTTTTAGCACACTGTATCTCACCATGTGCTAAAGCTAAAGCACCCAAACACATGCACATGACCGTGCACACACATACACACATAGAGCACAGTATGGCATGCCCTAACAATGAGAAATGGCTATAAAGTGTGTTTGTGTCAGAGAGGATGCAGAGCAAGAGCTGGAGCAGAGGGGGATGAGAGCTAACGAGAAAAACATGTTGCTAGTAATTTGAATAGCAAAGGGACACCCGTAGCGACTTTGTAATAGAAATGTCATTCATCGGTGTTTGCTGTTTCTATTAAATGTTGCTTTTAACGTGGAATGAACACCAGCCCATATATGAACAAATCACACATGCAATGTTTGATGGTAAAAATCAAGCAGTGCAGTTAGATTTGGTGTAAATGTCACTCACCTGTAATGCTGCATGATTACAAGGACAAGAAATGTATTGCAAAACTGAAACAAAGGTGGAGTCTGAATCTAGATAATTGTTTTTTTTCTATGTATTTTGACAGATTTAACAAACATGTAACCAACAGATTCAACCAACCAATGAAAAAAATCATATTTTAAACAACAGACCAGATAATTATATAGATTTCTGCTGTAACCAGGCCTTTATCCCTTGAGATGGAAGCTTTCCTTCTTTTCTAAATGTATATAAATATATACTGGGCTAAGCTATTTCAATAGTAAAATATCTATCTCACACTTTAGTGGCTTTTCTGTATAGGGGAGTATGACAAAATGTAAATATTTACCTATTTTAGTACAGGATATTAGTAATAAATATATGGTTTGTCTCTTTTTTTTAAATTTCGAAAGTATGTTTCATGAATCATATAAAAGCTCTGATAGTAAAGAGCTCTTAAAAGCTGTTTATGCACTAAAAATATTTAGTTATTGATCATGCACCTTCATTTATTTTAGCGACAGCATTTTTGGCAGTTTTTTTTTTCCTGTAACATTTTCTGTTACTAAAGTTTGTGCTGTACCACTTCATTTCATCTTTCCACCAGAGTACAGTAATTACTATAGACCATTCAGCTGTGACCTTTCAGGTCTCACCCAAGATCAGTACTTTGTTCTTTTTTTATGATCCTATGATTTGTGCAGAACAAAAAGTACAGTTTGCTTCTATAACAGAAATTGAGCTTATGATAGCATAGGTGCTTGAGCAAGTGGAGGAAACACATCCAAATGTGTTAGCATTTTTGTCTTTTCAAAAATAAACTTATCATCATGCAGGTGACTATATTTAAGCATACTAAATTATATCAATGATCATGTTGCTATTTTCAACAACTGACAAAACAAGTGAAAAAGAAATGACCCTTTGAGTTTGATTAGTCTAACTTGTCACTCATTGTTTTTCTGTCAATCAAAGCCTGTCGATCCACGCAGGAGACTTACTATTTACGACTTTAAGCAGAGTGCCATTTAGCTGATCCATGATTGTGGACTGAAAATAGAACATAGGAAAATATAATGAGCCCATCACACTGACTCTTTGAAACTTTAAATTAGCTAAAGTAAAATTATATTGTTGCTGCAATACAAAATCAGTTCCAGAGGTGTTTTAGCAGGCAGCTGTTCATTATTGTTAACATATTGTTCCACTAGAAGATATTTTATTCTGCCCTTTACAACTTCCCCAGGCACTCAGTCAGATTTGTGATGAACCCATTGTGTCTGAAAGGCCTGGATGGACAGGATTCAGCTGTGGATACGAGAGATTCTGAGAGTAGTCAAGTAACATAGTTGATTATATTATTTAGGATGTAGTGGAGGGTAAACGCTAGGGGTGTGACGATACACTTAGCTCACAATAATATTTACTTACTTACTATTATTACTTTTAAGAAAACTTGTGACAAAACATATGACTGGACACAGTCATTTTACTGTCTGCTTTATTAAACAGTTTATTTAACTCTCTCTCTTGAATAAGTCATAAAAAAATACATTAAATCATATAGATAGATACTTTGTCACATATATATTGCTACATACATGAAATTTGTCCTCTGCATTTAACCCATCCCCTCAGGGAGCAGTGGGCTGCCATATAGGGCGCCCGGTGAGCTGGGGATTCGGTGCCTTGCTTAAGGGCACCTCGGCAGTGCCCAGGAGGAGAAACTGGCATCTCTCCAGCCACCAGTCCACTCCCCAAACTTGGTCCGACCTGGACTTGAACCGGCGACCCTCCGATTCCCACTACAGACTGAGCTACTGCCGCCCCCAAGATTTTTTATCAAAATCAGAGGTGATGTTACAGGTCATATATAAGGGGAACACTATTTGTTTTTCGTTCTGGTGTTGCACTTTGTGGACGGTCCCTGAGCTGTCCGATGCTCATTAGGAGCAATGTTTTTCGTGGAGCACCATGGACACATCATTCTGGTAAAAATATAGTTTTAAGTTTAAGTTATCATGTGTCTCACCAACACAGCAGAAATGCATCATTTCGTTTGCATCTTTAGATCATGCTGGATTTGACGGATTGATCCAGAAAGTTGGAATCTGCCAATATTTTTCAATATCTAACTTTATCAAAGTGCTGCAGTTGCTGCTTTCCTTCTCCTTCTTCTTGTCAGTTTCTGGCAGACTAGACGTAGCAAAGGCTCATTACTGCCACCCACAGGTCGCTAATAGAAGCTTGTCTGATAGGTTTCTATCTACCCTGTGCTCACGAGACATCTTTTTCACTTAAACGAGAAATATCATTGTGATTTAATCTCACAAGACAATCAGCATACATGCACATTTCTGAATTCACAATGGTACTAAATACTGTATGGTTAAGCATGCAATGCAGCTCACACGGAAACACTGTTAACTTATATGAATGTAATCATAGGTAACCTGTTACGTGACACCAGGGAAACTAATTAGCATACCATTCAAAGAGAATTAGGGGGGCTTGTAGCATTGCGACAAATGATTGAGATTAAACATCATGTTCATCATAATACTGCTTCGTCTTTGCTAATTGTGTAGATCTCAAATGATTTGTTCAGACCGATGTTCAAATGTTGCTCATAGAGAGTGGGAAAAAATGACATATCACTGCACAGTCCATGTGATTTATTCAACTTTAGGCTCTTGTAAATGGACATACTGGTACAATAATATTATATTCTTGTGAAAACTGGCTTCAGTTTGGCCTCTCAGGTATTAAATAATGTGTATGAGTATAAGCATATGCTGCTGTATGTGAGACTGACGGAATACATGTATGATTCCATGTGTACGTACAGCATGTGTGTTGATGCAGTTTCTATTCCCAGTTATTTGTGATCTTATGCAATTTGAACCATGAGGCTCAACAGGGATTATACTGTCTCTGTACGAACAAGTACAACCTAAGCAGCCAGACTGAGGAATCACGTGTGTGGGTTGGAAGACAGTCAGGTAGAGGGAAGCTGATGTAATTTCAGTCGGAAATCCCATCATGGATTTTTATGGTGGTGTCTGTCTCTTATTATAAGCTTGGTGTCTGTGTGAGAGAGAGACATAAAGAGAAAAGATGCTGCATGTGGCTGATTTCACACCACTTTATGAATGAGTTCATCATGTTTCTTCCTGTTTAAATACTTGCTTACATTAATTTCTGTATTCCCTTTTTTTACAACATTTTGAGTATATTTTGAAGTCCTTTGAGAGAACCAGTGGTGTACATGATACGCAGGTATACGCCTTATACCCACTAGAAAATGTCCCAAAGATATGTATCAGCATGGATTCTAGGGGTTCATGATTGACAGGAGCCCAGAGAGACCCTAATACAATTATAATACTGACAGTGTATTGGTAACATTAAGTTTATTTGTTTTGGAAACTCTATTAATGTAAAATGGTTGAGTCCAGCTGCTCCATCAGACAGCCTGCAGAGAGCTAACTTTTCACAGACAGAGTGGAGGAGGAGACGGCAGGATGCCTCAAAAGTCAGGGAGGACAAAAAGAAAAAAGTTCAGACAGAAGAAAGAAGTGAAGGGTCGACAGTTCTTTCATAGGTAAGGTGGGTCTGTTAGTGGTTCATGTGATGGAAAGTTCTGGAAAATTAGCCTGTTAGCTATTCCTAGCTTTGTCCATAGTTTATAAGCTAGCTCACTTTTCTGTCCATATTAGCTCATATTTCTGAAGAAAACTCTGGATTTATTCATTCAGTGCTTCCTCTACCAAGTAACTGTCGTGTTGGTCTTTTCATGAATATGGGAATTATAGACAAACATATCACTAAAATGCATAGTTTTATGTAAAACAGTGTAATTTTTTCCATTGAGGTTGAACCAGTAACATTTCTTTTCATGGGGCTAAAATCCCTGCATACTTTATGCAGCCACACCTGGGGTCAGAGTATACCCACTAGAATAAACCAGACTAGACCACTGCAGAGAACCTATTTAAAAACCCATGGTAGCACCAAATCATTGGTGCTACTGAATAAATCGCATTTCCAGCAGTGCTTTTGATAATAAGCGAGCATTGTTTCCCTCCTTTCTGCCCTTCAATATCCTCCACTCTTTGCTGCTTCCTGATACTAAGAAATTAAAGGTAGCTCATGCACGCTGGGTACACAGTTGACTCCCACTTGTAGACTTTGATCCCAAGACTGTGCTTTATATATTTGTTGATTCAGGTTTTCTGAAGTTAATGTTCATAAGTAGATGGCAGATGGTTTTGGATTTGGATCTGTTTTGAGAACTTGCCACCTGTGCTCTATGACAAGCATGCTCTACTGTCTGTACAACAAAAATCACATCACCTGTGTGATTAATAACACCTCAGAGATTGACGCTGCTGTCAGAAAACATTAACAGAAGCCAAAAACAGTATGAAAGCCAGTGGTGAAAAGTTAAAGTTTTCCTCTTGCCAAACTTCTTGAATCATCATTTGGCCAAAATAAGTCCAGTTTTCATCTTGTGGATTTATTATATCTCCACTTATATGGGTTTATCTTGAAGCAATATTTATGACAAAAGTCAGAGCTTTAAGGTCTAATATTAGCTTGAACCCATGCAAGTCGGCTCATCAGTTCAGTCAAGGACTGGAAGGATAAATCTAATTTTGGAAGTGATTAAATAAAACTTACCCCTCCTTCATTACCGACTGCAGAAATGTTCCTGAGCAAAGTGCTTCAGTAGAGCTGCTCATCGGCAACAACAGTAATCAGTGTGCAGTGAACATCTTTTCGGAATGCCAGAATAAAATGTTTCAGAGCAGCCATATTATGTCTGCTTTGAAAGCTGAACCCAAAAGCACGGCGAACAATCACAGTGTTCCTTCAGAATAAAAGTCTTATACAAAGAAAAACAGGTGAAGGTGAATGAGGTCGCTCGGAGGGAATCGGCTCAAGTGCTCTCCTTGGCTGGTGGAGATGCACGTGCACATGCACCAACTAGAAATAAAAGCGCTCAACCTAAGCAAGGAGGATACATAACCTAACTCTGAAACCAAAATGCTCAACCTAGGGAGGAAAAGGGGAATCTAATCTGCAAACAAAAACGCTCAGCCTTAAAAGGATAGCAAAGACAGGATTGCAAAGATAGCAATCTAAATCTATAAACCAAAAATGCTCAATCTAAAGAGGGGGGAAAAAACCTCACTCACCTGATCTGAAAACAAGGAAAGAAACAACAAAAAAACACTTTTCTAGAGAGGAAAGGCTCAGTTGAAACTGGCAATGGGAATAAAAAACAGGCATACAAGGCAGAGACAGGGAAACAAGAAGAACTTGCACATGACACAAGACTGTTTAAAAAGGAAATGGGAAACAGTTGGAAAAAATCAGGGCAGGGCAGACAATTACAGATGCTGGAACACAGGAGGGCAGGAAGCAAAATGACCTGAAACAAGAGAGAGACAACATGACTACAAAATCAAACCAGGAAGTGACAAGACAACATGCAGGCATGAGAAAAAAATGGAAAACTTGTTTGTGTGTGTGTGTAAATGGGTGAATTTGAGACAGAATTTACAGCTATTTGTCCACTAAAGTAGAAAAGTGCAAAACTAAATCCAGTCCATATATTTTAGTAATTAACTCTTTGAGTGCCAGCCATTTTTTAAAAACGAAAGTGCCTTGTTCCAGCGTTTTTGCTCATTTTTCAGTCATATTTCAAGACCCACAGCATATTTTGTACAATGTCCCTGAAAACACAGAGAGGCACAAATTGAAAGAAGAGGTTTTTACCTCATTCCGTTCTTGTTTTGTGTAGAGGAGAGTAGAGGCCACTTTCAACAAAATTGCCACTTTTTGTACAGAATCCATTTGTTTCGCTCTCTAAATGCAATCGTCTCCACTTCCTTTGATTGCTTTGATTGCTTCTATTAACTCTTTATGTCCTGGCTATAAATCACAGAAGCTCCAACATTACTCACAGACTGCAGCAGACCGTGATCAGTGACCAGTTGCAAAAAAAAAAAAAACACTTTGAAGTAGTATTACGTCAATAGCACTCAAAGAGTTAAGATATATAAAGAAATGTGATGTGACAGACTCATCGGTGCTCTCTGATGGACTACATATGATCTATATTCGCACTATTTATTGTGTACGCTGCACGTTTGTGTATATCTGTGACATTTCTGTATGTTAATTATCATCCACCATCTATGTCAATAGCAATTTATCTGCAATGCATGCAAGTCTGCAAGGAAAATAAATGAGGAAAAGACGGCGATGTTTGTGAAGCTTCTATTACACAATGTAATTTTGTGTGTTTACAAGAAATCAGCTAATCTGAGTCTAAATTTTAGTTGCATAAACCGAAAGTGTGCTGTGCGCTCCACTCTACAAGACTTATGTAACATTAATTATCATCTGGATGGCAACACTCACACCCTCTTGCATTCTACCCATGCTTACTTCCACCTTCCCTCCTTCCTGATCACAGTACTTTTCACATTTTAATAATTAAATTACTACCCTTTGCATATTGGTGTCACTTTGCATCCAGTCTGTTCTCACTCTGATGTCGTTAAATGTCGACTCTGTGTTAGAGCTGTCTGCTTTTGATGCCGCGGTGGTGCGGTATAAAGAGTGAAAGAGGTGCAATTCACAACATTAAAAAAATGTTTACTGCAAGGAAAAAAGTGACTCCCAGGGATCTGACGAAGTGTCAGTGTGTGATGAGTTGGCATGAGAATGTGTCACAATGTCTGCAAGTTTGAATCAAATTTGAAAGAATGTTTTGCAATGACATTTATAATGCGAAATATGACTATGAGCTATCAGATCAGTTACTTAACGAGTGTTTTTAAATGCATTTGGTTCAATTACAATATTTTCTTGTTAACTGTTCTTGCGTTATTGACAGGCAACATTGTTCTAGCATGGCAAAAACAATGGCTTCTCCTCCATAGTTCAGATTATATAATTAAGTAGATGGCAGGTGGTAAAAATATTCTCATTTGATGATATGACAAAACAAAGATTACTTTTTTTTACACAACTCTAAAAACATCCAAGCCGACTGTTGTTTTTCCTAATACCATTTTTTTTCCACATTTTCAGAATGAATGACAGTCTGATTTAATTCCTGTAAAATATGAGTTTTCAGCCTTGCTAAAGTGACACACAAAAGTCTGTGTCATGTTACATTTACATTACATTTAAACATTCCCAATCATGTTTTCTCAGGATGCAGGCAGACAACACTATTGAAATTTGCATTGTAATAATTTGTATTATACTGTCAAAAATTATCATATATTATTAAGGATACCTTTCTTAAGGAAAGGAATTCACAGTGTTCTTTTGCATACAAAGTCGCAGTGGTTGAGAATAGTAAGTTGCCTTGTTTTTGTTTTATACATTTATTGTAAGGGGCTATACAAAGAAAATTTATTTGATTTTGATTTGAATTGACTACACAGAAGGACATTACAGATCCAAGACATCCTTCAAATTTAAAGTAAACAGTCAAATTCTCCTTAAATAATGTAAAAAAAAAAAAATAATAATTTTCTATTGTCCTACAAATATGTCATCATCCATCCATCCATCCATCCTTTATATCCTTGTTTCCCAGTGCTTTCCTTTGATTCACTGTGTTTTTGTGCTGATGAATGCCAAAGTCTGGAACTTCTCCATAAATACCATTTGCTGTGCTGATGCTCCCCGTCTACCACTGCTATTGGCAATAGATTTACATGAGAGATCGGCCTGGTGACTTCCACTGTAAGACAAGAGGAAATAAAGAGGAAATATCACGTTGCTCCCCGGGGCTCTGCTGTCCCCCCAAAAGGCTGTGGAGATTGATGAAATGTATAGTCAAAGATCTGGAAGAGCAAGAAATATATATCTTATACAATTTGATGTAGAAGAACATGAGAATAGGTAGGAGAAGGTGGAGGACAAGGAAAAGAAAAAAACATAAGACAGCAGAGCAAAGCATGTTGGGGGCACTGTGTTACATGGTTGAGCGGCAATGCCTAAAATAGTAAAGAGGCTGTTTGAGTGCGGCGCAGGTGCTCAGGGGATCTCCACAGTGCACCTCCAGTGTTAAACCACTGCTGCCTGCAGCAGCACAAACATAAAGAGATCCTCAGTGGTGTGGTTGTTGTTGTTGTTTTCTACCGGAAGCTATAAGGATGAGCAAACACTGAAATTCTTAACAACATCACAGCGTGGATGTGATGTGTGTCAATGTAATTGTGCTTACAGAATCCACAATACAGAACCTGAACTCTACTAAGGCTTTGGATTTCCATTTAACTCATTGAGTGCTGATCATGGTCTCCCATAGCCTATGAGTAATATTGGGGCTTTTGGGAGATGTAATCAGGACGTAAAGAGACAGTATACACCACGGAGATCAAAGCAGGAAGTGGAGACGATCGAGATTAGAGAGTAAAACAAATGGATTCTCTTACGTCCCTCCACTCTCCAGCATAAGACAACAAACATCGCCGGTCAAACAGAGCATTAATGTCACTGCAGCAGCACTGGGAGCCTGGCATTTGTGTGATTCAACTCATGGTGCATTCAATTGTACATGAACCTGGGAATTTCTAAGCTTCAAGTCAGAATTGAAACCAGAACCCCTGTAAAGTCAGATCTCCATCACAGAAAGTCAGATTGATCTCACCAACCAACATAGAATTCATGCTATCTGCTACTGACGTAAACAGTCGCTACATGTTTTGTTGTATGTCTGTAAGGCTGAAACAACTGGGAGCACTGAACTTTGATTCTGGTTATGATGATCTGAGCTCCAAGATCCGACTTCCCTGAACCCACCATAAGGCAAACCCTCACTTCCCAGGGTCCTAAAGAGGAAGCGAAAACAGTAACAATAACGCATTACTTTTTGATGGAAGAAATCAGTAAAATAACTGAGTTACATTTTGAATGAAGTAACTTGTAACTGTAACTAGTTACTATTTTCAGTAACTAGCAAGGTTATTAATGTTTACAAAAATGAACGAAATGATGAAAACTGGAATTGAAAAAAAAATTTCATTAACTGAAATATAAACTATAATTAAAAGAAAAAAATAACTGAAACTGTATTGTGTGTTTGCAAAACTATACAAAAACTAATGATTTAGAAAAAAAAAAACTACTGAAAATGAGCAAACCTGCTCCAAAAACGAATTAAAACTAACTGAATTAGAGAAAAAAAAAGTTAAAACAAAATAAAACTAAACTATAATGAAAAATCCTAAACTATTATAACCTTGGTAACGAGCACAACACAGGTGTCATCCTTAAAGTCATTTCTTTTGCAATGTGAAAAGTAAGAATATACGACAACAAGTGTATGAAAAATATCTTAGTAATATATTAAGCCTTCATTTAGATTCCTGTTTTAAAACAAGTCAGCTGGACTCTTTGAAAAGGTCAAACCCTCCCATCCTTTATGCAAGCTCCTCTGTGCACATAAGCAGAAGTCCTGGGGATGATCTCACATGAATACATCTCCATAGTCTGTTTGTGATTTCTCAAATGCATCTGACCAATTTGTGTGACTCCGTCCAAGTGTGAATGTCTGCTTATTGTTTACTCGGATGTACCACATATGTGCTCTCCAGAGAGAGATGTACGTATGTGAGCAGGTGGATGATTCATGCATTTTAAGATTAATGAAAGGGAACAAAAGCAAGTCTTTATCCTGGACAGGCAAACATTTTAAACAAACAAAGCGCTGTCATTTTATGATAGATAGTAATGTGTAAACAGGCCTTGGAGGACATGAACGCTGCGATTGTCAACATAATAATCAGTTTTTACTTCCTAGTTTGTTTTCTTCTGCCCCCCACTTTTTGCTCGTTCACTGAATAGATAAAGTATCCGCTTCACTTTTGCATTAATGGAAATCACTTTAAGTGTTTTCACATTTCAGTGTATCTCAGGAAACTTGTGCAATCAGCACTGCTACTTAGAATGGAACTGAATCAAACCAAGTGGATACATCATAAAAACATGTTAGCAATAACAGTGAGGGAAAATCAAGGACACAGCAAGGATAAAGGGAGTTTAACTGTGATAGGTGAACACTGTGAATGTCTTCAGTCATTATTCTGTAGAAAAACAGCTTGATTCCCTCTGCAGCTTCCTGCACTGATATTCTGCAGCACTCCGGATAAAAAAAATAAAGGTCACGAAAAAACTATTATACTTTATCTTCATTAAAACATTATCATGCAAGACTTCACGTGACATTTCCACACAGTGAGCAAGCCGTTGTGTTGTGGGTATTTTCTGCATCTGCTCTGGAGACCAGTACCACATCTCACAGCTGATAAACTCTTTTTGCTCCGAGAAGTTAGTGAGCCTTGTGGGGACACAGGCTTTTCCGCTGAATGCAGCATTTATCTTCATGCTGATATACGCTGCACCGCTGATTAACCACTGTGTCTCTGAGTCTGTGTACCAAAAAAGGGGGCGCCCTATATATATATATATGGTTTGTGTATTTGTCCTTATTTAGAGAAATACTGTATATTTTTTGGAAGGATTACTCTGTTCCACATATCTCAATCTTGTATTTTAGTGATATCGTAATTTGGTTTTACACAAGTATGTTTGATGGATAAACAACTTTTTAATCAGGTACTGCAACAGCAATACACACTCCAGAATGGTTTGGTTTATTTGCAGGAAAATTTCATCTGCAGGGTTCCCACACAACCTGGAAAACCTGGAAAATGATTGACCAATTTTCCAGTCATGGAAAATGAGGAAAGGCATGGGGAGGATAAAAAAATAAATACATAATTTTTACCATTTTCAGAACATTTTTTTCCATGACTGGAAAATTGGTCAATAATTTTCCAGGTTTTCCAGGAAGCGTGGGAACCCTGCATCTGGAATTTTTCTATAAATAAACCAAACCATTGTGAAGCGTATTGCTGTTGTGGTACCTGATAAAAAGTTATGTTTTGTCTTTAATCTAATCAAGATTAACGAGTTAATCCTGACAGCCCTAATAACAAGACATCAGATTTTATTAGTCAGTCATATACTTTTTATATATCATCTGTCAGAGGAAGCAGTCACTGTGGTTTGTGGATAAATACAGTGTAGCGGAGATCATATCATATCATATTATACTGCCTTCTCAAATGTGAACACTGTTTCCAAAAAAATGTGTTTACATTCTACTAACAGCTACTCGTTTGCAAAGTCATAAAATGTTCACACTGAACACTCCAAGTCAGTGAGAAAAATATTAGTAATAAAAGAAATAAACAAAATATATAACATCTAGAGATGGCAAAATGTTTTGTTAACAGGAATATTTATCATCATCAACTATTGTTATGGTTTTTGCATGAAAGACAGTATTGAAAATGTATGATTTGCTTTGTAGAAGCACGAGAAAAGATGTGCTCATGTTTAGATTAAAAAAGCATGGTCCTTAAAATAAATGAATAAATAAATGAATATTCAGGCTTCAGGACAAACCAGTGAACACATCCTAGCATGGCATTTCCCCACAATATATGAAAACAATGTTCGACTACAATATTTGATTTAATCTGTTCCAAATGTACGTGTAGCTGTTGGTATCAAAGGAACCATGAACACATCCTGATGCTGTTGTAGGTCTGGCATGCTTTTAAATCTAGGAGCAGAAAGAAAAGCTTTGTTTTTTCCCCCTTTCAGCCACTCTCTTCTGTATATCTGCTTTTCTATGAAGCCATAGCCACATCCAACACATCAAAACACAGCTGAATTTTCGTGTTCTGTTAAAACTGTGAAGCCTGAAGTTGGGAAACGGACTCTTTGGTACCCAACAATAAAACACTGTTTGTCTGTGCTTCTCTATTTTAAAACCACCCTCTTTCCCATTTCTCTGGCCAAGTCTGCTCAGTGTGTTTGTGCATGCGTGCATGTTCAGGTCCCTCAAGCAGAAGATTAAAAAATACAAATATAGCGTCGTCATTCATGCCTGTAATGCCTTGTGTTCCTATGTGAATAAACACAAATCTGGAAATACACACAAACAGACTCCCCCTTGTCCTTATACATCTTATCCACCAAAACAGCCCTGACCTCTGACCCCTGAAGGTGTGCTGTGGTATGTGACTCCTTTCTATCTTCTGCAGCTTCATCTCCTCTGGTCTGTTGGATCAGACCACGAGGACCAGCCTTCACTCCCCACCTGCATCAGTAATCCTTGTGTCTCTGTTTCAACACTGGCCCTTCCTTGCACGTTTGAACTAATATGTGCAGAGCAGAGGTAGTCCATAGTTGAAGACTCTTGTCAGCTGTTAAATCTTTAAGTGCCATTGACGCATTTCGATGTCATTAAAAATCTGACACTTGAGTGTCATTGACGTAATAATACGTCACATTGTTTTTTCGGCAGCAGGTCACCAATCATGGTCTCCTGCAGCCTGTGAGTAATTTTGAGGCTTCTGGGAGATGTAGTTGGAGCATAAAGAGCCAGTATACACCACAGAGATCAAAGCAGGAAATGGAGAAGATCAAGATCAGAGAGCAAAACAAAAAGAATCTGGAAAAAGTGGTGATTTTGGTGAAAGTGTCCTCGACTCTACCTCTGATAAAACAAGAATTGGAAGAAGGTAAAATCAAACATTTTTTTTCATGATGAAATAGAGAGTCTCTTCTTTCATTTGAGCTATTCAGTGTTTTCAGAGACACAGTACAAAATATTCTGTGGGTCTAGAAATATGACTCAAAATGGGCAAAAACACTGTTACAAGGCACTTTCTGATTTATAAAACGACTGGCACTGAAGGAGTTAATGAGTCTGATGACTGAGGGAAAGAAAGAGGCAGTTTGTAGACACCAGAGTCCAGCATATAGACGTGTGTGTGTGTGTGTGTGTGTGTGTGTGTTTGTGCTGGCTTTTGAGCTCTTGTTCGCAGTGTAACACACTCACACAGTGAAGTAACAAAGCTATTGTCACAGTGTCCTCTCGCTGCTTTATGACTGATTCAAGGACTGCAGCATAAATAAGAAAACATTTCATTACTCATGTATAAATGAGGGAAGCCTGTGGAGACTGTGAAACATTTCTGCCTCACGAACGAGTAAATAACTTGAACAAAGTAATAGAATAAAAAATGTAGTCAGAAATAACTTTCCCTGCGTTATGCATCACTTTGTGTTCCATGTGAGTTCACATGACTTGAGATATGAGTCTGGTGACTTGACCCCCAAAAAGATATTCTGTCTGTCTGAACCTGAACATTTATTTTATTTTGAATGTTTTCCCCAGCTGTAATTGCACTTTATTTGTGCTTCTATGTTGTATACAAATTGGTGCATGTGTGTGTGCCTGAGTGCTCAGTACCAGGCCTGGTCCCATGCTTCATATTCAATTCAACAACTTTTATGTAAAATGCTCATATGCAAGTCAAAGTGTGGTGTTTATGTAAGAGTCAACAGGCATTTAAGGGCTGCAGTGTGTTCTTGTGGGTACTGAGACATGGCACAGCTTGGCATTTGGCATTTCCTCAGGCTTCACATGGAGGTTTTGTTTGCTGTTTGTGTCCCTGAAACACCCTCTCTATTTGCCACTGCTTATCATACGCTTCGCTTTCTGCTGTGAAGCTGGACCCGAGCCTGGGCAACAACGGTAAACTGAAACATTGTTTCGAAGGTTTTCAGGCACAGATAAAACGCATGCTATAGGGGTGGCAAGAACTTCATGATAGTATCAGTCACAATACGATACATTATTGGGATATTGTGACATTGCGATATTTTGCGATATCTTGCAATATTCTGCATATTTCACTGAAAAATTTACAATCTACCTTAAAATAACTACTGGCTTCTTCTTCTTTGCTATCGACTTCTTCGATTGCCTCGCTCACCACAAACGCAATGCGGTAGCGATACAGCGACACCTTGCAGAGTGGAGGTGCATAAGTCGTTCTGGATTTATCGGCCCAAAATATGACTTTTTTTTTTTTTTTTTTTTTAAATGATAAGAAATTAAAAAATGATATTATAGCAGAAGAAAAAGTATTGCGATATATTGACATATCAGTATTTTTACCCACCGTGACACACACACACACGCAAGTGCCTGCAGACGTGCAAACAGAAATCGACTGGTATTCCATATTTTGTCTTATCTTCCGGTTTAGTACCTGTAGAGAAAAAAACTCGGCAGTTTTTGTTCCCAGTGACGTTTAACATAAATAACACAAGATTTTCATAATAAAAGTCAGGGTTTGTCTCTAGACTGAACAGACCATGTCATTAAAACTTCTGTTCAGCACATAAATAATGACATGAATCATTGGTTTTTATTGTGAAAAACTTTGGTTTCATGTATTCAATACGTTATTGGAAAAAATAACTTTTTACAAAATAAGCTAAAAAAAAATGACCTGAGCAACATCCATAGGTGGCACACAGACATGAAGCCATGTGTTCCTTACCAGGCCAGTGAGGCAGGAAAGTGAGTGATCCACAAATATATTTGGAAATGGAGGATTAAATGGTAGAAAAAAAAGTAAATCAAAATACAGCAAATATATATCGAGACAATTACCACATTTGCACATTGCAACAAAAATGGGCAGAGGGATTTTTTTATCAAAACAAGTCAAGTACCCAGTGTTGGGTTTTTAGGGCAGCTGCTTCAGTGAATTTTCAAATTGTTTTTGCCTTGGGAGGCTCCACATCTGCAGGACTACTCATCAAAGCAAACATCAGAAAGCAGCATGTAATCAGACCAGGGATGTGTAAATACTGAGAAAATCAATGAGGAGTGATATGAGGGTTATGTGTTTTGACAGCAAACATTTTCCAAACAAAAGTCCAGCTCATCTGCTAACTAACAGAGCACACCTATTAGCTCAGAAAATTCCACCTGCATTGTGCGACAAATATGTGCAACACAATTTACCTGATATTTCAGGTAAATTATTTTCATTAATTTAATCATCTTCCTTTGGAAATGATTTGTAGCTTGTTGTTGTGATTAGATGCTATCCAGTCAAGACCAGTCACAGAAAATATAAGTTAAATATTGACACACTTTGCTCACACTTTGGTTTGTCAGAAAATGGGAAAATAAGCCTATACAAACTTTATCATAATTATTACCAAATTTCATATTCACTCTTCCAAATTTGCTAACCAACCAAATATTATTGTTTTTAAAGTCATATTGGTGTCTTATTTCGAAAATGAAAGCTTCAAGTTTAGAGTTTGTGTGAAAAATACAATATTGTCTGAACATTACTCATTTTGTTTTTGTTATTTGTTAAAATAACAAAAGCTTGTTGTTAAAAGCTTGTTGCTGTGATGTTCATAGTGTGAATATTTTTAGTCAAGGCCATGGAGCCGCTCAGGTGGCTGTAGTTATTTTAAATTGACTGTCAAATCATTTGCGCTTTGTTGTGAAGTCATACCACAATAGAAAATGGAGCGAGCTGTGCTGATGTGACCATTCTGCTCTCTTGACTGCACATATTGACCCAGTGGGTGAAGAACAGCTGCTCCACTGGTCAATCTGACTCCTGAAATGCCGCCTTGTTCCCTTCCAGGTTTAATAAAAGTGCAAGCTTAAAGGTTTCTGCTCCCAAATGGGATATCTACCAGATGAAAAAAGTTCCACCTGAAAGTGAAACTGTTCATCCTTTGGAAGTTTCACCACAGTGCCCCCAGTATTGAACAAGCAATTGTAGTGATGTTTAGCACTGCTTTATATCACCTATCTGTGTTTGATTAAGATTATTGAGAAAAGATGCTCGTCATTACCGATTGTTCTGCTCTCCTGGATAACTAATGGCGTCTCCACTTCCTGCTTTCATTGTCGTGCTGTTTACCTTCTCTTTATGTCCCAACTACAAATCCCAGAAGCCCCAATATTACTCACAGGCTATGCGAGAGCACCCTCTTGTGCCTGCTGCAAAAAAAAAAAAAAAAAAACACTTTGACATATAAATTTGTCAATGGCACTCAAAGAGTTGAATGACATCTCACTGCAAGTGAATTTGTACCTTCAACTGTTTATCTTGATGACCAGCTCCTCATATGAATAACATTAGCAGATGGAAACTTCCTTCAGTTCACAATCCTCCAGTTCCAGATGTGCTCTACCTGCTCACATCTAATAATCCTTCTAAAATCTTCTTTGTTTCCTTCGACCTCCCTCCTCCTCACCATCTTGAAAGGCCTTTTGCCTTTCACTTTGCTATAATTACAGCTGAAGAATTTGATGTTTCTTTAATTGCTTATCTTGTTAATTGAATGTTGAATAATGACTAATCAAAGAAAGTATTCATTAAACTGTGAGCTGGTGTCTTTGTTTGTTGCTCTGTGAAGTGAATGATCAGTAACGTCTTAGCTGTCTACGAAAAAGGGAATCATGGATGAATAATTGAATGATGGTAATGAGCAACGCTGCCTTGAAGCTTAAATCATAACTGAAACCACTCTCCCAATCCTGTTTCCTCTGTTACAATGTCAGGGCTATTACTTTACAAAGTATTACCTCTATGACTACAGTATGTGAAACTAATACTATAAATGAGAACAATTTATTAGAATTTATGTCAAACAAACAAAAATAATACTGTGCTTCTGCCTTTTATAGAACAATTGAATTTAAAATCAACATGGATAAGAACAATCATTACATTTTAGCAGTGAAGATATTTTGACTCAAGAGCTTGCACATACTGGTGGATTAACCGTTACAGAAACATAAAAAATGTGTTTACCCTTTAGCAGTTTTAAAACCTGGTATTATGTTTCACTTCAGTCTGAGCTTGTGCTGTCACTCAAAACTGAAACATTGACTTTAATTAAGTTTATTTTGTCAACAGGTTCCACAAAATTGAATTAGGTTCGTTAAAAAAAAATGATAAGGACATCTAACATAATAAACTTAATAAATAACTAACCAATCAACAAGAGATATTTCAGAGCTGGTCCTCATGTGTAGTGGCGACCATACCAACATGACCGACTTCTTATTTGCTTGCATATGAAACGCTAAAACGCACATGTATCCATGACCTGAAGGACTGAAACATGAAAGAAGACAAAATGTGTCTCCTGCATCTCATTTACACTGCTGTGCTCTCACTCTATTACTGCTGCTTCTTTGTGAAATGCTGTGAAAAATGCGTCGGCTCCTTGTTCTTGCCTCCTTTCTTCTCTCGTTAGCTTTGTTTTCTCGCCTTCATCCTCTTCTACCGAGCTCCTCGTCTCCTAATTTAGCCTCCTTGCGCCTCTCATACATCCTCCTCTTTTTTTTTTTTTTTTACATCAGCACCCTGCTCTCATCTTCCCTCCATCCCTCCATCCCTCTGCCCTGATGTCCCTCACCACCTCCCCGCTCCACTCTGTTCTTCTCCTGCTCCAAACGCTGGTGGTTTTGGTTAATAATTGATTCTGGCTGTCACAGTGTGCTGACAAAGACAACAGCAGGGCCATTAAAAGTTCCTCGCCTGTTCTTTCTTCCTGCTTTTTCTCCCCCTTCACTTTACAGACACACTTACACAGTCTCTTGTCTCTCTCCTCCTCTGTTTTCTCATTTCATCAGCCCCCCTCCCCCCTTCATCTCTGCCTCTTTGCCATCTATCCTTCATTACCTCCTTGCCCTGCCTCACTCCTCCCTCTTGTTTCATCCTGTGCTGTCTTCACTCATTTCACTTCATCACAAGCAGATGATACTTTAAATACTGCAGAAGCACCAATAACCTGCTGTAATAAAGCTATTAGCCAAGTATGGCACCGTAAATGTCCAGCTAAAGACAAACCAAACTCCAAAGCACTCCTTCACTGTACAGATGAACACTGTTCCTCAAAGGATAGTTCCGTCTTTGGGTTTCATGATGGTGGCAGAAAGCAATGTCTATCATGATGCAGCAAAATCTCCAATGACTCAACATTCATCAGCATGTGTGCTTGGTTTGGAAGCTTTTGTGTTTATTATGTGTTGGAGCCAATAATGTAATGATGACTGAAAATGTAATGAGTACCCACTGTTTTATAAAAGAGTGCCTTGTGCCAGCATTTTTACCCATTTTGAGTCATATTTCAAGACTGTCTCTGAAAACACTGAATAGCACATATGAAAGATGGGACTCTCTATTTCATCATGAAAAATGTTTATTTTTTTATCTTGTTCCATTCTTGTTTTATCAGAGGTAGAGGACACTTTCACCAAAATCACCACTTTTTGTCCAGAATCTGTCCAAGTGAATCCATCACTTGAAAAAAAAAATAATTCAGTCTTATTTTTTTTTTTTCCCCAAGTGAATCCAATATGTTTCCATAGCATATGAATGGTCAGGTTGTGGGTTAAGTAGTTCTTTATAGTAAGGTGGTATCACCTCTAAAAGTCTTTATCTCTCTTCTTTCACTCGTCATGTTGCCATTATCACCTTCTCATCTCGCTGCTCTTCCTCTCTCCTCACTGACTTTTGTTCTTCCTTCTCTCCTCCCCTTTGTCTTCATTCCCTCCCTGTTGTCTTCACATGTCAGCACACCATTACACACACACACGTGAACACACTCTAAGCACATGCTTACGTGCAGTGCATACTCTGTACATGTTGAATCACACACACAAAGCAGTAATGCAGACACAGCCACACAGACTGCCATTCACACACACTCCTCCCACAGTTCAGGGAGAGGTGTAACAGCACTAATCTGTCACGCTCTGTCTCTCCCTTTCATTGCCGGCGCTATAATCCAGCACACCTCCGATGTGATCAGCCACCAATTAGAAATCCATCAAGCCCAAGGTGCGTTTAATTACCTTGTCGGTGCCGCACTTCCCAAGCCACCACCTTTCTCCCTCCCAACTCTTTGCGTCGCCTCACGCAGAGGTGTACTCCTCCCAGGCAGCAGGATGTAATTTCACATTGACAGTGCCACGCTATTGCCTACAAGAGTGTTTATCCATCAAGTGTTTGTACTAACAGATTCAATACTGAGCTCATCGCAAATGAGCTCATTGATTGAGGCAGTGTAGTACAGTAGTGTAATTTACTCTATGACTGTCAGTCGGTGCCTTTTAAATGTGCTGTTTGCAGAATCTGTGCTCCTAAAATCTACTTTTTTTCTGCAATATTGTGAGCATTGATCTGATTAAGTTAAAAGTAGGATGACACTCTTGTCTCATTACCTTGGAATATTTAGTGCGGATACAAGAGATGATACTAATGTCCATCTCAGGTGAGGGGTGACAGATGAAAAACTAAACTCG
Organism: Synanceia verrucosa; assembly: GCA_029721515.1. Taxonomy (NCBI): domain Eukaryota; kingdom Metazoa; phylum Chordata; class Actinopteri; order Perciformes; family Synanceiidae; genus Synanceia; species Synanceia verrucosa. The sequence goes on along the minus strand of CM056560.1, from coordinate 4,563,271 downwards.
AGGAAGGGCTAAGCTAATGTAAAGACAGTGTTGCTGCTGCCTGCCCTTTACATTGAGTTTGCCTTTCATTACGGCCATCAGTGACATCATGTCCCATATTATTTCATTATAAATATCCTTTTTCCTTTTGACACTTTACTGCAATTTCAACTATGGCCACCACACCATACCTAAATATGTAAGCCCATTCAAACCCAGTCAGAACAGTCATTATAACGTTGAGTTCAGTCTAAACCACAGCCCCAAAGATATGAAGCACTCATCGCACCAACTGAGTGATGAGAGGCAATATGACAGAAAGGCTGCTCCATCACTGCTTACAAAACCACAGAAAAAAAACATCTGCTTCTGTCAGTCCGTGTCGAGTGCACCGACTGACAAAATGCCTCAGGGAAACACCTACTTGGCTCTGATGGCCAAAGTGGTTTCTGTCCTTTCAACATTTTAGGTGTTTCTATCTGTTGCGGAAGCTGAGTCATCCCTTACTATTGTCTGCTGATTCTTTTTGCTCCAGCTAATGAAACATTAATGTCACTGAATCATTTTTAATTTGGTATTGAATTTATCCTAAATTATGTTTATTCATTCCCACTCTAAAAGTCACATTATTAAAATGAGCACAGTGTGATACTTTATAGCCTTTTAAATGATTTAGTAGACATTATCAGATACACATTTTTGTCACGGTGAGACAGAAGTAAGACGATGCACTACAAACAGGTTAAACCCACTGCTGGAGGTGTAATACTCACTGGTCAGGTCCAGTCAATCCTTTAAAGGCTCCTTTAAGACAAAATAAGCTCATTAGTCCTTAAAGTCTTTGTAATCTTGAAACATGTTGGCTTTTAACAAGACTGCCGAGACTCAAGAACTCATGCACATATTTCCTAAAGACACACAAATGCATCTAACCCAGCTACTGCAAGTTAGACAATAAAGCAAAGCTCCAGGGAATTTCATTTTGGCAAGATGTGTTTTCTAAAGGCTTTGACAGAGTGTATGGAAAACAAAGAGTACCATTTTTACACTTCAAGGCCTTCTGTATGTCACTATAGTGGTTTTAGAAGAGCATAAACAACACGTGTGTTTGAACTACCTGACATTCATCATTTCTGGACAGGTGTTAAGAGGAAACAAAAGAATGTCATGTCATCAAAAATAATCTAATCAGACAGAATGGATCCTTAATAATGCTTTGATTATTAATTGCTAATCGTTTTGGCATTTTTAATCACCAATAACACAACAAATAAATGGATATTTACATTATCCAGCTTTACATTCCAGCAGCAGTGAACTGAATTTTTCTTCCCATGAAATAAATCACTATCCTCCTTTTGCACAAAAAATATTTGCACTGCTATGTTATTCATAGTAAAATACATTCTATTCTTTTAATAATTGTGTTTAACATTTCATTTGCAATAAAAATATATTTTTCCTACTTTGTTACTTAGTACATTATGTAAATATGTATATATTTATTCTATTCAGTCTTTGCTGTTGTTTACTTTTTTATTACTGCCTCTTGTCTATGCAGCTGTGGCAGGTGAATTTCCCCCAATGGGGGATAAATAAAAAAAATATATATTCTATTCTATTCTAAACATATACAGATAGTAATATCCTGTGAAAGCTGCACATTGACTGTTTAAACTGGTTTGAATCCAGAGGAGAAGAGAAAAAAAATCATCAGGAGAAAATACTGTACACAACAACCCCATTCACAGATTGCTCTATATGTTAATGATGTCACAATGGTGACCACCTTATCAAAATATCCATTCATAATACAAAGTTTTAAGCAATTAAACCTCTGGTGTCAACATCCAAGAAGGATGTGTGCATTTTCCAAAGTGTAGACCCTCATGGGTGTCAATCAAATTCTCAGTGAGACAAAGGACAAAGAGGACTAAAGAGAAAAGAAAGGTGAGTGACAGGAGCCAGGCTGAGAGGTGGATAAATGAGAGCTATTAAGAGGGATGAGAGAAAAGAGGTGGCTGGAGAGAAAGTTCGAGTGAGTAGAGAGCACATTGGTGGGACAGGTAAAATTATACATTTGCATTAGAGTCAAGAGACTCGGCTGGAGATGGATCATGCGTTTCTGGGTCCTGACATTTTGAGAGAGAACATTACAAATAAACTTTATGTGACATTGTTAGTCATAGTTGTGGTATTTCAGTCTAGCAATGGTAGACTATGGAAGTATATCTGTGCCAACTGATTTTGAATTGCTAAAGCTTATTTTTTTTAGCATCAAAATCAGACTTTGAATTTCAAAACCATCTAATTTCTAGCATGTTTTTCTTTAATCCTGACACTTTTTTCTCAATGATATAATAAATTAATTTTTAAAAATGTCTCATAATATTATTATTTTAAATTCAACATAAAGAAAAGCAACATCTAAAAATTTGACATGAAAAAAATTGGATTGAATTTATTTGTATTGAATTTTTAACTGAATATTTTGAGATGCTGATTTTTTTACACTGATGTGTATGTGAAATGTGTGCCAGAAGACCAACCAACAGACAACATCACTGTTCCTGGAGTCATCCTGCTATCATGGTAAAAAAACAGAAATGATCTTACAAAAAGTTTTGTAGCCAGAGCTTCCCTTTGTATTTCAAACACAAAGGGGAAAATGATTTGTTGAATGTGTCAAAAACACAATTCCAGACAGTGAATAGAGCAGAAAGTAAAAACCCGATGTGCTTTGAGTCGTACAGTAGGCCACTATTTTCATGTACAGTTTTCATTTGTCATATCTTCACACCCAAACTGCACCACATGTCCCGCTCAGTCAACACATTCAAGCTGTCAAGTGAGAGAAAGGAGGCATTCAGAAGCAAAACCTTCTAGCCTTCACTCACTCTGCTTCTCATTTTTATTCTGTGATCTGCAGTGAAGAAACTCTGGAAGGCCATTGACCACAGTTCTGTGGTGAGTCATGTCATCTTTACAATTTGAATTTTGAAGAAAGGAGAGATGGTGCAGTGTGTTGTTTAAGTAGTATTCAGAATTACACTGTGCAACAACTCCTTCATTTGCCATTAAATGTGCCTTTACATTAGCAGCGATGACTTATAACTTATGCCAAAGCTGAAAGGACAGGAAATGTATCACAATTGATAATAAACTGAACAAGAGCACCATGTAGCAAATAGAGAACATGAACTTGTAGGTTAATGTTGTAATTTTTCCAAGAAACAGCTGTGTGAGTGCCTTCCTGTCCTGTTTGTATGGTGTCAGCTCAACCATTACTGGTGTGTGTGTGTCTGTGGAAGAGCAGTTGCAATGTATTATACATCTCTGTAATTACACTAAATAACCCTCGGGTCATTAACATTGATATTTGTATTACACCTATTACAAGCTGAGCGGTTGGTGGTAGCGGTAGTTTTATTGTCCACACTAAGCTGTTAGACTAGTCAGTGGGTGGAGATCAGTGTCTATGAAGGGAAGTTTATTTCTAAAGCACATCTCAGCCACCAGACGAGCAAAGTGCTCAACATAAAACATAAAAGACATACATATCAATACAAACAAACATTGTTATACACATTTAAAAATACAATTCAAAAGGTTAGTAAAAGATGACACTATGTTGAAATGGAAGTGGATAATAACAGTTACACTGCAGCTACAGTGCAGTGGCACAATGAACCAAAGTTAATTTCATAAAGTGCAGTTTGTAACCCTGACATAAAAGAAATGATGGCGCAGACATGAGTGGCAGCAGTGATGCTGGTGGGATGGAGACACTGGATTTAGATATAAATGCGATGTTGGTCACTGTGTTGAATGGGGATTTTTTTTTTTTTTTTATTTAAACCAATGTGGTTCTACCCAGTGGTGTAGTCTGGTTTATTCTAGTGGGTATATTCCTATCCCACGTGTTTCTGCATAAAGTGTGCAGGAATTTTAGCCCCATGAAAAGAAATGTTACCGGACCCCCTCAGTGGGAGATTTTGACAGTTTTACGTAAAACTATGTATTTTAGAGATATTTTTGATTATAATTCCCATATTTGTTAAAATAGCAATATGATTGAGCTAGCTTATCAACTCAAAGCTAGAAATAGCTAACAGGCTAATGCTCCAGAACTTTCCATCATATGAACCACTAACACACCCACCTCATCTATGAAAGAACTGGGTGACAAACTGTCGACCCTTCACTTCTTTCTCCTGTCTGGATTTTTTATTTTTTATTTTTTTCTCCCCGACTTTTGAGGCATCCTGTCATCTCCTCCTCCACTCTGTCTGTGAAAAGTTAACTCTCTGCAGGCTGTCTGATGGAGCAGCTGGACTGAACCAATTTAGGTAAATAAAGGGAGGGAGTGACTGTGAGTTTACTACTTATTGTCATTTTGTTAGTATTATAATAGTGAACCCCTAGAATCTATGCTGATATGTATCTTTGCACGTTTGTAGTGGTTATAATTCGGGATGTTTTCTAGCGGTTATACGGTGTATACCTGTGTATCACATAGACTACGCCACCGGTTCTACCCCTTAGTAGAGGATAAATAATGTGATTTTACTACTGGAATCATCTACAAACTCATTGACTGAGACTCAAAATGTTAAGACCCTTGGAGATGGTGGGCTCCATCACTTAGTCTGTCCAGAATACCATCCAGCCTACTGTGTTTCATTAATTAAAGTCCCAGTGATGCACCAACAAGGAGTTTAGCCCAGAATTCCTGTGGATATTCTTGTCCTATTATTTACAGTATAACAGCTTTACCTAAGCATTTAATAAAGAAGCTAATTTTCCTGTTTTAGGATTCTGAAACCTAAAGAGGGAAAGAAAGTGATTATGAAATTGTAATACATTCTCTAAGTGGGGTAATTTGAGGATAATTAAATCATAGTCAGATTAATTCATTCCTCATTTGGCTGCAAACCTACTTAAAGCACTGAAAGTTTCCAATATTCAATTAGACCATCTCATATACAAACAGGAAAACAACTGGTAATGTCAACACAAAAAATGTGGCATACTTTGTGCTGGTTTGCAAGACAATGCGCATATTTCCTCTTATAGTGTTCTCTCACAAGTTGAATTCATAAGGAAGTAAATGCAGTCACCCAGCTATCCACACAGAGCCACTCAACTAGCATAGTGCTATTCACACACAGCCACCCAGCTAGCATAGTGCTATCCACATACAGCCACCCAGCTAGCATGTTGCGATCCACACATAGCTGTCTAGCTAGCATGGTGCTATACACACAGAGCCACCCAGCTAGCATGGAACTATACACACAGAGCCACCCAGCTAGCATGGTACTATCCCCACAGAGCCACCCAGCTAGCATGGTGCTATCCACACGGAGCCACCCAACTAGCATTGTGCTATACACACAGAGCCACCCAGCTAGCATGGTACTATCCCCACAGAGCCACCCAGCTAGCATGGTGCTATCCACACGGAGCCACCCAACTAGCATTGTGCTATACACACAGAGCCACCCAGCTAGCATGGTGCTATCCCCAAAGAGTCACCCAGCTAGCATGGTGCTATCCCCATGGAGCCACTCTCTCTGGTTAATTAACTGTGGGTAAGATTGACTGATGTCTGGTGCAGTTGTTTATTCATTTTGTTTATTTGTGATTATGTTTATGATATGCTTTCATATTAGAAATATAGCAACATTCAATGTCTAGGAGCTGTAGAAGTATTTTTGTCACAATATAGCATCATGGATGCCATGCATTTTGTCATATTTTCATGGAAGATCTTTCCTTTTGCCATGACAACTATTATAGATGGCTACCATTTTAAACCAAAACAAGACTTTATGTGGAGTATGATTTAATTTATCCTCCAGTGCACCTCTGATTACCAAAGAGTTATACTTATTATGGTTAGACATTCATACATACACAGAGATACAGACAATTACACACTTAAAAGATCATGGGGTTTTAACTGCCTGGTGTGTGAGAGATTTTTTTTTCTTCTTGCTTCAGGATCCTTGTATGCCACCAGTCAGTCGCACCTGCCTCTATAGCCATACATGCATAGACACAGCTGCTCTCATTAGCAAATCAAACACAGATTAAAGTGTGTCAACATGCACACACACCTGCAGAGTGCATCCAAACCCACTAGTATTTTTCTGAGGTAATAATGACAAACGGCAATGATTAGCCAGCAAGGGATTAATCTGTTCTACATCACCAAACATAAAATATCCAATGTATCACTGTATTTCAATGTGTTTGTACTTGTAGTTGTGTTGCCCAGACTTAACCAAGTTGTTTCTAGTGAAGACAAAATAATGTTTTGTCATGGTTTGCTGGGCATTCTTACAACACACACAAATTGAATACTTTTTCACAAAATATCATATGAAGCGTTAGGATATTGTTGAGTTTGAGCAACACAAAAGTTACACAGAATAAGCAAATAGTTGTAGGCCTACTGGCAAAATATAGCAACAGCACGTAACTCCTTTTGAAACCACAAGTTGATATTCTCGTTAATAAGAAGCTTTGAGTTCAAAGTGTTAGTAGGTGTATTTGGGATGTGGAGAGATTCAGGTTAGCTGTTTGTTAGCTGCTAAGCGAGGTTTAATATTTTTAACCTGTTGTTCTTTGATTTGTCCTTATCAAATGATAAAATAGAACTCCGGATGTCACGTGACTCCGTTTGTTTACGCCTCCATATTGGTAGGAAAATCTACTTCAAAATAAGTGGTGTCGGCAGTGAATTTAAAATATCTCTGACCCTTATGGTGCCCTCAGTATACTTTTCACCAATCTTGAAAAGGTTTAGTAGTTGTAGATGTTTCAAAATCTCTTCTCTTAATGTGAATCATATTACCAGAAATCACACAATCCTCTGTTCCTTGCTGTAATCACAAGAACAGACATGCAAACGGCACACTTGCAGACAACGTGCATTGAGTTTTATCTGAAGGAAGACTGAAACGACTTTGCAGACAAACATTTTTACACTGTGTTTGCTTGTTGCTCTGTGAGCAACGAGAAGCACCACAAAATCCACGCCATAATACCTTGGTCTAATGTGTCTAATGAAAGAACAGCTGTTCAGGATCGTAATAAAAGTATGTAAAACAAATCAGATCTAAAATTTAGGGAACTTTGGATTCTGTACTTGATATAAAGTGGTTGCTACATAAGAGGAATCCATTGACAGTTCCCGCCGCTCTGTTTTCTAATGATCACTTCTTGCTGTTTTTTGGCAGTTATCATCTGTCTTCGTTCAGGATCTTGGGGAATCCTGTAAAATGATCTTCTCTTTGCTCATCCTCGGCTGTGATGGCATCCTGGAGCACAACAGCTATCCACCATATCTCTGAGAAACATTTTCAGGAGCAAGCGGCGAGATCCCTGGTAGTACTTTAAGCAGGGTGCCTTCCTGCCAATATGGAGGTGTTTTGATTTTGACTGTTGAATTCCAGAATTGTGTGACGTGAACTACCAGAGCTCTATAGAACAATAATGAACAAAAAATATTACATAATTTTTTATAAATTTGTATGTTTTTTTTAGGAAGCATTTCATGCATGCTGTGATTTTGGGATGAGTGACAGCATCAGAATTGCAGGTGAATTTTCGGAAGAAAAACAGCCAGCACCATTAATACTGATCTGGCCATCCCTGTCTATGGGTCTGTGGCTGTCAAACACATCTAAATCAACTTATGCAGGTGGATGATTCTGTTTTAGTCCTGGGAGGAATTTGCTTTTAATTATTGGGTAGCATTTACCTTGCAGAGATTAAAATGGTTTAATTACGTTTTCAAAATCGCCACTCAAACACGGACACATGCTCTACATACAAATGCATCACACTGGATTTAATTTGACTTAAGCACCTGAGGGGAAAAATAGGGTCAGGTTATTCAGCACACATACTCTTTCATGTGCTCAAAATAATAAAACTGATAATCTATATCAAAATTATTCTGTTTGCTCAGGTTATGGAAAGTTGTGCATGTATGAGTGGCTGCATATGGGGAAGTGGTTTGGGATGGAGAAGGGTAGATCATATTTCTTTCCCCAGATGCTCATTTATATACAGCAAAGCAGAGGCACACACGTTGAGATAGAGGCATCCGTGAATATCTTGTAAACATCTCACCATGTCCTGAGGGCAAAACAAGCTCGGAAGAGGAGCTCTGCCTACCTGACGACAATGTCAAAACAACATACACAAGCGTAAAGTATTACCAGTTTGCACCTATCTGTAATTCTATGTTGTCCATAGGAGGACTTAAATGTTCCCTCTGCAGTATAAATAGCTTCTGATATCCATTAATTGACATACAGCAAAATTGAGACTTTAGAAGGAAAGTAAGTCTGTGCTGATATTGATATGTGCTGAATGCTTTATGGTGCTGCAAGAAAGCTGCTTTACCATGTCCCAATGCTCCCACCCACATGCAGCATTTCTCCTCTAATACTGGGTCCATACCACCTAATGGCACGGCTCTACATTGTTGTGGTTATGGCTTTTCCACTAGTACCTGGTATCTGGTACTAGTTACTTTTTTTCGTACCTCCTCAGCCCTGGTTCCAAGCGAGCTGAAGCGATACTAAAACGCAACATCAGCTGACGGCAACTGCCTCAATATTGTTTCACGAGAAAATGGTATCGCAGAAAACAATACCATGGTCTTCTTTCGCTCTGTGTGTGAAAAAAAAAGCCACAGAGCGAGCAACAAATACAGGATCGCTTCGGTCTCCTCCATTGTTTGTGATAGCAGTGTTGTTGTTGTTGTTCTTCTTCTTCTTCCCGGTTTTGTGTCGCATGTAAATGACATAATGGCAGTTTCGCGCTGCCATGTGACGACCCCGCCCACGCCGAGGAGGTACTATGAGGTACTCAGTTGTAATGGAAAAGCACCAAAACTGGGCTGTGCCGTGCCATACTGTACCATGCAGTGGAAGCGTCTTAAACTGACATCCATCAGTAATAAAAGAAAAAAAGAAAAAATACTATATGACAACAGAAGAAGAATACACAAAATTACCTTAAATGTAGCTTAAATGTTACCTTAAATAAAAGCTGAATCTATAGTTTTGGTTCCAAACTACTTCCTGTATGCCAGAAGAGTACAGATGCCAGTCACATAAACCTTGACGTGGCTAGACTTTTATCCCCCATTTCATATCTTTCTATTCCTTTGCGTCTGCCTCATTCCTGTTTTCTCTCACCATTTTGCAGACTTTGCAGACAAACGAAGCCTGGAGAGTTATGCAAGTGTGAATAATATCTATGTGCACACACCTGCAGCTGCTAATCTGCACACAGACATACATGTGCACCAAAATGCACCCTGGAGCTAATGCACACAATTATCCAGAGACAATGGAAACAAAGTCCTGAGCAGATTTCTAAGCAGCTTTATGTGACAGTGTCACATCTTTCTCAATACACTCTTCCTCCTCTTCCCCTCTCTTCTGCCCCCAGATCTTCCTCCAGAGAGAGACAGTTGGCTTTGGGTTGAAACAAGACAAAGAGAAATTCGAGATCTGAGCGGGAGATAAGCTGAGAGCCACAAAAAGAAAAGCTAGAGAAGGGTTGAGATAAAGAGTGAAGCAGCCCACTCTGTCTCTGTTTCCATGCAGTCTGTTGCAACATCTTGCAGTGGAGTCTATGACAACACATTCATTTGAGCTGCTTAGCACATTGATGCTAATTGCGGCTCTGAATTCATTTACTTTTAGTCTGCATATTTACCTCATCAATTCATGTCACATCACAGTGCTGAATCAGGCCAAATTAAGAATGTGACATTCACAGTTTAGTGGGGTGTGAGCTTACTGTCGACCCTGCCTGTTGCCAGTTTATCACTTTTTAATCACAAGGAGCCATATTAACTCATTGAGTGACAGCCGTTTTATGTAACATAAAGTGTCTTGTGCCAGCGTTTTTGCCCATTTTGAGTCATATTACATATTTCATATTATCATATTTTGTACTATGACTCTAAAAACACTGAATAGCTCAAATGACAGAATAGACTCTCTATTTAATCATGAAATAAACTGTTTTTACCTTGTTCCACTCTTGTTTTATGAGAGATAAATGGCCAATTCCACCTTAAACGCCATTTTTGTCCAGAATCCGTCCGTTTTGCTCTCCAATTGCGATCATCTCCACTTCCTGTGTTGATCTCTGTGGCGTATACCGTCTCTTTATGCTCCGACTACATCTCCCAGAAGCCCAAAATTACTCACAGGCTGTGGGAGATCGCGATCGGCGACCCTCTGCCGAAAAAACACTTTGACCTATTTGTACAGCGTGGCATTCAAGTGTCGGATTTTAAATGATGTTGAAATCAGTGGCACTCAAAAAGTTACTGTGTTAATCATGTTTATCCACTCACCATCATGTGGAAATAAATTCATTTTTAATCAATTTTTATGAATTCAAAAAGTATGCCAAAAATTGAAGCCAAACCTTGTGCTTGTGTGTGAACCTGAAAGTATTTTCAACTTCAAAAACTGTTTTCTTTTTGAATATTCTTTCACTAAGTTCTTATTCTTTTCATGTTTTTCCATTGGTCATAATAGTACATTATTTCAAAGATGTCTGCACCAGATGAAATCAATCAAAGATCACAAAATAAAAGTGCTGTGAGGTCAGATGATGCCAAAACACACATACTGTATCTTGCCAGCTTAATATGGCTCATTTCCATTTTGAAAGCTAACATACCAAGTGAATAATTTAAACACCTGTTATATTTCATAGTTTCACAAAAAACTAAAATAAGAGAAAGGAGACAAGATGGTTACTAGAGCACACTTGTTCCTAATGTAGCCTATCCATTCAAAGAGAGATAAGTGATTTAATTTCTTTCTTAAATTCTCTGCAGCTCTCTGAATGAAGAAAAAGTAGAGTAGTCCTTGTGTCACTCTCAGACATCAATGCCCCCATTAATTTCTATTTCAGTGGTCATTAAGCATTACAAAAGTAGGACAGTCATTCACAGAGATGGGGTTGCTATTTTTGACAGATTTTCTACAAAAGTCCTGCCTCCACAGACAATCGACAAAAAATCTGAAAGAGAACTACTTATACTAATGATTTTGAATGATATACCTTATGATTTTGACATCATGCCTTTGTTATTTTAACTTGCAGGGCCAGCGGGGCATTCATTTTAAAGTACACTTCCCTGCTGCTAAACATTATCATGTTAGGTAACTGTTAGCTCTGTTTGCACTGTTCTTGCCATTAGCGTCATTAGCTGCCAGTCGCTGTCTCAGCCATTGCCATGTTAAGAGCTGTAGCTATGCTTTGAACTATATAACAAGCACCTCTAAATCTAACTTATATTGTTAACAATGGAGTAAAATTGACAGGGGAGTGTGGTGGGGAACAAAAAAAAAATTGACTGAATACCAAGATGTCAATCAAGTTAAAGAAAATGGATTAGAAATGGCATGTATGATTTTTTTTTTTTTTTTTTTTTTTAATTATAGCAGCGTCTCTTTTGCCTCTTTTGCCTATTTTTTTCTGTGTGCCACGTGTGAATTTTATATATAAAGAGGACTAGGACGATAACCACATCACCGCAATACTGCGGTAAATGAGCTTGTTGTGTAGTTGGATCAGCTCAAAGTCAAATCACAAAGAAATGAATATGATTTCTCCGGTCACATCCACCCAACATGAACTGCACTCTGCAGAAAACCAAGACTAAAGACAAAGTTTTTCCAGTAGTTTTAGTGAACAGCATTTACACCACTGAGGTGGCTTCAGCTTATCAAATCAATCCTACTTAATCTATTTTATTAACTCTTTGAGTGTCATTGATGTGTATATACATGTCAAAGTGTTTTTTTCAGCAGCAGGCACAAGAGGCTCTCACACAACCTGAGCAAAACAAACAGAATGTGGTCAAAAACCAGTGTTTTTGGTGAAAGTGGCCTCTACTCTACTTCCCATAAAACAAGAATGTAACAAGGTAAAAACAAACATTTTTTTTCATTGTTACATCCCAAACGGGTGACAGGGAGTAAAAACTGATGTTAAGTGGTCTGCAGGAGGAGTGAGAGACACTGGCTGGCAATAGAGGATAAGGTAAGGTTTATTGATAATAAAACAAACACAGCGCAATGAACTGAACACAAGCTTGCACCAAAAGGCACAGGCCGCACAATAAGGATAAAGAAACCAAAGCAACAAAACTAACAGCAGCTAACTCAAACCCCACCTTCCAGGTAAACTGAAGGGGTACCCAACCACCACTCTCCTTTTTAGGCCCAAAAGGAGCAAACCTCACCAAAATAGAACTCACATTAGCACACCACACGGTCAGCTGTCAACAGGCAGAGAGAGCCTCCGTCGTCCTCTCTAGGCTTTTATACAGGGGGAGGAGCTGAGCAGAGTGAGTTCACCTGTGCTCACTCACTGGCACCAGAAACCCTGAAGGAAATAGAGAGGGGGGAAGGGGACAACACACCCGCACACAATATACTCTACGTAACACATAACATTCATGATGAAATAGAGAGTCTCTTCTTTCATTTGAGCCTATCTGTGTTTTCAGAGACATAGTACAAAATATTCTGTGGGTCTTGAAAAGTGACGCAAGGAGTCCAAAAACGCTGGCACAAGGCACTTTATGTTTTATAAAACGGCTGGCACTCAAAGAGTTGAAAGCTCTCTAAAAATGTAATACAGTACAGCAGCTGATGGATTGATTGATGAGAGAGGGGGCACTGCAAAGGAGATGAACAGATGAGGAGAAAGGAAGAACAGGGGGGAGACAAAATCAGAAACATGGAGGACAAGCAAAGAGATACAGTGAGTGGTTTGAAAATGTGCCCCATGCAGAGTTTGTGATGGACTATTACTGCATGGAGCACAGCTCATCCAGCAGGCAGACACTGAATCGAATCCGATATCCAACGCTACCAATGGAACTTCCACATAGCCAATTCTGTCTTTAGCAACACATTGAGATTTTCATTAAAGTGACACACGGAGACAGACTGGAACATCATCATCATTGCTAGTAACATTCCTGAAATACATTCTCTTTTTCATCTTCAGGTTCATAGAGACCAACCACCATCTTATGATATAGTTGTCACTGAAAGAAAACCCCAATATATATATATATATATATATATATATACATATATATATATATATATATATATATATATATATATATATATATGATGTAATGCATTGTAATTGATGTATGATTAATCTGATTAACTGAGGCTAAATATAAATACAACTCAAACAGTCAAGGGAAATATTAATAGATGAGGGCATCATTTTTCTACTCTCACTTGGACCAGCTAACTTCACCAACAGACACAAAAAAGTACAGTCTTAGCAGGAGGGAGTTTAATTGCTGCCACAAAGTGGACCCGAAGAAGAGCAATCAAAAGATCACTTTTTGAAAATATGCATATGCAGTACTTTGATGTGAAATTTGAATCACTACAAAACAGAGATGAACCATTAACTTTGATTTCTGACAGTAACCCCCTGTTGTGTTGGACTGCACAGATCAGTGAGCTGCTTATTAACCTTGGTAATGAAGTTCAGAGGCCTTGTAACTTACAGCTGAGGGTGTGTCACAGTGTATTTGTGTGTGACAGTGGGACACAGATTCATTTACATTTCAGTTCACTTAATGATTTGGACGCAAAATGTAATTCCACTAATTTGCCAAATGGGGTCACATATAGAAACACTGATGAAGGGCAAAGTCTGAACGCATTAACTGCTTATTGTTTGGGATTCCAGTGTATGTATATATGTGTATATACATACTGATACATGATGAAGCAAAGATTTTGGCCAATACACAACCTTACTTTTACATGTTGTTATAATGTTATATCCATCGTTTTATATATATATATATATATATATATATATATATATATATATATATATATATATATATATATATATATGTATGTGTTATATCTTATGGATACATATATTATATTATCTTTTGTTATATATACACCATATTGCCAAAAGTATTCGCTCACCTGCCTCTTGACTCGCATATGAACTTAAGTGATATCCCATTCCTATTCCTATGACGTCGGTCCACCCTTTGCAGCTATAACAGCTTCAACTCTTCTTTGAAGGCTGTCCACGAGGTTTAGGAGTGTGTTTATGGGAATTTTTGACCATTCTTCCAGAAGCATATTTGTGAGGTCACACACTGATGTTGGACGAGAAGGCCTGGCTCTCTAATTCATCCCAAAGGTGTTCTGTCGGGTTCAGGTCAGGACTCTGAGCAGGCCAGTCAAGTTCATCCACACCACACTCTGTCATCCATGTCTTTATGGACCTTGCTTTGTGCACTGGTGCACAGTCATGTTGGAAGAGGAAGGGGCCAGCTCCAAACTGTTCCCACAAAGTTGGGAGCATGGAATTGTCCAAAAAGTCTTGGTATGCTGAAGCATTCAGAGTTCCTTTCACTGGAACTAAGGGGCCAAAGCCCAGCTCCTGGAAAAAAACTCCACCAAATTTTACACTTGGCACAACGCAGTCTGACAAGTATCGTTCTTCTGGCAACCGCCAAACCCAGGCTCGTCCATCAGATTGCCAGATGGAGAAGCTTGATTCGTCTCTCCAGAGAAATGTCTCCACTGTTCTAGAATCCAGTGGCGGCGTGCTTTACACCACTGCATCCGACGCTTTGCATTGCACTTGGTGATGTATGGCTTGGATGCAGCTGCTCGGCCATGGAAACCCATTCCATGAAGCTCTCTGCAGACTGTTCTTGAGCTCATCTGAAGGCCACATGAAGTTTGGAGGTCTGTAGTGATTGAAAGAAAGTTGGTGACCTCTTCACACTACGCACTTCAGCATCCACTGACCCCGCTCTGTCAGTTTACGTGGTCTACCACTTTGTGGCTGAGTTGCTGTCGTTCCACAACACTTCCACGTTCTTATAATACAGCTGACAGTTGACTGTGGAATATTTAGGAGCGAGGAAATTTCATAACTGGATTTGTTGCACAGGTGGCATCCTATCACAGTTCCACGCTGGAATTCACTGAGCTCCTGAGAGCGACCCATTCTTTCACAAATGTTTGGAAAAGCAGTCTGCATGCCTAGGTGCTTGATTTTATACACCTGTGGCCATGGAAGTGATTGGAACACCTGATTCAGATTATTTGGATGGGTGAGCGAATACTTTGGCAAGATATATATACTGTATATATATATATATATATATATATATATATATATATATATATATATATATACAAGCTATTTTTTCTCTCTCTGATAATCACTGATGCGTGACAGCAATGATCTTTGTGTTTTGGCATTGGTGACGTAAGTAAATGCCATCAAAATGCTGTTTGGATGAAAGATAATTGAAATTCAAAGAGTGCATGATGTGTGGAGGAAGCTGGCTCTGTCAGTGCATCTCATTGTGCAGTCTGTTGCAGCATCTTGCAGTGGAGTCTATTAAGAGTCATTTATTTGGGCTGTATGGCAGATTGATGCTAATTGTACCTCTGAATCCATTTACTGTGAGAGAGAAAGACAGACAGAGAAAGTGAGAAGGTATTGAAAAAGTATCAAGTATCTACAGTAGGCAGAGCAGTAGTGCTCAGTATTAATTTTTAAGTTTTCAAAATAATTTAGATCACCGCAAGAACTTCCCTTCCATTACAACAAAGTTTGAAAGCAATATTAATAACAGAGAAGTTGCCTGTCAGTGTACAAGGTGAGCCATTTTGTACAAGGTGAGCCATTTTGTACAAGGTATGCCCTTTAAAACCTTTTCAAATTTGACCTTTAACAACAGTAAAACAGACACAATCGAGGCCACTAGGGACTTAGTGAGTCACCATGCAGAATGACACCTCCCAATACCATGTAGTATCCGAGCAAAAGACTGTATGAAGAAAACAAATAGTGTTCAAGTTTGTGTGGTTGGGAAACAGAAAAAAATGATTGACTGTGATAGAATATTTTCCTTAGAATGAAAATGGCAGACAGAAAGAAAAAAGAGACAGACGTATAGACAGACAAAACAAGCTATCCTATCTATCACATTTACAATGAGCCCAAAAGGTATTATTAGATGTCTGAACAGTGATTATCTTCCCAAAATATGCTGTCACTGAAAACTCTAAAGGCCCTAATATACATTAAAAAAAAAACAAAAATATAGTCAACTCACAAGTAGTTTGTTCTGTTTGTATCACATTAGTTAAATACAATTGGCTACCATGAACTCTTTCAGTGCTATTGATGTATTTCAACGTCATTTAAAATCCAACGCTTGAGTGCCATCGACGTGATAATTCGTCAAAGTGGTTTTTCAGCAGTGGTTTGCCGATTGTGGTCTCCTGCAGCCTGTGAGTAACATTGGGGCAAAACAGATTCTGGACAAAAATCACCCTTTATGGTGAAAGTGGCCTCTACTCTACCTCTGATAAAACAAGAACAGAACAAGGTAAAAACAAACCTTTTTTGATGATGAAATAGTCTCTTCTTTTATTTAAGCGATTCTTTATTTTTGGAGTCATAGTACAAAATAATGGGTCATGAAATATGGCTCTCAATGGGCAAAAATGCTGGAACAAGTCACTTTATGTTTTTTTTAAAAAATGGCTTGCACTCAAAGAGTTAAACATAGTCACTGGACAATAAGTATTTTAAACATTGGCTGCAAAACAATAATAGTAAACATACATATGTTATCAATGCCACTGGCATGGCTGACCACTGGGTCCTGGAGGACTGATCAACACAGACTGTTTGACAGATAAAGCGACAGTATGGTTTCACCAAGGAAGCATTTGTCTTTGAGTGTAGCATGACTGACAGCTGTCGGGAAAGCTGTGCTGTCTCTGCTGTTTGAAGCCTTTGTTGTCATTACTGTTGAGCATCAGCAATTAAAATGCCAGTCACCATCAATCAGTCATTTATAGCCAATCTATCGATGTGTATCGTATAGTTGTGCTGTGCTGTGAATAACTGTTCATGAAATCCCTTAAATAATTTAATTTAATAGTTTACTATGTGCACTATTTCTGTTTCATTTTTTTTCCGTCTTGTTCGAATGTTTTAAAATTATACTGTTACTTTATACTATATTATATCAGATTCAACATGTTTACTACTATTGATATTTGCCTACTATTACCACTGTTGACTAGTTGTTTTAAAGCATTTATTTTTCTACAAAGTATTTTCTTGTTTACTGATGTTCGCTGATTTTTTTTTTGTTATAAAGCCCCTTATGCTGATGCACCATCTCCTTCCTACTGTAACATGTAAATTTCCCCGTTGGCGGGATGAATAAAGGTTCATCCCATCTTATCTTAACAGTGGGCATAGGAAATGGTTGATGAATTTGAAGAATTGACAGAAATTGAAAAAGGCCCTTCAGGTCAAGAGGCACTTGTTGGAAGCCATAATGGTCCTCTGAAAAGTAATTATTAAGACGTAACCTTTTCAACCTAAACAGAGTTGAAGTTTTATTGGCTTGAACACCATGGCCCTGGTTTTGTGTCATCGTTATCCTGCTACCTGTGTCCACTTGAAATAATGTAGAGCAGTTTGAACTTCTTCAGCAGCCATCGGAAGAGGGGCACAGATCTCTAAGCCAGCACACAGATGCATCAAATCATCAAAATGCTTCAGCCAAGAGGTTCCACAACGTGCTGGCAAGATAAATGATTCTCGTAAGCTCTCCAGGTTGCATCTCCCAGTTAACGGTTCATCCCTAAAGTCAAGTCTGCGACCTAAGGGTCCATCCCTCTCCTGCACAAAAGCCACTCATGATCTTTAAGCCATAAGTGTGCACAAGTGTGTTCCTCCTGCAGAGGTACTGTATTATGAGGATGTGTCAGAGGTCAGCTTGTATGCTGCACAGAAGTATGCCTGTGATAAGCACTTCAGCTTCATCGTCATCTTGTGATCAATGTTGCACTGAGGACTATTAGAGCCTATTGTTCCCCCTATCTTTTTTTTTATTTCACCTTGTTGTGTACTTTCATCACTGTCAGGCAAGCTGCTAAATATTTTTTAGAAACTCCAGGTTGTCCTTGCCTAAATGCTGTCATATGCAATGATGGATGAGGCTGCTTCCTAATAGGTTTACTTAGTTCAAATTGCAAAATCAGGTGCTGCCATTAATCTCTGTAAGGCCCCATCCAGTTGATTTGTTCACCCATAGAGTATTATTCAGCAGGGCAGTGTTCTTGGTTGTCTACTTAAAGCACCTAGGATAGACAGTGAGATATTAATTTACTTCCAGTAGTCTCCTCTGTAAGATTGCCCCAGGCATTCATCAGAGACTCCAGGAAGTCACACTTTTTTTTGCTGGTTACACAAGCAAGGCAGATTTTGTTACATTTGGATACAGACAGCCAGCTAAACTAAGCTAAGCAAACAGTCTCCTAGTTCAGCCTGGTTGTATGACAGGGCATGACATTATAATACACAAGTGTATTTAGTAAGCTACTTTAGTGACATCCATGTTTTTTGCATGCCATTGCATTTCAACGTTATTTAAAATCTGACGCTTGAGTGCTATCGACATAATAATACGTCAAATTGTTTTTTTTTCCACAGCCTGTGAGTAATGTTGGGCTTCTGGGAGATGTAGTCGGGACATAAAACGATGGTGTATGCCACATAGATCAAAGCAGGAAGTGGAGACGATTAGACAAGATGAGAGAGCAAAAGGGACGGATTCTGGATAAAAAGTGGCGTTTTTGGTGACAGTGTCCTCTACTCTACCTCTGATAAAACAAGAATGGAACAAGGTAAAAACAAACATTTTTTCATGATGACCTAGAGAGTCTCTTCTTTCATTTGAGCTATTCAGTGTTTTCAGAGACATAGTCTTGAAATATGACTCAAAATGGGTAAAAATGCCGGCACAAGGCACTCTCAGTTTTATAAAACAGCGGGCAGTCAAAGAGTTAAAAAGGGCAAATTTATTACGTTTTCACTCATTATTACATTATTGGCTTCAACACATAATAAAAACTTTTCAAAGTCATAGTACAAAATATTCTGTGGGTCTAGAACTATGACTCAAAATGGGCAAAAACACTGGAACAAGACACTTTCTGTTTTATAAAACCTCTGGCACTCAATGAGTTAAGTTACATCTGTAAACATTTTTAGGCCATTTTTCCTAAACCTAACTCTGAAATTTTATTGCCCTCTGCTGGTACTGCACCCTCAGTCTGCTTCAAATCTAACACTGAGTAAAGACGTTAATCTGCACATTTTCCAAAATATAAAGAATGTACAGTAGTCGGTCCAGCCTGTTTGACACTTGTTGATTCCACACAGATGAAACAATATAACACTGCTTTATGAAACAATGCTTTGTGTACAGAACACAAGTCTGTTCTGGAGTATCTTCATCATTTGTACCAATCTGTCTGTTAGCTAGAATGCTGCTGTGCCTTAGCCTGTACGCTCACTCTCTTTATTAACAGTGGTTTGTCAGAATAAAATCGATTCAACATTCAAACAAAGATGCAGGGGTTCAGTAAAACAAAATATTTTGTTTGCTTGAGTTTGTCTGCAAAGGTCAAAGAACGAATGAGGCAGACAAACAACAAACTGTGCTTCAAATTTTAGACAGAAAATTCAATGGTTGAACAATCTTGTCTTTTTTTTCAGGGGGAGGGAAGAACCCTGAAGAGCCTATTTATTCAGACAGAATACTTTTTAGACAGGCTGGTAGCCAGTACAATCATCAAACAGACACCAGATTTGTTTGTCAGATTTCAACAAATATAACAAAAACTGAATCGTCGTTGCATCGTCTGCATTATGCAATTATCTCTGATCTCTTATTTCTTTATGTAGTGATTCTTTCAATTACAATTTAAATTTTTAATGAGTTTATTCCTCTTCCCCACATCTTACTCAATTATTTATGAACAGTATTTTACAGTTTGCACTCATACCTCTGTTTTATGCACTAGTTAACTTGTCCTCTAGCTTACAATTTATGTACTAGTTAACTAGTGACCTTAAATAAAAAAAATGACTAGTTAGCTAGTTAACAACTTTAAAATGCATGCACTGGTTCGCTAGCTAGCTAACTAGTTAACTAGCTGCTTATTTTTCCTTACACTAGTAAGCTAGTATACACTTTAAGACCCAGTAATTGACTAGTGCAGCTGCAAATAGGTTTACTAGTCAGCTAGTAGATATCTTTATTAGTTAACTATTAAAAATTTGGGGTCCAACTACTTCACTAGTAAGGGCAAAAAAGGCTTTAACTAGTTCACTAACATGTTGGCCTTCATCAGTTAACTAGTTATGTACAATTTATGCACTACTTAACAAGTGACCTTAAATAAAGATTGACTAGTTAACATGTCAGAGTTTTTGTAGCTCACTAGTGAATTAGTGTGTGATTTTGACATGTGATATCACGGATATTGAATAAATATGCACTCGCCTTTCCATACAGGAGACTATTTTACCATCAGAGGTAAAACTTGAGCAATAGAGAGGTGAGGAGGAAAGAGATTAGAAGAGAATTTCCACTGGTTTAATTCTCATCTTTCTTATCCTGTAATGACCCCGCTGCCTCTCTTATCTCTGCCAGTTTGGTTATGAATATAGACAGACCTTTAATCACAGCCTTATGTATTAAATAAAATATAATGTTCATCAACCCAGTGTAGTGATAATAACATCAGAGTAGTGGCTCAGACTAAAAGCTTCTGCACTCTCCACAGCGATGTATTTTAATGTGATTAGCACCGTCACCTTGTAGCAGAAATGTCATCTTGTTTGTGTTTAAAGCATTATGATAGGTTGGCAACCTTTTGCCCAGTGCATATATTTCGTTTAAACTTGATTTATTTACACAAACTCACAGATGCCTTGTCTGCTGCCACTGGCTTTCACACTTATGTTCAACACTGTGCAGACCCAGGCTGTTATTTCCAAAGGGCAGCAGCATGATCTATCACTTTGACCTGTAAATATATTGATCTCCACAACAGAAAAAAGGTGAAAAAGTTTGTCATTGCCTTATTATTGTACTTTCCATTCATGCACTCATGTTAGCCAACTAAAATGTTCTTCATGGTTTGTTTCATTACTTATTTGCTATAGAGGATTTGTTCTATGACAGTTGTCCATCTCAAACTAAGGTGAAGTGAGCTGACTCACCCATTCCTGTTCTTCTTTCTCCCACTCACTGCCTCTTCTGTCTCTGGCTTTTTTCTTCTCTGATATCCAGTGAAGACACAGCGAGTCTGCAGTATGCCAAGATTGAAGCTCTGTAAAACTGTGATCACCATGCTTGGTTGTTCACCTTTTTTTCCCACGCTACATTTTTGTACTGAGTTAGCATCCCCTCTTGAATATCGTAAGAGTTGGAATTCTGTGGAATGTTACAGAAACTTCATACACCAGCAGTACAACAGAGCTCACTGTAGACTAAACAAGGTTTGAAGGTTTATGACCACCAGTGACATTATCTGTTATGTTATGCAATATTTTATGTTTTCTCCTGGATTAGGGTTTTAATGGTAAACTGTTGAGATTGATGGGTAGGTCCAAAAACACTAGACACCCAGGAGGTCAAGTCAAGTCAATAGAGACCACAATCAAGTCAATAGAGGTCAGGATCTACAACAGTAGACCAGACCCAAGGTGCAGGCTGTGTAAGGAGGCCCCTGAGACAGCCCAGCTCATAGTAGCGGGCTGTAGCGGGATGTAGCTGGATTAGCACATATGGAGAGGCACAACCAAGTGGCTGTGATAGTGTACAGGAACATCTGTACCCAGTATGAGCTAGAAGTACCAAAATCCCAATGGGACATACCACCAAAGGTGGTTGAGAACAACAGGGCTAAGGTCCTGTGGGACTTCAGCATCCAGACTGACAAACAGCTCCTGGCTAACCAACCGGACATAGTGGTGGTGGAGAAAGAGCAGCAGAGGGCAGTGGTGATAGATGTGGCGGTACCAGCTGATGTCAACATCAGGAAGACAGAGCATGAAAAGGTTGAGAAGTACCAAGGGTTGAAAGAACAGCTGGAACAGTTGTGGAAGGTGAAGGCCAACGTGGTCCCTGTGGTGGTAGGAGCACTCTGGGCGATGACCCCCAAACTGGGAAAGTGGCTCCAACAGATTCCAGGAACAACATCTGAAGCCTCAGTCCAGAAGAGCGCAGTCTCAGGAACAGTGAAGATACTGCGCAGAACCCTCAAACTCCCAGGACTCTGGTAGAGGACCTGAGCTTGAGGATGACACGGATACCACCCTACGAGGGTGAGAAGAGCATTTTTTTTCAAGTCAATTTTATTTGTATAGCCCAATATCACAAATTATGAGTTTGCCTCAGAGGGCTTTATAATCTGTACAGGATATGACACCCTCTGTCCTTTACAAACAACCCTCACTTCGACTTAGGGAAAACTCCCCCAAAAAAAACCTTTGAGCAGGAAAAAATAAATGGTAGAAACTTCAGGAAGAGCAAAAGAGGAGGGATCCCTCTTCAGGATAACCAGACATGCAATAGATTTCATACAACTTATTTGTTGTATAGCTTCCACACTTGAGTAACACCCCTTCCATAGTTATTTTAACTTAAACATAATCTTTTCCTAAACCTAACCAAATGGTTTTGCTGCTGGAAGCTAACTAATATGTTTTGTGTGGTGACAGAAGTTTATTTTGAAAAGTATATAATATATCTCTGTCTTTATGCTTGTCTTTATACTCCATGCTCTTTAGGTGACCCTATAATCATGGTCTGTCAAAAACACTCTGCATGGAACTATCCAAAGAATAATTCTGTCTCTTTCCTCTTCTTTTATCTTGTCTCTCTGACCCTCGTTTCTCTCTGGAAATGTTTTGGGGCTTACAATGCACCGGCCTCGCCCCTCTGAGCCTCTTTGAGAAACTCTGAATTTGTTGCTCATATCGGAGCGTGGAAGCCGAGTTTATTAGTAATGCCAGCCTTGTTGTTGTTGCCACGGAACGAATAAGAGGCTTGCAGGGGAGGCTTATCTGTCAGGGTGCACACACATCACAATACAGAAGCACACAATCGATACAAGGCAAATATGTTTCCGCACACTGACAAAGCCCATGTGTGCATGCATGTAAGCTCAGATAGTAACACTTACTTTGAGGCACATATAACATACATTAATGAAGGCACACTCATAAACGTACATGCACACAAGCTCTCTTTGGTCATGCTGAAGTGTAAACAAGGAGAAGACGGTTTCAGAGTGATTGTGGCCTTGTCTTGTTTGGTGCTGCATGAATAAGAGGCTTGCAGG
Organism: Synanceia verrucosa; assembly: GCA_029721515.1. Lineage (NCBI taxonomy): Eukaryota > Metazoa > Chordata > Actinopteri > Perciformes > Synanceiidae > Synanceia > Synanceia verrucosa. The sequence goes on along the minus strand of CM056560.1, from coordinate 4,539,983 downwards.
AAGTCTTATCTGTTTGGCAGTGCACACACACACACATATACACACACACTCACACTTTTAGCAGCCTTATCAGACTCAGGGTAGATAACATGGTGGGCAGAGAGTAAGGAGCAGATTTCACCATGAATGGAACATGTACCTGGCTTAGGAAACTACTCAGACAGCCAAAGACACACATGCTTAGTTCCCTAGGTTACAGAGCAGATGTTATGACCTGAAGCACTGTCGCAAGACAAAGCGAACACGACTAACAGCGCTGCTGGCCCAGTGATATGTATGCAAAGAGAAAGACATATGGCGGAGCTGACTGATAATGAGAGGAATGTTTGGGGGGAAATTCATCACGCTCAGATGATAGCAATCTGTTTACAAAACTGGCAGCAGTTAAAAGTCAATTAATCAGCTGAAATTGGCTCCTATAAAAATACAACTCATGCTATATTTTGAAATATGCTGAAGTTGAACTTAAGTGAAAATATTTGTTTTGCTGCAGTGTTGCTTTGGTCTATCGACTTGCATACTTATACAGCAGTGTCAAAAGAGTAAATTTCTTCTTATTTTTATACTGATTTTTATTCTTGTGCACTGAAAAAGGAGACGCTCTACACTTTCATTGCAAAAATATCAACAAGGCAATATATATTGTGATACTTCTTCTTTTGATATAATATTGATTTTTAATTTCTTAATATTGATTCCCCCCAAAAAAGTGTGTGAAGTAAAATATGTGAATATATGTAATATATGACTTTTGTATTGTACTTGTATTTTAAGCTGCATTTTAAAATTCTCAGTGATCTATGTAAAATTTCACAATATATCGCAATATCACAATGCTGCAATAATGTATCGTATCGTGACTCAAGTATTGTGACATGCATGGTATTGTGAAGTCCTTGCCAATTCCCACCCCTATTCATTGCACAATTGTATAATGACAGCAAAGGGCATTCTATTCTATTCTAATTTAATTGAGGCAATGTGTTGTGTAGGCAGGTACTGAAGTGACTTTCACTTTTGCTTCATCCTGGTTCCTGAAAGTAAATGTCTGATTCATTTTTTCCCATTGACATGTCACACATGGAATAATTAATACAAAAGATGAAGAGTTGCATTACAAAGTATTGTCTTCACTCCATCTTATCCATCACAAAAGTAGCCAAAGCTCAGGTATTCTAATTCTTAGACCCATTTGATCTGTCAGAAAACATATAATTGGAAAAAAAAACACATACTGAAGAAAACATTTTATTAACATATTAATATTGAATTTAGAAATTAATTTAATTTCCAATATGTTATGGCCCTAATGTGAAAGTTTTCAGCACATCTGCTGGCAACGCTCAGTCTATCATTGACATTAACCTAGAAGCTCAAAGTGTGGAAACTGCTTCTACCAATGTGTCCAAAAACATGGAGAAAAATGAGGGAGATTTCAGATTGACTGATATTCCTATTTAAAGTGAGTGTTGTATAACGTAGGCTTTTAGTTTCACTGTGGTGGTGCAAAGACAACTCTGAGGTCCTGCCTTATTGTGTGTGTGTGTGTGTGTGTGTGTGTGTGTGTGTGGATGGAGAGAACTTTCTCAGCCTCATTATTTTAGAACAAAGATGACTGTCAGAGCTGCCAAAACTTGGCTGTTAATGAACCTCATATTGTATCTGTAGATGCTTCATGTTCTGCAGATGACTGTCGGTGTTAAGTGCTTTACCAGTGGAGGTATATTTTGCATGTGGTTGCAGCTTAACAGATAAAGACTTTATTTTATGATGATTATGACGATGATGTCATTGCTATAATCAGAGGTCAGGTCTGTTCTAAAGCATGTTGGATGTTTCCAGTGCTTATACACATACTAGTGGCCAATGCATACATTTTTAGCAGCATGTCTTTTTATATTGTTTCCCATATGGTTTTAGGGATGTGGCTTAGCTCTTCTTGTCCTCTTTGGAGTAATGCTCTTCTATAACTCCACATATTGTCAGCAAAGTGTTGAAACAGAGCAAATTATCTCCTGACACAATGAGGGTACAGAAGAGCCCAACACAGTAGGCTGCAATTAGCTGTTACACCGAGCATACTGATGTTCGATCATTTGTAATTTTCAGTTTTGTGCTCGTCTGATTTAATTCACTCATTCTTGAAAAGCACCAGTGCAGTGTTGGAGGAATGAGAGTGCTGTCCATGGTGCTGGCCAGTTCGTATCAGGCTCTCTAAAATGAATCTTGATTGCAGATGTAAAACCTCACTCTGATCACTCTGCATGTGCTGGCATTACGTCCAAGATGCTTATCTTCTAGTTTTTAGCTCTCATTAACTCAAATAAGGACAATGAGATATTATTATTATTAGTCAAAATCAAATCAAACTCTATTTGTATGGCATTTTTCATACATTAAGATGCCTCACAGAGACTAAAAACAACAATGGAAAAATAATAAAGTATGTATATGCACACATGCACACGCATGCACACACTTAGGCATGAAGACCTTAAATGAGGAAAAAGCCACCTTTGGAAAACACTGGAGCTATTAAATAAATAGATAAATGAGTAAATAATTGTCTAAATAAATTAACTAATGAATTAATATGTAAGTAAATAAATAAATAAAAAATATATGGATTAATAATAGAAGTAATTTAAAAACCTCAACAGGAAGAATATAAAATAGAAGAGATCAGTCAAAATCCTGATTGAAAAGGTCTGGCTCTGTGTTAGTAAAGCACAGTTTTGCCTACCAGCATTCAGTGTCACAGTTTGTTTTGTGTGTTGTTGCCAATTAACTGAAAAGTCCATAATAACACTGATGTGTTCAGAGTTATGAAAGCAGAATGACTACAGACCAGAATAAAACTGTGTAATCAGAATGACCCTAAGGAAAGCAAAAATTAGAATAAAATCCTCGACTAATAGAGTTTGCCCTCTGTTTCCTCTCACGATATGCTGAGTTTATGGATAATATGACATCATATGTTGACTGTGAGAAAAGCCTCATCATTACAAGTAACCTTTAGTCACTTAGGTTTTAAGTGATGGGCTGCAAATGTTCCGAAACTGAGCACTTTGTTTTCAGTGTTCTTATCATTAAACAAATCGTGCTTCAATGTGATGTAAATATCTTTAAATATTCTTGCGTATTTAATTTTGTAATGCCATAATATTCTGGATAACGGTTGCCAATAACTAGATTAATGTCAACTAATCTAGACACTTGTTGAATTTTATAAACATGTTGAGGGATAATCTGTTTTACTGACTCTTAAAGTTGCAACACGTCACATACAGCATTTTCCTGTTTGTTGCCTTTGGCTAACCGCCCAAATGTGGGGGGAATAATGTGCTGACAATCCCCAAAAATATTGGTGTTATTTAGTGTATATTTTTTTCTTTTTTTTTCAAGTTTATGGACACAAGTGCTCTGGGTGCTGAAATCATCTTAAGGCTAAGATGATAGCAAAATCCATTTTATGAGCCCTCTTAATCTTGAGAGGTGTTTCCCAAAAGCATTGTAACTGGATGCGACTGTAGATCAATGTGTGAAACCACAAACTCCATGTTCGATCTTCCTCATAATCACCTCTCTATTTGCTGATATTCCACTTCCTTTTGTCATTCTTTTTGGCATTTTCTGCATCTTCTCATTTTTATTGCACGTCTACTACAGATACGGTGACATTCACAATAGATGACATGCATATTTATGAAACTTATAAGAACCGTTGCCGCTTGATTTTTAATATGTGCATAAGAGAAACAACTGCCTGGAGCAGTGACAGGATTGATCAAAGTTTGCTCTCTTTAACTGGCTTTCACCCAGTTACATGAATCATAAAAGGCAGCGAGCTGAAAGCTGTTGACTGCATCTCACGCTCAAAAATTATAGGCCTGAATTACACCTTCTGTGGTTTATATTGTGATTTACCTCGTGTAAAACACAAGCACTACAGCTAGTCTCCACTGGTGTTTATTGGGTTTAGTTTCTCTCACTGAATAGCTGGACGGGGACATCTGGTGAGGCTACTATTGTTTCCCCTCAACATTTCTGAGCAATTACATGCTCTGAATGTTATTTTGGAGGGCATTACATCTCCACTAAGGGAAAAATGAATGTGTAGGTAATAGATGCAATGGAAAAATTCCTGGGCTGAGGCTTTAAGTCACTGCTGAGTGTGTACTTTCCTGACCACTCATCTGTGTGCAAAAGGATTTCAGCCAATATGACCTGCTGCCGTCTGCAATAGCCATAACAGCTAATCAATAGCCTGATCCACAGTGACAGAGGGTTAAAGCTTCAGCGGCTTATGTTGATACTGACAGTGCCTTTGTGCTTCCATCTTGAGCTTTTTGACTCGGTGGCATACGTTATGACACAAACACTATAAGGGTTTGGGATTTTATAGCTACAGTGGTAGCTGGTTCTATGAGAGAGAACAGTGTCAAACCCAACCAAGTGGTGAGAATTCATAAGATTAGCTCTGGGTTGACAACTGCAAGTTTTTAACAAAATTATGATTCGATGACAAATTATCAATGTTCTAAGAAAACATTTTGAAATTATAAAATTGTAGGTAGATTTCAGGACTTACTGGTACAATGTCTGGCTTTCTGATCACTGATCCAAGTCACACTGTTGGGATTTCTACCTAGCAATCCAATTATTTCAGTCTTACCACCATTTCCCCTGATGATTGGACGATCAATGCACTGATCAGCGCCACTGGAAAGCACACGATTTTAGTGACTTAGTGTGTCAAGAGCATTGGTCAGTGACGGGTCGTGACATTGTGCTTGTTAAAGACAAGTCCCTTGTTATAAATCTTAAAATGTACGTTAGAATGATTTTAGGTTTATAAAAGAGGAAATCTCTCCAGTGATCTATCTGTAGAGGCAAGGATCTCTTTCCATTGATATAGGCAGATTTTCGAAAGAAAGATACAGTTTGAGGATGAAGTATGTGCTGAGAGTCTGCTTTAAATGCAGTCATTATCTGGAGAGGAATCTTGTGAGACAGTTTCTGTCCCATAAATTCCCCCCGTAACAGATACCTCGAATTAAAAGGGAAGAACTCCTGCTGTATATTTTACTGCTCTGAGCTCCTAGGCATATCATCTGTGAGTTCTGACTCTGGGTCACTACATATATATACATATATATATATATATATATATATATATATATATATGTGTGTGTATATATGTGTGTGTGTGTGTGTGTATATATATATATACATATATAGATCAGTAAGTTAAAGAGCCAGTGGTGTAGACTGTAGCTCTAGATCTGGTGGCATCCAGCTGCGAGGTTGCAGATTGCAATCAACTGAGACTTGTTGAGGATAACATGAAAACACAAATGACCTTATCTAGTGCTGGTAGGGGCGAGATTAAATCGTGATGATATTTCTCGTTGAAATGAAAAGATGTCTCGTGAGAAGAGAGCAGAAAGAAACCTATCACTTTGAACTACCCAAGCTTCTATCAGTGACCTGTGGGTGGCAGTAATGAGCCTTTGACATGTCTGGTTTGCCAGAAACTGATAAGACAAAGGAGAAGGAAAGCAGCAACTGTAGAACTTTAGGAAAGTTAGAAAGATATTGGCAGATTCCAGATCAGACTTCCTAGATCAATACGTCAAATACAGTTTGATCTAAAGATGCAAAGAAATGCATTTCTGATATGTTGATGAAGCACATGATGAGCTACAACCATATTTTTTCCGAAACAATGTGTCCCTGGTGCTCCACAGAAAACATTGCTCCAAATGGGCACCAGCCATTGTGGAGACAGGGCAGGGACCGTCTACAAAGTGCAACACCAGAAACAAAAAGCATTCCCATTATAAATGCTGTAGCATCACCACATTCAGCTCAGACACGTCTCACCTCATGCTGCTGATACTGACACTGACTTTGACAAAAAAGTTTTAACGTATTTTTTTATGAATTATTTAAGAGGTAGAGTAACATAGTCATAGTTAAATGGCTGTTTGTCCAGTCATATATTTCTGTCATTTTAGTTTTCTGAAAAGTAATATACTCGTGAGCTGAGTGTATCGTCACACCGCTAAGTGCTGGTGTTTGGTTTGTTCTTTCTGGGCTACTGTAGAAACATAGCCGTTAGCTCGCCAGCTGCAGCAATTCAACAGTTGGCCTTTGAGTCATCACCAAGCTTTAACCTTCACCTAGCTTGTGTGGATAAGCCGATCATGCTTTGGCAAGGAAAAATAATGTAAGTAATTAAAAACATATTTCAAAACATAACCAACATTATCTCTAGCAGAAATGAGCACTAAGTGGCTGCTATCACCTATCGAGCCCCTACAACGTCTGCTGGTACCTTCATGCTATTGCACTGTGAAAAAATACCAGCAGCATGTATTGCACCCAAATGTCCCATAACCGTAGCAAAGTGGTATTTCGGGATCGATTACTTCATTGAATCACGACACAAAAAAACAGATGGGCTTGATTAGGCTTTCATTAGTTTACCAATTGTTGATTACCCACATTTATGATCATTCAGTGAACAAATGAATAGTGATTTCAGTAGGGAGCTATCCCTTCAGCCACCTGACAATGTCTCAATGACTTAAACAGCTGTTAAGAGCTAATCAATAAACTGATTGGCAGCAGCAGTAGCCTGAAGGTTAGCTTACAACGGTTTATTGTCGGGACCAATCTTTCTTTGTCACATGGGGATGGCTGGGGCTCAGACTGGACATGTTGGTTCTAGTGATTGGATGACTAGATTGGTGCTATACAAGGACAATCCATTTACATTTAGCTCAATTTAGATCACTTTCTGCAGAAAAATGACCAAACTAGCATGCATGTATCATACTATTATGAACCAAAGAATAAAAATTCCACTAATTTTAGTGATGTAGTCTAGCTCGAGCATCAAGGAAGGTGATAGGTAGGCAGACTCAGGCAAAACGCAAAAAAAACAAAAAAACAAAAACAAAAAAACAACTAAACTACAAAGCAAATAACTGAAGTAAATTAACTCATTTCATCTCAAAAGGGCACATGTTCCTGGCAGCATGCCCTATGAGTAATTGACAATTAGTCTGCTTCAACCAGTACCAACACAAAGGAGGATGAAATACATAATCACCCTAACACAAGGAAATCAAACCCCTCTACTTAGTTCAGCCCTGTGATGTCAATGATGACATCATCCAATACATTTAAAATAAGGAAGTGCTGGGTGTCCCCCTCCCAAATGCTCCTGCATGCTGGGTCTGAACAAAGGAATTAACAAAGATAAGTATAGATAAAGGAAGAAACAATTTATCTATGTTCAAATCTGCAAACCAAAAAAGGTGATTGAACCCATTTTAAGAGTGTGTGTTTGCTTTACCTTAATCATGCTTTGATGTAAACTGCAACATAACATGAACACAAACAAACCCAGGATAGTATGTGGTGTAATGTTACGATGGCGATGGTAAATTAACTCATTGAGTGCCACCCCTTTTATAAAACAGAAAGTGCCTTGTGCCAGTGTTTTTGGCCATTTTGAGTCATCTTTCATGATACACAGAATATTTTGTTCTATGTCTCTGAAAACACTGAATAGCTCATATGAAAGAAGAGACTCTCTATTTCATCATGAAAAAAAATGTTTGTTTTTACCTTGTTCCATTCTTGTTTTATCACAGGTAGAGTAGAGGCCACTTTCACCAAAATCACCACTTTTTGTTCAGAATCTGTTTTGTTCTCTAATCTCGATCGTCTCCACTTCCTGCTTTGATCTCTGTGGTGTATACTGTCTCTTTATGGTCAGACTACAAATCCCAGATACGTTTATGCCACTTAAGTGTTCTACTTTAAAGGATGTTAATATACACCTTCAGTACTCAAAGAGTTAAAGTAAAATGAACACATGTAGAAATAATGTGGTGTGCTGTGTATAGTGAGCCTATAGGGGACAAGTGGTGAGAGAAGATGCATTCTCACCCACTCTGTCACAGGGTGTTTAAAGTAGTGTTTTAAATACCGTGCTTCATGTGATAATTGATTGCTGTTTAATCCCACAAGATACACACTAACCAAACTTCAATTTAATATTTATAATATTAGACTGTCAAAGAATTTGGGCTTTTTATATCAAAGGTGAACCACGTCCATTTCAAAATCCATATATGCTACGGCCTGATCAAAAAATCAGAGCATTGAAATCAAAACTTGAGCACACTACGATAGAAGACGCTCATTTAGGTAACGGCCTGCTGACTTCACCCTCCTGGTCCAGATTCTCCCAGTCTGTGCTTCAACAAACCCCCATCAGGCTTATCAGTGTCTTGCAGAAAACCCATATCTCCAATTTAGTCTTTTATGACACTGAGAGCTGCTACGGTCCCTCAGAGGCATCAGTTCAATAAACTCCTGTGAACTCCTGAGTCTGATATCAGATGTGACCTTAACTTTAAAAAAAATCCACCTTAAAAAAAACTCTAAAATATTATTAAAGTTGTAGAAACATCAAATCGTCGTTTAAATTCATTTAAATGATGGCTGCTTTAATTTATTTAAAAAAAAACCCAATTCCTTTAAAACGCCTTTCTTTGTCATGAAAAAAATAATAATTTAATAAGAATATCACACTATGATATGTTGTTAATTTTAGAACTATGAATGTCAAATTATTTAATTTAATAAATTATTATCATTTAGTTGCTATTTTGCTTTTTTAGTCATGCGGTGTTGTCCTATTGATGAAGCCCATTCATAAACTGTATGGATTTTGTTCCTGTAGTGCTCCTGCTCTCTGATCTGGTTTTCATTTTTCTGCAAAACAGCATCATAGCAGCTCAGAGAAACACCCTCACAAAAGCCAAAGTATGATTGAAGAAATATGTAATTATGTGTTTTAGGGTGTGCAGTTATGAGTCAAATGAGATTAAATAGATCCGAGAAAAATGTCATTTTCTCCTCAATTTCTCGCACCCTCTAGTTTTATTGACGATGTGTGGAATGAATAGTGAGCAGAAATGCAGGAAGAAAAGTCAGAGCACCCTCACTGACCAATGATAGGCTCTTTATTAACATTATATTAATGTTCATAATGCTGCTTTCGTGGTGTTTTCTGCGAGATGGACACGCAGAGGTGCCACAGAGCGCGACAGGCTTCTCTACAACTTCCATGCACAAGGCTTAAAGTCAAGTTACATCTGGTTGTCAAGCCGCATTTCCGGAAATGAGGTGATGTTTGCTTCAAAATAAAAGCATCTTGTACAGTAGGTTGACACCAGCTGCCACCCTCTCTATGTGCATTCTGATTAGAGGATATAGTCAGGTTAATGTATTAAAAGATAAATCTAATATACCAGGCAGCGCTCAGTGATGCAGTGGATAGTGCTGTTGCTTCACAGCAAAAAGGTCACAGGGTCAAAAATCTGTAGGTGTGGATTTTATAGGCTCTCCATCTTCCTTCCACTCTCCAAAGACAGACAGGTTTGGCTGATTAGTGAATAAATTGTGAGTGTTGGCCCTGTGATGGGGGTGGCATGGTGGTGTCGTGGTTAGCACTGTCGCCTCACAGCAAGAAGGTACCGGGTTCGATTCCCGGCCTGGGACCTTTCTGTGTGGAGTTTGCATGTTCTCCCCGGGGCATGTTCCTCCCACCATCCAAAAACATGCATGGGGATGGGGATTAGGTTAATTGGCTAATTTAAATTGACCGTAGATGTGAATGTGAGTGTGAGTGGTTGTCTGTCTCTATGTGTCCTGTGATGAACAGGAGACTTGTCCAGGGTGTACCCTGCCTTTCACTCTAAGACAGCTGGGATAGGCTCCAGCCCCCTCCGGCCCTGTGATGGTCAGGTGATTCGTCCAGCCCCACATGACCCTGGAAAGGACCAGCAGCTGTTTCCATACATTTAAATGGAAATTGCATGGGAGCATAATATAATTTGTATGAAAGATTCAAATTTGCTTTTGATAAAGGACCATTTAATGATGTATGGCCATGCAATAAGCTACTAGTGTTTAGGGCCTCCCTAAAGTTCTGGGACCCCTGAGCATTTGACCAAACGTGGCCAATCATGTATGGTGGGACCTGGCATGACTGTTCATGTCCTGACCTAGTGCTCAAGAGATGTATTTTATTTTGAAACTCCAGCAGGAAGTGGTATTATTTGGTTGCATCACACCTGACAGATGTCATGCCCGCTGCGTTATATGGATTAACGGGGCAGGAGACGCGACCGGCGAGGAGCACCGACATTCAGCGGGACTGTACCGTTAACATTTCTGCGTAAAATCACCTCTGTCTGGACGTCACCTCGTCTTTATTTCATCCTGCTCTATTCTTTTCTCTCCTCTCATCCTGTCTTCTACTCCAGACTGCAGAGGAGACGCGCAGAGGCGAGTTGGCAGAGGGTGAGCGGCGTTAGCAGAGACAAGAGAGAGAGAGAGAGAGAGAGAGAGAGAGAGAGAGAGAGAGAGAGGGGTTGTGAAGTGAATATCCAAAACCCCGTTATTCCAAAGGCTGAATGGTGTCCAACAAAGCAGGACGTACAACTGTGGATTTTAGGAGTGGTTAAAAAAACTCTTCCTAACCCGTGACACCTTCATTTCGCACTGGAATAATTAGACTTTTTCCTGGGATATTTTTATGATTATTATTCTCGCAGTGGAATTCTTCCTCTTTCACCTGCACGAGGGAAGCAGGAGGGAAATGAAGCACTGCTAAGGAGAGAAAAAAGAAGAAAAGAAGCTGAAGAGGGAGGGAGGGGATCATTTCGGTTTCTCTCGGATGGGATTCTTCCCTCTTCCCTTACCCCGCGGATGGAGGGATGAGACCGGGAGAAAAAGACGGGGAGAGAGAGAGAGAGAAAGGAGGGAGCAGAGGAGGATGTAGTCGTCGGGTGCTGTGAGAATGCAAAGCGGACGCACCCCTCTGGAAGAGCGGATTGAACTCTAAAGCCACACGGAATTTACAGCCAGCACAAGGATATTACTCACATTTCCCTCGATACATCCATATATGGGGCACATTCTCTTATTTGGAACCTATTTGTATGGAGTTACAACTATAGTCGCAGCTGTCGTTTAAATTATGGGATTTGCAACTGCGCCCTGACAGCCGGCTGCTGGACGAAGGAACCCAAACGTCCGGAAAGAGGTAAAGTTTAAAGTCTTTATTATCTCTGTGAGACGACTGGCTTCTCTCCTCCCTCTGTGCCTCTGTTTCTTGGAAGTCTTTCTCTCTGACTGCGTCTGTTGGAGCAGAGGAATGGGTGATTGTGTGTGTGTGTGTGCGTGTGCGCGCTTTTTTAGAGTTATTTCTAGATACCCTCTTTTATTCTGGATGCTGAAATGATCTGCCGTTTGAGGCAGAGAGGATGCTCCTGTTTATTAAACTGAGAACATTGCAAGGTCATAACTGAGCCAAGTTAAGGAGAGAGAGCGCGCGCGCGCGTGTTTGCGCTCGCTTGTGTGTCTGTGTGCGCCCTCGCGCCTGAGACTGGTTGGTGGACCCAGACCCAGGCAGTTGTGTGCTGTGAATAAACGTCAGTGTGTGCGTGTGCGCACGCAGGAGCGCGTGTTAGTGCCGCGCCAGAGAGAAAGAACTTGTGTGTGCGCGCGCGCGCTCTATCTCCTGCAACCGTACAGCCACTTAATGTCCATGTAGATGACAGGATGATTTTAAGGGTGGACTTATTAAGGCGCACGCGCACAAATCACTCAGTCTTCACTGTTTAATTGAACTAAAATAAAAAGAAAATATGCAAAAAACAGCGTCAATATAAGGTGGTTGTGCGCGTGCGCATCTGAACCCCAGCCGCATACTGATGATGATGATGATGATGTGTTTGCGTGTCTCACGCCACTTGTCAGTTTCAAAGGATGGCAGTTGGGTGCGCGCGTGCGTGCGCGTGTCCTGACATACAATACCGGACATGTGACACCAGTAAAAGGAATGGTGTCCGGTTTACATTGCAGATCAGTTGAGCACTACTCTAATTAGAAATCATTTTCAGTGTCAGTCATTCAACTCTCTCCTTCACACTGACTATGAATATGTGTGATTTGCTTTTAATAATCATTTGCATACAATCACATGCTGGAGTGAGACACACTACTGGTAATGGATGGTTTTATGTGAAATTGCAATGGTGTTTTTAATATCACAAAAGATGACATATTAGAAGCTGTCCTAGAGGAGGAGGAAACATGAGAATGTGGGATTGAGGAAGAAAAATGAAAACCTGTTTAAAGAAAAAGGAAAAACACTTAAAACAGTAAATGAAATGTCTTACATGACGTATGAAGTTTGTCCAAACATCTCAAATGTGATCTTACTTCAATACAGTATATATTTATTATTTAATATCCAGTATTTGGGGTGTCTGATTTCACCTCCAGCCCACAGAACGAAATACAGAGTGAAAACAGAAATCTTTCAGATACACAGAAAAAAATGATTCTTTGATTTGCTTTGAATTCTGCTTGGCAAGGTCTTAAGAAACATTGCACCCATTCTGTAAAAGAAATTCTTTTTTTTTTTTCATCTCCTTCAATACTAGTCGACATCAAGTGGTTTCTGGTAATGCCGGAGAAATTATGCCAAATTACCATTTTAGTCAACCTTTTTTCCAACAAGGGAGGTTAAAGTGTCTCTAATTTAAGACTGTTGCATGTCATGACATGTTTTTGTTTTTTTTTGTTTTTTTTTTCCGCTGCTCTATCATCTGCTGGATTGGCGTTTTATCGGTTTGTAGCGGTACGGTAGCTCGCATTGATTGATCAAGGCAATACATTTCTGCACACGAGCCACTCATGCTGGTGCTAATGGCCCGTGAATATGAAAGCATTATGCAAATGGATTCCCTGGCTCTAGAAAACGAGTGTGGGTGACTGAGCGAGGGATGGAAACTGGTGATTTTCACTCCATTTTAGTTGTGTTTAGCTTCTATTCATACATCTAGGAGGAGTGGTTTGCTGTGTCATTAGGTTTGGGATGAATGGCAACAAGTTTGTGTTACAGGTTGAGTTTTTCAGTTTCTACTAGGAAATGTCAGATGAAAAAGTCAGAGATTGTATTTCACGGCCAACCCTGCTTTCACCTCGTTTTTGAGTTTTTGCAGATAAACGTGGTCCACAGTATTCCTGCTCTCTCGATAATGAAAGATAACTTCCTATTCAGTAGGTGAGTGAGAGGCAATATCTCTCCTGGCCTCTGTTTTTTCTCCTCTCTCTCATTATTTTTGTCTGTCTTTCACCCTCACAACCCTCCAAAAAGGAAAACAAACTGTGTTGGCTCTTATCTGGCTGTAGTACCAGGGAGTAAAGAGGCTGTAAGGACTGTTCTTTATTCTTTATAGGGGCAACAGGGATTTTTATTATACCTGTCTTTCTTCTTGCCCTCTGTTATCTCTCTGCAACTCTCTCTCTCTCTCTCTGTTTAGCTATCTGACAGAGGGCTGCAGGATCCTGCGGAGTGGGTGGTGGAGCTCTAATTCAATTTATTCTACTGCTCAGAGACAGACAGAAAGAGAGAGAGATAGAGCGATGGAGACCACAGATGTTAGGGAACATTTCCTATTAAGAGTGCAGAGGCAGGCTGAGGAAGCTAGCCTGACGCTTTGACATCTGGATTGAATCTGCGGGTGACTGGAATTGTGTGAGAGTGCATGAAAGTGTGTGTTTATTATCAGCTAAAAAAAATACATCTTCACAATGTCACAATCGGCTGAAATGCAAATGATGAATGATGATGGACTGAAGTCTGAACCATTCAGATGACCTCCACTGAAGAAATGTCCAGGTTGTTACCAGATAATCTCTGGTTTGTGCATGGTTTTGCCTCCAAAGCGCCCCCCCCCCTTTCAGGCCATGACAACCATATTTAATCAATTTATGAATAATGCAACGTTACAACATTATACAATTATTTGTTTAACCTCATATTCTGGCCACTTTATATTGAATTTGTCGGCACTTTTAAAAAAAAAAAAAAAAAAAAAAAAATTGCGGGGTTTAAGAATATTTTGGGGGGTTTAGGTCCCCTTGAAATAGGCCAAATGACGCCTCTGTTCATGGACATTGCTTTTAGTGATGAAGCAGACAAATGAGCCAACTCATTTTATGAGCAGTACACCAAGAGGATGGAATTAGTTATTGATGCCAAGTTAACAGGCAGCTATTCATATCCATAACCAATTGGTTGCTATCTGCTATGAACCTGACACAGTTCTGATTTGATTTTGTCTCACAAATGCCATAGCACCTATATTTTAGTCTTCACTCAGAGGTTTCTATATTGAAAACTTTAACTGATCAGGTCCTGCCTAAATGTACAAAACTGACTTCTATTTTCTTTCTGTTAAAATAAAACAAAACAGTGGTGGGTCAGTGGGCAGGTAATGTTATTAGTTTGTCCAAATACCATCTAACACCAGCAAATCCATTTGAGGTATTATACATGTCTTGTGTAAGTCAAATGACTTGAAACACTAGCCCTCCTCTCTCTCCTCACACCTGCTGCTTCAGAATCACCATGACGTGTCTCAACACTAGATGCTGCTTCAGGAGGCCAGCAGGAGGAACGATGCTGAGAGCATGAAGAGCTGCTGACATGACAGATGTGAGACATGTTGGGAGATAATGAGCTGTGTTCAGAGCAGAGAGCTGTGGCTGAACGTGATGCAGTACACACCGTCTGTCTGTCTGTCCCACTGTCTGTCTCTCTCTGTCTGTCTGTCTGTCTGTCTCTCTGTGTGTCTCTGTCTGTCTGCCTCTGTGTGTCTGTCTCTCTGCCTCTGTCTCTCTGTCTGTCTGTCTCTCTGTGTGTCTCTGTCTGCCTCTGTCTCTCTGTGTGTCTGCCTCTGTCTGTCTGTCTCTCTGTGTGTCTTTGTCTGTCTGTCTGCCTCTGTCTCTCTGTCTGTCTGCCTCTGTCTGTCTGTCTCTCTGCCTCTGTCTCTCTGTCTGTCTGTCTTTCTGTGTGTCTGCCTCTGTCTGTCTGTCTCTCTGTCTGTCTGCCGCTGTCTGTCTCTCTGTCTGTCTGCCTCTGTCTGCCTGCCTCTGCCTGCCTCTGTCTGTCTGTCTCTGTATCTGTCTGTCTCTCTGTCTGCCTGCCTCTGTCTGTCTGTCTCTGTATCTGTCTGTCTCTCTGTCTGTCTGTTTGCCTCTGTCTGTCCATCTGTCTGTCTGTCTGCTTCTGTCTCTCTGTCTCTGTCTGCCTCTGCCCGTCTCTGTCTGCCTCTGTCCGTCCGTCTGCCTCTGTCTCTCTGTTTCTGTCTGCCTCTGTCTCTCTGTCTATGTCTGCCTCTGTCTGTCCCACTGTCTGTCTGAGTGACTATTTTCTGAAATAATGTCTTGACTTCTGGTGCTGAGTGAGGTAAAGGTCCTAAAAGATTCATTTCTGTTTTCTGTCTTTATGTGCTTTTCCTTTATTAATATAGATAAATATAAATGTAATTCATAAATTGCAAAGCGAAACAATGTTAATTCTTCCAAATAAGGGAATTATTCTCTCTTAAATGCACCACATTGTCCTGAGAGAGTATCTGAGCTTTTTCTCTGCATTTTAGCCCTTACCCTGTCTTTGAAGTAGTGCTTTAGGTTTTACTTAAATTTTACCTACAATGGCCCAAATATTTGTCAGGAAGCTGATAGCTAATCCTAATTGCATAGTTGTTAATTAAGTCATTTTAGTTTTAGCTGTATACACTTTATGCAGGACACAGAGACAACCAGTGTGACTTATTCACATTATAAACATGAGTCATCTCAAGAAAACTGAAAACACTGGGAAAAATTTGGATGCAAGTTTTCGAGCCTACACAGGATTTCACTATCATCATGGTACTCACTATACGTACTGCAGCACAGTCATCACTAGGCGGTTCTGTCACCAGACATGGCAGTCTATGATAGTGACCCACATTCCATAACAAAATATGTTGGATTCCTCAATCCGACAGTGCAGTCGCTGTTCTGAAAAATATCTGAAGGGTAGAATGTGTGAAACATCAATGCTGCTCTAGGCTTTTTATAAGCTGATGCTTTGTAGTATTGTCATTTAAAAAAAAAAAAAAAAAATTCTTTTGTAGACGCACATAGGAGGAGAAACTTGAACACGGTCACAAACGTCCTTCTTTCACACTGACGTGAACACTATGTGAACCACAATACATTCAGGGGAAAATTAACACAATGATTGCACAGTTCTTGCAGCTGCTAATCCGTTGCAAAATATGGCAAAAAGAAACTATAATTCTCAAAGCACCTGCTAACAGTGACATGCACCAATAATTGTGGTGTCAAGCAGACTGTGTCTCTTTGTACTTGTTTAGAGTGAGTAATCTGCACACATTTGGTGCAAAATTGGCACATTTTCTGCAAATGCTTGCAATGCTTCATTTCAAAAAATTACAGTGAAATTATTGGAATTAAAAACTTCAAAGAGGTAGTGGTGGATGAAGCACATTTATACAAGTCACATTGATTATTTTGGGATACATTGATTCTTGTATGTTGCATGGTTTATGACCAAATCATAAAGTATGGATTGTAAAAACAAATTGCGGCAATAAGAAATAGAGTAGTTTAAACTAGTAAATTACTCTGCAGCCCAGTTTCATTTCAGTCATTTAAAAAAGTAAGCTCTTTTAAAAGTGTCAGGTACATAAAAGTGTTGTATATGTAGGAAAATATATCTGCTACTGCACTGGTTGGTCAAATGTAGGTGTGAGTTTGTATATATGCAGTCTATACGTGTCTCCATAAGTAACAGTGCTGTCTCAACTAGTCAGGTTAGAAATAAAAATAAACAACCACCCATGCCTTTTCTAGACTTGCAGCTGTGGCTGTATTAGTGTAGTGGTAGCATTAGGATAATGAAAAAAAGAGTTATAGATTAATGCGGATCTTGAATTTTTTTAAATAAATTCACTTTATTCAATATAAACATCATATATCCAACACTGGGTGGCTCAGTGGTGTAGTGGTTAGCATTGTCACCTCACAGCAAGAAGGTACAGGGTTCGATTCCCGGCCTGGTGCCTTTCTGTGTGGAGTTTGCATGTTCTCCCCGTGTCTGCGTGGGTTCTCTCTGGGTACTCCGGCTTCCTCCCACCATCCAAAAACATGCATTGGTATTAGGTTAATTGGCTAATTTAAATTGACCGTAGGTGAGAATGTGAGTGTGAGTGGTTGTCTAGGGTGTCCAGGGTGTACCCTGCCTTCCGCTCTGAGACATCTGGGATAGGCTCCAGCCGCCACCCCCCATACCTTATAAGGATAAGCGGTAGAAAATGGATGGATGGATAATCTAGATGTAGGACAAATGAGCACAGTGAGCACAAGACAATCCTATCAAGGGACAACACTGATATTTTGTAGAAAACAGAAAGCTACACTGAATATTATTCAGAAAGAATACTTTTTTCCACTTATGTTTGCCTGTGTTCCCTTTACATCCATACAGAGTGAACCATGATTTTCCCTTGAGGGACATATTTAGCACCTGGGAGAATTGTCGGCTATGAAAAAGCATACAGTTCCTAGACTGTTCATCAGATGTGGATGTGAACACATCAAATCAAAGATATACACAGCACTTTACCCTCATATACATTGCATTTCAAATGTTTTGTGCTGAGGAACGCAGCCAAAACAATACTTGTTTTACTCCCATATCAATGCACTATATCACAGCATGTTGTATGTGTACATTCGTGGTTATGTTTCAGCAAAAAGATATTTCACTAAATAAATAACAGAAGTTTCTACAGACAGAGCAGAGAGCTATGTTATATAAGTAGAGAATGTAAAGATTTCAGTGCTATGGACAGCTCCTTCATGCAAGATCAGGCTGAAGGAGACCTTTCAGGACCATGGACAGCTCCTGTATGGCCAGCTCTTTGGTGCACAAAGCTGGGATGACACCATTGTTTTAATATTTTTAGTTAATTACTGCAAATGTGATACTGATACTTGAATCTGTAAATACATATTTTGTGTTTTGATATTGTTTTTTAATATTGTGATTCCATTTCTTGCTATTGCTGCAACATATTTCCCCAGGTTTGGAACAATAAAGTAATTCTATTCTACTCTATTCAAACACCACATGGTGCACAATCTGTTATCACCAAGAAGCTCAGTCTAACCCCAGTATGTATGAAGGACTTTGGACATTGGACATCTTCATCAGTGAGGTCAGTTTTGACAGTATGGGAGGCTTTCTGATTAGCTTGACAGAGTGATGAAGTAATCGGCAGGATGAGCAGGTCATTGGTGATGAACAGTGTTGTTTTTAGGAGCAGCAGAGGTACTGAGAGCTGACCAGATTAAATGGTGCATTTAATTAAGGAGCTTGGGATCAGGAAGTCAAAGATCAGTCTTGGTCCATGCCAACACTAGCTGCATTTAGCCTAGCTTTTTAGCACATGCCATCTGTTCACACACAGATTAACGCTACTCAGCAGGTGCAAGCTATGGGTACATTTTCTGATTCAGTCCTGCATGGGCTGCTATTCAGTAGACCTTACTTCCTGTTTGCATCTAATGATCTAAGAGTTTCTTTCGTCAGTTATTTTGGAATTCAATTAAAACCTCAAACAGGTTGTGACTCACTGTCACAGAAACTTTTTAATTTACTTTTACTCTTTATATTCCTCGCCTCTACCCTCCATGCAAGTGTGTTTCATTAAAGCCACCATATATCAACACCAAAACAACTGTCAGACACTGATATTATTCTGTTTTAGTTATATCCTCAAATAGAGTCCGTATTACTCACGTGCTTAAAATACAAGTTGTACATACAGTATGTACATATATAATGTGTACATGTATTACATATCTACAGTACATATATATAATACATATATATGATACATATGTATACATATATACAAATATGTATGTGCATATATATATATATATATATATATATATATATATATATATATATATATATATATGCACATACATACGCACACACACATTTGTTTTCCTTTTCCTCTTTCTTTTTCTTTGTCCTCCGTGCTGTGTTCATGGTCCAATTTCCTTCAATTGTCAAACTGATGGACAACTGCTCTTTTAGTACTTACTGATGTCTTTCTATGCAGTTTCCAGTGTAAATAAAGCCATAGCACGGTCCATGTTTACTCTTAACATCAGGTGACGTTTGTTAATCTGCTTTTTGATTCGGAAATTATCATTCATTAACCTGCACCATTACTATCATGACTTAAATTAAGCTTTCTTATTCAGATTCAATACATAGGTGAGTAGTTTACTTTCATAGATATTGGGTTCCATTGTGTTGTTTTAGTGACACATCATAATTAACACAGTTTTATGGTGTCTTTGTGTTTCCACCAGTTCTACGCTAGGCTGCTCACTCTGCCTAGTTAAGGTTTAGCCATCTGCTGTACAAGCAGTAATCGCTTCCAGATCACTGCAGCCCACTTAGCTAACGTTAACACCAAATACTATAAAAAGCAGCCAGCTAGTCCTAGCTGTTGGCAGTGTTTTTTTTTTTAAAATATATTTATTTATCTATCGCCTTTCTACTTGGCACTATCCTGAGCTCAGAAAGCTGCTACTCACTAACAAACACTCCATGGCTGGATATGTTTGGATGAAGGATATTGATATGGTTTGAGGCAGCTGCCAGTAAATTTAGAAAAACTAGAGGATACTCTTATTATTGAGCCCCGTTAAAAACTTGATTTGATATTTGTTTGATGATGAATCAGATCAGGAATAACACTGCTTGAGATAAGAGAAATACAGTAGTGCAGACTGTGGACAGATCCAGAATGAAGTACTTTCATCCAGGCAATGAGTCTCAAATAACAGCACTTGAACTTAATGATCCTTGTGGCAAAGGTTTCCTTGGAAATCCTGCGTTTTTTGTAATGCTTTTACTGTCAAGCCCTGTGAGACTAGCCTCTGTTCAAAGATGTACCGGTTCTACCCAGCACACCCTCAGACACACAAAAAGATATCATGATGGCCTCTTTGCTCATATCACACAGACATACTGTGCTGGATATAATAGGTTATGTTAAGGAGCTCCAGAGGCCTGTTCAGTAATCCATCCATGTTTAATCCTTTGGTCCCTGGTGAGCAGATAACAGCAGATACAGTCATTCATTTCATGTGGTTTACAGTAAATGGGAGTTTTGAGCTTTGGCCCGTTTTTAGATTAGACTCTATCAGTCCTTTAAATCTATTTATAATTTTGATGATTGTATGAAGCAGGTCGCTAATATTGTGTGAGTATGAACATTAGAATTAAGGATACCATATGCTGGTTGTTTTATCTATTGTTTTTTTTTGTATGTTAACTCATTGAGTGCTTGTCATTTTATAAAACAGAAAGTGCTTTGTGCCAGCATTTTTGGCCATTTTAAGTCATCTTTCATGTCCCACAGAATATTTTGTACTGTGTCTCTGAAAACATAGAATAGCTCAAATAAAAGAGACTCTCTATTTCATCATGAAAAAATGTTTGTTTTTACCT
The DNA here is from genome assembly GCA_029721515.1 of Synanceia verrucosa. Taxonomy (NCBI): domain Eukaryota; kingdom Metazoa; phylum Chordata; class Actinopteri; order Perciformes; family Synanceiidae; genus Synanceia; species Synanceia verrucosa. Next base: position 4,519,489 of record CM056560.1, on the reverse strand, counting down.
TGTTCCATTCTTGTTTTATCAGAGAGTAGAGCCCACGTTAATCAAAATCACCACTTTTTGTCCAGATTCTGTTTGTTTTGCTCTCTAATCTCGATCTTCTCCACTTCCTGCTGTGATCTCTGTGGTGTATATCGTCTCTTTACATTGCGACTATAAATCCCAGAAGCCCCAATGTCACTCACAGACTGTGTGAGAGCGCCCTCTTGTGCCACCTGCCGAAAAAACACTTTGACGTATATGTACATCTGTGGCACTCAGGTGTTGGATTTTACATGACGTACGGACACGTCCATGGCACTCAAAGAGTTAATATTTTTTGTCCAGAATCCGTCCAGTTTGCTTTCTACTCGCAATCATCTCTAATTCCTGCTTTGATCTGTGGCATATACCATCTCTTTATGTCCTGACTATATCTCCCAGAAGCCCCAAAATTAGTCACAAGCTGTGTGAGAGCCCCCAACTGCCAAAAAAACAAAAGTCTGTGGCACTCAAGCGTTGTATTTTAAACGATGTGCATATGTCTTTGGCACTCAAAGAGTTAAGTTAACAGCAGTCTGTCAAGACAACTGAACTGGGCTGGATGCCTGAAATAGGAAAGACCATTTGCTTTTATGAATTCATATAATGGAAAAGTCCAACAATAACAGTGAAAAGCAGAGAAAAACTAGAATTAGTGCTTACTCCTTTGTCCACTAATGAGATGCTATTTTCAGAGTCAGTCATCCACTGTAAGCTATATTTTATTTTGTCTGTATGCTTATCTAATCTTACCTGCAGTGTGCTGTACGTTGCTGTGCAGAAACAGATGAATTTACAGAGATTAATGGATAAGAGAGAGAGTAGCTGAGTGTGGATTCATAAAACACAAACACTCTCGAACACGCTGTGAGTGCTTCTCTATGACTGCAGATACCAAGCACAGAACACACAGAAAACATCTACTTATGTCGGCAAGTATCTGCACACACAGAAACACGCAGAACATGCAAACTCAGCAAGAGGATGTACAACACAAACGCAGCTGCCCTCGGAGAAGTAAAGCGAAAACATGACTCAACTCTTTACTGACACAAGACGGACTAGGCATAGTGAGACATCAATATAGATAGATACACTGCACACATATGTGAACATGCTATATATAACAGTGTATATTATTGTAAATTGTAAATTTTGTAAAGCTAATAATCATTTCTTAGAAACACTGCGAGACATGCATCAGCATGGATTCTAGGGTTTCATGATTGACAGGAGCCCAGAGAGGCCCCGAATACAATTATAATACCGATAAAATATAATATGACAATCAGTAATAAACTCACAGTCACACATATATTTTATTTACAGTGTATTGGTAACACTAAGTTTATTTGTTTTGGAAACAGTTCTCAATGTCTTCCTCCCCTTCGTTTACGTAAAATGGTTCAGTCCAGCTGCTCCATCAGACAGCCTGCAGAGAGCTAACTTTTCACAGAGTGGAGGAAGAGATGGCAGGATGCCTCAAAAATCAAGGAGTTAAAAAAGAAAAGAAAAAAGTTGAGACAGTAGAAAGAAGTGACCTCAAAGTGTTTAACATGTCTTTGTTACAGTGAAGTAGAGATGCACTGCTTGGTTTGTCAGTGCTAGTTGTGGTAGCATGTCGAAACTTTTAGTAAAAGTGGGTGGTAAAGATCTGCTACAGTCTATAGTGTAATGTTAGAGAAAGAGGCATGTGTGCAACAAATCCCTGGATGAGTCTTACTCATCATAGCTTCATTCTTTGAGTTTGGCTGCCGGAGTTTTGCGAGTTCATTAATGTACAATTGTTGGAGCAGATGTTTGAAAATCAATTTTCATTATTCTTGTCATAAGGACAAACATGGAAAGTAGTAGCCTTAGTAGATTTACTGAGACTGAGAGTCAACTCTCGAAAACAGTACACACAAATAGTGCACAGAAATATTTGCACTTTATGACTATTTCTACAGGTCACATCTACATAACAAAGAGTAAAAATGTATTTTATTCATCTAATAATTGTCTTTAACATTTTATTTGCAATTAAAAAAAAATTCTTCCTTTGTTATTTTTAACAAATCTTTAAATATTTATTCTATTATTATTACTTATTCTATTATGTCTTTGCTGTTGTTTGTTGTTTTTTTTATTACTGTAATTTGTCTATGCTGCTGTGACTGGTGAATTTCCCCCAATGGGGGATAAATATTCTATTCTATTCAACCTGAAGTGATCAAAGAATATGCAACTGACTGAGACTTAAGTTGAAAAGATGAGTCTAAAGTTTGCATTCAATGGCCTCAACACTGTCAGATGCCAGGGAGGTTATTCAGGAGAAATCACATTTTTCATTGAAAAGAAATGTTGTTGACGCCATCACAAATACATTGTGTAGAAACCACTATGATTGTGGTAAAGACTAGTAGTGTATTGAAACAATTGTGATATTGGTTTATCAAAAATTAATATGTAAGTCAAAAAATAAGAAAAGTAATTTGTTCTTTGTGCAGAATATAAAATGGCAACAGTCATTTACCTGGATGGCAACTGTATTGTCAGTTTTGTGGAATTTTGACAATCATTTTTATTTATGTATTGTTAGCTTGAAAAAATTGCTTGGCAATAAAAATAAATACTAGGTTATACTGAGTCCAGGTATAGTGCAACATGCACTGAGTCACAGCCTGTGACCCAGTTGAGCTTGACCTCATTGTGACTGCACAGTAAAACAAATCTGATTCTACAGATGAACTTTACTGGATTTAAAGTTGCTATAAAGCAGCATTTCTACTGGCAAAACTAGAAATGTGTTTCATAAATACATTTGGTCATTTCAGATGAGCTACCTGATTCAACAGTATAGTCAGACGAAGGCATGGAGTCACAAGTCCTGAGAAGTGACACAAACACAGTGTGTGATCTCAGGCTTAAGAGCAACAAGCTAGTTGGCCTTAATACAGCACCACAACACAAGTACAGTCCTGTGTGTGTGTGTGTGTGTGTGTGTGTGGGGTTGTATTAGATGTGTCATCTGTAGCGCGACGACACACGAACACGCACACACACAGTAGGTGGTGCGATAAGCTTGTTAGCAAGGCTTTGGCTCAAAGGAAATATCTGATTGTGTGTGTGTGCGTGTGTGTGTGTGTGTGTGTGTGTGTGTTGGGGGGTGGTGAGAGGAAAGAGTGTGTGCAAGGATCAACTTAAATAAGTCGAATTTGATTACCTTAGCGGTCACATTTAGCAATTGTGATCATGCTTGCGTACGAAACATGAACCTGGTCGACAATATTTCAGCATGCTTGTTTTGTTGATGTGATTCTGAGCATGTTAGCATGCTCATGTTAGCATTTAACTCAAAGGTACTGCCTTACTGAGTTGCTAAAATGGCTTTAGACTGTTATTTTTGTTATGTTAAAAGTGCAAAGTATCATATTTGGCAGCATTTATTGGTGGAGTGCAGGAAATCTATGGTGGTTGATGGGCCCTATCTAGAGTCCGGGTTGCCTGTTCTGGACAACTGTATAAAAAAATTCCCCTCTGTCTTTAGATACAAAAGGCTCATTCTAACGTGACAAAAACAGTAATTTTCACCATAGAAAACACACATATTTATATTAAATTCCATTTCTGCTAATAGATCCCTCTGTTTCCCTCTGTTCTTAAGTTTAGGAAATGGTACACTCTAGACCAGGGGTGTCAGAACCCGGCCCGACAAAGGGTCCTATCAGGCCCGCTGGATGACTTTGTCTTTACTTCAAAATTATTTGGTGCTCAATGAATGTAATATTCAGAGCTACTATCTGACTAAAAAAATATACAATAACTTGTATTCTTGAACAGAAAACAAAAATTAGTTGCGTAAATGGATTGTTTATCCATTAATTGTTGAAGTTTTCAGAATAACCTTGTACCTCTTCACACTAAAAGACAGGGACACATTTAAAGGTTGTATTATTGACAGGTTCTTACTGTATGGAGTGGTTTAACTGGTTTGGCCCACTTGAGATCAGATGGTGCTGGATGCGGCACATGAACCAAAAGGAGTTTGACACCCCTGCTCTAGACCTTTAAATTTTGCTTATTGTAATGGACATTTTCCATGTTTCATAGTAAACATAGTAAGTGTGAGTGTATTTACATGCATTTTTGTTACCTACTGTAATTTTGCTACAGATCAGTGTTCAGCTTTAGTATAGATTGTTACTCGCTCCATTCTGACACCATTTAAATTCCAGGACAGGACTATCATTAATCTACCTTATTTACAAGGCAGTAATCTTCTTTAATCTGATCATTTTTATCAGCCAACTTTGTGCTTCAGGAACCTGGGAGAGATATTGGCAACGAAGCAGTGACAGCAATCCTCTCGGACCAGCTGTAATCTCGCTATAAGCCACTATTGACTACTGACACCAGACTTTGCTAAATGCGAACGGATTACATTTAAAACTATTTACACTGCTTTCTGCTCTTTCCTGGCATGTCAACATATCTGTGTTTGTTGAGTAAACTTGTCTATATGGTGGTGTCAGTGTCTTTCCCCCACTTAAACACTTTGGCAGCTAAGTTGCGCCCCAATCCCTCTCCTGTCTTTACTTTGTCTTTCTGATATGTGAGACATGCTGTCTTTGCTTTTAGAATGAAAGCCTTCCCAGTGTGTGTTTGCATGCTTCTTCATGAGTTTGTGCATGTATGTGTGTGTGCGATCATTATGTCGTGATCTGAAGCCATCTGGGTTGGCTGGCTCATTTGCATCTGTGGTGTTAACCATTATAAATATTCATGACCTGGGTCTAAACTGGTATGAATATTCATTTTGCCTCCAGGCCGTTGACGGGTGGAGTGGCTGTGATTCCAATCAGCAGAACAGAAATTAACTCAACCTTTTGTGTGGTGGAGGAGGACACTTGATGACTGCCGTGGCCCTCCTTGGTATGCTTGGCGAGCTCCATATGTGGATTACTACATTTGCTTTAGTCATATGGTGGCCATATTTGATGCTTATTATACTTGGAATATGGTGCTACAAGCTAGAAAGGCAGATGGAGACAGAAACAAACTTGTCTTTGGACATAATGAGCCACACTGTTGGCTGTCAAACCAACTAGACGGAATTCTTAATTTCTTTTCTTGACACCATAAATTACTTGTTTGACAGTTAACTTCCTACTATCAGTTTAGTAGAACTGTTTGAAATGCCACTGCATCTGCTAGTTCCTGATTCAAGTTGATCTTGTTGGTTAGAAGGTACATTTAACATATTCATGGGTGCTGTTATGAGTTAGTCCTCGTCTTGTGGCCTGATATATTTGGACCTTGACCACTTCTGCCTATCATGATGATATCAAACGGGAATTTGGTTCTATATTTAAGTTCTATGATTACCATCCAGTGTGGCTGATGTGGTTTTGTCTTTGATGTGTTGACTCTTGGATCTGTTGCTTTCGTGATGTCCTTGGTGGAACAGGAAATGACAAAGAATTAGGATGAATGTGTGTGGAAATAGTAAGAAGCAACGTTGACAGGTAAGATATTTCTCAATCATGCATATAATTAATTAGCATTAAAACAAAAAAACATTGTCACTTCAAAGTGTGAACCTGGGCCCTCAAATGTAGTTACTAAGCAGGCCCCTGGAGGCCCAGTACTCCCACAGGACTATGCTGTTTGCAATACAAAACAGCCACAACAGTGTAAATTTAAATAGAGCTTGATATAATAGCCAAATGTAATCAAAGAGAGGAAATCCTGATTTGAGTTGAGGTTGAACAAGTGAAGAAAAACCACCACAGCTGACTCTGATAGGTATAAAACTGATATGCTGAGGATTAGAGCTTGGGCTAGGACGATAACTGCTATACTGCATTGCTTTGGTGCTATATAGTATCTCTCTAGTAGTTTTTGTATAACTTAGGTTTTATCATGGTAGATATTAGACAAGGGTCTGATGATGATCAACAGGCACAGGACCCTGGCGCCAGACCCTTTTTAGGACCCTGAGGAGTGAGTAAGGTGTGTTCACTGGAAGTTGGAACTTGGAGCGAAATCAACATAACCTCAAAGTTTAGTGCTCCCAGCTCTTCCAGACTTACAGGTGTACGACAAAACATGTAGCTACTGTTTAGGTCAGTAACAGCATGAATTCAATGTCTGGTTGGTGAGATTCATGAGGGGGTTCTGCTTTAAATTCTCACTTGGAGCTTGGAAATTCTGACATTCCTGTACTTGAACACACCATGAACACACATGCCTTGAAAGCTCACAGGATCGGTGTCTCTATGAATCTGAAGGGGACATGTCCCCCCATCCATAGAGACATCTGACGGCATGGTTCACAGATACTTGGGTACTGGAATTTGGCATCGAAAAAGTATTCATTTTTTGATACCCAATAGGATCTGAGCTTTTCGGTCAGTGCTACAAAAGTATCAAAGTTCGGTACCCAGCTCTACCGAGAACCTGTAGGTGGGTCTTCCAGCTCCAGCTTTTCATTCATGCTTGCCACTCATTACCTTATATGGCTATCCTCAACACATTGCAGTATAGCTAAATGTTTACAGGCAGAACTTTGCGACCTATGGTTCCACATTACATCCATCAATCTGCATCCTGTAGATTGGACCGTGCACCACGTACTGCGCATACATGGTTATTCATTAAAGCTTCTTCTCTAAAGGGACAGTTATTCTGAAAATTACCATCCAAGACACACACTGCAGGGCGAGAATCAGTATTCAGGACAGAGAGCTTGGGAAGTGCCAAACTATAATGATCTCTCTTTTTCAATAATACACACTCATACATACACGGCATTATTTTCAAGTGTTGCGGTGAATGCTGATAGAAAAGGTCATTTGAGACAGTCTCTCACATGCATATCAATACACATGCACTCACATACAGACATGCTGTTCAAAATGCCAAATATTTTTAGATGCAGGCACATAACACAAGTAAGCACATCTACCAAGACACTAGACATAAAATTCTCACTCTTGATTTTTCTCACTTGTCTGATCGAGACATTTGTACATGATGAAGAAAAAAAAGCTTGACGCAAGAATGAAAGGTTGTTTTCGGAGTATTTACGTTACCGTCATTTGTCTCGTGCCTCTGCGCGTTTGAGAGCACAAACGTGTGAACACAGTGAAAGTGGACGGAACTGGAATCAGTTTAACTTCATTCAACCACACAAACGCTGCACATACACACTACCCCGAGTGCTTTTAAAGAAAACACCAGGGGGAGAACAAAGAGCCTCCTTGAAGAATAGACATGAATTATTTACTCCATCAGATAACAGGACAGAGAGGGAATGACAGAGAGACATAGAGAGAGAAATGAAGAGAGGGAAAGAGAGAAAGAGAGATGGAGCTGGAACATGGGTGATACAAAAAAAAAAGAAAAATGTATGGATTGACAAGGACAGTAGAGTATATTGTATTAGTTGTCATGGTGAAAAAGAAGGTCCTCAAGAGATTTCAGATAAAAGAACACAGCATGCCATCATCTACTAAACCATGTCTAAAAATCCACAGGGGTGTAAAAATATTTATTAGACCAAAATGAATAAATCAAACAACTGCTTTACTGTCAAAATACACGGTGTACTGATCTGCAGACAGCTGGATGTTTTGGAAACCAAAGTCCTATTCTACCTGAAGGGAAGTGTTTATCCTGTGAAGATCCACAGTGGCTTAGCTGCAGCATCGCCATCTGTGCTGCTTTAAACACAGATATGCTTTATCAGTTCCAAGCATGGCACCCCGTTTATACACTCCTAGTAATGTAGAGATACTTCAGAAAGAGCAGATGATTTATCCAAAATGAGGAAACTAGTAACTAGTCAAGTGCTTTATCAGCGGGTAACAGATGTGGTAGTGATTATAGTGCTGATTCTGTAGGGGAATGGTCTATAGCATATCCATTGGCAATAAGTAATGAAGTACATTTACAGTAAATGCTAATATATTATTGATACTTTTACTTAAAGCAGACATATCATGAAAAACTCAATTTTCCTGTGTTTATACCCTTTGTTATCAGTAGAGCACCATAAGATAACCCAGTCAGTTTTTGTGGACTGCTTTGCTATGGTCTCTTTCATATATTTTCCTCAGTAAAATATGAGTGATCAGTATGATTCTTATTCTTATTATGTTATTCTTATATGATTCTTATTGACTCATTGTGTCCTTTTAGCTAGTTTGCTAACATGATCAGTCACTGTAGAGGAATATTTTTTTGATTTTGATTTCTTTGACGGACACATGTTTGCAGAGGACGTTTATTTGCAAAGGAAACGCCATCACTCAATTCTGGTCTCAATTTATACAGTGGTCAAAACAATTTCATATGTCATTAACTCGTTGAGTGCCAGCCCTGTGGAAAGTGCCCTGTGCCAGCCTTTTTGGCCATTTTGAGTCATATTAAGACCCACAGAATATTTTGCACTATGACTCTGAAAACACCGAATAGCTCAAATGAAAGAAGAGACTCTCCATTCCATCATGAAAAAAATTTTTGTTTTTCCTTGTTCCATTGTTGTTTTATCAGAGGTAGATTAGAGGACACTTTCACCAAAATCACCACTTTTTGTCCAGAATCTGTTTTGCTCTGAAATTGCGATTGTCTTCACTTCCTGCTTCGATCTCCATGGCGTATACCGGCTCTTTATGTCCCGACTACAAATCCCAGAAGTTCCAATATTACTCACAGGCTGTGTGAGAACACCCTCTTGTGCCTGCTGCTGAAAAAACACTGTGACGTAAATATACATCTATTGTACTCAAGCTTTGGATTTTAAATGATATACAAACATGTCTATGGCACTCAGAGAGTTAACCAATGCATTTCATGTCCGTTTACAGAAGTAAAACAGATGTTAACCCAACTCCTTTGGCCCTCGCTCAAGGACCTATCCTGTTTTTTTCCATTTCATCTGCCAAGTCTTGCATCAGACCTTCTCAGAAAAGATCCTTTCTGTTTCTGATTATTGTTTATTGTCACCAGGGATAACGTGAGGTTGCCTGTTAGCAGCCTACAGAAGATGAAACATATGTGTTCAAGCTTTAGAGTTTTTTAGACACGTTTTTGATGGAACAGGGCTGATTAATTAACTACATTAACAATGATTTTTTTAAATTTATTTATTTAAATTTTATTTCATTCATTGATTAAAATCAAAACAATTCAAAATGCAGAATACACAACATTCCCAAATGTGAATGAAAAGGAAGCAGAAAGAAGAATAATCTCATATAATCTGCCCCATTACCCTAAAAAATAAATACAAGGAACTTAACTTAAAAAACAATAACAGCTCAACAAACAGCAAAAAATAGCAATAATAAAAAATACACATCCTATTTGAGTTCCCAAAATACAATTCCTTAATTCATTTTAAACAAAACAGAAAGACAAGTTTGTCTACCTTCCCTGAGTCACACAATGAGTCTAATAATCAAATATAACTAAATTTAACTATATTTCATGATGATAATAATAAAAAATACTTTTCCCGCTGTGTAAATAGTAATGTAAATTTGTCAAGAAGTAATAGGATGTAATAGGTGTGTTTTTCTAGTGTATTTGGACAGATAGTGTGAACTGTCCCATTTTGAAGAGAAGCTGAAAACATATTATCTTCAAATACTACTGAGTTGTGCTCTTATTCAAGTGGCCACAGAGGCTATAAAATGTCCTATAGTATTACTCATAGAAATCTCCAGGAGGAATACTGAGACAGATTAATGAGATTAAAGAGATTACAGGACAAACATCTGCAGGGAAAACTTTGCAATCTCTTCCTTTATTCAATTGCAGAGATAAGATTGAGAGACAGTAACACAGACTGGAAAAGGAAAGGAAACAAAATACTGGAGTGATTGCAGAGCCAGATTGAATTTCATCATTTATTCAATAGTTCAGGAGGAGAGAGAGAGAAAGGTAGGGAGGTAAAGCAAGAGGCCTAAGAGGCTTTCAAAGACCCCGTGCGAAGTTTATTATCAGGTTTCCTAATCTTCTTCCATTTCATCCCTCAATCATCAGCTCCACAGCTGGCAGACAGCCACTTGGGAAGGCGGGCCTGACAGTACTACAATGAGGCAATTTGCATTCACATATGCCAGTTCTGTCCCTTGTTACATTAAACCTAATTTTTGCTGGGTTGACACAAAACAGAAGAGGTTTATATTTATCCTGAAGATGGATCGGGAAATTTCACAGGAGTGATCGACTTGGTCCCTGTTCACAACCATAAAGGACACAAATCCAAAGTGGTTTCCATGTGAGCTTTTAAAGCTTTGGTTAATCAGGGATCAAATTCAGTTAAGTCAGAGTGAAACATTCTGCCTAATATGTTACATCTAATTTCTACGACGCCGACGTCCGTCATCAGTTATGTGCCAGACAGCTGGAATTGCGAGAACGAGATCTCGCTGACTAACGAAATCCTGCGAATTCACATATTATCCACCATGTCCACCGAGTAGAAGGAAATCAATTATAGGATCCGCTGCAAACATTTTTTTTTAATTTTGAAAATATATCAGATGTTTTATTTTGTGTCTGTACATGACTTCCTGTCCCACACAATCTGCTCTGTGCTGAATTCATGCGCCGCGTTGCACTTATGGTCATTATTTTTTTTTTTTTTTATTTTAGAAATTATATATTGTTTGTATAACTGGCATTATACTGGCAGGGTGACATCTTTGAAGAAAGCTACTTGTGCTTGCTGCTGAAACTGCAAAATATGAAATATTGAAGCAAGTGTAGTAGAAGTGAAAGTGAAAGTACAGAAATTTAAATTGAAAAATATAAATGCCAGTTAAATGCTGAAAGAACATTCATTTGAAGGGAGATTAGCTGCAAGAGTCATGAAGTAAATGGAGTGGTAGAGCAAAACTCTGCAGAGTGGTTGAGAAAAGCACTTCTCCACCTTAAGCAAAAGAGCCTGAGCTAACTAAAAAAATGTTTAAATCCTTACTGGATGTGCAGGGGTTAAAATCTGATCATAGATTACACACATCACATCAGGAGTAAAGGTTCTGGGAAGACTCTCCAGATGATTCATAACAAAATGTTGCCAAGTTAATGGGCTGGAGCAGAACAATGCAAGTTTAAGTTGCAGGAATAGGAAAGTGTCCAACACTCACACACTGAGCACAACAGCAGGAAGTTGCATAATACACAATACACACATTGGATAGATGACATGTGCTTGAGCTATAAAGGCCTCCTGAGGCTGAGCAGAACTTTGGAATCAAGATGGGACTTTACATGGCAACTGCACTGAGTTGTGAAGCTGAGTTATTTTTGAAAAATTCCCGGAGGCTGCTGAAGTTGGTGTTCGGTTGATTCCTTTAATTCTCCACAACATCGGAGATCAGCTGTGTAACGGCACAAAAAGGTAGGAATATTATTCTATCAAAATAGCACAGCAGAAACACCGCTGCTGGGGTGCAGTTGTCCTGTTGACTTCAGCATTTAGGTCCTGTTCAAATTAATTCATAAAATGAAAGTGCCTTGTGCCAGTGTTTTTGTCCATTTTGAGTCATATTTCTGGACCTACAGAATATTTTGTACTATGACTCTGAAAACACTGAATAGCTCAAATGAAAGAAGAGACTCTGTTTTTACTTTGTTCGATTCTTGTTTGATCAGAGGTAGAGTAGAGGCCAGTTTGACCAAAATCACCACTTTTTGTCCAGATTCTGTTTTGCTCTCTGATCGCAATCATCTCCACTTCCTGCTTTGATCTTCGTGGCATATACTGTCTCTTTATCTCCCAACTACAAATCCCAGAAGTACCATTATTACTTTGACGTATATATACATCAATGTCAATGGAATTAATGGCTTCCCAGAGGCTGCTGAAGTTGGTGTTTGGCTTATTCCTTTATTTCCCCACGACCGGCTGAAAGCACTCTTCATGATCTATTTGTCTAATGTTCTCTTTCAAGTTAGCTGATTTGATAAGTTGGTGATGATGCACCAAACATGTGGCCATTTGTTTCAGCTGGAGCCCAGGGTGACACAGGAAGGGTCCTGACTGAATAATGGGACCGTCTCTAATTTGTCTCCAAACCTGCAGGGAAGCCAGCTACTTGTTACCTGTTAGCAGCTGTTCCACCACAATGACAAGAAGCCAGTGTAACACAGTACAGACACCTGGTCACCCCCCAACACACACACACAAGTCCAGGCTGCCAGATGCTGTCCAGACAAGGTAATTGAGAGGAGGAATGATGAAAAAAGACAGAACAATAAGGGGTAGAGAAGCACTCACTCTCCTTCTGTGTGTTTTGTAATCCAAGTTTCTTTGTGCTTTGTTTACTTGTGTGCCTCAGGGTTTAAACTAGACTTTTGTTAAGTTAAATAAAGCAGTGGTCAAAACTAACTTACCGTTCCAGCCCACACATTGAGATTCAGATCGTCCTCCTCCTCTCTCAGTATCCAAATGTCATAATCTACTGATGAAACATTGACACAATCAGAATTTCTCTCATCGTTATAGCAGCAACTTTTACAATTTGGATTGTTACGTATTAGAACCGTCTCTGTAAAAACTTTTGCACAATATACTTTTATATTTAAGTTGCCATGACAATATGTGTTACAATATTTAGTTTTCACATATGCTATTTATTTATTTGGCTATATGCTCTGAAGTGTAGAGAATACAGGAATACTGTTGTAAATTTGAAATTGGCTGCAAAATCACAATTTGCCTGTAAATACAAAATTTCTGCTGCAATATTTCTGCTGTAAAAATTACATCTCCTCTCCATTTTATTTTTTTAATGTTTTATTTTTATATCTATATCTTTCATATCTTTATTTTTATTTCTTATTTATGTGTGCCTTTAATCCGAGAGACTACAAAATTTTGTTATGCATGCACAATGAAAATAAAGGCTCTTGAATCTTGAATCTGGAAAAGGAAACCCTGAGGCAGGATTACGACTTGGGCAGTCCAACATCCCTCACTAGACAACAAGCTTTTTTCTTTGGAACTTTGTGATTGACCGCATTCAGTCCGAACAAGTTCAAATCAAACAATCATTTGATTTTGCATGACTATACAGTATATTCTCAAATCAGAGTTTGTTTTTTCTTTGTTGCTCTGACTGCAACCAAAGCTTTCCTCTGCTGGTGGGTCTCAGTAATTGTCAGAATTTTGTACTTTAGGAAGTTTTGGCCCCTAATATACTGTTTGATTGCTTCCCTTGTGTTTGCCAAACAATTATGTCTTCATCCTTCTTCCCTCTACTTATTCCAATTTCGTCTCACTGAAGATGGATCGGAAGTTTTCCCTCTTTTTCTCTCTCTCATATCCTGTACTCATGGATCTGCAACAGTCAGTAATACAACATCATATTTGCCTCAATTCCAAAGACATTACACACACACACACACACACACACACACACACTCGTACATTAGCCTGACCATTTATATGCTGTTTGTATTGCTCAATTCAGTTCACAGTGGGCAAGCTGGGAGCAGCTTCACAGCCAATTCTCTAAATATCCCTACTGTGTGTGTGTGTGTGTGCGTGTGTGTGTGTGTGTGTGTGTGTGGCTGTTTGCTGATGGGAATATGGCAGTGGCTTAACTTTGCCAGCAAGCCTCTTCATTTCGGGTATAATGAAGCCAACAGAGAGACAGAAAGACAGACAGTGAAGGACAGGTTCGCAGAGTGGAATGGTGTTGCTCTGCCTTTCACTATGTAGATCTTTGACTCATGCGGGGCTGGCCCTAGCCATGAAACCTTGAATCGGATCCGATAACCACCAAAAATGAATCATGAATCAATTTTAAGTTAGGCCACTTCTGACCAATCCTGGAAATTTCATCAAAATCTGTGCATAACTTTTTGAGTTACTTTGCAAACCAATGCATAAACAAACAAATAAATATTGCTGATCATATAACCTCCTTGGCAGAGGTAATTGTAGTCTAATGTCAACATACAGTCTAGTAACAACATAGTCTAATAACAACATACTGTATAGTCTTGTAATAACATAGTCTAATAACAACATATAGTCCAGTAACATATAGTTTACTAACAACATAATCTAGTGACAACTTATAGACAAGTAATAACATAGTCTAATAACAACATATAGTCTATTAACAACATAGTCTAGTGACAACTTATAGACAAGTAATAACATAGTCTAATAACAACATATAGTCTAGTAACAACATATAGTCTAGAAAACCACAATGCCTTCAGAAGGAGCACTTATCTGCATATCTTTGCTTTTTGGGTGCCCACCGACTTTTTCTTTGAGGACAACCATCGCCCCCTGCAGCAGGTGGCGCCCTAGACGACTTCCTATATGGCCTCTGCCCAGAACCAGCCCGCGGACTCATGCCAATAAATGTCTTAGGTATGACTGTGAAGTAAATCAGCTTTCAGTCATACTTTCAACACACATACACAAGTGCACACACATGTAAGCATACACATGTAAGCACACGCACACACACATACACACACACACAAATCAATTTGCTACCGCCCTTGTTAGAATAAATTATGAAATGTGCTCCAGCCTGTTAATTTCATCATTATTTGGGGGGAATCTGATAGAAACCAACAAATTGCCTCTCCACAATTCCCATGGTTAGGTCTGAATAAATTTCCAATTGAGTTTATGCAGACACACACACAGACTCGCACACACACACACACACACACACACACACACACACACACACACACACACACGCATTTGATAGGTTTCAGTCTTGGCAGCGAGCCCTACCTCTGTGTTCCTTGACAAACCAGGGGTATAATAATGGATCCCACCATAACGTCAACACACACACACAGAAACACAGGGGAGAACACACAGATGAGGAGGCATAATTGAGATGTTTCAGCATGAGACAGAGAGTCATGGTGCATATGTAGAGAAACAAACAAATCATAAACACCCAACCATTAGTTTCCTCAATGAAGAGATGAGAGCTTCATTTAAAGAGGCTTTCAGCGATTAGAACCACGGAACAATGTTCAGTGGATTTTATGGATGTTCACTTCTTCTCAGCATTTACTAAATAAATGTTTTGACGCTTAACAAATGAAATGGAATTTTTTTTTTATGAATGGAATTCAATTTCATTCCACATCACTTATATTAAACATGTTTTCTCTGTTTATTGGCAGAGAAAGCCAGAAACTCTGAGCATCTTTGTTACTGTCTTTACTTGCAGTAGATTACACATGTATGACAGGAAACCTGCTTTACACACTGTAGGTATGGCTTTTGACATGACATGGACCTTAACCAGCGGGAGTATCTACCACCGGTAGATACTGGAATACATTTTATTTGAATTTAAAGATTTTGTGATCTATAATTTGGAACATACAGGACTAAAAGTCATGCATAGTTTATGCATCTTTGGACATGATGCATGAACTCAGGTGGACAACAGACACTATTAGCTTTCTGAGTTGTTCTGTCTTCTTCCAGTAAATCACCTTCACCAGTGAGATAAATTATTTTAAATCACCTCACATTTTTCCTACATTACAATTAATTAAGAGAAATGAGAACAATACTATTTGAGGGTTCTAGGGGCAGCATATGCTGCCTTACATTTTCTTTCGTGGACGTAATTAGAGAACCATTTTGCTTATCGTATCAGTCACATTGATGTTTTTCATTGGCAACCTGAAATACACATTCACCTGATCATTGCATTTTGCTCTATTGTGCTACCATCAATGGAGGCCAGATTTCACACAACATGCCAGTCGTCTACGAACGCCAAACTGGGCCGAGCATCGGCTGAATTATAACATGTTTTTCCTAGTCTTTGCTTCTCACAGGACTGCAACTTTTTGTTGTTAATTTTCTTTTTTTTGCCATTTGTTCAAAGAAGGTGTTAGCTGAGTTCATTGTTCCTTTCCAGGAAAGTCGTGCCTCACAGTTATTCACAGTTACACACATTCATTCTGCAATTTTCTACTGTTAGCTACTGGCAGCTTCTCTGTACAAGCAGAATTTTAGACATTCAGAAGCATTACATCACTTCCTCCGACGGTAGATTTTTACTACCAATTAACACATATATAAGCTACTGAGGATATAAAACTGCATTTATTCCCAAATAAGCCACAAATAAGGTCCCAGGGTGACCCCAGACCCTTGCTTTGAGATGTAGTGATGTAGGTCACCACTCCTCACCGATAACGACGGGATAAATGGAGAGAAATAACACTGAGTTTATGTAAAGTTGACAGGTGTTAGAGTTACTGGGTCATTACCACCATAATTACCCAGTAATGACACACTGGGAGAAGTGGGATCATCACATTCCCCTCTCTCTTTTTCTCCATCTCTCTACCTCTCTCCATTTGACCTTGTAGCAATCAATCAGTATGCAGCTGTTTCATCCCTGATTGGAAACTGCGTGTGCGCCGTTGTCTTTGTGTGAAATGAGATTAGTCGAAAATGCTGCTTGGCGGTCGTGATTTTTTGAGCTGCGTGTGAGCAACTGTTTGAAGTGTGTGTTCAGGTCCGTGTGTGATGAATCTGGAGGAAAGTGGTTGTGACATGTGGCATGCTTGGTGGGCAGCAGCGTGACAGTATGTTGTAAGGAAGCGGAACACACACACACACACACACACACACATTGAACAACCCTGTCACCATTGCAGTGGAAGCTTTTAGCACTTTTTTAGCAGAGCAGTCTTCTTTGAGACTGTGAAAAGACACATCACACTGACACACTCACACCTGCATATGTGCACACACACACACACACACACACACACTATATCTAGATCAGCTTCCTGGTTTGAGGATCTGGGCTGCATGGTTGCAGGACTCTTCACAATACATTTCAATAATTGGCACTAAATCACTGGATCCACATGATGGTTTGGAACCAAGAGTTTAGAAAACAGCGTTCCTGAGGATGAACTTGGATTCAAAATATGTCTCGGCCTGTCATGTTTGATGGACTAACTCTCATGACTAGGGTCTTGTGACTGACGTTTGTGGTTCCTGTCAGACGCTAGGAACCACAGCATGCTAGCATGCACGAGACTAGCGTCAAATGACTAGCGTCGAGTGTCTAGCATCTCACAGGAACCACAGACGCAAGTCACGTGATGCATCTGAGGAACCGCAGATCTCACAGAACACTACTAATAACTAACTTTGGCAGTCATGGGGCAACTTAACATGATCAGCCATCATTCATTTAGTGTCTTGTTTGTGTTCACTTGATGAATATAAGTCTAATAGTGTCTTTTAGCTTCATAAACAATCATAAACAGCTCGTCACTAACTGTGTCTGTCTGCTGTTTCATTTTAGAGCTTTTTGTCCTTAAAACAGCTGCCTGCTGTGGCCAAAAATGATGCTATGAAAATTATAAAATAATAAAGTGGGCAGCTAAACAATGAGCCTAAACTCTGGAGAGTGTGACTGGAGGTGCAGATCCAGGTGATAATTCTCTGTATTCATCAATACCAGTGACCCCCCTTATGTTACATTGTTTTTTTAAAAAAATAATAATAATAATAATAATAATAATTCAAAAATGCATGCATTATAGCTGGATTTTTTTAGTTTGATCAGATTAAAAAATAATTAAATAATTATCATGAAATTATTTTGTTGTGTACTACAGTTTATATTTTTGTTTGTTTAGTTTTTATGGGGATGCACACTCTCTATGTATGCACACTGCCTCGGTGCTCGCTCTGTTATTCAAGCTGTTTTAAGCAATTACAACTCTGCACAGGAGTCGTCTGCTCCGCTGCTATTTCAGTGACAGCTCCATTATAATGGTGGGAGGTGGAACAGCCAGCTGTCACTTATGTTAAGGTAAAGAGAACATGATTTATTAAAGCTGAAATTTGGGAAGGGCACGGTTGTTGAGAGCAGCTATGGCTCACAAGCTATTTTAGAGTTTGCTGAAGAATAACTGGGGGCTGATAAGTTTGTCACGTCTCCTATTTGACTGATATGACATAACTTTAGGGACATCTTCTTGTTAATTATAAGGTGTCACAGTGTTTCATTGTTAATGAAACACCAGTGTGGCTGGAAAAAATGCTGTTTTTGTTCCTCTTCACATTTTCTCATTAACACACTGATTCTTTTTAATCAGGGTGATTTATTCTTTTTTCCTGCACACTGATCTGTCCTGTAATTACAGTCCATCCATCTGGGATGCTAAAATGCAGAAAGTCTTTAAGGGTGGAGACTTACTGCTCTGTGTATGGACTGGATTTATAGTTTGGACAGGCGCTTGGTGTGTTTGTACTGGATGAAATGTGAACTGCATGCAGTTACGAGTGTACATAAACCAAAAAGACTGAGTAAAGCAAGTTAAGTAAAGTAGCCTTAAACACAGTTTAAAGATAGTTCAGTCCCAGGGTCTGTTTTAATGTGCGTTTGAAAAGTTATTCAAAAGTTTTGTGAAATTTTTGATGCACAGAATATGATTTTACAGGAGAAACATTTACAGATTAAATAAATGTTCAGACCAAGTAGGTGATATCTGTAAATTATACAGTAATCGTTTATCAATAGCAAATTTTCTCTTTAAATGTTTTGAGAGGTATCTATTGAAATAGCAAAGCTCCACAATAAAGTAAACTCTAGCTTTAAGTTTAAAAATATTCACTTTTTTTGGGAGTGGTACAAACTCAGTATCTCCTAGTATTTTTTTTCACTATGGAAATTCACAATGTGTTTCTTTATCCTGCTGCATAATTCATAGAGCATCCTGCTTAGCACTCTGTTCCCAAAACCTGAATTTATAGCTCCCACACTTCATTTCTACATGCATACCTGCCTGTCTGGCAGGCAGCTGTTGATTCCAGGCTATAGGCATTAGGGATGGAAAAAAATTATCAATATGGAGATGTTTAAAAAAAAAAGTCATGTTTTGAGCTGTTCAAACACACACACATACACGCACACACACACACACACACACACACACACACACACACACACACACATGGTACATACATGCATTTAAATGTATATGCAGTATACATTTTTTTTGCTTGCCTGACATTCATGTGAAATTGATTGACAAATTATTTTGTAATTCCTGTGAAATGGATTCAATGCAGTCAATAAATTCTGAATTTCTTCAGTGACACAAATATCGTGATTTATCATGGAGGATAAATATATTGATTATCGCAGAATCGCTATATTGTGATATCATCGTTATCATGGGCAAAGTATTGTGATAGTATTGTATTATGAGGTGCTTGGAGATACCCAGCCCTAATTGGCATCACATAATATATTCTACAGAGACACTATAAGCAAATACCTACAAGGAAAGCACTTATTAGCACTAGGGATGTTAATGTTTTCTTTCTCTATGTAATTCTTTAGTTGTTTGTCTTTCTTTTTTAATGTTATGTTCAAAATAAAATAAATAAATAAAATAAATTATTCTTTATTCTTGATTGATCACAGAATTAAATTGCTTAAACCTGATTAATGTTATTTTTTATAGTATGTTTACAGTTGTATTTTTTGCATTTCACAACAGTTTTTACAATCATATTAAGAGTGATTGTAGTTCGCAACAAGAGATTCGCAGGAGATTGCTGACACGCCTGATACTGTACATGCTCCAACATGTGAATAAGGGAAGTAATGGCATTTACTTTAGTCCACTTCAAGCACTGGTGTCGGAGAGAAATCAAGATTATGTAGGCGTGTGCATAAATGTTTCTCCATGTGGGAGAATGCTTGTCAGCAATGAATGATTGTATTTTTGCCTGTGGAAGAAAAAGAGAGGGCCAGACTGTTTGTACTGGTGTGTACACTGAGTTATTCATGGAGCTGCCCTCCATGGCTGAAGCACAGAAACAAGGTTTCATTTGGCATTTTGACAGTTAGTTAAAAATCTGCAGACTGACAAAGGTGCATTGTTCAGGTAAAAGCAGAATATGTGTTAGATATAAAGGGTGTAGGCTTGCTGGAGTTTGCATAAGCTTATTTTTGTACATTCACATATAATTACTGAAGTAATTGTCAAATAATGGTTTAATAATATGCAATTATGGAGCATGTGTGTGTTTGTGTGCAGCCATGAGAGCCTGCACAAAATAGCAATTAGCCGTACAGTGTAATGTGCATGAACTGAGCTCTCAATTAGAAACAGTTCACTTCATTTATTGTTCTCATAAAATTTATTGCAGGTTTGAATACAATGTAGAGAGTTTGTGTGTGTTTCAACTTGTGTATGCATGTTTTTGTTTTTTTGTGGGTGTTTGCAGCTCTTATGTATCATATATGGGCTGACATTGCAAAGGCATTACTCTGATTAATCGCCTCCACACATACAAACAAAAACTACAGCTAAACACACACACATAGCATAATTCAAGGTTATGGTCCAGTTATTTAGCATTTTCCTCCAAGTACATCACAAGGTGACATTGTTTTGGCAGAGAAAGAGAGTTTCTTTGTGTGTGTTCGTGTCTGTGTGTCCATTATGTGTGGCAAAAAGTTCTCACCATCATTAATACATAGCAAAGCATAGAGAGTAGAAATCATTCATGTATGCATTGCTTTTATTTTATTTATAACCCTCAACTAAATAGGAAGCAGATGGGCTTCCATGCTTATGTTGAGTGTGACTGTATAGTATTGCTGGGTATTGAAAAGTACCTTGCGCTACGATACTATCACAATATTTCGCCCATGATAACGATAATATCACGATATAACAATTCTGCAATAATCAATATATTCAAGAAATTTTCTCCATGATAACTCACGATATCTGTGTCACTGAAGAAATTCAGAATTTATTGTACTGCACTGAATCCATTTCACAGGAATTACAAAATATTGTCAATCAATTTCATGTGAATGACAACCAAGTAAAACAAAGTGTATACTACATATACAAATATACATATACTGTATACTGTATGTACTACACGGCTCAAAACATTTTTTTTTTTTAAAAAATGAAAGAATGAAATTAAGAAATTAAGAATTGTTATATCAGAAGACAAAATATTGTGCTATATCTCCATATCAATGTTTTCCCACCCCTAATGTATAGTAAGAAAAGCAGAGAGGTCAGCACATGAAGTGAGCATTTCTGTAATATCACACTTAAATGAGTCACATTGAATATCCAGAACCAGACTAAGACTGGGAGAAGCATAATGAGGTTTAAGCAACAACAATCCTGACGTGCTTCAGGGAGAAAAACTGCTGCAAGATGACCTATTTTAAAAAGAAAGGATTCTGTCACTTGTGTAGGATTTTTGCTGTAAAGACAGACAGACAGCTCCCATTGAAGCAACTTTGACATATCGCAATGAAGTGAAGGAGCGAATGATAAGGCTAAATACCAAAAATTTCAAACTCCTAATGACAAAAAAAAAAACCCCAAAAAAAACCTGCAGCTCCAAAGGATGTCAGTGGCTTAAAGCTGTGAATGTTACTGGGAGATAACCCTGCTGAGGATATCGTCCATGTTTTCCAGTTCTTTCCCTGAATGCAGGGTTCACCAGGGAGGCGTTTGACTGTCAAAAATTCCCCCATGATACACAGTATGGATTATGATTTATTGACAGATAATTACCACCTGATTCTGCAGGTCACTGCAGATTGACGTCATAGTTTAACACTTTGATTGCCAGCTGTTTCATGAAACAGAAAGTGCCTCAAAATTTTTGCCCATTTTGAATCATATTTCAAGACCCACAGAGTATTGTGTACTATATCTCTGAACTGACTTGTCCAGGATGTACCCTGCCTTCTGCCCTAAGATAGCTGGTCGAAAATGGATGGATGGATGGATGGATGTCTCTGAACTCTCTATCTCTATTGTATCATGAAAAAACTATTGTTTTTACCTTGTTCCATTCTTGTTTTATCAGAGGTAGAGGCCACTTTCACCCTAAACGTCACTTTTTGTCCAGAATCCATCTGTATTGCTCTCTAATCTCAATCGTCTCCACTTCCTGTTTTGATCTCTGTGGTGTATACCATCTCTTTATGCTCCAACTACATCTCCCAGAAGCCCCATTACTCACAGGCTGTGGGAGACCATGATTGGCAACCCACTGCTGAAAAAACACTTTGACCTTGAAATACGTCAGTGGCACTCAAAGAGTCAATGTAATTGTTCGTCCCATAGTTTTTATGTTTGACCCTTTCCACTTTCAGTGGTGTTGTTTCTGTCAAAAAGCTTGATGAGGAGATGTGCCCTACCTGCCATCACCAGATGCTGTTTGGTGAAAAGAGACAGAAATATCCCTTAGGGACCAAAACAGAGCTAAAAGAAGAACTTTAACAGTTTCTGTGAAGCGGTAAAACCATAGGTGTGCTCACAGGTTGTTCCGCTGACAAATTATTTAACACCATGCTTTGTTTCCTGACCTATTGTCAGGGTTCTTGCACCATTTTAAAAGATAAATTTAGTACTTTTTAAAACTTTTTTTAAGACCTCAAAAATATATTTTAAGGTCCAAAAATGTCATAACAATTTCTTTGGTAGAAAATAGTCAATTTACTCTGAAAGATATTGGATACTGGATCAATACATCAAATCCAGTGTGATCTAAAGATGTAAACAATGTATTTCTGTAATGTTGGTGAGGCACATGATGAGCTACAACCATAGTTTGACCAGAACAATGTGTCCTGGATGGTCCAAGGAATGACTTTAATCTGGTAAATTTGCGACATTGTTCTCATAAATGACTTTATTCTCGTAAAGAATGACTTTAATCTCCTAAATAATTAATTAAATCTCGTAAATTTACAACTTTATTCTCGTAAATAATGATTTCCATCTCAAAAATAATGACTTTAATCTCGTACATTTCCAGCTTTATTCTGGCAAATAATTCCTTTAATCTCCTAAATAATGACTTTATTATTGTAAATAATTACTTTAATTTTGAAGTCTGTTAAAAAAAAAAAAAATCTCAATACTTCATCGCAAGATCAAAAACAACACCAGCAGTGAAATGTTAAAGCAAATATAATGTCAGACAAATAGCTACATGGATGGAGAGAACAGCTGTAAAAAGCTACAAGTGGAAAGCTTTTTGAGCAGAGTCACTGTCAGCCTACCGAGCCTTCAGTGTCCGACTCGATGACAGCGAGAGACTGAGACAGCGAGAGATGAAGCGAGGTAGAGCGAGTGTAATGTCATCTCCGAAAGTGAGAGAGGTAAAGGCTAAGACCTGTGTATCGCTCACTGTGCCTGACACAATGACTGTTAACAAAGTAATTACATCACTGTCTGGCAGACAGCCCAGCCCTGCCTAACCCAATATAAACCAGCTCGGTCAAAGTAAAGTCTTACAAGAGAAACATGGCCCAGCATTGCACAGAGATACAACAGATAAAGATGTCTTTCTGTTCTAAGGGGAGCCTGGATTAGTAGTTTTATATGCCGTGCATGACCTGGGTCAGGATTTATTCTAGAACAGATTTGAATTTTTCAGTTGTATTGTTTCATCCCCAGTGGGCTCCAAAACTGTAATTTTCATTAATTTCATTTCATTTCAAGAATAAAATAATTATAAAAAAAAAAATAAACAAAACAGGACATTATCTTGTCAACATATTCGAAAAGAATTGGGAGAAAGTTAAAAAAAAATGATTGGGACAAAGTAAAAAAAAAAAAAAAAGTGAAGTTTTTTTTTTTTTCAAATTGAATTGTTTTAATTTAAAATGTTGTTAAATTCACAATTATATATAAAAAAGTATTCAAAGTGACTAAAATGCACTAACTCCATCGTCCTCTCAGACACATTTACTTGATCGTGTTGCTCGTACAGCATTGTTGTTATTATTACTATATTTTACTATACACTTGGTCTCTGATTGTGCTGGTGCCACACTTTGTTTTGTTGTTTTTTAATGGAAGAACTGCCAGTAGCAAATATTAGCCATATTTGCGGTTATTTGTGAATATATTTTTCGGCCTCACGTATACATAATAAATGGGCCTGTGAGGCATGTAGACATGGTTAGAATAATTCAGGACCTCCTGACCTGAGGCCTGGAGGCATTTGAGTTTATATTGCGACCATTAATATGTGGCTTTTTGGGCCCCTGAGGGTCTGGAGCTTTGTGTTAATTGCAATATTTTCAGATTTTTGGTCATACAGCCAAATTCAAATAACAGAATTCAGTGTTTGGCGATAGAGAGTATGCACATGAGGCGGGTAATTCGTTCATTAAATAAATAGATAATGAAAAGAAAAAACGATGAGGAGATCATGTATTTCGTGGTTAAAGGTACAATTCACATTTTTCTATATACTTTAATTTAGTGCTGTCTAAAGTGAATTCATGGAAGGTTGGACAGTGTGTTCCATTGCGTGCAATAGCTTAGGTAAAAAAAAACGGTTGTCCGTTATTCGTAGAGATGATCACTAACGTCAGTGTAACCAGATGGTGGGTGTTTCAATCATGATCTTATGTAATACACGTATAGGTAGCGTGGGTCTGCATTCTTATGCAATATTAGTACATGGATTAAAGAGTAATCTCTCAGAGTATGGATGTGTCATATTGTGGTTTATGAAAGGGGGCTTAAAGGTGGGTCACTGGAAGGATGAACAAGGGAATTATATTGACTGTATACACACAATCTGCATTTAAAGGTCTTTAATATGTATGATGAGTATTATCCATCCAATTCAAGGGGGAAACAATAGGCAGGAAATTCATTCAGCTGAATGAAGAGTGTGAAATGATGAAGGTGTAAAGACAGGATTTAAGATCTCCTTCTCTCATATAGTTCATCATGCTCAAAGTGGCACATAAGATGCAACAGTGAGCATTTTAAAGCTTTCATGTGATCTGTAACTGAGGCAATTCTGCACTTTTGGCCACACATTCATGAATTATATGCATGCATTGAAATTACAAACTGTAGGCGTGTTGTTCTATGAGTGCATGTGTTTTTGTGTGGGTATATATAATGCATAAATGAACATAGTGTATGCAGCTGAAGGAGCAGGGCAGAGCGCTAACATGGACAGTGGGTTCAGATCCACCGGGGTTCAGATCCACTGGGGACAGCCACACTGGAAATGTGTGCAGTACCAGACTGCTTTGTATAAAGTGTTTTATACATCTAGCATTATGATGCATGAAAGAAACATTAATCTGAGAGATCACTTCGATATAATGAGTAGCTTTTATGCATTGGTTCAGATTCTTTGCAGAGATGCAGTGACTTAGAACTAACTTAGAGCCATACTGTTTGTGTTTTCCCCCATCTGCTTGTAGTTGATATAGCATAACTAATACGAGTCACATATAGATGTTAATTAGTTCAGAGGCCACCCACTCAGGCTGAACGGGCCATTGATTTCACACCATCGAGGCGTGGAAACAACACATCCAACAGAACTTCCATAACAGCCGACAACTCCAGCTCCACTTTGCAAACATAAACAAGTTGATCCTCTCCTCACACAAATTACCACAAATCTCAAATACATTTTTTTCCAAGATGATTGTGACTAAATGAGCTAATTCTGGGGTGTATGTTTCCCTCTGAGTATTTTAATATGTATGTGGCTGCTGGTTTATCAGGCGAGATGCAAATGTGTGTTGGAAAGCAGTCAGAAGCTCTTTAACTGCTAATGAGACATGTGAGTATTGATACACATCTCAAATGTTTGCAGATTTTAGGCCGTGATTCTTTAGCATTTCCAATGCTTCGGGTGTAGAAAAACATTTTCTAACTAATGCCCAATAATGCTGCTTATGAATCACAGAAATGAGTTAGGATGGAACCAGTGAGTCAGTATGTGAGATCACATCAGCAATCAGAGGATTACTTATGATAGTCGTATGTCTTACAACTATCTTAATTATTTTTTAATAATTATGATCCTGTAACTTAATCTGAAAGAAGACAAATGCCAAATTAATAGATGGTAATCTATTAAAAATAAGCAACAACACAGTTTAATAGTCTTTAGTAAAGACACATATGATGACCGAGCTCATTTGTGGACCGATCAGACAAATAGGACAGAGCCTGTTCCTGGATGGATCATCTTTTTTAGCGTGCAAAGACTGTAGTAATTTGTCTCCTGAATTAGTCAGTGCCTGTCATTTTCAGTAAGATCAAACGTTTTTAATAATTGGCATTGTGTGTTTTCAGGAGAAATTCTAATACACTTAATAATTTAGTAAATTGTCTGCGCAAAAAACTGATATACCATCAGGCCACATGGTCACTACATACACACATTTAGATCACACTTTAATATTGCTGTAGACCATAAACTACCAGTGCTGTAATCCTTCTTACGCATATTTATTTCTATGTTTTTCATCCATCAATTTTCTACCGCTTATCCTCATGTAAAAAATGTTTGTTTTTACCTTGTTCCATTCTTGTTTTATCAGAGGTAGAGTAGAGGCCACTCTCACCAAAATCACCACTTTTTGAGATTCTGTTGGTTTTGCTTGCGATTGTCTCCACTTCCTGCTTTGATCTCTGCGACGTATACCGTCTCTTTATGTTACGACCACAAATCCCAGAAGCCCCAATATTACTCACAGGCTGTGTGACAGCGTCCTCTTTTGCCATCTGCTGAAAAACCACATGGACGTATAAGTACATCAATCGCACTCAGAGTTAATCTTCAGGCCGTAAGCTTAAGATGACATATTTAGTGTGTAAACATTATGTGCACGCTGATCGTAGCATCTGTGTGTGTGTGTGTGTGTGTGTGTCTTCTTGTACTTGCTTATAGTGAGGACCAGAATTTGTATTTAACCAACAAAGTGAGGACATTTCTACCGGTCCTCACTTTCTGACAGACCTTTAAAGAGCTTTTTGACGGTTACGACTTGATTTTTGGGTTAGGGTTAGAATTAGGCTTAGGTTAGGTTTAAGGTAAGGGTTGGGATTAGGCATTTATTTTTGATGGTTAAGTGTTAGGGTAAGGGGCTAGGAAATGCATTATGTCAATGAATGTCCTCACTAAGATAGAAGTACATGGATGTGTGTGTGTGTGTGTTCTATCTCTCTAAGTGTTCCTGCAGCAACTCCTCAGTCTTGAAAACTTATTTTGCTCTTTGGTCAAAGATGCAAACTTAGCTGGAATACATACAATACCTCTGTCCCAGATACACACACACACACACACACACAAACTGCTGCAGAATATATTCTGGCCTATTTCTCAAAATAATAGGATCTGCAGTGTGTGTGTGTGTGTGTGTGTGTGTGTGTATACTTGTCTGATGTCCTTTGAAGTCAGCTGACATTTTGTTGAGCGATACATAATTACACACACTCATACTCGCACACGCACACACACCGTGTGTGAATGTGTGTGTAGGCTGGCCACTTTCATGGGTCTGCAGATCAAAGGCAGTTGTGTCTCTGTGGTGGATCGTCTTCTCCATCTTTTACCAACTATTTGCAGTTTTTTCAAGGTTAGCAGAAATGATTTGGGGTGAGATGCAGTTCTGTCTCAATAGCTGGGACCAGAGACAGCACTGCATAAGGATGGTTGAACTGATCATGATCATTGCTGTTCTGGTCAAAATTACTGTCTTTCCACATTTGGGTCAATTAGAGATTCTTCCAGAACTTATCTGCCTGAGAGTTTATTATTTCCCCAAATTCTCCTTTGTTTTTTCTTTACTTTATAATTTTAACAGTCATTAGTGTAAATAGTGTTGACAGAAGGTTATGAAGTATGGAACAAACTATTATAGGTGGAGCATTTTCACAATAAAACATCCCCTGGCCTTTATACCAAGTGACAAAAAGAAAAAAAAAATTCTGTGCAGGGAAAACTTCTCCAGAGATGGATAGATAAAAAAGCAGCAGTCAGTGTTACAGCTAGGTGGGGTGTAATGCCCATACTGTCCTGCCGTCTTTCTTTGAGTGCCATTGATGTATTTTGACATCATTTAAAATCTGACACTTGAGTGCCATTGATGTATGTTAAAGTGTTTTTTGGTCTCCCACACCCTGTGAGTAATTTTGGGGCTTATGGGAGAAGTAGTCAGAGAATAAAGAGTTCAAAGCACAAAGTGGAGACGATCAAGGTCAGAGAGCAAAACTGACAAATTCTGGACAAAAAGTGGTGATTTTGGTGAAAGTGTCCTCTACTCTACCTCTGATAAAACAAGAATGAAACAAGATAAAAACAAATGATTTGTTTCATGATGAAAGAGAGAGTCTCTTCTATTCATTGTTTTCAGAGTCATGGTACAAAATATTCTGTGGGTCTTGAAATATGACTCAAAATGGGCAAAAACGAGACACTTTCTGTTTTATAAAATGGCTAGCAATCAATGAGTTAATATGGTGATTTATAGATGTTATTTGACATTTTTGTGGAATTGCTCATCACTCTGCATCCTATAGATTTTACATGAAGAAAATCTGGTGTCATGCTTGTGTGCTGATCCCTCATATTATTACCTTAATTTATTGTAAAACAGCCATAGTTTCGGTGCTCTCTTTTAAAACAAACACGTCTATGTCCAGTACATTCGCCACCAAACACAATGATGGCCGTAGCGTATGTATTGTTAATCAATATTGTGTGTGGAAACCTCAAACATGGAAACAGAAAAGCATCCCTTCCCTTCCTCTTTTCACAACCATCCCATTATAAATCAGAATCTCCCCTCTGTATGCAAACACCTCTAACCTGCCTTTAAAAAGGAAACGTTCTACATGTGTGTTTAACACCACCATTCAGCTCCTCCTTATTCTCATCTCCCTTTTTTGTGGACAAACCATCTGCTTGGCCAGTCTGTGAAAATGTATTCATGTTGACATATCACCCAAATGCAGCTCAATGGACTTAACAGTCTGGAACAAATAAGAGTATTATTCTGAGTGGATTACACTTACGCATCCCTGGACCACCTGTTTCATGAAATAAAAATGGCATAAATCCCAAATGAAATAAATAGAGAAAACTTTCACAGCAAGAGATTAAGTCTGTGTTGACTTAGTGAGTAAACTAAACGGAAAAAAATACTGAACAGCTGTCAGGCTGGTTTTCTGGCATCGCTGTTTCAAAGAAGAGGCTGTTCCTGTCAGGATAACCTCTTCAGAGTCTGAATTGCCAGTAAATTCCCAGACTACCTGGTGAAAGGACTGTGGTTATGACCAAGCTAAAATTGCCACCTGCAACTGCTCTGATTCATCCATGCTTTAAAATGAGTCCACATCAAGTTGAAGACCAGTGATAAGTCCCTCTCTGGAGGAGATCTAAAGTAGATTGTAGGGATCTGCTGGGGGAAGACTAAGACTGAATATAATTACATTATGCATGTATATAGTATCTGACACGATTTGATCTAATATACTTTACACTTTACTCTATAGAAATCTATAGCAAATATTCACCGTAACTGGCACAAATGACTCTGGGGCCTGTTTCACCAAGTTTTCATATGCAAGCTGCGATTTACAACATACTGTACATCTCAAAAGCAGGACTGGGTATCACAGAGTACATCACAATACAATACTATCACTATATTTTACCCACAATAACATCATATATAGCAATTTTGCAATAATCAATATTTTGCAAGACATTTTATCCACAATAAATCACAATATCTGTGTCCCAAGTGTCACGTTTGCGAAATGACAGGAACTCAGGAGCCACTGCAAAAAATGTTAGGTCAGTGGGCCATTGGCTCAACCACCATTGTGTCAGCTCCTCCAGTAATTTGACAGACATTTATTTAAAAGAAAGTCTTGGCAATTTTTAAAGCTGAAATGATTCCTCAAGTAAACAAATAGTCAAGTAAACGATTAGTCAATCAACTATAATGTGTATGTCCTTTTCAATTGAAATAAGCTTCTTGAGCTTTGACAATGCAATCTTTTGAAAGTCCAAGAACATTATCTTTATTTTCATAAATGTAAAGATGAACCACAAAATTAAGTGTCAGATTAATTGACAGTGAAGATAACTGTGAAGAACAGAATCTTTTTTTTTTTGTCTTTAACAGGATTATCAACACATCTCATTCTCAGCACCTCAGATATATTGTTTGCACGTTTGATTGGATGGACGTCCTTTGCTCCATTGGGGTGTTTATGTTGTTTTTATTTATAAAATCCTTCTTTCTCCATTTGGCAATCCATGGCAACTACAATTAACATATGTTCAAATGGATTGGACAGTTATGTCTGGTGTGAAAAGCGAAGAAGTTAATTAGAGCAGAGGCGCAGGGATTTGGAGTGTCTTGTGAGTCTGCTGAGTGGGAGGTTATTGTTCCAAAATAGTGAATATGTATTGGAGAGTGAGTTTGGAAAACTGGTTGTCTCAGCATTTGGCCAAGAAATTGTTGAGTCACTATTATTGATCAACACGCTGCCACCCTTTCACACATTCCTCTGGTTGCTCTGTGTATTTTTGAATGTAATTTGCATCACTGTCAAAACCATACAGTACGGCCAAAATAGAGGATTGATTTATTTTATTGTACTAGCATCAAAAATCCCCATGATGGATCCAATCATGGTAAAAAGAACAAACCACCTCTTTAAAAAAGAGTTGAAAAAGGTCATATTTGCATGTCAACTATTAACTAATCAGTGCAGAATTTTCTGAGTATCAACACATCATCACAAAATATAATATCACCCTTACTTTGAATGGGATTGACATTATTATCTTTAATAATATACCTCTATATAGAAAGCAGTATATAAGTTATGATCAGTACTGGAAAAATGCTACGAATATGAAGTTTTTCACCGGTGATTTACCAGTTACTTAGCAACAGCTTTGGGTTATGCTAATGTTATGCTGCCACCCAGTATTAAAAGCTGAACTCTGCTCTGATCTGTAGTAATCACAATCCTTGAACCTTTCAGTAATGAGGAAGGAGCCAGTATACTGAGGGGATACCAAGCTCATATTCATTCAAAAGGATGAGCCAACACTTTAATACATTATGATGGAGTGAGGTAGGCGTGTCAAGATCGTGAGAATGATCGTGATTTGTGTATTTGTATACATCTTACAAAACTGCCTTCCTTGTGGTCAATGACATTGCTATGTACTTTATGTGGTATACTGTAAATATATGTCTACAAAATTTAATGGAAATGAGAAAATGATGCATTCTTGAAATCGACAGGACATTTGTCTTCCAAATCTTCCTTAAATCTGTCTCTGTCTTTAATTCAAACAAAGCAGAAACACAAAACCATCTTTCACAGGCTTTTGCCTTGAATATTGAATATTCAAGGTTGTCACCCAAAAGGTGTCACAGCATTTTGTTGTGTTCAAACCAGCAATTTGGTCTTTTGCAGTGTGTCTATTTTTCTGCCTCTGTTAGCGTGAAATGAGCTTAAAGTGGGATTTTAGAGGAAGTCTGCTTGCACTGAGTGCAACTTTTCTCTGTGTGTGAGTTGTGCTGAATATGCATCTGTGTAGGAGTTGTGCTAAAGTTTTAAAGAGTTGGGTGCTCACATTTTCACATTCTCAACCTCTGTAATTGTTTTATGGATCCATTTATGGAAATTGATAAAACACACTGTGACCCTTGTTGTGTGGTTGGAGTTCAAGGCCTGTTAAGTATTTGAGAAAGTTTGTCCACATGGCTTTGACTCTCCAGTTAGCGGATAACCTTCCTCACCATTGTTTCTCATCTGGAATATAATGTAGGATTATGGGCTTAAAGGGGCACTGAGGGATCTGAGATTATTTGTCTGCTGGTGGACTGGAGCAATCCTCTGCTTGCTATCCTCGATTTATATATTCACTGCTATTCAGAGCCTCAAGGCTAAAGGCTGGTACATTTGTCAAAACAGACCTGAATCTGCCCTTTGACATCTGCTTTCCTCTGTAACAATCATTATTCAATAGAAATGTTGAATGTCTCTGAAAATGCAGCTAACTGCACTTAAGCTGGATGTTAACTAAATAGTGGCTTTGTGTTGCCTCACAGGCTTCAGTTACTGCTCTTTGCCAGAGCTGAGGCTATGTGTACATGCTTTTAGCTGTAATTTATAATTGAAAACATTACCTCTAACAAAACCTGCATTGTATATACAGCATATCAGTATCGACGAGTAGCTAATGTTGAACAATGTATGTTAAGTTTTGAGTCAAGTACTTTAGTGTATGACAGTAAATAGCACTGCTTTTTTTGAGGACACTGTAATGTATATTTTTCAGGTAAAATTGTTTACCTGAGAAGGTATACAAATATTTTACAGTGTTTATCAGCCTGATTAAAAATGTACTACTCCACTCTTTCTATAGTAGTGTTAATCTTGCTTATTGTTACTATGACTAATTATGTTCATCAAACTTTATTTTCCATGAATAGGACGATACAGTGATGAGACACTACAATACTAATTGTGATGATCAACATGTAATACTGAAGAGAAATCACAAAGAGAGCACACTCAGGAGGTGATGGAGTAAGGCTGCATTCACCGCAGGGTTGTGAGGCGTTGCGGATCATTGACTGCACAATGATTGAAGTCTTTTGTCACTTCATGGCTGGATTGTACAGCTCCAGATCGCCGGTTACGTGATTGGCCGCAGCAGAGTGACATCAGGTTGCATTAACAATAACAACAGCGGGGCTTGGGAGAAAGAAACAAGGTCATGTTTTGGTTGGCATGGTGGCGAGGACGACGTGCTACATAGGTTTCTTCTGGTTGGTGTGGTGGAGAGGAGGACATGATGCCCATGCTCCATCCTTCTGGCGGAGTGGAGAGGGTGTGTTGCTCAGAATTCATTGCTGACAGCTTGATGATGCTCTTCATCCCCTTGGACACTCTTACATTTCTATATATCATAATTGTTGACATATGGAGTGTTAATAAAAGTGTTTTTGATTGATCCATCCTGGAAGAGGGATCCCTCCTCTGTTGCTCTTCCTCAGGTTTCTACCATTTCTTTTTCCCTGTTAAAAGGGTTTTTTTGGGGGGGAGTCTTTCCTCAGCTGATGTGAGGGTCGTTTCTAAAGGACAGAGGGTGTCATATCCTGTACAGATTGTAAAGCACTTTGAGGCAAATTTGTAATTTGTGATATTGGGCTACACAAATAAAATTGAGTAGATTGACTAAGAGGTTTAATGTAATTGACTGAAATACATTGTTGACTAAACCTTAACTATTTAAGTGTAGTCTTTTTTTTAAACTACAGATAAAATAGCTTCACTTCATACATGTTTCTTCACCTCCAGGTTTCATCCTTCTCTCTTTAATGTCTTCAAAAGCATCATTATGATTATTTTATCATCTTTTAGTTGTTGCAACTGACTTTGTTCAAGCTAATAAATGCTGTAACTCCTACATACAAATGAAATTTCCCATCAGGAAGCAGTAACATAGCAAGTATTGACAATATATTGACAAGAACTGCATTTGTTCAGGATAAACATGAAAAGCAAAGTTCATAAGGCAGCCTCGGATGCTATATAGTCACGTTTGATGTGCTGTGGCGTTAAATGTTGACACATGCAATACAAAGAGGAGTTTGATCGTCCTCCGACACACGCCGGGGCTCCGCCATGACAACACAGCCAAGAGGGTTGATAGAGACAGATGCACTGAGGGATGATGGGAAGGGAGAGAGAGTTGGGTAAGCAAAGATGGAGGGATGAGGTAAGGGAGGATGACAAATGCAGAGATGAAAGATGTTCCAACTGATGAGACTCACAACACAGAACCACACACAAATATGGCCACTTCAAAAAACGTTACACAACCAGCTTTTTTTCTGCTAATAATCCAAAATTCCACACCTTACAAAAGACCGATGTCTTGTAAGACAGATTTTGCGCTTCGAGAGACTTGTTATTTTTACTTAGGGCTATGTCGCTGTCAGTGCTGAAATGATGAGTCAATTTACTGGCTACTTGTTTGAGTCACTTAGATAATAGATCAACAGTTGCTCAGTGGGGCTCTCTTTCACATCATTTGCAGTCAGTAATTTTTCAGGTATTGTTGTTCAAAAACTGTTGGAAGGATTGTCATAGAAGTTTTTTTTAGACCATTCATGGTCCATAGAGTAGGAACTGTAACCACTCTGCTGATCCATTTTTCATTTAGGAATGTCATCAGGTTTACATGTGAGGTTGGAGTGAGATGTCTTGTTGACTTTTGCATGGGTCCTAACGCAATTATGTGCTGACATCAGGGGCGCTTGCAGAAATTCTCGGGGGCTGGGGCCACTTAACATTTTGGGGTGGCACACCAAAACCAAAAAGCCACAATTTCAGGAATCATTATTTTACTGTTATAGGCAACAAACTACGAGAAAGACTTAAAGAATCACTTTCTGATATATTTGTTCATTGTGTTGCATTTATTATTATTACTAATGATCTAATATGCACATACTAAAAACAGTAAAGTTAACATTTTGAGTCCCACAACAATTCTATTTAAATTGTGCAATGTACAGTATATGTGTAAGGGAATTCATTGTTTTTAAAATAGGCTATAGATATCCTTTTTCCTTAAAAAGACAAATATACAGCTTCATTTAAATGGGTATATTTTTTTGTCATGTCACATCCATGGTGTGCCTCCAGGGATCTTGGGACCCGTGAAAAGAAATGTTATTGGGCAAACCCATACCCGGAAAATTTTAGTGAGCTAACTTATAAATGTAATCCCTCACTGAGGGATGAATAAAATAAATTCTTCATATTCTTCTACACCTGAGACTCAATATGATTCCTGTTATCTCTGAGCGAACAAGGAGGTTTGCAGCACCAAAAAATACAGGTGTACTGAAGAATATAAAACAGTGAGGAAATCAATTTGCATATTTTACGGTAATAATAACATGACGACTTCCAGGCCAAGAGTAGTAAATATGCAAATGATAGACAATAAAGGCACTTCAGCTATATTATGCAAATATGCAAATTCAGATTAGTTGGATGAAAATTGGAAAAAAACAGCTTTGTTTGAGTCATGAATCTTTATAATGTTCTTCAGAGTTACACGTTATTAAAAAGATGGGGTATGCTAACTTTGTACAAACTGTTGCACTGCGGTCTGTTTGACTATGTAGGACAGATATATGGCATGGATACCCTCTCAACCTTGGCTTATTTTTTGCTCCATTTTTTTTACTGTAATTTAAGTCTTCTATCGACCATATGTTCATTTTTCTTTAAAATCAGCTATCATATGTCTATTTATATTTAAAATCAGCTATCATATGTTTGCTTTTCATTAAAATCAGCTATCATATGTTTGCTTTTCATTAAAATCAGCTATCATATGTTTGCTTTTCTTTAAAATCAGCTATCATGTTTTTCTTCAAAATCATCTATCATATGTTTATTTTTTATGTAAAATCAGCTATCATATGTTTATTTTATATGTTAAATCATCTATCATATGTTTGGAGTGTTAAATATAACCATTAGTATGAGTCAGTTCACTACAGCGTCCCTTATAGTTTCCTGATTGATGTTTTCAGATGAACCACTCTACACATAAAGCCAGCCGTCTTGAAACACACCTTATCCACTATTTGCAATAGGTTACACTTGTACAAAATGTACTGGATCTTGCTCCTGTTTTCTATTTATGAGCTTTGACATGAATAGAAGGCACCACCATTAATCCTCTCTATATGGTCCTGGATAGACCAGAAGGCTTAAGCTGTGAATCTGCAGTGCAGTCCTGTACACAGACTGACAGTTGTAAACACACACACACACATACACACACACACACACACACACACAGACGCTGTTCTCCTCCTGCTTACTGACCTGTTTCAATAATTCAGAGGAGTGACTTGCTGGCTGGCTGGCACTGGGCTCTATCCATGGATTCGGTCAACCGTTTCACAAAACACTCCCACACACACACCCACCCACTCACATAGTGTTTGTTATGCTTGGTAGTTTTACATCCATGCAGCTATACACAATAAACAAGCTGCAGAAATGTGCGTCCATACAGATGACATGTTTGCTTCATGTCCATGTATGTTTATAAGTGTTTGTGTGTCTGCTGATTGTCATATGCACTTTGAATCCATATCCCATATACTGCAATGTTAAAAACACAGGAGCAAATGATGTTAGCTAATGGCAGCTAATGGACCGTGTGTATGCTTGAGTGAGCGATGCATTCCTACTTGTGTCTCTGACAGGATTTACACAGTGTGTGTGTGTGTGTGTGTGTGTGTGTGTGTGTGTGTGTACATATGCTGAGCAATTGTCTTCCAGGTGTGCAGATTTTACTGCGTAATGACTGGAATAAAAAATTAAAGTGCTTTCCGCACAGACAGCCCGAGCACCTGGCTAGACATGGATATCAAATTTAAGCACTGTTTTTCAAGAGTACAAGAGAAAGCTCTTTTATGATATACTTTTACCATGTACTGAGTTGTAGGAGTTGGAAGTCGGTATGTTTGCTGAAAGTTTACTATTGACATGAGCTCAATTTTGTGTCACTCTGGATTGATGTGTTGGGAGCAGCTAGGAGTAGATAAGTGGCTCCTGGTCACTCAGAATTTGTGAATTATGTGTCTTCTTGCCTCTTAGCTACCTGCTAGTTTTGACTACTTTAGATTGGAAAGTCTATGGCAGGTTTGGAGGGGATGTGAACCCATAGTCACTGGGGCAAAGCTACTTATAGAGTGCCGAACATCAAGTGATTCCGTTTGTTTACACCTCCATATTGGCAGGAAAATCCACTTCAAAATGAGTGGTGCCGGCAGTGAATTTACACCTTCAGAGTTTTAAATCACAAGATATGACTATATGTGCAAGTAAACTAGAGAGACTAAATATCTCTGACCCGTATCATGTCCCGGGTATACTTTTCATGAATCTTGAAAAGGTTTAGTAGTTGTAGATATTTCAAAATCTCTTCTCTTAATGTGAATCATATTACTAGAACTCACACCATGCTCATAAGAGGAATCTGTTGCCTGCTGGTTCCCATGCTCTGTTTTCTTATGATCGCTTCTTGCAAGTTTTATGTCAGTTATCCATCTGTCTTCGTTCAGGATCTGGGAATTCTGTAAAATGATCATCCTTTGCTCATCCTCAGCTGTTCTGGCATCCCAGAGCACAACAGCTATCCACCATATCTCTGAGAAATGTTTTCAGGTGTTTAACTGCAAGCACTGAGGTCCCTGGTAGTAGTTTAAACAGAGCACCTTCCTGCCAATATGGTGGTGTTTTGAGTTTGAGTTTTACATGCAGGGATTGTGTGACGTTAACTAGCGGAGCTCTGTAGCGACTGAAACCTGCTAAGCTAGGCTGCTTGTTAAACAGTTTCTTATGTTTAAATTTCTACTTTTGTCAAATAAAACAGATGTTACATGTTGGTGGTTGTCATTGGAGGAAGTGATAGACACTGATAAGCCCGTAAGACCATTTTGACTATCAGTATTGTCTGATAACTGTGCAGCGACACACATTTGCAGACATTTTCACACTAAATATTCATTCAAAATCTGCATTGTATATCAGCATCAGCCGTTCAAAAACCCGTCGTCCACTATTTGGAAGCCAACTTGGATTGTTGTTTCTGTTTGTACTACTCCTGTATTATTTATAATGTACTATTATTTATAAGGATAACACAGGAGTGAATATAACCCACAGAGATTCTGGTAGACGCTACAGAGCTAATCATAGAGAAACTTATAAATCAGTTTTGTGTCTGCTGCAGTCTCCAGCAGTAAACACACATTAGTTTAGCCTTCCAGGACACAAGGGGATTTCAGGTCGGCCCTCTACCATCAGACTCGTGCCACTGTAGTGAATCCCAGCTTATTACAGCACGGCTAATGCTGTGATGAGTTTCTCAGAAATGTATGTTATCACTTATGTATAGTGTGCTCTCCTTTCCTCACAGATCACTGTAATAGTTTAGGTGACTCGAGCTGCAAAAAAATGCCTGTTTAACTATTTGAGTGTCAAAGACATATATAAACATCTTTTAAAATAGAACGTTTGAGTTTCCCCCAGATAAAATAAGAATGGAACAAGGTAAAAACAAATATTTTTTTTCATGGCGACATAGAGAGTCTCTTCTTTCATTTGAGCTATTCATTGTATTCAGAGTCATAGTACAAATATTCTGGGAGTCTAGAAATATGACTCAAAATAGGCAAAAGTGCTGGCACAAGGCACTTTCATAAAAAAAGGCTGGCACTCAATGAGCAAAATATGGTGCCATTTGGTGAAACGTGCGCCAAGCACTTAGTGTTACTCTTCACGACCCTGTGAACGACATCACGTTGTGATAATTAATTGGTACATACATCTTCGGTTTGTGTCTGCATGCTGTGAGCTCTAAAGTAAAGAGTAAATAGGCTGTAATTCTGCAGACTTCCTGCAGCTGTGCAGCCTGGTTATATCTTTTTCCACATTTGGAGTTACATAAGATATTGAATAATTGAAAGTAATTATTTTTGGGAGACATTTTTCCTGTGGACAGAATTGTGATTCTTGTTTCGTGTGAGGATTCTTGAGCGCTTTCATAATCATCATCAGGAAGCCATGCTGACGTTGACTGAGGCCCATTAAAGGATACATGCACTCTCACAAAGTCCAGTCTCACCCTGAGGACTCGGGCTCATTAGATTGCACTAGTTGACTTCTCCCACTGGGAATCTACAAGAATCTAACCAAAATAACCCACAGTTTATGTAATCATGTTGTCTGGTGCAACTTTAATGCCATGTGCACCCGTGTTACGGATTTCGTCAGTCAAGTTTGATGCAGACTTTTTAGATAAATACCTACATGCAGATAATATATTTTCATACTTAATGCATCTTTTTCTACTACTTCTTTGGTGTCACACTGTCTTATTGTCTGAAGCGAATTGCAGCTAAATGTCCCCTTGGGAACAAAGTCTTATTTTATGTAATCTTAGTTGAGATTTTTCACTGCCTTTTTATTTTATGACTATTTCTACAGGTCACATCCACATAACAAATAGTAATGTTTAATAGTAAGCTGTAATCCTAAAAATACAGTTTATTCATCTAATAATTGTTTTTAAATAACATTTCATTTGCAATTGAAAATATATTTTCCCTCCTTTGTTGTTTAGTACATAATGTGATTATTTCTTCTATTATTTCTTTGCTAATGTGGCAGGTGAATTTGGGGGAAAAGTAATAATAATGAAAAAATGTTATTCTAGATGACTTCTATTTGTGCAGCAACAAAGTATGGTATGGAGTTGCATAACAACCTTTGACTAGTTCACGCTGTTAGGGTCGTATTCAGGGTGGAGCACCATTTAAAATCTTAACAGAATTCATGAATAAACAAATAGCTGGAGAAGGAAAAGGACAATAATGAATTCATTGAATCAATTGTGCAGTAATTTCTGTTATTTGGCTGCAATTCATTTTAGAAACTAACTCATCTAGCAAAGTTATGATGCTGATTGCAGCATATATATGCTCTACAAATGAACACGTCTCTCTTCCCAGTGGATGCAGTTCAGGGTGTGGTCCCACATATTAACACCAGTCAATCACTTTTGCTGCTCCTGACAAATTTGCTGACAAAGAAGCTTTATTGTTCCACAGTATAATTTTAGTTGTGTTGCCAAGGTCATTTTGAAAGTGGGGAATTAATAATTCGCAGACATCATTCATCATTCAGTTCATGCCATATATCCATCTACTGTGTTTCTCTGCCTGTCCAGTGTTTTCAGCAATTTTCAAACCAATTCTATAACGATGTGTGAATGAATCGTGTTTTGGCAGTCATAGCTGTGATAGCAATCCAATGGACTGTTTAAGGAAAAGTAGATTGTGCACGTTTTTACATGTTTTTGCTGCTCTAGGGAGATTTCGTTATTGTGTGTGTGTGTGTGTGTGTGTGTGATCCTGCTGAAACTTGACACCACCACACTATTGATGTGAGAACAATCTCTAACTCTCCTCTGCATCTATCTTTATCTTCTTCCGTCTTTCTCTTTTTCACTTTCACACCCATCCCTGCTCTCCTCCTTTCCTACCTCCTCATTCTCATTCTGTTATTTTTTTATCCAAATAGCCTCCTCTTCCTCTCATCTCCATGTCATCTCCACGCTTCCTCTTTATTTCCGTCCTGCCTCAGCCTCACATCCACCTGACTCTTTGCCCTCGTTCTTTCCCTCCTCACTTTATTTTGATCCTTCCCTCCCTCTCTCCATCCCTCCCTCCCTTCCTCCATCCTGCTGGCTCAGCTGGTATAGAAGCAGCCTTTGTTTCAGCAGTGTCCTCTATCCTTTGAAGGAGAAAACCTGGGAGAGGGAGGGAGGGATAGAGAGAAGACATGAAGCATGGACAGGGAAGGAGAGGAGAAAATGGGATAAAAAGAAGAGATGTGTGGGTGGATGAATAAAAATGGGGAGAAGGATTAAGGATGATGGAAAGAAGGAAGGAAGGGAGGAAGGAAAAGGAATATATTTGAATCAATGGGATGGGTTGTTCAAGTCATTGACAACCAGTAGCAACAGCATGCAAGACCTCTGTGTGTGTGTGTGTGTGTGTGTGTGTGTGTGTTGCAGCGATTTTGTACTCAGTTCAAGGCCAACTGAGCAGTTTATTAATAATTAAGCTGCTTAAATACAGTCAGAGTTGAAGAGCCCCGTACACCTCATTGCTGTCTGAGTCCAATACTGAATACCCATGTTTTCTCTTTCTCTCTATTCTCTTCTATAGTGTGAAGACAGAAAGAAGATTTTGCACCTTTACCCTCACCTATGATGTTGTAGCCGTGGTAACATGTGAATCCTGACGCAGTGTTATCCACTTTTACATCTCTGAAGGTAATTGCTGATTTTTCATACAGGTATGCATCACTTGGTTGTCTAACCTCTACAATAATTGGAAAAAAATTGTTATGGGAAGTTATTGCGCACAGCCAACAAATAGTTTCAACACATAGGTTTCAGTTCAGAAAGGTTTTGCACAGATTAACTCTTTGCGTGGCAGCTGTTTTATAAAACAGAAAGTGCCTTGTGCCAGTGTTTTTGGCAATTTTGAGTCATATTTCTAGCTCAAATGAAAGAAGAGACTCTCTATTTCATCATGAAAAAAAGGTTTGTTTTTATCTTGTTCCATTCTTGTTTTAGAAGCAGAGGCCATTTCCACTCTAATCGGCACTTTTTGTCCAGAATCTGTCCATTTTACTCTCTAATCTTGATCGTCTCCACTTCCTGCTTTGATCTCTGTAGCGTATGTCATCTCATTATGCTTGGACTACCCCAACATTGCCCACAGGCTGCTGGAGACTGTGATCGGCGACCCGCTGCCAAAAAAACACTTTAACTTCAAAATACGTCGATGCCACTCAAGCATCACATTTTAAATGACATTGAAATACGTCAATGGCACTCAAAGAGTTAGGAGGCCTTAGATTTGATGTTTGGTGATTTTTTTTTTTTTTTTTTTTTTTTTCCAAAAGGAGTTTTGCTGTTATGGAGCCTCTTTTTCCTTATTGCATATTTTGAGTCACAGTAGTCCAGGAAAGCAGGCTACATGTGGGTCAAATCACGAGGCTCTGGATGCCAGGTTACCTTAGTTTGGCCTTGTAGTGGAAACCCGAATAGTGTCATTTGGTTCTCTGTAAGTTTGCAATGGAAACTGGATGAGCCGTGTTTTGCCCTGTAGTAGAAACCAGGCTGGCCTTGTCATTGAACCCAGCTTGTGCCAGAACCAAGGCTTGAGGCCTCACCCATAGCTTGATGGCTTTTCCTTTTTGTTAATAAACCTTCACATGCATCGCACACGCTTCCTCCTTTTCTGCCCTTACTTTCTCTTGATCTCTTATCTCCCCACCAATGTTTTCAGGCAGGAATATGGTAGCTCGTCATCTCCATATAGGATTTCTCTGTCATGAATCCACCTCTAACCTCCCTACCCCCTGAGACTGTGCTGCTGATCTGCTCTCTCTCTTCAGCCTGCTCTCCCTTTTCCTCTCTTCAGCTGGCTGTTAGATCTACACTTCTAACCTCAATATGTCCCTTTGGGATGTGGCTGACTGCTGAACTCTGTTAGAAAGAGGCAGGAGCAAAGGGAAGAGGGCATAAGTGAGGAGAGTTGAGGGGGGAAATTAGAAGGTAGAGGCTGGGCAAATTAGAAGGTAGAGGCTGGGCAAATACAGAGAAATATCTATCTGTCTATCTGAAAGATTAATGTTAGCTGAATCTTTAATCTTTGTATCTTTTCAACCTTGGCACGGTCCTAGTGGATTAATCAAAGTGGAAATGGTGGATGGTGTGTTTGTGCACATGTTTGTAACATTGCCTCAGATGGGTAAGAAATCTCCTCTCATGAAGTTTGGGTTATAAATGGTGTTTGCAGATGATGTCGATGATTCTCCAAATCCATGATTTCTGATTTTAATTTTTTTTCAGCACTGAACGCTATCCCTATGGAATTATGGGCTCACAGTTTTTCCTCTGTGTTTTTGGTGCATTTGTCTTTATTGGACAATTGACGGTGAAGACAGGGAAACAGCAGGCGTCAAACGTGCAGTATCGTGGTGATGTGGATAGCATCTTTTAATTCAGTCTTAATGTCAATGAGAGCTGAAAATATTACTTGACTAATCAATAAATTTAAGATTAAATTTTCAAGCAAAATTGCCCACCACTCCCAAGTCTGTCCTTCAGAATAAACACAACATTTTACTGTTTGTCCAAGATTAAAAGCAATTACGCAATAGACTGACACTTTATATAGACATTAGGATTATTAAGAAAGGCAAATAATTGATTGTGAATCAATGATGTCATCAATTAAAATTGGTAGAATTGAATTGAATAGAATACCCTTTATTGTCATTATAAAGTTGAACAACAAAATTGTAGAGCTTCTCCCTTTTCAGTGTACAGGCTAAAATAAGTATATAAATTTAGAATGTAAACACACAAATTAATATAGAATCGGCTTAAAAATAAGTTTAAATATTTGTCTTATGTACAAATGCAAATATGATTATGAGTATGGATTTACTTTGGATTTATTGGTTGTGCTCCTAATTACATCACCTGGGTTATTTTGTTTTGAAAGAGATTTTCACAACCTTGTTGTGAGTTAAGTGACCTTTAAACAGACAAGCCATGAGTACAGGGTAGTATATATACATCTAATATATATACTGTGTCTGTGCATTTCTGTCCACCTGTCTCGTCTTTCTTCTTGACACCTGTCAGTTTTCCGTCCTTGTGAATGAGCATTAGAGAGCATCAGGCTGCTTCAGGGAGAGAGAGGAGCGATCAAAGAGCAGCCTCTGTTTGTTTTATCTTTTTAATGAACAAAGTGCCACACATTTCAGTGCTTTGGAGTTCACTCAGAGGCCTACATGCCAGTGGGGGAATTCAACCCGCAACCCTCCAGCTTCTGAGAGCAGCTTGAACTAATGCTCCCTTTAGAG
Organism: Synanceia verrucosa; assembly: GCA_029721515.1. Lineage (NCBI taxonomy): Eukaryota > Metazoa > Chordata > Actinopteri > Perciformes > Synanceiidae > Synanceia > Synanceia verrucosa. Next base: position 4,476,076 of record CM056560.1, on the reverse strand, counting down.
CTGTAGCAGCCTTGTGGGTGTGTGTGTGTGTGTGTGTGTTTGTTCATGTATTACTGATGTTATGGGGACATATATCTGTTTACACAGTCACATTGTGGCGACTCCTCTTCCCTCTGGGGACAAAATGCTTGTCCCCATAATGTGAACTCTTACATTTTAGGCTGAAGACTTGGAGAAGATTTAATGTTGGTATAAAGTTAGATTTTGGTTAGGGTTAGGATTAGGATTATGCAAGTACTGGGTATGGTTAGGGTGAAGGGAATTATCTAGGAAATGAACGTAAGTCAATGCAAAGTCCCCGTAACCTGAGTAATTCCTCTGTGTGTGTGTGTGTGTGTGTATGTGTGTGTGTGTGTGTATGTGTGTGCCTGTGTGTGTGTGTGTGTGTGTGTGTGTGTGTGTGTGCTGAAGCCCTCAACTGCTCAGCAAAACAGATCAAAGTCAAAGTCAAGTCTCCCTCTGTCCCCTATACTCATTTTGATGAATGGATGGATGGAGGAAAGGGAAGGGGGACAGATAAAAAGGGAGAGAGGGATGAGTGAAAGAACAAGGAGTTTAGCGTGGATTGACGGATGTGGGGGTGGTGGAAGTAGATGGGTGAAAGGGTGGATGGATGGGGTTGACCTTTCCCTCACCCTCTACAGAGAGCCCTGAGGTGCAGATTCAGTCACATTCTCTCTTCTTTTATTTCCCTTTGTCCCTTGTTCTTTTAACATTTTCCCTTTCTGCTGCTCCTGTTTTTCCTCTCCGTTCTTCTCTCATCTTTTTTTTTTTTTTTGCATTCTTCTCCCTGGAATAATTCATTTTCTTCCATCCTTTCTTCCTTCTCCTCCTGCTTTCCTCAGTTAACCTCCTCGTTACCTCCTTCACTGGCAGCCCGTGAGAGTGTGTGTTATAATCTTGCCAGGCTGTGTGTGTGTGTGTGTGTGTGTGTGTGTGTGTGTGTGTGTGTGTTTTCTCTCCCTGAGAGTTAAAAGAATGCCTGGATCCCCTGGGGGGAGTTTGGCAGCCGGGACCTGCCGAGGGCCAACCAGGCCTGGGTCACCAAGCTCACCTCCACCTGCTTGTCTCCTGTGGGAGACGAGGTGTGAGGAGGAGAGAGGAGAAGAGGGGAGATAAAAGGGAAGAAAGCAAGGAAAAAAAAAGATAATTCATACATGAGAGGAAATGCAAATACACAAGACATACACCCCAAGGTATTTAGTTAGTCATGCTTAAAACTGCCTTGCTTTTATGTGCAGTTGTTAGTCATGCTGAACACTCCCCAAGTGTTCTGCTCTTTCTTTTTGTTTTCTCTTGGTCAGCAGCAGCAGGCAAACACTTACACACAACTCCCGACAAGACGCCTTTACCAGACAGAAGATGAGCAAACAAACTGTGTCATTTAGACAGTAAGGAAAAGCAAAGTTTGTGCAAATTTTAACACGCTGTATGGTTGTTTAAAGCAATGCCACAGTTAAAGCTGCAGCGTTGGTGCAGTCTAAAACATAAAGTCAACCACAGATGGCACAGTCCTCCAGAAATGACACCATATTTGGAATCTGGGTATGTATCAATAGCTAGTCTGTAAATTATGTTCATTGAGAACATGCTTAATTTTACGTAATAGTTTTATCAAATTGCATCATAATAGTTAAGACAATACCAATTCTAACAGATATTCAAAGTGTCATTTATTGCATTGACATTCATATTCTGAACACTTTTTCACAGCTGTTCATTGTGCAGTGATGGTGGAAATGATTAATTGATATCATCTGCTGTCTTATAAATGCAAGAAAGAGCAGAGATGACAGGTGAAGTGAATATAGCCTTGTCAGTATGGTTACAAATAGGTTTGGTGGTGAATAGTAGGCCTGTAATGGTACACAAAATTTCACATCAATCTTTCGTTGAACAGGTGCTCTCTGAAATGGTTCAGTTCAGTACCTTTACTGTTACAGGCCTAGTGAATAACATTAATTATTTGTACTGTTAGGGCTGCACCAAATGACATTTGAAGCTTGTGTGAGGTTGAATGAAAATGATGCCTTGAATGTCTGTTACCATATTTCATGACATCATCACCATGAAAGAATTAAAAAAAAAAAAAAAATTCCTAAATCTGAGTGATTTATCAAATTAAATGAGTTAATCTCATATTAAGTCGTTCAAGATTACTTTATTGTGTCCTGAGGGAAATTTGTCTTGGACATACAGGCTGCGACATAACACATGCGACAGAGCAAAACACAAGTGCTGACAGTGCAGTCATAAAGTGCATACCTTCATACATACAGTACATACATAGCATTACGGTAGAAACCCTCTGCTAACGGCTTGAGTTCAACAGGGTAACAGAGAGTGGAATAATTGAAAATTTGTACCTGTTCAAAAATCTTTTCTTATTTTGAGTGCCATTGGCTTATTTCAATGTCATTTAAAATCCAACACTTGAGTGCCATTGGCATAATGATACGTCAAAGAGTTTTTTCTGCAGCTGGTCACCGATCACGGTCTCCTGCAGCCTGTGAGTAATGTTGGGGCTTCTGGGAGATGTAGTTGGAGCATAAAGAGACAGTATACGCCACAGAGATCAAAACAGGAAGTGGAAACGATCGAGATTAGAGAGCAAAGCGAATGGATTCTGGACAAAAAGTAGTGATTTTGGTGAAAGTGTCCTCTACTTTACCTCTGATTGTAAAAACAAACTTTTTTTCATGATGAAATAGAAAGTCTCTTCTTTCATTTGAGCTGTTCAGTGTTTTCAGAGTCATAGTACAAAATATTCTGTGGGCACAAGGCACTTTCTATTTTATAGAATGGCTGGCACTCAAAGAACTTTCTAACTCTTCAGTGTGAAAGTGGGAGAACAAACAGTCTTTTGCCTTTTCTTTTGAAAGGCTGATTGCCAGCAAACATTGGTTGAGGCAGATTATTTTTTTTGAATGGAACAGTTCTACTTTACCGCCACTGGAAACTAATTCTACAAACAGCTGCCTCACTGTGGTTAGGGTGTAGGTCATTAAAGCTGCTTCACCTTTGAGTGCTTGGCCTTCACACCTGAACAAAGTTTAGTTGAATCATATATAAGGATTCAACGCTCCTAGAGTTGCTTGTGCACCTATCCACTGATATTTAATTTACAGCATAAATGATATTTGCTTTGTGGCAAACAAATGAATAGAGCATTGCTTTATATCAAACAAACAAAGCTGTTTATTCCCTGTTGTTTCTCTTGTATTAGGGCCATTTCCTCTTGTTTATGAGATTATGAAACCCAGTAGTATTCCACAGAAAAAGCCCCTCAGGATTGTGCTATCTTTTGTATAGGAAGTGAGTTTCTGTCTCAATCGCTACCTCATCACATCGCACACAGTCTTATTATTTCTGGCTTCCTCTCTAAAATTCTCAGCTGTTCTCTCCATTTCTCTGTTCCATCACCGTAGGCAGCAATAGGAAATGGAGTGTGTAAAACAGGATGTGAGAGTAGCCATACTTGTTTATTTTATATTGAATGCCCACAGCCTGGCTAGAAACCACTGATGGATGACAGAAATGGACAGAGACAGTGAGTTTTAGGGACAGAGGCTGGTTTTGATGAGATTTTGAGTGATAAAATGTTTAAGAAAATGTCTCCAGTACTTTCTATATAGAAATCATGCAGCAAAGGAGGCATAATTACTTGGCAAACATATAGATGTAGATGCAGAAATATGAATAAGTTCATAAAATAAAGACAGACTCTACTAGGAGTGTCCCGATACAGTACATCTTTTTCAGTTCCAATATGATACCGATATTGCAGCCTTGAGTATTGACCCATACCAATATTGATCCATTGATACATACTTTTATTACTTATTTTGTAGTATGGAATGTTAGAAAATGTCTTTGTCAAGTGATATTACTCAAAAAGAAAAACAATAGTCAGCAACAGTAAGTCTGAGAAAACATTAACCATTAAATATTAACCAATGGATTACATTAATTTTAACCTTAAACATAAGAACATTCTATAATTAAATAATATTAGAAAATTAGAAAACCCTGAAAAATAACCTCAATAAATTTAAATTATATATATATATATATATATATATATATATATATATATATATATATATATATATATATATATATATATATAAATCTATATATATACGTATATATATATACGTATATATATAGACGTATATATATATATATATATACACACGTATATATATATATTTCTGGGTTTTCTAATTTTCTTAACTTGAATAAAATAAATAAGAAAATTAGAAAACCCAGAAAAATAACCTCAATAAATCCAGTGACAAAAAAAAATTGTTTTTAAACTGCAAATAACCTCAAGCTTAAATTAAAGCATATTCTACAATTGAACAGAATAATGCCCGGAATGGACTGCTGGTATCAGAGCGTTTATATTGATTTTAGATGCAGGCTGCTATAATCCAATACTCGTTTTTTTGTTGATATTGGACCAATATCAATATTGGATTTGGACACCCCTACACTCTACATGCAGAGAGTTGAGGTAACTTAAAGTTTAAAGTCAAAAGTTCATTGCAGACATTCACACCACTCTCTATCATGTTGTCATATCTTGATAACTGCTCTTATTTTCAATTATACATTATAATAGCCTTTTTAACATTAGCCTTCTTAATAGACAATCTCATTTTTTTTTAAATTACACCCATCACTCCACGAACGATAGTGAATGGTAGGGGATGTAAGACTCTGGGAGAAATTACATTTCCCCCAAAATGTAAATGAGAATGCAGTTTCTATGTATGAGAACATAATTTTATAGGCGGCAGGGTTGTACTGTCAAAATAAAGTTTGTCTTAAATGCACAAACTCGATTTATGGATATGTAAAGATGTCCTTTTCCAAATATACGATGCACCGTAAACTGAGGCCCTCTATTGATTTATGGAAGAAGAAATATATGGAAGCAAAGAAAGGCACTACTGTATACTTTAGGTTAAAATTTAAATACAACTGAGGTTACAGTATACCACTGAAATATTTTACTAAAATATAAGAATATTTTACTAAAACTTCTCTTATTTTCAGCAGTGATTTTTGCAGTCATGGTCTGTTTTTTTCTTTTCTTTCACAAACAAAACTCAAAAGATAGAGAGCTGCTCTTACATGTGTGTAACATGTAGAGTAAAGCACCCCCACTTGCTCAGTGAGCTGTACAGATATTTCATGTTGAACTGTTCACGGTCTACAATCCAACACATTTCAAAGAAGGACTTTGCCAAGTTTATCTTCTCTCCCCAGTCACCTCTCTTCCCTCCAACTCTGCCTCTTTTTTCATCTCCATCTCATCTCCCCAGCCTCTGTGTCTCTTTCTATTTCTGTCTCTATCATTCTAAATTTACCTCCTCTGCTTCCCTCAGCATCATACCCATCACTTTGTCTCCACTGTTGTCTTTACTTGTCTGACAATGTGCTGCCGGTGATGTGAGTACATCTATATCCATCTGTATCAGTGCTGCAAACTTAAGTGACTCAGCTGCACATTACACACTTATGTATTTCATGCTGTTCTCATCCACTGTTTGGATACCCGTGAAAAGTAAAGTCAGGTGATGTAGACAAAGTCTGCATAGGGAGGAGGTCTGGGTCAAACAACCACAGGACTTTTCACCCAGAAATCCACAGGACATTTCCTGTGTGAGACCAAAAGTCACATAGAGAAACTTAATTAGAATATACGAGCTTCGATAAAATGCATTCTCCATAAATTCTTTTTGTAACTGTCAGACTTGTATGTTTGTATGTCTATCTATCTATCTATCCATCCATCCATCCATCCTGAGTGTGAGTGTGAAGCCACGCCCTGGTAGCTCACAATCTGCTGCACCTGGTCTACAGTTTGCATAATACGTGAGGCGTAATCACTGCTGTAAATGAACATCTATATTGTGGGTATGCAAACGTAACAGGCAAGAGTTTTGATTAAAATGCATTGGATGTTTTCCCAGTTGTGCTTTTTAATTTAGCTGTTCATTAATACACGTCAAATTCTTCCCTCAGCTGCTCCCATCGCTCCTGTAAATCCAGTATGTTCAGTCACATGCAGATGCTATCCTCCATGTCTGCTGCTTTTTCTTTTTCTTTCGCTCCTCTCTTATCCCCCCTCCTCTTCACTCTTCTAGGTAGATCTTAGCGCCTCTTGTCATTTCTCAGCTTGTTTCCACTCTTCACCTTCCTCTCTGTCTTTCTGTCTCAGCTCATTTTTTATTGAACACTTTGGTTCAACATTAGAGAGTTTAATTCTGTTTCCTTCTTTTTCTGTCTCTGCATTTCTTGCCTTGGTTTTGCTATCGATGTATGTATACCTTCCCATCTGTCTCTACCCTCCTCTCTGTCTTTCCGGTGGTAAAAATAGATGCTCCAGCACATCCCAAATCCCCGAATCTCTCACAGAAAGTGTGTCTAGTGCTGGATATTTCCTATCTTTTGTGGAAATGTGTTGTGTGGAGATTAAAGGATAATTCTGGTGTTTTATGAGATCATTTTGTGGTCGTTCTGCTCTAATTAAGTTTGCATCTTACACTCTCATTATATTTTGCTTATTATTTGTGGTGTTTTTCCTTTAGCTGCAGTGCCCCATAATGGTTGAAAAGCCATTTCAGAGGCTTTTCTACACTACTGATGTGTGAAATGTAGGTCTGAGCTGAGAAGATAATACTCATGTCTGTACCCACACCATGGCCAGAGGCTTCAGCACACAGTCACACCACAGGGAGTTGCCTTATTTTGCATGACTGTTCATGGGGAAATTTAGGGGGCCAGTTTTCAAAATTCATACATGTTATTCCTGGTCTACAGTTGGAACTTATTAGTAAATATGATTAACTCTCTTTTGTCCAAAAATGCAGGTTTAAATTGCAAAACTGCTTCAGTGACTTGGGGGGGATATAGATGGCAGTGAAGGCTCCTGGGAGAATATTCTGAGAATATGGGAGCATTTTCTGTTTCACACCTGAGAACACTATAACAGAATAAAGCTCATGTACGTTCATAAAATCAGTCTCCAATTCATCGTCTCTGGAGCAGCTCACAAGTTTCGAGAGAGATTAGCTCATGTTCACAAATATTGAACTTGGTGGTGTTACCTTTTCACAGTAAAATGATTAACATTATTGTAAGGAAAAGTGCATTGTTCCAGTGGTTTTGCCCATTTTGAGTCATCTTTCAAGACCCACAGACTATTTTGTACTATGAGTCTGAAAACACCAAATAGCTCAAATGAAAGAAGAGACTCTCTATTTCATCATGAAAAAAATGTTTGTTTTTACCTTGTTCCATTCTTGTTTTATCAGAGGTAGAGGCCACTTTCAACAAAATCACCACTTTTTGTCCAGATTACACTTCCTGCTTTGATCTCCGTGGCATATACCATCTCTTTGTGTTCTGACTACATCTCCCAGAAGCCCTAAAATCACTCACAGGCTGTGTGAGAGCGTCCTCTTGTGCCAGCTGCCGGGAAAAAAAACTTTGACGTAAATACACGTCCATGGCACTCGAGCCTTGGATTTTAAATGACATACAAACACGTCTATGGCACTCACAGAGTTAATAAGAAACTGTCAAACTGTTTTTGTCTATATTTCCTCATAATACTACATAATAGTTGGTCTTACAAAGCTGTTCTGTTTTCTTATCCTCATTGGTGGCTTTTCTAATGTTCTTAAAATGGCACAAAGTCGTAGCCTGGGCCCGCCCATACGTCCTGTGATGCTTCACAAAATTTTGCGACCAAATCAGTCTCGCCAAGATGCCATTCTCTTTGATTTCAGATTCACCTAGAAATGGGAACCAATGAAAATCGAGCATTTCCAACAGCTTGATTGAGGCGTGTTTAAGGCAGTGACGCTCGCAGTACTGGATCAAGCACTTTCCGGTGCTACGCATATGTCAGAGTAAAGAGTGGTCTGACTGGTTGAAGTTTCGTCCAGTAGCACACAGAGGCATTTGATAGACGCGGGTTAAGCCCGCCCTCTGAGAACTCGGTTTACAAGGCAGCTTGGCCACACTACGCTCGCAGAGCAAGCAGTCGCGATAGCCAGGCTAACAAAAGTAGCAGTGTGTTTTTCAATGTGCCCTAGGAAGAAAGGTCATCATATATAGGTGTAATATAGGGACTATAAAGGTGATCTTTACATGTACAAATGAGTGATCATAAAAGCAGACAGTACATGTGAAAAAAATTAGATGTGGTTTTTTTTGCTCCACTGCCTCTCTGATTTGTCCTCATTCTCCATCTGCCTTTTTTTATTTAATCCGTCTGTCCCATCATACCTTTGTTAAATGCTGATGTACGTGGAACATTTAGACAAGAAGTGCACTGCGGATGTCCAAATATGGGTGTAGATGACTGTACTCACTGGAGAAATATGCTGTCGAGTCCCCCAACAGGAAATGCTGCCTACGCCTTCTTAATGACTTCACTCTGTGTGTGTGTGTGTGTGTGTGTGTGTGTGTGTGTGCGTGTGTGTCAGCATTCTCCAGCAGCACTGCTGTAATGCTTCATGCTGAAGCGAATAAACATGTGTTACAGTGTAATGATGAGACGCTGCTTACATCTAACCTTTCCAGTTCATCTTTTGGATCAGTGCAAAGCAGCACCTCACTTACTATCCCTGTTTACTGACCTATTACTTCCAACTGCAATTTCTCACTTTCTGTTTACGGTATGACTCTTATCTGGTAAACAAGACTAACTGATGTAGTGGGTGTTGAGAGCAAAGAGATTTCAAGTTAATTACAGTTAATGTCACACTGTTTTGAAACTGCCAATACCGTGCTGTTTTGAAAGCTCTATATGGTGCCCAGGAATAGTAATGCTGATGAATAATTATTATTAATGAGCCAATTCAGTTTACTGTATAGAAACCACCGTGGGTGGTTTGTTTGCTAGACAATTTGACAAACATTTTCAGCACCAATGGGCCAAGTTCAACTCTTTGAGTGCCATTGACATATCTATCTATCTATACACAGCAAGGTGTTTTTTTTTTTTTTGGCAGCTGGCACAAGAGGGCACTCTCCCGCATCGTATGAGTAATTTTGAGGCTTCTGGGATACGTAGTGAGAACATAAAGAGATGGTATTGTCACTACCCGATTCATAACAGAAACCTGATTTGTACCGCGCATGTGCAAAGACACGTCTACTTCCGCTCATCTTCGGTTCCACTGAAAATAGAAGGGTTGTCAGCCATGTTTTTTGTTCATGCCAGGGAGAAACTCGTCAGTCACATGACCTAAAGTATGACAACAGAAAAGACTGGGCAGATGAAACGTACACATTTTACAATTTAAGAAATGACTATGTTTTGCGGTGAGGACAATCAAAGGTATTACATAATTTTGAGTGAGTCTGTGTTGGCTTGGCAACCTGTCGAAGCATTTTATGGCAGTTACTGATTGGATACAGTTGTTGCTTCCCAATCCATACTATGCATGTGTAAATACACGTCACTCAACAAAACAACAACATAATACTTCAGTCTGCTTCGAGGCTGCTGAGCGGATGTAGACACATTTTTTGCACATGCGCAGTACAAATCAGGTTTCCGGTACGGACCAGGTAGTGATAGGTATAAGCCACAGAGATCAAAGCAGGACGTGGAGATGTTGGGATCAGAGAAGAGAACAACTGATGTCTGAAAAAGATGGTGTTTTGGTGGAAGAATGGAACAAGGTACAAACAATCACAATTTGTTTCCATGATGAAATAGAGAGTCTCCTCTTTCAGAGTCATAGTCAATATTCTTTAAAGATGACTCAAAATGGCCAAAAACGTTCAGTTTTCTAAAAAGGATGGCACTCAATGAGTTAATGAACTCGAAGGGAAGAAATACATCTGGGTTAAGCTTGACTTCTTCTTTTCAAGTGTTGAAAACTTAAAAAAAAAAAAAAAAAAAAATGTACGTATGTGTAGAAGCATTTCCAAGGCTCTCTGACACTGCTGTGCGGGGTTACTCCTAGGCCAGGCATGTCTTTCACCTGTCAGGAGGGATCGGCCACCACAAACTGGAGATGCATCACTGGCTCCTTTGCTCTTCCTCTGCCAATTTTCTCTTTGCTGTCCCACAAGCGAGTCTAACCAAAACCACCTGGGGCCAACCACGATGGCCTGTAGGGGATTGTTCAAGCTCAGTCTTAGATGCCAGAGGCACCTTTGAACCAGGCACATTTACAGTAGATCTGCTGTAGCAGCCAGACCTGGCAATGAGGCCCAGGAGGCAGAGACACAGCTTAACTGTGATCATAACAGCCAAGCGAAATTATGAGCTTGTGTCCCTGAGTGGCATGTGCCTCTTCTTAGTGAACCGCTCAGTCTTGGAATCCACCACGAGGCCCAGGGACTGTCTCCGATCTGCTTCTGGTGTGTCTGTTTTGCAAAACTGAATGCTTTGGTAGCCACATCCAGTGAAAATAATTCAAAATCCAGACTTTATTCGATCAGAGGGAGGCAGGACCACAGCTGTGCACCGGATGAAGGTCCGGGAAGCCGAACATATCATTTATGTAGCGCATCCCTTTAACACAAAAACAAGAAGCCAGTGCCCTTCCCAGATCCCTATTTGAAAATGCTTATCATTTCGAGTAATTATGACATGCTCCCTTATCTATCAAACTTTGATAATTCCAATTAACTCATTGAATGTCCTTTTTGAAAAATGAAAGTGACTTGTGCCAGCGATTTTGGCCATTTTGATTCATCTTTCGTGATGCACAGAATATTTTGTACGATGACTCTGAAAACACTGAATAGCTCAAACAAAAGAAGAGACTCTACTGTATATTTCATCATGAAAAAAACAGTTTTTACCTTGTTCCATTATTGTTTTATCAGAGGTAGAAGCCATTTTCATTCAAAATGCCTTTTTTTGTCCAGATTATGTTTGGCTCTCTAATTTAGATCATCTCCACTTCCTATTTTGCTTGTTGCCAAAAAAAGGAAAGACGTGTGTAACAAGTACATATACGTCTTTGGCACTTAAAGGTTGAATGGAATAAGAGCAGAGCTCTCAATGGTAAGTTGAGCTATTTGACATCTCCATGCGAGGTCATAGTTGTGGATTCTGCACCGTGGGAAGCTCTTCCCTGCCACTAAATAGTCTTAACCGTTCAGCTTCAGTTGTAGCAGAAGAATCACAAATTTAGAATTGAAAAACATCTTCTTTGCATAGCCCGGCTGTTGTATCAGCTATCTTAAGGAAAATAACTGATCCATAACTTTACAACAGTCACATTTTATTGAGCACTACAGATTGTTTTAGCTCCTTAGAGAGCGTCGAAGCAATCATGACCCTTTGAGGGCAGCAGATTGAGTTTTAAGCTCCAGTTGTAGAGGGAGTTATACACAGCATTCATCTGCAGCACAGTGGTAATTCAAAACCTGATCCTTTCTCTTATCTCTTGGGTACCAGCCTCATGTCAGTGCAGCTGAAAACAATGCTAAATGTCTACTTACATTGTCATTGTTTTGAAACAAAACCATCCTCAAAATCCCAGTTAATTGGGATTATTTTCATGTTTTTGCAAAGAAAATTATGCACACATTGTCAATGCCAATAGTGTTAATTAAGGGGATGCCATTGATGCTGAAATGGTTAATCATTCATATTATAATCTCGTCTGTGGCAAGTTTAAATGGGAGTATTTATGGATAAACTGTAGCGTTTCATCTTTCAGTAGGCACTGAGTGATTCTGTGAAGTGACAAGTAGCTTTTGATGGATACATTTAGATTAGTCACACTCAGGTATTATGAGGCAATCACACACAGAGGCATGCAGGTATTTTTATTCAGGCTAAATACAAGCTGTATTTAGCCTAGTTATCGTGGTGGTTATTTTTGTGTTTGTATGTGTGCACATGCAAACAAGCGCACACACATACGGTGGTGATCTGTATTTAACCTAGATACTGTGGTGATTAGCCAGTGGCTATTGATAAGTCTGACACATTAAAGGCAACATAGCGCATGCATACTCACACACAGATGCACATGTGTGCACGTGCATGCATGCACAAACAGACATACATAAACTGAAGATGACATACGTAAAATTCTTCTTAATGTTGCAAAATGAACAAACCTGATCCAAACATGCATGTACTGAACAGAAAATGATGTTGTCACCGTTGACAGAAAGTGAACATCAGTCAAGGGTGGATGATGATTCACTCATAACACTTTTCATTAGAAAGAAAAATATATTGTATTAGATTGTAAAAATAACTGTTAATTGTTAAAATAATGCAGTTTTGAATCCTTCCTGCACCTTAAAGTTTTGCAAAATACCTGATAATTAACATCCATAGACTTGGATGACCTGCAGTCATGTGACGAATTCATGTGAATAGTGTGAGCACAGTGTGACCAGTATAAAAGCTGTACAGTCTTAGCCTTAAAAAGTGAAGCTTAAGTGGCTTTTTGGGTATCAACAGAGATCTCTGTACTTTTCAGCATCCAGCTAATTCATGCAGAGTAATTCATTAACAATTAATTATCACTGTGGACGTAATAAAGAGAACTTGAAAAATATGTTTAACTCTAAGCAGTTTACTGTCTCTGTCGCAGGATATTTTTGGCACGGTTACAGATCCTACATCATCAGCATTAAATGTTTTTAAGGATTAGCTAGATTAAAGTTTTCACATCAGACCTTAAAACTGGTTGAATTAATATTAAGGAAACATCACAATAACACCCTGAGTTTTATATTTTTAATTTCTATAATCTATTTTCCAATTATTTTAATTTGTTTGCCATATGTATATATATTTTTGTATTTATACATAAAAGTGGTAATGTTTTTTTTGCAGGTGAACTCTGCTTCACGTTCATACATTTTGGCACACACCTGGCAGCTGCTCAGTACCGTGTAACCTCAGTTTGCTACTTTTAGCTGCTGAGCAGCTTCAGTGGAGCTCCAGAGTTTTGCTCAAAGGCATCTTGGCTGCAGCAGGGGACAGACTGACATGTTCTTGAATTGATATTCAAAAAGCCCACATAGGGGGCTTTTGGGGGAAGAAAGTAGTGGAGAAACAGCAGTTGACCTGAACACAACTCTACTTAGTTCACTTTGGAGTACTCTGACTGTTCTTATTGCTGTGCCATGATGGGACAACGAATAGCAAGGTAAACATTGAGGAAGAAGGTTTATGCAAGTTTAATATTCTCCCTTACTCTGCATGAGTCTCACTGTGATTCACTGTTACTTCTTTCCTCCTTGTCCTTCTCTCTCTGTTGCTGTGTGACATTTCAAAAATGTATGGTAATTCTTTTCGGCTGCCTCTTTGCCTCTCACTTTTGTGTGTGTGTGTGTGTGTGTGTGTGTGTTAAATGTGCTGCCGGTAAATAATGAAAGAGTGCGCTCATGTTTGGATCAGTGTGAATTATTTAAAGGAGGCCACACACACAAATACACCCCAGCGACATACTGCATGCACGCCACACTTCTACCTGTCTCTCTCTCCGTCCATCCCTCCCTCTCCTCCTCTCTGTGTCTCATTTCTTATTGAGGACCTCAGTTAAAAATTACAAGGTCAAGACAGCTTTTCGTAGGAAGTAAACATCTCATCTGCCTTGGGACCAGCAGCTTCATAGTCTGTTTCAAACTTGACCAAGTCTAAAGTACATCCTCTAGCTAGACTCACAGGGGAGGAAAGACATGAGGTCTTTATTTAGTAACTTTGATAAGAGGATGGAGGATACATTAGGAGCCCTGGCCTAGGGAAACCAGAGATGTGACAGGGGCGGCAGTAGCTCAGGCTGTAGTGACTTGGGCTGGGAATCGGAGGGTCGCCAGTTCAAGTCCAAGTCAAAGAGAGTGGACTGGTAGGAGAGTGGAGAGATGCCACTTCCTGCTCCTAGGCACTACCGAACCTCCAATAGCTCGGGGCACCTGAATACGGGGCAGCCCTGACACCTCTCCACTAATGCATGTGCATGTTTGTTCCATAACTTGTATGTGATGTGCAACTGGAAATAATCATAAAAAAAATCTACCAGTGTGAAATTCCCTCACTGATGGACTAATAAAGGAATTATTCTTCTTTTTCTTAATGTGTAGCCTCTTTCCAAGCACAAAAATTCCTCGAACAAATTTTATCCAAACAATTTTTTATTTTATTTTAAGTCAGTTGGGCACAAAAGCACAAAAATCCTTTAACAAGTTTTATTTTACCTTTATTTAAGTCACTCGGGCCGATTCTGAGTCTGTTTTTTCGGGTATAGGTTTTCATTTATGCTTTAGTCACTTTTCTTTTTTCTGTCATATTGACCAGAGACAGTTTCCAGTGACACACAACCCTCCATTTTCACAGAGGATGGCAGAGCACTGAGCTCCATACTGAAAAAGTCAAACATGAAATCTGAAAACCACTCTTGGTGTGATTGGGATTAAGATTAAATCCAGCTAAAGTATGCAAAGGCCGTCTGAGGGTGAAATGAAATACCTCTTAACCAGACATAATTTGCCATTTTGCCAATCAGTCATTTACTTGATGCTTGTCAGTACTGTCCTCTGAGCTGCCAGTAGTGTGCTCTGACTGTCTTTCCCTGGGGATTTAAGGTGGAGTACTGCCCAATAATTACAAAGCAATGGCTATAAATTAAGAAATGATGGTCTTCATTATTGAATCATATGCAAATGAGAAGAAGGCACCCTGCTAATGGAAAGGTTGTGGTGTTTCTAGTCTTAAGAGATGTAATTCTTAAGAGAATTAGTGAATATAGCCAATGGTTCTTTGTTATAAAAGAATGACCTGGAAGGCCTTGTGTAACTAGCCTGGCTGTCACTTGACTCTCAACTGTAAAATATAATGATGCAGTATGGAGAAATTAATGGTTCTATTGGAAAATACATAAGAGATATAACCTTAATCTGATTTGCTAAACATTTGTCGTTGTTTTTGTACTAACTCCACAGCTCCAACGCAAACCTTCAATAGGTGTCATTAGCAATGACATAATAGTGCAACTCACACACAGGAATATGAAGTGACATTGATAACTGTGGTGCAATATTAACAGCACAGGTGTTCACAGATGTGGCTGCACAGCTGGGGATCAAGTTAACTCATCACATGTTTTGGAATCTGGATGATTACAGTTGATTTTTTTTGACTTACGTAAGCAAATGAATGAAATGTCAGTCGGTGAAGTCTTTTTTGCCATTGTCTGTGCAAATTCAGTGTTCTTATCCTCTTTCAAGTAGAAATGTAGTTGGAAATGAAAATGGAACATTCAAGTAATTCACATTCAAGGTAACAGTCAGAACTAAAGGGGCTTTTGGGGGATTGTCTTGTGAGCTTGTTAGAGATTGTAGTTGTTTGATTGCCTCTGTACCCCCACTGAAAAAAGTCAATAGTTGACGTATGAGGGGAAGAAGAAGCTGCACCTCCTGCAAGAAATACTGCCTCAGTGAAATACTGCTTCTTGTTTCCTATTGAGGATTCAGCTGTTTTACTCTTAATTGTTTGGAGGATGAAACACGGCTGCTTCTTGTTACCCCCTCCACACACACACACACACACACACTTCCTGTCTGTGTGAACAGACTTCTTGAGAGATAGACACCAACAACGTCTCATTACAAGCTGTCATAATATGGTTGCCATGCCCTCCCACAATGCTTTGCTTCTTAGGCCAACCCCACTTACCGATCTGCATATAAACAAACACAAACAAGGTCTTTGTGAGTGTGTCGACGCATGTGCTGCTGTGTTTTGTGTATTCTTATGTAAGCATGCAGCCTCCTCTTGCCTTGAGGATGATGATGGAAACTGTTTGTCATCCTCCCACCTCTCTCTCTCTCTCTCTCTCTCTCTCTTCAGCTCTCTTTATTCATCCATTCAAACCAAATGTGCTTTTTTTTATCCAGACTAACAAAACCCAGCCAACGCACAGTAATAGCTAATTGATCACAAATGCATATCGAATGACGATGTACGCTGCAGGTTTTTTTAATCAAACTGTGTGACATGATGTCAGATGTTAAACTCTCCACACAGTTCTGCAGGAGTGAATGATCACACAGTCTGTCAGCAGACGCTGCAGTGCCTGCAGACAGCCACTAGGGAAAAAAGATCAGCTGTGAATGAATGGATGAATGAATGATCTGAGTTGTCTGCGCAATAAAGGACACAGGCATATTAATGAACGTAATTGGTAAAAAGAAGTACAAAGCATAAGCCTTCTTGTGTAATCTATTACTTTATTACTCCCTGGAATAAGCAGTTTTTCCACACTGATTTCAGCCTCCCATATTGTGTCCCACTTAGCGAAAGTCAACCTTTCTCAATTGAGGGTGTCCATTAGACGCCTTTTTCACAGCACTTACAGACTTTTTGGGTCTCTAATTTACCAATCACAGAGGAGGAGGGACAAGTTAAAGTGGCTGATTATATTTTTCAAATGCCAACAAATACACACTGCTTCATGGGGTAAATTGCTGAGAAAAAGTTAGCTGGATATAAATGTCCTGACTAAAATCACACAAGCCTATTAAAGTGGCCGTAATTTATATTTTCTATAATAAAACAATAAAATGGCAATGCGAGAGGTTTTGCTCATATTAATTCACAAAATTATCACCTGAATATGCAGCTCCCCAAGGCTTTATTATGCCACTCGCATTGTGTTGTTGTCAGTCGCAGCAGGCAGCGAACACACTAAAACCCCACTGTACGCTACCTGTTTAGCTTAGAGAGACACAATTAGCAACAAGCTGGGGAACATAGTGGAGCATTTTACAGCTAAAGAGACAAACATTTCCCTCAGGAGCTGGTAGAGACCAAAATTAGAGCCAAAAGACAGTGAATATTGGAACCAAATGGCAGCAGTAAGTTCTATAAGTATTTTACATTACTTATTCATCTACTACTGTGTTTCATGACATTTTTTGCTTCAGATGTTCTCGACACTTGAATGGGAATAGTGTCTTCTCCTGTCCTTGTTGTCTGATCTTGCTTTGCCTGCTACTGTATTTCATTCCATCACTGTAGCTGTCTATCACTCATATATTCTAATGTGAAACAGTCTGACCCAATTTCCACTGTTTGAATGAAATATTCATCGCCCCTTCCCAAGTCATGATTAATACTTTTGCACCTTAGAGAGCCCATTATGAAAATAAATCCTCTCTGAATATCTTATTTCCTACTAGTCTTTTATTGTGATTTTTTTTTATCTAATCTTATTTTTAGTCATCTCAGTTGGGCCACCTTCCTTTTGCATTAGCTTCTTATATTCTGAGGAATCTTCTTGGATTTCATGATCAATTTATTGTGAACTGCAGTTTTTGCTTGAGGACCACAGTGCATTCTTATTTTAAAATACTCATACTGATTTAGGCAATATCGTCCCTTGTTTTTTTTCTTAGTTGGTTCATATATGTACATAAACTGTTCCCATATGGACTTCAAACACATAGAAATAGATTGAACACATACATTTACGGAACATGGTATTTTTTAGCATTTCCTGAATGGGAAGACTGAAAAAAACAGTCTGCTGCTGTTTGAAGTCATTCACAGGTCAGGAGACCACAATTGGTGACCTGCTGCCGAAAAAAGGAAAACTCTAAGGATCATATGTATAGCCACAAATTCTGTGTACCAAATTCTAAATACAGTAGGCTACTGTGTTTGTGTCTCGCCATGAAAATTATGCTCCACAAACTCCTCTGCATGTGTACATGGTAATAATGACGAGAGTAAAGGAGGAAGTCAGGCCACATAGGGATGAGGTTGGGGTTCATGGATGAGTCGAACAAACACAACTTTCACCCAGACCTGTGTTCATGTCCCGAGAGTCAACGTTGGCTTATTTGAATGTGCTTAACTGTTTGAGTGCCATTGACGTACTTCAACGTCATTTAAAATCCGACGCTTGAGTGCCATGTCAAAGTTGTTTTTCGGCAGTGCCGATCATGGTCTCCCAAATAATTTTGGGGCTTCTGGGATTTGTTGTCGGAGCATAAATAGACGTAATATATGACATCTAAGCAGGAAGTGGAGATGATCAAGATTAGGGAGAAAAAAAAACAGATTCTGGATAAAAAGTGTTGTTTTTGGTGAAAGTGGCCTCTACCTCTGATAAAACAAGAACAGAACAAAGTATTTCATTTGAACTGTTCAATGTTTTCAGAGTCATAGTACAAAATATTCTGTGGGTCTTAAAAAAAGACTCAAAATGGGCAGAAATGCTGGCACAAGGCACTTTCTGTTTTTTTTTCTGGCACAAGAGTTTACATAACTTGTGCAGTTATTCACATAAGTCATTTAACAAACCTACATATCTTAACCCAAATCATGTTTTTTTTCCAAAACCTAACCAAGTAGCTTTGTTCACTACAAGTTTATAGGACTTTCCTGCATGACAAGAATCACACACAAACATATCTCGGTGGGTTATCCTCTCCAGAAAGTTTGTTTCTTGATGCTATCTGAGTTAAAATATCTTGAGACTGTGAGGGTGTGAATGTGTGTGGGTACATGTGGAAGTCTGCAAGTGTACAGTGTGTGTGAATAAGGCAGGGAGATCTAGAGTGCATCAGCTGGGACTTAAACCTGATTGTGTAAATCAAAATAGGTGCATTTACCTACTACTATATGCATGCATGTGTGTATAAAACACACCAAATCTACATAGTGTTTCCCTTGTGTAAACTTGTGAGAACAAAGTCTATTTGTAATGAAAGGATACATTCATGAGATTTCTTTTGTACAGAACATATCTCTCCCTCGGCTTTATGCATCTGGTATGCTTTGAGGCAGGTTGAAAAGGTGAAATGAATGCTGCCATTCTATTCACATCAAATATTCTTTTCCAGAGGATGAAAAATGCATGAAAGGAAATTAGTTTTTGTGACTGTAAGAAAAGCTCTCATTGTGTTTCTCATTTGGAGACGCTGTACTCTGAGGCTTGTTTGGAGTAGCATTATGGAGGACATTGTTGTGCCGTGCCACCAACACCTCTTAAGGTGTTTTCACACTTATTTGGATGGTAACAATCATTTTAACCCTGAAGTGGTTTGTTTGGGTGTATGAGAGCTCTGCAGTCACAGTGACACCTCACTGAGGGAGGTGTGTTACTACATTTTGAAGCAAACCTCTTTTTTTGGATTGAGAGTGTGATCCACTGCAATGGTAGACGAATAGTCAGTGAAACACTCCTATAGCACCTTATAGTGCCTGTAAATTTTACCAATATTTCCTCCCGCGATGTTTTGATTCTCGGTTGTGCACAGTCTGTGGCTATGAAGCTCGATTCTTTCTGTGTTGGCAAACTGACCACTGAAGTGTTTTTTTTTTTTTTTAATGCTGTCTGTGTTTTTATCCACAAACAGCCAGTGGACATGTTCCTGTGACAGTGCAGGCAATTGCTTTAACAAAACACACTGAGTCCGTGGATCAATTGTGTCTGTGTGCTCAGACTGATTTCAAAAAGATGTAAGAACTCTTTCTCCTCCTCTTCTACTTGCCTCGGTCAGTACAGGATGACCTCACATATTTTGCTCAAGGTAAGGAAATCAGGTATCAAAAATGAATGGGTGAACTTGGGGAGGACCTGCTTTTGGCCAGAAATACATTCACAGCGCATTTGCTATGTTTGGTGTCTCAAAGCACCTTTAGATCATAGTCGCTTCTTGTTTGTGTGTTGCTAAGATCACAGGTGAGACACTGAGAGTTTTTTTTTCTCAATGCCAAAAACGGAAAACCAGTTTTTGTAATCTTACAGTATGCACTTTAACAAAGGCTAGACATGCCAATGACTGATGAACAGTTTTGTGCAATACATTATACTACTATGTGTTATGGCTGTCATTTTAACAAGTATAATTCTTCCTTGTCTATCGCTATACTGTCCAAGCTAATAAAAATGCTGTCCTGGAAGAAAACTCCAGTGAAATAATATTTGAGTGAAATCAAAACCATAAACTTGAGGTGTTTCAACACCATTAATGAGTTCACATGTGATCTGAACAGCTGCCTGTGCAGATTACACTTCATTAAGCTTGCCAGAGAGAAAAAAATGGAATGTTGAAAAAAATGGTGAGGATTATGCAGTGATACATGTTACTGTGTGTCCAAGAGTTGTGTGGATTCTTACATCTTTAAGTGCCATTGACATGTTTGTAAATCATTGAAAATCCAACACTTGAGTGCTATTGACGTATTTATATGTGATTTACTGGTTTATGGCATCAGACACAAGAGGGCGCTCTCACACAGCCTATGAGTAATATTTGGGCTTCTGGGAGATGTAGTCAGAGTACAAAGAGACGGTATACACCACAGAGATCCAAACAGGAAGTGGAGACGATCGAGATTAGAGAGCAAAACAAACAGAATCTGGACAAAAAGTGGTGATTTTGGTGAAAGTGTCCTCTACTCTACCTCTGATAAAACAAGAATAGAACAAGGTAAAAACAAGTGTTTTTCAGGATGAAATAGAGAGTCTCTTCTTTCATTTGAGCTATTCTGTTTTTGTAATAATAATAATAATAAATTTTATTTGTAATTCACTTTATATTCTAGAAATCTCAAAGTGCTACAGAGTGGATAAAATACTTTAAAGAAAAAAAAAACAGTAAAAAATATTCTGTGCATCATGAAATATTACTTAAAATGGGCAAAAATTCTGGCACAAGGCACTTTCATTTTCATAGACAGGCTGGCAATCAATGAGTTAATAGAATGGCAGTGTAACGTCTTTTGTTAGACTACTGCAGTGCCTGTCCTAAACTGTTCAGAACAGGCCGTTTTCTTGGCCTCCAGTATTGCAGTATTGTATTGGGTCCTTAGTAATACTCCTGCCAGAACATGGTTCCATCCATAGATCAGTCACCCATGGGTTTGTGGCCATCATCGTCTTTATTTTTTGTTTGCTACCTGAAGTAACACAAGTGGGTGGAGCTAACCACAGTCAAATGCTGAATAAGATATTTCTAGTTAACCAAAGTTATGGAATTAATCATGAGCTCAAAGCACACTATGAAACGGTTGAGGTCTAAGACAAAAAAAACTGCCCTATAGTCTGTTTGAGTCTAAGTCGGAAGTGAAGTGATAAAGACATGAAAGGAATGATTGAGACCTTTTTACTAACGTTAATATTTACTAAGGTAATAACTCAAGTGAGGAGTAGAATGTTTTACTCATACTTCTATACTACTGGACTTTACAACTAAAGGAGATGTCCCTGATGGCCACAAGAAATCAAACTTTAAGACACGTCACACTCAATCTTTTATCCTGAGATAATGAAGTATGGATGTCTTTATATTATATTTCATATGAAGTGTTATGCAACTGAATAGTATCCTTGCTCCCTGTTTGAACAATGAACTGGGACCATTTTACAGCAGACATTTTTGCAGGATCTCAGATGTCTGCCTTCATATGCATTTTGAAGGATAGAGATATTATTGTTATGACTAAGAAACTGTCTTGTGAACACGTTATCATCTAATAGCCAGAGATGGGTACTCTCCCACGTGTTTTTAAAAAAAACTACGGTGATGTAATGTTACGGAAATAGTATTGTAGAATAGATATTACACATCACGGCTATGAATCAGGCACTTAAAGCACCGCTGTTTTGCTCTCACTACCAAGATATCCTGTTACAAATCATCATCTCTCTCTGTTTCTTTCACTGCTTCCTTCCTTTCCCAGTCATACTCATAATGTGTATGGGTGTGTTTTAACTGGATCTAAAATCAATATTCAAGTGGTATCCTTGTGTGTCTGGTGTATACTTCTGTATGTGTGCATTAAACATGCATTACATTTGTGTGTATGGTATTAAGCACGGATGTGTGCATCCATCTGTGTGTTCTCTCATTCCACCGTGATGGGACTGACCTTGGCGGTGATCGTCTCGTATTCCTGGCAGCTCATGCGCTCATCCAGCTGGCTGTTTCTGCCTTTGATTAGTTTGATTTCACCCATTAAGTCCTATTCAGTCTTGAAGTGATGGGAGGGGACTGAGGGGGGAGACAGGTTAAAGAAGGATTTCTCAGCCTTCATGTAATACAAATGTGCATGCGCAAAATTGTTCAATAAGAGCAAATTGGATGGATTGGAATTGATTCTAAAACCCTCCCCTGGACTGAAATTGAAAAAAAATATTTTGCGTGGACAGAGCTCTAGGGAGATTGATACTTAGCTTTTAGAGTCCAGTGTGCAAGCTTAAACTGGTTAGATTCTATGGAAACCGGCTGTCATAATGGCATTGTGGCAAATTAAATAACGAACACCATCAACCTGTGGCGATAGCATCACAATGCTAAATTCAATTTGTATTCCACAAGTAATGTACAGGAACCGTCTCTTCGTAGGCTCACAAACTGTGTTTTTATATGAAAAGAATAAACATATACGACTCATGAATGTCATTAAAAAAGATTTTGGACCAAAATATTGGTGCATTTTTATATGTCATATCAAGATACCTTGTTGTGCAAACTTACTGGCATAAACGTGTTTCTGATTCTGATATCTGGAACCCCAGCAGTACTGGCTGTTGCCCCGAGTGGATTAATCATTGCCAATAATAACCAATGGGTCCTAATGGTCAGATGTTGCTGGTGAGGATGAAAAATCTTCCTCTGGGATCTTTAGCCTCAGTCTTAAAGCATGCTATCATGTATGTAGACATTAATTACATATTTAAGACTTCTGTTAGCCTTTTGCAATATTCAAAAAAAACAAACAAAAAAAAAACAATTAGTGGTAAATTCACCATTGCTATCATTTCAAATGTACTGAGTCTGCATTGGCAGAGGTTGCTCATATATTATACTCATACTCAGGTGATGCATTTCGGCAGCTGTTGACCCGTGTTGTCCAAGTAGCTAAAGCCATCATCTTAAGCATAAGGTCTACTCCCGTGGACAGAGAAAAACAAAGCCAGTGAGTGGAAGAGAGAGAACAGGAAGGCAGCAGATTAGTTAAGTGGCATGGGCATTGGTGCTTTTTTGTTATGCATTAGATGGTAGTGCAAACACCCAAGGTACAAGCTTGAAGGCACAGAAGACCATGTAAACTATTAATTCACTTGAGAAAATGAAAAACAGCAGCTAAAAGGTTTTCCAGCAGCAACAGCACCGTACATGCTTTGAATGAGAAGTGTGTACAACACATCAGGACTAAATGTGTTCCCATTTTGCGTAAGCTTGGACTTGATCGTCTCAAATCATTCCTCAGTGTGTGCTGCATGACAAGTGCCTCTCCTGTCAATATGGAGGTACAGTGCCTCTTTCTTGCCTCAAATGGTTTCAGAAAAAATATTTTAAACAGTTTAGCTACAGAATGGGACACATTTAAGTGAAATAGGCATTAAGCATACTGACATAATGTTGATTCATATTTGATCAGCACTGCTTGTTTGATTGGGTTTTTTCAAGTGGTTCCCAGCTGCTGAAGAGATTGGTCAGCTCTAATTGGTTGCACCATTAGGTGCAAAAAATAAAAATACAAATGATATTTTCTCAAATTTACTGACCACAGCTTTAATACTTTAATAAAATGTAATACTGATAAGCAATGTAAAGATGTATGTGATAAATACAGTAAATAAAATAAAATGACAGGCACATCTGCAATCATAATGTAACATGTACTATAAAATCAAAATATAATCATCAGCAGCTTAATCTTTGTATGCTATATTCCATAATAGCACTATGTGAAATGAAATGACTGAGATATGCCTTAGATTAATATCATATGACTGTAATCTGCTGCAGCCTGCAGGAATCTGACAAATTAACGAGAAATCTAAAGGATAGCTTCAAAAGTTGCACCACCATTGTAATATCTGCACAGTAATCTAAAAATGGTTATTATGAAATCTTGTCTGCAATGATGTCATTTTCTAAGGCACTTCAGTCTTTTAGGTCTGTGTGGATTGCACAGCTGTCTGAATAGTATGTTGCAGTAAATTTCACTCCTCTCAAAAAGAGCCCAGTGCTCTGAGATGGTTAAACTCTCCAACATATGGAGTGTTTTCCTAACTTTGACATGACTAATCTATTTTAACAACACAAGCACCATAATAAACTACCTGACAATCCTCAACAAAGAGCCCTGCAACCCGCTAGATGACACTTTAGGATGACAGAGTGGTTTCCGACCTCCAAAGGCACGTCCACATTATGAGGTAAAGATGGAAGTTACGAGCTCTTGACTAAATAAAACAGTTCCCTGAGGAAAAAAAACTTATGCTCCATTACTACATAGTAAGTTTTAACTCATTGAGTGCCAGCCATTTTACAAAACAGGAAGTGCCTTGTGCCAGCATTTTTTTTGCCCATTTTGAGTCATATTTCAAGACCCACAGAATATTTTGTACTATGACTCTTTAAACACTGAATAGCTCAAATGAAAGAAGAGACTCTCTATTTCATCATGAAAAAAATGTTCATTGTCCATTCTTGTTTATCAGAGGTAGAGGCTACTTTAACCAAAAACGCCATTTTTTTCTCCAGAATCTGTCCGTTTTGCTCTCTAATCTCGATCATCTCCACTTCCTGCTTTCTATGGAAATATTCTATATTTTTTATACATCAACATGAGTAATTTTGTATCTATACAAAATTTTGGCTCTCCAGTAGAGCTTTAAATGTGGGCATGGGGTCTGGGTGTTTTCAGCTAAAAGACCGATATTCATAATCCGACATTTCCTCAACCTAACCAAATAGTTTAATAATAGTTTTAAGCACAGGAAACCACTTCAAAAAAAATCATACAAACCATTTTATGAGGATATGATGATAGTAGACCTTTTTCCTTTGTCAAATCATCAGTAACTCTCTTTCTGCGATCCAAAAATGCATTATTTCTACATCCTTATAACACTTACTCAATAGACATGACCTTCAACCTTGGATACAATAACCTCTCATGTTATTTAGGTTCTGCAGGACACAGCAACTGGGTTTAAGAGATTACACATTTTTATTTTAGACAAGTCTTAAACTGAACTGTAGCCCTGCATGACCATTTAGTTCACAGATGTAAATAATACTGTACATATGATAATAAGGGTTTCAACAAAAGAAAATAAAACAATTTTATGGCTTCTCATTTGTTCTTAACACTGCAACATGGGGTTTGCTCTAAGTCGTATGACTGGAGATGTAATGACTAAATGCATATACATTTATGCTTGCAAGTCATCATCCTCACCAGCAACATCTCAGTGTTTGCATTTATTTATTTATTATATTTGAAAAACTGCTGATCAGGAGCAAAAAAAGTCTACAGAAATCTTCTTGGCAACTTCAAACGAGTTTGTATGTGCGAATCCTTCCAAGTCGTCGCTTTTAACTGCCAAGTCGTTCCGCTGGTTATCCCCGTGAGATTTGAATGCAGCCTAAGATCAGCTTCGGTATATGGAGCGTGTGGAGAATCCATTTGAGCTGTCCGGAAAGCCAGTTGTTCATCAGTGAGCAAGCCAGGGGTGAAACTGGCTTTATGGAAGCCCTTTAGGGAACTGGGGTGTCAGTGTGGAAGGGTTTCAAAGAAGAGGATAAAGCAGGCGGTGCACATGTGTGCAACAGAATCATATTTTACACACCGCTACAAACATAGCTGAATTTGTCCTCCTCGTAATCCCTTTGCTTAATTCACCATTCCAGTTGATCCCAGTTGTCCTACATACACAGAGTCCATCACTGGTGTGTGTGTGAGTGTGTGTGTGTGTGTGTGTGTGTGTGTGTGTGTGTGTGTATATATATATATATATATATATATATATATATATATACAAGTGACATTTAGCCTGTGCGTCCTTTTCCCATACTCTGTGAATATTGCATGCAGTTTGTATGTCACCTATAAGCGTGACAGCACGGCATCAGCATCATCCATCCCTCCTCATTCCTTCTCGTTTAATGTTTCTTTCCCCCCTTTCGCTTTCACAGCTCAGCCCTTATTTTAATTAGCTCGCTCTCTGATCTCTCTTTTTTCCTCTCCCTCTCTGATATTTCTCCCTCGTTTCCTTTGCTTTTCTCTGTCTTGCTCACTCATTTCTCAGAGTAATTAATGAGCTGATATCTGGTTTTGTGTCACAAGGGTCATGAGCTCTCTCTCTCTCTCTCTCTCTGTAGCATATGACTCATCCAGTGCTCTATTTAGCTGCCGCTCTGTCTTTCTGCTCTGTACTCAAATAGGAAAAAAAAAAGAGAAGCAGGTATTGTATGACCTGTGTCACCGCAGATTTCAGCTTAGTAATTACACTGAGAACAGAAGATATATTTAGAGAGCGGACCACACCATCAAAGGTGAATGGCTTCTTAATCAGACCTGGGTAGTGATTTGAAATCTAATGAATATGCAGCAGTTAAATCAACCTGCAGTTAAGTTTTGTCTCACTGACTCCATCCAGATAGTAACAGGAAAGGTGTCAGTTACTGAAACTGATACTTAATTGATCTCCAAACACTTCTCTGTAATTGTCCTTCTAACAGTCATTGCAATGTCCCATGTTGATGTGTGCAGCTTCAGGGCCATCAGGGCCATCGTTAAAGGAGAAGGATAGCGCAATTCTATATGTTTCTCCTTGTAAACACATTCTGTTGAAACCTAATAATACAGTTACTCTAATAGAGGGTGCTTCTGTTGACCATGATCTGCTCCAAATCTATTAAAACACATAAATGATGTACATGCTGTCTTCCCGTTTTTACACACAATGTGTGTGAATGAGTGGCTTTAAGACTCTAATGCAATTTGCATGTCTATTTATAACAACTGTATGTGCACACAGAAGGCCCATCAAGACTGTATGTCAATGCAAAGATGAATGGAACGAAAGTCATTATCAAGACAGTGCATCCAGATACAGATCACACCTGAAACATCCTGATATACTCTTTTAGATGTTTAATGACAATAAGACAAATCTATAATAACAGCATGTTATCATGAATAAATGTACAGCTGATTCATGACATCTGTATCAGTACCTCTTTTGCAAATTCCTTGGACTATTTAATGCATAGCCAGCTTATCAACTCATTGAGTGCCAGTCGTTTTATAAAATAGAAAGGGTCTTGTTCAGGCATTTTTGCCCTTTTTGAGTCATTTTCTAAGACCCTCAGACTATTTTGTACTATGACTCTGAAAACACTGAATAGCTCAAATGAAAGAAGAGACTCTCTATTTCATCGTGATTTTTTTTTTTTTTTTTTTCTGTTCTTGTTTTATCTGGAGGAGAGTAGAGGACACTTTCACCACTTTTTAGGGGGATTAGGTTAATTGGCTAATTTAAATTGGCCGTAGGTGTGAATGTGAGTGGTTGTCTGTCTCTATGTGCCCTGTGATGAGGTGGCGACTTGTCCAGGGTGTACCCTGCCTTCTGCCCAGCTGGGATAGGCTCCAGCCCCCCCACGACCCTATGTGAGGATAAGTGGTAGATAATGGATGGATGAACTTCAGAGAGACATTCACACATTAATTAGAATTTCCTGCCTTAATTGAGCTTTTTTCTGTGTTATTTCTTATCATTTATCATTATTTAATTAATTGCCGGGCAGCACGGTGGTGCAGTGGTTTGCTGCTGTCGGGTGGGTGCTTTTGATTGAGCTCCTCTAGTGCCCCGATACATCAGCCTTTTTAAAAAGCACTACTTAAAACAGAAACACAAAACAATAGAATGAATTGGGAACAAATTGATTGAGGAAGTATTGAAAAACTGGAATGCTCGAACAAAGCACAGACATCTAAGATCTAAAGGGCCACCATTCGGTATGATAGGGGTTCATAAATCATTTACTAATATTCATACATCAGTTTTTAGTTGCACAATTGTAAAGTTGTGAAAACCCCTTTGGCTGCTGTTTATCGTTTCCATTTGCAAATAATGCATCATAAATGTTGGTAATCTATTAGTAAATACTTTCAGATATCAAGTCCCCAGTTATAAATGGCATTGATTCATTAATAAAGGGTGTGTTCTTTTGCAATTATCCATTTTACTGATGAATTAAGACAAAGCTACTGAATGCTGGAGGAGTGTAAACAGCAGAAAAAGAGATTTAATGACTCACCAACTGTTGTCTTTATTAATGGCTTCTAACTGAAACTGGCACAATACACCACGCTTTACTGACAAAGTGAGTCACTGGGTTTTCACACAAAATCTTGAAAATCACTTCTTCTTGTTTTTGTTATGATAAAGTGTGAGAAAGGTTCACTGAGGCAAAATCTGAGTGCTTCACCCTCACCCAGCCTGTTCCTGTGTTAATGTCTATATGCCTGTGTTGGTGTGTGTGTGCATGTGTGTGTGATCCTTTTAATCCCGATTCGCCCATGTCCTTCAAACCCCAATCAAGGTTGTCATTAATGAGCATTTTCTCTATCCCTGCCTCACCCTATTCTGTCTTTCTCTCTCTCTAAACCAGCCTTAATTAACTAGAACCACTGCTGCTTACTAATGATGACTGAATATATTTATGTATGTGTGTGTGCTTGTACACGCATAGCAACACTGCCAAATAATAAATTGCTCTAATAAACATCTCCTCTGGTTTGATTAGCGATGCCTGAAAGTTGGGGGTGATTCAACTCTTCGAGGCCTTTGGGCTCATCTATTCATGTCTGGTCATGAAGATTTGTAGCTTCATCAGGATCTGATTCACTTCAGTTGCCAAGTTTAATTCATGTTCGGGAGTTAGTCACTGATGTGCACACTACTTCTTGATGAATATGAACACAGTACATTGAGATCTGAACTTCAAAGTCATTCTTCTCTGTGCTGTACTTATCATCCCACACTCAACTTTCAATGTAGTGCTCTACATTCAGAGCAGCATGTGGTTTTGTTGATATGCAGTGAGTGATAGGTGGTATTAGTCCAGCACATATACATACACTGTGCACATTCTAGAGACTTGCAGATTTCCCACTTTCCCACTGGGAAAAAATGGCTATCGATATGGCAATATATCTACTTTTTTTATATATACTTTTCTTCTGATATTGATTTTTTTTAATATACGTATGTATGTGTATATGTGGGTGGCACAGTGGTGTAGTGGTTAGCACTGTTGCCTCACAGCAAGAAAGTACCGGGTTCGAATCCCGGGCCCGGGGCCTTTCTGTGTGGAGTTTGCATGTTCTCCTCATGTCTGTGTGGGTTCTCCCTGGTACTCCGGCTTCCTCTCACCATCCAAACACATGCATGGGGATTAGGTTAATTGGCTAATTTAAATTGTCCGTAGGTGTGAGTGTGAGTGGTTGTCTGTCTTTGTGTGTCCTGTAATGAACTGGAGACTGTACATATATAAATATCCATACATATCTATGTACACTGTATATACAACTTCTATTTTAAGCTGCATTTTAAATTTCTCAGTGCCCTATGTTGAATATCACAATATAGCAATAACATATTGTATCGTGACTCAAGTATTGCGATACGCGTCATATTGTGGTGTCCTTACCCACCCCTATTATCTGATGCAAAATATCCTGATATCCTGTTCAAAGAAAAGGTTCAATGGCATTAACGTCTCCATTTCTCCCTTGCTTTTGTCTCCATCTCAGGTGTCGTGTCCAGGTGGGGTGGTAACCATGGAGAGGTTCTTGCTGTGTGTAATGTTGGCAGTTGCCATGGCAGTGCGGGCACAGATCTGCCCAAAGCGCTGCATGTGTCAGATCCTGTCACCAAACCTGGCGACCCTCTGCGCCAAAAAAGGTCTCCTGTTTGTGCCGCCGAACATTGATAGGCACACCGTGGAGCTACGGCTGGCTGACAACTTTGTCACGAGGTAACAGTCAATTCAGTATCACCTCTAAAAGAACTACAGCTAATAATCTTTTAGTGAAGACACGGAATCTGTGTATTAATCGTTCATTTGTTTTCCAAAACAAAACTGAAACTAAAAAACTAAATAATGACTCGTTTTCTCTGTATTTGTTCCCAAAACCAAAATGAAAAAAAAAAATAGTTTTTCCAATTTCTGATTTTGGGCACAAATGGAAAATGAAGATGAAAAGTTATCATGAAATTCAAAGTTCTTTAATGTATTACGACTTCACTGGTGTTTAATTATTAATAACCAATATGTAATACTTCACGAAAGTATAGCAGCACATGGAAAGTTCAGTCTTAATGTGAGAGAATGAACAATTTTTCCTCAAAGCTGGAAACAGAGACACTGATCTATGATGTCATCAGGAGAGAAAGCCTGGAGCCTCTGTGACAAAGACGAATAAGTTGCTGAATTTTTGGACAACGCAACATCACCTAGGGTGCTTTTTATGACGATACGAGCACATTATCCGCCGGCACTAGAATAAAATGAAACTCATCATGTGTAAGAAAAAACACATTCTTTGAAGCCTCAGAGGAAGTCATAATCGGTTCTTAGTCAACGGAGCAGCTCAAGGCCGTCGCCTGATAACATCACAGTTTTCTCAGTCTTTACCTACATAGTTTAAACATCATGTAAAATATTTTCTATTCATTTTGCTTTTAAATAAAGAAAAACATCCCTAACATTTTATCTGTTTTGTCAGTTTTTATCAGTACATCAACTTTGACAGTGTCAAAACCAAAACCAATAGCAGAACTAGTCCTAGAGGGCCTATTATGATAAACAGTATGTCTCTTTTCTTATCTCAACTGTGCTCGTCTGTGTCCACAGTGTGAAAAGGAAAGATTTTGCAAACATGACACGGCTGGTGGACTTAACATTATCCAGAAACACCATCTCCTACATCACACCTCATGCCTTTGCTGATCTGGAAAACCTCAGAGCTCTACACCTCAACAGGTATGGATTGATACATGTCTGTATGTTTCATACTATAGATTTGGCATGAAATCCTCACGAAAAATGTGAGGTGTTGTACTTTCTTTCCAAAGTTTCAGAGTAGTTTTCCCCATATCATCATCTATCTCTGTCTGTCTCTCAGTAACCGGCTGACGAGGATAGGCAATGATACATTCAGCGGGATGTCGAAGCTTCACCACCTGATTCTGAACAACAACCAGCTGGTGCTGATCCACCAGGGAGCATTTAACGACCTGCTCGCCCTGGAAGAACTGGACCTCAGTTACAATAACCTGGACTCTATTCCTTGGGAGGCTATCCAGGTCAGAATCTCTTTAAACTGCAGCAGCCTTTCCAACTTGTCTGGCTTGAGGCTCTTCAAAAAAACAAAAAAAAATCCAATCTGGAGCACAATAAAATGGTCATAAAACCTTTTTGGCTGTTCATTTGAAATTAAAATAAAGAGATGTTAAGGGTGTTTGGATTGAACTGAGGCCATTATGTGGACTATTTATTAAGCTTCACTGAGGCTTAATTTCTTAGTGGTAACACTTTAAAATTTCCCAGTGTTCTTTGCTTCAACAAGAAATTGACATGTAAGACAAATGTCAGGGCTTATTGAAAGGCTTTGCAAGTTCAGATGACTGAGTAGTTACCCTTACTTTTGATAAATAGTGGCTGGATTAGGTCATTTTGTTTCTACGGTGATTAACCACATTATCCTCTATTTTCACTTCTCCCTACATTCCCATCATCCTCCACTTCCTCCTGTGTTTTTCTCTGTTATTCCTGCAGAAAATGATTAGCCTCCATACATTGAGTTTGGACCACAACATGTTGGACTTCATTCCAGAGGGAACGTTTTCCCTGCTACAGAAACTTAACCGGCTGGACGTCACCTCCAATAAACTCCAAAAGCTGCCACCGGACCCACTCTTTCAACGAGCACAGGTATTATCAGATATTTTCACAGTAAAAGCTAAGCCTAAAACTCACAATGAGGTGCTGCATCTATTGCTGAATTTAAAAAAATACAGTATTTGTCCTTAATATGTAACTGATGACTGTTTGAACAATCAAGATAAAATTATTCTTTCATGTTTTTTTCATATTCATAAATGTGATTGTTTAGGAGATCATCATTGAGAAGGGATTTTTTTTCTTTTTTTTTCTTTCCCCTTTCTGTTAACTCTTTGAGTGCTGTTTTATATGTCAAAGTGTTTTTTCAACAGCAGGCACAAGAGAGCGCCCTCACACAGCCTGTGAGTAATATTGGGGCTTCTGGGATTTGTAGTCGGGACATAAAGAGACAGTATACACCACAGAGATCAACGTAGGAAGTGAGAGATTAGAGAGCAAAACAAATATATTTTGTGGGTCTTAAAAAATGACTCAAGATGGGCAGTTTTATAAAACGGCTGGCACTCAATGAGTTAATGCTCAAGCTACCACACACTCAACCTGAGGTCAATTTGAAAGCTCACATTTTGCTTAAAAACAACTTAAAACCTGGAATCACTGTTTCACACCACCAGGTCCTTGCCACTTCAGGGATCATGACCTCCACTTCTTTTGCGCTGTCCTTTGGCGGAAACCCTCTCCACTGTAACTGTGAATTACTGTGGCTGCGAAGGCTGAACAGGGAGGACGACCTGGAGACGTGTGCATCACCCCAGCACCTTTCCGGAAAATACTTCTGGTCCATCCGGGAGGAGGAGTTTCTCTGCGAGCCTCCACTCATCACCAGACACTCCCATGAGATGAGGGTGCTCGAAGGGCAGAGAGTTACACTTAGGTATCCCTATGACACAAAAGAAATAGCAGGAATACACACAAATATGCAAAGATAAACAAAGTTTCCTGTTTTTCCTATAACCACTGACACACAGACATATACACTGTGTGGAGTTGTGCATTATGTTTACACGCTGCTCAAGAATACAAAAAAATGCCCCACTGCTCAGTGAAGCACAAGACAGGGACATCACGCTAAAATTTTAAGGAGGATGAAACTAAATCAAGAACAGCTCTGAGAGATGATGATTACTCAATTTGCATATATATTGGTCACACGCTTCCAATCATGATAGATGTTATGTTTTCAAATATGGAATTATGAGGAGAAAGGAGGGGGGGGGGGCAAAGGAAATCAATGAGATGCTATTGTGCTCTTTTTGCTCTTTTTTCTGTCTTATCTTCAGCTCATCTATATATGTATAAGGTATAAATTGAGATTATCAGAGGGTCAGTCCACCTAACATGTATTATCTTGTGCATCCTATGTTTTAATGCCGATTATAAACCATGTTTCAATAATGTGAGTTCCTTGGGCAGTAAAGCCTCCCTGGAAAAAATACACTTACCATAGCTGGTATATGAATACATTTTTTTCATATTGTAGTTCCATCAAATGACAAGTGACAGGGTCTCAATGACTATGGTATTCCTTATTTTTTTATTTCTTATCATTTTGATGACGTAAAGGTACTTTTTTATTGTATGCATTTCAATTCAGTCACGCACCGATATGAGAGATCACAGTGAGAAATCTGCTATTATGAACAGAAGGAATTTTTCCCTTTCTAATATGTTCAACCTCCTGATTTTCACTCTTTAAAGGTGTAAGGCAAGGGGTGACCCAGAGCCAGCCATCCACTGGATCTCTCCTGAGGGGAAACTGGTATCTAACTCCTCCAGAACGTTGGTCTTCTCCAATGGGACTCTGGACATCCTCATCAGTACGGTGAAAGACACGGGCTCCTTCACCTGCATCTCCTCCAACCCTGCCGGCGAAGCCCACCAAACAGTAGACCTGGTTATTATAAAACTCCCCCACATCTCCAACAACACCAACAACATCCAGGAGCCCGACCCAGGATCGTCTGACATTTCCACGTCGACCCGAGCCAACGGGAGCAACGTGACGGGCGATGTGAAGGGTGGCGTGGATAAGAGGGTGGTGACGGCTGAGGCCACGTCATCCACTGCTCTGATCAAGTTCAACTTCCAGAGGAATATTCCAGGCATTAGGATGTTCCAGATACAGTATAATGGGAGCCAAGATGACTCACTGGTTTACAGGTAAGATTTACAAACATGGCGTTCATCACAGTAGAGTCAGACTGTTTACACAATGGAAAAGGAACCATGATATGGGTAGAGGTGGAGAATTACCCAAGTCTGAGCTGTATGGATTAGATTACCGTAGATTAGATGCAACTTTAATGATTCCGCTGACATCCAATCGCTAGGAAGGCCTGCGATGGCCTACCAGGGCGCTTCAATACTTTGATTCTGTTAATGAAAGAGATAAGTCTAACATAAAAATGTGTAAAAAGCTATTATATAATCAAATGTGGGTATTCTTCAGTTAGAATTAAATTTGCATAACTTCATAAACTTGTTTTTGTCAGATCATACACACATCCTATTTGTCATGGCTGATTTCATTACTGCAAAGACAAATAATAAAGCATATCAGGACACATTAAACCTGCAGCAACTATGACTATACATCCTAAAACAGCCACCAATGAATAACATGCTCATGAACTAAATGATGCAGCTAGCCCTATACACACATCAGCCTTGACGGGGGGAGCCGTGCTAGTCCTTCTTGACTTTTTTTTGCCATTCATTCAGGATTATACAGATTACATCAATCTCGCACGGAATGATTGTTATTTGAGCTAAATATTTGCTCCACTGAAATGGGGGAGAGGGAATGACATAGAGCTTTCGTTGGGAAATCTGCCAGCATTATCTGCTTTTCATATCAGTGCTAATCCCGATACATACTTCACAGCATCATCAGGAGCTGGTGGAGCATAGCGACAGACCGTCTGTGTCATGTTTCATGTCTGATCTCTTACAGTCTTTAGCTCTATGACTACTCCGACTTATGATTAACAAACAGATCGTTCACAGACGAATCTGCTGGTATTATCTGCCTTGGATATTATTCCTAATCTCTTTACATAATTCATCAGCACTTAACCTTATTCAATGCATTGTTGAAAGACGACACTGATGGGATTCATAGCTAGATCTAGCTCAGGATAGCTGATGTATCCATCTTTTTTTCTGCTCCTCTGTCTTTCAAAGTCTTTGTGCAATTGTAAAACAGTCACCCCACAAACATTTTTGAAGTACTTGTTGGAAAGTAATATTATATTGGAGAGTGTGATGGCCGTAAAAGCAAGCAGCTTCCTGCGAGGGCATGGAGGAGGAATGATCGGACAGCCTTTCACCACCCGCACGTCACTCACTTTCATCCTCCCCTCTTCCTCCGGCTCTCCTTTCCTTGTTAGACCTAAGTCGTTTGTGTTTCTCCATGTTATTTTGCAGCTCTCTTGTCTTTAGATAGCAGATTGATTTCCATTCAACACCTCTGCCGGCACAAAGCAGCATCCCATTGATTCAGTTTTTTTTTTCATTACCCAAAACCAGGGAAGAAAAGAAAAAAAGATGGACAGAGGGGAAGAGAGATAACACAAAAGAGGCAGAATGGGTAAATACGAGTGGAAAACATAGGGGGAAAGACAGGGGAGACGTGGTGAGGGGTGGAGAGAAAGCGAAAGACAGACAAGGGAAGACTGGTCTTATTGTCACAGACAGGCCACTTGCTTTTCACGTTGAATAGGAGCTTATTGATTTGGTGCACACTGACATTTCTGCGCTTTACTCCCCACCTGCTCCACATAAAGCTCTTTGGTGTATCTCTGTGTTTCCTCCATACTGTGAGTTGAGCTCTCTGCATAAACAGATGGATAATTGAGTGATAGTTTAAAGCTTTTACAGGCGCATCCTCCCACCGATGTTGACCTCCTGAACATGTAATATGCTGCCCGTATGAAATGCAATAGCTGTAACACTTGGCTGTATCGATCGCTGCAGGGAAACCCCACCCACCACTACTTCCACTGGGAGGTTAGGGTCAGCTACAGAACAGCGCTGCTGGTTCTGATTGGGATTCGGTGTCTTGCTCAAGGACACTTGAGACAGGCTGATGTTTACTGATACAGTACTGCTGTTTTAACGCCAGAGATCCTGCTTAAGTATTGTGTTTCTACTCCTGAGGCAGGCCTACTGCCCAGTCGGTCACACAGCAGCATGTTTTTAGTTTCATTTAACATTAAATATTCAATTTATTAGTTTAATATTAATTCTGTGTGGAGTTTGCATGTTCTCCCTGTGTCTGCGTGGGTTCTCTCCGGGTACTCTGGCTTCCTCCCACCATCCAAAAACATGCATGGGGATTAGGTTAATTGGCTAATTTAAATTGCCCGTAGGTATAAATGTGAATGTGTGTGTGAGTGGTTGTCTGTCTCTATGTGTCCTGTGATGAACTGGAGACTTGTCCAGGGTGTACCAGCCCAGCTCCAGCTCCAGCCCCCCCGCGACCTCATAAGTGGTTGACGATGAATGAATGAATGAATGAATGAAAAATGAGAGTGAGTCAAGTCATTTCCCATCTTGGTGATATCAGCTCAGCAGTGTGTGAGTCTGTAAAGCTATCATTATCTAAAAATAGTTTTTTTTTCTTATGATTAACTCATTGAGTACCAGAGGTTTTATAAAACAGATAGTCCCTTGTTGCAGCATTTTTTGCCTATTTTGAGTCATATTTCATGACCCACAGAATATTTTATACTATGTCTCTGAAAACAGCAGCTCAAATGAAAGAAGAGACTCTCTATTTCCTCATGAAAAAAATGTTTGTTTTTACCTTGTTCCATTCTTGTTTTATCAGAGGTAGAGTAGAGGACACTTTCACCAAAAACACAACTTTTTGTCCAGATTCTGTTTGTTTTGCTCTCTAATCTTGATCGTCTCCACTTCCTGCTTTGATCTCTGTGGTGTATACCGTCTCTTTATGCTCCAACTACATCTGGCTAGTCAACTTTTATCTGATTGACTGACCTGAACCCTGAGAGGACAACAAATAACAACATAAATGTTATTATAGTCCAAGGTCCTAAGATTTGGTTTATCTATATGATGTTAATAATATTTTAATGCGGGAAGTGTGAAATTCCTCTCTGGACATTTCACTGCACAAAATTGCAGTTGCTTCTTTCAGGGGATTCTTCAAGATAACCTTTCTGTTATAATTGAGTTGAATTAGCATTTTTTGGGGATAGCTTTTGTTGAGTTGCATTTTGTGGTGATGCACTTAATGTCTGCAGGGCTTTTTCACTTGGATCTATTTGTTGCTTTCTTTTCCTTCTTAAATGCAAACTGTGAGGAACTAAATAGACTCATCCACACAGCCCTTATCCAAGCATCTGCTGTTAACCCCTTATTTCAGGGTCAGGTCAAGGGAAGGCTGACACCGATGAAATAATGTCCTGACCTTTTACACATGACCTATCACACAGTTTTTGGCCTTTACACCTCGCTGGTTTTATTGAACAATCCGCTGCACGGATGAAGATAATAAAACTTAGAGGCAGCATCAACAACAACCATAAAAGTGTCTTAAATAAAAATGTCCTCTCATTCAGACGTAGAACCAATTATTGCACTTAATTAAGGGTTTAGATGAATGTAAGCCATTCTGGGTTTATGAAAAGAATTCACAAATAATGGGAAGAATAAAAGCATTGTTTAGTCAATGAATAGATTAAACAATGATGGAGGTAAAAATACACCTTGGACAGTGAAATAAATCAGACAATTCTGCTTTCTAGCAAGTGATTTTACTAAATATATGTGAAGTATCTTTTAATTCTTTTAAATCAATAATAAACCATAAATAATGTATCAACATTGGGTTGCTACTGAAGCTACATTGTCTTTTACATGTCACAAACTCCACACTGACATTCACTAAGTTACTTCATAAACTCACCAAAACCCATTCTCCCTCTATCCAGTCCTCCTGTCTTCCGCCTGTTGTTTTGTTGTTGTTATTTTTTTCTGTGGTTTTCCGCTCCGGCAGATCCTTAAAGCTACAGGGGCTGGTTGCCATTTGCCAAAAAACTACACATCAAGCAAATTGTGTGGCAAGCTTTTTTTATGAGGCTGCACAACAGGGGATGGGAGGATGAATCCAGACTTTTAAAAAGTCATACCCCCAACCCCCCTGTCTCTCTAGCAGAGAGTAGTAGTTTATTCTGGCCTATGGTCCCTGTGGCCTTGGTATAACACCTTGCTCAGCTGTGCTTAAGGCGTGACAGAGCATCAGCCTTTATCCTGCTGTAATGTTCCAATTCTTATTTTATGGCCCCATAAACATATTGCAGGCCCTGCGTAACAGTGTTATTGTTGTAAATAGTGGGGGGTGAGGGGGGATGAAGGAAAGATGGAGTGATAACTGACAGTAAAGAGAGCAAGGAAGGAAGGAAGTACAGAAGGAGATAGAGGATGAAGTTGATCTGTTCAAACAGAGGAGGGGAACTAAAGCAGGAAGAAAGAAGAGAAGAGAGGGAGGAATGACAAAAATAGGGAAGGGAAGACTACAGCAGAAAGAGGCTGTGACAACAAGGAGTTTTAGGAAGATAAGAAAGGTGAGAGGAAATAATAGTGGGAAGAGTGGAAAGTAGTGAGAATGACAAGATAACATGGAGGACATATGTGAAATTATATCTGTTCCATCTGATTTTGAATTTGAAATTCTAAAGCTCATTTTTTAACATCAAAATCTGACTTTTTGGCTGGATGTTGGATTATGTCAGTCGATTGCTTCCCCATATTTACACTGAAATTTTTGCAGTTGAATTTTTTTACACAATTTTTTAGATGTTGAATTTCTGTACATTGGATTTTTTTAAAAAACTGAATATTTTGAGACCGTTTTTTTTACACTGAATTTATTCTGTCATTGAGAAAAAACAAGTGTCAGAAAATGTGTGCTAGAAATTCAATGGTTTTTAAATTCAAAGTCTGATTTTGATGCTAAAATAATCAGCTTTAGAAATTCAAAATCAGATGGCACAGGTATACTTCCATAGAAAGAAGGAAAGAAGATTGATCTAATGAAAAATACGGGATGGTTTTATG
The DNA here is from genome assembly GCA_029721515.1 of Synanceia verrucosa. Taxonomy (NCBI): domain Eukaryota; kingdom Metazoa; phylum Chordata; class Actinopteri; order Perciformes; family Synanceiidae; genus Synanceia; species Synanceia verrucosa. Next base: position 4,437,256 of record CM056560.1, on the reverse strand, counting down.
AAAAAAACAAGGAGGCAAGAGACAAGAGTGAGGGGAAGACTAAGAGAAAGGTGTGACAGAGATAGAAATGAAGGAATAAAGAGAAAGCTAATTACACAAGGAAGACAGGAAAAGTAATGTATGGAGATTAAAAACAGCAGCCTTAAATACAAGAAAAGGAAGAAAGGACAGGATAGAGGGAGGAAGTGAGGAAGGAGCATTAAAGAAAATATAGATGACTCAGCAGAACTGAAGGAACAGAGCTGAGCTGAGCAGATGGATGTCCACGCCCAGCTGCAGATGGTGCTGAAACATCTTCCCCACATCTGGGAGAGCTTTTGTCGCATGCCACTTTGACATGAGCTCTACTCTGCCGTGTTAGTTTCGACTGAGCTCAGCAGTAATGAGATCTTGTTAAGTGCCGAACTGTTTTCCTTTAGTGTTTCGTGGCAAAAGAGAAAAGTTTTTGGAGAGGATCGCATTTGACAAATGATTATATATTTTCCTTAGAGGTAATGGATATTCATTAAGAGATGGGTGTTCTTTTCCAGGGTTTTCAAATACAGGTTAGCTAATCAACAAGGTTCTGAATTAGTAGAACAATAACACAAGATGAGTCGAGTCAGCGTTGACTGTGCATACTCGTGTTCTGCAACGTGAAATGACAGTTTTGTTTTGTCAGTGGTGTCTTAGGAAATAGTGACATAATGGCTTCAGTTCCCACTTCGAAAGGGCTGTCAGCAGGTAAAAGCAGCAGCAGAAAATGTATTTTAACCATTAAAAAAGTCCCTCTGTCAGGCAGGCCTGTTGCATTGATTATATGTTACTTACATGTCATTATATGTTATCTTAGATAGTTTGTTGCTGATTGACCTTCGACCTTAAACAGTATATAACATTCTTCTGTCCGCTAATCATGTCCCCAGTATACTTCTCACAAATCTTGAAAAGGTTTAGTATTTGTAGATGTTTCAAAATCTCTTCTCTTAACATGAATCATATTACGAGAAATCACACCATGCTCTGTTCATTGCTATAATCACAAGAACAGACATGCAAACAACTCACTAGCAGACATAAGTTAGTTTTATTTTTAAGGAAAACTGAAATGACTCTGCAGACAAACATTTTGACGTTGTGTTTGCTCGTTGGTGTGTGAGCAAAATCCAAGCCATAATACCTTGGTCTAACACGTTTAATGACAGTACAACCGTTCAGAATCCTAATAAAAGCATGTAATAATAAATAATAATATGATATAAAGTTTAGGGAATGTTTGATTCTGTACCTGATATAAAGAGGTCGCTGCTGGTTCCCACCGCTTTGTTTTCTTATGATCACTTCTTTCTGTTTTTTGGTAGTTATCCTTCTGTCCTCGTTCAGGATCTTTGTGAATCCTGTAAAATGATCTTCTTGTTCCTCGTGTTCAGCTGTTCTGGCATCCTGGGGCACAACAGCTATCCACCATATCTCCAAGAAATGTTTACAGGCGTTTAACTACATTCACTGAGATCCCTGGCAGTAGTTTGAACAGAATGCCTACCTGCCAACATGCCGGTGTTTTGATTTTGACTGTTGCATTCTGGGATTGTGTGACGTCAACTACCAGAGTTCTATATAACCTTGATACACTGACTCGAAGTATTTATATACGGTATACGAAAAATGTTTTTAAGAAAATATACTTACTTTGACCAAAATGTGGATGCTTTAATTGGGAAGCTACAGAATATACAAACCAAAACATAAATCCATTTCTAAGTTGTAATTTGTTTGTAACCTAAAATGACTGTAATACTAACTGATAAGTGTAAACAGCAACCTCATTCACCTGAGGAGGAGCATTTGTACAGTATTTCCATATAAAGGAGTTAAACATCCAAGCTATTTTTGCCTCATTCTCAGTCATTGTAGAGTGTAAGGATGATTATGAAGAAATCATATCCAAGGGTGGCGATGATTACAGTTTTTAGATCACGCTTCTCCACTCTGGCATTTAAATAAAGTGTGTTTTATTGGGAAGTGTAATTTTATGAGTATAATTAAAATACTAATTTCTTAAACTGTTCATTGGTGGAGAAATATTATCCTTATCTTGTGAAAGTTATTACGACCAGTGTGAGCTGTTCCACTCCATTGCTGCATTATTGAAACTGTGGAATAATTGCCAGACCACGACTTAGGTGATAATATGTATGTATGTTTTATCTATTTACATCTTCGGCAGAGTCGGACTCTTAACAGGGTTTAATAAATAAAAATGGATGGGGAGGTTTTGGCGAAGCCCACCTGGCCTGGGCTCAAAATCCCTGTTCCACCTCTGACTACAAGCTGTGTGGGTGCTTGTTAACCATTAGCTGCAGCGTCAGGCGCATTATGCATGGTAAAACAGAGATAAGAAGCTAACTTCTGCAGTGTTTCTGTATGCCTGAGAGGCTCAGACCTATTAGCATGGCAACGTGCCATCTGCTGTATAAGCCACATTGGCTTTGAGGTCAACAGTAATGGAGCAGGAGTTGAACTACTGTTAATCCTCTTCTCTTTGTGCTTAGGAACCAGTTATTCTTAACTGGTTTGATCACACTTGTTAGCCTTACAGGGTGGCGTGTTACTTTGTGCTTAATTGTTGGGAAAGTTAACAGGAAAATGAGTGTTGAATGGAAAGAAAATCTTTGGTGTATGCATTCTATACTAGCAAAAATGTGGACAATACATGTTTACAAAGTGCAGTGTAAAGAAAAGTTAGTTAAAACCCATAACTGCTTCTGCGTGCTGTTTTGTTGGCTTATCCCACAAAGTTTTCCATGTTTCAGGCTATTTAATTTAGACTAGCTTGCATTACGTTAGGATGGGAGGCTTTGGCCAGAAGCAATGAATACCATTTTCTGAAATAATTGGACAACCTACTTTTAGATCTGCGACCCACATTTTGGTCCCATCCCAACACTGCCGTGCAGTTTTACAATGTCTTTCTGTTCAAACACTTCTAATGATAGTGGGTAGTGATAATATATAATACTACAGGAGCCTACTGATATTTTATTGTACTTTCCTCTTTTGCTTTTTACCAAGAACATTTATTTGCTGAAACAGCTTTGTGTTTTTTTCTGTCTTATTATTTCATAACAGCAGATGATAGAATCAAATTTTTTTTATGTTGCTTCAAGTTCTATTCTGTACATTTTCTCACCACAATGTCCCTTTGGTAGCTGTTTTTGCTTTCAGACCGCATGAGATGCTCACTTCGAGGGCTGTGACGGTATGGATTTTTTATTACCAAAGCACCCAATTAATGCAGTATGGTGGTTTACCACGGTACCCCGCGATCACCACAACCCTGCTACCCACCAACAATTGCCACAACTCCATAAAATGTGCCCAAAGTTGCGACACAGTGTTTGGCTTTGTAACTAGATTTGCAGCTATTGTTGAATAAAATCAAGTCAACAGAGCAGTGTAAGCAACTATGGACAGTACTGCATAAGAGGGGTGTGTCTGCTATAAGCACTGACTATTGAAACTGAACTCTGACTGTTTATGCAATGCTTCTGTTTGCCTGTGTATTATGTGTGTATATATTCAATTTAATCATGAGAAGTACTGAAATGATTAATAATATCAGCCCTCCTTAGAATTAATGGAGTGGCCTGCTGCAGTGTGAAAAGTTTTGTTTCGCCGTGTAGCTTTAAAAACAGGATATTACTAAATGTTACTCTTTATATTTCATATCAAACACCATATGCACCCCTGTAACTTTCAACAGCAAATAGACATATATTTTCTTTCTTATTACTTTAATATTGTGGTGATAATGGTAATGAGCTAAACAGCGCGGTCGGCATCACATGACCGCTGTGATGCAGCCCATAGGGAAAAGATATATATGAATCTTTTAAAATTTGTATCGACTTTGTCTGAAACTTGTGTGTAAGCATACAGCAGTGAATCCAGATATAAGATCCTCAGTAAATTTAAACAAAGTGAAACTTGTATCATTTATGTATTTATCAGAATAGTATATGATACCTTATACTCCTTTTTATTATCTTGTATTTAAAAGAATGCAAAAGTGGCCACTTTCAAGAGTAAATCACATAAGTTAGTCATAAGTGTTTTGTGTTTCTTTTCCATATGGACATAGAACATGTTAATTTCTTGCCCATGTTGACTTAAAAGCTCTTTCTTGACCTTTCATTACAATATAAAGTAAACAAGCAAATCAATTGTGAGATATCACTTCATAGGTGGTTACTCAAACTTTAAATACTTTGTTGATACTTCAATTCAGTTTTACACGAGATACATATTATGTTCCATTTATCTACTGGGCTGTCTTTTTTTTGTTAAATAAAACAACCATTCAGAGGAGCATTGCTGTTGTTCTTCTCCATTACTGCAGCAGGAAGCAGGAAGATGACTGTTGAACAAAAAAAATGCAGAATATTAACACGATTAAAAAATTATAATGCAGAATACTTTGACCTTAACTCTTTGATTGCCAGCCGTTTTTTCTTTTTTTAAAAAAAACAGGAAGTGCCTTGTGCCATCGTTTTTGCCCATTTTGAGTCATATTTCAAGAAGTGAAAGAAGAGACTCTCTATTTCATCCTGAAAAAAAATGTTTGTTTTTATCTTGTTCCATTCTTGTTTTATCAGAGGTAGAGGACACTTTCACCAAAAACACCATTTTGTCCAGAATCTGTCCATTTTGCTCTCTAATCGCGATCGACTCCACTTCCGGCTTTGTTCTCTGTGGTGTATACTGTCTCTTTATGCTCCGATTGCATCTTCCAGAAGCCCCAAAATTACTCACAGGCTGCAGGAGACCATGATCAGTGACCTGCTGCCAAAAACACTTTGATGACGAAAGCCGTCAATGGCACTCAAGCATCGGATTTTGAATGATGTCAAAAGCCGTCAATGGCACTCAAAGAGTTAATCAGATCAGAAATTCAGAAAGGGAATTCAGATCAAATATATTATTTTTTCAAAACTGGACAGCTTTCACTTCTCATAAAATGCAAAAACAGTTTGCGTCTGCAGCTGCATGAAGCCACTAATGAGCTAGCCCAGAGCAGTGAATATCATTTAAAAACAAAATTTACTGCCACTGTCTGCAGCTGAGCTATTAGAAGCCCTGGCCTCTTATCACACGGCTCCAGCTCGACCTGGAAGCTCTCGCCTTGTGTGTTGAATCATTGCATTGAATGCTTTTTTTCTCATGGAATAATGCATGTTTGTGGCCTGTAGGCTTTGTCTGATATTTAATCAAGTGAAAATGGCCTGAAAGTAGAACAATTTGGTGTCATAGTTCACTGTTCTGTGCATGAGGCAACCATTTGTCTTGAGTCAAAAAGATAAGTGTGGTAAATGGAGATCGCATTGTCCTCCTGGCTTTAGAGTGAGGAAAGCTAGAGTTGATTAACACATGCACGCTAACGTCAGTGCGTGCGCATACACAATATGGTTTACTAGCATGTGGTGCTGTATCGGTGATGGATGTTGGCAGAGAGCCAGACGCAGTGACAGACACCGGGAAGAGGAGGCTGCCATGGGAGGAGAAGATTACTGTAATGGAACTCATACACATGTACTGTATGTACACATATTGCACATACATATACACATAGGTACACAAATGCATACTCATAGGGTAGCACAGACACTTTCTCTTGTGTAATGAAAGTGTAATGAAATCCCAGAAACACACTCACATGCACACATAGACAGGCGCCCTGGGCTGAGGGCTTGGCAGAGCTGAGTAGATAGATTAGTGTAATAGTCTTGGCCAAGGCAATCATCTGCCCACTGTAGGGCTTCACATACTGGCAGCAAGATCCAGCTCAGACACAAAGAAATTAACCACAATGAATGAGTCAGTTTGGATGAGTTCACAATGCTAACAGCTCACACAGTCAAGAAATAATCACACGCAAGACAAAAAGAAAATCCACTGATTTGCATGAAAATGTATTTTGTGAACTCAGTGTGCAGCGCAACAGGGTGCAAACACATTATCAATATCTGGATTGTTGTATTGTATCCATGAATTATAAATGATGACAGCTTGGCTTACATGTTGACAATGAAAACTACAGCTATGCGATGTGAGCGCCGTTGGCTGGAGTGGACGGATTTCATTTGGAAGCTCATTTGTGCCGTGTCAGGTCAGGAGGAGGCGTGTAGCTGGTGGTTTCTTGGAAGAGAAGGTTTCTGAGGTGGAGAAAAGACAGAATGTCATTTATTCATGTGGATAATAACAAAGCAACAAACAAACCCTCAAGCAAGGTACATAATTGTAGCCCATTCAGAGACTTTTAACCAAAACACATTCAGTTTTTTTTTTTTAATTAAGCACGACTGTGACATTTTTTTTTTCCAATTGGCCTCGTTACTGTCTTAAACCACGATTGTCTAATTTATCATTCCATTTATGGAGCTACAACTTACTGATAATATATTCTGTTTCACAGATGTGAGAAGAAGGAGTTTTCTTCTCTACGAACACAGCACAATTGTATTTTCATGATCTTTATGATTCTTATTCTTATCTAATGAAGAGACAGTGGAGAAAAAAGGTGACAACATGTTTAATGTCATTAACTCACTGAGTGCCAGCTGTTTTATAAAACAGAAAGTGCCTTGTGCCAGCATTTTTGCCCATTTTGAGTGATATTTCAATACCCACAGAATATTTTGCACTATGACTGGAAACCATGACAAAATATTGTTTTTACCTTGTTCTATTCTTGTTTTATCAGAGGTAGAGGACACTTTCACCAAAATCACCACTTTTTGTCAAGAATCTGTCCGTTTTGCTCTCTAATCTCGATCGTCTCCACTTCCTGCTTTGATCTGTGGCGTATACTGTCTCTTTATGCTCAGACTACATCTCCCAGAAGCCCCAACATTACTCACAGGCTGTGTGAGAGCACTCTCTTGTGACAGCTGCCGAAAAACAAGAGCTATACGTCTATGGCACTCAAGCGTTGGATTTTAAAAGACATACATATACATCCTTGCCACTCAAAGAGTTAAGTGTGGGAAAGGAGGGAAGACTTTATTCATTACAGATCATGTTGAAACAGTTGTATGTTGAAATATTTGCAGGTTTTAAAACTGTGCAGTGCAGTTTGGTCCAATTAGTGTGGGGCTTGGAGGGGCTATATGCTGTAATGCCATGCAGGCATTAGCAGAGGGAGAGTTGCTGTTAGGGAGCTGTGTGTCCTTTGCTCACTGTGATCGTTAATCTTCTAATAATAATAACACTACTGCAGACAGTTAGATACGTAAGCATTGCTTGGTGAGTAGCATATGGTCATGGTGTCTCTTATGTATGTGTGTGCATCTGCCTGTGTTGCTTTCGCATTTAGCGGCTTAGGTGTCAATCCGATACTGTTCAAATCATTGAAAATCAAAAGATGCAGGCATTCGAGGTCAAAAAACCTTCCAAAAAAAAAAAAAAATCACTGTTCACTCTCTCTGCATTGTACACACATACTGTTATATGAATGCATATCCTAGAGACATATCGTATTAATGAGCTGGTAAACAGCAGTCAGTGTTCCAGAGTGAGAGTTTATGCCTGCAAGAAAAAAAGATGAACCCAGGATGTGCAGTCATAAAACACATTATTTTACCCAAAGATATTAATGCTTTGCAGGCTAAATATGGGACACATCCATACACATATATGAAGCCAAGGCCACAGCAGCAATAGGGAAATTAATCTATGTCAGTGTATGTATGTGTATACAAATGTAGCTGCTTGTATCAGAGCTTGTAAGTGCCGGTGACATCTGCTCCTATCATTAACCTACACACTTCAATGTCACTTTGTGTCCCAGTGCAGAAATAATAGCATTTTGTGTGTGTGTGTGTGTGTGTGTGTTGGGGGGGACCAAGGTTCACCACCCCAGTGATGAAAACATCAAGAGAAGCAAAGAGGAGAACGCTCATGGTCACCCAGCATTCAGATGGTCTGATTAGTATTCATGGGGTCATATAGATGCTCAAACACACACTCCTCCGAGGGCACACTAATGACCTACTGCTGTATTCCTTCACTAGCTCTTAATACTAGCCATTACATTGCACCATGTCTCCTAACCTTCACTTAAGTCAAGCTCTAAACCAGATGCTTAACCTGGCCAAACAGCCCTTTGCTCCTCTCAGGGCACACTAGGCCATGAGCTGTGAACTTGCCACCCTTTCTGGTTTTAATGAGGAATTTCATTAGCATTTTGATGAGGGCACCCAGGAAACCTGACAAGTTATTATTTAAGGAGAACTGGAGGAAAAATGTGCAAACCTCTAATGTCCAGTGAAGAATTTGCAACTTCAAAGTAGCAAAGCATTTTTGTCTTTGTTGAAAGCACATTTTTAAATCCAAATTTATTCAGTGTAAGCTGACGAAAGGTTTTGCTTCCATCCCGACCCGTCTGTTCTGTTGGTGACTTTTTGGTTCTTGAGGATTCAGCACGGACTTTTCCCAATGGAGCTGAGTGCATTCATTCTTTATCATTTCCATTCTTTCATTTATATTTCTTTTGTATTTTTCACTTACTGTATATCCACATTTCTCTTATATCAACAATATACTAAACTCTTGGTACTAAGGCCTTTAGTAACAAAGCATATGTGTTGTTATCACACAGTGAAGTCCTTTGTCCATCTGTCACCCTACTGTTAGAGAGAAATTTATACAAGTGCAGTTGCATGAGGTTTTCAGATACAAAAAAAATTGTATGCTGTACTTTAGTGATCCCTGGGGGGATGAATGTATTCTAGCTAGGTGTGTAAATGAGCAACTCTGTGCAAACATAAGGCTGTGATAGTATGGATTTTTTTTATTACCCTGGTGATAACCCTGTGCGATCGCAGCAACCCCGCTACCCTCCACGTTCACCACAACTCCACTACCCCCATTACCATGTTTCCCACAAACCTACTACCCCCACAATTGCCGAAACCCACTATTATCATCGCAACCCTGCTAGCCTATTTTCCATGGCAACCCCACGATTGCCGCAACCCCGCTCCCCGGTTTCCCCGCGATCGCCGCAACCCCACTACCCTCCGCAATTGCCGCAACCCCGCTATATCATCCCAGCCCTATACAAACATGTTCTCCATAGCAACTGATAGGGTCATACTATATCAGTATTGGATGAATTACAGTGAATGTTTAACTGTTCCAGCCCCAACCTTACCAGTGCTTCTAGTCTGCCGATGCCATCAAAGGTCAAACATGTATTTCCTCTCTCCCCCTCCCTCTCTGACCCTCTCCTTTGCCACAGAATGATCCCCCCATCAAGCAAGGACTTCCTGGTCAACAACCTGGCAGCAGGGACCCAGTACGACCTCTGTGTGCTGGCCATCTACGATGATGTCATCACCTCCCTGACAGCAACACGTGTGGTCGGCTGTGTGCAGTTCACCACCGAGACGGAGTACATGAGGTGTCATTTCATGCAGTCTCAGTTCCTCGGCGGGACTATGATCATCATCATCGGAGGGATAATAGTGGCTTCGGTGCTCGTTTTCATCATTATCCTGATGATACGGTACAAGGTGGGTCTATGTCTGTCTTGTTTCATCCACTCCGGGCAGAGTGGAGAGAGAATAAGGGGAGAGAGCTTTTCATTATTAACATGTTGGCCTTATGCTGGCTGGTCTACTGCTGGTTGACAACAGAAGGTATATTTTTTTTTTTATTGTCCTACAATTAAAATGGCAGCTGCTTTTCCTCCAAACTAATCTGACATAATCAACCAAAGGAGATGAAAGGCAGACTTTAATAAATATGTAACATAATGATCATCATGCATCAAAAGGGTTAAATCTGTTCCTCCATTCTTCCCCACTAATAATAATGTATTTATTTCAACATGTTCATTATTGCTGTCTGAAACACAAAGTTTAATTGATTTATGTCATAAAATTTTTGTAAGATCTGTATTTTGCCCAGCCATGCATGAAAGAGTTCATTTGCAGTATGACAAATGAATCAACACCTCATTGCTTGCATCTTTTTTCCCCCAGGTGTGTAATCCTGGTGAGGGTGGTAAAGGCGTTTCATTGTCGATGACCAACGTTCACTCGCAGACCAATGGGCAGCAGTCACAGGGATGCACTGTGACTCCCAGCTCCTCCAAACATGGCTCAATCGGATTAGACGACCTCTCTGGAGGCTCGAAGAAAAGGAGCGGAGCGGGAGGAGGAGGGTGCAAGGATACGATAACTCAGTCGTCCGACTCGTCCCTGCCTGACTGCTCCACGACTACGTCAGTTCTTAGCCAGCCTTGGGCGGCCAGAAGTCCAACAGCTGGAGCTAAGGAGCAGGAGAAAGCAGGCGAAGAGAGAGTCCAAGCTGCCGTCTCATCGCCCACTGGCACCACCGGTTCATTAACCAAGCCAAAGCGAAAGCCTGCTCCGGGTAAGCCAGGCTCAGCTTGCTCCAACACCTTGGCTACTCCTGAAAACCCCCTCTCCTCCTCCCCTCGCCCTCCTTCCTCCTCTTTCTCCACCGCCTCCTCAGCCCTCCTCCCATCCACCCCTCTAGAGAACCTAAACACCAACCGCAACAATTCCACTTCTCTCAACCAAGCACCGCCTCCCTACTCCCCTTCCCTTTTCTCCACCCCTCTGGCCACTCCAAGCCCAGTACCCTCCATCCGATTTAGAGAGACGCCCATCCTGCGCAGGGCTCCTCGCGCTTCCACATCTGCCTCAGGCAAATACCAGACTCTACCTGTGGAGGAGGTAGGGAGGAGCAGGGCGAGGAGGAGGTATTCGCTCAGCGAAGGAGGCTCAAAGACTCACTCGTCCCTTCAGGGAGCAGCAGCGGCACCCAAAATAGGGCGTCTAATGCGGAACAAAAGGAGCCAATCAATGAGCGGGATGCTGCTCCCGAAAGACGGGGAGGGAGACTCGGACAAAGGGCGGTGCGATTCTGACTGGATCTTAGAAAGCACAGTTTGAACTGGAACGAGACAGCAACCATAACATAAACTGGTTCATCCATTATTGTTTATCTTTTGTACGAGTGTATGTCTGAGATTTTGTGTGTGTTACAGTTTGTCTAGAGGTGTGTGAGTGAACGCTAATGTGTGCTTGAAACAGTGTGCGTGTTGTTGCCATTCAGGGTGTGCATTTTTGGTGTGTACAGTACGTGTGTGTTCATGTCAGGACCTTCGCTTATAGGCTGACTGTGTTTCTGGGTGAAAACGTGATCATACGTTTTCTTTTTCAGCCTGTTTTTTTTTTTTTTTGGTTATGTCATATTTTTTTTTTCACCACAATTGTTTGTATTCAGTTTACATTTTTTTTTTTTCACTTTGACAGTGATCTGTTTTTCATTTGATCATTCAGCAAGTGGATAACTCGCCTTGTCTCGTAGCGTCCTCAAGCTGTCTCGTTGGTTCCACTTTATAGCACAAACTAAAACAAGACAATGAGCTCGCCACGTCATTTCCAGGTTCATACTCACCTTACCTGAAAATACCACGAAAAGGGAATTATTACAGGAAAAAAGAGGATTCAAAAACAATACAAGAACTGCAAAGCACACCATTCTCACGTTCACACAGCCACAGGAAGTGTGTCCATACCACGGCAAGAGAATAGCAGTCGGTGCCTTCTTTTGCACTAACAGACCCTCTGGCAGATGACATAACCGAGTTTAGGACCCCACCATGCTCCCTGAACGTGGGATTAGGATGGAGGGGACAAACAAAAGGAAGACAGAGATTTCACACATAGCCTTTCTTACCTACGAAGGAGTACAGACATTTCTTGACATATAGACAGACACAAACTGAGACAAAAAGTAACAAAGTGAAGACTTTAACAGACCTCTTATGAAATTGATATTTTTTAAAGGGAAGAATAAAAAAAAAAAAGAGCATAAAACCTTGTGAGCTTTTCACTGACATTGGGATACTATAGCCTTTGTTGGTCACAAGCTCCCGGGAAGCTTCTGTACAGAAAAAGACAACATGTACTGTGTTGTTATGTTGTGTAAAATAAAAAGGGATAAAATGAAAACTGGAAATATGTGTTTTATGTGTTGAAATGTACTACATATACTATATTCTGAGGAAATTCACTTGATCTAATCAAGGGCTGTCGAAATTAGTGCGTTAACAAGCTAATTTCGGCATGCACAATGAAAACTACTACAAACTGCCTGAAATGCGCCTTGGCAGGGAACACTCCATCAACTTCTACAGTTTCCTCCAAGCTCACAACATCCACGTTTTCCATTGAGTTGGAGACAAAACCTCAGCTTCATTACTTTTTCACATTTACTGTCACCCATTATAATCCAGATACTCTTGCAACACATTTCTAGCAAGTAGAGTTACCGTCTGACAAATTAGAAAAGTGTTACGGTGCCAATTTTGACAGCCCTAATTTCATTCATTCATTCATTCATTCATTCCTTTGTCATTTATTTCGAATATGAAGTTAACTCATTGAGTGCCAGTCCTTTTATAAAACAGAAAGTGCCTTGTGTCCGTTTTTGCCCATTTTGAGTCATCTTTTATGATGCACAGAATATTTTGTGCTATGTCCCTGAAATCACTGAATAGCTCAAATGAAAGAAGAGACTCTCTATTTCATCATGAAAAAAATGTTTGTTTTTACCTTGTTCCATTCTTGTTTTATCAGAGGTAGAGGCCAGTTTCACCAAAAACACCACTTTTTGTCCATATTCCAGTTTTGTTCTCTCTACTTCCTGCTTCCTGTTTTGTGGCATATACCATCTCTTTGTGTCCCAACTACAAAGCCCAGAAGCCCCAATATTACTCACAGGCTGTGTGAGAGCCAGCTGCCAAAAAAAACAATTTGATGTACAAACACACCAATGGCACTCAAAGAGTTAATAAAAAATGATAGTAATGGAAAGAAATACGCAAAACAAGACATTGTTTTGTCAACAACAAAAAGGAGAGGGAGGAAGTCATAAACTTATTGATTCCCACCCCTTGTCGAATTATTTAGTTTAATTTTTTAGTGAGAACTGGGATAGTACATCTCTAACATCAGTCTCCACTGAGAGTGCTGCCAGGAATTATCAATTAACAAGTGGTCACAATCACTTTTATTCTGGCATCTTTGTGGTATTCATCGTTCTTCACTTTATCACATTTCATTTGGAAAACAATTTCCCACTGCAAAAACTGAGCAGGCATGTGGCAGTTTTTAATTAAAAGAATAGAAGTTTAACATTTCCATGCATCTCTTTGATGCATCAGTGTTTTGCTTGACACCCACACACACACAAAACACAAGCTGGCTGTTAATTTTGGGTAGAGAATCTCATTTCCAAACATCCCATTTTTTCCGGGCTGCAAACACATTAAAGAGAATGTGACAATTCAGAAGTAAATGCTCCCATGAGGCATCTAAAGACTCGTGGGATATGTTGTTGATGAGTGCATATGAAAATAATCATTATATTATATTGGTTAAAATTATGATATATTCAAATGTTAATCCCAAGAGCAATAATAGAAAATAGACCAAAACCTAAGAAAGGCTTTTTAAAGACACTGCTTTAAATGCCAGGAAAACCTGTTGAGTAATACAAGTTATGAGAAGGTGTGGTACATCTCGCCACATGCTGTCACTCTCTTATTCACTACAATACTTGAGAGCTTCTATCAGAGCTGCCAAGGACCACTTTGGTGCCCACTGGCTAGAGGGCACTTATTCCAAGATCAACAAAACAGGCAGCAAAAATGTGATTACCTTTATTGGACAGGATAATCTACAGGAACTACAGGACAGGATCTATTAACATTGAAGTGTTGACCTAGAACGAGTCTGCTAATGGGTCCTCACACTATAACTGAGTTGCTATAGGAGGACAATAAATTCAAAGCCTTTAGGTACAGTAATAGCATACAGGAGTAGACACCTTAAAAACATTTTTACATGTATAAGAACACCCCACCTCTACCAATCATGTCTATCCTGTTTATGTACATATGCATATATATATTATTTTTTCTTGCTGACAGAAACATTTTCTGGATTTTGAATCTTATCTTGACACTGTGAGAGGGATTCAGGGGTATGATGTGATGACATGTCATGACAAGCTGCTGTGAATGCTTTGTCAGTTTTATTCTTGAAGTAATCCTAGCTATAAAGATCTCTGGGGATTTGACTGTCCTTTTTGAACTGCAATGTGAGTGGTAAATTTTAGACTGTGTTTGCAATGCTGGGGGCGAACTGAGATGAGCCAGTAGAGGAAATATTTTGGCGCGTGTCCATGTACTTCATGGCCTGTGCAAAGTAGGCTATAAAAAAGGTCATATTGAAGGATTTTGAAAAAAGTGCCCAAATCTTCATTGTATAGTGTGTAAAAATGTGAATAAAAGTCATCAAAAGGCCATATTAGAGTACTTTGAATGATATTATAGCATAACATGAGGTAAAGAATTGTAATGGCCTTGTTGTAGCATGTCCCAAAAGTCATAGGATAGTATGTCAAAAAAAACTTAAAACTTATTAGGCCATATTATAGTATTTTGAATGATGTTACAGCATAATGTGTGGTAAAACTGTAAGAAAAGCCCTATATTTTTCCAAAAAGTTGCAGTAAAACATTTCAAAAAGTCACAGTATAGTATGTTGAAAAATGTCCCAAATTTTCATTTTGAAAATTGTCTAGAAAAGTCAACAATGGGCCGTATAGTATTTTGAATAATGTTACAGTATAATGCATTGCAAAAACTGTGAGAAAAATCTTTTTATAGCATTCTCAAAAAGTTCCTAAAAAGTCATAGAGTAGTATGTCAAAAAAAGTTAAAGAATATAATTTTGTAAAATGATAAACAAATTCAACAGAAAGCCTTTGAATAGTACTATTCATAGAACTTTGAATAGTGTCACAGCATAAGCTTTTAACTCTACTCTAATTCCAAAATGGAATACCATGGCCGTCTAATGAATTTATTTGACATTTTGCGATTTGACATTTTTTGAATTGAATGCTAATCCCCATGGATGTTTTTGGATGGCGGGAGGAAGCCGGAGTACCCAGAGAGAACCCACGCAGACACAGGGAGAATATGCAAACTCAACACAGAAAGGTCCCGGGACAGGATTCGTACCACTGTGCCGCCAGCGATTTAACATTTTTTGAAACTTTTTTCAACATACTATGGTATGTCTTTTTTCCAAATTTCTCAACATGGTATTATGTGCTATTTTAAAGCTGTATTTCGAATGATTCGAATGATTATGTGATTTTTTTACAGCTTTGTTTCGAATGATTCTACTTTAATTGCAATCAAAATAGCATAGTCTGGTATTCTGATGAGTTTAAATGATGGTTTGGGTTTTGACATTTTTTGACATTTTTCGACATACTACAGTATGACTTTTTCTTCCAAATTGTTCAACATTCAATTATGTCCTTTTTACAGCTTTTTTTTTGAAGAAATCTCCTTTAATTCCATTCAAAATAGTATATTGTGGCCTTCTGATGAGTTTGACATTTTTTTTACGGTTCTCAACATAACATTTCTTAGGCAGTTTTTTTCAACATGCTATTATATGTTTTTTTTTACGCCTTTTTTTTCTCGAAATATTCTTCTTTAATTCCATTCAAAATAGTATATTATGGCCTTCTAATTAGTTTATGTGACATTTTGCAATTTGACATTTTTTGACTTTTTTCCGACATACTATAGTATGAATTTTTCCCAAATTTTGCAACATGATAATGTTTTTTACAACTTTTTTGAATAAATCAAATTATTTATTATTCAATAATTCATTCCATTCAAAATAGTACATTAAGGCGTTCTGATGAATTTTTACAAATTTTTGAACATTCTATCCTGTGCTTTTTTTTTTAAAGAATTTTTCTTTAATTCTATTCAAAATAGTATATTGTGGCCTTCTGATTTTATTTGACATTTTATGATGTGATACTTTTTTTACTTTTTTCGACATGTAAAAATGTAAGAAACATGATAATATATGTTTTTTACAAGTTTTTTTTTTGATAAATCTACTCTAATTCCATTTAAAATAGTACATTATGGCATTCTGAGGACTTTATTTCACATTTTACAATTTTACATTTTTTGCCTTTTTATGACATAGTATGACTTTTTCCCAAATTTTTGAACATGATATGATGTGCGTTTTACAATTTTTTGAATTATTCTTCTTTAATTCCATTCAAAATAGTATATTGTTGATTTCTGCCGAGTTCCTTTGATGTTTTGTGATTTGACATTTTTGGACTTTTTCCGACATACTATAGTATGACTTTTTTCCAATTTTTCAACATGCTATTATGTGCTTTTTTAAGAAGAAGAAGAATTCCTTTATTAGTCCCTCAATGAGGGAAATTTCAATTTACACTCTGTTAGTATTTTTATTTTCAGTTGCACATTACACACAAGTTATGAAACACACATGCACATGCACTAGAAGAGAGGTGTCAGAGTAAGTAAACGTTTTTTTTTTCCGTAATATTCTTCTTTAATTCCATCCAAAATAGTATATTGTGGCATTCTGCTGAGTTTTTTTTTTGACATTTTACGATTTGACATTTTTTGACTTTTTTTGACATACAATAGTATGACTTTTTTTTCAATTTTTTTTCAGCATGCTATAATGTGCTTTTTCACAGCTTTGTTTCCAATAAATCTCCTGTAATTCCATTCAAAATAGCATTGTATTTACTTCTGACAAGATTTTTATTTTATTTTGCAATTTGACGTTTTGCCTTTTTATGGCATACTATAGTATGAGTTTTTTCTCAAATTTTTGTACATGATATGATTTGCTTTTTTTTTTACATTTTTTTTCAAAATGTTTTTTTTTAAATTCCATTCAAAATATTGTGGCATTCTGATGAGTTTTTTTGACATTTTGCAATTTGACATTTTTTTTACTTTTTACGACACATGAGAGTATAACTTTTATCACATTTTTTTGATCATTCTATCCTGTGCTTTTTTTTACAGCTTTTTTTTGAAGAATTCTTCATTAATTCCATTCAAATTGGTATGTTGTGGCATTCTGATGAGTTTATTTGACCTTTTGCAATTTGACATTTTTTGACTTTGTACGACATACTATAGTATGACTTTTTTTTCAAAATTGTTTCAACATGCTATTAGGTGCTTTTTTAAAGTTTTTTTTTGAATAATTATACTTTAATTCTGTTCTAAATAGTATATTGTGGCATTCTGATGAGTTTATTTGACATTTTGTGATTTGACATTTTACGAGTTTTTAGGACATACTATAGAATGATTTTGTTATTCAGATTTTTTCAGCATGCTATTATGTGCTTTTTTAGACCTTTTTCGAATTATACTTCATTAGTTCCATTCAAAATGGCATGCTGTGGCATTCTGATGAATTTATGACATTTTATGATTTGACATTTTTTGACTATTTACAACATATTATAGTATGACTTTTTTCCGATTTTTTTTCAACATGCTATCAGGTGCTTTTTTTACACTTTTTTTTGAATAATTCTAATTGCATTCAAAACAGTATATTGTGGCCTTCTGATGAGTTTATTTGACATTTTGCGAATTGCCATTTTTTGAATTTTTACGACATACTATAGTATGACTTTTTTCAATTTTTTTTCAACATGCTATTATGTGCTTTTTACACCTTTTGTCGAAGTATACTTCATTAGTTCCATTCAAAATGGTATGCTGTGGCATTCTGATGAGTTTATATGACATTTTACGATTTGACGTTTTTTGACTTTTTACGACATCCAATAGCATGATTTCTTATGTAGATTTTTTTCAACATGCTATTATGTGCCTTTTTACACCTTTTTTTTTAATAACTCTACGTTAATTCCGTTCAAAATAGTATATTGTGGCCTTCTGATGAGTTTATTTGACATTTTGCGATTTGACATTTTGTTGACTTTTTACGACATACTATAGTATGACTTTTTTTTTTCCAATTTTTTCAACATGCTATTATGAGCTTTTTTCACCCTTTTTGAGTAATTCTACTTTAATTCTGTTCAAAATAGTATATTTTGGCCTTCTGATGAGTTTATTTGGCATTTTGCAATTTGACATTTTTGACTTTTTAACGACATACTATTTCTCCAAATTTTTTCAACATGCTATTATGTGTTTTTTCACCTTTTTAGAGTAATTCTACTTTAATTCTGTTCAAAATAGTATATTTTGGCCTTCTGATGAGTTTATCTGACATTTTGCGATTTGACATTTTTTGACTTTTTACGACATACTATAGTATGACTTTTTTTTCAAATTTTTTCAAGGTGCTATTATGTGCTTTTTTTACACCTTTTTTCAAATAATTCTACTTTAATTCCGTTCAAAATGGTATGTTGTGTCATTCTGATGAGTTTATTTGACATTTTGCGATTTGACATTTTTTGACTTTTTACAACATACTATAGGATGACTTTTTTTTCCAAACTTTTTTCAACATGCTATTATGTCCTTTTTTCAACTTTTTTGAATAATTCTGCTTTAATTCCATTCAAAATAGTATAGTGTGGCCTTCTGATGAGTTTATTTGACATTTTGCGATTTGACATTTTGTTGACTTTTTACGACATACTATAGTATGACTTTTTTTTTTCCAATTTTTTCAACATACTATTATGTGCTTTATTCACCCTTTTTGAGTAATTCTACTTTAATTCTGTTCAAAATAGTATATTTTGGCCTTCTGATGAGTTTATTTGGCATTTTGCAATTTGACATTTTTGACTTTTTAACGACATACTATTTCTCCAAATTTTTTCAACATGCTATTATGTGTTTTTTCACCTTTTTAGAGTAATTCTACTTTAATTCTGTTCAAAATAGTATATTTTGGCCTTCTGATGAGTTTATCTGACATTTTGCGATTTGACATTTTTTGACTTTTTCCGACATACTATAGTATGACTTTTTTTTCAAATTTTTTCAAGGTGCTATTATGTGCTTTTTTTACACCTTTTTTCAAATAATTCTACTTTAATTCCGTTCAAAATGGTATGTTGTGTCATTCTGATGAGTTTATTTGACATTTTGCGATTTGACATTTTTTGACTTTTTACAACATACTATAGGATGACTTTTTTTTCCAAACTTTTTTCAACATGCTATTATGTGTTTTTTCACCTTTTTAGAGTAATTCTACTTTAATTCTGTTCAAAATAGTATATTGTGGCCTTCTGATGAGTTTATTTGACATTTTGCGATTTGACATTTTGTTGACTTTTTACGACATACTATAGTATGACTTTTTTTTTCAAATTTTTTCAAGATGCTATTATGTGCTTTTTTTTACACCTTTTTTCAAATAATTCTACTTTAATTCCGTTCAAAATGGTATGTTGGGTCATTCTGATGAGTTTATTTGACATTTTGCGATTTGACATTTTTTGACTTTTTACGACATACTATAGCATGACTTTTTTTCCAATTTTTTTCAACACGCTATCAAGTGCTTTTTTACACCTTTTTTTGAGTAATTGTACTTTAATTCTGTTCAAAAAGGTATGTTGTGGCATTCTGATGAGTTTATATGACATTTTGTGATTTGATATTTTTTGAATTTTCACGACATACAGTATGACTTTTTTCTAAATTTTTTTCAACATGCTATCATGTGATTTTTCACATTTTTTTGAGTAATTCTGCTTTAATTCTGTTCAAAATAGTATATTTTGGCCTTCTGATGAGTTTATTTGGCATTTTGCAACTTGAAATTTTTTTACTTTTTATGACATACTATAGTATGACTTTTTTTGCAATTTTTTCAACATGCTATTGTGTGTTTCTTATACCTTTTTTTGAATAATTCTACTTTAATTCCACTCAAAATGTATGTTGTGGCATTCTGATGAGTTTGACATATTTTGACTTTTTATGACATACTATAGTATGACTTTTTTCCAAATTTTTTTCAAGATGCTATTATGTGCTTTTTCACCTTTTTGAGTAATTCTACTTCAATTCTGTTCAAAATAGTATATTTTGGCCTTCTGATGAGTTTATTTGGCATTTTGCGATTTGACATTTTTTGACTTTTTACGACATACTATTTCTCCAAATTTTTTCAACATGCTATTATGTGTTTTTTCACCTTTTTAGAGTAATTCTACTTTAATTCTGTTCAAAATAGTATATTTTGGCCTTCTGATGAGTTTATCTGACATTTTGCGATTTGACATTTTGTTGACTTCTTACGAGACACTATAGTGTGACTTTTTTTCCCAAATTTTTTCAAGATGCTATTATGCGTTTTTTCACAGCTTTTTTCGAATAATTCTACTTTAATTCTGTTCAAAATAGTATATTTTGGCCTTCTGATGAGTTTATTTGACATTTTGCGATTTGACATTGTGTTGACTTTTTAGGACATACTATAGTATGTTTTTTAATAACTTTTTTTTTTTCGAATAATTCTACTTTAATTCCGTTCAAAATGGTATGCTGTATCATTCTGATGAGTTTATTTGACATTTTGCGATTTGACATTTTTTGACTTTTTACGACATACTATAGGATGACTTTTTTTTCCAAACTTTTTTCAACATGCTATTATGTGCTTTTTTCAACTTTTTTGAATAATTCTACTTTAATTCCGTTCAAAATAGTATATTTTGGACTTCTGATGAGTTCATTTGACATTTTGTGATTTGACATTTTTTGACTTTTTACGACATACTATAGTGTGACTTTTTTTTCCAAATTTTTTCAAGATGCTATTATGCGTTTTTTCACAGCTTTTTTTGAATAATTCTACTTTAATTCTGTTCAAAATAGTATATTTTGGCCTTCTGATGAGTTTATTTGACATTTTGCGATTTGACATTGTGTTGACTTTTTACGACATACTATAGTATGTTTTTTTATAACTTTTTTTTTCGAATAATTCTACTTTAATTCCGTTCAAAATGGTATGCTGTATCATTCTGATGAGTTTATTTGACATTTTGCGATTTGACATTTTTTGACTTCTTACGACATACTATAGTGTGACTTTTTTTCCCAAATTTTTTCAAGATGCTATTATGCATTTTTTCACAGCTTTTTTCGAATAATTCTACTTTAATTCTGTTCAAAATAGTATATTTTGGCCTTCTGATGAGTTTATTTGACATTTTGCGATTTGACATTGTGTTGACTTTTTAGGACATACTATAGTATGTTTTTTTATAACTTTTTTTTTGTTGAATAATTCTACTTTAATTCCGTTCAAAATGGTATGCTGTATCATTCTGATGAGTTTATTTGACATTTTGCGATTTGACATTTTTTGACTTTTTACGACATACTATAGGATGACTTTTTTTTCCAAACTTTTTTCAACATGCTATTATGTGCTTTTTTCAACTTTTTTGAATAATTCTACTTTAATTCCGTTCAAAATAGTATATTTTGGACTTCTGATGAGTTCATTTGACATTTTGCGATTTGACATTTTTTGACTTTTTACGACATACTATAGTGTGACTTTTTTTTCCAAATTTTTTCAAGATGCTATTATGCGTTTTTTCACAGCTTTTTTCGAATAATTCTACTTTAATTCTGTTCAAAATAGTATATTTTGGCCTTCTGATGAGTTTATTTGACATTTTGCGATTTGACATTGTGTTGACTTTTTAGGACATACTACAGTATGGTTTTTTATAACTTTTTTTTTTTCGAATAATTCAACTTTAATTCCGTTCAAAATGGTATGTTGTATCATTCTGATGAGTTTATTTGACATTTTGCGATTTGACATTTTTTTACTTTTTACGACATACTATAGGATGACTTTTTTTTCCAAACTTTTTTCAACATGCTATTATGTGCTTTTTTCACCTTTTTTGAGTAATTCTTCTTTAATTCCGTTCAAAATAGTATATTTTGGCCTTTTGATGAGTTTATTTGGCATTTTGCGACTTGACATTTTTTGACTTTTTACGACATACTATAGGGTGACTTTTTTTTCAATTTTTTCAAGATTCTATTGTGTGTTTTTATACCTTTTTTTTTCGAATAATTCTACTTTAATTCCACTTAAAATGGTATGTTGTGGCATTCTGATGAGTTTATTTGACATTTTGCGATTTTACATCTTTTGACTTTTTACGACATACTATAGTATGACTTTTTTTTCCATACTTTTTTCAACATGCTATCATGTGATTTTTTTCACGTTTTTTGAGTAATTCTACTTTAATTCTGTTCAAAATAGTATATTTTGGCCTTCTGATGAGTTTATTTGGCATTTTGCGACTTGACATTTTTTTTACTTTTTACGACATAATATAGCATGACTTTTTTCCAGTTTTTTTCAACATGCTATCATTTGCTTTTTTTACACCTTTTTTGAGTAATTCCACTTTAATTCCGTTCAAAATAGTATATTTTGGACTTCTGATGAGTTCATTTGACATTTTGCGATTTGACATTTTTTGACTTTTTACGACATACTATAGTATGACTTTTTTTTCCAAATTTTTTTTAACATGCTATCATATGATTTTTTTCACGTTTTTTGAGTAATTCACGTTTTTTGAGTAATTCTTCTTTAATTCTGTTCCAGTAGAAGTTTTAAAACATCACATCAGTGTCACCAGCAGCTTTGGACTGGGCTTCTGATGAGTTTATTTGACATTTTGCTATTTTACATCTTTTGACTTTTTGCGACATACTATAGTATGACTTTTTTTTCAAATTTTTTTCAAGATGCTATTATGTTGTTTTTTACACCTTTTTTTGAATAATTCTGCTTTAATTCCACTCAAAATCGTATGTTGTGGCATTCTGATGAGTTTATATGACATTTTGTGATTTGACAGTTTTTGACTTTTTATGACACACTATAGTAAAACTTTTTTTGCCAAATTTTTTTCAACATGCTATCATGTGATTTTTTCACGTTTTTTGAGTAATTCTACTTTAATTCCGTTCAAAATAGTATATTTTGGCCTTCTGATGAGTTTCTTTGGCATTTTGTGACTTGACATTTTTTGACTTTTTACGACATACTATATCATGACTTTTTTTCTAATTTTTTTCAACATGCTATCATGTGCTTTTTTACACCTTTTTTTGAGTAATTCTACTTTAATTCTGTTTCAAATAGTATATTATGGACTTCTGATGAGTTTATTTGACATTTTGCGATTTGACATTTTTTTACTTTTTACGACAAACTATGGTATGACTTTTTTTCCAATTTTTTTCAAGATGCTATTATGTGTTTTTTTCACCTTTTTAGAGTAATTCTACTGTTATTCTGTTCAAAATAGTATATTTTGGCCTTGTGATCAGTTTATTTAACAATTTGTGATTTGACATTTTTTGACTTTTTACAACATACTATAGTATGACTTTTTTTAAAAAAAAAATTTCAAGATGCTATTATGTGCTTTTTTCATGTTTTTTGAGTAATTCTACTTTGATTCCGTTCAAAATAGTATATTTTGGCCTTCTGATGAGTTTATTTGGCATTTTGCGACTTGACATTTTTTTTACTTTTTACGACATACTATAGTATGACTTTTTTTCCAGATTTTTTCAACATGCTATTATGTGTTTTTTTCACCTTTTTAGAGTAGTTCTACTACTTTAATTCTGTTCAAAATAGTATATTTTTGGACTTCTGATGAGTTTGTTTGACATTTTGCGATTTGACATATTTTGACTTTTTACGACATACTATAGTGTGACTTCTTTGCATTTTTTTCAAGATGCTATTGTGTGTTTTTTACACCTTTTTGAATAATTCTGCTTTAATTCCATTCAAAATGGTATGTTTAGGCCTTCTGATGAGTTCATATGACGTTTTGCGATTTGACTTTTTACGACATACTATAGTATGACTTTTTTTTCCAAATTTTTTTCAACATGCTATCATGTGATTTTTTCACGTTTTTTGAGTAATTCTTCTTTAATTCTGTTCAAAATAGTATATTTTGGCCTTCTGAAGAGTTTATTTGACATTTTGCGATTTGACATTTTGTTGACTTTTTACGACATACTATAGTATGACTTTTTTTTTGCAGTTTTTTCAATATGCTATTATGTGTTTTTTTTTTTACAATTTTGTTTCTAATAAATCTCCTTAAATTCCATTCAAAATAGCATTGTATTGACTTCTGACGAGATTATTTGACATTTTGCAATTTGACAGTTTTTGACTTTTTACGACACACTATAGTATGATTTTTTTTTTTTCCAATTTTTTCAATATGCATTTATGTGACTTTTACACATTTTTTTTTCAAATTATTCTTCTTTAAGTCTATTCAAAATAGTATATTCTGGCCTTCTGCTGAGTTTGTTTGACATTTTGCAATTTGACATATTTTGACTTTTATGACTTTTTTTGCAATTTTGTCAAGATGCTATTGTGTGTTTTTTATACCTTTTTTTGGAATAATTCTACTTTTATTCCACTCAAAATGGTATGTTGTGGCATTCTGATGAGTTTATTTGACATTTTGCGATTTTACATCTTTTGACTTTTTACGACACACTATAGTATGACTTTTTTTGGCAATTTTTTCAAGATGCTATTATGTGCTTTTTTAAAACTTTGTTTCTAATAAATCTCCTATAATTCCATTCAAAATAGCATTGTATCGACTTCTGACGAGTTTATTTGACATTTAGCAATTTGACATTTTTTGACTTTTTACGACATCCTATAGTATGAATTTTTTTCCAAATTTTTTCAATATGCATTTATGTGACTTTTACGCATTTTTTTTCAAATTATTCTTCTTTAAGTCTATTCAAAATAGTATATTCTGGCCTTCTGATGAGTTTGTTTGACTTTTTGCGATTTGACATATTTTGACTTTTTACGACATACTATAGTATGACTTTTTTTGCAATTTTTTTTCAACGTTCTATTATGTGCTTTTTTCACCTTTTTTTTGAGTAATTCTACTTTAATTCCGTTCAAAATAGTATATTTTGGACTTCTGATGAGTTTGACATTTAGCAATTTGACATTTTTTGACTTTTTACGACATGCTATAGTATGACTTTTTTTTCCAATTTTTTTCAATATGCATTTATGTGACTTTTATGCATTTTTTTCAAATTATTCTTCTTTAAGTCTATTCAAAATAGTATATTCTGGCCTTCTGATGAGTTTGTTTGACATTTTGCGATTTGACATATTTTGACTTTTTACTACATACTATAGTATGACTTTTTTCCAAATTTTTTCAACATGCTATTATGTGTTTTTTTCACCTTTTTAGAAAAATTCTACTGTAATTCTGTTCAAAATAGTATATTTTGGCCTTCAGATCAGTTTATTTAACATTTTGCGATTTTACATTTTTTGACTTTTTACGACATACTATAGTATGACTTTTTTTTCAAAAATTTTTTCAACATGCTATTATGTGCTTTTTTTTTACACCTTTTTTGAGTAATTCTACTTTAATTCTGTTCAAAATAGTATATTGCGGCCTTCTGATGAGTTTATTTGACATTTTGCGATTTGACATTTTTTGACTTTTTACGACAAACTATAGTATGACTTTTTTGCCAAATTTTTTCAAGATGCTATTATACGTTTTTTCACACATTTTTTTTCTAATAATTCTACTTTAATTCCGTTCAAAATGGTATGTAGAGTTTTTTTGACATTTTGCCATTTGATATTTTTTGACTTTTTACGACATACTATAGTATGACTATTTTCCAATATTTTTCAAGATGCTGTTATGTTTTTTTAAAACTTTTTTTTTTTCAAATAATTCTACTTTAATTCCACTCAAAACGGTATGTTGTGGTATTCTGATGCGTTTATATGACATTTTGCAATTTTACATTTTTTTACTTTTTACGACATACTACAGCATGACTTTTTTTTCAAATTTTTTTCAACATGCTATCATTCGCTTTTTTAAACCTTTTTTGAGTAATTCTTCTTTAATTCTGTTCAAAATAGTATATTTTGGCCTTCTGATGAGTTTATTGGACATTTTGCGATGTGACATTTTGTTGACTTTTTACGACATACGATAGTATGACTTTTTTTGCAATTTTTTCAAGATGCTATTGTTTTTTTTACACCTTTTTTCGAATAATTCTACTCTAATTCCGTTCAAAATGGTATGTTGTATCATTCTGATAAGTTTATTTGACATTTTGCGATTTTACATTTTTTTTACTTTTTACGACATACTATAGCATGACTTTTTTTTCCAATTTTTTTCAACATGCTATCATGTGTTTTTTACACATTTTTTAAGTAATCCTACTTTAATTCTGTTCAAAATAGTATATTGTGGCCTTCTGATGAGTTTATTTGACATTTTGCGATTTGACATTTTGTTGACTTTTTACGAGATGCTATAGTATGACTTTTTTTGCAATTTTTTCAAGATGCTATTATGTTTTTTTACACCTTTTTTCGAATAATTCTACTTTAATTTGACTGAAAATGGTATGTTGTATCCTTCTGATGAGTTTACTTGACATTTTGTGATTTTACATTTTTTGACTTTTTACAACATACCATAGTATGACTTTTTTCCAATATTTTTCAAGATGCTTTTATGTGACTTTTACACATTTTTTTTCAAATTATTCTTCTTTAAGTCTAATCAAAATAGTATGTTCTGGCATTCTGATGAGTTTGTTTGACATTTTGCGATTTGACTTATTTTGACTTTTTTCGACATACTATAGTGTGACTTTTTTTTCAATTTTTTCAAGATGCTATTGTGTGTTTTTTTATACCTTTTTTCTGATAATTCTACTATAATTCCACTCAAAATGGTATGTTGTGGCATTCTGATGAATTTATAAGACGTTTTGCGATTTGACATTTTTTGACTTTTTACGACCTACTATAGCATCACTTTTTTTTTCCAAATTTTTTTCAACATGCTATTATGTGCTTTTTTTACTTCTTTTGAGTAATTCTTCTTTAATTCTATTCAAAAAAGTATATTTTGGCCTTCTGATGAGTTTATTTGACATTTTGCGATTTCACATTTTTTGACTTTTTACGACATACTATAGTATCACTTTTTACGACCTACTATAGTATCACTTTTTTTTTCCAAATTTTTTTCAACATGCTATTATGTGCTTTTTTCACCCCTTTTGAGTAATTCTTCTTTAATTCTATTCAAAAGAGTATATTTTGGCCTTCTGATGAGTTTATTTGACATTTTGCGATTTGACATTTTTTGACTTTTTACGACATACTATAGTATGACTTTTTAGGACATACTATAGTATGACTTTTTTTCCAATTTTTTTCAACATGCTATTATGTGCTTTTTTCACCTCTTTTGAGTAATTCTTCTTTAATTCTGTTCAAAATAGTATATTTTGGCTTTCTGATGAGTTTATTTGACATTTTATGATTTGACATTTTTACTTTTTACGACATACTATTGTATGACTTTTTTTTCCAAATTTTTTTAAGATGCTATTATGTCGTTTTTTACACCTATTTTGCATAATTTTGCCTTAATTTGTAAAAATTCAAAAAATGTCATATATACTCATCAGAATGCTACAACATACCATTTTGAGTGGAATTACAGTAGAATTATTCAAAAAAGGTGTAAAAAAACACAATACCATCTTGAAAAAATTGCATAAAGTCATACTATAGTATGTCGTAAAAAGTCAAAATAAATCAAATCGCAAAATGTCAAATAAACTCTTCAGAAGGCCAAAATATACTATTTTGAACAGAATTAAAGTAGAATTACTCAAAAAAGGTGAAAAAAGCACAGAATAGCATGTTGAGAAAATTTGGAAAAAAAAGTCATACTATAGTATGTCCTAAAATGTCAAAAAATGTCAAATTGCAAAATGTCAAATAAACTCATCAGAATGATACAACATACGGTTTTGAATGGAATTAAAGCAGAATTATTCAAAAAAGGTGTAAAAAACACACAATAGCATCTTGAAAAAAATGCAAAAAAGCCATACTATAGTATGTCGTAAAAAGTCAAAATATGTCAAATCACAAAATGTCAAACAAACTCATCAGAAGTCCAAAATATACTATTTTGAACAGAATTAAAGTAGAATTACTCTAAAAAGGTGAAAAAAGCACATAATAGCATCTTGAAAAAATTGCAAAAAAAGTCATACTATAGTATGTCGTAAAAAGTCAAAAAATGTCAAATCGCAAAATGTCAAATAAACTCATCAGAAGACTGCAATATACTATTTTGAACAGAATCAAAGTAGAATTACTCAAAAAAGGTGTAAAAAAAGCACATAATAGCATGTTGAAAAAATTTTTGAAAAAAAAGTCATACTATAGTATGTCGTAAAAAGTCAAAAAATGTCAAATCGCAAAATGTTAAATAAACTGATCTGAAGGCCAAAATATACTATTTTGAACAGAATTACAGTAGAATTTTTCTAAAAAGGTGAAAAAAACACATAATAGCATGTTGAAAAAATTTGGAAAAAAGTCATACTATAGTATGTCGTAAAATGTCAAAAAATGTCAAATCACAAAATGTCAAATAAACTCATCAGATGTCCATAATATACTATTTTAAACAGAATAAAAGTAGAATTATTCAAAAAAAGGTATAAAAAAGCACACGATAGCATCTTGAAAAAATTGCAAAAAAAGTCATACTATAGTATGTCGTAAAAAGTCAACAAAATGTCAAATAGCAAAATGTCAAATAAACTCATCAGAAGTCCATAAATATACTATTTTGAACGGAATTAAAGTAGAATTACTCAAAAAAAGGTGAAAAAAGCACATAATAGAACGTTGAAAAAAAATTGCAAAAAAAAGTCATACTATAGTATGTCATAAAAAGTCAAAATATGTCAAATCGCAAAATGTCAAACAAACTCATCAGAAGTCCAAAATATACTATTTTGAACAGAATTAAAGTAGAATTACTCTAAAAAGGTGAAAAAAGCACATAATAGCATCTTGAAAAAATTGCAAAAAAAGTCATACTATAGTATGTCGTAAAAAGTCAAAGAATGTCAAATAAACTCATCAGAATGCCGCAATATACTATTTTGAACAGAATTAAAGTAGAATTACTCTAAAAAGGTGAAAAAAGCACATAATAGCATCTTGAAAAAATTGCAAAAAAAGTCATACTATAGTATGTCGTAAAAAGTCAAAAAATGTCAAATCGCAAAATGTCAAATAAACTCATCAGAAGACCGCAATATACTATTTTGAACAGAATTAAAGTAGAATTACTCAAAAAAGGTGTAAAAAAAAGCACATAATAGCATGTTGAAAATTTTTTTGAAAAAAAAGTCATACTATAGTATGTCGTAAAATGTCAAAAAATGTCAAATCACAAAATGTCAAATAAACTCTTCAGATGTCCATAATATACTATTTTAAACAGAATAAAAGTAGAATTACTCAAAAAATGGTATAAAAAAGCACACGATAGCATCTTGAAAAAATTGCAAAAAAAGTCATACTATAGTATGTCGTAAAAAGTCAACAAAATGTCAAATCGCAAAATGTCAAATAAACTCATCAGAAGTCCATAAATATACTATTTTGAACGGAATTAAAGTAGAATTACTCAAAAAAAGGTGAAAAAAGCACATAATAGAACGTTAAAAAAAAATTGCAAAAAAAAGTCATACTATAGTATGTCGTAAAAAGTCAAAATATGTCAAATCGCAAAAAGTCAAACAAACTCATCAGAAGGCCAGAATATACTATTTTGAATAGACTTAAAGAAGAATAATTTGAAAAAAATGCGTAAAAGTCACATAAATGCATATTGAAAAAATTTGGAAAAAAAGTCATACTATAGGATGTCGTAAAAAGTCAAAAAATCTCAAATTGCTAAATGTCAAATAAACTCGTCAGAAGTCGATACAATGCTATTTTGAACGGAATTAAAGGAGATTTATTAGAAACAAAGTTGTAAAAAAGCACATAATAGCATCTTGAAAAAATTGCAAAAAAAAGTCATACTATAGTATGTCGTAAAAAGTCAAAAGATGTAAAATCGCAAAATGTCAAATAAACTCATCAGAATGCCACAACATACCATTTTGAGTGGAATAAAAGTAGAATTATTCCAAAAAAAGGTATAAAAAACACACAATAGCATCTTGAAAAAATTGCAAAAAAGTCATACTATAGTATGTCGTAAAAAGTCAAAATATGTCAAATTGCAAAATGTCAAACAAACTCAGCAGAAGGCCAGAATATAATATTTTGAATAGACTTGAAGAATAATTTGAAAAAAAAATGTGTAAAAGTCACATAAATGCATTTTGAAAAAAATTGGAAAAAAAGTCATACTATAGGATGTCGTAAAAAGTCAAAAACTGTCAAATTGCAAAATGTCAAATAAACTCATTAGAAGTCCAAAATATACTATTTTGAACGGAATTAAAGTAGAATTACTCAAAAAAAGGTGAAAAAAGCACATAATAGAACGTTGAAAAAAAATTGCAAAAAAAAGTCATAGTATAGTATGTCATAAAAAGTCAAAAATGTCAACTTGCAAAATGTCAAATAAACTCGTCAGAAGTCGATACAATGCTATTTTGAACGGAATTAAAGGAGATTTATTAGAAACAAAGTTGTAAAAAAGCACATAATAGCATCCTGAAAAAATTGCAAAAAAAAGTCATACTATAGTATGTCGTAAAAGGTCAAAAGATGTAAAATCGCAAAATGTCAAATAAACTCATCAGAATGCCACAACATACCATTTTGAGTGGAATAAAAGTAGAATTATTCCAAAAAAAGGTGAAAAAAGCACATAATAGAACGTTGAAAAAAAATTGCAAAAAAAAGTCATACTATAGTATGTCGTTAAAAAGTCAAAAAATGTGAAATCGCAAAACGTCATATGAACTCATCAGAAGGCCTAAACATACCATTTTGAATGGAATTAAAGCAGAATTATTCAAAAAAGGTGTAAAAAACACACAATAGCATCCTGAAAAAAATGCGAAAAAGTCATACTATAGTATGTCGTAAAAAGTCAAAATATGTCAAATCGCAAAATGTCAAACAAACTCATCAGAAGTCCAAAAATATACTATTTTGAACAGAATTAAAGTAGAACTACTCTAAAAAGGTGAAAAAAACACATAATAGCATGTTGAAAAAAAGTCATACTATAGTATGTTGTAAAAAGTCAAAAAATGTCAAATCGCAAAATGTCAAATAAACTCATCAGAAGTCCATAATATACTATTTGAAACAGAATTAAAGTGGAATTACTCAAAAAAAAGGTGGAAAAAAGCACATAATAGCATGTTGAAAAAAATTGGGGAAAAAGTCAAACTATAGTATGTCGTAAAAAGGCAAAAAATGTCAAATTGGAAAACGTCAAACTCGTCAGAAGTCGATACGATGCTTTTTTGAATGGTATTAAAGGGGATTTATTAGAAACAAAGCTGTAAAAAAGCACATAATAGCATCTTGAAAAAATTGCAAAAAAGTCATACTATAGTATGTCGTAAAAAGTGAAAATATGTCAATTCGCAAAATGTCAAATAAACTCATCAGAATGCCACAACATACCATTTTGAGTGTAATTAAAATAGAATTATTCGAAAAAAAAGTTTAAACCCCCCCCCCCCCCACATTATAGCATGTTGAAAAAATTGAAAAAAAAAGTCATACTATAGTGTGTCATAAAAAGTCAAAAAATGTCAAATCACAAAATGTCAAACAAACTCATCAGAAGGCCACAATATACTATTTTGAATGGAATTAAAGAAGAATAATTTGAAAAAAAGGTCTAAAAACCACATAATAGCATCTTGAAAAATTGGAAAAAAAAGTCATACCATAGCATGTCGTAAAAAGTGAAAATATGTCAAATCGCAAAATGTCATATAAACTCCTCAGAATGCCACAACATACCATTTTGAGTGGAATAAAAGTAGAATTATTCAAAAAAACGTGTAAAAAAACACATAATAGCATCTTGAAAAAATTGAAAAAAAAAGAGTCATGCTATAGTATGTCGTAAAAAGTCAAAAAATGTCAAATCGCAAACTGTCAAATAAACTCGTCAGAAGTCGATACAATGCTATTTTGAATGGAATTAAAGGAGATTTATTAGCAACAAAGCTGAAAAAAAGCACATAATAGCATGTTGACAAAAATTGGAAAAAAGTCATACTATAGTATGTCGTAAAAAGTCAAAGTCAAAAGTCAAATCGCAAAATCTCAAATAAACTCATCAGAATGCCACAATATACTATTTTGAAAAGAATTAAAGAAGAATTCTTCAACAATAGCTGTAAAAAACAGATAATAGCATGTTGAACAGTTTAGGAAAAAAAGCCATAATATAATATGTCAAAAAAACAAAAATGTCAAATCACAAAATGTCAAAAGAACTCGTCAAAAGGCCATACTATACTATTTTGAAGGGAATTAGTATGTTGAAAAATTTGGAAAAAATCATAGTATAGCATGTCGACAAAATTGGAAAAAAAATGTCAAATCTCAAAATTTCAAATAAACTTGTCAGAAGGTCATGGTATTGTTACGCCCCACTCTAGGGAGGCAGGGGTAACAAAGAAATTACCCGCTGGTATGGGATTTTAAAGAAAAGGTTTTATTGTAAATAGATTAACAAACAAACACACACAAGCCATGAGTCCAAAGGACTGAATCAAATGAAATAAAACGAACAGCCGTAAACACACAAGATATTCTAAATAACAAAAGCGAGCTACTGGAGCTGATAAAAGGAAACCAAAACTACAATATAAAATAAGCAGGCGGGCTTACTGGTAGGGAACAGGCTTTAGCCACGCTGCTGAAACAAAACACATGGTAAACAAACAAAACCCAAAACCAAACTCACGCTACACAAGCAGATACAGTCAGTAACACAAATGAATCAATGACAAACCAAAACCCTGGCTACCCAAGCCAATATCCCAGAAAGTAAACTACAACCAACAAAAAAAAACAAGAACCTAAACGATCTCACAAAGGCAACAGGTAAAAGAGGATAACAGTTCGCAGCTTACACCAGAGAACAATGGAGCACCGGGCGCGGTGGCTCAACCAAATGCGCGCCCCGGGCGCACAGATGGAAGTCTTCTTATAGGACCGCTCCCTGATTGGTTTCCGCCCGGGCTCACTCGTCATCTGAAGCTGGTCGTGGCCATCGCTGGTTGGCTGTAGCAGGGCTTTCCCGGTCCATTTTTCCTCCACCTTTTCCTGAATCCTCACTCACACACTCACCCACACACACATACATACATACACATACACCAAAGAACAGACCAAACGGCTGGAACCGTAACAGTATTCTAATATAAATGCAATTAAGGTAGAATTATTCAAAAACGAAACCGTAAAATGCACATAATAGTATGTTGAAAAAAAATCCAAAAATCGCAAATTGTCAATAAAACTCATCAGAATGCCATGATATAACAACATTTTATTTTATAATATGGCAAGAAAAGTCATGAGAAGGTCATTATAATATTTTGAATGAAGTTAAGTCAAGTCAAGTCAAGTCAAGTTTATTTGTATAGCCCAATATCACAAATTATGAATTTGCCCCATTGGGCTTTACAATCTGTACAGGATATGACACCCTCTGTCCTTTACAAATGACCCTCGCATCGACTAAGGAAAAATTCCCCCCAAAAAAACCTTTTAACAGGGAAAAAGAAACGGAAGAAACCTCAGGAAGAGCAACAGAGGAGGGATCCCTCTTCCAGGATGGACAGATGTGCAATAGATGCCATTAACACTACATATAAAATTGTATGAAAATGTCCAACTCAATATAACAACAGCTAATATACAGTATGTATATATATATATATATATATATATACGTATATATATATATATATATATATATATATATATATATATACGTATATATATATATATAGAGAGAGAGAGAGAGAGAAAGAGAGAGAGAGAGAGAATAGTATGAGAGTGTCCAAGGGGATGAAGAGCATCATCAAGCTATCAGCAAAGGATGAGAAGCATGTCTTCCTCTCCACCATGCCAACCAGAAGAAGCCTGGGCAGCACGTCCTCCTCTCCATCAGCAGTTGAATCAAATAATGGTAAAACAATTAAAAACAACGTCATACTATGGCATATTTTCAAATAAAGTTCCCATAAGTCATAGTATAGTATGTCAAATGTCAAGAAAATTCATCTCATGGCCATATTATAGCATTTTGAATGATGTCATAATAACATGTGTGGTACAGAGTTGTCAAAAATAAAAAAAAATAACTAAACTAAAAAATTAATTTTGTAAAATTTAAAGAAAAGTCATCAAAAGGCTATATTATAGCAGACCATATTACAATATTTTGACTGTAGTCATAGTATAATGTGTAAAAAAAGTAGAATAGCCATAGGCCTATCTTAAAATGTTGAAAACACTT
Organism: Synanceia verrucosa; assembly: GCA_029721515.1. NCBI lineage: Eukaryota > Metazoa > Chordata > Actinopteri > Perciformes > Synanceiidae > Synanceia > Synanceia verrucosa. The sequence goes on along the minus strand of CM056560.1, from coordinate 4,402,888 downwards.
TAAATAAATAGATATTGAATGGGGATAGAATGGATGGATACTTTATTAATCATACAGAAATAGCAACAGAGCACACAGATGAGTGATACAAAATTATAAACGGATACAGTATGTACACAAATATGTATAAAAAGTGAGTTGGACGAGTGACAAACAACTTCCTCAGTCAGTGAAGCCGGATGGCACTGAACACATTCCTCTGTCTGCTGAAGGTGGGTGACTTTGTCCATGACTGGAGAACAGTTTTTCAGACGTGATGGATTCCAACTCTGTGACGACCACGAAGTCTGCTTTCACCACCTGTCTGTCCAGCCGAGTGGAGTCCCTTTACTGGATGCTACCTCCCCTGCACACCACTGGCAACGACATCACCATAAGTTTCTGACAGGTGTTAGAAGATCCCAGCCTCCTCAGGAAGCTCTGCACTTTCTTGAACACTTTCTTGTCAGCTGTCATCCAGTTGCAATCTAAATTCTCTGCAGCACATTAGCACTTGTTGAATAAAGTCATTGCATAATATATTGAAATATGTGATTAGAAAAGCAACATCATAGCATGTAAAAAAAAGAAAGGTTGTATAGTATGACGTAAAAAATCATATTATCCACTTCTTGGGTCCTTTTTTGTAAAGATGAACTACAAGCTGCTGACATACAACAATATATACCTGTAGTGGGGCAAGGTATACATGTGCATCATGTAACAGCAGGATTCTAGTGGTGGAGCTCATTTTGAAGTATTAATGAATGATATTTTTATAGTGTGTGAAGGAGAGATACTGCTGTCAGGCTCCACAATGAACTCAGTTCCCACTGGTCTTGACATGCACAAAAACACACCAAACATGTCTCATAAGCAAATAGACCAATTTATATTATTACAATTCATTATTCAAGCACAACACCTCATTTCAATTCACTTAATTTTTATTAACAATATGCATTATATTTCCATTTGTACTGTGTGCAGGAGCAAGTTAGGATACAATTGGATTGTTTGTTATTATTATGTAATGTGGGAATAATAAAGGATTAATTCATTAATTCATGGTCGTATTGATTAGTGGTTAACTGATAAAAATGTAACTATTTTAGGTTAATGTCTAATTGATAAATTGACCAATAGCTATTATTGATTAACAGGAAATTGAATAGTTGGTTGAATAATGAGCGAAATGATTAATTGTGTAAATTAATAATTGATTAATGGTTAATTCAATGAACAGTCAATTGAATAACTGCATAATTAGCTAATGGACACATTGATAAAATAAAAAAAAAAAAAACTTTCCTTTGTGCCAACGTCATCTCACGGAGAGGACCTGAAAGCACGACTCAGAAGGCAGGTGCCTCAAAACAAGATTATTCATTTTATTTGCGATTGCGATTATTTGTGATGGCCAACAAATAAAGCAAGTGCATAGAAAACAAAGACAAAGAAAAAACTATAAGGAAGATCCTGGCACTAGAAAACCACTGTCTAACTGGTCTATGGTCAAAAATGCTCTTTGCAGAGGAAGGTGTACAGCTAATGTTCAAATGAAAATACTCCAACAGAATCTGACCTAACGAGAAAGAGGGAGAAAATAAACTAAAGCACTCGCTAAGAGGAAACAGGAAAACTAACAAACAGAAAATCACTCTCTAAGAAGAAATTAAGCACTATCTCTAACAAACCAAACAAACCAAATCATTCTCTACGGGGAAATGACATGTGGACAAGACAAAATCGCAGGGGATGACAATTTAAATATGAGGAAACATGAATGAGGAATGAGGAAAGAGCTGGAAACACTCAGGGGCAGGGCAGGAGGGCAGGAAGCAAAATGATCTGAAACAAGAGGGAGATAACATCACTACAAAATAAAACCAGAAATGAACAGGAAAACATGAAGGCACAAGACAAAAATGTTTAACTGATCACGACAGACAAAAATATGACACCCCTCTGGAATCAATAAAGAATATTTCTTAAAAGCTAATTATTGAATTAATCAGTGGCTAATAGAATAATTGGTTGATTGAGTAGTTTATAAAAATAGTAATAGTAAAAGTTGATGATTTATTTGTTAATGGTCTAACTGAAAGAGAGATCAGTTGACATCATTGTTTATTATACCAATAGCTCGTTAATTAATTCAATAATTGGTTAATGGACTAACTTCATTTCTTGTTTAATGGCTCATTGATTAAATTGATTAAATGAATAATCTCTGATCTTGTTTCTGTCACAGCAAATATTGAAACATAAATCTTCTTCCTCATCAAAAGGTCTCATTATTTAAAGATAATAGTTGAAAAATATCTCTACATATATCATAAAGGATGAGCCATAAATGAGGAAATATTTATGAGCAGCCAGAGAAACACAGACAATGAATCAGTGTTTCCCTGCAGTCAGCTGGTGCAGCGATGAGAGCCGGAGGACGGTCATGATGCTTCTGGTTCATGATCCACCAATCAACAGTCTGTGAGGGCGTGTCTACAGTACAACTCTGTCTCCTGGCAACCAGTGTGTCATGGATAAAACACTGATCAGGACACAACATACACTAAACACATGCATGTTGCTGTTGTGAAATAATGTTGCTTTTAAATGGAATTTTTTCCAATATTTTTTATAAAATGAATTACAGATTAGATATGTGACACGGTAAATTAATGTAATGTGAGAAAAATACTGTCTGAGTTTTTTTTATTGTGCCACATTTTGTAGCTCTAATCATTTTAACTGTGCGCTGTGCTGCCAGGTCTTTAAATGGTTTCTGAGCAGCTAGTGTGAACACGAAGTAAAAGATGGAACATTTATTTTGGCGGGTTTGTTCCATGTTTTGGCGGCACGGTGGTGTGGTGGTTAGCACTGTCGCCTCACAGCAAGAAGGTACAGGGTTCGAATCCCGGGCCTGGGGCCTTTCTGTGTGGAGTTTGCATGTTCTCCCCATGTCTGCGTGGGTTCTCTCTGGGTACTCTGGCTTCCTCCCACCAAAAACATGCATGGGGATTAGGTTAATTGGCTAATTTAAATTGACCATAGGTGTGAATGTGAGTGTGAGTGGTTGTCTGTCTCTATGTGCCCTGTGATGAGGTGGCGACTTGTCCAGGGTGTACCCTGCCTTCCGCTCTAAGACAGCTGGGATAGGCTCCAGCCCCCCCGCGACCCTATGAGGATAAGCGGTAGATAATGGATGGATGGATGGATGTTCCATGTTTTGTGTGGCTCTGAACACACCAAGGAAGGGAATTTTATATTTTTTTATTTCCTTTTCTCTATTTCTAACAGTAAAGTCCCTGAAGACTTTTACTTTTCGGTAAATTATTTTTTTTTTCTGTGGTGACAGATTATTTGCCCCAAAAAAGGAAACCAGCCAAGCTTCATAGAAACAAAAGGAAGGAAGTCAGATTTAATTATCGTAATAAAACTGCATCATAATGATTTTTCCTATGATTAGAGACAGGCTGATGTGATGACAGTGATCATTTGATTTTATGGGATTTAATTTATTAAATTTAAATTATTTAATATTAAATAATTTATTCATTAAGATAAAGATAATATTTTTACAATATAACATTGTAAATTGTATCTACAGACCAAAACCAAAAACCTAATAAAGTGATTTAATTTTTTCTCCTCAGAGAGTTTCTAATTATTTAAACATGATCTTTGATCGTAATATTAAATAACATTCTTACGTTGAAGTTTTTTGGGAGGCTGATGTCAGATCGGTGAAACAAGTAGGGGGCGCTCTTCCATCAAGTTTGGCTGGACAACAACAGGAAGCACATCACTGTTGACAAAAACACAACAAATGGGGAAATAATAATAATGTCATTTTCCCTACATGTGAAATAAAACAACACAATATGCATCAATAATCATCTGTAATAATGAAACATGTAACAAATAGTGACAAAATTTATTCACAGGAAAACACAGATAGAAACAAAGAATTAAACAGTAAAAGTTGCTGTGCATGTTTTAAGATCACAACTATGACCCTACCCAAGAGACGCCATCACAAATGACCAATAAAGAAGTGCATTCGGCTTAAAGGTGCTAAATGCTGTTTACTTATGAGTAACGTCAAACACATTTGGTTTGCCAAGTCACAGTAGAGTCTGCCATTAAGTTATATCATAGAATAAAAGTAAACTGGATTATAATTAATGATGCAGTAATGTGGGGTTTGTTTGGTTACTGATGGGCTGCTTAATCCATAATAATAAATAATACATCATCATTTATCACTGAATTTATATTTTGTATTCTGTAACAAAAATCACTCATAACTAATGTTGTTGGAATGTTGTCAAACTAATGTAGAGAAGTGAACGATATCAGCTTCCAACCAAATGTACCAAATAGAAATGTATCTGAGTCATAAAATAGAAATAGACAAGCACAAGCATCGAAAAAATGCACTAGGTATAAACTTGAGTATATGTATCTTCCACCACTACATGGGGGCACATACTCATGAAACCATCTGATTATACAGATGTCATACACATATTGCATTTATAAACACCATCATATGTTATTTCCTGATACAAGAAAAATAATTTTTATCTCTGTCAGTATGAACAGATTCTCTGCAAGTTTACATTTCTGTTAAATTTCATCTTAAATTGTTGTTGCAAAAATCATCTATCTATCTAGACTCTTGGGTATTGAAATGAATGTTCTCCCAGAGCAGTGAAATATCCAGGAGTGATCCAGATACAGGATAAAACTTGTTGAGTCTGCACCAGAGTTTGAACGACAGCTTTCACACATAGAGATAAATTAAATCAATTACTAGTTAAGACTCTGTTTCTTTTAAACCTCTTAAACTCCTCCACTAAATACATACTCTGCTACCATGGACCTACAGCAACAAGGCGACCTGGGGCCACAGCCAGTATGGGCGAAGTCACTATCAGTTAACATCAACGCAGGAAATTGATTCACTTTGCAATTAAATCCCTGAAAATTGTTTGACATGAAACAGTTCTGACAGGCAATTACAAATGGATGTTCACACTTCAATTATCAGACATTGCTGTGTTAATGAAGCAAATTGAAATGACTGAATCATTACTGACCTTTCTGAGCATATTTCACTGTTTATTCTGTGTGTTTTCTGCAGCCGTGAGCCCACACTGTTAGATCTTTAGCTTAAATTAATAACAATGAAGTCAATAAACCTGACGTCTCTTATCCTGATCCTTATCCGGAAAGTTATTTAATTAAGAAGACTGAGACACAAACTCAGACTCATGTGTGACTGAAACCTACATAACCCCTACTACTGCACTCCTTACGCATTCTCAGTGTGAAATTACAGTAGATGATGACACCAACAGGCATCAGGTGAATATTTAAACAGGAACCAGAGTCACCGGAGAGTCATACGATAGCATGTGAGGGGAAACATTTGCCTTTGTTTAATTTGTGTAAAAAGCCCATTCCCTCTGCTGTACAGCTGTCCAATACAGCTTAACAAGGGAGCTCACACAGGAGCAATCCTCCTTTCTTTAAATGTGTATCAGTAATGTCCTGATTCATGCCTCCTTGGCTGACCTTCCAACACGTGTCTTTAGCTGTAAATGCTTAATGCTAAGAAGCTTTGGAGGAGACAATCCCTCTTTATATCCTCCTTCCCTCTTTCCCCTCCCTTTCAATCTCTCTCCATCTCTTAGTTCATCATTTTTTATAGTTTTAGTTTGTGTAGAAGTAGCTAAGAAACACTCATACTGAATAAAGTGCCACATTAATGAATTAGGTTTAGTCAAATGATCCATGATCCATGACTGGGCAGAGCGGAGCAGAACCTGGCAAAGTGCTCTAATGGAGGCCACCAGATCAAGCCCCAGTAGAAGTTTGAGTCATCTGGTGGAGGCAGGTGGTGGGCAGCAGTGGTGCCTGAGAGACAAGAAACTGAGGAAACACTGGAGTTTCATTATGAGAATGTGAGAACAGTTGGAAAGACTAAATGAGATGGAAAAAACAGGAGAGGAAGATGGACAAGAGCCGAAAATCCTTATTACCGAACTCCAGTTCTAACGCTGATAATTAAAGACATAATTAAGAATAGTAAGACAGAGTTAAGAAAACCTTAAACCTGAGAATGGGTGAAAAAACTGACATCTAATGATGAGAAACGGGCCATCTGTTCCTGGCTGGTCTTTGGTTCCTAGTGAAGTCACCATCTGTTGCAGAGCAAAGGCCCAGCCACTCCAGTATTTAACACGCTGAAATCAATTCATTTCATTGGAATAGTTGCAATCTGAGGATGTGCGCACACTATCGCAAGAAATCTGCGTGAATTATTTACATCGTTCACCTTTAGTGAACTTGTGAATTCCCTCTTTATAAGCTGTGTTCACAGTTATCTAACTCGGCTCTGTCCATATACCCTATAATTTGCTCCACTAATTGAGCCTCACAGTTCGGATTGCTTGACTGACAGCAAGCAAGCGAGCTGCTACAGAGCTTTTCCCTTCAATAACTCATTATTGAATGAAATGATGTACAGTCCTGCAAACAAATACCAGGGGAAGTAAATGCTGATAAATTACAAAGAAAGAAAACAAAGCCACAAATAAAGACAACAAAACGTGGCCTGAGGACACTTGCTCTCAGCTGCAAGACTGATTTAATCATACTCTGTGGGAATTATCTGACCACCACAACCTCCAGGAAGATACAAACACTTTCCTTCATCAAAAACTGTATGGACACTGTGATAGTTAACTCATTGAGTGCCAGCCGTTTTATGAAACAGAAAGTGCCTTAAGCGTTTTGCCCATTTTGTGTATTATTTCAGGACCCACAGAATATTTTGTACTACTCTGAAAACACTGAATAGCTCAAATAAAAGAAGAGACTTGAGATTTCTTCATGAAAATATTGTTTTTATCTTGTTCCATTCTTGTTTTATGAGACATAGAGTGGAGGCCACATTTTCCATCCATTTTGCTCTCTAATCTGAATCGTCTCCACTTTCTGTTTTGATCTCTGTGGCATATACCATCTCTTTATGCTCCGACTACAAATCCCAGAAGCCCCAATTCACAGGCTGCAGAAGGCCACAATTGGCAACCCACTACCGAAAAAAAACTGACGCATTATTATGTTGATGGCACTCAAGCATCTGATTTTAAATGATGTAAAAATACGTCAATGGCGCTCAATGAGTTAATAAACGATACAGGTTTTCCCCAGTCAAAAACCCTGGATGATCACTAAAGCCCAGGCACTCCTCAAAAGCAGTAAGACTGCCTTTAAGACAGGAGACAAGTCTCTATACATCACAAAGCACTTATTGGACAATAACTCAAGGAAGATGTGGCAGGGAATACAACACCAACTACTATGACAATAACCGAGGCATCTGTGCCTTTTAACTCAGAGGACCTGAACTGTTTCTTTTCCCGCTTTGAAACTGACAGATCATATTCAGTCACAACACATCCACCACCCTCCAGCAACACACTGACGCTTCAGGAACAGGAAGTGAGACATGAGCTGACGACTGTAAACACCAGGAAGGCTGCCAGCTCTGATGGAGTACCTTGGAAGGTACTCAAAACCGAAGGATTTCCAACTGTATCCTGCAACAATCCATCATCCCCTCCTGCCTGAAATCCGCTACACTCTTTCCTGTCCCTAAAAATCGCATCAGGGACACACTTCCCTCTTCAGTCGATATATACTGTATATACACTGTACATATATAAATAAGTGTACATATATATACTGTAAGTATATAAATATGTGTACATATATACATACATATATATATATATGTACATACTGTATATACAAGTTGTATTTTAAGCTGCATTTTTTTTAATTTCTCAGTGATCTATGTAGAATATCACAATATATCACAATATCACGATATGAAATTAATGTATCGTATCGTGACTCAAGTATCATATGTATCACGTGGTGAAGTTCTTGCCAATACCCACCCTTAAAGTAAATTCACAGTATCTGGTGAGTCATTCCTCCAACACAAAAAAATATTTAGTTATTTTGGTTTGTTATTTGGGAAACACAAAGAAATGAATGCCATCGACTGCAACTCAAACTCAATTAGAGAAAAAGCCATGGAAAAAGACTGCACAGTCTCTTTCACAGCTTGTCACTGACAAGCAATTTCAAGGAAATGCAGCAACAATCACAGCCTCATCAGCAGGGAAACATTACTAAATGACAGAAACTGGCAGGATAAAACTTTTGAAACTCTTACTTTGAAATGTCTCGGCCTATTGTGTTGATTTTTAAACGTTTTTTATTTTGCCTTTTTCTCAAATAGTGAAAAGTAAAACTAAGATTCGTCGCTGATTTTGCTGCGTGCTACTTGGTGTCATTGCATCTGCAGAGAAATTCACCTGAAAATATCCATTAGTGAGCGTGTGTGATGTGTCTTTGTTCACCTGGGCTGCTGGTGTTCTGCAGGGCTTGAACAGTATCAAGGCAGTATCAGGATCATTGTCCAGGGCTCATAGCTGTGATGCGGCTGCACTCATTGGGCTTATGGAGAGCTTGACCTGGTATGACTGCTCCTCTGTGTGCTTGCCTCCAGGCTGCCTCTCATCTCTGTACAGGTACATGGCAATAACACATGAAGACAGAAACACAGGATTAAGTGAAGATTCAAGATCTTTATTATCATGAGCAAAACAATTACAGCGAAGGAATGAAACAATGCTAACACTACAAAACAGTCACACAAATAATTGGCAGAAGATTAAAAAGAAGGAATAAGAAAAATACATAAAAAAGATTAAAATAAAGTATGAGGAAGACTACTACACACACACACACACACACACACATATTTACACATATATATGTATAAAACATACATATATACACATATATTCAAGATTCAAGAGTCTTTATTGTCATTATGCATGCATAATGAAATTTTGTTGAGTCACTCGGCTTGAAGGCACATATAAATAAATAAAAATGAAAACATAAAATGTAAAATATAAAGTATAAAACACCCGCAATCACAGAGGAGATATGATGATATTTATAGCAGAAATGTAATAAATTACAGCAGAGATGTAATATTTGCAGCAGAAATGAAAAATTAACAGCAGAAGTATAATATATGCAGCAGAATATAAATATTTACAGTGGGGATATGATATTTACAGCATAAATTTACTGTTTACAGCGAAAATGTGATTTGCAGCAGATATGTGATATATGTAGGGAAAGATAAAGTGCATCTTAGTGCACCCATGCACGTTACATAATTTAAATGACACTTTCTTACAATAACTAATAACAAAAGAGTCATCTCTTTCTCTATGGATAAATACAGCCTGCATCAGATTCACTAAATCCTGTCACACCATAAAGTGTAGTGTAGATGTGGTACAGGCGATCATGCTGATGTTACACATAAATATTGGCTTAAGTTTATGGAAATTGTAGGTGTAATGTCAGAGGTTGGTGAGATCACAGAGATTTTGTCAGGCATAAAACACAGCCATATTATCAAAAAGTCTTCTTCCCTCCATCTTGTTACGCCTTATGTAAGCGTCTGAGCAGGTGCAACATGTATTGTGGACACACATACTCACACAATATCCTGAGATTTCCCCTTCTGAATTATCCGAGCCTTCAGGGGCCGTGGTGTAGTATAATGAGCCGAACACTAATTATTCTTGTGTGTGTGTGTGTGTGTGTGTGTGTGTGTGTGTGCGCAGGCCTGTGTGAATGTTTTGCCGGTCAAAAATAACTGTTTTTGCTGTAGGAGAAAATGTCACACTGAGGGATTAGAACAGAGGTGAGGCATGTAATGTAAGTAAATGCATCATTCTGGAGAGCAGAATAATGCCAACGTGTGTGAGAGAACTAAATGATTCTGCCGCTCTTCCTTTGCTCGTGAAGCCAGGAGGAAATCTTAATGAGTGTGTCAGCATGTGCCGGCCAACTGTGACGATGTGTTTGTGTATGAGAGAAGGACGTCAGCATGTATGTGATGCAGGAAGTGTGTGTGTGTGATGAGTGAAATGAGTGTCACCTTGACATCACCTCAAAGGAAAAAAAAAGAGATTCATTTTTGAACAGCTACCTATTAAAAAAGTGCAAAGTGTCAAGTTAGCAACATCATTTTGTATTTAGCAAATGAAGCACACCAGGAACAAATGACACTCTGCATCTTGTTTTCCTCCGAACAGGCATATGGACGTTATCAGCCGAGGTTCACACTCTGCAGGAAAACAGTAAAACACTTAGTCAACTATTCATTTAAAAGACAAAAAGTCAACATGTTGTCAAACTTTATAAAAATTGGATTAGACATCTACAGAAACCTTGCAGCATTTTTTGTCGTTATACATTTTATCACATATTGAAATGCAATCCACGACGGATAGACGAAACAGCAACTAAACTGTCCTCAGAATAAATAAAGATCCTTGAGATGAAGTGCCTAACATCAATGATTGTGTATACAGCAGCCGTTATTATCATCGAGAACTGCAGAGAAAAGCCGATATGTATTTTATTTAAGCGTCCGTGCTTTACCCGGTCAATGAAACATGAAGGCACTATATGGAAAGTAGTAAACAAAAGAAATGGAATAGAAACAGAAAAGAGATTGTAAAGGTGCATGTAATCATATTTGTTATTCATGATCATCAGGCCTTGAGTATTCAAACTATGTGTGACTGAATGTCCTCTTCTTCCATGGATGGCTTTATTTTCATTACTTGAAAAAATCTCAAGGCAACATTTCAGTGACTTGCCGTCTCAACTGTGGAAGGTGAGGTGGTTTACTGTGCTGCTTCTCTTTTCCAATCACTGCAGAAACAAGAAAAAAACTGTGACTTTCACATCACACTCCCAACACATACCACATTATTTCAACAAAGGGAATGAACATGTTTGGTATTTCTGGGTATTCTTTTTTTATATCTGCAGGATGCACATTTTAAATCTGCCCATTTAGAAACATAATGGAAATGCCAAGATATTTGAGAGAAGCTATTATTATTATTTTTATTACTGCAAAAATAGTTCCTATGTTTGGCTGACATGGAAAAGATGTAGATGAAAGCAAAATGTGACAATGGAAAGTATCAACTACAACATGATGTGCATGACTCCAATGTCCAGAGAAGAGACAAAAACATGGTCTATGTTTTTCAGATTGAAACAAAGAGAAAGACCATATTTCCCTAATATTTTCTTTTCTTATTTACTGGAATCTGCCAGATTTAGAGCCACCAGCTGTTCATCTTGGGGAACCAACTCACAGTAAACTTAGCAATATGTTTTGCTGATTTTCAAGAAATTCAGTAAATGTGTAGTAAATTTGAAAGGAGTTATGTGGTGTGTAACAGCTAAAACACCATGGCATCTGATATCCCTTCTAATGTGAACCTTTAAGAGGTGAAAATATATCACAAATGAATGAAAACTACCTGTTCCAAACACAGTGCTCGCACATTTGCTCAGAGTCAAACAATCAGACAGCGTTGATGTTACTCTGCTGTCTTTTTGTCATTCAATTCTCATCTTTTCATGAAAGTGCATACTGTGGAGCCGAGGAGAGGAAAATGAATATTGCTTGCAAGCAAACATATATGGACATGGCTAAACAACATAGATGTGACATTATTGGATGTTTCCATTTGTAACTGATTGTAGCAGGCCTCCATACAAACCAATTTGGGACTCGAAAACATGTTTTTCAGGAAAAAAAAGGTAGGAGTGGATGAGGATAACACCTTCAATGAAAATATAAAAACGAAAGCTTAATGAGCCGACAAATACTCTCACAGCACTCACACCAGCTTTAACATACCAGTCCTAGCATGCAAAATCATCCAATTTAATTTCAACAGTTCCACACAGGAACATAGGTGTGAACTATGTAAGAAGTGAGAACACACATGAAGAGATGTTCGGTTTCTACTAAGTGAATTTAAATGTTCCTGCTGTGTAAGGCAGCATATACTGTATGGACTGCAGTGAATGCTTCCCATATGTTCCCAGCAGACTGTAGACGTGAGAAAAGTGAAAGTTTTGCATTGAAAACATAGTAGGGAATAGATTAAAGTTTTCACAAGTTCATTTATTTCCCTGTCTGTAACTGTTGGCCAACTCCTCGTCCTCACTTCTTCTTAAACTCCTAAGCTTTCTTAAAAAGCTAAAAAATCCTGAATGTGTTGGCACACTGCAGCCAAAAACAGGGTGACAGTGTAAAAAAGAGGCTGGCTCAGTAGCAGATTGTGTTTTCTTGAAGCTGTTCTGCTGCTTCTCTGAAAACTATTGCTCTGTGTTACCCTTACCCCTTGAATTTGACTTGTCAAACAATTAGTCACACAGCTCAAGCCTTAAACAGAGTATGAATGGGTGCAATGAGAAAAGAAACATGTTCCTGCAGCACCATGTGGTGCAGAGGATGTCTGGTTTGCTCATGCACCGCGAAATGTTAAAAATCGTAGACAGAGCGCCAAAGACACTTGAGGGGCTTTGAGGGGGTGAAAGACTCGAAAGGAGGGATGAAAAGGAGGTGTTCGTACAACCCCTACAACACTCTTTCATCCATTTCTCCACCCCCTCTTCTCAAAGCACCTTAAGTGTACACTCTGCTGCAGCACTCCCCGGGGGACCAGGCTCATTTGAATACTACATGCTGTCTGATTTATCATATACTGCAGCTCCCTTTTTCTTTTCAAAAAGGTGAGGATGGGATGAAAAAAGGGAGGGAGAGAGCGAGGCGTGGAAAAGGAAGGATGCCAGGAGGGCAGAAGGGGGATGAGGTTGAGGGAGGAAGGAAGTAAAGACGTTTGAATCCATATTTATCAACTGGTTGAAGAAATAGTTGAGTGGAGGAAGGTCTGCACTTCTGAAAAGGTATAATTTCTCTGTGATAAGTGTAGTGCTGTCAACACAGACGAACATCAAAGATGAAGCATCACCTACGCATTCAAACAAACCCGTGCCTCAACCCTTATACATGCTGAGCTGAAAAGCTAGTGCATATGGGTTGCTGGTATGTTATTATGTATTTCTATAGGTATGCGCAAGATAACCCCAAAGACTCAATCCAGAGTAATCACTATGGTGAGGACCCACATCTGAGAAAAGACTTGTCTTTTTTCAGGGTTATGCATTAACGTTTCAACATTCACTGGTTATTTGCACTACTAATAGAGTCATAATTTTGATATAATTTTTATATCATAACACACTGTTCATCTTTATTTCACTGCATCTTACTGTTTATTTGCACTATGAATATCACCACGAGTCATAATTATTTATCTGCATATACATTTTTTCTCTTCTGTCTCATACTTGAAGTGTAAACAGTAATACTTTTCTGGTTTTTATTTGCCTTTATTAATACTGTGATTGATATTTTTTGCTGTTGCATAATTTCCCAGGTTGAGATCAATTAAGTAATTCGATTCCATCCTATTCTATTCTATAAAAGTTGAAAGTTGAATGATATATGCAGAGTGGAATGTGTTTTCTTATTACGAAAGAGTATACAAACATATGAACTGATCGTTCACATTTCCAGTTGATTGTTATACAATCAATATATAAAAGTGCAATATCAATATTTTTTCTGTCTGCCATATTAGCATGCTATGTTAACTCTTTGAGTGCCAGCTGTTATATAAAACATAAACTGCCTTGTGCCAGCGTTTTGCCCATTTTAGAGTAGAGTAGAGTAGAGGACACTTTCACCAAAATCACCACTTTCTGTGCAGATTCTGTTTGTTTTGCTCTCTAATCTCGATCGTCTCCACTTCCTGTTTTGATCTCCGTGGTGTATAACGTCTCTTTATGTCCTGACTAAAAATCTCAATCAAATCCCAGAAGCCCCCAAATTACGCACAGGCTGTGTGAGAGCGCCCTCTTGTGCCTGCTGCCAAAAAAAACCCACTTTGAAGTATGTACAGTATATGTCAATGGCACTTAAAGAGTTAAAAATTACCCTTCTGCCAAAGTCTTTTCACTGCGCCATATATGTAGGATATATGAATCCTGAAACAGTATACAATATACAATCTCTCTCACACATTTTGCAATTGTAATTGTATGTTGAATTGACAAATTGTAATAAACTCAAAACTTTGTTTTTGCTAAAGTAAACCTTCTGTCTTAGATTAGTTTCTCTCACAGAGCGTCTAGTTGACTTTGAGAAAACAGACCTCTGCAGAAAAAAAACTTTTATGTGGCTCAATTAGCTGTTGTGTTTCTGTTAACATGGCCGCCCTCATGCTTCAAGGCTGCTTACCTCCCTCATGTTGTGGATGTTCAGAGGGCTGAGGTGGAGGAACATGGACACCTTAGGGAAAGAGAGGCAAGTGCGATGAGGATAGACGGAATATGTATTTTTCTTAAAGAATCTCAAAAAAAACTACCATTGGGATCACATAATTGCTCTTGTTCCCAATGCAGTTTCATATGTCAGCATTTATTAGAATCAAGCTTCAGTGCCTCAAAAAAAAAAAAAAAATTTCAGAGAACTATCCCACAACACCAGATTGTCAGGTTTTTGCAACATTTCTGTTCAGAGCTCACAGGGAATTAGTGCATGAAGAATGAGGGCGTGGAAGAGGAGGGAGGAAACATGGGTAAACACACTGGCTTGTCAGCTAAATAAACCGTGAAGGATGGAGAGAAATCGATGGAATAAAATATATGAAAATGTGGAGGTCAACAGTCTCTCCCATTCCATTCCAAAAGCTCTCCATTCTGGTGTAATTTCTTCTCATCCCCTCCCAGTCCTTCTCCTCACTCGTTCCCTCCATCCCAGTAGTGCAGGCAGAGTTTGCCAATTTAGTCCACTCTGCAGTGTGACCATGCTCTTCAATCCCTCTCTGCAGATGGATGAATGAATGGTAAGTGGAGAGATGTTTAAAGAGAGAGGAGGCCCAGGGGAGAGTGGATACACTGATTGATTGACAGGAACAAGGAGAGAGGGTGAAAAAGATGCATGAATACATGTTTTTTTAAGTAGATGGAAGTATTGCACAGGGAGTGGCAGATGGGAAAAGGGACAGATGAAAGGGGGAATATTTTTTTTTTTTACTTGAAAAACACTTGACAAGAAAGGTGAAGATGAGTAAAAAGACAAGAAAGAGACAAAATTGTTCTTCAGAGGTTACAGGTAACATCCAGAGACCCTGGGAGGTTTGTAGCTCTGGAGATAACAGGGAGTGGATTGCGCTACAGGTAATTTACACATCTTTGGAATGTGTTTTGTGTGAATTGCCCAAAAAAAAGTGGAAACTTTATATCTAATTCCAACATGCTGTGAAGGTGAATCACTGTTAATGGTAGAAAAAGACAAAAACAGGCCTAAACCATGGCTGCAGCTAACATTTGAAACAGAACTGTGTAGCGTGCTGAGGCTGTGTGTGTGAGGCTACTAGTAGAACTAGTGAAATTCATACTATATCTCTTTAACTCACTGAGCAGCAGCCGTTTTACATAACCAAATATGTCTTGTTCCAGTGTTTTTGGCCATTTTGACTCATTTTTTAAGACCCACAGAATATTTTGTACAACTGTATGACACTGAAAATACTGAATATCTCAAATGAAAGAAGAGACTCTATTTCACCATGAAAAGTAGAGTAGAGGCCCCTTTCACAAAATGTTGCACTTCTGAAAATTTTGTTTGTTTTGCTCTCTGATCTCCATCGTCTCCACGTCCTGCTTTGATCTCTGTGGTGTATAACATCTCTTTATATCTCGACTACATCTCAGAGAAGCCCCTATATTACTCACAGACTGTGGGAGACCGCAATTGGTGACCTGCTGCTGAAAAAACACTTTGATATATATATATACTTCAGTGGCACTCAAAGAGTTAAAAGTCCCTCAATTGTCACAGAAATTAAAGTTGAACCTTTGTCCAAATATAAGAAAAAAAATGCATATTGTTTGTAAAAATGGAACCCATTGACAGTGTAGTATAAACACTAGAAATCATACAACAGTTTACATTTATTTTTTGTCATTGTTTTTTTTTCTTCAGGGATATGCAGTGCTGCTTCATTGACAAAGATAATCAACCACTGAAATCAGAAACATATCTGTAAACAGTGATACTTTGGGTTTTTTTTTTTACTATTGCTTTTTTAATACTGTGATTGCATTTCTTGCTGTTGCTGTAACATAATTTCCCAGGTTGGGATAAAGAAAAGTAATTCTTTTGTATTCTATTCTATTCCATCCTCTTCCTAAACTGACGTGAACAATACCACAGTCACTGCATGTGAGGTATTTCCACTCTAGCAGAATGTAATATAAAGGGTCAGCTCCACATTATTCTTCATTCTCCTAACACTGCCACTGTCACCAGGTATATGTAGCAGTAGATCGTGATGAGAAAAAGAGTAATAAAAGTCACTCACAGCAAAAACTATGAGCGAGGCGAGTTTGGGAAGCTGCAGCGGGCATGCTGTTCAACATGATTTGTTATGTAAGGACAGAACAGCAGTGTGTCTGAGCCGTTTTGGGGATTTTTGAAAATAATGGAGGCCTATGACGCCTGTGAGGTAAATTAATCTCACAGCAGCAGACAGTAGGAGCTTTGTGGTAAATACAGCAGTGGGATTTGGACTTTTCGTAGGCTTTATTAATGGCATGTAAAAAGACAGTTATACCAGTATGGTACTTTAAACCAGGTCATCTATTCAATAGTTGTGTGTGTGAGTGAGTGTGCATGAGTGTGGTGACAGGGATGTAATTACTGCTGTTGGCAAATGAACAGAGAAAATAACAGAGCCCGGTTAGATGCAGGCACACACAGGAGCAGGAAGCTGAACGAAGCAAAAAAAAATCTTGGCTGAGAAAGCATCACTAATACTCAGACACTGTGAAACGCCTACTAACCCATAGCTGAACCCACTATGGTTTTATCTTTGCATGGTTTTATTTGTGTATATGAACATGCATGCAGTCACCCTTTTGTCTATAAACAACTGATTAACGATTCAATATGAGCGTAAAAATGAACTGCAGCTGTCATGCTTGTAGTTTATGGTCTCTTAGCCCAGGGGTCCAGTGTGTGTTCAACTGAAAACTCCCACCTGAACGACTTTGCTTCACCTAATTGATTCTTTTCTATTCTATTCTATGTCAAAGTTTGTCTCTCTCACAATGATAGTGTGTAACTCTAACACTAACGCTACCCACTGATCTACTTTCTCACCTTACCCATTTTTTCGCATAGCATGTCATGCTAAGTCCCTTAATCCTCACTTCCCTAACCCTAACCCCCTTAACCCGAACGACCCCTGTGGTCTCCGCACTTGAACAAAAACCTAACCCACAGAACAAAACTGATCTATTGAATTAAAATGAAAAAAAAAACAGAGTCAGATCTACGCATAAGCGTTCTTAGGTGGTCCAGACAAAAGTGTGCTTACATAATTCAATATTTTAAAATATATGTTGAACATTATTTTACGTTGCCTCCTACTAAGATATTCATGAAATTTAAATATAACATATATACAATACAGTTATATGCATTTCATTAATTTACTCACAAAATTGATTGGAATTGTGTTGGTATATAACGCAAAAAATTAGCAATAGGTATTTCAATTAGCAAATCAACCCATAAATTTAATATCATCTATTGTTTGCTGTATCAGAATTCATTAACACCTGCTAGCTACAAACAATCCAACCCCCTGAAGCTTCTTTAATGCTGCTGATAATTCAGCAGTTAAAAATAATTTGTTTATTTTAAAATTGTTTGTTTACTAAATTTCCAAATGTGCATGTCAGGAGCCAGAGTGTTATCTATCCTTTTATTCCTGCTGAAAGAAAGCACCTTTTTGTTTAGTTCTCATTATGAAACTAGTTTCACTTCTCTGTTCCTCTGTGTACTCTAGATTATCAGCCTTATTTCACTGTTTACTGATTGCTTTACAGCTGTGTCTGAGCTGTGTTTGAATTGTGCTACTGCTAATTAAAACTCAACATTTCCTGCTGCTCCTGTGTCATGTTTAAGGTTTTCCAGTGGACAGCTTTTATTTTGAAGAATTTATGGGAAATCTAATCAGAACAACTTTATCACAAAGTAATTTTCCACATGTAAAGAATTTGACTTGGTATCTTGGTTAAAAATCGTTCCTGTATGCTAATTCAGGGGTGTGATGATACACTCAGCTCACGAGACGAGACGACACACGACACTGAGTTCATCAGAACGAGACGAGACATTATTTTCACATTACTTTTAAGTAAACTACAATGACATGGACAAACAATCATTTCAGAGTCATTTTCTTTAGTTAAACAGAGTTTATTTGTGTTTATGTGTCTGAGCTGAATGTGGTGATGCTACAGTTTATACACAGTAATGGGACTGATTTTTTTTTCCGTTCTGGTGTTGCATTTTGTAGACGGTCCCTGGGCTCTCTGCAACGGCTGGTGCTCATTAGGAGCAATGTTTTCCAAGTAGCACCAAGGACACATCTTTTCAGTAACAATATAGTTGTAGCTCATCATGTGTCTCACCAACACCACAGAAATGCACCGTTTGCATCTTTAGATCATACTGAATTTAACATATTGATCCAGGAAGTGGGAATATCTAATCCCAATATCTTTCTAACATTACTTAAGTGCTGCAGGTGTTGCTTTCTTTCTCCTTCTTCTTGTCAGTTTCTAGCAGATTAGACGTATCAAACGCTCATTACTGCCACCCACAGGTCACTAATAGAAGATTGGATAGCTCAAAGTCTTAGAAGTTTCTTTCTGCCCTGTGCTTGTGAGACATCTTTTCACTTAAACAAGAAATATCGTTGTAATTTAATCTCGCGAGATCTTGTAGCAAGAGATCTCGTCACACCCCTATTCACTCATTCATTCTTTAACAAAGATTGGTCCACAATATATCGATAAAAATATTGAAACTCATAACAATGAATATAATAAGAAACAGAATTATGATAAGATTTAAGACATATCTCTGCAGTACAAACAGCGTGGTCTCCTCCCCTGACACAGACTAGAGTACATGTATATAGCTGTGTGCAGGATAATGTGATTTGTGCCAGTATGACTTGAATGGTCCCAGTTGCTCACGGCCCAGCTCGGCACCCTGATTCAATCTTGAGGCTTACCGCTGCCCTCGTTGCTCGTTTATGAGCATGCCAACATATTCCCAAATGTGGTGATGTATGTCAGTAACCTCGATGCACCGATGGGTAAAGGTAGCAGCATCATTCATAAATACTGCTGCAGTCTGGAGGAACATTTGGCCTTTGAGAACCAATTCAGATCAGCTGTCCTTCGCACCCTCTTGGGTTCATGTCACACTTACAGCACTGTAATCGAACCCTGTTGTTGGCCTCTCAGTGTTCTTTATTCTGTGCTCAGAGGGATGTATACTGAACAGAATAACCCATTTTTGAAATATCTTAGGTTTGTTGTGTGGGTCCTATGAATGATATATGTGTATTTCTTTGGTTTTTCTGTGTGTCTATCCATTTGCCACTTGCACAACCTCTCTCCTCCCTGAATTACAGGGATGAGTGTGTACACGCTTGCCAGCACATGTAAGTGTGCATGACATTTACTCAGCACCTTCCCTATTGCCTCAATTTGTTTTGAGTGGTGTGAATAAAATGTTTGTCCTGCATATTTGTTTGAGCAGTCAGTCCTCAGTCCTACGCTCACGCTTTTCTGGCGGCATCAGAAATGTGACTGAGAGCGCAGCGTTGGGGATTAGAGGATTAAAAATGAGGGATTATGGGGTAATGCTGATTATTATGTGGATTAGGAGAAAAAGTACCTGTATTCAATATGAAATGATGAAAATAAAAATAAAAGAATGAATAGGTTAGAGATTTTTTTTTTAAATGGGTTACATAAAAGAGGTTCTTTGTGCCTGAGTACTGGTACATGACTGAGACAAAATGAAGCCATTTCTGAATAGCAGTGTTTAACTGTCACTGAAAATCCATATGGACCAGTCACCATTTAATGAAGAAGTGACAATATATTCAAAGAAGTCAGTATGTATGCATTATTTTCTCATTTGTGTGTGCTGTTGGCAGAGCTACTAACAACTAGAAAAAAACAATACATGCAGATATCAGAAAACAAAACAAAAAAAATCAAATATTTCTCTAAATTGCATTTTGACTTCTTATCCTTCTCTTTCTTTTGCTCATCCTTTCCCCACATCAACAGACTTCTTCTAACATAACAGCTAACAAGTAAAAATAGATGTAAAGCAGTAGAGCAAAATAAAAACTGTTTGAATGTGGCAGCCAAGGACACAAGCTCAGTCAGTCTTGGGCAGTCTTATATATTAACTCCATGTAACTGAATAAAATGAATCATCTCACATTTGACCTGCATCAAAACACACCCACTGAAATGCAGCGGTGAAGCTGGCAGCGCTTGATGTTAGGACCTTAGCCAGCAAGACTCTCAGTGATTCCAATATTATGTACCTCATATTTTTCTGCAGGCACATGGTTAGATTAAACAGGGACAAATGTCTGAAACCTCACCTGACCTGACACTATTTTTTAAGGCTATCACGTGAGAGAAGAAGGCTGCACCTGGACCAGGAGCTGAGTGATGCTTTCATTTCCACAGGAAATTATATTTTTGCAAGCTTGAAGTTCTTCTGCATGCAGTCACCTGATGGGATCTGGTGTGGAAGCCCAGTAAAACTATTTCAAATGGGGAAATTACATGGCCAAATCCAGTGATGTCGATGGAGTCAACATACTCGGTGGATTTGCCAGCAGGGATGAAATACATTTGTGGGAGAGTTTAGCACAGAATTTAACTTTGGTGTCGTGCAAGTATGTGGCATTGACCAATAGCCCTGCAGATAGTGCTGAGAGCCAAATCGAGGGAAGTGCAGACAGATACAGCAATCAATTTTATTAATCCCATCTCTGTCAGGATATAAACTGCCACTTAAAAGAGGAAGGGTGTGCAGACGAATACAAGACAGGATAAGTCAGTGGCACTAATACATATTGTAAACTGTGACTATATTGTTATAGTATCAGTGAGCCGTGTGCCAGCTGATTTACATACATACATTTATACATTGTTTACTTATCTGTATTAGTTATTAGTCATACACACATATGTTTTTAAGATACATTTGCTTACTTACTTACCGGTCTTGTTCTTGACATAGTTTTCTACTAATTGTATTTAATGCACTGGTTTCTTTATGTCACTTTATTTTTTATTGGCCCTGATTGCAATATTGCTCTATACCCGGGCTATTCATTACAAATTCAGTTGGGCCAGTTTTTAAATCTGAGATCATAAACTGGGCCATAATCAATACGGAGGAAGAAATGACACAATGTCATGTCACAACATATCTGACAGGAATATCAAAAAGTGCATTAAAACATTCCCTAAGTAAACAGAACCTGAGGTACTTGAAATGCTATTTTTAACTTGATCACAAAAGTGACCAAAGTAAAGTGAAGTTTTGAAGTGGAGGAGGAACTTATACGGCTGGCATAAAAACATTAAGTTTTTAACATATTAAGTGCATACAACTCACCATGACGCCAAATTAGTGGGAGCCCTCCTGTGTCAAAAGGCCCAGAACAACAGATGGATGTAATTGGGAGAGAATCCAGTAATTTTTCAAAATAAAACATCTTTCAGACTGATCATTTTTTGTTTCCTCTGTGTGGCCTGGTAAAAATCACCCACAGACTGACTAAAAGATGTTTTATTTTGAAAAATGACCAGTGAGTAGGCTATACACTGGAAGAAAACAGAGACATTTTTAAATAGCTTATATAGATTTTTTTTAAATAGCTACAGAAACATGGTAACCTTTCTAGACAATGGAACGAAGGAAACCAACTATAGCTTTTTACATTTTACCCCAAAAAAACCAGCACAAATTGTGTCCTGGGAGAGATTTTTTCCCCAAGACAACTATTGGAAAAAAAGAACAATTCTAGGAAAAACGGTGTGGATGGCAGGGATTGGTGGTGCGTTGCTAGGCTACATCAAGTGTTGCATTCAAATGTTGAACTACTGTAGGAATTTTGAGCTCAATCTCATGTGTTTTTCTCAGTTTTTTTTTTTTTGACTGAACCACGAGTTGGACCACTCGTGCATTGCTTCTGTGCCACAAGCGGTTAAATACGCCTGCTCTATACACTTTGCTGCTGAATTTCCCCATTGGTGGGACGAATAAAGGATTATCTTATCTGATCAAGCACATTGGAATTTCCCATAATGAAAGACACATTTCATAAGCAAAACCAATAAGTTAGCCAGATAGCGAAGGTTTAAAAGTATTATACAGCCACGCAGGTGTGTTAAAATCATATGCATAGTGGCATCCTGTCCTTTATATTTTTAGAAAGACACATCCATTCAGGCTGATGCTTGTATTTCTGCATGCAGGTGCTCTAGCGTCACCGGAGACATTTACTAAGTACAGTCTTTAGTACTTAATCACCATTTAACTTCATCAGAAAGCAATGACTGGCCAAATGTTACGCTGAATGAATCAATATTCGTCACACATCACTTTCTTTCCTTTCTGTCTCTGGCCTTGACTGGCGTCGGCATAGCAACACTCCACTTCCTCTAAATTACAGTGTGGCAGCCAATCAAACACGAGCAGTGACCCTGGAGAGGCAGCGATAACAAATCAGCTTCAGAGAGGAAGTGTGTGTGTGTGTGTGTGTGTGTGTGTGTGTGTGTGTCGTTGGCACTGTAGAGTGATATGCAGCGTTGGACACTCACATTCTTGACTTGGGTAGAGACCTTTGACTTGAGACTGGTCTATTTTTCATACTTCTGATGGCTCACAGCCTCTTCCATTTCCTCCTCTCCTTCCTCCTCATGTCTCCTCATCCTTGCCCACTCAACATTCAAGCTCCAGGTGACTGGAGTTTCCTGCATGGGGAAGTAGCCTCATATGACACATCAATGATCCATGATTTTGGATCAAATCTTTATACCGTACCGTATCGTACCCAAAAGTTGCCACCCTCAACTTTTCAGTGGGAGAGACAGTGACACAGATTTTATACAGGCGAAGCCTATTGTAATATTTTTTTTTTATTTTTTAAACTTCTTAACCCTGAGTGTACTTGAATTACAACAGAGACACTTTTTGTGTCTGTTTGTCAGACTACTTCTCTTTACCTTCAACTCTTTGACTTTGAGTGCCATTGATGTATAGGTACGTCAAAGTGGTTTTTCGGCAGCAGGCACAAGAGGGCGCTCTCATACAGCCTGTGAGTAATACTGGGGCTTCTGGGATTTGTAGTCAGAGCATAAAGAGATGGTATATGCCACAGAGTTCAAAGCAGGAAGTGGAGACGATCGAGATTAGAGAGCAAAACAAACAGAATCTGGACAAAAAGTGGTGATTTTGGTGAAACCGGCTTCTATTCTACCTCTGATAAAACAAGAATGGAACAAGGTAAAAAGCATTTTTTCATGATGAAATAGAGAGTCTCTTCTTTCATTTGAGCTATTCAGTGTTTTCAGAGACACAGTACAAAATATTCTGCAGGTCTAGAAATATGACTCAAAATGGCCAAAAACGCTGGCACAAGGCACTTCCTGTTTTATACAACGGCTAGCACTCAATGAGTTAATAATAATATTTATGTTTGTTAATGTTTTTGACTCTTTCTTTTTGTCTCTCTTTATTTGCACTTATTTTAGTAATTTTTGCATCTCTCTCTGTCCGATCTGCTCTACAATTAATTATGGCTGACAACAGTGAACCTGCTGGAAGCTGTCACCCCTCTCTTTCTCACTGCAAAATTAATTTTGCTTATTCTGCTTGTCACTGAATACTGTTGTGTGTTAAGCTACAATAAGCACATAAATGCAGTGATGTTTGCAGCTCTAATCTGAAGTGGAAGCCTGAGGCATCAATGTGACTCTAAAACGTCACAATTACACTGTGCTGTGTGATACTGTTGTTTGAAACAAGAATGGAACAAGGTAAAAGCAAACTTTTTTCAAACAGTTTTCAGAGTCATAGTACAAAATATTCTGTGGGTCTTCAAATATGACTCAAAATGGCCATAAATGCTGTCACAAGGTACTTTCTGTTTTATAAAACGGCTGGCACTCAATGAGTTAATGGGACCATGTTTCACTAAACATCATGCCATAAAAAAGGACTTGAAACTAGAGACTGAGGCCATAAACTCATGTTTGAAATGTATACTAATAGATCATATCAGAAATAGGATAATCTTCTCATAGACCTCTATCCACCATACAGCCCATATTCTGGCTGAAACTGGTGTTCACTTAGAAAACATTTCACTCACATCAATGCTTCTTTTCTGTCTTGTTTTCTCAAAACACAAGATGAAGTCGACTCCTCCTATATCTGATCATGCATCAGCATTCATTTCACTCCTCGTTATGCCTCTGCACCCATCCTCCATTTCCTAAATGTTTTTCCTCCAAACTCATCTAGTGTTGTTTATCACTCTGGCATTTGTCTATCGATTGATCTCTGCAGCATTTTCATCAAGTCATTAGCTTGCTGCTGCATTTGTTTAATTGTTTTGTTCTCTCTCCGCTGCCTCTCTGAGACTGACGGACTAGTGATGAAAAGGAAGAGCGGCTCCTCCAACTCATGGACTACAAATTTGGCCGAATAATTGCTTAGCAAAAGAGTACCTCTCGAGTATTGAATAATACTTCTAAAAAATGCAATGGAATGTGTTAAATTAAATGTGTAGTATCATAGTTTCACCGTTTCAAAATACTGCCAGCTCTAAGTTCCTAGAGGCAATAGAAAGGTACAGTGATAAACAAATGAAATGCCAGAGAAAAGGATGAGACTTATCACTGCTTTTTTGTATCTTATTCATATTCTCTCAAGATTAATGACGTGTATTTTGCGTATAGTTTGACTACTACTATGTTAATTGTAGGGCTTTGTGTCCAGGTAATATTCCAGCCTGACCTGAGACCAGAGCTGATGCTTTAAAAATGGATCTTTCACACGCTCAGTTCAGGACTATGTACCAACAAAGTCTCCAGTGACCTGGGCTGATGTAGGCCAAACATACGCAGGATGAACCCCTTCATCATCCTGTCATCTGGTCCTTTGAGGAGCGGGATGCAACCGCCTGAATCTCAAATGTTTTCTCTCAGCAGGCCCAAGGAAGTTTTTGATAAGTGACTTTTGGCTGTGCCGCAGTAAAACCTGCCAGAGAGCATGACTGGCTGAAATGCTGAGATGCTGTCCCATAGTGCTGTATGTAATTCATAATGCTTATCTTATCTATCAACAACTCTCACACAAAACCAAAACCTGTGTACAAACATAGCAAAACACAAATCAGAGCAACAGATGAATTCATGAACTCAGATTTAAGGACGTCTGTATTTGGGAAAAATAGTATAGTTAAATCAAATATCACAGTTACAGTCTGTCATTTTCATTTAAAAATTTAAGAGAGCCACAATTATTTGGAATGCAAATGTAAATAATGACAAAACTCAATATCTATTCAAACCATGTTAATTATTCCTGATGATTATCTGCCACTTTGTAATCACTGAGTACATATGCATATCACTAAAAGAAAAAATGCAGCTAGAATAGTCAAAAACGAGTGAAGCTCATTGTGAGCTAACAAAAGAGATGTACAAAAAATTAATGGAAGAATGGATGTGTGGATGGATGGATAGATAGTTGATCGATGGGTGGATGGATGGGTAGATGGATGGATGACTGGATGGATGGATGGATGGATGGATGGATTCATGGATTTTTTATTTACCCTGAGGGAATTTTAGAACATAACATTATTACACTTTAGCGTGGTGAGAAAACAGAGGAGAAGAGGGAACAAAAGACCAGAAAGAGGAATGTGCTCTCAGTATTCGTATACAAGCTACATTATGTTCTGGGAATGAGCAAAGAAGAGAGAAAGGTTAAGAATGAAGAATTTCAGTGACATACAATTTTCTGTGAAAGCAGTATTATTACATATAGCCTATTGCATTCTGATTTTGAGCTCTGAATATGTTGGATGTTTAAAAGAAAAGAAGTGAGGACCGGCCAAGGGAGGACAAGTGAAGAGGAAAAGACAGTTCCAGTATTCCAGTCCATTGGCCACAACTGACAAGGTCCTCCATCAGCTGAGCAATATGCTGATCCGACCCACTGTGCTGGGACCTCTAAAAGGGTTTTAACCCTATGAGGGAGGGAAGAGATACAAATATAAAATAACAAAGGGAATTTTTAGACAGTCACAGTTTGGAAGAGAAGAAAAAACAGAAATGTTACAAAAAATGAGATGCAGGAAAGGTACATGTAGCTTCTTCTTACCAGCATTTGGCCTTGCTTTGTTAATGCTGCATAGTGTTCACTACTTTTCATTGCCTTATTTGTGAGTGTTTAATTCTAAGGCAGATTCCCATTTTATGTATTTGTCATATTACACTGTTTTGTCTCTGGTTTTTTTTTTTTTTTTTTACCACATAATCAGACTTTTTGCATATTCATTCTTAGTGACATTATTATCTTTGGTTCTTATCTCTGCACTACATTTGTATATTTATACCATGTATATAGGTTTATGTTTATGTTTATTTGTCATGTGCCAAGTCACCAAATTGAATTCCTTGTTTGTGCACTGCAAACTTATTCTTAAAATAGTGGAGCACGGCAGAAAGTTATCACTGATGATGATGCTATAATAATTAATAATTGCGTGCGTAAAGCCTTACATACAGTTACATATTTCTGAAAAAGACAAAGCAGTTGAGAAACATATTGGAAACTTGGAAATGGAAGCTTTAGCAAAGAGGAGGAAGCTAGTTAGCCTAGCTTGCCCAGATTTGGTTGCTGTATCATAACATCTGCAGACATGCTGCAGACTGACAAGACTCAGCCCGGTTGCATGAAAAGGTGTATGAATGACACTTCAATGTGCAAGGTAAGTATGTAATAAAGGCACTGTTTGTACTCCATGTAGTCGAGACTCACTTGAGGACTCATGTGAGGCACCTCTGAATTTGCTACGTTCAGACTGAATTACATTGAAAAAGTGAGCCAACTGGTTAATGCAGGTTAAACTAAGAGCACACACTTTCCACTTTCTGTAATCTGAACATTTATTTTTTATATTGGTGTAATTAAAAAAAAAATGGTTATTAATCCATTAATAAGAGAAAAAAGAGACGCAGCCAGCATGCAGACAGCAATGCATATTCAAGTCAGGTGTGATTGGATAGCTCATCATCCACAGAGTATATCCACATGCAGATCACATCTTCATACCAGGTGGAGATAGAGTTTGTCTCCCTCTCGCTGCTGTCTTTCTCCTCCCCTGTGACTGGATAAGTGCAAAAGTGGACTCCTCATCTAAAGCTGCTGGTGTATCTCTGCATTAGCCGTGGCATTTTCAATCAACTGGGTGATATTAATAGGTCCTCGGATTATTTAAAGGTGGATGGAAAAAAAAAGAAAGGAGAAAAGCATAGAGACAGATGAAACACTAAACAGTAGATGAGATAGGAAGATGAAGAAATCCCATTCCCTCTATCATGTGGAATTTGAATCAAAGGTGTATTGATCTACAAAGGTAAACATCACAACACACATCTTTTCAGTGATGATAACCAAACAACACACTGTGTCAGTATATCTGATTTCTCAACTAAGTATTTCATCAGCAGTGATTGATACAGTAAATATGACTCGTTCATTGCAGAAATGAGGAAATATATACAAAAGTTACTGAAAAATAATAACTAGTTCCAGTTACTAGTTACTTCATTCAAAAAGTAACACATTACTGTTAAAAGTAACTGTTGGGTTCCTCTTTAGGACCCTGGGGAATGAGAGTTTGCCTTATGGTGTGTTCACTGGAAGTCAGAACTTGGAGCTCAGATCATCGTAACCCCAAAGTTTTGTGCTCCCAGCTCTTCCAGCCTTACAGACGTACAACAACACATGGAGTTACTGTTAACGTCAGTAGCAGATAGCATGAATTCTATGGCAGGTTGATTAATCCAACTTTCTGAGTTGGAGATCCGACTTCACAGGGGTTCTGATTGAAATTCTGACTTGAAGTTTGTAAATTCCGACATTCTTGTACAACTTAAAAGCATCATGCGTTGAATTAAACAAATGCCAGGATCCCAATGCTGCTGTAATGACATTAATCCTCTGTTTTACAGATGATGTTTGCCACATTACGATAACGGATCAGTGTCTCTATGAATATTAAGGGGACATGTCCCCCCCTGTCCATAGAGACAACTGAGAGCATGCATGAAAGGAAATTATTTACCAAGTAACAGACAAACGGTAGCTGTGTTTATTTGTTTTAAAAGTAATTTGTTAGAGGTTAGCTACTGTCAAAAGTAACAACGTTAAAAACATTACTAGTAATGCGTTACTGCCCAATACTGCTGGTGATGAACCTGCAATGAATCCTGAGCTGAGTCTTTTTAGCCTCTTCTAGCTCATTGTATCAACTCTTCACTGACTGGGAGGTTGAGTCTTTCTAATCTGCTTCTAGCTTAACATGCATCCTGTACAAACTGTGCACTCCATGCTAAGAACCTGATAGGAAATGAAACCAGACTAAGTATTAGTCGTCATAGTAGTGACACTCTGCCCCCTAGGGGCCAATGCCTGAAGAATGCTTTGAAATTCCCTGATGAAAGCCAACAAAACGTAAGAGAGGAAGAGAGACATCAGAATACCATAGAAGTCACAACCACCCTACTATTGCAAGAGTCCAAAGAGAAACTGAAAAAGTGAGATGCACCAACAGACTATATCGACCACTGTCTCTGTCTCTCTCAGTCCCATGTGACTTTTATCTGGATTAGTGCCAAAGGTGATTGACATGCGCAGTAATCCAACTGGGGGGGTCGACAATCCGGGACTTAACACTTGATAATTGGCCTATCGGCCCAAAGCTTGAGCTGTTTGACTTAAGAGGAAGAAAAATCCACTGGCGACACATATAGAGACTGGGGTGGTCATGGGAAAATGTCTGTTGGAGGGGGGTCACTGGTGGAGGTATGTATATATATATATATATATACATATATATATATATATATATATATATATATATATATGGTGTGTGTGTGTGTGTATGTGGTCTTAGTGGGTAAAACATTGACTCATGACATAATGGGAAGTTTCTGTAGGGGTGTGTTTGTGTGTGTTACTAGTGACACCCGGTGTATTAAGTGTTGGACTTAGTGTGACATAGAGTGTGTTTTTATGTGTGTGTGTGTGTGAGCGCCTGTGTGTACAAGTGTGAAAAATAAGGTGTTTGTGTGGGTGAGTATAAGCAAGTGGTTGGGCATTTACTCTGTGTGTGTACTGATGCATGCAAGCATTTTGAGAGTGTTTGCACTGTATACTTGTGTGTGAGAATAGGATATTTATATTTTCTGCAAGACACCTGGACATCAATCACAGTCACATCTCAGTGCCATGTGGTGGTTGACAGGGGTTTTTTAATTTGCTAGCCCCATCACGATGACATGATGTGGCTAGGCTTTTATTCTGACATGTAGATACAATAAATTAACTCTCTGACAGACTCAAATGAACAGGTGTTTTATTTTAGTATGAGGGAAGAACAGCCAAAACAAAATGTGAGTTTAATTAGTGGCTAGGTGAGTGTCATATTATATTTTCATGTGTAGAGAATCTTTTCAAATTCTATATTATTTCAATATGTTTTTTTCTAATTGACCTGTGCAAATATCACATTATGCATCTCACAAGTCTTAAAAATAAGCAAGTATTTATACATCTTCTAGTGTTGAATCTGTGGGTTTAGTTACATTATGTTACATGTGTCTTCCCTGCTGTTTGTTATTATATTAAATCGTGGAAGTACTCAAGTCCTTTAGACATTCCACAATGCAAAGAAAATCCAGCGGTGAAAGGTTACCTCAGTAAAAGTATGGAAGTATCATCAGAAAAATATACTTCTATAAGTCTCAAAGGTGAAAACATTTGTAATTCAGTCAGAATTACACCTTTCAGTGGGATTTTATTATATATTATTATATTAGCTTTTAATAAAATATGCATTAACCTGTAAGTACCATTTAATGATATAATTGGTCCAACTGAAGCTAATAGAAATTCCCATTTTGCTGTGAAATGGAATAAAACAGAAGTGAAAAGTGACATATGTAAAGTAAGAACCTCAAAATTAGTTCAGTACAATTCTTGGAGCGTATGTCTCAATGTGCAACATTTCTTCATATAATTTTTTTCTGGTACTTCACATTGGAAACAATAGCAGCAAAACACATGAAACATGACAGGAAAAAATAACCTGGTAGCATCTGTTGCTCATGGAGCTGGTGTGTCTTTTTATAGATTGCACGCTGCAGCACAGATGCCACCCAAACGAGGCAAATCAAAGGTTCAACACAGGGTAGCAGTCAGGTAAGTAAAGGTTACTGGAAATCAGTGGGGGAGAAGAAGTGTCAAAGTGATTTTGATTTCTCTCCATGTAATGTTGCACCATCAATAGAATAACAGACTACAAGTGAATTGTTTCATCTTGCTGTCACTTATTCCTTATTATTAACTGCAGCCTGCACTCCTCTTAAGCTGAAACTCACTGTTAATCATCCAACTCAGCTGATGGCTCACTGAAAAATAAACTTTTCCAGGGCTGGCAGATCATCAGCTCTAATTTGTTTCCACTTCTCTTCCAACCAATGAAGTCTGGCTACATAGACTGGAAACTCACAGCCAAAAGACCCAATATTACTGACATGGAGATTCTAGAAAACATTGGAGTGCAAATGGCAGATGGTGAAAATTGTCATGGAAATGGATCAGAGAAACACTGTGAAATAAATTCAGAGTACCCATAAGGAGTTAATTCAATAATCTGTGAAAATAGTCAAAAAACAAATACCATAGTTCAGTTTTGTTGTCACAGACTGGCCCCAGGGGAGCAGGTATCCTTCCAGACAGAAGGGATGGCACTTTTTACTGAAGCTTATATGATTTTCATTGTCATGCATCAAAAAGTAATGGATTAAGTCCTGGGGATCTAACTGGAAAGGTGGCATATCTGCATCTTATTTAGGAGGTTGTCATTGTAGCAGCTAGAGTTTGGGTACGATACCTAAAATACTTAATACTTCCAGATGAAACAAACACACTGGGTATTTTTCTCTAACAGTATAAACAGGCAGCTTGAAGGATGGAAGGAATCAGAGAGTCTGTAAGTAACACTTATTTACACTATCATTTTAAATCCAGTTATATCAGTAAAATGGGAAAAAATGGGGGGAAATGGGGAAAAAATGTGAAAAAGTGGGAAAATAATGGGAAAATGGAAAAAGGAAAAAAGGGAAAATGGGGGAAAATCTGCCTTGGATTTTATTAAAGTGAAGCATGTTTTTACAAAGAGACGGGGTTCAGTCTTACTGTGTTAATGAATACACCTGGTTTAGCATTTTAGTATGTATTAAGGTTAGGGGATGATGGTTTCTGTTTGTAATGCATGTTCCTCTATTCTCCATGGCATGAATACTAGGAAAATCACACTGAATCATGGATTATGATTGTGCATTTTCTCAGTGGTTGAAACAGAACAGAAAAGTGCGTTTTTTTTACAATTTGCTGATATTTTAGGGACCTCTGGAGCCATTGCTTCTAATAACTTTGGTTAGAAAAGAGATGGCACCGGGTTGTTTTTTTTATGATGATTTTTATTTTTTTGTAAGTTTTAAAAAGCTTGTAAAATTAAATTCCATTTTTATAGTATTGGTCAAAATGTTAGAAATATATTTACATTCATTAATTATCTCATATAATAGATTTTATTGTTAGTCCCGAACTGAATTAAAATTTATTTCACATCTATGTAGGACGTAATCCAGCTATTTTTTTCTATATTGACACAGTCGAGTCTGTTTATTAGAGTTACTGCTGACAATATTACTGGTCACCTCCTTTGTTTTGTCATGAAACAGATACACAGTTACTCATCTGCTGTATTTTGTCATGCCCTTTTTCTAACAGTAACATGGATGTCGCCATATCAACCAGGACTATGGAAAATAGAATTCTCACCAAGTTTAACTCACGACAGGTCTGCGGTGAAAGAATATCTTTTGTCAAAAATTAAAAATAAGGTCTTTGAGATATTTAATTTTTAATTAATGAGAAAACCAGCTTGTTTATGGTATATACTGTATATCAACATAATCAACTGTTAATCAGCAACTTCCTTGACTTCATATAAAAATATACTCCGGCACAGCTTTACTCATCCCTCCTATCTATTATATATTATTAATATACATGTCAGGATTTATATTTAGCTTACTTTGCCCAATAGGGAGGCCAAGTAAGAAAAACAGCGAGGAGGCAGAAGGACAGAGGGGTTGGCAAACATGTCAAAGTGGAAAGCAGGAAGTCAAAGATGGAGAGCCGGGACAGAGACAGGTCAAGAAGCTAATAAAGTGACAGTTTTTTCTCCATCTCCAAACAGAATTGGTTTTCAACTCTGTGCAGTCTGTGTTCAGAGGAGGGAAATTAACAATCTGTCTGTTTGTTTAGTGAATCTTCGTTTCCTGATGCCTCATCACAGCCTGCTGGGAATCTTAAGCAGAGATGGAGAGTGACAAAGAAAAACAGAAAGAGAGATGGAGAGATATGCTGCATGCATTCCATGTTTCCTTGTTGAGATGCAGGTCAGCTCTGAATTACTGAGGAACTGGAAGTTTAGCATGCTAATGTCACCCTCTCCCTGAATACTAAAAGTTCCAATAAGCAAATACTTCTAATTAAGGTCAGGGAATGATTAATTTCATATGAGCAAATGGATACAAGATGGAAAAATTACAACAATGCCTCAAATGAAATATCAAGAGAATGCATTTAAAAGATACACCGCAAAAGCTTTTACTGCTTCAAAAGATGGTATTAACTCTTTGAGTGCCATTGATGTATTTCCGACATCATTTAAAATCAGATGCTTGCCATCGACTTATTACTACGTCAAAGTGTTTTTTCTGCAGTGGGTCGCCGATCGAGGTCTCTCGCATCCTGTGAGTAATTTTGGGGCTTCTGGGAGATGTAGTCAGAGCATAAAGAGACGGTATACTCCACAGAGATCAAAGCAGAAAGTGGAGACAATCGAGATGAGAGCGCAAAACAGATGGATTCTGGAATAAAAGTCTCTTCTTTCATTTGAGCTATTCAGCGTTTTCAGAGACATAGTACAAAATATTCTGTGGGTCTTGAAATATGACTCAAAATGCTGGCACAAGGAACTTTCTATTTTGTAAAACAGCTGGCACTCAATGAGTTAAACACACTTGGCATATTTAATGTCTGTGTTTCTCTGCTCATGGTGTGGTACAAATATTTTGTATCTGCTTCTGGAAGCCTTCTTGGTGTTTTGGGGATGAAAATAATCCATACTAACTGGTTCCCATCAATGATTAGTGGTGACCAAATGGTCACTTCCATGTGAGGATGTTTTTCAAATCCAAATTTGCCTAAATGTGGTGAAAAGAGAAAAAAAACACATGACCGATGTCCAAGCAGCACTAAAATATTCACCCTTGCTCAGTTCAGTTAATCACCACTGGGACACTAATCAGGGACACCAGGATCATAGAGTATTGATAAACCAGTTATACTGGGAGGCTACAGAGAGACCCCTCTGCATGTGTAAATCTTTTTTTCTATTGATGTCACATCTGCAGTGCTGGCAGACTCCCCACAATGACATTGATTCATCCTGAACCTTGCTAATCAACTAATCAAAGAGTCACACAATGGCTGACCAGTTTCATTGGGTGTGACAACACACAGCTCAGTTTGGTCCAATACACATAGTCAGAGGCGAACCCGGGCTTTCTGAGGGACAGGGGCGTGCAGTGGGGAACCAGCATGCAGGAAGTTTGCTTACATTTAAAGCAGCCTATATGGCACTGCATAACATTTGTCCACATATGGGAAAGGTCTGAAGGTC
Source organism: Synanceia verrucosa (assembly GCA_029721515.1). NCBI lineage: Eukaryota > Metazoa > Chordata > Actinopteri > Perciformes > Synanceiidae > Synanceia > Synanceia verrucosa. The sequence continues at coordinate 4,368,887 of CM056560.1, read as the reverse complement.
TATTCATCACATTGTCTTCATTGGAAGGGCACTTAGGAGGGCACTTCATCTCAATTTATCCCCAGGAAGGACACAATAGAGGACACCCTGGAGGGCTCTTCATCATGTTTCTGTTTCATTGGGCCACCACAGAGCACACGTTATCATGTTTAATCTGATGAAGGGGCATCCAAGGGCACTTGTGCCGCATTTTGATTTTTATGCCTATGCAGCGACAGACGTGGCGGGAACTATGATGTTTTCAGGTTGTCCATCCAACCTTCTTGTGAATGCGATATGTCAAGAGGGACTATCTTCAGATTTGGCTCAAATGATTGTTAACTGCCACCTGGATTTGTTGACGTAGGAACTTGAAGGCATAAAACTATGAGGTGGTAATTCTAGTTCAAGTAATTTTTCAGTTGAGTGGAATTCACAAATTATATTCCATTCATAAACACTGTACCGGTACAGAGGCAGATATACCACTGGATAGAGGTAGGTGAGAAAAGACCTACGAAAAAAAAAAAAAATTATGGAACTATAAATTAACTCTTTGAGTACTATGAACATATATTTACATCCTTTAAAATAGAACGATTGAGTGCCATTTTTCCTTTTTGCGGCAGTGGGTCACCCTGGGAGATGTAGTCGGGACATAAAGAGACGGTATACGCCACAGAGATCAAAGCAGGAAGTGGAGACGATCGAGATTAGAGAGTGAAACAGATGGATTCTGGACAAAAAGTTTTTGGTGAAAGTGTCCTCTACTCTACCTCTGATAAAACAAGAATGGAACAAGGTAAAAACAAACATGTCATGATGAAATAGAGAGTCTCTTCTTTCATTTGAGCTATTCTGTGTTTTCAGAATCATAGTACAAAATATTCTGTGCATCATGAAAGATGACTCAAAATGACCAAAAACACTGGCACAAGGCACTTTCATTTTTAAAAAAGGACTGGCACTCAAAGAGTTAAAAAATAGTAATTAAAAAAATTACTATGTTAGTACAATATCCCTTTGAGGTAGGTAAATCACAGTTTATTGAAATATACAAAAGATTCACATGAGCATCATGCAACTTCCATTTTCAGGATCTGCTCACTGGTAGGGTAACCATCCTACTGTGTGAAGGTCTCTGTTTAATTGCCATCATGTACTCCTAGCCTTGTATTGGACATCCAGGTTCTTATCACACTTGATTTTTCTTGGGGCATCTTCTTGTGCAGGCAGTCCAACAAGGCAATTTTCATAAGGAAATTGCACCGGATAATGTGATCCAGTGCCTGACATAACCTGGGGGGAACATTGTCTTACTAGGTGATTGAGCCACTTCATGTGGCTTCTGTCAGAGGAGCAGCACCTCATCACCTTGGCCCTCCTCAGTCATAAGCCTCTTATTCTATCACCTATATCACAAGAGGGACCTCATCTTGTCTGATTATGTCTGCTTGAGGATAAGCAAATACTCCATAACCTGCACCTGATGCCCAAAATTTGTATTCAGTCTCATAATATTTGCTGATTCTCACTCTGCATCTCTGTAACTTCCATGTGCACTTCGGAAACTATAGTTAAAGCCGAAGTCAGACTGATGGCCAGGGTGTCAATCTATCCCAGAAACTCGTTAGATCCCAAGAATGCTGCCATGACAACCATACTAATCAGGGTTCAGCAGCCTGATTACCATCTTAGAATTAATTACGCACACACACACACACACACACACACAAACACACAAACACAGTTGTGTATTACTCAGGTTATTGGGGCTTTACATTGACATATATTCATTTCCTAGACAGTAACCTTGACTCTAACCAGTCCTGGCATAATCCTAATCCTAATGCTCGCTAAAATCAAACCATACACTGACATTAAACCTTCTCCAAGTCTTCGGCCTAATATGTAACAGTTGGGGACATGCATTTTGTCCCCAGAAGGAAGAGGAGTCCCCACAATATGGCTGCCATCATGCATATGTGTGACCTGTTCTATCTTTATTACACAGCATCAGGCTTATTGTCATTCTGCAAAGGCAACGTTGGCTCCATAGTAGTATCTCACAGTACATATGAAAGTGTTATTTTTAGTCCCTCAAGGCCTCCCAAAAAGTTTTGATTCAATTTAGGCTTTGCTCAGTTTTTTAACATTTATGGAGCTCGGAGCCAATTCCATCTATCTGAGGCAGTAGACCCATATTTCTACCTGAAGGATAAGGAATGTGTTCCATATTTCTCACTTGTGCTTGGGTAAAATTACCACCAGTCGTGTTGCCAAGTATGAAAGGATTCTCAGCACCAGCAAAGCATAATACAAATGGACAGGACTTTGGTTGAGTAAGTATGCACATCCATTATTTGAGGCTTGGAGCGTTTTCATCCATATTTATAAATTTCTCGCTTTGCACACCTGATCTTAGATCCCTCTTGTTTTATTTAAATTCACACTTCCCAGTGTTGAGGAAATATCTGAAATTTAACTACCTACAGGCAAGTTTTTTTTTTTTTGCCAAAGAATATTTTCTTTTCATATTATGCCGGTTCAGCCCACACTTAAAATTAATCTGGTCAGTTGGCGGAAAGTGGAAATACTGTCAGAACAAGTGCTCATCTTGACTGAATTTTTTTTATATTACTGTGAACCTTTGGCAGTGACTTAAAATAGCCTATACAAAATACTGGGATGTGGTTTAGCAATTCATGGTCCCCTCATCCTAATGATCAGCATCAGCAGTCGCCATGTTGCGATGAGAGTCAATCCCTCAATCATGGACCTACTGAAAATTTAGAATTGGGCACCTTTAAAATAACAGATCTCAACCTAGGCAAAATAATAATAAAAAATAATAATATATTTTATTTCTAAAGCACTTTTCAAGGACCTCAAAGGCCCTTTATAACAAAGCAAATATTAAAACAGAAATGATTAAAACTAGAAACATGCAAATCTTTGCATTGGGTGGTCAGATATAGGACAGTCATTAACGGTGTGTTAATTATTAACACTACAAATTGTCTGCTGCAGTGTCTTTTGATACCGCATCAAAGTCCCAGACTTTCAAATTCTCGGTGCATGGTGGAAAACATGACATGTCGTAGTGATGGCACACAGCTAGGGGTGTCCCAATAAACATTTTTTGCTTTCAATACAATACCAATTTTGCAGCCTTGATGAATGTTGTTGCTCAAGTGATATTATTGAAACAGAGAACAATAGTCAGCAACAGTAGGTCTGAGGAAAAACTGACCCATTTATCATTAACCAATGGGTTACATCAATTTGAACCTTAAATGTGAGACTATTCTACAAGTGAATAAAATAAGCAAAAAATAAATTAGAAAACCCTGAAAAATAACTTCAATAAAGCCAATAAAAACATATAATTTCATTAATTTAAAGCAAAATAACCATTAGTTTAACTTAAACTTATTCTACAATTGAATAGAATAAATGAAAAATAAATTCGAAGATCCTGAAAATCCTAAAGCTGTGATGCTGCTGGATAGAAGAGCTGGAGCAGAGTCTGGAATGGACTGCTGGAATCAGAGTGCTGATATCGGAAATTTTAGATGCAAGCCGATATAATCCAATATTTATTTTTTTTTTGCTGATATGGGACCAATATCCAATATCAATATGAGATCGGAACGTTCCTACTTAGAGATACTAGATAGCATAGCTTTAAATATAGCAGCTTTCAGTAATAAAACAACTAAAAAGGTCAAGCTGCCAGAAACTAACTGCAATCACAAGGTCAAAAACATATACTTGTCATAATGTAACCGTGTTGTTTGACTCGTAAGATGCTGTAAGATTTACGCTTTCTAATTTGACAGTGGCAGTAGATTTCCACGTTTGCAGTATAGTTTTGGATATTGTTTGGGATGTAGCTTGTTTCCACCTAACAGCCATAATAACAGAAGGAAAATGTGTAATTGCTCTGAAGTGGCAGATTATTAATCCTGCCACATGTCATCAATCAGTACCAGTCATCTGAAAGGTATGTTTCTATTTCGGAAACAATAAACTAAGCACAAACAGCAGTTCCTGAGTGAGTATATTTAAGCAGCAGGTAAACAAAGACAATACTGTAAAATGTATGTATACACACACATACACACACACACACGTTCTTTGTTGATCAGGTAGTATTAAACTGTACAGAGGGATAACACACGCATACAAACACTCACACAGCTTCCGCTCAACTCACTGAGCTGAGAACATTTCCATGCATAATGAGTCTCGGTCACATCTGAATAATTGATAGGAGAAAATGGATTTGGGAATACATTGTAATTTCTCCTCTGAGCAAAATAACCACCTTCCCAAGACAAGACAGCGCTAAAAAATTCATACCAGAGAAAGGGTGTCAGAGGATGGAGATGGTGTGTATGTGCGGAGTGTCAACATAGTTTAGCGTTAATTAAATCAATATTCACATTTACCTGAAGCAGCCTGATGTTGCCCTTCACGCTTCCTGCCTACCGGTTCCCTCTGTTACTAATCCACACCTCTTCCTCTCTATCCTGTCTTTTATTCATCCTCTCCCTTCTCCTCTTCCTCCTCCTCATTTCTTCACCATCTCTGATCCTCCTTTGCTCTCTGTAGTGCATTTCTTATGCAGTTAATGAATACTGCAGATATAGACCCACAGAGCCCATCCAGGTTCCTAGCGGGTGTAGCTAACATTATAGCATTGGGATTTTTAATGCTGGGATTAATATTTTATATGCAAGTATTCAGTTTTAATATTACTATTCCCTTTTAAACGATCCAAACCTAATTCGTACAAACTGCATGATGTCGACCTAACTGAAGGCAGATGTCACCGACTCAATTTCAAATAAAGGCCATTATTAGCATAATGTATTAACCCTTTCACATTTAATAATGAATAATCTCAGATGAACACTTCAAAATTAGCTCAAAAATGTTTTCCCAATTACCAGGGGGTAACACTGTATGTGTGTTCCCATCCATTTGTTTTTATGCTCATTTACAATTTGCCCATAGCAAAACAAAGCAAACAAAGCTCATGTTTGGCTTTATTAATAAAAGTAAAATGTAACGAAATACAAGCCAGAGAAACCAGCTTCATCAAGCAGGTTTTGCCTGTTGTTCATGTTATTGCCTGACAAGCTGCAGTCTTGCCTGTCAAGAGTTTGCAGGCCTGAAGACGTGAGCATGTCTTGTCAGTCAGGTAGGATGCCGGCTGTGATTAGATGGCTCGTATTGCATTTATTCCCTACTCTCAACTCATTTTACAGTTTTCAAAGAATCCAAGTGAATGCCTGTTATTTTCCCGCTTCATGGGTCAATATCAGAGTGGCTCCTGCTACACAAGAAAAGAATAGAAGAAGTAAAATCACATGGTGTACACAAATTGCCTCTTTTTTTAAACAAAATGTTTAACTGAAACAAATGTTTCACTGTTGGGCTTATTTCCATAAAATACTGATCCCCTGAACAAAATGAATGAGTTCTTAATCTGAAAAAAGGCTGACAAAGTAAAAAAAGTCCAATAATGTGTTTTATGCCAATTTGTGTGGTGAAGTTTTGCTTTGCCACTTAAGTATGCCTTAAGACTTAAGTCTTCAGACACATGTAATATAGTGTAAACACTCCATGCAGCTGTACCACTAAGTCTGACAGTCCATACATGGCATGTCTGTTTGAAGCTGTGAATTCAAATAAGCTCTATTTCAGTATTTTCAGTAATGCTAAGAACGCTGAAGCAGAAAATATGTTTGTCTCCAAAGAGTCGAATTGGGTAGAACTGTATCTTTGGCAAAACCTTTAGGCTGTTCTCATACACTGTCAGTGGCTCGACCTACGAAAAGTAATGGATATTATCCACGTAATCAACTGCCATGTAAGGGGAAATAAAGAGTGTCTGTTACCAAAGCCTTAAATTTAACTTTAACTTGGCACTTACAGTAACTCCTCATTCTGAAGTTTCTTTGTAATCCTTGGTCAATATTTACTTTTTAATTGCTGCTGTTTAGAATACTTTTTACTATATTCTATAATGCTGCATTATTCCAGTGTTGTATGTATTGTTGTGTAGTTATATTGTTTTGCTACAATCAGGCATGTTTATGTTCACTGTTCATTAACATGCATTTTCCCCTTTAAAATGAATAAATTACAAGTTACAATTACAAGTTCAGGGATGAAAACTTTTAAACACCATTTGACTTTAAGCTGAGAGATAGTAAGAAAGTAGCATGAGCTACATCTTACTTCTAAACCCTATACACTCCAAAAAGCCAAACTGGGTGTCTGCTACATTAATCTACGTGTAACATGTAGCTTCTACCATATATAGTCATGTTTTGTGGTTGAACATCATTAAGTCATGTTATTTTAGCATGATGTGCAATAACTTAACATTGTGTAAATTAATTTATGTTGACAACCTAATGCATTCTGGGTAAGATAGCAAATTCCAGAGCAGAAGGTGGCAGTAATGTGTGAGCCGGGAGTTTTAGAAACTTTACTTCCTGAAGTTCAGCATATAGTTCAAAACACATGCTGAGAGTCAGCAATGAAGACAGTAAGCTAAGTCCGTTACTTAACTTAAAATAACTTTGACTTCAAAATAAACCACTGCACAGACATGTCACATAACTTGTTATTGTCCACTCTATAATTTTGAATGATTTATTTCATCACCGAATGTTTTCATAGTGTGCTCACTAATCATAGCAGCATTAGCAGCTAACCACAGCAGCATTAGTTGCTATAGTAAGCTACTTGCTAAATGAGCATATTATAATTGGCTTTAACCCTCGTAATTAAGTAATGGTTAAGCCAACACCTTATGTTGACCCAGCATGTTTACATTTATGTCACTCAACAAAACAATTTCATTGTACATAGATAATATGTATCTTAAAACATACAGGTAGAGAAAACACATTGCAGACTAGCAGATGTGGATGTCCTGTGTGTGGACTTCATTTTCAGTTTGGACATAACATCACGTTGATATTCTGCGATCATCACCGGCAAAAACCCCAGGTGGTACTCAACTCTTGCCAATAACTGTTAACCTCTGACAACCATCACATGGGAAACACAGATTTCCTTTTGGAGGCAGCAGATTTGAGCAGGTGACCCTTTCAATCACACACTCAATCCTGCTCAGCCAGCCAAGTGCTCTGAATTATGTAGAAGGAAGAGACAGAGACAGAGAGAGAGAGAGAGAGAGAGAGAGAGAGGTGAAGTGGAGAGAGACAGTGACTGAGCTGGACTTTGCCGTACGGCTCGGTATATGGGAATCATGTTTAAAAAAACATCAGACAGAGATAGAAGGTGGGAGTCATGCAGAGTCATACTTGTGGATCTTCTGCTCAGCCAAGTCATACATTATTCCTCTTGGCTTCTAGTATATCAAGCTGTCCTAATGTATTCTAGACGTCCATGTATAAGTCCAGCAGTGGAAATATTCATAGGCATATCTACTGTAAATCTCCTCCACTCTCACTTCCCTTCCTCCTCTGCCTTGAATTGTACTGCATGGGGTCTGCTGGTGTATTTTAATGATACTGTCCATCTCATTGCTATATTGCTCCTCTGAATAGAGCTGCATGGCGTTTGTGTGTGTGTGTGTGTGTGTGTGTGTGTGTGTGTGTGTGACAGAGACTACAAGAAAGAACAAATCAGCTTCTCCTCTTCTACTCATCCTGAATGTGACAGTAATGGGACTGAACATGGGCATTAATGATCACCTGTTGTCATGTTCTTGTCTGACCTGTTGTACATGACCATGTCTCTTTTTTTTAACTCTGTCTATCAAATTTTTTTTTAAAAAGTGAAGGCATGAGGTTTGACCTGCAGGGAAATTACATTATTACATTATTATATACATTATGTACACCCTGAGGCCATATATGTGACTGCTTGGTGGCATAAATTCCAAGATTAACATGTTCATTATGTCAAACTTAAAAAAAACAGCCATGCCATCTAAAAAAAAAAATTAAAAAGTTATATGTGAATATATAAGGTTTAAAGGTAATACCTATATGAAAAATAAAAATAAAAAATGAGCAGCTTGCTACCAATCAGCGTGCCAGACTTTGTTTTGTTTGTGATCATAACTTTCATTTTAATTTTCTTAGCACTGAAGATGCATATGTTTGTCATTGCAGAGGCATTTTACTATAATTAAAAAGGATTTTTTTATTACTTTTAAGGATTTTTTTTTTCATTGTGAAAGGACTCGTGAGATTTTCAAAGTAAAAACTTCTGCTTACTTCAGCTGAAATCTGGGAAATCAGTATCACAACAGCTGTTTGTTTTAAGACGTTTAACTGTCAAAGTTTACATTAAATTTCTTATGAGTTTAACTTTCCCCCTTTGTTTTGCTGCTGTCTTGATCAAGACTCCCCCCAGAAAGGATTTTAAACCTCCATGGGCCTATCCTGGAAAATAAAGGTTAACTAAAAAAATGAAGCAATAGTAAAAAGAATAGCCCATAATGTTACAGGTTGTTCAGCAACCCCCAAATGGCCCCCAAAACCCCAAACAAAACAACAAAACAGTTTGTGTGGTTTTAAGAGCAAGGACTGTTACAGCGCTCTCCGTGGTGCTGATCCTGCAGATGGGAGCAACTAGGGAGCGATGCAGAGCACTCCTCCTCCTCAACCTACAGCAGTGAGAAGGAATTTCCAGCCAATAACTTCCTTATTGAATCACTGGCTTCACTTCACTTCAGGTTTGCCTTGGTTCTGTTTGTTGTTTGTGAGTGGGTTACAAAGGGACATACATGGTTTTTTGCAACATAATAGAAAATCTTCAAATTTTGTCTCACATTGTATTATTACATACAAGATATTGCATTGATTTGTTATATGCCTAGCTTCAAAGTTATGTATATGTTAAATGCATGTACACTCACTGGCCACTTTATTAGGTACACCCTGCTAGTAAAAGAACTGCCATAATCATTGTTGTCATACTTTCAACTAGGTGCTGGAAACATTCCTCACAGATTTTAGTCCATACTGGCATGACAGCATCACTCAGTTGCTGCAGATTTGTCAGCTGCTCATTTATGAAGATAATCTCCATTCATCCACATCCCAGAGGTTCTACTGGATTGAGATCTGGTGACTGTGGAGGCCACTGGAGTCCAGTGAACTCACTGTCATGTCCAAGAAACCAGTTTGAGATAATCTGAGCTTTGTGACATGGAGCATTATCCTGCAGGAAGTAAAGATCAGAAGATGATCCACTGTGGTCATAAAGGGGTGGACATGGTCAGCAACGATACTCAGGTCGGCTGCAGCAATTAAACCATGCCCATGTGATGTTATGTGTTGTAACTTCATTTTATCTGGAATTTTGGTGGGTGACACTTGATTAAAAACATCATTCATTCATTCAAATGACTCATCAATAATTAGAATTACTTAAAGCTGCATTAATTATTTTGGCCATTTGGAGTCAGTGGTACAAAGTGAGAAAAAGAAATGAAAAAAAATATTTATCATCACTTCATACATTTGCGATTGTGCATTAACACCAGGCATGTCAATACTAGCATTTATTACCAATTGTTTTTCTTGCCCTCACAGATGCTTGTTGTGCTTCTCTGGCTAGTTGATAACAAAAACTCACATTTTTCCACCATATATTTGGGATAAAAAAAGATGCCAAGGTTTTTGAAGAGCACTGTGCACAAGCAGAGGCAAGACCTGTCAGTGAATAAATTACATAGGTCTGAATAAACAGCTCTTCCACTCTGTGTATGATCCTCTGTGCTGTCCTGTCTCCCCGGTGGACTCATTTCTGTAAATATTCATGAACGGTGGTAAGGGCCTAAAGGTGATTATGTACCAGGCTTTATCAATTCAGTCACTGGACCAAAATATGACTCTCTCTCTCTCTATATATATATATATATATGTATATATATATATATATATATATGTATACGTATATACGTATATACGTATATCGTATATACGTATATACGTATACATATATATATATATATATATACATATATATACACACACACACATCATAATTATTAAATTGATGAGTTGAAAACATACAAGATTAAGATCTTTTTTGACAAACTACAAACTTCTATCTGTCATAATAAAAATACTTATTACAAAAGAAAACTCAACTCACATTAGTTTATATAAACTTAAATCCAACTTTTCCTGAGTCATTAAACAGTTTGAGAAACACAAGTCATTGTTTATGATGTAATTATCACCTAAGTAGTTTATGAGTGCCTGACTGCATCAACACTCTTTGTGGAAATTAATTTCAGTGAACTTGGGAGAATCTCAGTCTCTCCAACCCATAGTTTTTTGCCACCTGTCTAAATGAGAGCAGGTCCATTAGAATCACCCTGAAGATTGAAAGCATCCAACTATTTATCTTTTAACACAAGAAATACCAGTGAAAGGGTAACATTTCAACATGTCTGGAGCTGATTTATTTAATTACATTTTATATACTTTCACTTAAGCTATTTTTTATACTGCATTTCAAACAAACACCACATAAAGCCCTACAGTTATGTTGGAGCTAAAATAAGTGACATGGCAACTCATGATTGCTTGGTGTTGGTGCCACTATTGTTACAATACTTTGAATGATGAGCCCCATTGAGCAGGATAAATCGCTCTGGGAGATGGGTTATTTCAGTGTTACCTGCACTGCTCAGTCCTCTTGTCCAGTTGGAGAGAGAAATATTTTACAAGCTATATTTCCTGTTGCTCAGTATAATGTGACAATGGAAAGAAAGGACTGAGTTAACCCAACTGGTTAACAGCGGTCTAACACAATCCAATACACTATAACATCTAAGATAACATAAGATAAAAAAGATAATCCTTCATTAGTCCCACAAGTGAAGAAATTTACATCGTTACAGCAGCAAAGTGGACAATGTAGCATTACAGTATAAGAAGAGCCTATGTAAAAAAAAATATATATATATATAAGGATAACAACATCAGTAGTAAAAAAAAACACTAGTGGAAAAAGCTAAGACATCTTATATTCAACATAAGTGAACACAGTGGACCAACTTGTGTAATACCCAAGCCTATTTATTTATTGCATGTGTCTGCATCTTTATCAAGCTCATTCATGCATTTGGTGACATTGTGTTTAGTGTTAAATTCAATTGTATGTATACTGTATGTCTATACAGACCCTGGAGGGACACCCTGGGAATATGTTTTGTGAATATTTCTTTTTTCTATAGGAAACAGTTAGTGTGTTGGTCCATTCCAATTATGATACAGTGGCAGTGTAAAAAAAAATAAATAAATAAATACTCTGCAGGTTCTACAGCAAGGAAATGTGAAGTGACGCTTTACATAATGCATTTATTGCTCATTACTCTTTTCAAAAGGCAGATCTGACAGTACGCAGCCACTGGCTGTGAGCACAGCTGCAGCTCTGCTGGTTGAAGCCGTGGTGTTGGATACGCTTATAGCTGAGACTATAGCTGCATTTGCAATAGAATCTATGATGCTACAGATATTGTTATGGTAGCTGTATACTGCCGTCTTTACTGATCCTACTGGCATTAGCCAAGCATCGTTACAGCCGTTAAGTATGTAGTCATGGCTACAGTTACTATTACAGCCAAAGCTTTGTCATCCTGTGAAGCTACAGTGATACAAACTGCACCTGAGCCACTTGCGGCTGAGGGTGTTGACGATGATACTTTAAATCAAAATCTACCTTAATTAAACCTGCTTCGGGGCACAATTGGTGTGTACTTTGGCGTGCTCTAATATCAAATTTAGGCAAACAGATCATAAACCATCTGATTCATATTTATCCATAATCACATTAAAGTCTGTGCTATAGTCTCCTCTCAATAACCTTCAGAAAGGAGGAGACAGGAAAAGATATAGCAAGAAAGAAAAAGAGGAGCAGGGGGGAAACGTGATTAACTGCCATGAACTTAACTGATGACATGTTGGTCATGTGTGCTCAGCATATGTACAGTATAGCCATCCTTTCTGCTAATACAGCTCCTGTGCTGCTTTCTTTCCTCCACTCTGAGTGTGTGTGTGTCATTATTGTCTTTGTGAAACTAATTTGAGGAAGAAAAATGCTGTTCAACGAGAAATCACACTGATATGATAGTTAATCAGCAACAGACTGAAGGCCGCTGGCAGACAATGACTGAGTCTGGATTCAAGTCCTCACCCTCGTCTGTTGACCCCTTGTCCTTCTCCTATTGTGCGTAATGACCAGAGGCACTGTACCTGATGCTGATGTAACAGCTCTACTTTTTCGAGGACATCATTTACTAACCGGCGTTGTATCTTTTCCATTAAAGGCAAGGCAAGAGGCTATTACTTTAAAGTTATTGTAATACAATAAGTAATGAAAACTAGACTTTAATTGCAGACACGGATCACACTATACAACAATATATTCCACTCTGATTGAAAAAATTTCTTTGCCTATAAATGCTCTATAAAATCATTACGTGTCAACTTAAGCAACTGAACAAAACTTACCAATTTAACTCTTTGAGAGCCAGCCGTTTCATCAAACAGAAAGCGCTTTGTTCCAGCGTTTTTGCCCATTTTGAGTCATATTTCAAGACCCACAGAATATTTTGTACTATGCCTCTGAAAACACTGAGTAGCTCAAATAAAAGATGAGACTCTCATCATAAAAAAGTTTGTTTTTACCTTGTTCCATTCCACTTTCACCAAAATCACCAATTTTTGTCCAGATTCTTTTTGTTTTGCTCTCTAATCTCAATCGTCTCCACTTCCTGTTTTGATCTCTGTGGCATATACCGTCTCTTTATGTCCTGACTACAAATCCCAGAAGCCTCATTATTACTCGCAGGCTGTGTAAGAGTGCCTTGCTATGGAAAAAAACACTTTGATATATACATATGTCAATGGCACTCAAGCGTTGGATTTTCAATGATGTCAAAATATGTCAATGGCACTCAAAGAGTAAGGAAAGTAATGTTATGTAATGTCATCCGTCCTACAACCTGTGCTTTTCCCAGTGTTTCCACAACATAACCCAGAGCAACCTATTTAAAATACTCTCATTCATAAACTCATCATTTGAACATTACTGCGGTCCTTTAATGTAATCCATATTAGAGGATATAATTTCATTTACCATGTGTTTTCAATGACTGGAAAATGGTTTTCCAGGTTTCCAGGACACATAGGAAACCTGTGTCAGCAGTATTTTGCTGATGTAGCTTGTAGAGGTGGAGCACTTGGAACAGGAAGTTGTTCAAAGTGTTCGTTCAAAGAACGTCATTCATCAGTTCTTTTCAGGTCATTTGATTATGAGCACACTAGCTCTTGAATGTCTTTATTAATGTTGCCCTGTCATTGTGCAGAGTTGTGTATGTACAGTATGTATGTATTATTCAAGAGCTGAGTTTTGACGTTGGAAATCCAGCCTTTCCTTGCTGGCTTCGCCAATGTTACCTTCCAAAAATTTAAGTAAACTACTTGAGTAAATGTACTCAGTTACTTTCCGCCACAGCATTGACTTTATCCATCAAACTGGTAGCACAAATGAAATGCACAGCCACACATGACTGCAACAGAGTACTTAGCTGAAATGTAAACAGGGAAGTGTTTTCCAAATGGTGTCACTCCAACATTGGCACCAAAACACTGTCTGTCTCCCACGTACAAAGACACACTCTGTAGAAAATCCAATCACTGTCAGTGGCTGCTTTGGTCTGATTCATTGCCACAGTCCTATTCGTCCCACCATGCAAGAAAAACTGACTACTTCTGCATCTGCATCTTGACACATTATACATTGCTATTTTAAATCCCTCCACTTTAATAACAAACAAAAAAAAATAATGGTAGATCTATGTCAGTTGAAAAATCAAAAGTTTCTCATATTCTGTGTTTGCAGAAGATGAATGAGGGAACAATGGGAACATGATAAACCTGAGGATAACAGGCATTCAGATAAGAAAGAGACAGGATAACAACTGTATCTGTTTACATACTAATGCAAAATGGGTGTTTAATAATAGGACACTGCAGACATCCATAGCAAAATATTCATAGCTGTAACTGTCCAGTATGCTGTCATTCTGTAAATTTGGAGAGATTGTTCGATTCCCCACTCAGATTTTCATTCTTTTGAAGTGAGAATCCTGTTAAATAATGTTATAGGCAAAAAAACTGATGACTTTTTAATTTTTGTCCACTGATATATGGACAAAACAACTGGTCTAGCAATTATTATATTGGCAAGAATGCAGCATACATTGCAACAAGACTAAGAGTTGACAGATATGCTGGTAGTTCTCAGCTCAGTGGGGCTTTTAGCTCAATGCTAAACATTACCACAGTCCTATTGGTACCACAAAGCAAGAAAAACATTAACTGACATTGATCGTGACTACTTCTGCATCCGCATCTCTCTTGGCACTTTATGAATTAGTAGCATTACTAGCATATTGGCACGCTAACACACGCTCAGTTACAATGCTGCATTATTTTTATTTAGCCTCTTGGTATGTTAAATTAGCAAATTAGCAGCTAACACAGAGTAAAGCTGCAGCTGATGGTTCATTAGCTTCATCATAAACCAAAGTATTAGACAAAGTTTGATTTGATGATAGTGCTGGATCATTCAGTATGATTTATTTTCAATTTTATTTTTATGGAAAAAATTGTAATGTAAGAAGACAAGTGGAAAGTTAAAAAAAAACTCTGATTGTCCGTATGGATTCTCAGATAAACCAGCACCAGTCATTTCCTGCTGCTGATGGAGCTGGTTCTGGGTTTATACAGACACAATGATCTCTGGGAAAGGTAAGAAGGATTCCAGCTAAAGAAGGCAGGGGCCTAGTTCTTCTATCCTCTACAACCTATCCACCAGGAAATGACACTGAGAAATAAGTAACATCATGTTTTTAACCACTAAGGGGAAGAGTGACTTCCCTGAGATCTATGACTTTTTGGACAGATTGGTTGGTTGGTAGCTAAAGGCTCTTTTATGTGACAGAGATAAGTCAGGGAATCTGTGGGCTGACAGAGATTGAATGATAGATAAATGGACCTCTGTCTAGCTGCCTCTCTGGTCACCCTATAGGCTGTGACTGACAGGAGGCAGAGAAGCTACAGTGCATGGACTTTGATAGAAGTAGACTGAGGGTGGGCTGCAGTGACTGATGGATAGAGCCATTACAGACGGGTCTCCAGGTTGATAGAATGATTGAAAAACAGAGCAGGAGACAGGAAGAGATGGGAATTAATGGAGAAAGATCGATGGATGGGAGCTCTGAGCAGGGCTCTCTTAAGCTGAGAACAGTCATGAAGATGTCTGATAGCCAGAACACTTTGTCTCTTTTTCGATCAGATCTATCACAAAATGAACCATTCAATGGTCTTTACGCATCATCTATCACTCCTGTCTGTAAGGAACTATTTTTGAACACCAGAAAAAAAAAACTCACATGTAGAATAGCTAATATAAAGTATAATGCTGTCAAAAAGAGGGTGTCACTGCAAAAACCTGGTTTGTGTTATCACAGCTAAATGTTCAGCATTGACGTGCAAAGGAAGAGCATCAGCTGACACACTCGGATCCTCTGCAGTCCCATCGCCCACAGCGATGTGTTCTGCATCGGCTGCTGCTGGAGCTCAAGTTACGACAGGATAACCACATCACTCACCCAATGCATCGTCAAGGGATGAGCGAGATCAACGCTAATTCTTTGTTATGCTCCAGTAGGCTAGCTGTCTTTCAGTATAACACTGAAGTACTTAATCTACAATCTGCTGCAAAAATCTGTTTTCCTGTCTAATCAGGTTATGAGACAGTAACAGCAGATGGGCAAGAATCAATCAACATATAATCAGAAGTTACTGTTGTTGGACATATAAATTTACTTATTACTGACTGAGTCGCATAATTTTCCTCCTGATGTGTTGCCTTGTTAGATTCAAGATGTTGGAATTTCTACAGTGAAACATAAAACCCTACAAATCTGCACCTATAGAAACAATTCAATCTGTGCAAACAGTTCTTTGAGTCTGTAGGTAAGTATGTTAACATCACTTTCTGCACACAAATTCTAAGCAGGACTATGTGCTGTGCTCACACAGAAATGTGGCAAAATAATGTGTACTCAGTGTATTCGTACTAACCCTTAGAAACAATGGCTGTGGATGTACTATACACTATCCTCCCACAATACAATGCACAAACAAAAGAGAGGAAAAGCTTCAGGAACACAAAGCAGCATTAACCTTTGAGAGAAATATTGTATTTTGCAGTGGAATTCTACAGCTGCTTTGCAATGTGTTGATTATCCTTGTCTGGATCATGTATTGTCTCATATCCTGTTTTAGTATAAAATGGATGCATGGGTTGATTTATTGTATATTAACCAAAAAAAAAACAGTATACTAGACTAAACTAGAGAATAGGGGTGTCATAGATCACAAATAGAAGTTTGGATAGCTCAAAGTCTGATTTAACTTTAACGGGAAATATTGTCACCATTTAATCTCACAAGATCTTGTGGCATGAGAAAAAGCTGTAAGGGATAAATAAGAATGGTTGTGATTGTCAAAAAGGAATCCTACAAAACTGACAATACAGTCGCTATCCAGGTGATCTCGTGGCACGAGATCTTGTGAGATTAAATCGTAATGATATTTCTCGTTAAAATAAAAAGATGTCTCCTGGGCACAGGGCAGAAATAAACCTATCGGACTTTGAGCTTCTATTAGTGACCTGTGGGTGGCAGTAATAAGCCTGAGTGTATGGTCACACCCCTACTGCAGTATAAAGATTATTACGTCCCTGAATGCTAAACATGCATATAATTAGATGGCGTAATGCCCACCTTCGTCTATAGTTTATAGTTTGCATATATTAGGGCTTATGGTAATGTCATTCGTTTTGCAGGTGTTGAGAGGTTAAGGGGCCAGGTACAGCATGTTCAAGGAAATCAACCTGCTATTAAGAGGATCATGTACCTGACAGGAAGCTGCTATCTTTCTGTATCATCCATCGTTTTTAGAGCTTTAGTCATACTATGGATTAAAAATCAATTTGTAATCTGTCTCTCATTTCACCTCAACAGTTCAAAGCATGCTTGATGATTATGCATACATACATACAGTTTATAACCATCTCATTATCTTCCTCTCTTCATTATAGACTTAATATCATTTTCATTTTCTTCATTAACGTTGACCATAGAAATCTGCAAACCTGTCAAGAATATCCCTGCAGGAATCCAGGCTGGGAGCAGAGGGCGAGGGAGTATTACTTCACCGGTTGGCCGTGAGCTTTACAGCATATCTTAAAATCCGTACAGCAAGTCATTACATGGACTTGCACTCTAATACCCAACCAATTTACTTTACTTTACACCCAGATCCAGCAAGGCCAAGCTCTTAACTGCCCCTGTCAGTTCCAAAATGTGAGCAGGTGGTAGGTCATTTCATTTTGTGGAAATAGTCCGCCTTGCCATGTTATGGAATTAGGAGCAGAGCAGTTTCTATTTTTAAAATGAGAGGTGTCCTATATCTGACCCGCCACAAATACCAGGTCCCTGCTTCATGAACATTTATGTCTCAGTGGGTGTGAGGGTGCGCTGTCACTCACACATTAATGCCCACAATGCTATCTAACATGGTCATTAAAATCAGCAGTGTGTGTGTGTGTGTGTGTGTGTGTGTGTGTGTGTGTGTGTGCATGGGTGTATGGAGAGTGTAGAGACAGAAAGGGAAAGAAATTGACTGGACAATAACAACAACAGTACCTCAGTCATTAGCTATGTTTAGTCAAGCTGAGCTTCTGATGGTTATGTCTGCATCTGTATCAGCCGGTGAGCAAAAAAAAAAAACAGCAGGATTTGAAAATAATGAGGGCATAATGGGACATGAAATTAGTGAGAATGTTGGAGAGATGGAGCAGGAAGCGAGATGACCGACATTTTTTACTTTGTTGTTTATGGGTTATTTAACAAAACAATCCTGCTAAAAATGTCAGCTCGGTATTAAGAGGCAAGAGCTACTTTGGTGTTGTATAATAGTTCGAAAACCTCTGTTTAACACACTAGAGGTTTAAGATGAGTCATGTAAAGATTTTTTTCTTTTTATCCTATTTCTTTTATCTTATTCTTTAACCGTGATCACAAAATCTCCCTTGCTTTAACTAAGTGCTTTAATTGCCTAACCTTACATGCATTTACCATAGTGAAGCTGCAACGTTGTTATATGGATATTGTACAGATAGGCAATTAATGTTCATTGATACATTCCTAAACTTATTGAATGTCTGGTCTCTATATTTAATTTTGTGTGACCTTTTCTGCCTGATTGATGGCCTCATCTGTGTAGCTCAAGCTTAGTTAAACCCAATTATGTTACCATCAGGGTTATTTTCTTTTTATGTTAGATTATCTGGTCATTTTAACACTTTGAGTGCCATTGACATATTTTGCCTTCAAAGTGTTTTTTTTTTCTGCAGCGGGTCACCGATCATGGTCATAGTACAAAATATTCTGTGGGTCTTGAAAGATGACTCAAAATGGACAAAAACACTGGCACAAGGCACTTTCTGTTTCATACAACGGCTGACACTCAAAGAGTTAAAAACAAATTAATTCCAGCTACCATTACACTGGTGTACAGGCTGCAACTTTTGCACATATATATGGCACAAATCACTTTGCAAAGGTATTTTTCATACCTTTGTTGTATTTAATTATTTTATTGACCTTTATTTTTTAACTTGCTTCCAGTTTTTATTCCTGTTGGTTTTCAATCTTTTGTTAATTTTGGTCTTATTCTAATTTGAAGACTGCAGCACTTTTATTACGTTACTGTTTTTAATGTTGTATTGTCATATTGTTTACTGTTTTAGTTTATTGTACTGGAACATGTGTCTGTTTTTATTGTGTTTACCTTCAGGTATTAAAAAAAATAACCTGACCTGAACCTGTCTGGATCCCCAGAATAGTTTATCCAACTTTTCTCACCTTTATGTTTACCTTCAGCCTATTTTTTTTTGCCAAATACAAAGAGACTGTTGGTGAGAAAACTGTTAAAACTGTTATTGATGAGGATCTGAGGCAACACAGGATGCCACCTGTCACACAGAGCTGGTCATTCCTGGTACATCAATGAAGGAAGACATTGTGCTTAATTAAAAATCATCCTCGACTGGATAATTATTCATCATACGATCGGTTGCCTCTGCTCATCTTTTCGGCTTATAAATTTCTAATTGCTGTGTCTGGTTTGACTTGAGAAAACTATATTCACTGAACAGTGGCATTGCCAACTCAGTATAAATGGTTGAACTATGATAGTGTTGTACTTAAAGAACTCTTGCTTAACAGCACTGTCCACTGCACATTTGTTAGTTCTATAACAGAAGATGGAAAGAAAAGGTTTGTGGGTCGGGTTTAATGGTGGTACAATGCAAATTATTTGGAGCTTACCAAGATAAAATAACAACTTAGATTTAGATGTGTTAGATTCTAGTAAATTTCCGACTTTATTCTCATAAATGACTTTAATCTCGTAAATAAAGATGTTAATTTCGTAAATTTCCAACTTAATTCAGGTAAATAATCACGTTAATCTCATAAATAATTACTTTAATCTCGTAAACTGTGACTTCATTCTCGAAGTCTGATTTTTTTCTCTCATTGTAGCCCTAATACATCCGTCGTAGTTAGATAACTTATCTTGTTTCGAGTTAATTTATTATTTTAGATGTTCAACTTTACACTACCATCTTAAATGAAGAAATCTTGTTAAGTGAAATTATCTTGCTGCATGGACAGAATTTCACTTGGTTTGAGGACCTTTTTCCTCAGATTTATTGTTTTTATATTGTTTTTTGACACCTCTTTTTTGCAGCGGTAGTGCCAACAAGGCTCTCAGGTGTTTCTGATAGCTTGTTAGTCACTGCAGGGGAAAAGAAGATGAAAGAAGGCTGAGCTGAACCCAGACAGAGGAGGACACCAGTGTCCTGAAGTCCACTCCCAGCAGGAGGCGAGTGCTAACAGGAAGGATGCATATTCTGTCTGCGTCAGCACTGTGGGTGGTCTACAACTCATGGGCGAGACTGGAAACGGTGATCAGCAGGCATGTGCTGCATGTCTATATAAGAAACTTTAGCCAGGTTTTAAACCAGAACAGAGTTAGCAACACAGGGGGAAGGTGAAATGTGCCGGAAGAGCAGTTTAGTGGCTATAATGCACAGAGAAAATGGATCAGGAGCGTAATGACAAAAAATGAGAGAACTTAGGAATGGTAACAAATGAAAGAACAAAGGGTAGAGTCTAGCATGACAGAAAAAAAGATAAAAGTGTACTGTAGTAAAGAGATGAAATTCACAAAGGGAAAATGAGAAAAAGGATGAGAAGAGTGGAAAAGAGAAAAGTGGGGTGAACAATCGCTATCCATCTCAGTTCCTGTCCAGCTGCTTAGCAGGGACTGCAGTGCCTAAAACACACACACACACACACACACACACACACACACACACACACCCAAAGCCTATTCTGCTGATGGCTGACACAGATACTGCAATGCAGAGAGAAATGAAGGGAGGGAGTGAGGAAGGGAGGGGGCAAGCGAACAAGCCAGCAGGGAGGGAGAAGCAATGAGAGGAGGGGAGGTGAGAGACAGAGAGGAAGAGAAGAAGAAGAGGAGGGTGAGTGAGGAGGTGAAAAGAGGAGAGAAAGAGTCCAGAATGGACAGAGAGTGGCTGGATGTGAGGAGGGAGGCGACAAAGGTAGAGTGATGGGATGCTGGCATGGTGCAAATGTGTGCTCCATTCATTCAAAGTTTTTCCTTTGGCTGAAATAAATACAGCTTCAGAGTGTTATTTTACTATTTAAGCGGAACTGCATGATGTTTTTATCTTTACATTATCAATTAACGTAAAAAAGATCTTAGCTTAAACCGAGCTTCATCAGTGGCACTGCAATGTGAGGATTAGCTGAGGTTAGCATAAACACTGAAGGGAGGTAGAGCAGTTAGCCTGGCTCTGTCAGATTATATCTTTTTTATTTAATCTGTGCAAAACAAAATGTGAAAATAATTTAATTGCAAAGGTCACTTCAGGTTGAGTTAATTAGTGTACAGGTGCCACCATACTCTTCATTCACTCTTCATTGGACCACATTCTGATGGTCCATCCATCCATTATCTACCACTTATCCTCATAGGGTCGCGGGGGGGCTGGAGCCTGTCCCAGCTGTCTTAGGGTGAAAGGCAGGGTACACCCTGGACAAGTCTCCAGTTCGTCACAGGACACATAGAGACAGACAACCACTCACACTCACATTCACACCTACGGTCAATTTAAATTAGACAATTAACCTAATCCCCATGCATGTTTTTGGATGGTGGGAGGAAGCTGGAGTACCAGAGAGAACCCACACAGACATGAGGAGAACATGCAAACTGCACACAGAAAGGCCCCGGGCTGGAACCCGGAACCTTCTTGCTGTGAGGCGACAGTGCTAACCACTACACCGCCCCATTCTGATGGTCAAACCTGCAAAATCAAATCCAATCAATTGCAACAAACTGTTCCAGTCCTTAAAATATCACTTCCAACCTGTTAAGTCTCTCCTTAATTCTTTGAGCAGCACTAGCATATTTCAACATCATTTAAAATCCGACGCGTGAGTGTGTTGACGTAATAATGCATCAAAGTGTTTTTTCAGCAGTGAGTTGCTGATCACAGTCTCCAGCAGCCTGTGAGTAATGTTGGGGTTTCTGGGAGATGTAGTCACAGCATAAAGAGACAGTACATGCCGCAGAGAGAAGTGGAGACGATCGCAATTAAAGAGCAAAACAGAAAGTGGCGTTTTTCGTGGGAGTAACCTCTACTCTACTTCGTTGAGAAACCACAGTGTGTTTGGCAGCTTGGAAGG
Source organism: Synanceia verrucosa (assembly GCA_029721515.1). Taxonomy (NCBI): domain Eukaryota; kingdom Metazoa; phylum Chordata; class Actinopteri; order Perciformes; family Synanceiidae; genus Synanceia; species Synanceia verrucosa. The sequence goes on along the minus strand of CM056560.1, from coordinate 4,346,974 downwards.
CAACACATAGGCTAACTGACATACAGTGAACCCTTTGTAAAACCTGCATTTGTATTTAATTGCTTGCTGATCTTAACTCCATACAACTTATTTAAGAAGGCAAGAAACCAAGGCTGTGAAAGAACAATTCATGTCCATCCAACCAGATGGTGGAGTTTGTCACTAGCGAGCTGAGAGGAATAAAACCCTCAGAAAACACAAGGACACAGCACTTAGAAAAACCATGTTATGTCTAGTTTTTCTCTTTTTGTCTCCTCTTCCGCCTCTCACCGTCTCAGTCTGTCCTCTCTCTTTGGCTTCCTGTCGCTCTGTCACTCCTTCACATACACACAATCACACATTTCTTTCCAGGACATGGGATGATTCACAGCTGATGCAAGTCAGGGTATTTTGTTGAATGTCCTTTCTATCTCAGTGTCCATTCTTCTCTCCCTCCCTCTGCCTCCCTCTCGTTTTCCTTTCTTTCTGTCTTCAATAAACGGAGCTATCAGCCCTCTATAGCTGCTGCAACATGAACAATCTGACGATGGAGCAGAGTACAGCAGTTTACACTGCTCCCACCACACAGACTGTTTAAGGGGTGTTGCTCTTTACGAAGGCGTGGTTGTGAAGCTTGGAAATGGAGAAACGTGTGTGTGTGTTTTCAGTGTGTGTGTGTGTGTGTTCAGTGTGTGTAGGATTGATCTCCAGTCTCATCGGGAATGTTTTTACATTAATCCAGGAGTGTGATTGATGCATTCCTTTATCTATTATCAACACTAGTGTGTGTGCGCTTAAGTGTCTTCAAGGGTATTGCCACTGCACTGCCATTGTTCGCCTATATGTGTGTATGTGACTAAAAAATGTGTGTCTCATGGAGATTTATGAGCTGCAATATTCTCGGGACAGCAGAAAAAGATAAAATTCTCCCAAACTGCATAAGAGACACAACAATAACCAACTTGGAAAGCTACAATAAACATTTAGAGACTCGACAGATAGGGCATTTTATCTCCTTCAAAACACAGAATTTGTCCTTTTGGTTTTATTGTGGAATGGAGCCTCCATGCAGCCTTACAGGAAGTTAAATATTCAGCTCAGACCTATAAGCAGTGAAAACACTTTTACTTTCAGACTGAAAGGGAAATTGGACTGGAGCAGAAGCAAAATAAAAGATGGGAAAAGTGAAAGAAATTCAAGGAAAAGGTTGTTTCAATGACAATTGACTTCTTGGGGTTAACATGGACGTATTATGAGACAATGCACCCTGTGTACAGACATGTAAAAGTGTGTCTGTGTGTCTCCTTATAGTCACTTTGTATCTGAGCATGGATTTATTTAACAATAAAACTCCTTTATAATTCTTTTATTTCTCTTTTTTGTCATTGTCATGTGTATCTGCAAATGTGTCATCCTTAGATACATGTATGCAAATCAACTGTTGTATTCCTACAAATCCTTTGCACATGTTGCTAGTGTTACACCCAATATAAGAAATACATAAAAACTAATGCATAATAACCTGCAATAATTGTACACACAACCCAGAAGCAGAAATTGCAACATCAGGTCTGTCTATCACATAGTACTCTGTCGTCCTTGGACTTGTATGCTATTACATGACATCTAATCAATATTTTGGAAGCAGACTATCATTTACATGCCACATGTGAATGTGTGACTTCCAGCTTCCTGGATAAAAGAGAATATGCTAATAGTGGTCAGATACAGTTTACAATGACCATAACGTTTTAGAAATCAAGCAAGACAGAGGGGAAGAAAGGTGTATGGAAATGTTCAAGTGATGTTGAAGCAATTTTTTGCTTACTGTCAATTCACATCAAGCTGAAAGGTTGTTACCATGAGCAGAGTTATTTCTACATCCAGCACAGTCTTCTCATTTCCTCCTTTCTGTATGTTTGATAGTGATTAAATAAATACACTCAAAAAAGACAAACTTGGTGTCTGCTACATTAATATAAGTGTAATCCGTGTCAAATTTCCTCTGCGTTGTGTTCTGGGTTGTTAATGATGACGGCCAGAAACAGGTTCATGCAACTCTTTTTAATTGTGCTGTGATACACAAACAGATGCACATGAATGAGTGGCGTGAGGACATGTCTGGCTCTCCTCCGGCATTATCAATACAGGCACTGGCTGGAGCTTGCGTGAGTGCGCCTACATTGCGTACATGCGTGAGTGTTCCTACGTGCCTACGTCATGCGCAGTACCTAGTTTGCCAGGACGAGTCACTCACACACACATACTGTACAGGCAGGAGAACACAGTAAATAAATACATTTGAACATGGAGCGCTTCAGTGAAATTCACAAGTATTACTTTGAAACCAGTACATGAGTCTAGCTTCTACCATATATAGTGTGTTTGGTGGTTGAGCATCATTAAGTAATGTTACTTTAGCATGATGTGTAATAACTTAACATTGTGCAAATTAATTTATGTTGATAAAACCTAATGCATTTTGGGTAATATAGTAAATTCCAGAGCAGAAGGTGGCAGTGTTGTGCGAGCCGGGAGTTTTATAAACTTTACTTCAAGAAGTTCAGCACACAGTTCAGATAACCTTCAGACTTCATGACGCAATGCGTGTCATTTCCATTTCTTCTTCCTGTATCTAAAAACACTTTCTACCGTCAACAAAAGACATAATATTCATCTCTTTCACCACACTTGTGAGCTGGTCTGTTTCCTCCTCGCTCCAAAAGTGTGGGGCTGTCTTTCGTTTCGTCATGTTTAAGTAGTTCCTGTACTCAAAAGACCAATATTCCTTGCAAATAGAACATGCGCAGAACACAAATTAATGTTCCTTTTGATGGGGATATCCCGATAGGCGTATACATGACCAAATATTCAGGTTAGAAAAGGAGTAACCCAGGGGTCATATTCCGGTTTTTAAAAACCGGAATATGAGTATATTGCGGGTTGTCAGAAGGGTTATTGGTGTTAACATGGCCGTGCGCAACCGGGTTATTGCTAATATTCCGGTCAAAAAAGGGTTATTGCCTGCATGTAAATATAGTCAGTGTTGGTTGTGGAAGATGATGTTGTCTGTTCTATAATTTTGAACAACTGATTTCATCACCGAATGTTTTCTTTGTAGGCTCAGTAATCATAGCAGGATTAGCATTTAACCATAGCAGCATTAGTTGTTATGGTTAGTTACTGTACTTAGCATTTGCATGACTTGCTAAACGAGTGTATTATAACTGGGTAGAAATAACTTACCAATTTTTTTTTGTATTCACCCAACAAACCATTATTATGTAGTATTTACCCTTTGTATTTAAGCAATAGTAACACCAACACCTTATGTTGACCCAAAATATTTACATTTATGTCACTCAATAAAACAATTTCTTGATAAATTAGTGTATTATAATTGGGTGGAAATACTTTCCATATTTTTATGTTCACCCAACAAATGACTATGTTGAGTCAGGCATTTTTTTTAAAAAAAAAATAAGTAAAATATATTTTTTAAGAAAACACTGCATTTCCGTGCCCAACGGTCCCTACAACAACATTTGGATCTTACAGGGTTAAAACAGCAGCCATGAACATCCACACAAACTCATCCCTTTAACACGTTGGCTGGGTCAAGGAGGTAGCAATTAGCAATTTCACACACCATCACCTTAATTAGAAAGGAGAACAGGGCACAGACAAAAGAACACAAACACAGTGTCGCCCTCATACAGACAGACAAATGCATAAAACACAGACCCTCATACAGAGATGATGAATAGGAAACACTGAAGGGATAAAAGAAAGTGTCAAAAACATGGCAGAGAAAGTAGAACAAATCGGGGTGATGGAAGAAAGAGGGGAGGTGTGAGCTATAAAAAAAGAAAAGGTTGCCCACACCACACACAGGAAGTCACAAAGCTTTCCCAGATGCTAATGAGGGTCCATGTTAATTGAGGGTAGTAATTAATCCATCCTGCTGTGAAATAATCCCATTTGAGCCTCTGTGTCACTCTGTTATAATATTAGCCTCACAGCCACACACCCACACACACTGTAGAGAATATACAGTAGTGACTTGCAGCTACAACAATACATGATTAATTCAAGATGCAGCTATTAGTGACCAACACATACATGAGCTGACACAGGCTACATTTAGTAACTAACAAATTTGATTCAAGGATTCAAGTTTCAATGTGTTTATTATCATATGAAAAGTAAGGAAACATGTTTCTCTGTACAATGAAATACTTCCTTTGCTATTCACAATGAATACCGAGCAGTAAAGTGCAAAATATAGATAAAAAGATAAAAAATAGATAAATAAAAGGGCAGCTTAAAGACAAATAAGGCAGCAATGTGATTAAAAAAGACAATATATACAGTAAAAATATACAGGCTGTACAAAGAGGTAATGCAATGTGCAATATTGGGCATGTGCATTTGAGCTGGTATGTGCAATATTAAGCAGACAAAGAAAGTGCACCACATCTGTTTCTCTGCAGGGACAAGCTGATCTATGGCACAGCTGCGAACCATATAGTTACTGCTGGCATCAGAAATTGAACATATAAAAACCAGTCACGACCGGCCAACATACTTATTACTTATTTTACATCCCAGGTATACTTACTTTAACCCAAACCATGTTTCCTTAAAGGGACACTGTGTACGTTTTTCAGTATTTTATTGCATCAAATCAACGTCTTCATTCATAAACAGATCCTCTGGGTGAAGAATCAGTCATCTGTCTTTACATAGAGAGGGTCGCTCATACGGAGACTTCCATGTCTTTCCGGTCTATAAAAAACTACGAACTGCCGAGAGGGACATAAAGCACTACCTGCTAGTATCCATAGGACAAAACGCGTTTTCGCGATTAAAGTTTGGAGATGACAGTCTTACTTACCCGGCACAAAACTAAAACCTGCACTGCACTTTTGGTCGTAATGCTTATAAAGACTATACTTATGCTGTGCCAAAGGAGAAAGAATCCTCATTGGCAAAAAAGTGTAAAAGGGCCATAAAATGACCAGAGCTCTGAGCCAGGGATCCGCGGTGAATGGCCACTAGGGAGCACCCCATGCTCAGCCACGGCCCACCGGGGTCCTCCGGTGGAGGGCTGTGGAGGGCCGGGGTAAAATCACCGGAGCTCTGGGCCGGGTGCTGGGGATCTGCGGTGATCGTGGCCGCCGAGGAGTCGACCCATTCTGCTTACCATAGTTCCAACCATGTTGCAATGCATGCAAAATCAAATTTAACCACTAGATGGAACAAAAAAATGACACAGTATACGTATAATCCTAACCAAGAACTTTGCCTAAACTTAACAATGCAGTTTTGTTGCAGAGATAAGCCAATATTTAGTTTATTTTGAAAACACTATGCATGTAACAAGCCTAAATTGACACACGTCCAAAGTTGACACTTCTTTCCTCATATATTTCTGTTTTCACGTGTGTGAACATCCTGCTTATGTATATTTGTGTTTGCAAACTCGCCCCAAATTTCCCCTCAAGGGGAAAGTATTTCGTACTTAACTGAATCGAGCTGCGACGGGGCTGCTTTCATCCCTGATATTGGTGCCATATGCTCATGAATGCAAGCTTTTTAATACTGAGAATGCTAACCACTTCTCTATGCAAAGAGAGGTCCTTTGAGAAAAAAATGGCATCTTCTGTTAGTGTTTTCATCAGAATGAGCACCAATGACATACCAAGTAAAATAGAGTGTGGATATAGTGATATATTAATTCATTTCAAGGTGCTTAATGATGTTGTTGGTTGAAAATTGCAGGAGGCTTTCAAGTGTATGTAAGGAATGTAATATTAATATGAACTAGAAAAGCACTCAGGAAGCGCAGACCTCTGCCAAGGCAACAGCAGGGGTAACTTTTTTATTTAAAGTTACCCCCGCAGCCAAGGAGGTTATGTTTTCACCGGTGCTTGTTTGTTGGCTTGTTGGTTTGTCGGTTTGCAAAGTAACTCAAAAAGTTATGAAAGATTTTTGACGAAATTTTCAGGATTGGCCGGAAGTGGCCTAACTTAAAACGGATTAAGTTTTGGTGGTGCCATTGAATTCGGATCCGATCCGAGTTGTTGGCACGTCTCTGGCAACACATTTCAGGCAGTTTTTCCATGTAGAGTTACCATTGATCATGCTGCTGAGTTAATGCAGATTAATCATGTTAATACGCTAAATTTAACAGCACTAATATTGACACATATACAGTATATTTACTGTATAAAGTCTTTTTAATAACAATGGAACAATGGAACAACATTCAAAAAAGGTTGATTTATGTAATTTCAGAGGACTGTTTTCAGTCAACTCTTGCATCCTGTTATCGATGTCAGACTGTTTTTTTTTTTGGTTTTTTTGGCAGCGGTCTCCCACAGCCTGTGAGTAATGTTGGGGCTTCTGGGAGATGTAGTTGGAGCATAAAAAGACGGTATAGGCTACAGAGATCAAAGCAGGAAGTGGAGATAATTGAGATCAGAGAGCAAAATGGACAGATTCTGGACAAAAAGTGTCCTCTACTCTACTCCAGATAAAACAAGAATGGAATAAGGTAAAAAGAAACATTTTTTTCATGATGAAATACAGAGTATCTTCTTTCATTAGAGCTATTCAGTGTTTACAGAGACATAGTACAAAATACTCTTATTCTTGATATTCTTGAAATATGACTCAAAATGGGCAAAAAACGCTGGCACAAGACACTTTGTTTGAAAAAAAAACAAAAAAACAAAAAAAACAATGGCCGGCACTCATTGAGTTAAGGTCACCAAGTGCTGATGTTGAGCTTGTCTCCACTAATATCAAACAGTCCTTGAAACCACGTGGTCATGGTGATAAAAAAGTCCTTTTGTACATCTCCCTATTTTGGATGGCAGCTATTGTTAGAAATTGACTAGAAAAGTTAGATTTATTAGATATCAAGCCTGTTAGTCACGAGAACCCTTCATGAAGAGAGCTGCTACTAGGATGTGAAACTTCCTGAGTTTCACTGTGTTCTTGTAACATGTTAATTCACTAGGAGGTCCCACAACATCTCGGCACATATCAGACTTTTGTAAAAGTTAAACCAACACTGATTCTTTCCAACACCAAATCAGTAAATTGTGTAATTGGCAAAACATCTCCACTGTATATCTTTAATATTGTTGTGATACATTGTGTTTCAGAGCTGGTTATACTGTGCTGTTGTTTGAGACCGGTTGGGATGCTCTGAGCAAAATGCTAAACACCTACAGTAGAATTTAATTGGCTACCAGTGTGACAAAAATAACTGCCTGAAACTGTCTCAGACGGCACAAAAAAAAATCCAGAGAAAATCCTGTGAGAGTCACTAATGATGCACTTTGTCAAAGTTTTCAAAAACTTTCCTATGACAATGTAATAACTTCATGTCACAATTCATTTAAAGCCAGAGGATTCGCTGCATATTAAGAAGAGTAGAACGCAGCGAGAAGTGCTGCTAACAAGGGCACTTGTGTAGAGACACGGCAGTGCAATTTTTAATAGCGCATCAAATCTTTTTTTTTTCTCAAGCTTAATAAATTACAACTGAATAATGAGATAGAATAAAATAAACAGGACCGGGATTATGAATAACCAAAACTGTAATTCGTTTTAGCAACGCACTTGACCCTCTTCTGCCTTGAATATATTTCTTACATACAGTATGCCTCAGGCTTCAAGCACACCTGCATGTCATTACTTCACTTAGTGTTTCCTCTCTGGGAAACCACAAATATCTCTGCAACTCATCACTGTATTTCCCAACCAAAACTCCCAGATAGTTAACACAACTGTTTGGTTTGAGGCTGTCAGCTGACATGATCACTATGGAAACTTTATGAAAGTCAAAATTGTACTTTTACCAACAAATCAACGATTGTTGCAAATGCTGTTTTCTTCACAGCTTATCAGTTAAGAGAAGGCTGACAGAGATACCAGGATAGAAGAGACAGTTATTATGTACAGGATATATATTTGCTTCAGCCAGACACGTATCAAGGTCCATGTAAATTGAAGCTCCATATTAATCAGTCAAGTGTCATTATGTCAAAACATTAACAGACATACTGTACACCTACACATGGAGATTGACTTCACTGCCTGCCAATGAGGTCTTGAGAAAATTTGGTAGTGCAATAGTGCAGCCATGTCTGAAAACTCAAAATGCAACATGTCAGTTAATGTGTCAGAGTACTGGAGAAAATCTTAAATATGCACGTTGTGTTTAGTGTTGGTTGCTTTGCTCCCTCACTCAGTAGGGTTGTGCAAATTGTAACTGTCCGTAAAAGCTTTTACAACACTGCAAACAATATTTGCCCAACTGTTGATACAAGATATTCTATCACTTTAAAAAAAAAAAAAAAAAAAACTTGTTTATTGTTATAGAAACATAAGTCCCTTATGTGAAGAGTTAGGTATTGGAGGTATCTTGTATGCAAAGTTTACATTTTGGCTTTTTACTCATGCTTGTAATGTCAGTAAAAGACAATCATATTGGGAAATTAATATATATTATTATATTATCAAAGCTACAGTCTGTCATTCTGTTCAGAGGCACTTTTTGTTCTACTGGGTGAAATGTTCCTTCCGTCCTGAGAGCAGTTAATACATTATGTGTAAAGAAAAAGGGAGGAAATGATTCAGACCTCTGTGGCAGCTGCAGGACTGTAAAAACTCAATCCCTGCAATTCGGTGGATGAAAAACACTGATGACTAAATACTTTACTCCATATATGCAAAGGAAGCAGCTCTTTAAGGAACTCAATTCAGACACAATGTACAAAAAACAAATGTCTTTTTTGATTGGAAAATAATAAAAAAAAAAAATGGATAGGAATCTACTTAATTTTATTTTATGGTCCAAATTAAAAACAGCTGACATGCAGCTGAACTACTGGACTGTACCTCCAGTACAAAGCAGACCTTCTACTTTTTTAAAGCGAGGTACTTTGGGGACACGCTTTTTCAATTTATTTACGTACATTCAGTTTCCTCTGTTCTTCCTCTTTCTTTTATTATCTCTGTACTCTCGTGTTCCCACATAAACCCGACTTCTTTTGAGTTTAATTAGAATTGACCGAGATGTTTCCCATCTCATAATGCTTTTAAAAGCCCTTAACAGTCGCATGTGTACAAAGCACGCACAGCCCTCACACTCACCAGTGAGGATTCATTCTGCATGATGCACTCTCCAGTCTGCTGTCAACATCTATAGGACTTCCACAAGTTAGTTACACAATGTATGCATTAAATTGATCACTGCACGCATGTCAGCACTTATCTTACCAAGCAGAATAAGCTGAAAACAACGTATACACACAATATGCAACTATCACACACACACACACTTTAAAGGGCATTACCATTAAAATGTACAGATACACACTATGAGAGGCACATTGATCATGAGCTAGAATGGAATTTGTTAAATTAGCAGGGAGGGCCATTCATATTTAAATATGGCTTCATCAACACCGATATTTCATTGTTGCATGTGTCGTAATATGTTCAGGTGTCTGCAAGAACATGTTCAATCACATTGGAGACAGAGTCACACACACAAACACACTAATATAAATAATTCACGATCATGCATTTTCATATTGTGAAGCCTGTGCGTGTATTCTGTCTGTGTCAAAACTGTACTTGTCGCTCTCAATCTCCTTCTCTAACTATAGACAATCAATAATACAGTAACCACTCACTGCTTGGCACACACACACACACACACACACTATCTGCATCATCTTCTCTCTGACAACTCAATGTTCTTCTTAAACTTTTCTTCTCAAACCTTTCCTCTGACCTCATTCTTTTGGTCTTCAGCTGACTTATTAACTGAAATTCAAGCTCTGACTACAACACTGACATAATCATCACATTCATCCTTTCCAAGGTGATATGTTGGACCAGAAACATTAGTATTAATTTAGAAATGTGTCTCTGGCCACCTGACAAATGTAAATCAAATTTTCACTATCTTTGGTCTCTACCAGGTACTATGGCTATGTTCAGACTGCAGCCTGAAGTGACCCAAATGCGATTTTTTTGCCCGTATGCGACCTGTATCTGATCTTTTAATTACAGTCTGAATGACACAGATCTGATTTTTTCAAATGCGACCCAGGCCACTTGGATATGTGGTCCTAAAACCGATACATATCTGATCTTTTGACATGCGACTTCAGTCTGAACAGTCAGGTCGCATTCATCCGACCTACACGTCATCAACAAGCGACAAACATCACTATTCTGCACTGAAGTAGGCGGAAGCAGGAAGAAAACAACAACCATGGTGGACGATAATGCCGAGACTAGTCAATGGAGGAAAAGCGAGGTTTCTGAGTGAATTCATATTTGGGGGATAGCTCTATTCAGGCCAAACTGGAGGGGTCTTATCAGAACCGGGCAGTTTACTTCCGTAAATACTGAGCACGCTCGCTAGGTGTGACATCGCTGTGTCCTCCAATGCGCATGCGGGATACTTTTGGGGGCGTTTAAATTTCACACTGGAGATAACATACAAATTGCATTTAATTGGAAATGTGAACGACCTCGCAAGAAAATTGGATTTCACAAAAAATCCGAATTGAGCATTAAGCCCTGCAGTCTGAAAGTAGCTGTTCCGCTGTGTTCAGCAGACAGTTGCTGACTGTGTCTGCTGTTTGGTGTTGAATGTGTTCAGTGGATTTTAGAGATTTTTTGTTCAAAAATATAAATAAATAAGAGTGCCAAACAGCTTAACAGGACGTCAAATTGGGATGCAGATTCAGACGATAATTGCTTTCACATGGTTGCCTCTTCAAAGAATATACCTCTAATAATTACATCCATTAGCTCAACATTATGTGCCTGTATTGGAACAACATTTGTTGTCAGACTTTAGTTGACAGTGCGAGCAGAGCTCTACATGCTGATATAATTAGCTTCTATCTGCTATAAATTTGTATTTGTATTTATCTTAAAAATGCTTTTCAACCTGTCCCTTCATCACTCATTTGCCTCCTTCTTTGGATGCAAATGTGCCCTTAAAAGGTCTGCAGATGGGCTGTTTGTTGTTATTACTTCCTATAATATAAAAAACACAAGACAAGATTAGAATGGAATATTTTTGATAGCTCAATATTGCAATATGAGAGAGCAGCTCCCCAGTTGACCCATGAGGTTGTTTGTGTCAGTGAATCCATCTCGGATGAGCTGGCAGGTTGACTGACAGATTGTGGTTTAGTGTGAAGTTCTTTGAAAACTGTTCCCCTGTTGTTGTTGTTGTTTACAAAACAATGCTGACTGACTGACAGTGTGGAAATGACTCAGGTATGTAATAGTCTTTCTTTTTCTGTGAAACAACCTTGTTGAAGTGAATTTATTGGCTTTTCTCTGGGATGAATTAAAATCATTTAACTCACACATATGCATACACACAATTCCAGTGGTGCAGTCAAAGTGATACGCAGGTATACACCATATATCCACTAGAAAACATCCTGAATTACCGTATAACCACTATAAATGTGCTAAGATATGTATCAGCATGGATTCTAAGGGTCCATGATTGACAGGAGTCCAGAGAGGCCCTTACTGCCCTTACTACCCTCACTGCAAATGTAGGATAGCATTTCCTCGTGTGTATGTATGTTATGTATGTGTGAATATGCGTGTCTGTATGTATATATGTGTATATGTATATGTTTTTATGATGTAAAGCACTTTGAGCTGCTTTCTTGTTTGAAAAGTGCTATATAAATAAAGTTTGATTGATTGATTGATTGATACTGTTATACAATTATAATACTGACAAAATATAATATGACAATCAGTAATAATGTATCAGTAACACATTTGTTTTGGAAACATCTCTCAACACCCTCCTCCCTCGATTTAGTAAAATGGTTCAGTCCAGCTGCTCCATCAGACAGCCTGCAGAGAGTTAACTTTTCACAGACAGAGTGGAGGAGGAGACGGCAGGATGCCTCAAAAGTCAGGGAGGAAAAAAGAAAAGAAAAAAAAGCTAAAACAGGAGAAAGAAGTGAAGGGTCCACAGTTTGTCACCCAGTTCTTTCATAGATGAGGTGGGTCTGTTGGTGGTTCATGTGATGGAAAGTTCTGGAACATTAGCCTGTTGGCTATTCCTAGCTTTGTCCATAGTTTATAAGCTAGCTCATTTTTCTGTCCATATTAGCTCATATTAGAAATAAGAAAACTCTGGATTTATTCATTCAGTGCTTCCTCTACCAAGTAACTGTCATGTTGTTCATTTCACATATATGGAATTACAGTCAAAAATATTACTAAAACGTATAGTCTGTCTGTTGCTATGATTGGTCATAGCGCTGGCCTATTTCGTGCAGAGGCAGTTTGAACAACAACGGTTGGTCCAAACCACAGGCTTCAACTCTGCCTATGGCCCCAGACTACACATTTGATGTCATAGTCAGGCTTTTCAGGCTACAGTTAATAACCACTGGAAAAGCAAAATGCAGTGTTCTGTGCTGTTGGTAAATACAAACTACAGCCAAGGCTAATGGGATGATGATGCCATTCATTTTGCAGGTATTTGATTATAAAAAGATGATGTAGTATGCAGCTACCTGAGTGGAAAAAAAGCTAAGTGGAATTCAAAACAAGCACCATCTGTAGCAACGAATTAATGATGCCTGCAAAGCTTACTATCCATATGCTGTGCTGCTGTCATAATACATGTCTTTGATTGCTGTTTTTGATCCTGACATGCTTTCTTGGATACAAATAAACATAGTATTCAGCTTTCAAACACAGATTGGCAATAATTGTATAGTACAGTCATACAACAGTAGCAGCTTGCTGGCTTCTGTTGAGTAGAAACGAGTATCCATATGTGAAACTTAATGCTGCTGCTATTGTGATTTGGTTTGAAGTGATGGAGCACATGAGAGTTTGAGTGGAGAAGAGAAGAACAGATATAAAAAACTAGAGTCGTGCAACATTACGATGTACCCTATATCTTAATTTTATCGTAATTATCGTAATTTTAACATGTAGCTACTGGGTTAGCTCTGTTGCTACACTAACGTTAACGTTACTCCGGTTGTGGTTTAGATACCCCATGTAAAACAGCTAAACTTTGGAATGATTGCTCGATAAAGATTTATCAGTAGAGCGCAAACATAGCCAGACTTACGGTCGCTCCCAAATAGTAAATATTCAGAAAGAAATACTATATCGTACATACATATATTGTTAACGTGATATAAAAATTGCTGTATCGGGATATGCAATTTTGTCCATATCGCACAGCTCTACAAACAACACAGAGTGTGATAGAGTGAGTGCATCTGTCAGCACACAGCACTATGTTAGAGCTCTATGGCAAATGATAGAAATGATGGAGAGAATGACAGTGAAAGGCAAGAGGTCGAGGAGAGGCAGGGCAGGTGTGTTCACTGAGAGACAGAAGGAAAAAGAGGAACGACGAGGAGGGAAGAGCAGTTAGAACATAGGCGAATTAAATGACTTGGTTGGAGAGGTGAAGACGGAGGTGGCACTCATGCTTGCAGCTGAATGCAACAAAGAGATTACAAAAGGAGAGAGGCAGAGGGGAAATGTAGAGAAAAAAGAAGCATAGAAAAACACATGGGTTTCACCTATATGCTATAAGTGAGCAGTGGTTGCTAGTGGAGAAAGGGTGAAGAGGATTCTGCTTTTTATGTGTATCATAAAAATAGAAAAGTTAGAATTAACTGTGAAAAAATTGTATGCTGGTATTACAGTAAAGCAAGCATCTGCAAAAAGGCAATAAAAAGGCTAATCTGCTCCTCGAGCAAGTCATCAAGATAACCTCCACCTGGATTTGAGATTAATGTTGTGAGAAATACATGACCTGTGACATACTTTAAAATGAGCAGAGACAATTATGCTTCAACGGAGAGCTTAGAAACGACTCTATAGACTCTATAGAGAGATAAAATGGGAAAAAGGGTTAGTGTTAGAGTTAGTGTGCCCTTATCAGTGGAGGTGATGTCAGAATCAGGAGCTATAGAGGCATTTCACTGTAATGCAGCTACTTTTTTCAGATCATTATCTATAGAGAAAAGGTAGAGAAAAGTGGACTAAAGGTTTTAGTCTTGATATACAAATGAAAGTTGCAAGGATACAATGGTGGTGCTCAAATGCATTTGTCATGTTCTGTCTGTCTGTTTGGTTAAGTTATCCATTTTTGTCCCATGCCTGCATGCTGTGCTGTCACTTCCTGGTTTTATTTTGTAGTAATGTTGTCTCTCTCTTGTTTCAGGTCATTTTGCTTCCTGTGTCCACATGGTTGTGATTGTCTGCCCCACCCTTATTGTTTCCAGCTGTTTCCACATGTTGAAATAGTCTTGTGTCTCCCAGTCCTTTGGGAGTTCATCTTGTTCCCGTCCTTGCCGTACCAGCCTGTTGTTTATGTCGCCAGTTCCTACTGAGCCATTCCACGTAGATAATTGTTTTGTTTTCTTTCCCCTCTTTTTAGCGTCATTGTAAGCAATGTTTTTCTCCATTTCCATAGGTCGAGCTCCTTTTGTTTTTCCTATCATAGATTATCTTCCTTTTCATAGGTCGAGCGTCTTTTGTTTTGCTAGTGTAGATTTATAATCTCCCTCTCCATAGGTTGAACTTCCTTACTTTGTTTTCTAGTATAGTCTATTATCTCCCTTTTCATAGGTTGAGCTCCTTTTGTTTTCTACTATAGTTTATTATCTCCCTTTTCATAGGTCGAGCTACTTTTATTTTCTAGCATAGTTTATTTTATCCCTTTTCATAAGTCAAGCTTCTTTTGTTTTGCTCGTTAGATTTATAATCTACCTCTCCATAGGTTGAGCTTCCTTACTTTGTTTTCTAGTGTAGATTTATTCCTCCCTCTTTCAGGTGAGCGCCTTTAGTTTTAGCGGTAGTTTTTTTTCCCCTCTTTAGCTGCATTTTTGTTTCTAACTTTAGGTTTTGTTGTTTCTCCGTTCCTAGGTGAGTCTTGTTTTCGCAAAGTAGTCAGGTGGCTGGGTGGTCTTCCACCTGCCTCAGGGAGCACGTGGATCAATCCCCGTTTGCCATCCACAATTGAATCTGTGCAATGAAGACTGTGAACTGAGGTGTACTGTGACCGAGTGATGATGGGATGAATTAACGGCAGTCCTGCCGTAGAAAGCCTACCTCCTATTTAAAGTTTGATGCTAGTATTGATGGCGGTGGTTGTTTATGTGTGATATCTGTGTTTATTTTTGTTTCATTGATTTGTCTTATAGAGCAGTGATAGGATATGTACTGTACATTCTTAGAGAACTGGAGTTACATCCAGGTAACTTCTATTCACTTTGTCTCATTAGAGAAAGTATATTTTCCCTAGCTCTGGTTACGTGAGATGCTTTCCATATGGATTTATAGAGTGACTGTCCTTTGGGATGAGTGTCAGCTGCACCCTTTACCCTTGGAAGGAAGGATGGATGACTGCACGTCTATCTGCAGAGGGTGAATTTTCTGGGTGAATAGGCAGACATTAAAATAATATGTAATCCACATTAAACTAAAAATCTCACATCAACAACACAATATGTTGTGAAATACAACTGACAGTCATCTTTTCCCACAGGGCCAGCTGCTGTGTTATGGATGTGAACAGCTGCACAGTGGGGCTTTTTATAAAAGGATAGTACAGAATACATTCTGTGTGCACATGTCACATTTTATACACTATGGAGGACATATGTAAGGATACAGTGCATAAAAATGACTGTGTTTTAAACAGAGGTATTATGTTTGCTATCACTGTCAAACACTGACTCCAGTCATTTCGCACCAGACAGTTATCAAGGCGGGGCAGGCAATCAAAGCTGGTAGGAAGTGAAGTGATCCGAAACGAGACAAGGGGTGCATAAGAAAAAAAAAGTGACACAAAACAAAAACAGAAGTGCAGAAACAAAGAAAAACATAACCTCAGAAGCAGAGCAGATTATGACAAACTGTTGATTTATGTTTAAAAACACAGACACACAGGAGAGTAGAAAGATTCATAGACACATCCAAAGCACTCTCAAACAGATGAGTGAGCATGGTGTCATCCATTCCGGTTAAGTATTGTTTAGATGGTTGCTAGCGTTTAATTTTCTCATTCTATTAAGTGTATGGAGGGAGAGAAAAGAACCATTTAACACTAATCCTCACCAAATAATACATTCATTTGTGTGCAGAATGGGAGGATTTAACGCCAGCTCACAACCAAACAAGACTGGAGTGAAATGGATGCCACCGTGTGTGTGTTCCCAACACTCCCAACGGGGATGAAGACTGAGAGGAAAATAAAGTGAATGAATGAAAATGATCCACAATCACTGTTTGTTTGGCAGCACACCTCCTTTCCAATGGAGTTTTAATCGTCATATTTTAAATTATTTGTGGAATATGTGTAATGAGTCCAATGAAAAGGCTCAGTGTGTTTGCACGTTACATTGTGGCAGCCCAGCCGAGTCTCCTAAAAATGAATTCATTTACTCTTTCAGTGCCAAGGACCTATATTTACGTTCTTCAGAATAGAATGCTTGAGTGCCGTAAACATATGTAGGTCTTTGCTTTTTTTTAAGGCAGCAGGGACAAAACAGTGCTCTCACACAGCCTATGAGTAATTCTGGGGCTTCTGGGATTTGTAGTCGGGACATAAAGAGACGGTATACGCCACAGAGATCAAAGCAGGAAGTGGAGACGATCGAGATTAGAGAGCAAAACAAACAGAATCTGGACAAAAAGTGGTGATTTTGGTGAAAGTGTCCTCTACACTACCTCTGATAAAACAAGAATGGAACAAGGTAAAAACAAACATATTTTTTCATGATGAAATAGAGAGTCTCTACTTTCATTTGACACACTATTCAGTGTTTTCAGAGTCATAGTTCAAAGTATTCTGTGGGTCTTGAAATATGACTCAAAATGGGCAAAAACACTGAAACAAGGCACTTTCTTTTTTTAAAAAATGGCTGACACTCAGTGAGTTGAATGCATTGTGAAATTAGTTACAGGGTAAATATATTTTATCTTGGATTGTTTTTGATGTCACAAATTTTATATATATATATATATATATATATATATATATATATATATATATATAATGTTTGTAATGTTAGTTTGGTTATTTGCATATTGTGAGGTCAGGGTGGGGGTGACAGGGTTAAAGCTATAGTCTGTCATTCTGTTCAGAAGCACTTTTTGTTCCACTGAATATATATATATATATATATATATATATATATATATATATATATATAATGGTCCTTCCATCCTGAGAGCAGTCAGTACATTATGTCTTCAGAAAAAAGGAATGAAAAGAACCAGATCTCTGTGGCAGCTGCAAGACTGTAAAATCTCTGACCAATCCCTGCCATTCAGTCCAAATGGAAAGAACCAATTGAATGCCTTCATGTCTCATTTTGGCCACACCCCCCTTGACCATGAAAAAGGTGACTGGTGCTTTAGCTGCAGCCATCTCTATTTTCCACATTTGCACTGCGGCTTGCAATAACGTGTGTGAGATATAAAAATAAATAAAATGTGGACACATCCTCACAGTTTCGCCTTGAGGGAAATTACATTTTTTCACTCTGTTAGTATATTTTTTTTTTCAGTTGCACATTACACACACAAGTTATGAACAAACACATGCACATGCATTAGAGGAGAGGTGTCAGAGTGAGGGGGCTGCCCCTTATCCAGGCGCCTCGAGCAGTTGGGGGTTCGGTGCCTTGCACCTCGGCAGTGCCCAGGAGGAGGAGCTGGCACCTCTCCAGCTACCAGTCCACTCTCCACATTTGGTCAGACCTGGACTTGAACTGGCGACCTACCGATTCCCAGCCCAAGTCACTACAGACTGAGCTACTGCCGCCCCAATTATTTTATTTTCATGAAATATGTCATGTTTGCAAACTTAACTATTTTTGTAGCTTGTATTAGCCGAATGCTAGCATTAGCTTCTCTGTGGGTGTAAGCCAGTCGTGGGTGCTGCTTGTATTGAAGAAGTTATAGGATATGACATTTTGAACATATTTGCACAGCCATAGTCTCCAGTGTCTGCATCATAAAGGTGATAAAATGATGTTGATATGTTGGCTTTGAATGTGACATTTTCCAACTGTGGTGATGTAGCATATCAATTCTCCTCTCCCTGCTGAATCCAACTGTCAGATGTTCAAGTTGGAAGGGGGTGGGGCTTTGGAGGAGGGGGGTGGAGCTTTGAGGCGGTGCCACTTTCAAATCTTGCCAGCTCTCTAACATGACAGACTATAGCCTTAAAAGTCAACGTTCACTTATTTAATTTAAATACTTCTTACCTAAACTAACCTTGTGACGCTGAACAGGATACAGAGAATGACTGGCTGACTAACCGAGTCACTTTGTCGAGTTTTGTTTCGTGCTGTTATTTGACACACATTCCTTCTGAGGGTTTTACACTATTCCACTAATTGACACTCAGAGTCAAGTCCTGAAACATATTTCACACACTAATCTCTCCTGTTGCTCTCAAATATAATGAGGGACAAGTATCATGAAATAACCTCTAATAAAGAGAAGTCCTGCGGAGACATGCAGTAAAAAGGTGATTAAATCCCCTCTCAGGAAACACATGTCCCTGATAGTCTGACATGGAACCCTGCCAAAAGCACTAAAAACTATTAAATGAAATCAGTATGACAAAGGAAGATTCAACATCCGCAGGTAAAATATATCATATATATATATATTTCTACTTCATTTTATTTCTAATCTCATTCCACTGAGATTTCCTCTCTTTCATTCTCCAGACGTAGCAGTTCGACTTGATTGAGCAGCTATATAAGCCATGCAAGGCATACAGTATTCGACAGATAAGATGACTGACGTTGATGGAGTGTCTGCATCCGGTACTCTAACAAACCTGCATTAGAGTGAGGTGCCAATGATAGAAAATGATGGATAGCTCACAGGATGCAGGAGTGACATGGAGGAGGAGATGTGAGGTGAAGTGAGACAGACTCGAGATGGAGATGGAGATGCAGATTTCAGCTGATGGATCAGCTGTCAGAGACAGTTAAAACTTGTAATATTATTTTCCAGCTAATGACTCAAGCATGTTTCTTTGTGCTGTATCATGCTGTCATCCTGTAAAGCTGCCCACATGTTGCCACTGTTTTCCAGAGTGCACTGCCCTCAAAGTTCAAATTATTTAAACTCTTGGTTGCTGCTGGCCTTTCAAAGAGCAACCGATGAGATAACAGCTGCAGTTATCTCATCAGTTCCCAGCACACTTTTTGATGGCATATTACAATGGTTAACGGCAAATTTATTGTCTAAGTTCTTTTAGTTCATCTGGGACAATTTTGACGTGCTGAACCAAAATATCACATTCGTTTTGCTTAATCTGGTCAATTTTTAGAGCTATGGCAACGTTTTTTGTTTTTTGTTTTTTTAAGTTTTTGCTTACCTGTACAGGTATTTTCACTTCATATGATGCAAATGCTTTTTTATTGTTATTATTGAAAACTCTCCACTAATATGTTGACAGCTTTCAGAAACATCTGATGCAACATGAGCATCAAATTGCATTAGTTATTCTCACGTATGGATTATTTTCCTGAGAATCTGGGATCAATGAGAAATGAGCAGGAGGAGAGACTCCATCAGGACACGAAAGAGATCCAGGGACATGATCAATGATTACTGTTGAAGAGAGACGTCCTTATCGCTGGGCATTATCGGGTTTCAAAAAAAAAGTTCTACATTTTGAACAACAGTGACGTAACATGCAATTTACATGTACTTACCTTCATCAGTGTCTGCTATTCAATAAACAGAAATCAATTTTTTAATCAATTGTATAACAATAATAAAGTTTTTTCTGACCTGACAAAGAGAAACGGATGTCATTTTCTGATTCAGTGTGTTGAAAAAATATTTTTAAAAAAAAACAAAAAAACATTTGTATCCCAGTGTTACATCTACGGCAAGAATCTGCATCCTTCCTCACGGTAGGCGAGGAACGCACTTTTAGAGATTCAGTTCCAAAATTAACTGTTTGCCAAACATCTGCAAACAAATATTCTCCAATCAGCTCGTAACATGCAATATACTGTATTACTGCTTAAAAAAAGGACAAATAATATATACATAATTCCTAAACATGCCAGTTTTTGTGCAACTATTTACAAAAATGTAATTCAGGAAAATATGTTGTAATAACATATTTATTTAAACATACATAAGAGTAGTTTTGTTCAAGCCCTGCAGACCAGCATTGTTAGGAGTTTCTGACAAAAAAGATCGCCACAGGGATATTTTTATTGGAATTATGGGATTAGTATTTTCCACTATGGTGCTGCTGGACACCAGACCAGTGATATTTGTGGGCTTTGCATGGGAGTTAAACTATCATCCTTTAATAAAACGTTGTGATATGTATGATAGCAGATGGATTATAATTGGGCTTTGAGTTTGAATTTAAATATTAGTGACTCTTCCAGAGTTTTCACGTTGGCAGACAAAGTTATTCCAACTCACATCAATGAAATGGACTGCTCTTAGTTGGGGTTAATTCATGGAGTTGTGTTACAAATATCACCCACTTCAATAATCAACCACAACTAGGACCATCTTCGGCCTTCACACAACCCTTCAAGTTCAGAGAAGAGGAACACAGCAGCAAAATATTCCTATTGCCAGATGGCAAGTATCTTAATATCCAACAGAGGAAGCAAAGCTGGATTACATTTCAGCCCGAGTGAAAGCTTTGTATGTGGTTTTTTTATTGAAGAGAATTATCTTTAAAGAGATTAACCAGGGAGAAGGGAAAGGAATGTGTCTCTCTCCTCAGTATTGTGACAGAAGAAATAATATCAGGTGTTACTCTGGCTGATGAGATAAATTCTCGTTTCGACTGATTAGAAATTCTGAGAAGTAGTGCTCGAAATAAACAAGGCAGAACAGCTGTTAGGTGGTGCTACTTAAACAAGCTAGAGGCCTGCTGTTCACACATCAAAGTGGATTTATCTCAGGTGAACCCTCCCCCCCTTCTGGCATTAATATGCATCCCATATCCTGAAGATCATTACATCACAGTTAAACTTGACAGGAAATGTATTTGTGGCACACAGAGTGTTTCTTCACTTTCTTTACCTGAGAGGCAATAATGAGGATGTGTGAGTACGAACTAAGAAGCATGAAGGTATTGTGTGTAGAAAAACTTCTTGATGAAATACGGTCACATCAACTCAAACCTGATTCTGGAAAGTTCTTCATGATTTAAAATGATTCTTTTACTTATACCCTCTGTTTCTGGAATCTGATCTGTTCAGATTTTAAAATAGAAAGTTTGAGTGCATCTTTCCCTTTTTTGGCAGGAGGGACAAAAGAGTGCTCTCACACAGGCTGTGAGTAATGTTGGGGCCTCTGGGATTTGTAGTCCGGACAAAAAGAGATATACACCACAGAGATCAAAGCAGGAAGTGGAGATGATCGAGACTAGAGCAGTGAGCAGCAGACCAGAGCAAAACAAGAATGGAACAAGGTAAAAACAAAAAATTTTTTCATGATGAAATAGAGAGACTCTTCTTTCATATGAGCTATTCAGTGTTTTCAGAGTCATTGTACAAAATATTCTGTACATCATGAAAGATGACTCAAAATGGGAAAAATTGCTGGCACAAGGCAATTTTGTTCATGAATTTGAGACTAAAGCCTTGTTCACACTATGCGAGTTTTGGGGCGTTCACACTACACGACTCTCCAACAACGTGTACTGTGGTCCAGTCAGCTGACTCTCACTAATTCCTGGTCAAATGAGCCGCTCATTGTTTTCTACATGCGATCATTTGTGCACTAGAAAAGGACGAGCGGCTCATTTGACCAGGAATTAGTGAGAGTCAGCTGACTGGATCATAGTCAACGAGCGCGCTTTTCATTGCAAACATGGACATGGGGCAGAATGCAGCCCTCCAGGTTGTTTGTGCGCTGCCATGTAGCTGCCGCTGCTCGTATTCACTTCCGCATTTCGTAGCAACCATGTCTGCTCTCACTGGCTGTAGCTCTTTTTCCATCAGCGTGACTCCACTGGATATTTAGCAGGCTAGATGTTCAGTTTTCGTCGCCGACTCAGAGTCAGGACGTCTGCGAACGCCTGACATGGAGTCTTTGAGGTGTTCACACCTCACGACGCAGACTATTGTCTCACCCCAATTTGGGGGAGTGGAGCAAAAAAACAGTTGCAGACCAGCCAATTGGGCTGAAATTGTGTAGTGTGAACAAGGCATTGTATAATTTGCCACTAGCTTAATAGTGAATCTTCAGAGGTCTTAATAGTGAATCTTCAGAGGTGGGCTGGATGATCTTCAACCATTTACCAGTCAATATACATTCCTACACTCACTGATGGTCCGAAAGAACAAGATCACAGATACAAATGGCATAAACGAGTTTCCTCCGCAGGGTGTCCGGGCTCCCCCTTAGAGATAAGGTAAGAAGCTCGGCCATGAGGGGCTCAGAGTAGAGCCCTCCACATCCACATCAAGAGGAGCCGCACGCCTCCCTGGTGAGATGTACCGGGTATGTTCCACATACACCAGGTATGTTCCGGGTATGTTCCACTGGAAATTCCAGACTTCCCTTTCCCTATTTCGCCACTTTGTCCAGCTCTTCCAGAGGGATCTTGCAGCATTCCCAGGCCCAGGACTGGGTATTATTCGGGTATCCGGGACCGTGGGGATGACCCAGTCCTGGGCCTGGGAACGCCCTCAAGATCCCTCTGGTAGAGCTGGACAAAGTGACAAAGTGGGGAAAGGGAAGTCTAGGCTTTCCTTCGGATAAGCGGAAGAATGGATGAATGGTGGATGGATGAATGGATGATCTTCAACATCTTTTTTTCTCATCCAGTAGATCAATACCAGACAAAGAGTTAAGATTAGCACTTCCATGGCAACTTCCACACTATGTCCAAAGTTAAATTTTTGTTTCCAAAACTAGAGAAGAAAGGACTAAGAAATCGGTCACAGTGAGTGATAAAAAGAGGATGTGAATGAGAGGGGGTGTATGGATGGATAGGCTGAATAGTGGAAAGATTTCAGCATGAAAAGCAATAAGGAGAAGGAAAGAGCAAAAAGTTATAGACAGGAAAAAAGAGACACGGTATGTGAAAGTGACAGATAAAAAGAAAGAGGTGACAGATGAGCACAGTCAACCATCCCTCAGATGCAGACAGAAATACTTCACTAAGAGACGATACAAAAAATATGAAAGGAATGAAAGTGGTCGTGTGAAAGAGGAGGGAGAGAGGGGAGGTGATGGGAAAGATGAGAGATTACAGGAAGAGAGAGATTAGGGGATTAATGAGAAAATGGATGTGATGAGAGAAAAGAGGTAAGAAGGAGGAGAAACGCGTCACACTGGAGATCCTGATGATTTCCACCTGATGGATCTGGTCGATTAGCTTGTTTCGCTGCCTCTCCGTCTATCCACCTTCTCTCACATGCCCTCACTGTCCTCCCTGTGGTCTGCTGGGAACAGATTGATGTTCCTCAGAAGACACAATGGCCTCCTCGGGGTAAAAACAGCTTCATTCATTTTTTTTTTTTTTTTGTCGCCCATTATGTGTGTGTGTGAACGTCTGTGCTTGTACTCTGAACAAAAGGCTCTGTGTGCTTTTCTTGCACTTTCTTGTACTCATTGCCTGAAGAGAAAATGGAAAACAAACTCTTTATAGAGCACTGCTGCTTCCACATTTTTTTTACATTCACCTCACTTTAAGGGAACATCTTAAAAATTCAGTGCATAACATCACCCATCCATTTTCCACCGCTAATCGTCACATAGGGGTGCAGAAGGGCTGGAGCCTATCCCAGCTGTCTTAGGGCACATAGAGACAGACAACCACTCACACTCACATTTACACCTACAGTTAAATTAGCCAATTAACCTAATCCCCCATGTAAAACTTAACAACTAACTGTCATAACTCCAGTTTCCACAGGCTGGAGAGAACAAGACATGCTGATTCTTTTTGAAGTTTCTTGGCTGGGTGTCAAGGCAGCAGGTGGTCAGGTTAAAGACCTGCACTGTTTCCTCAAGAGTCTCCCAGTCAACAACCTGGAAGTGAGTCATCCTAACCCAATTATCTTTGTGCTTCATTTGGATCTGACTAGTTCCACCGTGTGACAAAGATTTATTGAAAGCCTGTC
Source organism: Synanceia verrucosa (assembly GCA_029721515.1). Classification (NCBI taxonomy): domain Eukaryota; kingdom Metazoa; phylum Chordata; class Actinopteri; order Perciformes; family Synanceiidae; genus Synanceia; species Synanceia verrucosa. Next base: position 4,322,792 of record CM056560.1, on the reverse strand, counting down.
CAATGCTTTTAATCGTATCACTGAAGAACAACACAAACTCATTATAGTTTCTGGTCGACAGAAGGTCAGGTGCTAACAGTGTCAGAGGACTTGTCAACCTCTCCACAGACGTCACTGCTCTCAACAGGCATCAGTGATACTCAATTTGTGCAATTGCACGCTGGTGACACATGAATGCTGCTTTTCCAAGTATGTCACTGCTTGATCTACCGACCTATTTCACATCGTTTCATCATGGCTTCCTGATTCCCTCAGAGGTGGAATACTCCTCTCAACATTGCTTGTGGCTGGATTAAATATGCTTCGGATACACGCAAGGCAGGGGTGTCACTAGGTTTTAAGGATGGGGATCCCATCCCATATATATATGTATATGTATATATATATATATATACATATATATACACGTGTATATATACATATACACGTGTATATATATGTATATATATATATATACATATACATATATATGTATATATATATATATATATACATATATATACACACATACATACATATGTGTATATATACATATATTTGGGGGGGATCGGCCGTATTTAAAGTCATATTCTGGCCACTTTATATTGAGTTTGTCTGTATTTTTTTGTGAAAAAAAAACAACTTAAATCAACCAACACCAACATATTTAGAGGGGCTTAATAATATTTTAGGGGGGGCTTCTAATTCACGGTGATACCAGGTTATAGGCAGGCAAAATCTGATCTGGTAAGTCTCGCAATTGGTGTCCATGTTTGGAGAACAGGCCTGTTTGAAAGCTATTGTATTCCCATCCTAATTAAGAGTCTCAAGGTTGTAGCTTCAGGAGAGACAGAGGAAAGAAAACCTTTATTTCAATTACCTAACATCACATTATAAATCACCTTAGGACCGTCTAATTGTGTGTGTGCGTGTTGAGACAGAGACAGAATGAGGGTACACACCTGTGACATGTGGGCAAAATAAATGGCTTGCCCTTTGTTAAACTGTGAGCATATCTATTGCTTCCTCATGGCTCTCAACATCCTTTTCTCGGGACATCATTACACTACCACGTTGTTTACTGCTATATTAATGCTCTGGCTATCACATAGAGCACCTTTAAATGTGTCTCTGAAACGGCAGTCATTCGAGCGATACACATTAGCCTGCCTCCAGATGTTTCTCAATCACACATGTCTCTTGTCACTCAGTAAGTAGAGATTGTAGAGTTTCCTTTAGGTCTCTAGGAAGATGGAAGTGTCTCTGACTTCCTTCAGGCTTTATCCAGCCTTCGCAGGCCAACCAAAGCCTCCCTTCTCCCGTCCAGGCCAGTGATTTCACTTGTCACACATATGTGTCAGCTACTACTTGACTGACAGCTGCCATGGTGATTGGCAGTGCAAAGCAACAGGAAAGGGAAGATGAAGACATGCATGTCTTCACAGAAGAATGTGCAGAATTCTTAAAATCTGGCTTCCCCTGTCAGAAATAATAATGAAGGAGCCACTGGTATTAGTCTCAAATATGCATGGAGTGTACAGGTCTTTGATGTTATTGACAAGGCTTGTTTTACATGGATGCCATGAGCAAAAATATGCAGCATAAAGATGGGCAATTCATGGATTTTGATACAAAACAAAACAAAATATGTAGACATTAACGTTTCATCCAGGAGCAGAGTAATTAAAACAATGAGCTTCTCAGATCATCACAATAATTAAAGAAAAAACTCAAACAGCAGAAGACAGAATAAAAAATAATATCCAAATTAGATGTTTCGAAGCATTTCACCCCACAGGGTTCGAATTAACAGACCAGCCTTTGTGTGGAATTTGCATGTACTTTTCATTCAGTTCCTCAGAGAGCAGAAGAGCCGAAACATTACTTTAAGCCCTGGGGCTACGGACATTTTCAAGGTCCTTCCCTCCCTTCACCACATACACAGTAGCATTACTTCAGAACCATCCATAATTGGAGCCAAGTCTACATGGAGTACCTTCCTAATCAGTAAACAGTAGGGTTGAGTATGGGCAAGGACTTAACGATACAATATGTATCGCAATACTTGAGTCATGATACAACACATTATTGCGATATTGCAACATATTTTCTACATAGATCACTGAGAAATAAAAAAATGCAGCTTAAAATTAAAAGTTGGATAGCACCGGATAGCTCAAATGAAAGAAGAGACTCTCTATTTCATTGTGAAAAAAATGTTTGCTTTTACCTTGTTCCGTTCTTGTTTTATCAGAGGTAGAGTAGAGGACACTTTCACCAAAATCACCACTTTTTGTCCAGATTCTGTTTGTTTTGCTCTCTTATCTTGATGATCTCCACTTCCTGCTTTGATCTCTGTGGTGTATAGCGTCTCTTCATGATCTGACTACAAATCCCAGAAGCCCCAGCATTACTCACAAGCTGTGTGAGAGCACCTTCTTGTGCCCGCTGCTGAAAAACCATTTTGATGTATGTATACATCAATGGCACTCAAGCGCTGGATTTTAAATTACATACAAACACATCAATGGCACTCGACAAGTTAACATAAAATACATAATATTCGGAATCCATATGAATCTGTTGTATTAAAAAGTCTGAAAAATATGACTTTGTTCATCAGGGTTTGGTCAATAACTTTCCTCTGGCTGATCATCTCAGATATGCATCAGCATGGAATTATTCTTTGAGAAATAAACATTAGCGCTTTTGGTCATTGTGCCTTTGACGTGACAACAGCTGTTGTTGACAAGTCTGCAGTGCTGCTGTCAGAGAATTGAGTGGCCATTGGGGAAGCCGATGGTCTGGCTGGAGTAGGTGAGGGGTCAGTGGGATTACATTTGACAGGTTCTGTTATTAGCTGTGAACGAGTGTGTGTTGTATCGTGTGTGTGTCTGCAATGGGTAAATATCAAAGAAAATCAGTTCATCAGCCATCCGTTTCCCAGAGCAAAAAAAGAGGAACATAAAACAAATAGAGGGAAGGACAGATGGGGAAATGAGGATGGAATCGAAAAAGGAAGAGAAAAAAGGGAAGGAAATATAAAACTGATGGAGAAATTACATGAGACAAACCACTGGAACACAGAAGAATGAGGACAGACGGAAATGAACAATAATAATAAATGAATGACCCATTACATCCTTGAGCTCAGACATAAATCTTGAGAAGTACTCTGCTCCAGCTGTATGTGTTATATGATCTGGTTCATTCGTACTCAAGTTAACAAATCATTCACTCATCTTGCTACTTTAATTATAAACCTGTCAAACTGTTATATCCCCCTGAGGAACTGAGTTCTGTTAACTCATGACGTGCTGCTGCATACTGGATGCACATTTTTCTGTTCAACAAAAATGTCAAGAAAGGTTTCTGTTACACTTATATTTTGTTCAAAATCTGCAGCTGGGAGACACTCAAAGGTCTCAAAAGTCAAAGTTGTTGGGCGCCTTAATTACAGTAAAACATCTGTCATGCCACAACTTCCTGTATCTTCCAACAACAAAAGTCCTGCTGCACTGCTGTACAGATATTCTACAGTTGTGCTTTGTAAGTCTAGTGAGCTTCATTTGAAGGGAAAAAAAACTATTCACTGCTCTTATTAAAGAACCACCTTATGATGTTTATGAAAATAATCCATCAAAGATTAACAAAATGGAAAAAAGCCATGCTTAATGACTGCATATCCTCAACATAAGAAGTCCACAGAGGCTGGCGAAAATGCCATGAGTTTATTAAAAAAGGCATTAATTATTAACCAAAATGAGAAAGAAATTAGACACAGAAATTGCACACCAAGCATTAGATAGTACTTATTAACTCACTGAGTGTCAGCCATTTTATAAAACAGAAAGTGCCTTGTTCCAGCATTTTTGCCCATTTTGAGTCATATTTCAAGACCCACAGAATATTTTGTACTTTGAAAACACAGAATAGCTCAAATGAAAGAAGAGACTCTCTATTTCATCATGAAAAAAGAGAACCCAGGCAGAATACGCAAACTCCACACAGAAAGGCCCCGAGCTGGGAATCAAACCCGGTACCATGTGGCTGTGAGGTGACAGTGCTAACCACTACACCACTATGCCACCCACCATCATATACAATAAACAAAATCATCTGTAAGCTTCAAATATGATGATAGAATGTGATCTTATCCATCAAGAAGTGCTTGTTTTCTGAGGTGCTGAAGAAAAATTACATCTCAACTGTAATCAAAACAAGTGGAAAATAGATTCAGGGGTCATGTCAACCCAGGAGCTGCCATTTCAAACTCTATGACTAAACTTTTCATTACTGTTCACTGTTTAGTTTGATATTCATTCACAGTTGACTTCTGGTATTCACAAAACTTAAAAACTTCATGAACGACAAAAAAAATTCAATAATTCCATTCCATTTCTATGTGCAATAATACCACTTCCATGTGCAATATTCCAATTTTTTAAAATGTGCAATAACTTTTTTTTTTTACTTTCTTGTAGCAAAAACTGCTTTAGCCTTACTACTGTAAATAGTATCCCTACTGTAACTTTATTTATGTCCTATTTTATTTTTAAACTTTTTTTTAACATTTGGCTGAGCACCATGTGGAGCAGCGCTCCTAATTTCGTTGTATGCACATGATTGATTTGATTGATATCTTCACTAAAAATACGTCAATAGTGTATACATAAAAGAGAGAGTGTCTGAAAGAAACACTGACTTTCTGGTAAGTTTGGAATTCACTTTGTATGAACTGTGTGACACAGAGTCTGTGAAGGTTCAGTACAGCAGGATGAGGACTCAGGAGCACTGACAGCAGGTACAAGCAAAATTCACTAGAATGCTGATTAGAGCAGGGTCAGGAATAGGCAGGCAGAAGTTCAAAAAGACAGGCAAGGGTCAGAAACAAGGTAGCAGGATAATAAGACAGAGAGGACAAGTCCTTCCTGCATGGAAGGTAAGCTAGACAATCTGCTGGAGGGCAGCTAGCTGTGTGTACTGAGGACCTGATGATGGTGAGTGTGGAGATCAGGGGAAGGGTGGAACACATTAGGAATGACTGATGGACAGAGAGTGAATGGAGTGATCGTGATGCAATACAAAGCAGCACCTGATACAGCACTACAGAAACAGCCCCTGTATCTACTGTAGATCTCTGTCTGCTGACTTCTAGTTGTTCTGAGGGTGAAATCAGAAAACAGCTTCCAGCTCCATTATCTGGACTGTGTTGCAGCTGCTGGAATCGCCAGAGGACATGTGGTTTGACTTCCTGGAAGTGAACCGTTGGGTTGAGACCACTGCCGGCTTAGAGCCGAATGCTCCACCACAGCCACTTCAGTGCAGCATTAGTGGTTAACCATTGTACTCATCGTCACCCAAATCTCAAGCAGGTTCAACACATTCTGAGAGAGCTGCATGTGATTATTTCAGTCTGAGTGAATGCAGAGTGAGGCTTAAAATCATAGCTGCCAGTTCATTAAACTGTGTTTGGTCAATACACCTTTAAAGCCATGTCTTCCACAGTTGACATCAGCCCAGTCACCAGGAAAAACTGTTGGCACTGTGTTTCTTTAACATGGATATGTCAAGTCAAGTCGATTTGTGTAGCCCAATTTCACAAATTACAAATTAGCGTCAGAAGGTTTTATAATCTGTACAGAACATGACACCCTTATTTACAAACGACCCTCACATCAACTAAGGAAAACTCCCCAAAAAACCTTTTAAGTGAGAGTGTCCAAGGGGATGAAGAGCAGCATCAAGCTGTCGGCAATGAATTCTGAGCAACACATCCTCCTCTCCACCACACCAAACAGATGAAGCATGGGCAGCATGTCCTCCTCTCCACCACACCAAACAGATGGAGCATAGGCAGCATGTCCTCCTCTCCACCACACCAAACAGATGGAACATAGGCAGCAGGTCCTCCTCTCCACCACAACAAACACGGAACATAGGCAGCATGTCCTCCTCTCCACCACACCAAACAGATGGAACATAGGCAGCAGGTCCTCCTCTCCACCACACCAAAGAGATGGAGCATAGGCAGCATGTCCTCCTCTCCACCACACCAAAGAGATGTAGCATAGGCAGCATGTCCTCCTCTTCACCACACCAAACAGATGGAACATAGGCAGCAGGTCTTCCTCTCCACCACACCAAAGAGATGGAGCATAGGCAGCATGTCCTCCTCTCCACCACAACAAACAGATGGAACATAGGCAGCATGTCCTCCTCTCCACCACACCAAACAGATGGAGTATAGGCAGCATGTCCTCCTCTCCACCACACCAAACAGATGGAGCATAGGCAGCATGTCCTCCTCTCCACCACAACAAACAGGAGAGCACTCAGCAAGATGTCCTCGTCCCGATCAAGATAAAGCCTGTGCTGCCCAACCACAACTCTACCATGTACACTAAACCCATGGACACCAAAAAGATGAAGCCTATATGTCAAAACTAAGGGCAGGTGGTGAACGGGTCAAACAACAAGCCATTTTCTTTTATTTCTAACCTTAACCAAGTAGTTTTGTTGCCTTCATCAATCATTCATTTCACAACATTAACTATGTGGAATTTGGGGTTTCTGCAAGAGTGATAGGGGGCTAATATGAAACCCATTTATGTAAATAAATAAATGCCACCATTCAACAGATGAAATGGATGTGAGAGAGTGACATGCCAGTTAATGAGAAATCAAATAATAAAGAAGAAATTCACACAGGGACTTGGAGTCTTGGAAACAGCAGGATCAATCCAAGTAATCTCAGAGACAAACAGTCGCTTTCGGTGGAAGTGTCAGAGGACGAGCTGAGAGAGGAGAGTTAGCCAAATGTATGCCATGCCAGCTCTGTGTGTGTGTGTGTGTGTGTGTGTGTGTGTGTATGTGTGTGTGTGGTCCTTGGCTGCTGAGTTGTCACTACGGGTTTAGAGCATTTTGCCAAGGACAAGTGGGGTTTCTATGATGCCATGTTTGTCTCTTTTTGAACACACTCAGACAGATCAAATGAAGTGAGCACACAGAACATCACTTTCAGCTTTCCTGGCAGGGACGGATGTGTTGGGAGCAACACTGATCAAACACACTCATACACAAAGAACAAAGCATTATGGGAAGGGGCAAGATGATGTGGAGAACTGATATTCATTCATGGTACACACTCTTACATCACAACAGATGACACATCTGAGTTTCTAATTTTTTGTTGATCTCCTACAAATTTCCAGCACGATGAGTCCAAACAAAACATGGCAACAAAACCACTTTGTCTGGGAAAAGGTTGCGGTTTGTGTTAAAGCTCGGGTTGGTATTTTTTTTAGTTCTATTTGTTGAAATTTTCTTTGCATCTCATCATCAATCAATACACTTATTGTGCATCTTTCACAAGCTGCTAGCTTGACAGCTCTGAGGTCTAACAACAGCCATGTTCATTGCTTAACATTGCTAATTTCGTTGTATGCACCGTCATATAATGACAATAAAGGCTTTTGATTACAGTCATTACGATAAATGGGTAAATACCATTGTTGGGTTTCTTTGCTCATCAGAAACATTAGCTCCCTGCTAATGCAAACACGGCAGAATCATTGTCACATAAAAGTGGGATAGGCCTGAGATGTGATCATATTACAACTGACTGTGCAGCCCTATATAGCTAACATATACAGAATGCCACTGATATGCTGTACATGCAATAAAGTAAAAAGGTATCAAAGGATTTGAAAACCAAATAGCAAAGCAAATCAGTATATCATAGGGCTGTATCATGTCCAAGAATCTGACCAACACAAAGTGACAGCTATAATCAAGATTTGTCAACAACAGAAAAAAAATACCAAATGCAAATGTAGCCCTACACTTGCAGCTAGAAATGGCTTCCTCTGATAGAGCTATACTGACTGTGTGTTCATGCTGCAGACCGATAAGTCAGCAATCAATGCAAATCAGATATACAAGGTTTTCATTTGTTTATTTTGCTGTCAAAGAGTGGGGAGAATTCTCCTTTTGAGTTGAACTTTTTTTTTTTTTTTTTTTTTTTTTTTTTTTTTAAATGTTTACGTGCATCCCAACATGTGTGACTACATGCTCCAGTGAAGGTCTTAAATATCTGTATGATTTGCATACATTTTATATATTATGTATATGCTTTTTGGGATAATAATTTGTGTCACTGTTCAGAAATTCTATACTCCTCTAACCTCAAACATCTCACATTTATCAGTGAAGGGGGGCTTCAGTATTATCAGCTCCCAACTGAATGTGAATGTAATGTATAATATCAGCTGTTGCTCAGAAACCATTAGTGACATCATGATTGAATAGTCTACACTGTCTGATCTCATAAGGAGAAGGTTGATTGATGTGCATTTATGTGTCCTTCTGTGTACTTTGCACAGTTATTATTATATTTAATGAACTGTAAAAATCAATAGAGAAGTGTACTGTATTTGGACGTACACACACACACACACACGTGTACTGTATATCCTGCATAAAGACCAATTTATAGTACTCCGTAAAGTGCCATACGTGATGGAGAGCCCTCTGCGTCGCCGGAGAGCCTGAGGGAGAGCCTCTCCGTCCTCTCCGGTCGCAGGAATATTTTTTTTAACTGTCCGTCAATCTGTCAAAGGAAGACGGCAACGACAAGGGCTGTGACTGGTCCTCTAGTTGCACCCTGCTGTGAAATGCACCCCCTTTCCCTACACAGAAACAGACAGACATGTCGCCTCCGCAGCAGCGCGGACAGGACAGGAACTAAAGTATTGATTAGCCTTGTGAAAGGCAAATCAAACACATTCAACTTGCTCAAAAAAATCCATTTAATTCATTTAGTAATTATGGCTGGGGTATATTTCCACAGACCATTCTGAAAGGTGTTGGTTTGCATTCGCTATTATCCGATTTTGTGTTGAGAAGAAAGAGGAAGAGGAGCTTTAAAGACTGAAAGCAACCGATGTTCTTCTCTATCTCCCTCACAAATAATTAAATCATAAAATTGTAGTTTCCCCTGCTTTTATCTGCGATATTAAGGTGAATTGCTTCACTTTCTGAGGGGGTACATTTCACTGCAGGGCTGCACAATACGCATCACGACTGTGAGGGCTCTGTAGCTACAGAGTCGGATAATGTATTATGCAGTCGGAGAAGTATATTCCAGCCTTTAGGCACTATATCACGTTTGCAACCATACTCAAAACGCCAAATTAGGTGTCTACTACATCAATCTAAGTGTAACATGTAGCCTCTTCCATATATAGTCATGTTTTGTCATAAGTAATGTTCTTTTAGCATGATGTGCAATAACTTAACATTGTGTAAATTCATTTATGTTGACAGAACCTAATGCATTTTGGGTAAGATAGCAAATTGCATGTACAACTCCAGAGCAGAAGTTGGCAGTAGTGTGCGAGCCGGGAGTTTTAGAAACTCCTGTGTGAAGTTCAGCACACAGTTCAAAACACATGCTGAGAGTCGACAATGAAGACAGTAAGCTAAGTCTTTTACTTAACTTAAAATATAAGTTAAGTCAAAAATAAACCACTGCACAGAAATGTCACATAACTTGTTATTGTCCACTCTATAATTTTGAACAATTAATTTCATCACTAATATGTAATGTATAAATGTTTTCGTAGTGAGCTCACTAATCAAATCTAATCAATTAAGTTACAGTCACACCAGCACCATATGTTGACCCAGCATGTTTACATTTATGTCACTCAATAAAAAAAATCTTGCTAAATTAGCTTGTTAAAATTGGATGGAAATACTTTCCATATTTTTTATGTTCACCCAACAAATAACTTTTTTGAGTGTATGGTTACTGAGCAAAGGAGGAAGAACACATTTCCACTCCAGAGCCCACCAACCTGCACAGCCACCCTGTGTGATCGGTGCCTTGTGTACATAAATACTACCAGTAGCATTGAAGTTCAGAGCTCTGGCGTTTCTTTAAGAAGCCACAGGATCAGCTGACTTCTACAGTCTGATATCCCGGAGGAAGGGAGAGCGAGCACTTCAAACAGCAACAAAGCAGCAGCAGGCATGAAAGGGGAAGTGTGCAATCAGAAAGTCAGTGAGGGAGGACAGTACCTCTTTGCCTATGCTCTTCCAGAAGGACCTCCTTCAGTACAGTAAGAAAGTGAAAGTGAGAGAAATAAAGGAAAAGATGAGGGATAATGGAAGTTGGGGACGAGAGCAGTAAGAATACAAAGATAAAATTAATTAGCGCTCCGACACTGAGGCAACTGGAAGCCATTGTAGTTAATTGATGCTTGTTTATTTACCAAAGAGCTGAGGGGAGGAGATGACTATAATTACAACAACTCCCCCTCCTCTCTGCTTTTTCAATCCTTCTCTTGACTCACATCCTTTTCGTCTTTTGCAGCTCTTTTTATTGTTTGTCTTTGTAGGATCTCTTCATCTCCTCCTTTGCAATTTCTCGACTACTCCCGTTCTTCACATCTTTAGGAGGGTTGATCAGCAGAAGACAGCTCAGCTCAGCATGAATTTAGCTCCTTCGGTGCTAATTAATCATTATCACAGCGTTCAAACAGATATTTTTCCCCATGTCATGCAGCTTGGAGTTTAGAAACTTGACTTTCATTTTTGTAAGTAATTCTACAATTCATCCACACTTATACTGTGGGCTTTTATAATGATTCGAACAAATCATGTTAAGACAAAAATTACTAAAACAACACGACTTTTCAGCCCTCTCAAGATCAAAATTAATACTGTAAAAACTGCAACAAACCAGATAGGTGTAAACCCTAATTTCCCCTGGATGTGGAACGAGGCCAACATTTTGTCGGACCCGAATCTTCTTTCAAATCAATTTCTCAATTTCCACTGAATGCCTCCGACATGCCAACGCCTGTCGACAGAGCTTCTATTTTTGTTGGATGTCGACAGGAAGTCGTGTACAGACATAAAACATCCGTTTTATTTTCTAAATAAAATAATCTGTGTTCGCTGTGGATAGTATAATTGATTTCCTTCTACTCAGTGGACACAGAGTGGTTCTCTTTCATTGATGCCCTGCTATAACCTGTTATATTATACATGAATTCACGGGATCTCATTCGTTAGCGAGATCTCATGTGCATGATTCCAGCTGTCATTAGGATCACTACATCCTTTGTGTATTGTGTCCTAGTCTTGCAATCTTAATCATTTTGGTCACTTCTTGGCCTTCGTTGGAAGTCAGCAAAGAAGCGACAACACTTATTTGTGAGAAACTAATTATTGTATTCACAAACCACTCTATTAGTTTGGAAAAATAAGAAACAGAACAAAGATGTGCTATCAACTGTATCGTCAAATGATCAATTTGTGTATCTGGAATGACAGACTGACATATTAAAAGTTTGTTGTCTTATGACAACTTTTGGTGAATATGAGCTTTTGGGTCAGCAAGCCAGTTCATTTAAAGTATCATATTTGGATGTCAGCTTCTCAAACAGGCTTCTCTCTGGATTCTGACATTCCAACAAGAGCTGCCATCATTAATACAGAGCAAATTTAATAATAACAGAGACAGATGCCGGAGTCTGCAGAAGTAGCCGCCTTAATGGACCAAAATGCAATTGGAATTGAGCAAGAAGGCATGAAACATTTTCTTTGTTGTGAAAAAACAGCCTGTCTCTCACAACACAGCCACTTTTACTGTTTCCACATACTGTAGCTTTCAGTCACCCTCTTTGGTTAAGTTCAGTTAAGTTGTCCATTTGTGTGCCGTTCATTTATGTTGTCTCGTCTACTTCCGGTTAGTGACGTTGTCTTCCTTTTGTTTCAGATCACTTTACTACCTGCTCTTGTGTTCACCCACATCTATGATTGTCTGGACCCAACGCTATTGTTTCCAGCTGTGTTCCCTTCATCATTTTGAAATAGTCGCCCCCCCCCCCCGTCCAGCGCAAGTTCGTCTTGCCTCATGTCTGCATCGATCCCATGTCCATATTAAGATAGCATAGGATAATACACATACCTCCCTGAGACCAGCTGAATTCTACTGTTAAAAGTAATAGTGGGTTTCACTCTTCTTCACCTGATTTGACAAGTCCTGGTTTCCGATTAATAAAGTTATTGGTTATAAATACACTTTTGATATTAATTCATGATTGATTATTAAATCTGCTCCAAGTAATAACACTACATAAATAACAACACCCACAATTCATTAAACATCACAGAGAGATAATATACAAGTAGGGGTAAAAAAAAAAAAAAAAAAAACACTGTGTAAGGGCATGATTTTGTGGAAACTCAATATTCATCATGCAGGGCATGGAGTATTCACTTTAATTCTCTGCTGTCAATCATTTTGTAAAATGACACAAAGTAATCTGACAACTTTCAGGTGTAGTGGGTGCTGGATCTGTGTCACTAAGCCTCGAAAAGAAAAAAGCCTCAACCTTCTCCTGCTACTGCCATGATGACCTCATTACTCTTTGAACTTCTGTGGTGTTATAGTGTACTTGAGAACAGTGACAAAAGACAGACATAAAACACTGTAGCTCATTACTGATCTCTCCAGACACTCAGTTCTGTACATCTACAGTGAATCCCACAAACTAATTGGGTCTCTGTACTGTGAACTCTCCCTAATTAAGAAGCCTTCACCAAAAGCGGTAACACCTGCTGTGCACGCACACACACACACACACACACACACACACACACACACACACACACTCATGTACTGCACCGCCACAATTTGCCAATTATAGCCAATTACAGAGAGACAGTGGTGTTGTAGGAGACAAGAGGGAAGACGTATGGAGACAAGAGGCTGAGGAACCGAGAGGAATAAAGAAACTGCAGAGCCATGCAACAGGTTCAGGTTTTCAGCCAACATCCTGGAAGTTTTGGTGAATGGTCTTGCATTTCTACAGCACTGGTCAAGTCTTACTCAGCTACAATTCAAAGTTTCTTGGTCTCAAGTTAAAGTACTTCCATCCATCCATTATCTTCCGCTTATCCTCATAGGGTCGTGGGGGGGCTGGAGCCTATCCCAGCTGTCTTAGGGCAGAAGGCAGGGTACACCCTGGACCAGTCGCCACCTCATCACAGGACACATAGAGACAAACAACCACTCACCCTCACATTCACAGCTACGATCAATTTAAATTAGCCAATTAATCTAATCCCCATGCATGTTTTTGGATGGTGGGAGGAAGTACCAGAGAGAACCCACGCAGACATGAAGAGAACATGCAAACTCCACACAGAAAGGCCCTGGGTCGGGAATCGAACCCGGTACCTTCTTGCTGGGAGGCAACAGTGCTAACCACTACACCACTGTGCCGCCCAACTAAAGTACTTACTTTTAAAAATACTTAAGTATTCAAATGTACAAAATATATTTTCTAATATCAGTACATTGCTGTGTTGTTTCTCAGGTTGGACGGTGAGTTCTTGAATGCAGAAATGTAGTTTGAGCTTGCTACACTGAGCGAGGATGATGTATTTCCAAATCCATCCCAGGAGTGAGCGATGATTGTGATCCATTCTGTGAGGAACACAGCATGTGGCCAATAGCATTTTAGAAAAACACCAACAGCTACAACTACAAAGCTTTACTGAGCCTAAAAGGAACGCATAACAACAAGCTTGGATGTAGTGGAGTCTAAAGTGCAATATTTGTCTTTCAAATGTAGTGAAGTGAAAGTCATAAGAATCCAAAAAAAAATACTCAATTAAAGTACAGATACTCAAAAAGTACAATACTCAAGTGAATGTACTTTATTACTGTCCATTGCTGCTTAACAGCCTTTGCTAAAGGCACATGAAAGTGACATGGAAACATGATCCTCCAAAAATCCAAAAATATAAGTGAGCAAAACATTAAACAAGTTTTCAGTTTGAGTGATGCTCTGTTTTAGGATGGGTAACGTTAGAGTGACATTAGTGCTCTCACTGCCGCTTGTATTTCAGATGCTCTGCTACGAGCTCAGCCATTAGAAAATACAAAGTGAAAGAGCAACAGAAAAGAGCTAGAGAGTCATAGAAATTAACTAATTATATTATTTAAGAATTATGAAAGAATTACCACAGCTGATTCCCTCAATAATTGCTTCTTCACCCACAGAGGATCCTCATGCCAAATCCCCAATTTACCTGAAAGAACCCCAATATAATACATCTTTTTCTCTCCGTCTCATTGTGTTGCATCCCTCAATTCCTTGACATAATTTCTCTGTTTTTTGGGGAGAGATGAAAGGACATCAGGCTTAATTAAGACGCCTCAATATTTCATCTTAGGAAAGACTTATGCAAGTGCTCATTCACAGGCAAAATGGATTTTGAGTGCCCCAGAAGTGTGGCAGAATAATATATTAGCTCTTTACTCTCTGTGTGTTTGTGCATCTATTACTGTGGGTGAGTGTGTTACAGAGAAAATGAGAGGGAGGGATGGGATAGCCAGAAGGAGACGCAAGGGAGTTATGTGGAGTGAAAAGATAAGATAAGGAGTGTGAGGGTAAAAGAGAGGGAATTGTAGGATGGGATGTAAAGAGGTAATTAGGGTGGGAAGTAGAAGGCCAACAGAGAACAAGTTTACAATAGCCAGTGTCTGTTTTTATTGTACAAAAGGAATGTAGGGAGACTGAGGAAAGGCATCATGGGTTCAACAGAATGGTGAACCTCAAAAGAGAGACCCAATGGACGAAGGAGAGAGAGTGAAGCAATGATATGTGATGTAGGTATGAGGCTGTGAGAGGAGGAGATAAGAGAGGAGGGTGGAGGCCTTGGGAGCGCTTGTCTAACAAGCCTCCATACAATATCCTGACGACAAGGGAATTGGTCTATTTTAGGTTATACAAGCAGTTTATTCATGCTGCATAGAGGTGACGTAAGAGTTCAAACGGGCTAAACGCAGCGCCAACTTTATTTGTCTAAGACCATAAACCACTGTTAGCACAAAGTGCTAGTGTGCAGTGCAGTCTAGTTACATCCACAGCATTGGTGCTGTGAGTGGTGGAGCAAATGTGATAAACTCAGCGAGAATGACCAACCAACCAGACGTTCCTGTGTCTGCTTACTGAAGAGGTAAGCCTCCAAATTAGCCACACATTTCTCTGTTAACTCTTTGAGTGCCATTGATGTATTTCAACGTCAAAGTGTTTTTCAGCAGCAGGTCACTGATCGCAGTCTCCCGCAGCCTGTGAGTAATTCTGGGGCTTCTGGGATTTGTGTCAGAGCATAAAGAAATGCCATAGAGATCAAAGCAGGAAGTGGAGATGATCGAGATTAGAGAGCAAAACTGATGAATTCTAGACAAAAGGTGGCATTTAGGGTCAAAGTGTCCTCTACTCTACCTCTGAATTATTTAATTTACCTGAAACCTAGCTAAATCTAGTCACCACAAACTGCAGTTGCTTATTTAGACATTGTTCAATGATCTATACTGATTATTAGTCATGCATAGATTTTTTAAGATACAATGATACAATGCAGCTGTAAGGATGCAAATATCCCTCTTTGTTGGACTAATAAAGGATTATCTTATCTTACACCCAGAGGAAAGGAACTGCAGCTGCCTTTGGTTATCTGTCGTAGCCTGAGTAGCCATCAGTGTCATCAGTATTGGAGACCACTGATCCCTGAGCCACTGTGTTAAAAATATGATTTGATGGAGGACGTTTTGGGGAACATCTCAGGTCATTTATGCTATTTCTGTGACCACAGCCTCATAAGATTTAATGAAATGCAAACAAAAAAGGGAAAAAAAAACACAATTATGTAAAATGGGTGACATTAATTGCCTTCCTTGGGATAATATAACTGGAATTGATTTGACAAAAGCATAAACTGAGCAAACAGGCAGGTACCTTTGATACACAATGCTTATTTCACAATACTGCTTTCTCTTTTGCTAATAAGTATTGGCTCAATGCAGTCTGAAGCCCCAACTGCCACAATGTTGTTGCAGTGTCACAATGAACGCTTTCTGCAATAACTCGGACAAACACAGAAAGACGTGTGCCACAGGACAGAGCAGTTTCATTTTCTGCAATGACAAGAACTAAAGGGACACAACAAATGGATCTAATGTAAAGGAATAACCTTGAAGTCCCTCTTCTCTCTGTGAGGAGTGGCTGTGCTATTGGAACTTTATGAGAGTTACTTTGCACTCAGCAGTTACAAAAGTTCCTGTGAAGCTGAAAAAGTTGAACAAATTGTGTTCTTTTCTGACAATGTCAGTTAGTATTCAGTCGATCCACGGCTCCTCCTGTCCTGAGAGAAACGCTTAGCATGCAATTTAAAATGTTTGCTCTTTGCAAAAACATGTAACTGATTATCTAACTAAAATGGAAATAGACTCTGCATGACTGTCCTTTGATTAACTCAATTTTCTCAACACTCATTCTTCACACTGTGGATGTAGGAAGTGCACTGTCTACAACTCTTTGAGTGCCAAAGACATATTCATACGTAAAAGTGTTTTTTTCGGCAGCAGGCACAAGGGGGCACTCTCACACAACCTGTGAGTAATATTTGGGGCTCCTGGGATTTGTAGTCTGAGATCAAAGCAGGAAGTGGAGACGATTGAGATTAGAGAGCAAAATGGACGGACTCTAGACAAAAAGTGGTGTTTAGGGTGAAAGTGTTTGTCTGTTTGTTTTGCTCTCTAATCATGATCGTCTCCACTCCCTGCTTTGACCTCTGTGGTGTATACCGTCTCTTAATGCTCGGACTACATCTCCCAGAAGCCCCAAAACTACTCACTGGCTGCAGGAGACCATGATCTGAGACCTGCTGCTGAAAAAAACACTTTGACATATTATTACGTTGATGTCACTCAAATGAATAACTTTCCTTGACAACCATTAGTCCCATCTTCTTCACACTCAGCAGGTGTGTTGTTGAGGAGTGTTGTGCAGTTGTAGTTGTTTAGATGAGTGGTTCTCTGGAAAGCTACAAGCAGTAATACCAGAGGCAGCAATCAGCACTGCAGCAGTCTGATCAATTAAGCATTTAAAGCTAACTAACACTATGATGAAGTTAAGATTTGACTGTGTCAAAGGAAAACTGTCAGTGTAGGAAGAAAGAAAAATATCTTAAAGAATACAGTGTTCCAGAAACATTAATTATTGTTGCATATTTTTAGCGTTTCATGGTGAAATTTTAAAATAAACGGCACTGAAAAGGTCTGCAAGCAAATGTCACGTTCTAATTGTCACAACTTGCTGAAAGCAGAAAACTTCTACAGAGTTTGTTCCAGAAAACTGATTCAGCACAAAAAAAAAAACCAAAATAAATCTCCCTTTTATGCATGCACACATCCACCCGAGCTATACACAGACAGCATCTAGCAGTCTCTCAAGGGTCCTAACTTTGTGAGAGGATAAAAGGCTGAAAGGAAAAACTGTAAAACAGTAAAATAATAAAAGAGTGAAAGGAAGAAAACAACGGCCTGACAGCCATTAAATATTAAACAGGAGGAAGGAGCTGTGCCGAAAGATCAAGATGACAGCTGTAAATTGTAGGCTCCGACTTGGTTGATGGCTAAACTTTGTTCCATCTTTCCCTGCGGCAACCTTCCGATTCCAATATCATCAATCAGTGTGTGAAGGAAATTGTGATGTACAAGAAACCCAGATATTGGGCTTGTGTGTGAGAGAGAGAGAGCTCTTTAGAGCAGAGATGGGAAATAAAGTACAACAACTACTTCGTTATTGTGCTTAAGTAGATTTTGCCAGTATTTGTATTTTACTTGAGTATTTATTTTTCTGATGACTTTGTACGTTTACTCCCTACATTTCAACACAAATATCTGTACTTTGTACTTCTTACAGGTACATTCTCAAAACTGGCTCATTACTTCTTTTGAAATCTACGGAAGCAGGGCGCTGAGCCCGGCATCCAAAGTCCGGTGTCACGGGGCTCACGGGGCCAGTTTTTTGTGTTTAACTCTTTGAGTGCCATCGACGTAATAATACGTCAAAGTGGTTTTTCAGCAGTGGGTCGCCGATCGCGGTCTCCTGCAGCCTGTGAGTAATGTTGGGGCTTGTGGGAGATGTAGTCAGGACAAGGGGACTGCATACGTCATGGAGATCAAAGCAGGAAGTGAAAACAATCTGGACAGAAAGTGGCGATTTTGGTGAAAGTGTCCTCTACTCTACCTCTGATAAAACAAGAATAGAACAAGTAAAAACAAACATTTTTTTTCATGATGAAATAGAGAGTCTCTTCTTTCATTTGAGCTATTCAGTGTTTTCAGAGACATAGTACAAAATATTCTGTGGGTCTAGAAATATGACTCAAAGTGGACAAAAACGCTGGAACAAGGAACTTTCTGTTTTATAAAATGGCTGGCACTCAATGAGTAAATATGATACAATTTCTGTCTCCTCTGTTTCTCTCAGTCCAATTCAGTTTTTATTATTCTGATTTGCAGCAAAACTAGACTGTGTCCAGTGTTTTTGGTTTTTTTTTCTCTGTACCAGCACTGTGCAGGTTGTTAATAAAAGAGGATGTTGCTGAGTTATCAGCAAGAGGTATCATTAAAGTAAGAAATTCATTTTTACTGTTTAATTTTGTACTTAAGTAATTTTCAGAACCTGTACGTTAAGGAGTTGTATCAGTCCTTCTACTTAAGTAAATAATGTGAGTACTTTTGCTACCTCTGCCACCCTTCTAGAACTATTAAAAGCAAATCAGGAGCCTGATTTACAATTCAAATTACAACAAATGACCAAATGAAATTTTTGTTTCTTTGTGCAGTGTGTCAAACATAATCCTGTCCTGTAGCTTAAAATACTGTCAAATCCTCAGTTGTTTTTTATTTATTTAGTTCATTCAACAGTATGGAGACTGAAACTGGAAATGGGAAGAGAGAGGGCTTTGACACACAACAATGGTCCCAAGGCTGTAATTGAACCGGGGACGTTGCAGTAAAGTGTGATGCACTGGAACTACTCAGCTATGAAGGTGCTCTGGCTCACAGGCTTTTTTTCTGTCTAGATAACAGCAGCGGGGGTGCAACTGCTGATTGAAATGCTGACGCTTGTACAAGTGGGATAATTTCTAACGAGTTTAATCTGATTCAAATAAACTATTTATTTCTGCTGTGTTTCCAATCGAGGACACATTGGGTGTCTCAAGTGTTGCCAAAAACCACTGATGCAGAGAAGCTGGAGCAGTTGGGCTGCAGCTTAGGAAGGTCCGGTGAAAGCATCTAAGTGGTGGGTTAAATTCTGTAAATGCTTCAGAAAGACGCTTCAGTGTTTCCTTTCTTATGTCCTTTAACATATGGTACAATGGACCAGCTTTTACAAACGGAAAGCAGATGTTGTATAACTTACTTGGCTTACTGTACTGTTATCAGATTCTCTTAGCGCCTCTTGTCTGCATGTTAAAGGGTTCTTAACTCTTTGAGTGCCATTGATGTATTTCAACGTCATTTAAATCCCGACGCTTGAGTGCCATCGACGTAATAATACGTCAAAGTGGTTTTTCAGCAGTGGGTCGCCGATCACGCTCTCAACAGGAAGTGGAGATGATCGAGATCAGAGAGCAAAACGGATGGATTCTGGATAAAAAGTGGTGATTTTGATAAAACAAGAATGGAACAAGGAAAAAACTTTTTTTTTTCATGATGAAATAGAGAGTCTCTTCTTTCATTTGAGCTATTCAGTACATGCAAGTAGAGACCAGATATTTATGGTGCAACTTTATTAATAATTTTCCTGACGAGACATGTAAATATTGTTCTCAGTGTAAGAGTGTCTTGACAGATTGCACCAAATGTTTTGCCTAAAACAGGCCATTTAACTTGCATCTAGTTTGAGTTACTAGATAGAAACAGGAAAGACAGAACTGTGTGACACCCAATATCAGACTTGGTGAGAGAAAGCCAAAAAGGAAAAGAAGATAACTGCTTCCTCGCTGGTTTGGAATAGTCACATGAAATTATGTGTTTCTTCCCATGCAGTTGAATGTGGATTGAAAACAAAATTGCTTTTACAGTGTTGAGGTTTGGCTGATCAGGTCATAACCAATATCTGACTGCAATCTGGTTATCCAGAATACTTTATGGAAGGTGTAAAGTGGGTGACAGGAGGATAAATCAAATATTTCCACGCTATTTTCTGTGTGGCAGTGGAGGTGAAGTCAGGGGTTTGGCACTCTCAGTCACTCCGTCTTGTTTGGGGAAAAAAGCTTGACAGAATCGATGCTCAGTTCAAGGACAAAGGAATGTTGTTAGGGATCAGCGGCGTCTCTGGATTGACAGGAAACAAAAGCAAAACAACTCTATGCCGGAGAAAAAACAAACCTAAGAGAGTCGACAGTGGTAGAAGCTCTGTGAGGCATACTTTGACTAAAAGGCTGCTAAGATGTTCAAGTTCCACTTTAGTTAGCATGTTGCAAACATTTGCTATTTAACACTAAACAGCACGAAGAAGTCAAGAACTGGTGATACCATGACGAAAGATCTAGAGAAGGTAACTAAAACCTGCTAAATATAGATGAGTTTCTGAGTGAGTGACGTTCAGTATTCAAACATTATGTCAGAATATGTCTGGTTGTCGGCGTATTACATGGTTTGTTTTTTGACATTTATTTCTTCACCACCAGAATATACTCTCATCATTTTTTATCACAACATTAACTTTCAATAATAGTAAAAATGCAGATAGTGGGAAGTCCCTGAAGGATACCATTTGTACCCTAAAATCAGTTTCACAGCTCAACAGCGTCAAGATGCCAGGTAAACTATTCTCAGTGAGTTTAAATATTCTGATGACACAGACACACTCAGCCTCCTCACAGACAGACAGTCTGCTAATAATTATTAGCAGAGTCTCTGTCTGTGAGGAGGGTACAGTACAAGGTTATTATCATCAGTTGCCCACTTTATCCAGTGGAGCTCAGACAGTCACATCCTCCTCAATGATACCTGCAAAGAACCTGACAAATACAAGGATATGGCTGCTGAAAGTTTCACTTTTATATTACAATCCATTTTCATTTCACCTTACAAATGCCTGACAATGACTCAGGGATCAAATGCCCAAATGTGTTCAAGCTCAACTATTTCACATCTCCCTAAACCTAATAAAGTGGGTTTGATGCTTAAACCTAAAGTGACACAAAGCAACAGAATGTGTTGGACTAGTGGTCTAATCTGGTTTATTCTAGTAGGTATACTCTGACCCCATGTGTGGCTGCATAAAGTGTGCAGGAATTTTAGCCCCATGACAAGAAATCTTACTGGTTGCACTTCAGTGGAAAATTTTGATACTCTTTAACATAAAACTATACATTTTAGTGATTTGTTTGACTATAATTCCCATATTCACGAAAAGACCGACATGACAGTTACTTGGTAGAGGAAGGACTGAATGAATAAATCCAGAGTTTTCTTCAGAAATATGAGCTAATATGGAGAGAAAAGTGAGCTAGCTCATAAACTATGGACAAAGCTAGGAATAGCTAACAGACTAATGTTCCAGAACTTTCCATCACATGAACCACTAACAGACCCACCTTGCATATGAAAGAACTGGGTGACAAACTGTCGACCCTTCACTTCTTTCTCCTGTCTGAGCTCTTTTCTTTTCTTTTTTTACTCCCTGACTTTTGAGGCATCCTGCCGTCTCCTCCTCCACTCTGTCCGAAAACTTAGCTCTCTGCAGGCTGTCTGATGGAGCAGCTGGACTGAACCATTTTACGTAAATGGGGGGGGGGGGGAGAGCACTGAGAAATGTTTCCAAAACAAATAAATTTAGTGTTTTCAATACATTATAAATAAAATATATGTGTGACTGTGAGTTTATTACTGATTGTCATATTATATTTTACCAGTATCATAATTGTATTAGGGGCCTCTCTGGGCTCCTGGACCCCTACAAACCATGATTCTTGCACATTTATAGTGGTTATATGGTAATTCAGAACGTTTTCTAGTGGGTATAAAGCGTATACCTGCGTATCACGTAGACTACACCACTCTCAGTATTACCCCACCTCCTGCTCCTTCTGTATTGGAGCATTTTTGAACCACACCTTCTGCATTCTTTCAACATGCTCGCCCTCACCAACACAATCAAGCTCCTGAACATCACCATCATACCCTCTAAAATAATTGCAGTCACCTCTCACAGGACCCCTGCCACCCTCTGTTGGGAGGAGATTTAAGCCCTCAGCCTTAAATAGCCTCGACACACTGGAACACACTTGTGTTGCTCTATGTTCTTATTGTTTATAACCCATCTCTGGGTGTCTGGTTGTGAACACACTGTGGAAACAAATTTCCTTTACGGTGGACAATAAAGAATGAATCTGAGTCTCATATATATGTTCGGCCCCGGCGAGGTGAAAATTGTTTTTAGAAACTGATCTGATATCTCTTCAGCACCTTCACATTCAAGATGATGGACGCTTGTGTTGTGTGCTCTGACTACCCTGCTTTCACTTTAGTTAGCAGCACATATAGCAGACAGAGAGTAAACCAAAAACAATAACAAAAATACATTCTTCACGTGAAACCATCAAAAGTTGAACAATTGGCAACAGAAGCTTGGTCACCTATCCATCAATCATTTTTACGAAACAGAATGTTTTCTATTTGAACAAAAGCATTTTGGTTTTTTTTTTCTTTCACATTTAATTAAAAAGACTATTCCATCACAGTAAAATATATTTTTATTTATTTTTAGTGCATTAATGCGGATTAATCTATCATAATGAATCTGATGTGATACAGTTATTGTACTAATAAATGTGAAAGGATGAAGGAGCACTAGAAGTACTGTGAGACTGTGTGACAGACCTGCAGGTTAAGTGGAGGTGAAAACTGTTCTGTTTAAGGGAGGCTTTGCAGCTGTCACACAGACAGGCTGTGTGTGTGTGTGTGTGTGTGTGTGTGTGTGTGTGAGAGAGAGAGAGAGAGACAGACAGAGTGTGAGTATAGTTAGACAGAGAGGTTGATGAGGGTTTAAAGGTCAGTGTAAAAGTCTGGCCTTCAGTCTGAATGATGCTGCTGGCATTTACACACACACACACACACACACACACACACACACACACACACACACACACACACACACACGCACTTGCGACACTTCTTAACAGATAACATTGAGTAGTCAGGAGCAGAAGATAAGGTATTACAAAATGGAATCAAAGTAATGTGATTACCATAAAGCTACTTCTACAACACGAGGGAAAAGAAACGGATAGGTAAAGATAAATATAGAAAATGAAAGACAAAGAAACAGAAACAGAGCTGGAGTGATAGGATGATAGCTCCTGACAGACGCAGCAGTCATTTCCCACAACTGTGCTTTTTCAAGCCGACTGTATTCACCATCTATACATTATTTATGACTTGTCAGCGATGACAGCAGCAGTCATGATTCTCTGACAACAGTGTGGAAGTAGCACACACTAACTAGTCACGATTGTGTATTTAGACTGTAGGAAGTATCACCATGCACTGTAAGCTGCTAGGAGATGCTTCTCTTTGTGTGTCTAAGTGAGCATCAGCTGTATAACAGCACTATTAGAGCTGAGTTCACTGTCTCACTCAGACACACCTCAGCAGGGTGAACTGACGACTGTTCAGTCAACAGATCAGTTAACCCTTACATAGTGTTCAAATTCTGTACCTTAACAGTATGGTCTGCTCAATTTTCCTTTGTAGCAAGTATTTCCACCAAATTTTTAACTACCAGCCAATTCAGAATGTTTAAATAACCTAAAAAATGATTAATCCATCGTAAATGTTTTAAAGAGCAGGGAAAGTGTATTTGTTCACGTTTTTGCTGAAAAATATCTATTACAAATAGGGGTGGGTATTGGCAAGGACTTCACGATATCATATGTATCGCGATACTTGAGTCACAAAACAATACATTATTGCAATATTATTGCGATATATTGTGATATTCTACATAGATCACTGAGAATTCAAAATGCGGCTAAAAAACTTATACATATAGTATGTACTTATATGTGTATGTTTCACATATTTATATATGTATTTACATATATTATTATTTTTATATTATTATGTGACATATAAGGATATGATATATAATATAAATCAATATTATATCAGAAGAAAACGTATCACAACATATATTGCCATAGAAATATTTTTTCCGACCCCTAATTACACAGTATAATGTCATGTAATTTATGTAAGAAATAAAAAAATATAAACGTTCTGATGATATGAACATACACTGAATACACTGTCAAATGTCAAATCCCATCAAATTTGACATGTGATATGTAAAGCAATAACGCATCATGTACGATGATATTTTATTGTGTTTTCCCTGGACTTGGAGGCACTTCTAGAATAACCATATTGTTTCTCTTTCTATTGTCTTAATTGGCCTTTTGTGCTTATTCAACCTGCTCTTTGTAAAAAGATAATCATTTATAATTCATAATGCACCACTTTGTTCCCATATGATTATTCCATGGTCACAGCACTGTGACTGCCTATTTAAATGTTTGTAATGTTGATAATCTAGAAATACAACTTATTCTAATGTTGCACTCTGGGTAAGTAGCTGTGCTTAAAAGCTCCATTTAAGTGCTGTGAATGTAACATAATGGTAAAGTCACACCAGCTATCAGTAGCTAAACACTGTCAGCAAAGACAGTCACTCATGTATCACTTTAAAGGGCATATATGAAGGCTTGTGAAATTACAAATTTTCAAATGATCCCATTACATGTTTTAGTCGTCGGTCATGCTCCGTTCTTAAATAAGATCGCTGATACCATTAACAGAGTGGAGCTTTTTCTACTGTTCGAGATCATAGAGAATGATGTCAAACTTAATGAATCCCTGTGGCTTATGCTATTAGTTGAGGTTAATGGGGTCACCACAATGTTAATGGGATTTCTCCCTCTCTTAAATTCCCTCTTTTCATTTGTACGGTACTGTATGTGTGTATTTACATGGACCGAATCTACCAGCTAAAATCATTTAAAATCATCTGGTCATACATTTAAAAATAAACAACACCACCGCTGCATTACACAGATTTACAAACCAACATCATTAAAATCAATTCATTGTTCGTCCAAGCCAACTCATCGTAAAGAAATCATAATATGCAGTTAATTTATTGGGTAATTATATGCACAATAATGTTAATTAAAATCTTAGTTTATGAGTGATCCTGCTGTTGCGTTGGATTAGAAAGAATATTCCCCAGGCACCTGAACGTGTTTGGAATATGTGGCAGTATACTGTGCATATATGAATATGAATCTGCAGTGCTTAATGCTGTTTACTAAATGCTGTTTTTCCTGTGACATTGGTCACCTGTAATAACTGTCTTTGAAATACATTATGACCAAAGCCCATCTCTCCTTGTCACCCACCTGTCATTGAGTCCGTCAAACTAGCTCCACATCAAAGGCAGGGCGGCCGTCCCTCTCCATACACCTGCACAGTCTCAGTATACATTCAGTGCCGCACCTAGTCAGAGATGTGACGGAAAATTTTATCACAGACTGTATATCAGTATTACCGACTGATGAAATAGTGCAAATTTATATGTATGAAATGCGTTTTTGATGATGCAAACCTGTAAAATACTGTATTAGCATGCAGGGGGCAGTGATGAAAGTTATGCTGTGATGTCAAAGTCACCGCAGAGACATACATATTTAATGCCTCTGTCACAATACCACCTCATATAATTTAAGGTTAGCAAATTTCCCTTCTTTTATAACTGTTAGCCAACCATCATGTCAACGTTGGCACAAGTGCACATTAAGTCAAGGCAATGACAGATACAACAGATGAACAGGCTCAAACACCAATGCTTATCAAAGTTACTGCATATATCTTTCGCACAATCACATAAACATCAGTTTCAAAGCGTCAGATTCTAATCTTCTCTCCCTGTCTGCAAGTAAGTGAATAATTTGGTTATTCAATTTGGTGTCACTATCTCACTAGGGGTGGGAAAAAACATTGATATTACAATACTTTTTCTTCTGATGTAATACTGATTTTTAATTTCTTAATTTAATTTTTTCCCACAAAAAGGTCATGTTGCATTTTAAATTCCTCAGTTATCTATGTAGAATATCGCAATATATCACAATATCACAGTGTCGCACTAATGTATGAATCAAGCACACTATAAAAAAAGATAAATCATATCTACTCAATAAAAATGAGGCAACAGATTGCAAGCAATATTATTAATTTTATTTCACAAGGTTTGGTATTGTGTAAATATTAATTAAATGAGGCCCTTAATAGTTATACATGTAATATGAGTAAATTCAAATACAAAACAGTATAGAATTAATCACAACCTAAACAAAAATATTGAGTTGATTTGAAAAAGATAAACTCCCTAATGTGTAAATAGAACTAAAGGCCCGGGGCCTTTCTGTGTGGAGTTTGCATGTTCTCCCCGTGTCTGCGTGGGTTCTCTCCGGGTACTCCAGCTTCCTCTCACCATCCAAAAACATGCATGGGGATTAGGTTAATTGGCTCATTTAAATTGACCGTAGGTGTGAATGTGAGTGTGAGTGGTTGTCTGTCTCTATGTGCCCTGTGATGAGGTGGCGACTTGTCCAGGGTGTACCCTGCCTTCTGCCCTAAGACAGCTGGGATAGGCTCCAGCCCCCCCGCGACCCTATGAGGATAAGCGGTCGATAATGGATGGATGGATGTTTTATTTATCTACAATGGGTAGATTTTGTTTCCAACCATTTTTATTTGAAATTTAATTAAATATTTATCTCAAAATCAAAAACACAATCATATTGAATATATTTTACCTCAAACATTAATTTAAATCTACATGACCACAGAATCATTTTTTACAGTGCACCGCGATACGTATTGTATCGTGAATTCCTTGCCAATGCTGAGCATCTTCAAGGGTCCCAGGACCAGTACATTTATTAAAAAAGCTGATTAAGTCTGTTTTTCTTTTTTTTTCATGTCATCTCCAAGCAGTGAGAATGTGTTTTTGCTGCTTGTGATGATAATGAATATAGGCCATCCCAAAATGAGCAACACGTAAAGCCTTTCACACAGAGCAACCTAAAGCATTTATAATGGAGGAACATGTTATCCGACTACAAAGGCCCGACCCTGTCAAAGACTACCGTACATAAAGAAACAGCATGAAAACAGCTTAATAGGAGACACAGGAAGCATGTGAGCAGCCACACGAGCATATATTTGCCTTTCCATTGTTATCCAACTACAAAGGGTACAGGTAGACACTCAGACAAAGAAGCAGGAAAACAAACTGATTAGAGATGGACAGAAAGACCAGTAGGAGAGGATGCTGCTTTTACAACATGTCTGCTCTCACATTGTTCAAACTGCTGGTTAGCGCTTGGTGATACGAGCTGGCTTTATGTTGAAGTACCTTCAGATGTGTCTTGAATTAGAGAGGCAGAATGGAAATGGTACTTAAAAGAACCATTTATCATCCACAAAGTTTACATAGTACAGCGTGCAAACTTTGCACAGTGGAAAAGTGTTGCCAATAAGGCAATTATGTGATAAATAACTGTAGAAAGCATTTCTGAAAACATAACAGCATGATTACACACAAGAATGGTTTAGTCTCATAACCCAGGGTGTAAAATTGATTTTGGACTCTAAAGTTTGATCCCTTGATGGTGGAACATTTCTCTCTATATCTCCCCAACAGATGCATGCATTAAAATATTACAGTATGATCAAAAATGGCCACAAAATACACTAAAAAATGTTTTCTTTGTCACTGTAACCTTGGTGAAAAAAATACTTTATTGTATTTGAAGTCATATTTTCAATAATATATTGAAAATGTACTTCCACAAATTGTACTTTTTGTAAATATATAAACTGACATCACACTTTCATGCTAACACTTAACACACTTTTAACAATATTATACTATTATTAAACTTAATAATGTTAAACTTAAAAATGTTATACTAAAACATACTTTAAGGGAAAGTTATATGTAATTTCTAAAGGGTGCTTATTTGAATAATAATAACAACAAAATTTCTGCCCATTGTGTCATGTCTTTATTGTTCTGAACTACTATATCTACCCATCCATTTGTTTCATTCTGAACTATTTTCTTGCTCTGATCTTATTTTACAACCTCAAAAAGAGAGGTATCAAGTGTAATATAACCACAATGTTTTGTTGGGGAGGAATACCACACTCAGACCATATGGTTGAATAATTTATTTGAATTGCAATAACTTAACTTCTTTCGCCAGTCTTTTGGGAATACACAGTTAAACACTGAAACAAAAGAAGAGCTCCTACACACAGAAGGCTCTTTTATAACAACAGCTTGTAAAACGCCACCAGATCCTGGTCTTTTTCCCTGCCACATATTGTGAGCATATGTTACCCGCATGCAGCCTACAAATGTGTTTTTTCATTCAATGATGCCTTCATTGATTGCATAACTAATGTCACACCTCTAATAATCTTTGGATATGGTGTCTCAAAAAGTGCTGCTGCTAAATCAGCAGCCCTCCTTTGGATTTCAGAATCATAGAATAGAATAGAATAGAATAACTTTATTGATACCAACCTGGGAAATTATTTTGCAGCAACAGTAATAAAAAACAATTCCTAAAATTATAAAAAATTATAAAAATGATGACTCTAATTTTTATATCATAACATAGTTCATCACTGCACCTTACTGTTTATTTGCACTATGAATATCACCGCGACTATGAAAACAATATGAAATAGCATAAATATACTAAGAGGCATTAAAAACACAACAAATTCAATGTAAAATAAAATTGGATACAACTACTTTGTATACAAAAGAATGTTTTGTTTACTACCACTCGTAGCTATTGAAACTATGGAGCCACATTTTTCAGCTCAAACAATAAATTAACGTGGCAGACGGTACCAATCCCTGTTTTTGCATGTGTGATTCGTTAGGACATTGTTTGAAAGCTTTCAATGAGTTCTTTTGGTGATTTGAGCTCAACTGGTCAAGGCTTTAAAAACCCAGAGGAAAAATGCAAGCTGTCACAGACGGTCACCATGCCACACTTAGCAGCAAACATGAGGGAGCAGGCCATTGGTATGTTGAGATCCAGAATGACCGAAGCGAGGGTAGCCAGGCATTTTGGCGTCCACAGATGCACTATCTCACGCCTGCAGGCACGTTATGCACAGACATAATGTGCAGGTTATGGACTGGCCGCCTTATTCCCCGGATATGAAAACTTTGGGACAATCTGGATCGCCGTGTACGGCGTCGTATTCCACTGCCGGTGATGGTTGCTGATCTCCGTACTGCACTCTTGGAAGAGTGGGAAGCGATTCCAGTGGCCGAAATCAACGCGCTCATCATGTCTATGCCACGACAATCACACAAGATACTGACATTTGTAATCCATTTCGATTAATTTTTCTGTTGTTGCTTTTGTTCATTCATGTTCAGTATCATACCAAGTGAAGTCGCCCAATAAATTATGAAAATTCAAAGTAATATTGAAAAAAAATACAATGTTGCATTTTTAATGCCTCTTAGTGTAAAAGATGCAAAAATGTTGACCAGAAAATTTTGAAATGTCTTATGAACAAGGTGTCATAAATCAATAGTGCATTAAGGCAATTTCTGATCAAAATAAATACAGAAATTATTATTTACTGTGAGAAATTAGTTTCTGAAAACTTAAACCACCAGATACCAGTTTGTGACTTCATGCGCTGCAGGACAGGACAACATTATGATTACATATTTCTCCTTGTGTTCATCTATAGCTCTGCTTCCCTTTATCATCTCTCGCCCAGCTTACCATGTCTTTTCTCTGTGCTTATATTCACCTGCCTCACTCCAAAAAAAAAAAATCAATAAGTACGATCGGACTACAGCACAAATCATATCAAAACAGTGTTATAAACACACACAAACACACACACACACAGAGGGATGTAGTTTAAGCAGCCGTTCAGGCTGTAGGAAACAATGTGCTGCCATAAATCAATAGCAGTTGTAAAGGCAATGAGGCAGAGACTGGGGCGATAGGAGGCTGGAGACAGAATAACTGGACAAAACACACACACACAACCACACACTGAACCACTGTCTTTAAAGTTATTTTAAGGTTTGAGTTTATGAGAAACATTTTGATCCGCTGTCACTATTTGGATGGATGAATGGATGAGTAAATGATCTTATGGCCTCGGAACAAATAGGTCACTGGACTCCAAAGCTGAGTACAAACTCACTCATGTTACTAAATCCTCCCTGTCTGCACACCAGGCCTCATCTCCAGTCAGTTCCACCTGCACAATGCTTTTGTTTTGTAAGTGTAACATGCAGCTTCTACCATATAATGTTATTTTAGCATGATGTGCAATAACTTAACATTGTGAAAATTAATTGATGTTAACAGAATCTAATGCAATAGTAACGCCAACACCTTATGTCGACCAGCATATTTAACCCTAACCCTATTTTTTTTATTATTTTATTTTTTTTTTCATGTGACAAATGACTATTTTGAGTGTAGTGGACCAAGGTGTGTGTATTATCAGTCCTGTCACGCTGAGCAGTGGCTTGGTGAGACATGGCTATCCTTAGGGCTTTGCTCCTATGTATAGTCCTGGATGTGTGCTTACAGCATGATATTGTATGTGTGAATTTTATCCTTTAGGGTGAGGAAATAAATACATGTAAAAGGAATATCCTCTCAGCAATGCAGTAAGGAGTGTGAGCTGAAAAAAACATTGTATGTGTGTTTGTTTCAGCATGCAGCCCGCACGTCCTCTCTTTCACATTACCCCATCAATATTAACAGCTAACATGTGGCATCACTTAAAGGGCCACACAAAAGCAGATGACCCAGGTGACCTCCAGTAAGGGCCCTCTCTTCCAGGCCAGTTAGCCCCTGAGGGAGGATCCATGCCAGGCATAAATATTCAGAGCGGTCACAGGCTCTGACAGGCTTGTATTGAAACACAAATTCATAGCTACAGCTCTGTCCCTGGGAGGCTTGTTCTTTGTGATTCACCATCATCCATAAAGCCACTGGGTGTGTCGTATCCAAGAGGAGGAGAGCATGAAGGAGCTGCTATGGGGCAGTCATTGACGTTGGAGACCGACATGTTGCATCATGTCATCGTTGAGCACAATGGCATTTGTCCCACTGACTTTGGAGAATGTTTGAATTTAATAAGAACAGAGAGCATGTCAGTATACACTGAAACATGAACTGTGTGCTTGGTCTCAGTTCTTCTTTGGATCATCTTTGTACTGTATTGCTATGTTAATATACTGCTGCTTAGTTTTTTCCATCAGACTTAAGAGTGGATGGAGTTATCATGACGTCATCCGTTGGTTTGTGAACAACAAATGAAGCCCATATGGAAGTGACTAAACTTGCATTCTCTCTAACAGCCAGCAGGGGGCGATACCATCCATCCATCCATCATTTTCTACCACTTATCCTCACATAGGGTCACGGGGGGGTTAGCCACACCCCAAAGCAGCTCCTGCTTTATGTATTCCATCCATCCATTATCTACCGCTTATCCTCATAGGGTCGCGGGGGGGCTGGAGCCTATCCCAGCTGTCTTAGGGCGGAAGGCAGGGTACACCCTGGACAAGTGTCCAGTTCATCACAGGGCACATAGAGACAGACAACCACTCACACTCACATTCACATCTACGGTAAATTTAAATGAGCCAATTAACCTAATCCCCATGCAGGTTTTTGAATGGTGGGAGGAAGCCGGAGTACCCGGAGAGAACCCACGCAGACACGGGGAGAACATGCAAACTCCAACCACTCCTCTAACCACTACACCACCGTGCCGCCCGCTTTATGTATTATTTTCACCATATATTTGATTCAGTAAATGAACACCCTGATGTATTATAACATTATTTAAACATTCCGACCATAAATTCATATTTATAGTGTTTACAGAGGTAATACAGCAGGAGAGAAAATGGTCATTTTCCCACAAGCTTCAATACAAACAGACTTTGAAACCACCAGTATCGCCTCCTGCTGGTTGGTGGAGAGAATGCAAGTTTATGTTACTTCTTTATGGGCTTCATTGAACAGTCCTCAGTCCTTGTTTTTTTTGTTTTTTTTTTTAAGTTGCCATCTTAGTTTAGCGTGTTAGCATGTAAAGACCTGGTAAACACAAATTAAATATAGTAATATAGTTTTGTCTTCATTGTCTGAAAGTTCTTGATAAATGTCCCTTAACAACAATAAATGTCAACATGGTGGCACTGGAGGGAACCATTGATATGCCACGGGCCATGCTGCTAATATGGCTAACAGAGGAATAACAAAGCTTTCTATGCACACATTTCTGTCCTCTATTGAACAAATATTGAGCAAATATGTGCACAAAATGGTTGTAATCCAAAAAGTGTGAGCAATGAAGATCAGACAAGATCTCATTTTGAACAAACTGAATGGATATGAAAGAGATACAGAAAACAGAATACAAAAACAAAATGACACTTTTGATAAATGGGCCTTTCTCCTTCCAAAGCAGAATATTGATCTGCTTCACTATGAACACACCTGCTCTTACAAACTGATTGTCATAAAGGTTTAATTCACACATAAATAGATACTTGAGCGATATTTTCAATAAATTTACAGTTTATTTGGTCTGAAATAGTAGTTCAGTCCTTAAAATGAGTATTGAACCATCTTGCATTTTGTTTGTTGGCTTAAATGTGAAAATCAATTTCATATTTGCCACAATGCCTAGTTAAGATAGAAATAGCACAATAAAACAACCTAAGAATACTTGATCATCAGAATATGTTTTTTTTTTAATACTAACCTGATGTGGAGTTGCACTAAAACACAGTAAACACTGAGTTAAAGTGCTCTCCCTGGGGGACTGTGCTGCAGTTGACTGATTTCAACATTTTTTTATTAAAGTATGAGTAAAGTAGCCTTAACGTCTCTGTGAATATATTCCCCCAACACATCCCAGCACAACCTAACTCAGCCAACTGGGAATCACAGCCAAAGTGCATATCACAATTGCCTGAAAGGCAGAATATTTTTGCAGGGAAATCTTTCTGAGCCGTTACAGTCAAGGGTCCTTGGAGGAAAGTAGAACTTTACTGTACGGTGTAATTTCATGAAACCTCTCATTTCTGTGGGTTTGCTGATGCAGAATTATTTTTTTTTTCTATTGGGTCAAACAGACTCTGCTGTCTGCACTGTTGCTGTGATTTCATTGGCTCTAAAGTCTGTGTTAACCTGTTTTGTAAAACAGGAAGTGCCTCGTGCCAGCATTTGTTTGTTTTCACCTTGTTCTGTTTTTGCTTTATCAGAGGTAGAGGCCAATTTCACCAAAAACACCACTATTTGTCCAGAATTTGTCCATTTTTCTCTCTAATCTCGATTGTCTCCACTTCCTGCTTTGATCTCTGTGGTGTATACCGTCTTTTATGCTCCGACTACATCTCCCAGAAGCCCCAACATCACTCACAGGCTGCAGGAGACAGCGATCGGCGACCCGCTGCTGAAAAAACACTTTGACGTATTATTACTTTGATGTCAAAATATGTCAGTGGCACTCAAAGAGTTAATGTGATTTGAATTTTGAAATGAGGCCTCCCGCTCAGCACACACCAATCAGCTCTACTTAACTTTTTAACACCTAATTGCACATGCACAATTTGGATGACGGCAATTACGTAACGATTGAGTTATCGGAAAAAAACAACAGTTTCTGAAAGCTGAGAATTTGTGCTTAACAGCAAATGTAGCTGTGATGTTATAATAATGTAATAACAGTAATTTCATCACTTCCTCTCCTGGAAGCCAGCAGAGCAGCCTGTTTGTTCCCTGCTATAAAATTTTTGCACATTTAGATGCAAAGACGCACAAAAAAGTATCGTAAATAGTCATATTTTTAAATTTCAACTTGAAAATGAAAAAATTTGTTGTTCAAATTTTTCTCTCTCTAAAATCAAGCTGTTTTTTTTGTCATTTCAAACCATTGCTACACTCTTGTAACATAGTAAATAAATAATTGCCAGATATTCTAATTTCCAAGTCTTCTGGATTATCAAAAAAAGGTCCAGACAGAAATTTTGAAGCTCAGGTGTTCAAGGGTTAAGTTGATTATTTTCTCTCTTTTAGCGATAGCAATCATTTCTCGCTCCCCCTCTCTTCCAGCAACAGTTTGCTTTCTTGTCATCTCTCCTCTGTGGCTGCGACAATTATCCCCGACTCCAATCAGACAGGAGAGTATCCAATCACCATCATCCAAAATCTCGTTAGAATGATTTAAGGAGGACTCTGTTGACTATAAACACGGCGCAGAATATAAACACACATTCACGCTGCTAATTTTCTCAGCTGTTACAAATTCTCTCTGCCAGACACTTAATATTTTATTATAATGCAAAAACACTAAAGAGGGAGTCCGGTTTGTGAAGTTATTGTATATTAAGAATTCCATAGCATATCGGTGGCATCCAGAAATTGGATTTTAAAGAAGAGGTGTTGCAGCTCAATGTGTTCCACCTCAGCAGCATTTCAGCCGTACCTCCTATTGTGTGTTGTTCCTCGAACAGATTACATTTTATGTAGGGCACGCTGTTCCTGTCAGGATGCAGAAGCTCATCAGTGAATGACAAAGACTAAGAGGCCTGAATGACAAAGAACGTGATGCATATTGGAATTCTTTGTATGAAGTGGAAAACAAGTGCTGCACTTTGTCATGGTCAGGCGGCGAGACAAAAAAAAACTGTTTGGAAAGAGTTGTGAAGAAAAACGTGCCTGAACTCCAAAGCAGATATTTGTATGATCTCATCCAGCTATCATGTTATCTTATGAGTCAGTCTTTCGCATTTATCCACTGGTACAGTCTTCCGACTGATGAAAAGTGATGATAATGGTGACAGTGAACCAAAAACTGAAGTTGCAGGTGATAAACAACGGGCTGAAAGATGCTCCAATGTTGCCTGAGTTTAGAGCAGCTGCAGTGTTGGGTAATAATTCTTTTTGGCGTTATAAGAAAAGCAACCCTTTTACACAGTCATTTCATCTGCTGTTAGAGTAAAAAATATTTCCGACATTCCCCCAAATTCCTCAGAACAACCCCCCAAGAGTGACATCACTGCATCATGATAAAGGTTACAGATGGAGGTGTGGTAGACTAAACCAAAACCTTAACAAGGAAAGAGTCATGGCTGCATTCCATTTGGGTTTAACGAGGCAGTCATATTGCATATGGCCCACTGCAATTTTCAAATAGCACATTTCTAATAACTCAAAGATGCGTTACATTTGAGGAACTTGTGTTCATGTATTATTTTGTCAACCATAAACACTGATGCACATCATTATGGGCTCATTCATGAGTCAGTGGGTATCATTGTACATGAAGTATATTGATATGATCAAGCTGTGTAATACTGAGGAAGATACAGCGAAGCAGCATTATCCAAACTGTTTCTTTATGGTGTCAGATTTTGAGTAAGTGCACACATCAATTGAATCTATCAAGATATTCACACTACAGTTTGCCTTTGTGCATATAGAACAGCTATAAATAGGGCTTCTCATTTGGCTGAACTAAGTGCTTAGTTTGTATTTGAACTTCAAAGTCATCCCAGTTTATATCCAAACTAAACAGCACAGAGCCAAAATAAGAAAAAAAAAATGTGTTGTGTCCAAACACTGGCAGAGGCCACTCTGTTTTTCAGCCAAAGGACTTAAACTAGATTATTCAAATTTGTGCAATGAAAATATGAGCTGTAAACATGAGATCCAAAAGCACTTCTTCCCCTCATACTATGTTTAGGATGGTTCTGGTCGGAGTTCAGTTTAATCTTGTCTCATTCCCTCTCAGAAAACAGTCAAAAAATAATAATAAAAAAAAATACAGCGATAATAAAGCCACACTAATAAATAAAGTAATTTATAGACAAACACGTTTATGATATTATTTACAAACTCAGAACCTAATTATGTGACAAATATTTGAGCACACACAGCTGGTGCCACATTCGAGGATTAATGCAGAGAAATACATAAATAAACACATTATTTATATTTTAATCACAGTATCCTCATTTTAGGCATCTGGTGCAGCCAGACTGTGATGTACAACAATTAACAAGAAACACATCTTTATGAATAACTGCACTTGTTCTTCTTGATTATTTGTGTATCTATTAGCAAAAAAAAAAGAAAGAATAACACTAGCAAAGAATGCAAACTGGTTGTAAAAGCCTGCAGCACAAATGTAGCTTTAATTAGAGTTTACCTTAAACATAGTGGTCTTGGTGAAGTTGTGTCTGTGTGCTTGTGTGTGTTGTTCAAATGATTCACAAAAAAAAAAAAAAAAAAAAAAAAAAAAAAAATTTTAGGGAGAAAAACATCAGCAGCCTACAGTAACAGGGGAGTCTGGGATTTGAGATAACTCCATCTGTAGCTGCTGGGAGATTTAAACACACACACACACACACACACACACACACACACTCACTCACTCATAGTCACTACAAAGACAGCACAGCTTCCAAGTGCACTCCTGAATCTGAGAAAAGCAGGTGCAGAGGTACATTTTGGAAATAAATCCCAAAGATAACATATCAAAGCCGTAACACATGTTTACACATTAAGAAGCTCAGTCGAGTAATAATCATAAAAAAACGTGTGATATGCAGAAAGTGGCCAAGCTTTGTAATTTTTACATTTAATACAGCAAAAAATGACCTACAAGGTATTTGAAGACTGAAATGTTAAAAGAAAGCTATGAATGTTTGCATTTCACAAAATTGTTTTCTCCCTTATCCCCAAGCTCAAATGTTTGTCATTTTTTCTTTGCAATGTTAAATTGTTTGCCAAATAAGCATCCCATCATTCCTGGAAATCATCATTATAGTCATTAAACATAAGTACTGTCATTTGTAAATCCTCAAGGGTAAAACTAGAAGAAAAATCTTCACTTGTGTGGAGTGTGCAGATGTATTATTCAACTACTCCATCACCTACAGCCACCTTGTTTCGTATATACAGATAAATAAGAGATTTCTGGATGTTGCATGGTTTTGCATGTGAACTCTTCACTTAAATTCACAGAGTTGTAACATCCTTTGATTTGTCCTTTACTGGTCATCCTGACCTTACAGTGTTCTCCAGTCAGCTCAATGAGGAGTGACAGCACCTCTCTCCGTGGTGCTGAAGCTTATTCCTCCCTCTGGAGTCGCTCTGATGCTCGGCTGAGTCAGTCTGTGTGTTTATGAGGTGTAAGTGTATGAGACTCGCAACATAAACTCAAGCTTAGCATTGATTAGAGGTAAAACTTTTATCGCCCCGAAAGAATAAAAACAAAATCTATGCACAATTTGTTCCCTCCAACAACCTCTCAGAGTCGAGGAGCAATCATCAGCAGCAATCACAGTGGATTGTTTTGGTTGGTTAAGGTTATTAGCAGGCGCATTTCACCGTATTTCACTGATGTGAATCAGAACATGGAAGTTATTTTGCAGTATCTAATGTGTTTCTACTACAGCTCACGAGACAACACGATACATGATATTAGGTTCTTGAGAACGAGACAATAATATAGATTATTTAACTCTACCTCATTTTTTGTTAAAGTCAGTGTTGTAGTATCAGCAGTATGAGGTGAGAAGTTTCTGAGCTGAATGTGGTGATGCTACACCATATATAATCGGAAGATTTTTTGTTTTGGTGTTGCACTTTGTAGACGCTCCCTGCTCTGTCTCTGCAACGGCTGGTGCTCATTAGGAGCAATGTTTTCCGTGGAGCACTGTGGATGCATCGGTAAAAATACAGTTGTAGCTCATCATGTGCCTCACCAAAACAGGCGAAATGCATCGTTTGGATCTTTAGATCAAACTGAATTTGACGGATTGAATCTGCCAATATCTTTTCAGCGTTATCAAAGTGCTGCAGTTTCTGCTTTCCTCCTCCTTCGTCTTGTCAGTTTCTGGCAGACTAACCGTAGCAAAGGCTCATTACTGCCACCCTCAGGTCACTAATAGAAGCTTGGACAGTTCAAAGTCCGATAGGGTTCTTTCTGCCCTGTGCTCGTGGGACATTTTTTCACTTTAACGGGAAATATTGTCACGATTTAATCTTGTCACACCCATAGTTTCTATACAAAAACTCCCTCGAAAAAGCAAAATGTGCCCTTGTCTTAGGGGCAGTAGCTCAATCCATAGTGACTTGGCCACTGTATCGTCACTGGTTCAAGTCCAAGTCAGACCAAGTCTGGAGAGTGGACTGGTAGCTAGTGTCCTTGAGCAAGGCATCAAACCCCAACTGCTCGGGGCGCCCCTCCTCTACTGCATGTGCATGTGTGTTTCATAACCTGTGTGATTTTCATTTCAGTCATTTCCCCCAATGAAGCATTAATAAAGTAATTCTTCTTCGTCTTTATTATTGTGTTATTGCCATTATACAATTTAAAATTACACAAAAGGGCTGGGCGATATGGACTAAAAACAAATCTCAGAATTTGTCAAACCACACTAAGATACAAAAGACAAAAGACAAAATTCAAATTGATTTTTTCTTCATTGTAATTATTAAAGTTAATTTTCCTTGTTGGGGTTAATAAAGTGCAAACCAATGGAGCTGGGCTTATCTGATTTGGTTTTGCCTCCGCTGTAATTCTAATCTGACATATTTTTTGGCAGATTTAGCAAACATCTCATCATGCAAAGCCACTATAAAGCATATATATATAATGATTCCATCTATGCTTTCTCAAAAAAAGAAGTTTGAATCAATTACAGAGGCGAGGAGCGACACTGGCAGAGAGAGAATGTTTCTGTAACATATTTAAAAAATCTGGAGTAAACTCAAACCACTTCCAGACGATGGAGGTGACCCTGCCTTTATTTTGAAATCGCTCAATGGTACTATGAACTACAGGAGCTCAGGGAAGTGAGAGAGGTTTCATACCGTAATTACCAAAGTAAAAGGGAAAATCAATTTTAATTTGTAATTTGCTCTAAACCATAAAGTCAAATGAACCCATTAAAATTGATTTACTGCCCATCCCCAGGGCACAAACCTGATATTCATCCCCTTGTGATGGGGTGCTTTGAAACTTGATTTTCTTCAAAAAATGTCTCAGACCAATTAAATGATAATTAGGATAGTTGGCTATTCATTTAGGATTTGGCTACTACTTTACAGGGAAGCTGGTGGCTGCCGTAAAGCAAACACACTGGTGTATATGATATGTAAAAATATGATACGTCAGTTGTGACACAGCTGGCTGGCTGGCTCATATTCCTGGTGCATGGCCAGGGATGTTTTCAGGCCCAAAAGCTTTGTTCACATTCACTCTCAGAGGCTCTTCTCACATCCAGGACAAACTTGGCAGTCTGGTCTTTGTGAAGGCGATCAAAGCCAAGTGTCTCACACATAATGGAAGAGCTCCTGCTGCCTGCTAGGTCAAAGAGCGCATTCTGCTTTCAGAATAATTTTATTGCCTGCATTGTTTCTTGTGAATCTTTTGTGCATGGTGGTAATTTGTATCTAATGCTGGAATGCTGAAATTGCATCAGAAATGAAGATTAATTTCATTAAATCTTGAAATCTTAACTTTGCAGACTACAGTAGATTGGGCTGGGTATTGTTCAAAATTTGTTCATATGATGCCAATTTCGATACCAGTTCCAGAACGATACTTTTTTTCGATACCTCAAAAAATTATAATTGTGTAATTTGGGCTACACTCATGGTCATCATCAATATTGAATTATTATTATTATTATTATTATTATTGTTATTATTATTATTATTATTGGTATTATTAGCATCATCAATTAGTTATTTTTGTATAATTTGGGCTTTATCATGGTAGACAATGGTCTGATGATGATCAACAGGAGCAGACTGCTACCAGTTCCTCTTTAGGACCCTGGGGGGTGAGAGTTTGCCTCATGGTGTGTTCACTGGAAGTCAGAATTTGGAGCTCAGATCAACATAACCTCAAAGTTTAGTGCTCCCAGCTCTTCCAGCCTGACAGACGTTCAACAAAACATGTAGCTACTGTTCACTTCAGTACCAGATGATTTCAATTCTGACTTGGGGCTTAGAAATTCTGACGTTCTTGTACAATTGAATGCACCATTAGGTGAAACACAAATGCCAGACTCCTAATGCTGCTGCAATGACATTAATGCTCTGTTTTACCAGCAATGTTTGTCACCTTATGCTGGAAAAAAGGGGGGATGGATAAGTGCCATCTGTGAGCATGGCTCACAGACACTTGGGTATCAGAATTTAGCACAGAAAAATTCTTAATTTTTTGATACCTGATAGGATCTGAGCTTTACTGTCAGTGCAACAAAAGTATTGAAGTTGGGTACCTAGCCCTAACAGTCACTCCCCAGTGCTCGTTTTGGTCGAACTTAAGTGACTTATTAAAAGTCATAACTTTAATTATCTCATTAGCTATATGATGAGGGAAAAAGAAGAAAGAGGCACGGTTTGAGAAAATGCTGCATAGAAGAAAAGACCAAGACAAAGAAATAAAGCATCAAGTTCAGCTGAGAAACTTCTGGAGGAAATCAGCTGAGTGGTCCTGTTGCTTCAGAGCTGGACTGATTGCGCTTGGTCGCCTAAATTGCTGTGTGTGGTAAGAGAACAATAGTGGTTGATTAACCCGTCCTCTCCTCTCCACAGGTCTCCAACCCCCGGACTCCTCGCAATCACAGCCAGTCTCCTTTCACGACTCCCATTAATCTGGAATTAAATCGTGAATGAGGTGAATTACACTATCCGGCTTTCTAATTAGGCAGTCATAATAAACTCATTATGTTTCAACCCTGAAGCAACGTGATGACACATTTGTTAGCAGTTATAAAAAAAAAAAAATAAAAACCACACAAGTACTCTGCTTGCAGAGAAAGCTGTGATTGTAATGCTCTGTGATGTATAGAGACTATTATTATTGCATGCATTTCTAGCAAAACACAAACACTGCAGTCAAAAAATAAAGAATAAAAAGAGCATTTATTTAAATGAGACCATCAGCATGATGACATGCTAACAGTGCATAGAATTTACTGGTTGTAAATGTCATGTCATGTCAAGCTGGTCAAGTTAAGTGTCAGTTTTTTGTCTCGTTTTATTATATGTTGTCATGTCCTGTTTTATTTTGTAGTAATGTCTCTCTTCTCATTTCAGTCACGTCACGTCCTGCCCTCCTGTTTCCAGTCTCTGATGATCATTTCCAGCGGTTTCCCATTTCCTCATGTTTAAATAGTCTATGTCTCCGCAACAGTTCGTATTGTCCATTTCACACATACAACCAGCCAGTCCACGTCATAGTCATTGTTTCTTTAAAGTCTGTGTTTGCTGTACGTCCTGTGAGCTGTTTCTTTTGTCACTTTGTTTGTAAGGTGTAGTCAGTGTGTTGTTACTTTTTTTTTTTTAGCTAGTTTTCCTCACCTTTCGTGAGCGTTTTCAGTTTATAGTTTAGTTAGCTTCCTTCATAGTTATTTCCACATTTTTGAGTAATTTCCAGTTATTTAGTATCAAGTCTGTTCAGGTCAGTTTTTCTTTGTAGTTATGGTGACCTTCCACTGAAGGGCCTTTTGTTTGCTTAGCTACTGTAGTGTTTTTCATCGATAGATTTCCTTCATTTTTAAGTAATTTTTCATTCTTAGATAGTATAGCCTTTGTTTGTAGATAGTAACCTTATTCATTGTCAAGCAAGCGATTTTTGTTAATTAAATTTGTAAATAAATATCTTTATTTTGACACTTTGTTTAGTGAGTTCTGCATTTAGGTTTAGTCTGCCGAGGGAGTTCTAAGAGTAAACCCATAGATTTGACCATTCTAGATGATGGCTAGAAGCTATTACAATTCATCCTCTTGACACCATCAGCGTTTGTCTCAAAATGTCATGGCAACCCATCCAATAGCTGTTGAGAAGTCTAATCCAAA
Source organism: Synanceia verrucosa (assembly GCA_029721515.1). Taxonomy (NCBI): domain Eukaryota; kingdom Metazoa; phylum Chordata; class Actinopteri; order Perciformes; family Synanceiidae; genus Synanceia; species Synanceia verrucosa. Next base: position 4,280,894 of record CM056560.1, on the reverse strand, counting down.
ATGGAGGACCAGTCAGTCAGACATATCCATGCTGCTAAAGTTGTTAAAATTAAGTCTTCATGTCTGGCTAATTGTTACAGCACCTCTCTTAGCAATTATCAAGAATCAGAGAGCTTCTGGAAGGCAAAGATGTGGTCACCAGGGAGGTCTAATGTTCTCTCTCGCTCTTCCCTTGCATGTCTTCCCTTGTTTGATGCCTTGTTTGCCTGGCTGCCTGTGGCTGGTGTGCTTAGCATTACTAATATCATTGCTACCAAATGGATTACATTCCTATTAACATGTTGACACTGTCTCCCCCAGGCTTCATGAACAAACAGAAAGAGAGCAACAGGGTTGCAGAGAAACAGAAAGAGGATAGATGATAAACATAGAGAAAGGAAGAAATACTGTGTTATGGATATACATATAGGCTACTCCGTCCTTCTCAAGTCAAACACCAAAGCACTTAATGCAGTCGAACATAGCGCTGGTTTGTTAATTATTTGCAGATACAACATCATAGCTCACAGTTCTTCTGACGTTTACTCTAAATTACAATTCCCGTTTTTGGTATGAAGGCCAGCATCATGTTCTTCAGTACTTCTTTTCATTTATTTAGGAATGACACCACACCACATCCAACAGTACTGCATTGCTTTGAAATGGATATATTTAACGTTTTAACCAGAAGAGATGATTTTTGGAGCTATGTGGCTTCAGTCTGAACAAAAGGGGACTGGTTTGTGTTTGTATGTTTGTGTATGTTTTGCCTTTAATATTTTTCTTCCACACTCCCAAAGTGTTAATAGCACATAACAGCAAAACCACATACTTGTCTTTATTGTCACTTTGATACTTTCATATGTGAAATGCCGTTCGTTTCTCATTGCTAGTGGGCAGGCGCTGTTCGAGCCCAAATCAATATCGGCTGCACACGCACACACACACTTTCATTGGACTGTTAAGCTGCCTGGCTAACACAGAGGAGTGTCTGTGGTGATGGTGACAGTTACTAAAGGCTGGAATATACTTCTCCGACTGCGTAATACGTTATCCGACTCCGTAGCTACGGAGACACCTCGAGCCCTCGCAGTTCTCCGTCGTGATGCGTATTGTGCAGCCCTGACGTGAAATGTACCCCCTCGGAAAGTGAAGCAATTCGCCTTAATATCACAGATAAAAGCAGGAGAAAATACTATTTTATGATTTAATTAAGTGTGAGGGAGATAGAAGAGAACAACGGTTGCTTTCAGTCTTTAAAGCTCCTCTTCCTCTTTCTCCTCAACACAAAATCGGATAATAGCGAACGCAAACCAACAACTTTCGGTATGTTCTGTGGAAATATACCCGAGCCATAATTACTAAATGAATTAAATGGATTTTTTGAGCAAGTTGAATGTGTTTGACTTGGCAAGGCTAATCAATACTTTAATTCCTGTCCTGTCCCCGTTGCTGCAGAGGCGACCTGTCTATCTGTTTCTGTGTAGGGAGAGGGGCTGCATTTCACAGCAGGGTGCAACTAGAGGACCAATCACAGCCCTTGTCGTCGCCGTCTTCCCTTGACGGATTGACGAACAGTTAAAAAAAAAATTCCTGTGCCCGGAGAGGACGGAGAGGCTCTCCGTCAGGGTCTCTGGCGACGCAGAGGGCTCTCCGTCTCTACGTACAGCACTTTACGGAGTACTATAAATTGGCCTTGACTGTGACCATTGCAGGCAGTAACAATGTTGATGATGATTAACTTAGTTAATGGAGTCAAGTAATTAACTGAAGTTCACTGTTTGAACCAATCTTACTTCCTTTGTATCCAACCGACATCCAAGTGCTGGACAGCAGTATTCAATAACAATAATCACCAAACGCAGTGAGCAGCCGTTTCTTGCAAACATATTTTCATGGCTTCACAACAGCTGACAGTTTCAGGCTCCTGGTTTTCTTCATGCTGGCTGGTCGGTGTGGAAGTTGCTCTGGGTTTAGAATTGGCCCAAATCATGACTTCAATGGGGGGGGAATTGATATTAAGAAGTTAAAATCTATATTATTACTATATCAGAAGAAAAAGTATTGTGATGTATTGCCATATCAATATTTTTTCCCACCCCTACTTTACATAGATGGTATTATTAATTATATCAGCCCTAAAATGGTGGAAAACTCTTTTCTGCATATTCATTCATTCATTTATTTTTGCTCAGTTAACCATTGCTTATCCCTTCATCCTGGAGAGATCACAGGGCCGACATAGACAGACAACCATTCACGCTCACATTCACACCTACTGCTAATTTAAAGTCACCAGAGGGAGAACGCTGAGAGAACCCACACTATGAGGTAACAGTACTAACCACTGCACCACCTGTTCAAGAGTTAAGCTTAAAATACTGCAGCTCCTCTGACATTTTGAGCCATGCAAACACTCAGGAAATCAGAAACACACCCAAGGACTTTGGGTCGCTGCCACGATCCTGCATGTAGTGTCAAGCTTAACTTTTCCACATCAGGGTAAGCTTGTCTTTGTCCACCGTTTCAAACCGCCTGCCAACACAAAGGTCAAACAATTACTGGCCCACCTTTCTGTTTCACATTGCTCTTTTCATCTCGCTGTACGTGTGTGTGTGTGTGTGTGTGTGTGTGTGTGTGTACAGTGTGGCTGAATGTCAGCTTGTAGGTCACAGATTGCTGGTATAAGAGCATTTTAAAGTGGCCCTTTTCCACTTTGTAACAGATCTTTCTTTATATCTCAAACACTTTGGCACTGTCGCAGTAAAGTCAACCTCCTCAGTTCAGATGTCTGAAATGAAGTGCAAATATATATTTCTGCTGTAAATATTGAATTTCTACTGCAAGTATTACATTTCTGCTGTAAAAAGTACATTTCTCCTGCAAATATCACATCTCCTCTGCAAATATGTCTGTTTTGTATTTTATATTTTTATATGTATATCTTTACATTTATTTCTTATTTATGTGTGCTGAGGGACTACAAAATTTCAAAATTTCGTTATGGGTGTGTAATGACTATTCCACTATTAATACAGCAAGCTTCACATTTTGCACATAAAAATATGTTTAGATATTGGACATATATTGTTTAACTCTATCATTACCTTTAGGTTGATCTGAAGACTTTCAGTAATTAAAATTTTGTTTGCTGTTGTTTTTCCTGTTTTAAACAGTTAAAGGTCCAGTGTGTAGGATTTTGAAGGATCCATTAGCAGAAATGGAATAGCGTTAGCTTTTGTCAGTCTATAATCACCTGAAACCAGGAATTAGCCTAACATGAGCTTAGCCCTTCATGTGAACATACAATGTTGTGCTGCCATGTTTCTAGAGTAACTCACAAAGGAAATTACTTCATGGCCACCTGAGGTTCGACAACCCTAAGAGAAGGAGGAATGAGCGGAGGAGTATTCAGTTGGTTGCAGATTGCAAGAGGTTGTTTTGCTTCCATTCAGGTTGATTATGGCACTTTTGAGAACAGTTTCCAGTATTAGTATTTTAGCTCATTAATCATTTCTTTTATTAAGTACAGATAGTTTTGTTTAATTTTTTTTTTTTAATACGTCTTCCCCTGTTCATCCTCCCTCTATGCACAGGCTGTATATTTATTTTATTTTATTTTATTTTTACATCTTTATACTACAGGTTACTAATCGTAGTTCCGGGCATTGGGGACTGACTCTTGCTTTCATATCAATTTATTTATGTTTCTAATGCACAGTTAGCAGAGTCATTGCAATTTAATTTCACTGTTGTTGTACATGTGAAATTATGCATGCAACACCAGCTAATGAAATGAATGTAGTAGAAAAGTGGTAACATTTGATCTCCCAGAAGAAAACTCAATTTCCTTGAATTCCACAGTGGGTTGTATATGCATAGTCACTTCCACAGACTTCTCGGTAATTCCATACTGATAAAACATAAAGATAATGCCATAGTAGATAAAAGATTGGATCATTTTGAAACTTAAATGAAGACAGACTGGATTGAATAACAAAGTGGACAAAACACAGGTATCTTTCTATGATTTCTGGCCCAACTGAGTCATCTGGTTGCCATTTTATGCCAAATTGTGGGCTCTGACTGGTGTGACATTTTATTCTGAACAACAGGCACTGATTGGTGAGGGAGCTCATACTCTGTCTGGACTGATTTCCAGCAGGCCATGCATGAACACACATACTGTATATAAGCATGTATCCAATGCATACTGTACACACACACTTAAAAAGTAAATCTGTACAACACTGGGAGAGAGACAGCAATTTTGAAGTAATTTTCACATGCTATGAGGCATATATAAAAGACTAAAATGCCAAATATTAGCAATAATCACACACACATACACAGTTTATCTCTGTCTCTCTATATAACATGTTAATATTGACATTTAGCATTTATTCCTATGTATTATATTCTCTAATTTACATTTGTTCATTCTGTGAGAAATGAGCAGAGAGAGAGAGAGAGATGGGAAACAGCTATTATTTTGTATTCATCACAAGACAGTGGTATAGAAACTGTGTGTATGTGTGCAATGGTCGAGCATCATGGGGTGAGTGTGGGTGTGTGCATATTTTAGAAGAAGAATTTCTCATTGCTCAAAATTAGTTATGGACAGTATGTTACTGAATTATTTTATTTTTCTAAATGTTTTTATTCTCCTGTTAGTTGTTGTAATTTAATGGCATGACATGTGTACATATTTCCAAAGTCAGCAGTGAAAAAGTAGTGCTGAAAACATTTTTTCAGGCGACTTTTTTATTTAAAGTTACCCCCGCCACCAAGGAGGTTATGTTTTCACTGGGACTTGTTTGTTTGTTTGTTTGTTGGTTTGTCATTTTGCAAAGTAACTCAAAAAGTTATGGACGGTTTTTGACGAAATATTCAGGATTTGTCAGAAGTGGCCTAACTTAGAACTGATTAACTTTTGGTGGTGCCGTTGAATCGGGTCCGATCACCACCAAAAGTTAATCAGTTCTAAGTTAGGCCACTTCTGGCCTAACTTAATTTTTGGTGGTCGGATCCGATCCGATCCGATCACCACCAAAAGTTAATCAGTTCTAAGTTCGGCCACTTCTGACCAACCCTGTAAATTTCGTCAAAATCCATCCACAACTTTTTGAGTTATTTTTTCAAACCAACAAACAAATAAACAAACCCGATGAAAGGGCGGAGGTAATAATTTCTGTCAATTTGGCCCTTAACACATTTTCACCGGTCACCTTTTATGTACTTATGCACCACTGGTTCTATCTTTCAAACATGCTTTATGAATGTCCTTATGAAAAACATAAAAAAGTCATTTTTTGCAGACGATACGTTACTATTTTTCTTTCATATTCCTAGGAAAAGTCTTAATCTAGCTAAACAATCGTGCCACTTCATCCATCAAGCCCTTTAACAGCTATTTACATGTAGTTACACGTATCCTACATATTTCCCTTTTGATTCCTTCTGTCAAATAGAACCATTAAGCAACAACTGAACGCTTTTACCTGAAATAAAATCTGCTTTCATCTGTCAAAAATACCTATTACTTTCATGTGTCATGACAGTAAATTTGATCTCAGAGCAGTGACAGAGCAATAAGAAGCTTTGGAAAAAAAAAGATGTGTTATATTTTTATATGTCAAACTACTAAATTAGAGACAGATGTTTTCACAAACAATGTGTGCATGAACTGACATGTTGTGAACAGGGAATTTCTGCTTAGGAGTTCATTATGAAACATCACATGAGCTGGAAATGACAAAGCGGTTGGATGTTATATGTATCTGTGTTTAGTGTCACTGTAAAAACACATGCATATTCCTAAGCATCCACAAGGAACACATTCTACATCATTACAGTATTGTATTACATCTCTTACGTACATTACAATCTTCCTGGGCTGTCTGAAAAGTTGATGATCAAGTAGGGCTGTGACAGTATGGATGTCAATGCGGTATGGCGGTTTACCGCAGTACCCCACGATCGTTGCAACCCCACTGATCTCTCGTTGTCCATTGGAATAAAATGTGCACAAACTGGCGACACAGTGTTCGGCTTTGTAACAAGATTTGCAGCTATTGTTGAATAAAATCAATTCAGCAGAGCAGTGTAAACAATTATGGACAGTGCTACATAAGAGGGGTGTGTCTGCTATAAGCACATAATTGAAATTGAACTCCAACTGTTGATGCAGTGCTAATTTAAGCATTAGAAGTACTGAAATGATTAATAATAATATGAAAACAAATCAACCCCCCAACCATTAGGGTTAATGGACTGGCCCGCTGCTGAGCTGCAGTGTGAAAAGTTTTGTTTCTCCATCTAGCTTTAAAAACAGGATGTTACTAAATATTACTGTTTATATTTCATATCACACTACATATGTACTCTTGTAACTTTCAACAGCAAATATATAGAGATATATTTTTTTTTTATTATTTTAATATATTGTGGTATTGTGGTGATGCGGTTATCATCCCAGCCCTATGATCATCTCATCTGATGGCTAAATGTTCACAAACCTAAATGCTAAATGCTGATAAATGAGTAAAACTGTGGAGAGACTTTGTTTTTTGACAGGGATCTTCTTCACTTGTATGAAAAAAATGGTGTGGGAGACAATGAAGGGTTGAGCATAGCATGTCAATGGGATCAGCAAGAGAGAATTCATTTAAAAAGAAAAATATATGTACATATATGTGTTGAAGTTGTTGCAAAAAGTCACAATATATTAGTAGAAGTTTCCCCTTCCCCCTTTTTTCAAACAGTGATGTTATGATTAGCTATATTATTATAATAATGCACTTGCGGGGCCAATTGTTCACTGTGGTGTACTTTAGGAAATAGGCTAGCTCTGCTCTTGTTCTTGCAACAGAGTTAAGATGAAGCACCCACTGTTGTCATATAAATAATACATTCTATACAATGTTCATGGTACATGGAGCATTACATCTGTGCATGTTTGTGCAGATGCAAAACAGCTCGGAGTGCATTTATCATTAAAGTCTTTGTCGCCGCGGACGGGAGGAGGGAAGGAACAAATTTACACGTGAGGGAAACAAGATGAAACAAAGCCGAGAACGTGTTCTTCTTCCCTTCATCTGTGTAAAATTAGATCAAACAAATAGTTTCAGTGGGTTTGCCTTATTTTCTCCCTCCTCGCTGTCATCCTCCTGTATGCCTCAGTTTCACTGACAAATACAGTAGCAGGCAGCTCTGAAACCAAACAGGAGAAGGGAATCTATTCACGGTGCCAGGATGGTATTAATATCTCGGAAAACATCCAGAGAACAGAAGAAATTTTATTCTCACTGTAGTGACTCATTTGTTCATAGTATGTCATAATGTTTGTCATTTCAATTTGGGGTGGGTGTCTAAGAAAAGAAGAAGTTTAACAGTGGAATGATTTAATTTCTCATGTAGACTGCAGTTCCCAATCTGGTCCACAAAGAAGGAGATCTAGACCTCTAGACCTCCAGTAGACTTGTTAATGATGCTCAATATGGAGGTCTGGGTGGAGCTTGTGCCTCCATGCAGCTCTAAACTCACAGCTAATGATGCTAACAGTGCTAGAAATAGACATCCGATGCAAACCTTTTGTCGGACTCGATATGTTTCCATTCAAATCAATGTGTAAATTTCCACTGAATGCAGAAAGCCGCCGACGTGCTGACGCCTGCCAGAGTGTGGTGCATGAATTCAGCACAGAGACACAAATTAAAATATCCAATTTATTTAAAAAGAATAAATAAATATTGATCTGTGTTTGCGGCGGATCGTATAATCAATTTCGTTCTACTCAGTGGATGCAGGGTGGTTCTCTTTCACTAGCGCTCCAGTACAACCTGCTATATGATGTGATTATATGTGAATTCACCAGATCTCATTAGTCAGCGAGATCTCGTGTTAGTGATTTAGGCGGATCTGGTGTGTACTGACAGACGACAGACAGCTTTATGTGTTATTTCACCTTTGATTTGTATTATAACATTATTTAAACTAAGCATTCAGACCATAAACTCATATTTATAGTGTTTACAGAGGTAATACAGCAGGAGAAAAAAGGGTCATTTTCACATAGACTTCAATACAGACTTCTTTTTGAAACCACCAGTATCGCCCCCTGCTGGCTGTTGGAGAGAATGTTAGTTTAAGTTACTTCCGTATGGGCTTCATTACGGTTATTCACAAAACAACGGGTGATGTGATGATTGCTCTGTCCACTATTTATATACAGTCTAATCGGTATTTGCTCCTGTGTATTGTCACATTTATGCGTATAAACTAATTTGGTAGTAGTGACTGCATTCAATGACACTGACAAAGTCTAGCGTTTAATGTATTGATTCTCCTACACAAAAGCCACTCCTAATGTGTTCTTCCTCCCACTGTATTTGTCAGTGGTTCTGACTGTAGAGCCGATGTTCTCTAAAATATCCACCCACGCCGTCACGAGCGTGCACGAACAGGGATCACTAATGAATGTAATGAAAGGGACAGAGTGTACACTGATGGTACACATTCATTCAAGCAGTTCAAGCCTCTTGTCTCTCTGGCTCAGACAGAACTTTGCCATATAGTGTGACCTCCACTTTTAGCTCTGTGCTGTCTATACTGTACTATATGTCATACTGATCTCTTTCACCCTTGTAGAACTCAGTATTCTTCTGTATTTTAGTATTTTTTTATTTATTATCTATTTAGTATCTATTGAGATTTTTTTACGTCAATGTGCAATTCGTTATTGCTGCTCTGTGTGCCTTAATTGCCTCTTTGGGGACAAATAAAGTTTTTTTTAATTGAATTGAAATGAAGTATCTCCTTCTGTCCACCTTATCTTGTTTGTCTTAGCGATATCTTGCTGGATTACTCTCTCATCGGCTCCACTTCTCTCAAAGGATGCTCTTAGCTCTTAGCCTAATTGCCATTTTTTTCATTGTTCATTTGGAGTGAACATCTCACTAAATTATACAGCCTGTATGTATGCACACACAGCATAACCACAACAGGGGAATTAAATTTCAACCCATGAGAAGCACTTTTTGAATTGGCTTGCTACTTACCAATACAAAATACTAGCCCTGTTCATGTTTGCCCCTTGTGTACTATTACTGCAAACCACCACTTAAAGCACTAATAAATGTAGGCATGTACACTGCAGTTATTTTACGTAGCAGGCTAGTTAGCTGTTTTCTGCAGCCTAACAAGCCCCAAGAGGAGGTGATGTGCTGCTGCTGACCTGCTGTCTGCACCAACAGTGTGCTGAGTTCAGCTGGAAAGCTTGTGGAGGACGACGTAGAGGACTGTGGTGCAAAAGTTACTCCCGCTTCACTTCACATTTTTTTCATTTGCAGCTGAGTTTTACACATTGAAAGGAGAATGGAGCAATCAGGAGCAGTCACAGTGAGATGAGGAGCTACAGGCAACAGGGCAGCCCGCCTCAGAAACACTGTTAACTGTTACACCAGTTGCTTTTCTGCAGCTCAGCAAGTGTTTTCTATAATGAAACTGAAGTTACTGTTACCATGGTGACCACTGTTGTGTCAAATCAATGCTGAAACACTAATGATCACAACTTGAATGTTGAGAGATTATTCTTTACTCTTACTATGGATCAAATTGCTTATTTGTGGTATGACACATCCACAGAGCAGTGTCACCCAGCTCTATGATAGATAGATAGATAGATAGATACTTTATTCATCTCACAGAGAAATTCACAGTTCCAGCAGCTTGAAAGATGGAAACACACAGGGTTCAAGGAAATAAAAAATAAAATAGGATAAAATAGAATATCAATAAAATATAAATATCTAGCAATAAAATAGAATATCAATAAAATATAAATATATAGCATAAAATAGAATATCAATAAAATATAAATATCTAGCAATAAAATAGAATATCAATAAAATATAAATATATAGCATAAAATAGAATATCAATAAAATATAAATATCTAGCAATGCATCTTAGCATCTTTCAGCTCATTATTGTGTATTTTGCACTGTTTTTTTCCACTGCTTTTTTTCTGCTGCTGTAGCCAAAAAGGCTGATTTACCTGCAAAAACAGCTGCCAGTTATAATGAAATCCAATTTTTCACAACAGAAAAGTAGGAAAATGTTTGGTGCGCCTCAGTTGCCAAATGGGTTACAGTGCACGCCATGTAACCACAACTTCACTGGTTTTATTCCAAGTGTTATATTCCATGCAAAATGCTCCTTTCTCTCTGCACTTTCATCTGTACAGTAAGGGCAAAAACATGCTTAAATGCTTGCCCACTATGTGTATGCTCAGTAAGTTAAACATGCATGGCATCAAAGATGCCTAAATATTAGGGATGGGAAAAAAAATATTGATAGCCTATGGCGATATATCACAATATTTTGTTTTCTGATATAATATTGATGCTTAATTTCTTGACTCTTTGGGTGCCAATACAATGCTTGAGTGCCATAAATGTACATATATATATATATATATACATATATATATATGTATATATACATGTATATATACATATATATATATACATGTATATATATATATACGCTCAAGAGTTTTTTCTGCAGCTGGCACAAGAGGGTGCTCTCACACAAGCTGTGAGTAATTTGGGGGGTTCTGGGACATAAAGAGAGGGCATACGCCACAGAGATCAATGTTGTGTTTTCAGAATCATAGTACAAAATATTCTGTGCACCATGGAAGATGAGTCAAAATGTCCAAAAACTCTGGCACAAGGCACTTTTGTTTTTATAAAAAGCCTGGCACTCAATGAGTTAACTGTGCAGCGATCACCACAAGGGGGAAAAAAAAGGAGGTATCTAACATAGCAACATGAGCACAAGTTCAAACTTTGCTATGCAAAATAAAGAAACCCACCTGGGACCAATTGGCTTAACAGGAAGACAGGGATTACATCCACTTAACCAACGAAACACCTACAAGGGAGGAGTTTTACAGGAGCATGAATGTTACGGCATAAGCTGCCTTTAGACTGCTTGCTCAACACTGAATCACCTCTTTCTGCAAACGGTATCCAGTGATTTAGAGGACATGCAGTAAAGATATGCTAGCAACACAGTATGAGCACTACAGCAACACAACAGAAGCACCACACACACATACTGTATGCACACCCTTATCTTTACACTTTAATGCAAATTAATACATCAGAAAAGAAACTGACAGGTCGCTTGTCCATGTAAAATGCAAGCATCATACTTCAAATAAAAGAAAAGGCATTACATTTAAAGCTCCAAAAATCAATATTTTTCACATTAACAATGCATATGGGCTGTAGAGATGAGCTCACAGAGACCCAACTCTGTTGTTGTTGGAGAAATAAAGGAGACAGTTTGGAGATGTAAAGCTAGTGCTATAAATCTGTGTACTGTAGGTTCTCAGTGAAATCAAAAAGAGCAAAAAAGAGTCAACGCTCTTAAGACACGTGGATATCCAAACTGGTCCTTTGTCAAGACCAGCAAAACCAAAAACAGAAACAACAAACAGGAGAGGGAAGACAAATGGAAACCTGTAGTCATCCCCTACATTGCTGGAGTTTCTGAGGCGATGCCCCTCCCACGACTCCAGCAGACATTTCATGATATCCAGATATGAAAGTAGCAGGCCAGTTTCAGCTGGAGCATAGGGAGGCTCCTTAAAGGATGCCTTGGGAACTTGGCAACTAGCCTAGAACCAGCCACGGCAGAGAGTCAGATGTCAAAGTGTAATGCTGTTCAGATCGAGCCACGATGAACGAACAAGACAGCAGAGCAGAGACGAGCAGCAGCCCGTAAACCCGAGCAGACAGTCAGCTGAACGCAACAGGCTGAGTGATCGAGGTGTGAATCATCACCTGACTGCTTCTGAAAGAGATTTAACTTGTCCTTTCAAATTAAGCAAATCACTTCCAACTTACAGGAAGTGTCTACAATGAGTTTCTTAACGAGAAATCTGTTTAATTTCTCTTTTGTATCCACTGATGTAGAGAGTATAATGATCAGCACACAGATCCACATTCACAGACACACACACACACACACACACACACACATATATATATATATATATATATATATATATATAAATATATATATATATATATATATATATATATATATATATATATATATATATATATATATATATATATGTGTGTGTGTTATAGTTTATTTAATCCCAGCTGCAACACTGCTACCATTCATTTAATATTGACTGCTCATTTAACACTGCCAGTTTTAATATACCTCCACATCCAGCAGAGTTCATTAACCAGTCACCCCATAATTATAACAGCTCAGATTTTGAATAACACGTTCTTAATCAGCGTGTGTCAGAGACAAATACCAACAAGTGAAAACACTCATCATCTCTCATTAGAGCAATGCTTCTAACAGCTATCTGTGGTTGAAGAAAATCATTTTTTAACACAGCATATTTGCTTAAGGAAGAGGAATATATGAAGTGCACTTCACTAGAGCTCCGTTCAATACCACCATGACACGACAAAAAAACTAGCCGGGCATAGCGAAGAGCTGACTATTTCTCACACTATTGTAACTTACCGCTTCCCTCATTAGCCTTTTGTTCAGACTTGTATTTTATTGTATTCTGTATTTGCTCACTGCAGGGGCTGACCTGAGTGTTATGACTGAATCAGCCAATCATGATGTAGGAGTTTAAGACATGCTGGTGCAACACTTCTGAGGACAGAAATGTATCCATCAAAATATTCTGCTTCAGATTTTGTACAGATATTCATGACACAATCCAACTCTTTAATTCATGACTAGCAACTTGCAAAACTATCAACATTCCTATCAGCCTCAATTGTAATTTGTGATTAGTGCTAATTAGCTTTTGTTAGCAGGCGAAGATACCATGGTCACTGTCTGCTTGTTAGCATTTTGATATTTGCATTTAGTTTCAAGAACTGCTGTACCAATGTGCTGCCTCTTTTTTTGTTAAAAAACAATGCAAGGTAAAAAACTGATAATAACATTTTTGTTGAACAAATATTTCCTCACAGCTATAATTTCTTTGTATGAGAAGAGTACTTGGACAACCCATTGCTTTCCAAACATATACAAAACATATCAGGATCTAATTTAATTGCAGCAACAAGAGGAAATGCTGAATGTACCACGACTTATCATTGAGGCTGCAGTGATACCCTGTTAATACCACTATATACAGTATGCATGCATATACTGTATATACATATATATGCATAAAATATGTGAAAAAGAATCTGTGCAGCAGACAGAGAGACTGAAGTATTCTCACTTCATCATGTGCTTGCCTGCACTGCCTGCTTGAGAAGAGATGGATTCATGCTGAGTAAAGAAAAACAAAACCACATACTGAGTTTAGGTTTAGTCAACATAATTCTTAAATTTGGGATGACTGTGTGTGTTTGATATATCCATCCTAACAGAATGGGAGTTCCTCAGTAGTTGGAACCACAGCGAGAAGATGTGGTGAAACTGTCACACAGCAAACACACCTGAAGGATTTCCAGGAAAAACCTTCAGTGAGACAGACTCGCTGCCCGCTTTTATTTGATGCATGATGCAGATAAAGATTTTACCCTACTTACCAATAATGTTGTCTTTCAGTCCTTGCAAAGCTACTGTGCTGTATGTTGTTATATCAGGGTCAGTGACAGTTACATCAAAAAATACCACCAACCCCCTTTTAAACTTTGAAGTGGAAGGGCACTGTAAAAAAAGATAGTGAAAAGAATTTTAATCGGTAACAGTCTTGCTTTCCTACGACAGAGTATTAGAGCCACATTGAGGATTTTTCAAAGACTTCTACAATAAAGTCATTATTTATGATATTAAAGTCATAAATTTATGACATTAAAGTCATAGTTTTACGAGATAAAGTTGTAAATTTACGAGATTAAAGCCATTATTTATGGGATTTAAGTCATTATTTACGAGAATAAAGTTGTAAATGTACAAGAAAAATGTCATTTACAAGAATAAAGTTGTAAATTTATGAGTCGTAATTTTACAAGAATAAAGTTATAAATTAACAGAATGAAGTCATGATTTACGACAATAAAGTTCTAAATTTATGAGTTTAAAGTCGCAATTTTATGAGAACAAAGTCGTAAGTTTACAAGATTAAAATACTATTTATGAGAATAGAATAATTATTTACAAGATTTAAGTCATTATTTACAAGAATAAAGTCGTAAATGTATGATGTTAAAGTCATAATTTTACGAGAATAAAGTTGTAATATTCTAACGTGTTGTTGTAGAAGAGGAGTTAAGATACTGGCAGATTCCAACTTCCTGGATCAATACATCAAATGCAGTATGATCGTAAATTTATGACTTTATTCTTGTAAATAATGACTTTAAGTCTGTGAAAAAAAAAAAAAAAAAAATCTCAATGTGGCCCGAACACTGTGTCAAACTTTCCTGGTTTTATGGTGATGTATTTTTAATTCTGTCTACATTTTAATCTATTCAAAGCCAAAGGCTATATTTGATATTGTTGTAATATATTAATAATAATAATTGGTACACATTTTGAATCATGACTCAGTTGTGATTTGTTTGTGTATGACTGGTGTAACAAAACATTAACAGGACATACATATATGTACAGTATGTATATCACAGGTCATCACATGACAGCAACAAATACCAGCAAACAGCAGGACGCCTCTTTAGCATGTGCTTCTCACCAGCAAATACTATAGCAGTGTTTCATTTAAATAAACTCTTCTTACAACACTGGACTGAAAATGTCCATGACTGAAAAACTAGAGATATGCTTCACAATTACACTCTCACTTTATTCAACCACAAGCTGAGTTGCATAAACATAAAAGGAGCAGGAAGTTAATCCTTTGCCCCAAGATGATGGCCTCACCAGCAGCTGCTGCATAATTCAGTCTTTTAAAACCTAGAATATTGTTATTTGAAGTGTCTTTTTGGAGCAGTTGGTGTTAATTCAGAGCTGATGTTACGGTGGGATTTGACAAACACAGAGTTGCATACATCCTTACTGTAATTGCATCTGTGGATAACATCCACTGAAGTATGACCAGAGTGGTGACCAAGGTTACACTGTGTTTGAATTTATATGCAATCTCTCTCTCTCTCTTACAAACATACATTAAAATCTGAGTTTAATTATCATGCCCTTCCCTATCTCTGTCACCTCCTCTGCATAATCCCTCCCCGTCTACTGATCTGAATTAATTACTCTTCTAACAGCCTAAAAATAAATGTGAGGAGTATGTGTGTGCATGCACTTTCTGAGACATCCTTAATGAAGCAGTGTTGGCAGCATTTCTTGCAACATGAAATGCAACCACAGTGACAAAGGCATTTTTCACTCCTGCATATTAACGAATAGCCTGGTTTCCATTTTTTCTGATTTCCAAGCTCAATGTTCAGATGTAATAACACCCCCTGCTGAGGAACTGTGCATCACTTGTACAGTAACAGTATACATGCACTGAATAGCTCAAATGAAAGAAGAGACTCTCTATTTCATCATGAAAAAAATGTTTGTTTTTACCTTGTTCCATTCTTGTTTTATCAGAGGTAGAGTAGAGGACACTTTCACCAAAATCACCACTTTTTGTCCAGATTCTCTGATCGCAATCGTCTCCACTTCCTGCTTATATATATATCTGTGACATCTCTACAAATTCCAGAGCTCAAGTTTTCAGGCCAGCCAAAAAGGCCCAAACCAAGGGAGGAAACAAACTTGAGTTTGTTTTAATCGAACTAAACAAGGCAGGTGTGAATACACCTTAAATAACGTACATATGCGTCGATGGCACTCAAAGACTTAATAACTTAAAGAAACATTGCATTCAGTTCATGTTCTATTTCTCTCCACCACCACATAGTGACCTGTCAAGAGGTCGTGGTTATTTCACACATTTCACCTGAACCTCCTTATACTTACATTCCACTTCCTGCACTGCCTCTTAATACAGGCAAGCATTAATAGTGCATGTACAGTGATGTGATGTTCAGAGGTACACACTCATCATCCCTGTTGGCTGGAAACCTTTTTAGTATCTAAGCAAAACAGCTTTGGTTTTAGCTTGACCACCGTGAATTTTGAAATTTGTCCAACGGCTCTGGAAAGGCTTTATGTGCCCAGAGGTTGGAGAATTTGTCACAAACCATAAAGCCATGAAATCCACTGAATTTCAATCAGAACTCACCAATATTGGGCTATCCACCTGCAGAGTGTGTGTTTGTTAGACGCAGTAAAAGTGTCTGACACTGACATGGTTTAATGATCCCCCACCACACTGCAATCAAGTGAGAGCATCACTTTGAATCATTTATGAGGTCAAGTTTACCATAATCACATCTATGATAATGTTTCAACTTTGCTTGATGCTGGGAAAAGATAGCCATTAAAACAAGGTGAAGAACTACTTAGTGAAGGTCATGGCGAGGGTATCAATCTACTCTCCTGCAGTTACAGTTATAATGGATCGCAAATTAGAATACCCCAGTCTCAAAGCACAAACCACTGGGACCAACGCTATAATTTACATGTTATTTCCATAGGATTATCATGTATATGTGGGAAAACTGATGTGTCATTGACATAACCTTCAATGACAGAGGGTGGGTGAGCACTGTGAGGAAGTGAAGAGAGGAACATTAAAAACAGAAATATCATCAGCAGATAACCTGCTATTGAAACTGTAAATAAACTAATGAATTGAAATTTTGGCAAATTGGGTTTTACATCTAGACATACACAAAACAAATCACATCTTTAGTTAACTGCACCTTCATTTAAACTATGAAATCATCACAATTATTTATCTAAATATACATTTTTCATACTTTCTGATACTCCTCTTCTGTCTTATACATATGGAAATTGTATTAAGTTTTTTTTTATCATTTTTTTTAAATACTGTGATTGCATTTCTTGCTTTTTCTGCAACAATGTTGGTTTCGTTGCTGAAATTTTTTGGTTATAATGTCAACAACAGTTTTTTCTGACAACAATGGGATGATAACTAAATAAAAAACATCTATGACGACGACAACTATGACAAAAACAATTGATACATTCATCAACGAACATAATGTTAAGGAGTGACGAATCGGTAAGTGACCCAATAAAAAGTAACCCCGGGTGCACGTGTTTGAATAAAAATCCAATCAAACCAAAAGATGTCACGTGACCTGACATAGTGCGCTACCGAGTGGATCATGAATAAGCTTGGTTAAGCTCTGCTTGCTCCTTATCTATATACTCTATTTATACACTATCTATTAGGAACACAGTATTACTGTGGGGCGGCCTGAGGTCGGCCAAACGGCCCCAGAGAAGGGCTTTAAAACACATGGGTAAAGTGTCCGGACCGCTGTGCTGGGGGCAGAGCATGGCCACCAAAGGATGCACGTTCCCAGCTAAAGCCAGCAGGTCGCACGGGGGCTCCTCCAGGCGGTCCAGTGGTGGCTCCAGGGGTACTGACGTGAGGCGCAGACAGCACAGGCGCCCAACCATGGGGAATTATTATAATATTAATATAGCAATAACAAGTTCCCCACTTTGGTCTTTAGTAGAAAGAAACATCTTTAATTTTAAAATAAAAACACATCACAACAGATAAATCTGTATTTTGCATATTCAAACCTTAGTATATTCCATAATGCCAGGTTTATAAATGTTTCCTTCACGTGTATGTGAGTTTAGAATTTCTAGAACAGCTCTTAAATTGTGTTACATTTTCACTAAACCTGTTAGATATTTATCAACTAAATCCACTGTAGATTTAGTAAATAAAAAATGATAAAAAATGGACTAAAACTAAATAAAATTCAGAAGACTAAAATATGACTAAAACTGAATTGCATTTTCATCAACAGACTACGACTAAGACTAAGTCAAAATTTGCTGTCAAAATTAACACAGTGCTGCAACATAATTTCCCAGATTGGGGTCAATGAAGTAATTCTATTTTATTCTATTCTTTTCTATTGTATTGTCTATTGTGTAGGTCTGAGTGCCCTTCAGGGTAAATATGTATCTACTTGCAAATTGTGCAAATTCAACCCTTCCTAAACATGTCTACAACAACAATTATAAAAATGTCAAAGTGGCATTTTATTGCATGGTTCCTGATGTATAAAAATGTTAATAAATAACAATAATCTGAACTTTTGTGGCTCTATCCTGCTCTCAGTTAACTTCATCGGGGATGCTGTTTATCCTCGACCGCAAATGTGCGTTTGAGCATCATTTCTCAACCCCTGCATGTGTGTGACTACATAAGTAAATGAATAATTTATTACCCCTCCCAGTAAGATTTGTCTGTTGCTCTTTATTTTTCCCTGAAACACAGTCTTGTTCATAATGTATACACACACACACACACACACACACACACATTCAGCTTCCAGTTTAGTTGTGGTGATTCATTTTAGCAAGCTGCTTGTTGTCTGAACGCATATCAGCAACTATTTGTATGATCCCCCAAAACGCAACATATTTCTGGGCTTATTAATTTACAGTAATGAATGAGTTTCAACACATTGCATTATTGGGAGTAATAAGATGGGTTGTTAAAAAGGAGCGTGTTTTGGTTTGATCCTTAGGGTTGCCATATTTCATCTTAATTGGTTCATTTTTGGAAATCTAAATAGTCAATTTGTTATTTTCCAAGTGTATTTAGAGAACTATAGAGGAATAATGATATTGGTCCAAACATCCTCCAGATCCAATATTCTGCTTATGACAGAGCTCTAGAGCTGAAGCAGCTTTGGGAACACAGCGAGGCTGTTTTTAGACAGTGTGTCATCTTATTTAGGATTTAGAGAGTATCTATAAATTATTCAGGTCAGACAACAACAACAACAAAAATGAATTCCCTGGAATATAAAATATGAGACAGGAGACAGTGAGATCATGCAGTGGAGTAAAGTCTTATGTTGGCCCATGAGTCCATCTTATGATTCATGGCCTCTTTCCAAAGATGGTCTCAGATGACATTTGTAAGCATGTTCAGCATGTATGTTGTCCCAAAACGAACTGATGAAATGTGGTATGGTACCATAAGTACATGGTATGTGGTTAGTCCTAGTGTGTTGCTGGATTCCTGCTGTCCAGAGCCATCATACATGTACGCAGCTCTGCATGTAAGAATGAGGGTACAACTAAATTACATTTATAGAATGGATCTCATACACACAACATGGTTCAAATTGAAAAGCAATGTAAGTCTGCATGATATAAATAAGTGGCTTGTTGCTTGCAGGACAGTTGGGACCAATGTGTGCCGCACTTTTCATTGAGTTGTATGTCCAGTAACTTAGGGGAAAGAGAATACACTCAATTTGTGAGTTGTTGGCAAGTGTTTATGAATATGATGCCCATTTCTAAATCGCAAATATGTGGTCAGGTAGAATTTCTTGTATAGATAAACTGTCCCATCAGCTAATGTTTGCCCAAAGATCCTCTTTCAAATGAATCCATCCCTGAGCCATGCTCCTCTATAAACTGTTCTCCTGTGATCTTCTAGTGGCTTCATAATTACAAACATGTTACATGTGTGAAAGTGTTGTGAAAAGCCACAAATTCAGCCATTAAAACGCCTGCCTGCATCAAATATATAAGTTAAAACACATTGGTTCATGTCATCACACCACCTCAGTGAGGTGATGCCAGGCTAAGACTTGCTGATGTAGGAGGTAAAGTGTATTTGTTATAATATACCCCCACGTTAAAGTCACACAATAAAGAAATGGGTGTCCTAGTGTGTGTGCGTGTGTGTGTGTGTGTGCGTATGAAGCCAAGAGTATTATCGACAGGCTGGATTTGGCTGAGAGGCAAAGACAAAATTCGTAGGCTTTAGAGTCGAAGTGGTGGCCAGGGTAGGATTTAGGAGAGAGGGATGATGGGAGGTTTGGATGGAGAAAGGAGGCAAGGATAAAGACTGGTTTATGTGTCCTCTTCAGAGCTGAGGTCAGTAGTCAGTCATGAGGACACAAAGAGCTGGGGACACTTGGGAGTCAATGTGGCTCAACACTGAGGATTGCCCAGGGCATGTAAAATGCCAGATTGGGCTAGTAGGACAGCACGGCTCAGTGGGTAGAGTGGCCGTTTTGTAACTGGAGTGTTACTGTTGCGATCCCGGCCTGGAGTGCTCGTGTCGAGGTGTCCCTGAGCAAGACACCGAACACTGGGACGTGGTTAGCACCATCTAATCTTTTCTACCACATAAAGACAGCGCAAAACACCAAACAAGCCTGAAAGAATCGTTGAAGCATTGCATTTTCAGATGCATTGTCTGAGGAGAAGTATGTTAGTGTGTCTTATGTTAAACCTGTACTGCACAATCCTCAAGTGTCAGGATGACGAGTCCCTACTCACTAGAACCATCAAAGGGGGCATCCTGAACTACCTCAATGACAAATATGACAACATCACTGAAATGGATTCAACTCTTCTCGTCTCCACCCCACCCCCATCAGCTGTCCCTGCAGCTGCTGCAGAT
The DNA here is from genome assembly GCA_029721515.1 of Synanceia verrucosa. Classification (NCBI taxonomy): domain Eukaryota; kingdom Metazoa; phylum Chordata; class Actinopteri; order Perciformes; family Synanceiidae; genus Synanceia; species Synanceia verrucosa. The sequence continues at coordinate 4,260,406 of CM056560.1, read as the reverse complement.
GAATCAGAGCTTCCTGCAGCCATGAAGTCAAAGAAGTGTTTGTCAAGGTGCTTCAAGAAACCAGCAGCACCCACAGGCCAAGGCACCTCAAAGCCAAGCAGAGCATCCATTGAACTGGAGCTGAGCATGTACCTGCAGAGAGCTGACCTGGGTGAAGAGAAAGATCCTCTTCAATGGTGGAGGCAGCATGAGGTCAACTTCCCATTAGTGGCTAAGCTAGCCAAAAATATCTCTGGATCCCCGCCAATAGTTCTCCATCTGAGCGGGTCTTTAGTGCCAGTGGGAACAGTTATATGTAAGAGATCATGTCTCAAGTCTCACAGAGTTGACCAGCTGTTTTCCAATCTGTCATAAACAAAAAAAGTTATTTTAAAGGATTTGATGTTGTGTTCCGAAATCCCTACAATTCATTTATTAGCATTTTTTCTTATTAAACAGTAGGTATACTTGAATGTTGCTTGAAGCACTTTCTTATTGTTATGTATTTATTTTATTTCTTTGCACTAATTTGCATTACAAAGTAGTATTTGATATAGTAGTTGATTTTTGTGTTTTCACAGGTCGAGTCACGAGGCCTACTGGCTGTCCTATTCTGAAAAATATCTTTATTTTTGTTATATTGATATAAAAGCTTGGAAGCTTGGAAGTTTTTCTTTACAAATTATTTGCTGTGACAATCAAAAAGTAAAGAAAGTCATGAATAAAAGGAGAGAAGATAAGAGAAAGTGCCATTCATTCATTGCCCTTCATTCACATGGTTATCTACATTCTGTCTGATCATGCAAACAAACGTGATTAATATAGATTAAAAATGAATTATATTTAATCGCGATTAATTGAAATTAATCCACAACAACCTGTGATAAATATAATTAAAAAATCCTTTTCCCAGTGCACAGGGATAAGTATAAAATTTTGAAATGAGTATGCAAATAAGCATATAAATCAAGAATGTAAACACAAATATACATAAAAACATAAATAAACATAAAAATTTCTTACTTACAAATGCAAATATAAATATGAGTGTGGATTTACAACAGGGATAAATACTGGGAATGTAAACAGAAAAAAATGTATTGCACTTGATGCTTTGTACAGGATAAATTAAATTATATTGCATTATTATATTATTATTTTGCTCCTCCAAAGCGCACTGTTTTTTTTTTTGTTTTTTTTTTTGGTCAGATTCATTTAGTACCTAAAGAAAGATTAAAGGTTCAATGATAATTCCCTTTAGTCTTTGCTATTATTTGATGGTATGTAATAAATAAAACAAAGCGTACATGGAAACAATAGATAAATTAGATTAGAGTCTAACCTTGTGGCTGCGTACAGGTATGACGTTGTACTAAAAGGACAAACAGTGCTCGTCGTGCTCGCTCTGTAAAGTGAACTCCTTTGCTCTCCCTCTCACCTGCTTCCTCTCAGCTACCTGTGAACCTCTCGCCCACCACCTCCCAGCATCCATCTGTGAAACCACTGTTGTGATTGATCTCTACTTGCTGTTGCTTTTTTGGCTGCGAAAGAGAGTCTTGACATCAAAATATTATTCCTTGACACCGGTATATTCTCAGTATGAAGTTTCACGTTGGGTGTGTGAATTGTCTGACTGAAGTACAAAGGAAGCACAAAAGTTCTCTCTCTCTCTCTCTCTCGCCCACTCACTAGCTTACATTTCTCTCTCTACGGGAAACACACACACACACACACACACACACATACAGACACACACACACACACACACAAACTTTTGCATCTCCCACACAACAACTCTGCAACTTTCGTTTCAAGTTTGGTGGAGAAGTAACATGAAATTCTAGGACATAACAGAAATTATGTTTGAGGTCAAAGCATTTACTACTATAGGACTTGTTTACAACATAAAGTACTGTGTGTACTCCCAGTTTCCAGATAAAGAGGAGCAAATTTAGGTGAAAACTCAGTGATTTAGTCTTAGTGTACATATGTTCCACAGACTGGCATACTTACAGTTTGTGTTCTAGAAATATCGAGCTGTCGGTGATGGTGTTCTTTGTTTCCCTGCAGCTTTGTCATTTTCAATGTGAAAGATGCAGCCCACGTTGGAAAACAAGCGCTCCTCCTCACAGTTTGAGTGGCAGTTAGTATCTTAAAAATCGATGGGTTATAAAAACGAGTGGGTGCACTAATATAAGAGTAGCTCACTGGCCAGATGATTTATTCGCTCCACCATGTTGCCTAGTGATACTATATTTGTGAAGAAAAAGAAAATGTCTGGTGGGCTCAAGGTCAAGGTCCATTGGCACTAGTCTAGTCAAAAGTGTTCACTGGTTCAGTGATATTACATGACTGTCAGCCCACATGAACACAAAACAGTGGCAACCAGCTATGTGAAGTAACACACATCTCGATGCATGCATTGTCAGGCTCATAGCCATAAGATATTACAGCATGATGTGCAACAGGCTGGTTCATTTCTTTGAATTTTTGGTTGTTTATAACCTTTAATTGAAGAGAAAGATCCACCTGAAAGCTGAGGTGAAGCAGAGGTGGAGCACTGAGCTGAAAGGAGGTTTGAGGCTGTAGAAACTCAAAAGGATAACAAAAAAAAAATCTTGACAAGCTGAACATGAACATGAAGAGAATTTGAACAAGATCAAGGCAAGTCTTATCTCATTTGTTCATGAGAGGGCTGGTGTTTTTTTCAGTGTGTGTGTCATAGAGGGATGGACAGAGAAGGAAGAAGACTGATGGAGAAGAGAGAGCGAGAGAAAGAAGGACACAAATGAAGCAGAGTGAGAGATGAAACAGAGGAAGAGAAGGGAAAACAGAGGAGGACGCCTGTGGCTACGCTTTGAGTTTTAGGTCAATTTCCTGTCTCTCAGTTTCCTACTTCCTGTCTGTTGGCTTGAGTCTGATTGACACAGACATGCACACACAGTACAATTGTGAGTATGGTCTGTCCCTCATCCTGCAGGATCTGGTTTCAACTTGACTTCATCAGTAAAACCAAATACACTTACATCGCAGCCAGTCCTCCAGGCTTTGGTATTTCCTTCAGTAACAGGGATGCACTTAACTCACTGAGTGTCAGCTGTTTGATGAAACAGAAAGTGCCTTGTTCCAGTGTTTTTGCCCATTTTGAGTCATATTTCAAGACCCACAGAATATTTTGTACTATGACTCTGACAACACTGAACAGCTCAAATGAAAGAAATGTTTGTTTTTCGTTTTTGTTTTTGTTCTTGTTTTATCAGAGATAGAGGCCACTTTCACCAAAATCACCACTTTTTGTCCAGATTCTCTGATCGCAATCGTCTCCACTTCCTGCTTATATATATATATCTGTGACATCTCTACAAATCCCAGAGTTCAAGTTTTCACGCCAGCCAAAAAGGCCCAAACCAAGGGAGGAAACAAACTTGAGTTTGTTTTAATCGAACTAAACAAGGCAGGTGTGTGTTTGTCTCGCTCTGTGATCTCGATCGTCTCCACTTCCTGCTTTGATCTCTGTGGTTTATACCATCTCTTTATGCTCCGACTACATCTCCCAGAAGCCCTAAAATTACACACACGCTGTGGAAAACCATGATAGGTGACCCGCTGCCAAAAGAAACACTTTGATGTATGATTACGTTGATGGGACTCAAGCATCGGATTTTAAATGATGTCAGTGGCATCAATGGCACTCAAGTTTAAGAATTTCCTATCACATTTTTTACAACATCTTTTCTTCATATGTAGAATGTTTCTAAATGTGTGTTTCTTGTCATATTGGAGGATATTCGCTGTTTTCATCTCAGTTTGTAGTTGGGATCTCTGGGCTGATGCAGAGCACTTCCTTATTTTCAGGCAATGAAACAATTTTCAGGCAATGAAACAATTTTCGGCGTCACTAAAATTTGAACAACTCTAAATGGTATGAAAGTAAAATTACTTCCTGGATTCTGCAGTCTACACTATACATCGATGGTTTTTGGTGGACATTCACTCCATGCTCCTCATTGAAAATGCAGTGAAAACGCAAAAAATGTGTTCTGCACTAAAATAACTAGTGTTTGTTACATCTATCTAAAAGTAATGCAGTAAATAAATCAGCTGTATGATACCGACAAGAGTTCCTATCATTTTGTCAACTGCATTGATATCAGCGTGGGCAGCGTGAAAGAAAATGCACAGCCGCTTTGTGTGTTATCAGCTGATTGAATGGGCTTTAATAGTGTTTATCAGCTCCATAGGTATGGCTGGTATGAAGGCTGTTATCATCTATTCACATGGTTAATCACAACAAGATGAAGATGACTATAGAGGCTTAAAGCTGTACTTTTCACAGGAGTCAGGTGGCGTAGTGTAAAGAGTGACAGAGCCTGTGCAAGCAGAAGGACAGTGGATGGACTGGTCAAACACATCCATCCATCCATTATCTACCGCTTATCCTCATAGGGTCACGGGGGGGCTGGAGCCTCTCCCAGCTGTCTTAGGGTGAAAGGCAGGGTAAACCCTGGACAAGTCGCCACCTCTTCGCAGGACACATAGAGACTGACAACCACTCACACTCACATTCACACCTACGGTCAATTTAAATGAGCCAATTAACCTAATCCCCATGCATGTTTTTGGATGGTGGGAGGAAGCCAGAGTACCCGGAGAGAACCCACGCACGGGGAGAACATGCAAACTCCACACAGAAAGGCCCCGGGATTCGAACCCGGTACCTTCTTGCTGTGCGGCAACAGTGCTAACCACTACACCACCGTGCCACCTGGTCAAACACATGTGAAAGTAAAAAAAATGAGTATCAGATTATATCGGTCTGCATTTATATCTCTGATATTATCACTGTGATAGCATCAGTCCATTCCAGACTCCACTCCAGCTCTTCTATCCAGCAGCAGAGCCCAGTGATGCTAACAAAGTAGCAAGTTAAAGTCCAGAAAAGACGTTAGAGCAGAGTGCAAAACTTGTCGTGCACAAGTTTCCTGTGTTGGCACAGAACGAGGAAGTTTAATACTCATCAGCATTTGAATCAGCATCACAAAAATTTTTCTTGCAATTTCTTTAAATTGGATTTATTTTTCAGTGTCTTCTAATTTATTTATTATTTATTCATTCACTTGTAGAATACCCTTATGTTTAAGTTAAAGTTGGTTATTTTTCACTTTAAAATACATATTTTTTGTTTTTATTGAATTTATTGAGGTTATTTTTCAGGGTCTTCTATTTTTTTCCGTTTCTATTCTATTCCCTGCTGGTAAACACCCAACACCAGTTTACCCTGCTGGTAAACACCCAACACCAGGTGCATCATTTATAAAAGCAAATCTATTTCCACACTTCATTTGTTGTCAAGATCTTCCCTATTGTGTGGAAATGAGGTTTGGTCGAATGATGATGCGCTTGCTGCTACCCTACACATGTACTGTATAATGAAAGACGCTGTTAATAATGTAGATTGATTACAATTTCATTAACAGATCCTCTGGATCTCTTTTATGGAGCCACGGTGTTCAGTGGTGCAGCGAGAAAGAAGCAAAATGAAGGCATTAATGGTTGAATTTCACTCTAAAAGATTAGGCTACTTTATTTTCCTCTAAAAAGGAAATGCACATCTTCAGTTATGGTTACATGGTTGACAGAACAGTTTGAGTTTTAATGTCTGTAGAACTGCTTTACCCTCGACTACACTTGTGTTCCAGTAGGGGTATAGCGATGTATACATGGCCTTGATTGCTTCTAAATTAACTCACAATTTCAAGCATGAGATTAATTTTATGAATCGGGTACAAAGCTGAAATGAGAATATGAATGGCATCCTCCAGCATCTGCTATTGTGTGCAGTACAGAATGAGTTAGACTGTTAGAGCCAGGCTTTTACGCAGAAGTCTTGGTCACTGGGTGACCTGTTTTGGTTGCAACGTTTCATTCAATAATTTAAAATAAAAAATATTTTGATCAGAAGCAAACAAATAAAAAATACAGATGAAATCAAATATGCCACAATGCAATCACATAATGCTCCACTTAACGCAGCACTTTTGGTTCTCTCTGGAAAACTTTCAAGGATATGTTTTTAAAAGGAAAAATGATTAAATTTGTATGGAAAGAAAAGAAAGAATCCATTCTTGTTTGCAAGTAAAATTCCCCAAAAGGCCTGAAAAGAGGAAAGAAGCACTTAAGGTGACACTTTCATTCCTCCCTGACTCTTCATGTACACCGACCAGGTTGGAAAAGAATATCTGAAAACAGACAAGGGCAAGAGGATGAAAGAGCAAGTACAGTGTTTATCTGCAACAGCAAGGTCATCTTCAGTGCTTCACATAATATAGCAAGAAAATACATCAACATACAGTGCATACTTGAAAAATTCTTGCATAAATGCACATTTCAATCGTCATTCTGGTGATCAGGAACAAAAAGTGAGGTGCTGCTATGCTGTTTCTACTGCACCTAAAAAATCCAAAATATATGTATGTGAGGCCAGTGTTCTCCAAATAGATGATGAAAAGAGTCTTGATATCCCAACAACACTGCCGCAGCCGTTCAGATATTACTTTCTTCACACACACACATACAGAGAGAGAGGGAGCTGGTCATTCTTGATAATTGTAAAACCCTCTGCATGGCCTGTACTCTCTCTCAGGGAGGATGGCAAAGGTGATGTTATGTGATGGCTTCCATCTCTCCCTCTCTCTCTCTATCTATCTGTCTATCTATCGACATTTACACATACTGTTACACCGTTATGTTTTTGCCTGAATGTGCTTCATAAGAATATGTCACACCTTTATCATCACTGATATCACCTGAGCAAGTTGATGACAAAAGCCGAGTGAGACTCGTCTGTGCTGTAGCTTAGCAACAATAAACCCACACATCGCTTCTCCTCATTGTATATGGGTGGTAAATACTCGAGCACCATTGCCATATTACACACACATATCCTTCGCCTGAGGTTTTGCATGGTTAATCCAGGGCTGTGGATTGTGTCGGGGAGCTCCATCTGGCATCGCTATGCATCGTAGATGAATGGAATAAAATCCATAGTGCCATAGAAGCATAATATGGGTGTAATCATATTCAAGATGCCATTGAAGATCAGGCGAAATCTGGGGGTGTTGAACAAAACATTAACAAATTCCACTTGAGGCAAATGCAGAATGAGAAGCATGTCAAATTAAATAGAGAGTTTAGATAGTCAAAATGGAATAATGAGATATTGTAATAGGGTAAGTGATGCACAGGCAGTTAAATAATGCAACACAAAGTGGTAGTCCTGGCCTAATTTTAATTTTAGGTTTTTGCCCATTGTGTTCACTTATAGGGCTGTGATGGTATGGATGTTTTATTACCACGGTGATAAAGCACCTAAACAACGTGGTATGGCGGTTTACCGCAGTGCCACGCGTTCACTGCAACCCCCTGATCGCACCTTGTCCTCTGACAAAAAATGTGCTCAAATTTAATCAATCAAATCAAGTCAACAGTGCAGCTTTTATGCCTGTGTATTTTATTCAATTTAATCATGAGAAGTACTGAAATAATAACTAACAACAAGAATACAAAGCCTCCCACCCCCCCGCTGCTGAGCTGTAGTTTTGTTTCTCCACCTAGCTTTAAAATCAGGATGTTACTAAATATTACTGTTTATATTTCAAATCAATAAATGCACTCCTGTAACTTTCAACAGCAAATAGAGACATACTTTTTATTATTTTAATATACTGTGATGATGGCGGTAATGAGCTCAACACCGCGGTAGGCATCACATGACCGCGGTATTGAGGTGATGCCGTTATCGTCCCCAGCCCTATGTGTTTGTAAATCAATTGAATTTTGTGATGCACTGGATGGTGGCTCATCAGTCTGGACACTGCTTTTAGAATTATGTCAACTCATCAGAACGCGTTGTTCAACTTTGTTTTATAGAAACAGGACCTTAACTCTGAAGTGTCACACCTTTTTCTACCTCCCTCTGACTGTTTATGATAATAAAACAGTGTGTGAATTGTATCAGTATGTCTATGTGTGTGTGAAAGGTAATTACATTATGCTAATTATAATGTGGTTACTAGACTCATTCCTTCATGGAGGAGCTTTCATATTATTGTTTCCTCATGCTAATCACGATCTTGATTTTTACAATTATTGCTAACGCTTTCTCAGTCTCTCCTATTATAGAAGTTGAAATAATAATGTGAGAAAGGATGGGATTAATGTGTTCAGCCATAATATCACTGCTGTGTTTACTCTTTTTTAACCTCACTGAATCTTGAATAGAGTTGGAGCATATGTACGAACACCAATTTTTTTTTTTTTTTTTTTAGCGTCTTATAATACTCTGAAAAAAGGCTCCTTAACATATGTGCATACACACAAGGGGTCATTTAAAGTGTTATTATAGTGTCTAGTGGGGACTATCTCAAACACCGTGGGTCACTGGAACGCTGTTGATGCCTACAGCAACCCAACCAGTAGGTGGGCTATCTAACAGCTGGTAGGGAGAGATAATGGAAACTGTGTTTGTGTGTGTGTGTGTGTGTGTGTGTGTGTTGCTACTTTCCTGTACAAGTGTAGGTACCACAGGCAGAACTGAAGCATGTTTATATCTGTTATTTTCTTTCAACCATAGATTCAAGTTTCCCAAAGTCAATTGGATATTTTCAACATGAGAGTGAGAGAAGTGAGAGAAGTGGACTGGCTGAGAAACTGTTCAGGCAACTAAAAATAATTGGAAAGATCAGATCAGATCTGTACTGTAATGATTTACTCATTGAGTGCCAGCTGTTTTATAAAACAGGAAGTGCCTTGTGCCAGCGATTTTACCCATTTTGAGACACATTTCAAGACCCACAGAATATTTTGTACTATGACTCTTAAAACAGTGACTAGCTCAAATGAAAGAAGAGACTCTCTATTTCTTCATGAAAAAAACTGTTTTTACCTTGTTCCATTCTTGTTTTATCAGAGGTAGAGTAGAGGACACTTTCACAATATCACCACTTTTTGTCCAGATTCTGTTTTCCTCTCTAATCTCGATCATCTCCACTTCCTGCTTTGAGCTTTGTGGTGTATACTGTCTCTCTGCTCAGACTACAAATCCCAGAAGCACAGATATTATTGTGTGAGAGCGCCCTCTTGTGCCAGCTGCCGAAAAACCACTTTGACCTATTTATACGTCGATGACGCTCAAGCGTTGGATTTTAAATGACGTGCAAGCATGTCAATGGCACTCAGAGTTAATAACACTAATTCTGCCAGCCTGAGTTTGAGAGTATTTATCATTCAGGTTATGTGTCAGGAAAATGTGGGTTGTGTTAAACATTCTTTTTTTGTTTTTTGTTTATTCTTATTGATAATGTATATCACAATAACATATTGAATGTACATTTGCTATGTTATGTACAAAGCCAATGTTGTAAATAAAGTTTAAAATAAAAATACTCTTCACAGAACATCAATAAAGCATGTTTATAGTATAATAGTCTTGTCTCCCCTTGTCTTGTGCAAGTTAGCTTGTCTGTTGTAAAATCCCATTCCTTGGTCCATGCTATATGAGCCATCATTCTGTGTGTACCAGCTCCTTTTTGTTCCTCTGCTACACCTGATTTTGTGTTTATACTTTGTTTCTTTAGAGAATACTTACCTCCTTATCCGTTAGATTAGTTTGACTGTCTTCCTTTTGACTGTATTGTTTTTGTTTTGCCTGTAGATCAGTTTAGGTTATCCTCTGCTGGAGAGTGTTTTCACTTTTCCCCTTAGATCAGGTTATCATTCCTCCCCTGTGAGCACTTTTGTATCTTTATTTTATCAGAGTAGATTTAGATTAGGTTTTTCTGTTTGCTTTCTCTGTGCACGTCTGTGTGCCAGAGTGCTTTTCTCTGTGCCATCTCTGAAATAAAGAGTCTCTTATTTTGACGGACTGTGTTATCGACTTGTGCTTTTGGCTTCTCCCTCCTGATGGAAACCTCACACAGACAGTGACTGAGTGACTTATCTGTGACTTTATCTGCATTTATTTTACTGAAAAGTAATAAAAAGAGAACTGCTACTATATGTGGACTCAAGATCTCCAAACTAATGTGGTTTCCATTCAGTGGCTGCAACAGCACTTGGAATATACTGTGTATGCACATTTCAATATTTCAAGCACTGTATTGCAAGATATGGACATATTTTATGTTTGTGAGGAGTCTGTCCTGCTGCAGTTGAGGAAAAAATAAGCAATTTGGTCACCCTAAAGCTGAAATGAAACCTGCCCCCTGCTGTTTTAATATATCTTTATGTAAAAGCCTTTTTCCCAAAATGAAGCACTCCCTGTTCTGCCACATTCCAGCTCTCCTGCAGGTACAGCCTGTTAGCCATAATTGTCGACCATATTTCTCTCAAAGGTTTTCAGCGGCACCCTTGTAAGCTCCGCGGCTCTGCTCCAAGGCTATTGCTATTTCTATCAAAGGCTCAGCACCCATCTACAGCGCATCGTAAAGGCTTGACTCGCACCCTCTGTCTTCTCATCTGCCGCCCTCCTTCAACTTTCTCTCGTTCATTCTCCCTCTTGTCTTTTCAGCCCTGCTCATTAATTCACAACCTGCAGCCATGTGGGTGAGAGAGAGCTGAGAATAAAGAGCAGAAAACAAGGGAAGCTAAAAAGACAGAAAGCTCATGAGCTAAAAGCATGTCAGAGAGAGCTGTGAGATTTGTATGTTTTGTCTGTATGTGTGTGTGTGTGTATGTGTGTGTGTATGTGTGTGTGGGTGGGTGGGGGGGGGGGGCATGTGATTTAATAATAAAGCAACTTTTATTGTCATTCCAACTTATGTATGTGAACATACAAAGAAAGCATTTGTCCTCTGGGTCAAGGCACATTCCAAAGAATAATACGCTATACGCATGAGCAACAATGAAATGATGGTGACGGCAAGTTACATTGGGAAACCGTAGTGTAACGATACAATGACAGATTATCCAACACAATCTAGAAAGAAGGTCAGGCCCATTGCATACCAATGTAAGGCAGATGAACTGTTTTTGGGTGCATCACATAGTATTTTTATTGAGAATTGTACATTTCTTTCAACAGACTTCGAGAATAAAGTAATTATTTACGAAAATACAGTTGAAAATTTACGAGAATAAAGTTGTAAAATTGATGAGTATAAAGACATAAATTTATGAGATTAAAGTCATAATTTTATGAGAATAATGTTGTAATATTCTAATGTGTTGACGTTGTTTGAAAACTTTGGTAAAGTTAGAAAGATATTGGCAGATTCCAATTTCCTGGATTAAATCAAATTAAGTATAACCTAAAGACATAAACAATGTATTTCCGCAGTATTGGTGTGCCACATGATGAGCTATGACCGTATTTTTACCGGAACAATGTGTCCCCGGTGCACCATGGATAACAATGGTCCTGAGGAGACTGTGGAGGGACCGTCAACAAAGTGCAACACCAGAACAAAATAAATCAATAACTTACACATTAGAAACTGTAGACTTTATAATATATATATAATGATGACTTTAATGTCGTAGATGTATGACTTTATTCTTTTAAACAATGACTTAATTCTCAAAGTATGTGATTATTTTTTCTCAACGTAGCCCCAATACTCCATCGCAGTTCTATCAGGTGACAGAATGTAATTTTCTGGACCACCCACCATGTCTTTCTGAGTCAGAGGTCAAGAAAAAACAATAATGCAGTGTCATTTGGCAGATGGAAAGGGAGCAAACTGTCTGATCTTGAGGTGAGCTCACTTGAATGAAAAGTCCAGTGTGGGAGTGATGCGCTGTGGAAGGTTATGACTCTTTACAAGGCCGTGGATGCCTGTCAACTCATCAAATACCACCGCTTAGTGGATCACTGGCCCTTTGCTTCTGAAGGTCTGGGTCAGTTTCCACTCATATCATGCACAATGTTTTTTTCAAAATAAACGTCCAAGGTACATTTATTTAGGGTTAGACAACAAAAGTACTTGGTTAGGCTTAGAAAGCCATAATGGTTTAAGATAAAAAAAAAATAGTGAGTGACTGATGTACATGGTGTTAGTAAAGTATACAAGTTACATATCAAAAGTAATATAAGTCAGTGATGACAGAACTATTCAAATCCATGTATCATTCATTCATTCGTATTCCAAAACAAAACAGAAAATAAAAAAAATAATGACTTGTTTTCTCAATATTCATTCCCCAAAAAACGGATTCCAAAATGACAAGTGGCTCATTTGTCTACGAATTTGCCAGAGGCAGCTGACTGGTCTGCAATACGCAACTTGCGACAAATGAAAATAACCAAACTGGATGAAACACCAGAATTGCCCGTTATCCTATTTTTTACATTTTCCATTTGTGCCCAAAATTGGAAAAACAAGTCATTTGTTTTGTAGGTTTCATTTAAAAAAAAAAAAAAAGAACAAATGATATGCAGATTCATCCACCCCAACCCCCTCCTTAAGCGAACTTAGCGTCTCTTTCTACTGTCAGTTTCTCTGACCATTTAATACTGTGGATAGTTTACATTGGAGGAAGTATCAAAATGTAAAGGCACTTGGAGTGTGCAATATTTAGTAATGACATGAATAAAAATATAAGTGAAACAATTTACAAAATGATTCAAGACACTTAAAACTAGATTCTGTCATGATTAGACTTCCTGGCACTTTTTAATTTCATAATTTCACTTTTCATAACTACATTGTTGCACTGCCCTCTCACCTTTCAGCCAATCATGTCGCCTGCCTCTTAAGCTAAACAATAGTAAAGATATTCTTCATCAACTCCAAATAAAAGTCTAGTTGCTTTAAATAAATCGTTTTGATTTTTAAATTATTTTGTGAAGAAAACAATCTTAGGCATTGTTTGTGGAGCCGTACAGCAGAGTTTCTGTGACTGTGAACTCACTGTCACCATCTGAACTTCTGCTGTTTGCCTGATTTAGCACTGAAAGTACATATTAAATTATTAATTTAGGGAACAGTGCAGAACACACCTCGAGGGTATGAGCATATTTCACTGGCAGGGAAGTGACGCTGTTTCTGATAAGAATTGACACAATTCCCTGTCTGTGCCATACTATTCACTGACTGCACATTTTGAGCTTGTCTAACTTTTGTTTATTAGCAATGATGGAATTAAACTGAAGACATAAACTGTATTATGTTGCAGGTTTTAATAAAACTCTCTTCCTGCCTTACAGATTTACCGGAACAGATGCCACACAATTATTTTTGCTCAGAATCTTTTCCGCATCTCGTCTTTGTTAGGAGACAGCGTGAGTCTAAAGCGCTGTGTATGCATGTTGTCCATGATTTAGTGAGTAAACTCAAATATTGACCTGCTCTCTGTCTCCACGGCTCTTTATTGACTGACCTCTGTTGTTTCTGATTTGGAATTGGTTTGTTCTTGACATTTTAGTCTGTCTGAGCTCCAAATCTGCTCAACTCTTAACCCTTCATGTACTCTTAAAACAGCCTAAAACTGACACTAAGGTTGAACAAACTTTTAAATGACTTGGCCTTTTAGTGAATAATAATGAGGATTATTAAAATTAAAGTTTATTTTCAGGAAGTTACCAGTGAATCCCTGAGGGATTTAAAAAGCTGTAAAACTCTCCGCTTTCATGAGTTTATAGTGACTTGGCTTTGAGGTTTTTGTATCATAAGCCTTAAAGTTGGCATGGCAGGTTGGCAAACTGGCATCACCCACTGGCAAAAAAAGAAAGTGATTTAACTCAGTGCAAAGCTGCTATTTCAAAGCTGGCTCACAAAAGGCTGCAGAAAGAGAGCTTACCTCCAGCACCTGAAACATCATGGTGTGTATGTGTGTGTTCGTGTCAGAATATACTTAAATATGCGATGTATAGCCCTTTACCGTTAAAACACAGGATACATTGGTGCATTTTCCAAACAGAACACTTGCTCAGAACGGTTTGAACCTCTGCCTGCATGTTAAACTGAGCGTCACCACATCACATTTCCCAGTTTGTGGCCCGATGATTGATGTGCAGCTCAAAACAAGCACAGAAACTGACTGATTTCTCTTTTCTGTATGGTTTAAGATTCAAATTACCCATTCAGAATATAAATTGCCATTTATCAGCTGTTATCCTTCCTTGTTATTCCTCAGAATCAGGAGAGGGGAAGGAGGCAAGAAAAGTGTGCCAGGAAAAAAAGGTCTTATGAGAATGTGAATACCATGTTTTAGTCAGAGTATGAAGGCAAATGTGAGTATTATAGGAATAAAGACATAATATTCAATGAATATGTACAAAATGTTTTGTCATGTTTTGTATAGAGCTGGTTGCGTGGGGGAGGGCTGGGTACAGAACTTCAATACTTTTGTAGCACTGACCGAAAAGCTCAGATAGCTAAGTATCCAATACCTAAGTCACTGTGAGTCATGCTCTCAGGTGTCTCTAGTGGACAGGGACATGTCCCCTTCAGATTCATAGAGATACCAATCCGTCCCCCCCACTTTGCCAGCATAAGGAGACGAACATCACTAGTAAAAGAGAGTATTGATGTCATTACAGCAGCATTGGGTGCTCAACGTATGTGTTTAGCTTCATGGTGCATTCAAGTTGTACATGAATTACTTTTTTTGTTAAGTTTCACATAGTCTCATACAGTCATAAAGTCTCACCATGGCCTTAATTCTGTATCGTACTGTTAAGAAGTTTCCTCTTTAACTCTCTGAGTGCCATTGATGTATTTCATCATCACTTAAAACCTGACGTTTGAGTGCCATCGCCGTAATAATGTGTCAAAGTGGTTTTTGGGCAGCGGGTCGCCGATCGCAGTCTCCCGCAGTTTCCGAGTAATGTTGGGGCTTCTGGGAGATGTAGTCAGAGCATTAGAGATGGTATACACCACAGAGATCAAAACAGGAAGTGGAGATGATTGAGATTAGAGAGGAAAACAGAATCTGGACAAAAAGTGGTGATTTTGGTGTAAGTGTCCTCTACTTTACCTCTGATAAAACAAGAATGGAACAAGGTAAAAACAAACATTTTTTTCATGATGAAATAGAGTCTCTTCTTTCATTTTAGCTATTCTGAGTTTGGTACAAAATATTCCGTGGGTCTTGAACTATGACTCGAAATGGGCGGAAACGCTGGAACAAGGCACGTTATGTTTTATAAAACGGCTGGGAATTTGTATCAGGACTTGTTATGTCATCGTTTATGTAATGAACTGTAGTTGTGGGAGAACAGGAAGCATTAACAGCAACACTTTAGCCATTCAGTAATATCATTTTAAATGCTTTCCTTTCTCCCTGTGTGTGCACTGTTTAAACCTGTCATCTGCACTTCATTCCAAAAATAACAGCAGAGCCTCATGTCTTCTTCTTCTTGTTATATATTCAATATTTCAGGCTAGTATTGGCTCAGCTCTTTATTCTCTTTATAACCTCTCTCTCTTTCTTTTAAGGTTTAATTTTCCTCCGGTACTCCTTCCAGTTCCTCTCCTGCTTTTATCCTCTTTTCATCCTGTCTTCCTCTCCATCGCTCTTCCACATCAGGCCAGTTTGTTATTGGCCTCATGTTATTCGTTCATTAATTCATCTATCCACTTTCTTTCTACTTACTCCCTTCTTCATCTCCTCACATGAGGAATCAATATTTCTGCTATGATTCATTCTCATCCATCCTTTTCATTGAAAATAACGAGGAAAACAGTGCCTTACAGAGAGTTTCCCTGAGGACACACAAACTTCAAGTGTTGCTGTTCGATATGTCGAAGCCTTGCCAAGCTTTGAAAGGCGTTTTCTTCACACTCAGTCTGACAGCCTTGGCAACATTCAACCAGCCAGCTTCCATGTTTATTCCTTGATTTAAAAGAGACAGATCATGGGTCATCCAAGTGTCTTTCGTCTTTCATAATAATGCTTGTGAAACTTAGTGCTACATAAATGTAATTTAGTGATTTCATCTTCTCATGTGAAGTGAAGGTTTGTAGGAAACTATTTCAAATATCTGTGGTGCTACAGGCAATCACCACACTCAACTAACTGATCCAGCTATCAGAACAGGAACAAATTTTTTCTTTGTGTGCCTGTGAGTAATATTGGGGCTTCTGGGATTTGTAGTCGGGACATAAAGGGAAGGTATAATGCTGCGTTCCATTTACATCAGAAGTCGGAGATCGGAGCTGGGAATTACATCACACCCGAGTTGACGGCGTTCCAGTAAACAAGTCGGAAAACCAAGATGGACGCCTCCAAGGAAAAGTTTGATGTGCTTGATCTGACCGGGATGCAGGAAATTAATGCTGCAATATGAGGTCCACCTCAAACACAATTAATAGGAACAAAAAAATGCAGAGGGTGTGTTTGTTCTCCAGCATAATTCTGTGTGGGAAAAACATTTGACTGTAGGCTGTACCTTGTAAAGCTACACGGCGCTAACCCAGGGCACTGCCATCTTGGATTATGACATTGTGATCAAGTCAGGGTTGGTGAGGGTCGTCCAACTTTCCGAGTCAGAAATCCGACTTCGCAGGACGTTCTCGTTGAAGCTTCCAACTCGGAAATTCTGACTTTTAAGTACAAATGGAACGCAGCATTAGCTACAGAGATCAAAGCAGGACGTGGAGATGATTGCAATCAGAGAGCAAAACAAACAGAATCTGGACAAAAAGTGTTGATTTTGGTGAAAGTGTCCTCTACTCTACCTCTGATAAAACAAGAATGGAACAAGGTAAAAACATTTTTTCATGATGAAATAGAGAGTCTCTTCTTTCATTTGAGCTATTCAGTGTTTGTAGAGACAGTACAAAATATTGTGTGGGTCTTGATATATGACTTAAAATGGGCTGGAACAAGGTACTTTTGGGTTTATAAATGGGCTGGCACTCAAAGAGATAATTATATCAGAATAGCATATTATGGGCAACTTCTTAAGTCCATTTCAGACCTTTAAAAGGATAAACATAATGCTTTTAATCTCCCTTTGATTTGAATCTCTTCAACAATTGAATGGGTTCTTCCCTGGTCGACATCACACCCTTCCAATAATTGTTTTTTGTTTTTTTTTCCCTAATCCTGCTGACCCACCAACCAACAAGCCGAACAGAAAACAAAGCAAAGTGGCTATAAAACCAAAATTATGAGTTAGAATTAAATGCTCTGCAGAGCTGAGCTGAACTGACCTGCAGTCAGGTCATTTCTGTGGATTAGTTTCTAGGAGTTGCTGCTTTCACATTAAACACTCATTTGATTTATTTTTATGTAAAATATTTATTAGTGCTCTTGTCTGTTTGAGAAACTACTGTCTGGATTTTCACGACACATGAAAGGAAATCTGGAAATGCATTAGCTGCCTCCACATTCTCCTCTTCCTCACCATCCTCCTCATTCTCCTTCACTTCTACAATACTCTGCTTCCTCTGATTAATGAACTCTACAGCTTAAGGATACATTTATGTAACACACAGATTTATCTCATGTCCTCCTCATTACATAGCAAAGTTTTCCCATCGGTCATGGTGAGCTAGATATAATCTATAATATCAATCGCGTTCTGCAGTGCACAGTAATGACATAGCCAGCTCCAAGTTAGCTATGTCGGTCATGTCTTTATTATCGTATCACATACTGTGGAGTATTCTCCATATCATCTATCATAGTGCTGTATGCAAATTTAAGTATGCTGAGTCTTTATCACTCATTTGAATTTGTTAGACACAACATCAATCATGGTTTGGTGTAATTTAAGGCAATATGTGTGTAGGTGTAAAGCCTTTATCATCAGTCACACGATACCTGTCTACAATGTGCCCATGGATGTACAGACAACTGTAACTGGATTACTTTGAGAATGAAGAAAACTTAAAATGTGATCATTCTCAGCTGGTTCTGGAGATAGAAGTTTTTTATATGATTTTTTAGCAGATCTATGGATATGTATTGACTGCTGACAAATTAATTAACTCTTTGAATGCCATTGACCTATTTCCACATCATTTAAAATCCAACGCTTTAGTGCCATAGACAAAATAATACGTCAAAGTTGTTTTTCAGCAGCAGGTCGTTGATCTTGCTCTCCCACAGCCTGTAATGTTGGGGCTTCTGGGAGATGTAGTCAGAGCATAAAGAGACGGGATACGCCACAGAGATCAAAGCAGGAAGTGGAGACGATTGAGATTAGAGAGCAAAACGGTAGTGGTGTCAACAATAATCGATTTGGCGATGCATCGCAATGCGGGGCATGCACGATTCCACATTGATGCGGCAACGTGCCATAATCGATTATGTCACTGTTTATTTTCTGGCCTCGAGTGGAGAATAAAGTTGTGAAGTTTCCTTCCGGGGGTATTTCCGGCGCACCGGGAGTGTGGCAGCACTAGCTAGCATAACAACAACATAAGAAAACGAAAGATGGCTGAGGCGCAGAGAGATGACCGCAATAGACGGGTAAGACAAATGCACCCAAAGCTTGGAAAGTGGACATCTGGGCAAATTTCAGCATCTACGAAGTTAATGGAAAACTTCCTTACTGCTTGTATGACTGATAAAAAATGTGCCTTCTGTGCAGTAGAATCTTGATGCATCACAATGCATCGTAAATTGAATTGAATCGAATTGTTACCCGGTGAATCATAATCAAATCGAATCGTGAGGGCAGTGCCAATACTCACCTCTACAAAAGGGACGGATTCTGAACAAAAAGTGGTGATTTTGGTGAAAGTGTCCTCTACTCTACCTCTGATAAAACAAGAATGGAACAAGGTAAAAACAAACATTTTTTTTCATGATGAAATAGAGGGTCTCTTCTTTCATTTCAGCTATTCAGCGCTTTCAGACACATAGTACAAACAACACTGGCACAAGGCACTTTCTGCCCTTTCATAAAAGGGCTGGTACTCAATGAGTTAAATACCTAGAAAGTGCAGGCCTAAGTGATAGAAAATCTAAAACTATGTGTGAAAAGAGTGAATCAAAGAGAAAAAAAAACTAATAATTGCCCTGTGCTCCTCTCTTTGAATCTTAGAATTATTTAGGGGGCAATGTTTTATTTAAAGTTACTCACACCAATTAACAGTGAGCTTTACCACATTAATTTCAAACCATCAGAATAAAACTGCTGCAGAGAATATTTTCATCCTTCTGCTCTGCTTTTCACAGATTCACACATACTCACTGACTGGAAACACTGGACTGCGTACAGTCATTTTTTACTTTAGGACGCATCCAGAAAAACAAACTTTAAGAGTTCCTGGCCACAGTGGTTAAGTGAAGCGGTAGCTTTTAAGTTTATTTTGGAAACACTCGCTTAGATGTGAAACTGAAGCCATAAATCATGCATGCTTTCTTTGTTTACTTATCCTCTACCTTCTGACAGTGATTTATAGTTTATCACGGCTACAAGTAGGAGCTTTAATTACTAACAGTTACATTTTGAAGGGATGCGACACTAGCTCCTCATGCTACGTGACATTTTATTCATATATTTTAGCACGCAAATCTGATGTCCTTAACAGGATGTAGGCTGACTTCTTTATTCTGGTGACGCCTCTGCCTTGCAGATGAGGTCACTGTTCTCAAATACGAGTCATTATTCATGGCACTGCTAGGCAGACTTAACATGTCTTTTTATCTAACCTAACAGTGTTGCAGGCAGTGCAGCATCGGTAATCACGCCAACATACTTCACCACGCTGCACTCTGGACTGGCCTTGTCACAAAGAGCCTGAGCAGAGATGATCTATCATCCGTGGCTTGATGCAGAAACTGCCCCGGTCCATGGAGAGAAAGCTCATCTTTCTTCATATAGACAGATCACCAACCAGACACATCTCTGTGACACGACTGGAGGAGTGGAGAGAAGCTTCCTGCTCTTTACTGGAAGTGAACTGGGACACTAGCTAACCCTTATTCTCTCCTGTCATACCATTAGCAGATATCCTTGTCACTTTTTAAATAAAAATTCAAACTACAGTTCAAATGTGGGAAAAATCTGTGTTGGATTTGAAATGATTGTAAAAAAAAAAAAAAAACAGCAGTGATGCTTTTTAGTGAAATGAGTCCCACAGGTGGTGATGTGAGTGGGTCTATGGGAAATTAAATGGGTCCCCAATTAACTCTCCATCCATCCATTCATCCATTATCTACCGCTTATCCTCATAGGGTCGCGGGGGTGCTGGAGCATATCCCAGCTGTCTTAGGGTGAAAGACAGGGTACACCCTGGACAAGTCTCCACCTCATCACAGGACACACAGAGACAGACAACCACTCACACTCACATTCACACCTACGGTCAATTTAAATTAGCCAATTAACCTAATCCATCTTGCATGTTTTTGGATGGTGGGAGGAAGCCAGAGTACCAGAGAGAACCCACGCAGACATGAGGAGAACATGTAAACTCCACACAGAAAGGCCCCGGGCCCGGGATTCGAACCCAGTACCTTCTTGCTGTGAGGCAACAGTGCTAACCACTACATCACCGTGCTGCCCCCAATTAACTAGTACACATTAATTTATTTTTTTTAAATAAATAACACACTATGTTACTCAATGAACCCCTTCTGATTTCACTAAACCTCTAAAATAAAGATGCTTGAAATTTCGACCAAAACCATATTTCACATGAATAAGCGACCATCCTTCTTTACAGTGCAGCAACACTGCATTTAATCACTGAAAACCATTCAATTTCGTTACATAACAAAAACTAAGTCAACGAATACATTATTATTGTTATTTTTTTATTTTCTGAAGCGAAAAAACTGACATATATTGTTATGTATTGTACAATTCAACTACAAAATACAAAGAAGATATTTTAGGGTGTTTTCTCTGCTGTTTAATGTATAGTGACTAACCATTCATCACCAGCTGTAAATCACTGCCACTCAAAAACTAATCACATTATCGGACCAATAAAGAATCACAGACGGCACCAGGCTCTGGCCGTGGCACTGGGAAATACACAATTAGAAAGCATTCGGGGAACTGCTAATGTCAGACCCTGTCTGGACGTTAAAACATCATCGGCACGAATGAGAACAGCATGGAGCAGTGGAAACGTGGCTTTTTTTACTATGAAGTTTACTAGCATACGTCCACTGAGCAGGTGAGCTGAGGATTGAAACAGCGCTTGTCTGCTCTGCTGACAACAAGGTTTCTTTTTCTCATTACTGTGATTTTAAACACTAGTTGTTGACCATAATGCATAATTTTTCATGGGAAAAATAAAGTGTGTTCCCAGGACACATGGATCGTGAGTTTACTGCGTCCTTCAGATGTGAATGCGTCAGGGATGCAGGACGCCTACCTGTAAAATTAATAAAATTAGCAACCTATGCTTACCACATAAACGGTACAGCAAGAGCGGTAATGTGAAGAAATACATCCATTATTAGATGGAGATGTGCTCTTCACAAAGCTTAACATCGGCGATCAGCAACTACTCATTAGTTGATGCAAAGGAGACAATAACAAGCTCTTTTTAATTGAAAGTTGTTTTATAAAACGTTTATGTGGTTTTATGTGACGACAAGATGATTTCTTGTAAAACAGATTCATTGTTCCAAGACTCATTCTTTTTTTTTTCTATCACATCCAGACTTCATGCCTCATCAAAACTATGTTAGAAATGTGTTATGAGCTTATTTAAAAAAAAAAAAAAAAAAAAAAAAAAAAAAAATATCTTAGTTTAGTTTCGTTGGGACACTGGAAGTCCCAGTCCTTTTTCTTTCATGGTTTTCTGATTTGCATGGAAAATTAACTGTGAAATGAACATTTAAGCAGAAAAAGAGGCGTCTGTGACAAATCACCCATTTGCAGCGTCCTTGTGTCAATGTCGTAACATCACACTGTGGTGCACATGCCACACACACACACACACACACACACACACACACACACACACAGAGAGACAGAAACACACACATTTGTCATGCTGTCCATGCCCATGTTTATGATGTGTCCCACAGAGGACCAGAGAGACAAACATGTTGAATGAGGTAATTGTGGAAATGTCACATAGATGGCATGCAATTATAAAGGTGTGTGTGTGTGTGTGTGTGTGCGCAATCTCACCAGGGAAACTGACTTGTAACACTTCATGTTGCTATGCTCTATTAGACAAACCACAACAGGGGGTGGAGAAATGAAGAATAAAGAGGAAGAAAGATGAGAAGATGAGAAGAAACTGATATGAAAATGATAAGATGAGGAGAGAAAGGAAGGTGCTATCATTTCCATGTACAGTTAATTGTTGTGGAAATCTACATCTTGTACATACCTGTAATAATTATTTCATCTTACTATAAATTATGATTAGATATTAAAAAGGAAAACTGCAGCAGATGTGTGTGTTTTTGTATGCTCCTCACACACTTGACAGCCGACTCTGGGAATAACTTTATTTCTGACAAGTTTCCAAACAGAAAGTGGAAAGTTTTATTAAATTATAGCAATTCATGAAGTACTTTTTGGGGTTTCTCTTTGATGGTTTGATGGGAACTCATCTAAAAACATATTTTTTTATTGAACTGTACTGTATTTTTGAATGAAATAATTCATGAATGGAATCTTTTTCTTTCAGTACGTTGCAGTGTAAATATAGTTTTTTTACAGACATATTCCAAATGTCTCTCTTACTGGCACTTTATTAGGAGATAAGAAGTGATGCACTCATGAGGCTCATATCAAGCTGATAATGGCCTTTTATGAACAGTCAGATGTTGGCCAGTCGGTGTCGACCACAGCTAATAGGATTGCAGTTTTCCCCTAACTGCCAGCTCTGCAATACACTTTTTCATTTTTTATTTTTAGATCAGATCATCAGCCAGAGAAATCATGTATTGAAGTGTAGGAGAATTTACTAAACACCTTGCTGTAAAACTGACTCACTATAGTTCAACCAACTTGGGAGAACTGCCAGTTTTTGGCACCTAATCAAGAGTTACTGTGTTGCTGAAATATTGTGGATTTTGTTTGAAATAAAATTTGATCTAAAAAGCTTAGGAAAGCAGGGAAAAGCAACAGGAAATATGGTATATATTTGCCCAATGAATGTTTATTGCTTTAAATAATTCACATAAGAATTCCATATGATCACAGTAATAATGCAACCATGTTGACATTTTAGCAGGTATAATGTTTAGCTTGAGTCTCATTGATGTATTTCGACATCATTTAAAATCCAACACTTGAGTGCCAAAGTGTTTTTTCGGCAGCAGGCCGCTGATTGCTCTCTAATCGTGATCGTCTCCACTTCCTGCTTTGATCTCCATGGCGTATACCATGGCGTCTCTTTATGCTCCGACTACATCTCCCAGAAGCCCCAAAATTACTTACAGGCTGCAGTAGACCCGCTGCTGAAAAACCACTTTGACGTATAGATATGTCAGTGGCACTCAATGAGTTAAGAGTCAAGTAGAAATGCTAAAGGTTTAGCTGGTTTCATCTTGTGAAGTGTTTGGATTTCTTTGTCTTAAAAGATTCAACTTTTCTAGTGATTGGACAAAACATGCTAATTAAAGACAGCACTTTGGGCGCTGGGCGATGACAAATCAAATAATCAACTTATTCTTAAATGACATATTAAAAGTTTTCAGTCATCAAGGAAAGAAGCTGCAACCACGTCAAGTTGGCAAATGACAGCCTTGGCAGGACTTCCCTCCACCCTCTCCTTTGTTTTCTTTCTCCATCTTATTAATTTCAGGGACATGAAAGATTCTCAGCAGAACAAAGTCACTCTTTTGTTTCCCAGCATCAAAGGTTCAAAATCTCCTTTTAAGTTGCCAGATGACCGACTTTTAAAAGAGAGAAGGTGGGCTCAGCTGAAGAATAGAGAGTTGACACAGGGAGTAGATCAGAAACAACGCTCCCTCTGGTCTCCACCTCTTTTTCCTTTTCTATTTTCACTCCCCATCATAATGAGTTGTGTAAAGACATCGTACAACTAACAGAAGAAGCAAGTGAGAAGGAGATGGAGGAAGAGATGGATGGGCGGAGGACTTAGAGGGACTGTTATCTCATTGAGTGCCAGCTGTTTTATAAAACAGAAAGTGCCTTGTGCCATCGTTTTTGCCATTTTGAGTCATATTTCAAGACCTAAAGAATATTTTGTACTATGACTCTGAAAACACTGAATAGCTCAAATGAAAGAAGAGACTCTCTATTTCATCATGAAAAAAAATTTTGGTTTTACCTTGTTCCATTCTTGTTTTATCAGAGGTAGAGTAGAGGACACTTTCACCAAAATCACCACTTTTTGTCCAGATTCTGTTTTGCCCTCTAATCTCGATCGTCTCCACTTCCTGCTTTGATCTCTGTGGTGTATACTGTCTCTTTATGTCCCGACTACAAATCCCAGAAGCCCCAATATTACTCACAGGCTGTGTGAGAGCGTCTTCTTGTGCCTGCTGCCGAAAAACAAAAGATGAATACATACGTTTATGACACTCAAGCGTTGTATTTTAAAAGATGTACATACACATCTTTGGCACTGAAAGTGTTAATAATAACTAGGGCTGTCGAAATCAGTGCGTTAACCCATCTGTTGTTCAAATTGTTGAAGGTGTTTAAGAAACGTTCAGTGCAGATAAATTCCCTTCTTCCTTTTTGCTCATACTAAATGAAACATGATTAATATAGATTAAACATGAATGACATTTAATTGTGATTAATCTAAATTAATCTGCAACAACCTGTGATTAATCTGATTAAATTAAATTAAATGATTTTAATTGTTTGACATCAGCCCTATTATTAACCTTTACGTAACCATAACAACACAAAATCTGTTTTTATTTCCACATACAGACAAAAAGAATTTTAATGCATACTCACTCAGCAATTAGTAAATAAGCCAGTCCAATTAGCGATGTATTCAGATGTTAGCGACAAATCTGTATGCTTTCTAGGTGGTGCGCGCACACACACACACACACACACACACACACACACACACACAGTCCTTCCAGGTGGTGAAATTAAAAAGCTCCACCGTGGAAAGTTTCATCCTCTGGACCACATTACTCATCACACACTTCTGCACGTCTCTGTGGCTGGCACAGTAATGGACAGTACATACTGCCACCAGCCCCCCCTCCCACTTCAGCGAACTGAAATGAGAATCCGCTGGAAATCCAGCCGTCCTCATTCCATTCCAGCGAATCTTGACTGTCTATTAATGTGTCCACAGTGGGGCTGACTGTGAGTGTGTGTGTGTGTGTGTGTGTGTGTGTGTGTGTGTGTGTGGGAGAGAAATCAAGCGAATCAGTTCTAGCCAAAACCACTTGAAACACATGTGCTTGGTTGGTAAATTATTTCTGTTCCAATATGTTTGGAAAATAATCATACGCTGTACATGCTGTGCCAATCAGAGAACAGCAGTCTGTTGATAGTTTACATAAAGAATACTGTCATGTTTAATCTCTGAATGTTGTCTATAGTGTGTACATATATTAGTTATTCACTTTTTTTTGTATATATGATGCCTTAGTTATTCATTTATTGTATCTATGATGCCGGACTCAAAAGGGACAAAAACGTTGGCACAAGGCACTTTGGGATTTATGAAAGGGCTGGCACTCAAAGAGTTTTTATTAAGAGTATGTCCTCAGCTCTGGGCAGCATTGTGAAAACAGCACTGAGATGTTATGTGACTGCTCAGAGAAAATGAAATCCCGAAAGACAATGAAATTCAGTTGAATAGATGGATAAAAACAAAAAGCCTGAATGGTTATATTAGAAGTTACATCTAACTGAAATAGACAAATATATAATCAGGCATATGAGCAAATGGCACAATTCAACCTTGAGGGCACATTTATATGGCATTAAAAAATACTCAGGCCCAACAGTATCATGGAGATAAGCCTACAAAATGAGCGAAAGTCATTCCTGCCTTTCTGTCTCAGAATCGTCTTGTTGTAGCCTGCAGTCCTTGTCTATTTTTTTTTTTTTTTTGCTTATTAAATCCTTTTGCTTCCAGTATCGGTCAATCCATTTCCATTCTCTCCTTATTCTGACAGTTCTTTTTTGTCATACCACCAAGCTTCACTCTACTCACTTCCCCTTAAAAAACAGCTGAGGACTATTGAAAGTATGTTGGGTAAATGTCTAAAGGCAGTTAAGCTTTACTCTGAAGACAGCAAAATTAAAACATTTCTGTATTTTCTGACCATCAACAGCAGGAATCCAGAGCGTGACAAGGGGCCCATTGCACAAAACTAGGATAACAGATTAAGCCTGGCTAACTTGGTTATCCTGTCTCAACTTATCCATGATCCGGTTGCATAAAAGAAGGATGGGGAGAGCTGGATATGTTATGGCATAAGTTATCATAGAGATTTATTCTATAGAGCTGGCCTGTTCCAGACCAGGCTATGTTCCAATATTTATTTAATCTCATCCCTTATCTCAGTCAGCAGTCAGTTAATTCACTGTCCACTACACAATGTTATCACATTCAAACTACGGGATTTTTAATCCGACCCTTGCACTACGGTAAGTCTAACTGGACAAACTGCCCAAAAACGTGAAACGTCTAAAGAAGATTAAAGCAGGTCATGAAACAGAACTCTATTAAAAAAAATCAAGGAAACTAAAATGAAGTCGTAACTAAAATTATCTTAACTATATTTTTTTTTAATCTGTCCAAGCTACTCCTATAATTCAGCGAACAAATAATCCACCAAAGAGCATCGTTAAAGTATTAATATGTAACGTGAAATGGATGAAAAGGAAAAGAGGCATTCTTTCAATGAACACACGTCTCAATCCTTCTTTTGTGCAATGGGCCCCAGGTTGATGCGACAGTAAAACAAGTCAAGATAGGAGACAAATCTAATTAATTATGTGGTGGCCTTGAAGTCAAAATTAGGCTAATGAATGAACGACATGAGAGAGAAGCTGTCTAGAGCTTTTAATGTTTTCTGCATTCTTTCATTTCTTTATCAAACGTGCTTTATGCTGCGACATTCATGTTATCAGATGCCCATTTGGATCATGACGTTTGCACAGACGGTGGATGACAGATGGCAGTCTCGGAGTTGGTGTGTAAACATGATTGACATCAGACAGGGTTATGTTTATTTTTAAACATGTGACAATTTCACATGAAAAATATGGACATGCTTTGTGAAAGGCCTTCACGTTACTGGTCAGAACATCTTTTTGGAAAATACTAGGGTAGGAACTTTTTGAACACATTTAGTTCCTCTGAAAACTAAGGTCAACTTTCTCAAAGGATGCGCAAATGTTGAACGAATAGAGCGTACAACTTCTGAAACGTCTTAGCGTCTAATAGTGTCAGTCTGAGTTTGAGGTCAGTTTATCAGCCAAGAAACACAAACTACTGTCCTTTTATTCGTCTGCCGGCTTTGGATTTCGACCAGCTTATGTCCAGAGAGATAAGAGTTGTTCTCACAGCTTTATTTAAAGTGTTGTAAAGATGTTTCCAGGCAGAACAACATCAAAGCACAAAAACCAGGGGAACACAAAGCAAATAGATGAAAATGTGTTTTTATTGCCAAATGTGACCTTTCAGCTGATTAGATGTGAGAATCAAAGAAACAGGAAGTTGGAGGTTGAGGGGATAAGACAGAAGTGAGGAAAAAAGGGAATTACAGCAGTGGCACGAGAAAGCTCTTACATCTTTGTAACTGTTTGATGAAAAACAAGAAAAGAAAGTAGAGAGAAGAGAGTAGCACATGGAAAGAGTGAAAGAGATGCAAGGAGGGAGAGTGGTTGAGCGATAGAGGACTATAAAAGTCCCATTAAGCTTTCAGCCTTGATTGCTTGACAATTAAATGTCCATTTCTTTGACTACACAGACAAGGTTGACAACTTCACTTCAGCAGTTGGTTTACTCTGTGTGTGCGTGTGTGTGTGTGTGTGTGTGTGTGCGTGTGTGTGTGTGCGTGCTATTAGCTGTTGAGGCTGAGTGGTGTTGCAAATTCCAGTAGTCAGACAAATTGATTTCAGGTCAAAATCAGTTAATTAAATAAAGACCCAAACAGCTCCAGAGTCCAAAGCTCAGTCTCTGTAATCATGTTGTGTTTAGCCTGGAAGTGAGAGTGAGGTTGAGCTGTTGAGCAATCTTTTTTGCATGACAGGGTCAAACATCAGGAATAAAAAAACTGTGATGTACGGAGTCTAAATGGATGTTTCCAGGAGGCTGTGTTGTAGGGCTGGGTATCGCTCAGAATTTTTTGATACAATGCCATACCGGTTAAAGAACGATACTTTTTTTCAATACCTCAATAAGTTATTTTTTGTGTAATCTGGGCTTTATCATGGTAGACATACTAAACAATGGTCTGATGAGCAGCAACAGACATAGGCTGCTATCGGTTCCTCTTTAGGACCCTGGGGAGTGAGAGTTTGCTTTATGGTGTGTTCACTGAAAATCAGAACTTGGAGCTCAGACCATCTTAACCCAACATCTAGGTCTCCCAGCTCTTCCAGCCTGTAGCTACTGTTTACGTCAGTAGCAGATAGCATGAAATCTATGTCTGGTTGGTGAGATTAATCTGACTTTTTGAGGTGGAGATCTGACTTCACAGGGGTTCTGATTGAAATTCTGACTTGGAGCTTGGAAATTCCGACATTCTTGTACAACTGAATGCAACATTAGACTAAAAACAAATGTCGGGCTCCCAGTGCTGCTGCAATGACATGATGCTTCATTTTACCAGCGATGTTTGTCTCCTTATGCTGGAAAATGGAGGGACGGATCAGCGTCACTATGAATCTGAAGGGGACCGTCCATAGTGACATCTGCGAGCATGGTTCAGAGACACTTAGGTGTTGGAATTTGACATCAAAAAATACTTAATTTTTCATGTTTCTGCTATTTCAAAATAGCTATATAAGCTATTTAAAATGTCTGTTTTCTTCCAGTGTATAGCTTACTCACTGGTCATTTTTCAGAATAAAACATCATTTATTCGGTCCGTGGGTCATTTGTTACTGGACCACAAAGAGGAAACAAAAGGTGATCAGTCTGAAAGATGTTTTATTTTGAAAAATTACCGGATACTCTCCCAATTACATCCATTTGTATGTCTGGGCCTCTTGACACAGGAGGGCTTCAAAATGTCACTTTAATAAAATAATATTTTAATTATTTAATGTGAAAAATAGCATAGCTCGTACCCCAGGTTATATTTAATTAGAGAAGGGTTAATGCACTTTTTGATGTTCCTGTCAGATATGTTTAATCCATTTCAAAAGGGAGACACAATTTTGTGACCAAAATATTATTTCTAGTAGTTTAAGGTGAAAAATAGCATTGCTGCTACCTCAGGTTATGTTTATGTAGAGAAGGTTTGTACTTTTAGATGTTCCTGTCAGCTATTTATTTAAAATGGGAAAGTATTTAAACCATATATGTGCAAATTTTGTTTGTTTTAAGACAAACATGTTTATTCTTATACTTCAGAAGTGAAAAAAATATTGATGGTGAATGAAAATGATGATATGGTATGTACTTGTTGTTTTGGTTGAAGAATTGTCATTACCTCCTCCTCATTGATTATGGCCCAGTTCATGGTCTCAGATTTAAAATCTGGCCCAGTTGAATTTGGTCTCAAGGGCCATCATATGTGACCTGGGCTCTTATGCCACAACATAATTCAATGGATGGGAAATTCTACTAAAAATCCAGCCTGTTTATGTTTTACTAACTTGAGAAAACAACAGTTGTCTCTTGAAACATCCGACAGTTATGGATTTATTTGGAGAGTATCATAAGCCTGATGTTCACTCTCTTTAAGCACCCACTCCTGAGGAAAACACACAGATCCTTAGCTCCGCTAAAGCTGGTCCAATAAATATGTGGTTGAATAAATTTGTTAAACACTGTACATGCAGTGACATTATAATACATTCTGTAGACATTATTGGTCTACAGAGTGCATAAAGTATCCATAATTGTTTTTAGCTTGTAATGAAGTTATTTTAAGTCAATATTTTGTGCCAAAAGACTAATGTTTTTGCTAAGTAACTGTGTAATGAGTAGGATGATGTACAGGCTGCTGCTAAGGGCAATGAGGTCCACTTTGATTCACCCAGTCGGGCTCAATTTTGTCATAATAACCATCTAGCTTACTACACAATATCGCTCAGCCACTGAAATTAAACATTTATTTTTGTTTTCCGTGTATTGTTATTTTGCCCACATTATATTTGTATATATTCATCACACATGCTTGCTGTGCAAACATATTGTATTTTAATACAGCTCATATTTCTACTTAATGCCACGTCCATATCCAATTTGCTCTACTCTTATTTATATTCCATACGTTTTCGTTGTTGCGGTGCTTTTTATTTTATTGTGGTAATGACTCAATCATCCCACGGGGAACATTAAAATTTCATTAGTTCTTATTTCTTCATGTTGTCTATTCACATAGCTGTGCAGCAGCAATTAAAGCTACAGGAAACCCAAACACTTGTGTGGGTGCTGACTGTTATTTCTCTGTTGTTTCTATATATTCATATGCCATGTTTCTAAAGCCAAAGACTATCAAGGGAGGTCAGCTCTGCATTACAATGTGGGAATTTTCGAAAAATCTTCATTATAATGCTTGTCAACGACAGTTTTTTCTGACTACAACGAGACAATAAATATGATGATGAAAACAGCTTGCACTCAATCAGTTAATTGGAATGAAATGGACATATTTTTTACTTTGACACTTGCGTTGATATGTCTTTCATTTTTAAAATCAAAACAGTTAAATCTGTGTTGGTATATTGCATGTTCAATTCTTAGTATATTCCACAATAACAGGTTTATAAATGTTTTCTTCATGAGTATGTTTGGAATTTTTAGAAAAACTCTTAAATTATGTGTTATATTTTATCTAAACCTGTTACATTTCCGTAGACTAAATCCACTGTAGATTTAGTCAACAAAAATCTGATGATATTTCGTCGACTGAAAATGGACTAAATCTAAATTAAATTCAGATGATTCAAATTTACAAAATTAGCTGTCGCAATTAACACAGCAGCCTCTAATGTCAGTTTATTAACAATCAAGTCGACAGAGAAAACAAAATGCATATTTGTTGAGCCACACATCACAAAGACCATAAGGAGGCTTCCCCATCATTGTCATTTCAGCAAAATAAGCAACAAAATGTGAGAGACCTGGTACGCATACTTCACAAATTAGTGTTATGAAGTTATTATGAGTTAGAAAAGATGGTGTCTTTTATTGACAAATATAAAGCAGAAGCACTCTGCAAAGCTGTGTGGTAATACTGTCATTAGTGGCAGGTAACTGCAGGATGTGCTCAGTGGCAGACTTTGTGGAAAGCTCGTTTTAGTGAATGTGAGACTCCTCTTCCCTATTTGCATCATGAAACCAGACATCAGCGCTAATGTGAGCGTGACATTTACTGCAGTCACGAACGTAAAGGTTTGCAAGTGCAAGATAAAATCCAATATAACTGCGTGTGTGCCTCGGTTTGACTCTGTCTCAATATGTTAATTTGCGACGTGGGTACAATCAGTATTGACAGTGACAGCTTCTGGAACAGCACATACTTTATTAAACAAGGCATTTCTTTTCTCTCAGACAAAAAGTCTTTTTAGAAAGCAGTAAAATAGGATCGATGCATGTATTTTTTTGCAGTGTGTTTTTTTCCATGGTTGCAACTGCAAGTCAGCTGTTGGTCTCACTTCTTTTAAATCAAGACCTTTCTGTTTGCCTCTACTTTTTTACTAATTTCTACTGCATTGTAACTTTTATTTGTGGATTTTATACCAGTCTTATTCTATTTTAGCTTGTTTTCATTTAATGAAGGTTACTGATGGAGAGTGAGGATCCCACAGTGTGCTGCCCAGTGGATTAAAGGTCTTTCATTTTTTTTTTTTTTTTTTATCATTTATCAGTTATAATGTGTTTTAAAGTTTTATGTCTTGCTGCTTTTAATGTGTTATACTTTTATGCTTTTAATTCTTGATGTTTAAGGCCCTCTGAATTGCCCTGTTACTGAAATGTGCTATATTAATAAAATTGCCTTGCCTTGCATTGTCAGCCTGACGGTTTGCAACATGGTGTCATAAAACGGTTCATATGATATAAATTGAAAAGTTAGGCACACATTTTTGTGCGTATCTCTATGAATGACCGGAAACATGAGTGATAAGCGTGCATGAGCGAGCCCCGAAGCGAGAACCTTAAAAATTGTGCATAGGCTATTCCTTTCATTCTCAGTGGAAACTGTAATATTTTAATACAGTTTATGCATTGAAATATGCTTTGACAACATTTCTAGCGATGGTTAGGGTTATGGATATGGTTACAGGGTTAGGGTTATGAAAATAAAATGCATATTTCCTGCTAGAAATATTATCCAAACACATTTGAACTCATAAGCTAGCTTAAAATATTGCTTTTTCCACTGAGAATGTAAGGAATGTCCACCATGTTTTCACAGAAAGAGCAGCCTGCATCGACATGATCACAACTCTGGCTCCCAATTACGTGGGTTACATACGAATTATGCAATAATTTTCGTAGTAATTTGTACGAATATTGGATGAGAACAGTCTGACGGTATGTGTGTCTGGTCAGTTAATCCATCGGTCCAGCACTTTAGTCGAGGCCAAAAGATCTCAAGTATTAGATGGCTTGCCATGAAATTTCAAAACGAAAACACTGTGAAAGGAAAATAAGGAAAACTCCCAATCACAACGTAGCCACACCCTAAAGCATCCCCTGCTTCATCATCTGTTTGACTCCAAACGGGATGATAATTTACTAAATGAACATCATGCTGTATTAAAGGACCTCTATAAGAGGAGTCGCCCCCTGCTGGCTTACAGAAAAACTGGTTTCACTTTTCAAGTTATGAACCACTGAAGTGATGTGTAATGAGCCTAAATAATTCATTAAACAGATCATACAGAGGCATTATTTATTTAACACATTTCCAGTATTATTTAACCACAACCTGCCCTGTTTATTCCTGATTAAAATGAATTGTTAAAAAATGATCATCAGAAGTACCCTAACAACAAAACTCTTCTCATGCCTGGCTGTATCCTATACGTGTTTTACAACGCAGACAGGCTCACCGTTGTGTCCATAATCACATTTTCAGACCACAGCGTTACGGCCATAGTAACCATATGTTGTCGTCGGGTGATTTAAATCTCCCTTCATCCCCTTCTCCCCTACCTCTCTATCTCCTCCTCTCTCTTTGCTTCTCTCTATCTTTCGGTCTCATGAATACTGAGTAGCACATCAAATATTCATAGCACACGCACACAACACCCACTCACCCATACACAAGGATACACACATATAAAGCTTGCATACAGACTCGAACAAATAAATGCCCCTTCTCTGTCTTATACACTTGAACGCACCTATACAAGCCCAAGTACATACAAGCTGCAATTGTTCACATGCTGCGAAAGAAAGCACCAGCTCAAACCAAGCGTCCATGAAAGTTTAATACAGCGGGTGACCGACAGGTTCACACACACACACACACACACACCAGATCTCTACCTCTTTCACTCAGCCATCAAAGTTTAATCTACACGATGTCAAGTGGATTCATTTTGTTGAGCTGTTTGTAGCACCTGTATTTTTACACTCCTTAAAAATTTAAAACATATTCATACTCCAAGACACAGTTGACATCATCATCATCATCATAAGCCCACAAAGTTTAGGGTAACACTCTGGACTATTCATCAAACAGGAGAAAAGTACTAAGCCATAGTGGTACCATGGTATCCTGCTGGTTTGTAACTGGTCAGAAGATTCACTATTAGTTACCGTGACCACTAAATACAACCTGTTGTTAAAAAGTCAAAGTATTATGTCACCACTTATTATCTCATTTTTGGTATAGATTTTTGAGTAATACAAAAATATTGATTGGTTGTCATTCTGTCTGAGGAGAGAAACGGTTTCCAGGTCGGAACACAGCAGCTTATAAGAAGAGGCGTTTCTTGAAACTTAATAAAATAAAAAAATTTAAAAAAAAAATAAAAAGAATAAAAAAAACCATCTGCATGACTGTACATCTTATCTATATGGTAGGGATGCAAAAAAGTTTTAAATAACAATATAACTTTCTGCTTTCAAGGGTCGATACCGATAACCGATAGCCAATAATAAAGCTGGAGAAAAGAAACACTAATGAGCAAAAGTGGATAAAATGCATCATGACATCAATACTGTTAACAAAACCAAAAAGAGTTTTCAAATGAAAAACTACTAGCAAACCTTTCAAAATTTTGCTGTCAAACAAAACTATTTGATTTTTCAGATCAATTGAATCATCAATTGAAATAAGGTGTGTTACTTATTGATATAAAAAAAATAAAGACCTCTAGAACTGAAATTATGATTATGCTCATATTTCTGTGGTTTGTTTAACATAGTGGGTAAAAGGTAACATACTGTCAATAAGACGTTGACATTAAGTTAAGGCTGGAGTGGGAGCGCTTGATTAAAAAGACGACCCACACAGCAGTGCTAACAAAAATATATATTACATTTTATCAGGTATATTTTTATGATACCAGACCAGAATATGGGCTATAACATTTTTTGGTAATTTTGTTGAACTGATCCATTTATATCCTTGAAGAAGAAATTCAGTGTCAATGATTATCAATTGTATACTT
Organism: Synanceia verrucosa; assembly: GCA_029721515.1. NCBI lineage: Eukaryota > Metazoa > Chordata > Actinopteri > Perciformes > Synanceiidae > Synanceia > Synanceia verrucosa. The sequence goes on along the minus strand of CM056560.1, from coordinate 4,225,794 downwards.
TAAGTCCAAGCTCCAGTGTCAAAATGCCAGTCTTTATTTCACCAAACTCAAGAGCCCTTGACAAAAACCCAAGAGTGGTGCTGTTTGCTGCTAGAGTTGACCCTTCAGCCTCTGCTGGAGGGAGGTGAGAATGTGCTAGGGGATTTAGAGTGTCACATAAAAAGCGGCAGGTTGCAGAGGTAATGCTGCTCCCTTAAGCGGAAGAACAAATCAGTGAATACGTGATCAAAGTCGTGGAGGATGTCTGTTTGAAAAAGAAAGAAAGTGGGACAGAAGGAGGACAATTCAATCGAGGTGAGGGGTGAGGACAAGGCAAACTAAGGAAAAAAATAAAATTAAGTGGATACAAAGTAAGTGATATTAATATTTCATCCAGATGTGACTGTTGAACAAAGAGCCTCCACACTTTAGGTGATCTTTTCTAACAGTTTTTTTTCAAACTTGGCTCCCATTCAAAGACAAGAGCATTAGTTCACCGCTTCATCCCATGTTGGAAAGACTAAAAGGCAGGACTGTGCAGGCTCATCAAGTTATTCCATATAAAACTGGTAAAATTGTTTCTTAATCAACTTTGCTTCAAGCACAGGGGCACTGTAATGTTGAAACAACAAGGAGCCTTCCCAGAACTGTAGTTACACAGTTGGAGGCACCATTTAATCTGATAAAACATCTTTATAGCAATAAAGTTTCTTTAATTGGAATTAAAAGACCCAAACTAAACTACGAAAACTAGCACTAGACAAAAACGCACACTCAAGGTTACACAGTGTGTATAATAAACGTCTACATTCTGCAAAATGACTGGAAAACAAAAGAACAAAATATAGAAATATGGTTTGTGGTGATGTATTGTTTTGCGTCAAATACTGTAGAAAACTTTCACTGCATTTACTGAATAAAGGTGTATTAATTTAAGCCTGGTCAGGCAAACAGCTGGCACTGAAAGCTTGTTTAAAATGACTTAGTTTTGTTTCTTTGGATGTGTACTTGTCACAGACATGATTTTGAACTATATGTAGGTATTAGCTGCTGGTACACTTGATTACAGTTATCACCTCTCAACTTATAAATAGGACTGGGCACTGAATTTTGATTTGTAGTGCCGACCGAAAAGCTCCGATCCTATTGGGTATCAAAACATAAGTAATTTTTCTCTGCCAAATTCCGATACCTAAGTGTCTCTGAACCATGCTCTCAGGTGTCTCTATGGACAGGGGGACATGTCTCATTCAGATTCGTAGACACACTGATCCGTCCCCCCACTTTCCCAGCATGAGGAGACAAATATCGCTGCTAAAACAGGATTAGTGTCACTGCAGCAGGATTTGGAGCCAGGCGTTTGTGTTCCGTGCGTTCTCTTGTTTCGTTGTAAGACTGGAAGCGCTGGGAGCACTAAGCCAGCTTTCGAAAAAAAGCATCGTTCAAGAACCGTTATTGAAACAAAGGTAGCGAAATTGGCATTATATCAAAAAATTTTGAATGATACCCAGCTATACTTATAGGTTGTCTAAAGTTGGAACACTGAAAAGGTGCCTTATTCTGTCTTTATTTCAAAAATACTGAAATGTGTAGAAACTTTGGCACCTCTGCGGAAAGTTACGCTGGAGTGTCACCTCCAACCACCTTTTATAATTACATGATTCACATAAAAAAAGAGCGAAGGGATTCACAGCAAGAAGGACACAGGTCTGAATCCAGTCTGTGGAATTTGCACGTCCTCGTCTCTTCCCGTTGCATATTTTGCATACTGCTTGTTTTTTGTCCAACTCGTCATTTTCTTCCAACTTCTTAAATGCGAAATGCATCCAAACATCAGCTTTTAAACTTGTCGGCGGTGCCTGGAGAGGTAGACACGCTTCCGCCATGTTTGTTTGACTGCTGGCAGTAAAATCTCATGAGATCTTGTTCCTTGGAAAGCAGTGGAAAGCAGCACTAAACGCTGATCACGCAAGACTTCTTCTTCTTTGGTTCAGCAGACTAGCTATGCAGATTAGACATATAGTATGTATGGCGATTGATGCCCTCACGTGAGACAGGTTTATACTTCAAGCTGCTTCTCCGCACGTCCAGTGACGAAAAAAAATACGCAATTTAAAAGCTCGATCTTTGGATTTTATGAATCGATTATCAACCATTTAAATGGAGATTGATTAAAATCCATTGAATCGTTTTTTTAACCCAGCCCTATTCCTCATTATCAAACATTTCTGTCCACAAATATTGCATCCTCACCTCAAGATCTTTTTAGCAAAAGAAACAAGATATTAGAAACAGCCATCACCGAACCACTAAATCTCATCCAGTGTTGAACATGAATAGTGATAAGACTTTATGACCTTTATGGAAAACAATCTGGGCTGTGTGAGAGTCATTTCAGGCTGTCCGAAGTCGTTTTAAAAAACATATTTTCTGTCTTGAAAGGAACACACAGATGGACACAGACAGTTGCTATGGTGAACAGATAGACAGGTAGGCATTATTCAACAATGTCCAGCTTCTTCCTTCTTCTCACATTGTCCTTCTAGGTTTCATCTTTCCTCCACCCTCTCCATCTGCCCATGTCTCTCCTATTTTTTTCCTTTCTCCATTACTGTCACTGCCTCTTTCTTGTCCTGTGTCACATTTCCTGTCCCACACTCAGCAAAGTGAAGAGCGACAACTCCACTCTCTTGACGTACCCTCAGGAGCCCTGTTGAAAAATAAGAACTGATGTTGGTGTGATGCTGGACAAGTGTACCAAAGTTCCCTCTTAAAATACAAATCAGTTACCAATTGATTCTAAATCATGAGAGTACACAACCTGAAAACATAACCCTTTCCTGTCCTGTTAATGCTGACTTTGAGTGGAGTGCTTTCTACTTGATTTGGCCTGAAAATCTCCAGCTAATAGTGACATTATCAAGTTCTTGACCTTTCCTGTCTGGGACAAATTCCATAATATTCCAGAGAGTCAATGACAAGTTGGTGCCCTCTTATTACTGCCATTGGACATGGCTGTGTTTAATTAATGTGCTATCCTGAGGGGTTCAGTCACACCTGAATAAAACCAATGTCCTCTCGACCATATAAAAAGACTGGCCTTGGATATGCCTGATAAGAATTTGTTTAACATCCCAGAAGCAAACACAAGCTGCCCTTGGGATTTACCTGGCTGTTATTAGTGACCATAACATGAAGAGATGCCGGGGTCATACAGAGGCTGTCCTACAATGTGCCTGGATAAAACTAATGTAATATCCAAAGGGGTCATTGTGAAGGAGCTGGGGTCAGGCACTGTGCAGGGACATCCCTGCATGTATTTGGGGTAATGTCCGTAGAGAGGGTCATTCTGGTGGTTTTACTGTGCAGAGGCTGTCCTGGGAACTCACTATGTTATAATTAATGTAACGTCCCTTACACCTCCACCTTATACTGTGAAGTAAGAACAGAGAGAGAGCTTTTTATGCTTTCTCTACATCTCCATTTCTCTCCTTAAACAGCCAAAGGTCTGCTCTCAGTGGTGATATAGGTGCAGAGATCAGCGTTTTAATATCAGTAAAGGTCTGACTATTAAAATTGAATGCAGTTATCACTGTAATCCATCATTGATAAAGGATGGGCATTATGGCCCTGCCTTCATTAGTAAGTTAAAGGGGTTTCAGGGGGAGAGAAGTAAGAGGAAAGTCTGTCATAGTCTGTCATTCTGTTCAGAAGCATTTTTTGTTCTACTGGGTGAAATGTTCCTTCCATCCTGAGAGCAGTTAATACATTATGTGTTCAGAAAAAGGAAGGAAAAAAATCAGACCTCTGTGTCAGCTGCAGGACTGTTAAAACTCTGAGCAATCCCTGACCTACGGTCCTAATAGAAAGAACCAATCAGATGCGTTTGTGTCTCATCCTGACCACGCCCCCCTCTGTCCCTCCTTCCTCCTACCTGTTGCCGGAAATATTCAGCTGTTATTTTCATGAAATATATAATGTTTGCCAGCTTAGTTACTTTCTTAGCTCGTATTAGCCAATGCTAACTTTAGCTTCTCTGTGGGTGTAAGCCGGTCGTGGGTGCTGCTTGTATTGAAGAAGTTATAGGATATGACATTTTGATCATATTGAACAGCCATAGTTTCCAGTGTCTGCATCATAAAGGTGATAAAATGATGTTGATATGTTGGCTTTAAACGGGATGTTTTATAACTGTGGTGATGTAGCATAACAGCTCTCCTCTCCCTGCTGAATCCTACTGTCAGATGTTCAAGTTTGAGGGGGCGTGGCTTTGGAGGAGGGGGTGGAGCTTAGATGATGTGTCACTTTCAAATCTTGCTAGCTGGGCCAGTTTTTGAAATGACACAGTACTGTGTCAATCTCCTGCAAAGGACATCATATTCTCACAACTGAAGAACACTTGATAAAAGTGTTTCTGTACATGCATGTGTTTTTGTGTACGTGTGTATGTGTGCAGACGCATGGCTCCTTCCTATCAGAGTGTAAATAAATCAGTAACTGTAAAATAATAAATAATGCAAACATGCAATCATTAATATATGTAGAGCGCACATCTCAACTGCAGGCTGAAACTTGTTTTTTTTTCTGCAAACACACACAAAAGGGAAGCGCTGTCATCACGAGTGGCACGCTGCATCACACCAAGCTGAGCTGCTTTGAGTTTAGACTACCAGGACTCTAAAAGGCTGTCTCTGCTGGAGATGAACAATGAGCAAACGATCACACTGACACCACTGCATGGATGCTCTAACAACATAGCAAGTGTTAGTCTTCACAGGAACTAGATATCACAAACACACTCAGGCAAGAATCTTCTCACAGGAACTGAGAGTTATTCGAGTAATTCGCAGGCATATGGAAATATGTGGACTTTTTTTAGCGACATATAAATGTAAGATCACTCTTCCTCTGGAGGAGAACAGATGAAAAAAGAAGCTACATAGAGCAGTGTGTTCACCTCATGTTCACTGGATGGTTTAACAAGTGCTCTGATCATTGTTGGGTTATGAGAAGTAAAACTGCTATGAACTACTACTACTGCTACTGCTATTACTAATCCTTGAAGCTTTCTCTTCTGGCCTTTTCCTGCTCTTGCAGTTCCTCTCTTGCCCACTAGTCGCCTCCACTGAGTTCCTCCTTCAGTATAGCTCACCTGATTTAGATACCTGCCCATATAAACCTGCTTTTCATCATTTAGCTAATGAGCAGTATGCGTTTTATTTTTTATGTGTTTGCTGCTTTATTACAATTACAGACAAATAAATGTCATCACTGTGTAGAGTAAAGCCCAAAACAACACATATTTGTCTAAATATAATATATTGCATACATGACAGCCATTCTGTTTACATCCTTTTTTTCCAGGTATTGATTGTGAGCCCCCATTTCTACATGGCCCTCTATCACATAAAGACAGAAATGCAAAATAAATAATCAAACATGAAATATAAAACTTTGTACAATCATGCACATCATGATCAGTATCTTTTTATGTCACTTGGTTGTTTAACAGCTACCAAAGCAAAATAAAAATGTCCACATCTGTTGTCTCGCTTTTTATTTGAAACTACAGAGAAATACTGACATAAGTGTCTATGTCTTTAATGATCTGATACAGTCACAAGTCTGCTGATATGTGAGACAGCACAACTGTTTTGGCAGATTTCAAAGCATCATCAGATTGTGTTGTCCACAGCTTCAGGTTTACAGGTTGCCATTCATTGTTAGTCATTAGTTATACAGGACTGCCACCTTGTGTCAACAAATGATATCAGCCTTAAAATTACTAAAACTACATCTGGATGTGTGCAAGAGGTTTAATTACCTAGAATGACTGCTTATTACAATCAGGTCAGGTAGTTTGATGAATTTCTTGCTGGTTGGTTCACTCATATTTTGCTGCCTTCAGCATATATTGATTAAATCCTGCTTCCCAGCCACAGGGTCAAAACACCAAATGAAGTGCATCAAACTGGACAGGACGAACATGCCCGAGGTAATATGTGAGTGTGTGCCTGATCAGTATGTGGGTGGACTGTCAATTAACATCATTTGGTGTCCTTATTTACCTTTTCCTACTGCCTCTGTCATGTTTGTATCCCCCTTTTTGTAACTCACCTGTTATCACACACTGTCCTCTCTCGTCCCTCTTGTCTCTCTGACTTTCCACAAAATGCTCCCAAAGGACACAGATATTCCTGCCTCAGACACTGGGAAAGAAAGACACCGGGAATGGAAAAAGGACTGAGAGAGCAAGACGAGTCAGAGAAAGAGAAAGACAGAGGGGAGGAGAGTAAAGAGAGACAGTAAGAGAGCAGATTCATTCCCCTGAGAGCTAATTACAGCGTTACCACAGAGCTCAGTTCAAGGCTTCAAGGTTCAGGGCAAAAAAAAAAAAGAAATTATAACAAATCAATGTTGTACTTTCTCTGCTGACAAAACACAGCTTCTCCTCATACAGCACATCCCATACCATCCTTGTAAAGGATCGCAGGGGTGACTGACTGTAAGATTCATGTATAGTTAGGCATCCTTCACACACTTGATGGTCATGTGATAACAATTAAACCATCTCAGTGACAACTGAGGGACTCCATCCACTAGGTGGTGTCCCCATCCGATATGGATATCACATATCGGCCCAATATCAGCAAAAAAAAAAAAACGAAAAAAAAAAAAAAAAAACGAGTATCGGATTATGTTGGCCTGCATCTAAAACCAGATATCAGCACTCTGACATAGCCTAAGCATTCCATTACAGACCTTATAATATTCAATTGTTGCTTATTATTTAAGTTAAGCTAGTGGTTATTTTGTACTTTAAAATATATTTGTTTTTGTTTTTACTGAATTTATTGAGGGTATTTTTTACTTTTTTTTTTAATTTTTCCTTTTATTTTATTCTTCTAATTTATTTTATTCAAGTGTAGAATATTCTTATGCTTAAGGTTTAAAAGGGTTGTAAAATTGATGTAACCCATTGGTTAATAATAAATGGGTCAGTTTTTCTCAGACCTACTCACTGCGTGCACATGTACAAACTTAATTGTATAATTAAGGCATCAAAAATGTATCAAATTCATAAGCACAGGCTGAGGATCGTATAGGGACTGGATTCGCGAATCCGATAGGAACCTCTGGCTTAAGTCATTCTTAACCCGCTTCGTGCCTCTTGTGAATGTATCGAAGCGCCGATGCCATCATAAATAGTAATGTTGTTGCCGGAAAAGTCAAACAATACCATGGCTTCGAAGAAATCAACAACTTACTTTTGGACAGACGAGGAGATGGAGTTTATTATTTATTGTTGTTGTTAAGAAGTAGTTCTAACACCACTTGTCAGCCAGTCACTGACCATTATCTGATATAAACAAACTCCATGTGCACGTGGATTTTGGGACAGACCACCCGCCGAGTTGCAACATCAGATTTGGCGAAATCCAGTATGATCCTACCATGTGACCACAGTGATTGTTCTCTGTTTGAGTAATATCACTAGATCAATTCTTTTGTAACATTTTATACTACAAAATAAGTAATAAAAGTATGCATGATTAGTGCTGAGATCGTATTGGACCAATATCGGTATCGGCCAATACTCAACGCTGCAATCGTATCTGAAGTTGTATCGAGACAGCCCTACCATCCATGTGATTGAAAGCTTAGGAAACAAGAATTTCACCACTGTACGGCAACAGTAAATAAAAATCCATGTGGTAGCAGTAGGCTATTTTTTTCCATACAAAAGTACCATGAAGCTTACAGGGACTCACAGGTCTAATAGTTTACATTCACATTAAATAGTACCAATGCACAACAACGACCAGTGTACCAGATACATAACAGTTGTTATATGTTTAGCATCCACTAAGCCTACAAAGGCTACAGTAATCTTGTTACTTGGGCCTGTTATATACTGTAGTAACATCAATGCCTACAATAAATGAAGGCTCTGTATGTACAACAACACAGCAGCTTCACAGTGTAGGTCAATATTGTGGTGTTCATAACAACAACAACACAACAAGGAGTTGACATAAACACACAGGAAACGACCCATTCAGCAAAGACACACACAGATACAGTCATTGGGTTTATCTGACTCACTTTTTTGGGTGTCCTCCATGTCTTTGAATGTCCCGCTGCTTGTTGCTCTGACGGTGGTTGTGTCCTCACTTCCTCTCTCCATTGTTGCTAGCAAACCGGTTTTGCTAACTTAAACAGCTCTAGCTAACTTATCTTATTCAAACTTATCTTTTCTGATAAGGCTTGAGTATGACTGGTTGCGCAGTTTATTTTCCACAGTCCTTCCCGTCTATGTTATCATTTTCATGACAGAAACGGCATGAGACTGTTTAATAGTGTTTAATAATACAAGCACGCCAACGTCACCTGGAACTGCAATACCACCTTCCGCCGTTATGAGTCAGGGAGGCGCTGTTTCCTTTGAAACACATTAGAATAGAGAAAGGATTTCCTGTTCACAGTGACTCTCTGTTAGGTGATAAAGTTATAGAAAACAACTAAATTTTAAAAACTTTTATTAATATATTTTGAACAGACCTGATCCAATGTAAAAAAAAAAAATCTAAAAAAAACAGCCCTTTTAGTTGCATTTTAGTTGGGCCAGGATTGCTGACTTGTCTCAGGTGTGATTAATAAAACTAAAAGGATTATAATCATCATTGTACATATTATTAGCCATCATGGGTCTTTCCTGCTCTGATAAGTGTAATAAAAAAGACCCATACGCATAGAACATAACAGTAAAATTTCAATAGAACCACGGAAAAATGTGTATGCATTCTTTATTTTTAATATAAATATTTTAATAATTATTTTTCATGAAGCTGTAAAATTACAAAAAGTTAAAATTATTAGCGCCAAGGGATGGAAAGAGCTAAACATCTGAGTCAACTGCAGAGAAAAATATAGGTAAAACTTTCAACAATGCCCAAATCTGCAGGGCATTAAAAACTTAATTACAATGTGTTATAATTATATTATGGATAACTATGTTTTGCATAATTATTGTAACAACAATCATAACACAGTATAAAGCAAAGCAAAAAAGGTAATAATACTTCACAATAATTGCCGACTGCAAAGAAAATTCAGTACTGAAATGTCATTGGATGTACCTCACAGAATGATAAAGTATTTGCATTTATATATAATTATAGATAGTGCAGGTTTTTAAACTTCTGTATCAGATGACTTTGGAGACACACTTTACTAACTCTGGCAATCCTTGACACCCAGACGTTGTCATAAATTTCCTCCACAGTGTTCTCAGTGAAGAATGAGAATACTTTGTCATAATCTTTGTCATGAAACAGCACTTTATGTTCTGTCAGCCAACAGTAATGTGTACGGTTACACAGCTAATAAAACAACATGCTTTTCCATGTGTACTTCCACTCACCACTATACCCCTGCTGCATTCAATGTGTGTTATTATAAAAGTCCAGCAAAAGACTATAGCAGTTCATCTCAGAGTTGGTCCTTCCTGCAATGTTCTTAGTTTTGTTTAAAAAAAAAAAAAAGTACCACCTCCGACCACTACAGGGAGCCAGACCTCTACTGTGGCTGCAATGACACCACTATGAAGGTTTACAACTTAGTTTACATTCAATACCACAGTGAAGTTTAATATGGGCAGTGCAAAGAGAATTAAGTCTGGAATGATTTTGAGAGTCAAACTCTACATTTCCCCTTAAATTAAGTGACCATGTGAGATTTTTGAGAACCGTCATGCTGATTATTCCGCAGGAATGACACAAAAACATTTTTACAATTTGTTATTATCTTACATAGTTGAAATCTTCAGTTTATATTATTTAATAACCTTAATATTAGTAATTATACTATAGAAAGCATGGTGAGGTTTTTATTTGTGATAAGTGCAGTAAAGTTTTGTTATTTGGATAGAAGAAGCATTAATTTGACCGAAAAATTAGTCAATATAAATGTATATATGTAAATTTGCATTTTGTGCTTAATAGTGTGACAAAGGTATTCAAAGGTATTCATTTTGGTTGGATTTTTAAGCAAATACCACAGTATACAGTGCTGAACAAATATCCTCCAGCATCATTTCATTCACCTTAACTGGACTCTTTCTTCCTCACTGACTTCACTACTCTTCACCATTTTGAAAAGGAGGAAAGAATTTCAACTGAATTCACTTTTCTAGACCCAAATTTAAGCCAGAACACTGGAATTCTCTGAGAAGCCAGAAATGAATCCAGAATAAAAAATAATAACTAAAAAGCATTTTAACAAAAACAAATGTTTTTGTGATTTGGCATCTCTATCAAAAAATAATAATGTGCTTTGATATTGTTTCTGTTTTTTTTTTTTGTAAGATAGTAGATTTGAAAAAACATGGTTAAGAACAACAGCAATGTTTAATATATAATTTTGATTTAAGAGCTCGCACCTACTAATTCCTACTGGAATTTGTTTTGGTAATAAGCAACACTGTTAATTTAGGGCAGCGGAGGCAAACACCTCACAGTGGGTTGAGGTCTGATACATTTTGTCAAGTGAGATAGTATAGAAATATGGAGTATTCTTCTGCCCATTTAATGTTCATTAATATTCAGTTATCTTGCTTATTGTGGACCTTTGATTTTATGATGCTGTACACCAGATGCTTGGAGCATTGTGTCATTATTTCCATATAAATGTGTCATAAACACCATAATAAGAATCAACTCCACATGCAACAAGCCACGCCCCTCCGTACATGTGAACCACGTGGCCCCGCCCCCTTATGCATGTTACAATATTATTATGGGCGTTCATTTCCGGTATTCAGCGACTGGATTTTCATGTTCCTCAGCGTGCGTGTTATTCGTGTGCGTGTTGAATGTGTGTGCGGAGCGTGTGAGTGTGCGTGTAGTGCGGTTGAAACCGTTCCCAGCTCAGATACTGTCACCGCCTTGCACCGCAGGCAGGCGCCGTGTTCCTACATGCAAGTTTCCGTCGCGGATCCACAATCGTTGGCCAGCAATGACCGAAAGCCCCGCGACCAAGCCAGCCAACGGGGATGTATGTCAGCATGCGAAGAACGGACTGAAGCCGGAGAGGAACGGCTTGGTGAAGAGCCTCCACCGATGCCGTGAGCGGGAGCCCGAGGAGGAGGAGGTGAGGCCCGGGATGGGACGGGGAGGAGAGGCTGGTGAAGCCGTGGAAGCATCTACCGTGTGGACCCGGAAACACCCGACTGTCATTCCTGCCATATCTATTAACTCTGATGTTATGAGGATAATGACACGACAGCAGCTTTTATTTATTTACTGAGATCTGCTGCTGACAGTTTGTTGTCATCGAACTCTGATTCCCTTGGCTTCAGAGTAAACGCCAAATTCCATATAAAATACCCGAATTTAAAGAGTTTTCTTTCGCTCTTAATATAATCAGCTCTCCGGAAACATGAATCAACACTTGGTCTAAATCTTCACACCCTTCTGTTTGATTCGGCGTAATCATATGTACACGAAACAGCAGGTGAGTATGTTAAAATCTCAACTCCACTGAGCTCAATAGGTCGATAGAGGTTTTAAAAGGAGGTGTGACAACTCGGAAAGTTGATATTGCACTGAATTGTTATACTTTTTCGAGCATTATATGTATGCCGAATTTAAGAAGAGGACTCTGCACCCCTGCTCTGTGAATTTGACAACAAAAACTGCCGATCCTATAACCCCGTCCGAACAATTTAAAACTACTGAATATATCTTAAGTGCCTCATGAATCATATATTATCAAATCCAGTGAAACCACTTGGGATAGTAAAGTGTGATTTACTGTGTACTTCTTATAGAAGGGTGTAGTTAGCTCTTCTGAGTGGCAACTATTTGGCTGTAAAAGTTTAAAAAAAAAAATCTTAAGTGTGTAACTCCCATTATAAATGAAAGGGAAAATATGACATGTTAGTGATTAGGAAGACATTGAGTCAGTGCACCTGTTCAGAGAGACTGCAGTACATGCAGTAAAATGTTTTTTCCTAAGAGGCTAATGAAATTTCCACCTTTGGGTGCTCCCTCCTGCAACTGTCCCAATTGTCAGACAATGTGATCAGATGCTGTCACATACAAACATTGGGACTCACAGATACATTTTGTTGTAATATAGTGTTTTTGGCTTATTAAAATGAAAAGAAAATAGTGTGAACATTTTCAAATTCTCTCTTGACTGTGGTGTGTTTGTTTATATATCTAGGTTGGTTGCGTATATCAATGACTGAAAAATGCTTTTTGCATTACTGTTACAGTAATATAATAATAGCTGGCATCTTTATTCAGTGAGTTAACAGTCAGTTCCTACTGAGCGCCTGGTGACTGAACCTCAGCTGATTTCTTCGTGGAGTGGTCAGTGTTGCTACTCTCTAAGGTATTTGAGAGCGAGGCATGACCGGTCACATGTAGTGCTTAATAGCCATGAGCACAGAGACGCACATGATGGGAAGGCGGATTGCATAACATCTGTGAGCAGTGACTTTCTGGCCATCAAAACTGAGAAAATAGAAGTGTGAAGTTCACTCCTCTTTATGAAATATCATATACATGTGACGTGTATTAATGTGTAGCATAGGGGTGGGTAATTGGCAATGACTTCACAATACGATACATATCGCGATACTTGAGTCACGATATGATACGTTTTTGCAATAGTATGATATGTTGTGATTATTCTACATAGATCGCTGAGAAATTTAAGTTGTATATACAGTATGTATTAGGGGTGGGATAAATATTGATATGGCAATGTATTGTAATACCTTTTCTTGTGATATAATATTGATTTTTAATTTCTTAATATTGATTTTTTTCCCCCCAAAAAGTCATGTTCTCCTGCATGTTGAAATAAAAAAAATAAATAAATAATGTATATATATATATACACATCAGAAGAAAAATATTGTGATATATTGCCATATTGATATTTTTTCCTACTCATAGTATTCCAGGCCACTCAGCTCCAAGTACACAGTTTAACATCAACACAGACAACTCTTCCCTTTTTTGGCAGTCAGTTCCTCCTCCCTGGCATTTGTCTTGTGTGTTTTCTTTCCTTTATAGTTGCTGTACAGCTGAACCGCAGCTAATACGCCTTTATCTCCCCCCTACTGCACATAAACCACCTTTAAGTTACAGAAACACCAGCCAACTATGACAAAAGACCATGTGTGTTTTTTTTTTCTCACTGGGACAAGGAAAGGGAGTCACAGGAAGTCAGACTGTACATTTATATAATGGGTATTCCAAACGTGAAATTTATTCCAGCGGACACACAAATCGCTGTGTTTATCTACACAGAGACAGTGTTAACTTGTTTTTCCTGATGTTTAATAATCATTCTGTATTTTTGCTCCTTTTTACTATAGGTTGGCCTAAAATTCTGCTCTTTATAGAACCTAACAGCTATTTAATTCAATATTATAAATGATATTTTAAATTGTAAGTGCATATTTTTTTCTCTTTAAATGTATTTATTTATATTAAAAAATCAGTAAATTTTCGAAGTGGTTAATATACATTTACATATAGTGCATATACAGTATATACTGTATATCTATAATGATTAAGATGATTGATATCTGTGATGATTAATACACAGTAATATACTCTGTTTTAATACTATTGGTGTAATGCAGTTGATACCATTCTTCTCACTGTTCTATGTCATGTTGACACAGTGTTATCTGACATGTCCTTGAGTGAACAGAAATGGATGACATGACCACCCAACAGGGCCTTTAAGGTTGCAAAATCAGGACCGGTTAGGACTGATTCGAACTTCCCCGAAATTATGAGTCTATTCTATTACAGGCAAGGGAGGGTCCCCCCTTTTCCTCTCCCTTCGTGCTTTTTCCTTTTTTGCCTCTGCTTCTCCCCACTTCTCCGTCTGACATCGTGAAACGGTTCACCAATGACCTACCTGCCATTTCTCATTGTTGGATCTGCCACCACATTTTGTTAAGCTTTTCAGCTCTAAAATCATCATATTTGGCTTTCAACACATAATGTATACTTCTAGAAGCCAAACATAGATAATCTGTAAGTTGTTTTTAGATTATTTGATGGTAATTGGCCATGTGTGCTGAAAGCTTCTCCCATCGTTATATTTCAACCTCTGGTTTCCGTGTCATTGCAGGTTCATGCAGCGCGGCATCATGGCGGCCTTTACAGCCGGCCCTTCATCGAGTCCTTCGAGGAAACGCCCATGCTGGTGGCGGTGCTCACCTACATGGGCTACGGCATCCTGACCATTTTCGGCTACCTCCGTGACTTCCTACGCCACTGGAAGATTGAAAGGTGCAACATCGCCAGGGAGAGGGAGGAGCAGAAGGTGAGAGTAGCCACAGACACAATACATTTGTCAATTAACTCATGTGCCATTGGCGTGTTTCTACGTCATTTAAGGCTCCGTCCACACGGCAATGACAAGAAAATACCGTTGTGGGTCTCCGACAACGCCAGAGTCTTCTGTAAGCAAGGTGAAATTGGTATTAAAGTTTGTCGGATTTACAGAATTCCATTGCATGTGGACGGCACCTGAAATCCAACGCTTGAGGGCCTTTGATGTATAAATATGCCAAAGTGGTTTTTCGGCAGTGGGTCTCTGATCGCGGTCTCCCGCAGCCTGTGAGTAATTTTGGGGCTTCTGGGAGATGTAGTCAGGACATAAAGAGACCGTATACGCCACAGACATCAAAACAGGAAGTGGAGACGATCGAGATTAGAGAGCAAAACAAACAGAATCTGGACAAAAAGTGGTGTTTTTGGTGAAAGTGTCCTCTACTCTACCTCTGATAAAACAAGAATGGAACAAGGTAAAAACAAACATTTTTTCATGATGAAATAGAGAGTCTCTTCTTTCATTTGAGCTATTCAGTGTTTTCAGATACATAGTACAAAATATTCTGTAGGTCATGAAATATGATTCAAAATGGGCAAAAATGCTGGAACAAGACTTTCTGTTTTATAAAACGACTGGCACTCAGTGAGTTAAAATACCTGACTGTGACCCTGGTCGTGTTTTTCTGCACCCTTTATACTTGGGAACTATTTCCCTACAATGCCAGCAGTTGAGCAACATATTATGATGTCCAGGCCAGAAGCTTGCAGCTGCAGAAGTTATTTTCTAAAACTGGCTGGCTATTCCTCAGCGGTGCAGTGGTTTGAAATGTTTGTAGTCAGGTGTTGAATGGAGCTGATTCGGTAAACTGAGCGCATGTTGCCTGGTGACTGGCATTTGCATTGTTCCTATATAAACAGTAGTGATAACACATGGAAAAAGAGACATCATCCATTTGTTGTTTTTGTCGACCAGACGGAACCAATGTGAGATTTTCACACCCCAACACTATGAACTATGGGCTCTCATATTTCAAGGGAACAACAAAACCTTGGATGGTTTAATGTAATCTTATTAACTGTTATGACTCTCAAACAGGAAATAGATTGCTCGTGTATGTGCTGAAATACTGAGCAGTTCACACAATGCTTTTTTTCTGTATTTTTTTTTCTTTAAAATTCAGTGAAACGTTGCACTTAACATTTGAATTTTGCTCTAATGGTGGTTATCAGCACATTTAGAACATGTCCTTGACCACTGAAATTGTTTTCAACGTGTTATGTAACTTTTGATAGTGAAGCCCATTGTTTTTAAGTGTTTGGTTATGTTGAGGAAAGGAAGCCAGAGGGAGTCATGTAATCACCCTGAGGATATCCCATGGATGTTTCCTTCAAGAACGAAGAAAAACGAACTCCCTGGGTCACGTGTTCACATGTCAAAGATTATGTTTCTGGATACTGTATTCCCTTCCAGCTAATCTTTCCAAAAGTATGAATGCCACGCACTAGTTGTTTTTAAACTCGAGCTAACATACCCATCCCCACTCCTCGTCATTGTGTTCTCTTTTTTCATCCATGTGTAGGACTTTGTGCCCCTCTACCAGGACTTTGAGAACTTTTACACCAGAAACCTCTACATGCGTATAAGAGACAACTGGAACAGGCCCATATGCAGCGTCCCCGGGGCCAAAATGGACCTGATGGAACGAGTTTCCCACGACTACAACTGGACTTTTGAGTGAGAAAAACATACATATATCTGCACCAGACATGATTATCAACAGTAACAATAGGCCACCTCTTTGATCATTTCATCTGCATGATTCTGTTCACCTCTCTCCCTTCCAGCTACACAGGCCGGGTCGTGCAGGATGTGATTAACCTGGGCTCGTATAATTACCTCGGTTTCGCTGAGAACACAGGTCCATGTGCTGACTCTGCAGCCGAGGTCACCGTGAAGTATGGCGTCGGAGTTGCCAGCACCAGGCAGGAGATTGGTACAAACACACAGCAGAAACACAGACACACCCCTATGACTTCTGCTATCACTGAAACCAGACAGCAGTGATGAACAGCAAATGTCACTTTGTCTAATATCCTGGCTTTGTTTCTCCTGCACAACAAACTTTATTTAAGCATGGTCGTGCCTCAGAGATGCATTTGATATTTGCTAAGCGAAGCTAAGATAACCAGCAAAACATGGAGAAAACAAATGAAGAATAAAAAGAAGAATCAAAACTTAAACAAATGCAATTAAATCATGGACACAATGTGAATTTTGAAATTTACACTTATTAATGCGATGTGAAATGGAGAAAAACTGGAATCGGCGTGTCTTTGTGTACTTTAGAAATATGTAAACCGGTCTGCAGAGCGAGTCTGATAAGATCCAGATTGGCCTGGAGGAATGAAAGCGGTCATATGGTTAGCAGATTTTACTGATAGAGGAGGACGAGTGGCTCTTCTCTTCTTACATGGGAAGACAGCCAGCTCACATTTTGATCTGGCACTGAGAGACAGATTGACTCCATGTGTGTCTACTTCATGGAAGTTTGATCAGTGGTATAAATATTCTCCTTTATTATTCTCAGCAAGCAGAATATTTTGTATATTTACCAAACAGTCACAGCGTAGATTTTGGGCTTTGACAGGTATGTGTTTGTGCTCATCATCATCTCAGGTAACCTGGACCGACATGAGGAGATGGAGAAGCTGGTGGCTAAGTTCCTGGGTGTGGAGTCAGCCATGGCGTTCGGGATGGGCTTTGCAACCAACTCCATGAACATACCAGCACTGGCTGGCAAAGTAAGACCACTGGTGATGGATGTTTTCTTGGTAGAGCTGCAATTTATTGTTGCAGCATATTTTACTTTCCCGTCCATTTCTCACCTCCCCTCTTTGGCTTCCTGTTTGTTTCCTTCAGAGCTCCTTTAAGTTGCCTTAACACTTTCATTCCTCTTTTCCACCATCTCTCTCTATCTGTCCTCTGCCACTCTGCTTTACATGACTGTCAAGTTTGAATTAGTGTATGCACCCATGTGTGTCTACCTTGATTAAATAGAATAGAATATTTTTTTTTATTCATCACCCATTGGGGGAAAATTCACCCACCACAGCAGTGTAAGAGATAAGATGAGATGAACCTTTATTCATCCCACCAACAAGGAATGTATACATATATATATATATATACATATATATATATATATATATATGTGTGTGTGTGTGTGTGTGTGTGTATGTATGTATGTATGTATATATATGTATGTATGTGTGTGTATATATATATATATATATATATATATATATATATATACACACACATACATACATATATATACTGTATACACACACACACATAGATAAAGTGTACAGAATATACTAAATAAATTAAAAGAAGAAATATATATAAATACATTTTTAATGGCAAATGACATTTTAATTAAACACAATAATTAAATAAAATGTATTTTTACTAAATAAAATGTATTTTTACTATTTGTACTATGGATGTGACTTAAAATAAACTAGACATAAAATTAAACAGTATGATGGTTATACAGTTAACCAGCTCAAAATGTAACAATCACAGATCATTTTATAACAGAAAACAACAATAAGGTACGATAGTGATGTGTCAGTAGGTGTGAATCACTCCGAACATATATTACTAAATGCATATTAAAGTTTGCATGGTGTCCTGCAGGGCTGTCTGATTCTGAGTGATGAACTGAACCATGCCTCTCTGGTCCTGGGAGCCAGACTCTCTGGGTCCACCATCAGAGTCTTCAAACACAACAGTGAGTCTGGGATCACAAATATTTCCTCCCATAAGTTTGTTCCTCCTTTTTATTCCTGTTTGTCAGTTGTCTTCATTAATGGTGTCCTTGTCCAGAAGTCTCTAGAGCTTTTATTACTAGGAGTGAGAAAAATTATCTACATGGCAATGTATTGCAACACTTTGTCTTCTGTTGTAATATTGACTTTTAATGTTTCCCCAAAAAAGGTCATGTTTTGGGCCAACTGTAAATCCAGAGCAACTTCTGCATGTTGAAATAAAAATGTAAATAAGAAATAAAATAAGAAAAACAGCCCTAATATGTAAATGTACATACTGTATTCACAACTTGAATTTCTATGTAGAATATTGCAATATATCGCAACATCGCAGTAATGTATCATATCGTGACTCAAGTATGGTGATATGTATCGTATCGTGCGGTTCTTGCCAATACCCACGCCTTATTTATTATTGACATCATCACCAAATCATTGATATATTTAACTACATAATGATTCTTCGACTTATTCCTTATGCCGTAATGCTATATGTCACTGCAGTGTGATAATTTCATCTCATCAGTGATAGACATACTGTAGCTCTGCATTAGATTTGTACCTTGTTTCATAATTTGAGGATGTTGAAAAGCCTGACTAGCCCAGATCAGTGTGTTAAAGTGTTAATCCTTAAGATTAAATGGTATAAAATATAATTGATGATGGAAGACGTTTTGACATGTCACAACAGGAAAAGTTAAGGGTAAATAATAGACTTAATGACGGCTGCTTTGGTTTCAGGTTCTGGGTATAGTTACCATGGTCACACTGTCACAGAGAAGAATAGCCTTTGTTAATATTATTAGTCTCACCTGTGCTTCTCCTCATGCAGGTTGAAATGTCTGTTGTTAAAAGTCAGAATACTTTACCTTCTTTCTCTTCTGAACAAAAAGCTGCTAAAGGTGGCTGGCATGCTTAAACGAGTACATCTTGTGGATTCAGAAATAAACTCTTCCTCTAATTTGCAGCATTAAACTGTGTTTTGTTTTCCTGCTGCCACTGTTGAAACCACAACTTCCTTTTTGAATGTGCTGTCTTGATTTTCCTGTCAGATATGCAGAGCCTTGAGAAACTGCTAAGAGAGGCCATCGTTCACGGGCAGCCCAGGACTCACCGACCATGGAAGAAGATCCTCATTGTAGTCGAGGGCATTTACAGGTAAATCTGTTGATTCTCTTAAATGGTTTCTGGCCTTCTGAGCTTTGTGTTTTGATGTTATTCAAATGGAAAAAGTTGGGAAAGTTTACAGGCTATCATATGCCAAAGGCAGCAGAGCAATGGGAGTTACCGGCTTTAAAACCACAGGGTTTCCTTCCGGCTTTCAACGCCAGCATTGCTTGAATTGATTGCACAAGCTGTGTTTTCACTCAAATTTCTGCATTGTTGACTTAAAAATCAACACCTTTTTGCTTCAAGTTCTATACTAAGAAAAAGGGGTTCAAATTCAATGAAATTATTTTCATTTTTAAGCTACCTCTCTGTATAATCCAGACAGGGCAAAGCGTGTATGACAGTAGGAGTGCACGTAAACACATTTAAAAAAATAACAGCTCTTATCTTCTGTTGATGGTTCATGTGGTTCCACTGGATTCAGCAGGATCAACATCTGGATTTCTGGTTGACCGAGATAAATTAGGGCTTGGTACTGAGTGTACACATTCAATGGGTTACTACAGACAGGGAGCATAAGGACATTATGCCCACAAGCATGTATTAACAACATATCTGAGACATGCAGTTGTCATGTCTGTTCAACAGTTGACAGGACCCAGCAGTACTCCCCTCCCCAAACAGAAAGTACTCCCCTGAGCTCAGATATCCTGGGTTTTCAGGACAGAAATGAACACATTAGGACATTTTCTCGACTCTGGCCTTCCACTTTGCTTTTTCCTCCCTGCAGCATGGAGGGCAGTGTAGTGCGCCTGCCAGAAGTGATCGCCCTGAAGAAGCGCTACCGGGCCTTCCTTTACCTAGACGAGGCCCACAGCATAGGGGCCCTGGGGTCCAGAGGGAGAGGTGTGGTCGATTACTTTGGCCTAGACCCCTGTGATGTCGACGTCATGATGGGCACGTTTACGAAGAGCTTCGGTGCTGCAGGGGGATACATCGCAGGGAAAAGGGTGAGGATGAAGGATTAATATTGTAGGATTATAATCAAAGAGATAATTTCAATACATTTCAGTAACCCAGTGTCCTCACTGAGTTGCTAAAGGCTATTCATACTAAGAATGTTTTCAACAAACAATCTCTCAAAATCATGTGTTACTGTGTAAAGTGACATAAGTTGCACTAAATGTTTTTAAAAAAAGCACACCTGTCATCTCAGCAATGTGGATTTACAGTCTTGCAGTGAATGCATTCCTGACATATTAGCGCTGTAACGTGACATCAGCTTACCAAAACACAAGACCGGGTTCACAGAAAGCTCAAACTTTGAGACATAAACAACTTTCTTAAGGTCTCTGTGAGCTGTTGAAGGGATGGTGACACCTCAGGACTGTTGAGAATTCTTAACAAAAGATGTTTAATGGCGTCTTGTCACCTGCTCCCACCACATTCTCTTCATTTTTAAAGAAAGGCGGCACTGAGGCATCAAGTTACAAGATGTAGTTGACGAGTGTTAATAACCGCCACGTCTTTCCAGCTATGTTACGAAACAGAACACACGGATGACGGATGTTTAAAATGTTGTTTTTATCAGAAGTACAATACAATAACATTCTCTCAAATGTACAGCCAGACTCGTTTATATTCCCACTATTTATGCAAAAGTATGATTATTAAGTATGATTATAGGATTATTAGGGCCACATTCAGGATAAAGTCATTATTTACGAGAATAAAGTTGTAAATTTAGAAAATTAATTATTTACAAGATTAAAGTCATTATTTACAAGATTGAAGTCATTATTTACAGTACGAGAATCAGATGTCGTAAATTTACAAGATTAAATAATTATTTATGGGATTAAAGTTGTAGTTTTATGACAATAAAATCATAATAATCAATATGTCAAATCCAGTATGATCTAAAGAGGTAAATAGTGTATTTCTGTAATAGTGCAGAAACAAATGATGAGGAGCTACAACCATATTTTTACCAGAACAATGAGTCCCTGGTTCTCCATGGAGGGAGATGCTCTCACCGTCACACTGAAGTGTGCAGTAAATGTAAAATAAGCCTCAGAGTGCTGAATCCTCACTGATTGCAGACTAATTAAAGCTTTCCATGCTTCATCTGCTGACCTCTCCTGTGTATCTGCTGTGTTTAGGAGCTCATCGAGTACCTGCGCTCCCACTCCCACAGTGCGGTCTATGCCACCTCCATGTCTCCTCCTGTGGTGGAGCAAATCATCACTTCTATGAAGTGCATTATGGGAGAGGATGGCACCACAATAGGTGAGTGGTACAACAATATTAAAAAGGTACCCTGTGGAGTTTTTAACCTAGTGGAGTTACCCAAGCGGTCTTTTAAATGAGTGTGTCCCCATTTTGTTTGTCTGATACGCATCTGTGGTGTGTATCTGGGTAATGCGACACAGTGTTTCCACTGATCTACAACAATGTGCCAACAGAGGAAAGGAAGCAGAAGACTGCTGGCAAGTAAACATGGATTTAAATAATGCAGGTTTTACAAGGAAGGAGATGCGTTCAACACATTTGTTCCTCACAGTGCATTTTAGAGGGCGATGCTGAAGGTAAACACAGCTTTGCAGAAAACTCCACAAAGCTCCCTGACTGACATTCAGATGCATCCTCAAAATAAGTTTGTGTTTTAAAAACTGTACTACCTGGGCTCCACTGTACCTGTATTATATCCATCCAACCATTTTCAACCGCTTATCCCACAGGGAGAACATGCAACTCCTCACAGAAAGGTCCCAGGCTGGGAATTGAACCCAGTACCTTCTTGCTGTGAGGCGACAGTTCTAACCACTACACCGTGTCGTCCACTGTATTATCGTGTTTATTAAAATAGATTCAAAGCAGGGTAAAAAACTCAAAAACCCAAGCCCTAAGCGGGATTGTGGCAATCACCAGGGTACCGCAGTGAACCACCATACCGCATTGATTGGGTGCTTTATCACCGCGGTAATAAAAAAATTCACACCGTCACAGCCGTACTTGAAGTGTATTTTGTATACTTCAGTCAGTGGGGTCATCAGGCCTATTTTTAGGGGGGGGTGAAGCTAAAGCTTCCCTAAAATATACTTAAGGCCCCCTAAATAATTTGGTGTTGTTTAGTTATTTGAAAGTGCCGAAAAATTCAATAAAAAATGCCCAGAATATGAGTTTAAATAAGTAATCAAATAACCTTGCATTATTCATAAATCTCTTAAATACGGTTGTCCCCCTCATGGCAGATTGTTGGAAAACGCACACTAAAGTGCCCTCTTTGGAGGCAAAAATACACCCCGTTTTTATTTTTGCTCCTGCCCTTAAAAAAAAAAAAAAATCTTTGCTCACCACTCTATATACACACATATATGTGAGACTACTTTGGCTAATTAGCCTCAGATTAGGGCAAAGCTCCCTCTGTCCTTAAAACCTAGTGACGCTCCTGTTTAAAGTATATGACTCATATACTTTACATACATTATACTGCCAAAAGTATTCGCTCACCTGCCTTGACTCGCATATGAACTTAAGTGACATCCCATTCCTAATCCATAGGGTTCAATATGACGTCGGTCCACCCTTTGCAGCTATAACAGCTTCAACTCTTCTGGGAAGGCTGTCCACAAGGTTTAGGAGTGTGTTTATGGGAATTTTTGACCATTCTTCCAGAAGTGTATTTGTGAGGTCACACACTGATGTTGGATGAGAAGGCCTGGCTCTCAGTCTCTGCTCTAATTCATCCCAAAGGTGTTCTATCAGGTTGAGGTCAGGACTCTGTGCAGGCCAGTCAACTTCATCCACACCACACTCTGTCATCCATGTCTTTATGGACCTTGCTTTGTGCACTGGTGCACAGTCATGTTGGAAGAGGAAGGGGCCAGCTCCAAACTGTTCCCACAAAGTTGGGAGCATGGAATTGTCCAAAATGTCTTGGTATGCTGAAGCATTCAGAGTTCCTTTCACTGGAACTAAGGGGCCAAGCCCAGCTCCTGAAAAACAACCCACACCATAATCCCCCCTCCACCAAACTTTACACTTGGCACAATGCAGTCCGACAAATATTGTTCTCCTGGCAGCCGCCAAACCCAGACTCGTCCATCAGATTGCCAGATGGAGAAGTGTGATTCTTCACTCCAGAGAACACGTCTCCACTGCTCTAGAGTCCAGTGGTGGTGTGCTTTACACCACTGCATCCGACGCTTTGCATTGCACTTGGTGATGTATGGCTTGGATGCAGCTGCTCGGCCATGGAAACCCATTCCATGAAGCTCTCTGCAGACTGTTCTTGAGCTAATCTGAAGGCCACATGAAGTTTGGAGGTCTGTAGTGATTGACTCTGCAGAAAGTTGGTGACCTCTTCACAATATGTGCCTCAGCATCCACTGACCCCGCTCCAGTCCGTATACGTGGTCTACCACTTCGTGGCTGAGTTGCTGTCGTTCCCAAACACTTCCACGTTCTTATAATACAGCTGACAGTTGACTGTGGAATATTTAGGAGCGAGGAAATTTCACGACTGGATTTGTTGCACAGGTGGCATCCTATCACAGTTCCACGCTGGAATTCACTGAGCTCCTGAGAGCGACCCATTCTTTCACAAATGTTTGTAAAAGCAGTCTGCATGCCGAGGTGCTTCATTTTATACACCTGTGGCCATGGAAGTGATTGGAACACCTGATTCTGATTAATTGGATGGGCGAGTGAATACTTTTGGCAATATAGTGTTTATACTTTAAGTTCTTCCACTTAAGCACATAAAAATACACTACATACACTTCAAGTTGAGCTTTTCTACAATTTAATTACAATTCAAATATATTTAGTGGAAAATTGGTTGGTCCAAAATAGCAAGTTAACTAATCATAAACACACTTGAAGTATAGTTGTGATTACTGTGGCATCAAGTGCACAAAAGTGTACTAAATTTTAGTTCACTTGGCATATTTATTTTTCACCGTTGGTGTGTCAGTGCTGGGTGAATCCAATCTTAGCTGCTGTAATTGTCACCTGCTGCCACTGGGTGTCGCTGCACACTGATTGAATCTAAGGCAGACTCCTTGTCGTCTTATCTAAGGCCAGCTGATAGATACAGTAAATAGCATCTCTTCTTCTCCACTATGGTAACGCGATTTTAGATTAATCTCATTTAGATAAGATTCAGTCTTTGATATGATTTTGTTGCTATTTGCATCGTATAGAGAAACAAACTACATCCCTGCAACAGTGTGTGCAACCATTTCCTGTGACTAGCTGCGATCCAAAGTTGTGAACAAAGTAGCAGAGTTTGTCGTCTTTCAAACCTAGCTTTTCAAAGAACGCGTGCCGTGAATCTCCCATGGCAGAGGGAAAACATTACAGAGAGACTACAAACTTGATCTCCCCGTGGTGCCTGCATGCTGTAACACTCAGATGTTCTCTCTCACTCTCATGGATGAGCTTTCAGCTGCTCGTCAATCTTTTTCTTCCCTTCAAAGCATCATCAGACTGGCTATAAATAATTTCCTGTCATTTCCAAACCAGAAAGATCAAATCTGGTGAAGTCATGTTTGGAAGGAGAGGATTAACTTGTTGTGAAGCACTTGAAATTGCTGTTAACTGTTGTTTCCACATCTGTCCTCGGCATCCCAAGGCTGTGATCGTGTGAGACAGCTGGCAGAGAACACAGTCTATTTCCGCAAGAGGCTTCGAGAGATGGGCTTCATCATCTATGGCAACGAGGACTCACCTGTTGTACCCATGATGCTCTACATGCCTGCTAAGATAGGGTGAGCCTTGAGCTTTGACCAGCTGGATCAATACAGGGTGATGACTAATCTAAATAGGCATTTATGTGAATGTTCCAAATGATAACTGAAGGCTTTACTAGCTTTCCAGAGCTGAGGATGGATGGAGCAATTGCCATAATGGATATAAAAGCTTTAAAGTGGACCTTGGTATTTTTTAAATGATTATAATAATCATGTGATGGTTTGATGAAACTCCATTTCAATAATTCACTAATAATCCAATTGACATGCAGTCGTGCTTATTCCAATTAATGTTAAATGCCCTCATGACGTAGCCTATGTAATGTTGTTTTTTTATATAAAGTTGTCCAGTGAACATACCCTCCATCTTTCATTGTATTTAAACACATTCTTGAAAAGGTATGTTGCAATATTTGCACATATACAAAAAACTGTTCATGTTTATGAATCTGCAAACTGTCATCTAGTACAGAGCTGGCTATAAGCAGGCATGTCGCAAACTGCTGTATTCATACCAAAGAGTGCTCCTAAAACCTGAATAATTTTGGCATATCACACGTCTGAATCGGAAAATGAGCTAATTAAGAAAACAATAGCAGAATATGAGCGTGCATATACTGTAAATGTAGTCACTGACATTTAATTTAAGGTCAGGATTGACTCACCATAGCATATGACCATCAGCTCATGCATCCATTAATTGTTCTTGTATGTGTGCAGGCTGTGGAAACAAAAGAAAATAAATCGTGTACTGTATCCTCGTGTAACATTTGCTTTGTCCCACCAGAGCGTTTGGCAGGGAGATGCTGAAGAGGAACATCGGGGTCGTGGTTGTGGGCTTCCCTGCTACGCCCATCATCGAGTCCCGGGCACGCTTCTGCATCTCGGCCGCCCACACAAAAGATGTGCTCGACAGGGTAACTGACTGCTTTTACTATGAACAGCATGTGTCTAGACAGATGGGAAACAAGATTTGTTACTTAAAATGGTGAAAAATTATACGACCATTGGAGAACAATGAAAAGAAAGACAAGCACTCCAGACATTTTTTAACCCTTTAAGGTGCCAACTATTTAACCCCTAACCCTCGCGGGGAAGTTTAACGGTTTAAAATGATAAAAACAGAACTAATTACTGCTTACATGTATCTGTTGATTTCCTAACGCTAGCTTCAATTGGCAGGGCATGTGGTTTAGTCGCTCTACATTCTCAAAACTCGTGAAATCGTGGCCACTGGAACACGCCTCAAAGACGCACTCTCATTGTTTTCAGTATTGTGTTTCCCCTTCTTGTATTCACTGTGTGAAACCTGCTTAATTTTCTTTATAAAAATGTATTTTTAGACAGAAACACAGTAGTACGTAGTGTGCTGCATGGACGCCTCGTCTTCCAGACCTTCCTCCTGTTGTCAGATCTGAAGCCATAATTACTCACTGTGGATCCTCAGAATGTCTTTAATTAGTCAGAATTGTCAGTCTCAAGTCTTACTGACCTAAGCTTACTGGGGCTTAGGGATGAATGTAGTTCAAGGAGAATATGGCTAATTACTTGATTTGTGCACAGTCACACATCAAAGTGCTCCTGTATTTAGCTTGTTAGATAGATTTGTAAGTTGTTGTTGAGGCCAGAAGGAAGAGAAAAGTGGATATTCCACCACCGCTCATGTCGGTTAGTGTCTGACCTTCAGTTTGTTTGAAACTAAGCCGACAGGTCATGATGACAGAAACAGGAAGAAGAAAAAAACTGGCAGCAGTTGGGAGGACAGTGTGATCTGGTTTGATCCCAGGTGTCTCTTTCTGGAGAACTCTCTGAATCATTGAGTCTCTTCAAGCTTTGTGTCTGTGTCAGCTTGATCGCCCTGCAGGTTCACGTACGATGTATCAGAATGCTAGCCGAGAAATCTAGACGCACCCTAGCGGCAAAAAATATTTTAGTCTAGCAGGATGGTCTAGTGATGCACCATAGGAGTTCATTCTGGCTCCGGCAAGGAGTCTGTCAAACCAATGCTCTATCTGCGTAGCGAGTCATTGGGGCGGGCTGTACGATGACGACAGGGCTGTGTGACGCTGGAGACAGCACAACAAAGATGGCTGTGGCTGTCATTTTAATCTGCTCTGTCATTGATTTTGGAAGAGTTAAACTTGGGCTTTTCTTTGAAAGTTGAGCAGAAAGAAGCACTCAAGTCATTAGTTTTAAAGGAAGGATGTATTTGCTGTTTTGCCGACCGGTTACAGCAAAAGTCTAAAATACCAGCTGGCTCTGCTGGTAGCTAAAAGGAATACGTCACATTGTCCAGTGCTCTGATTGGTCAGAGCACTGGCCTATTACGTGCAGAGGCAGTTTGAACGACAATGGTTGGTCCCACCCACAGGTTTCAACTCTGCCTATGGACTAACCCCAGACTATACATTTGATGTCATAGTCTGGCTTGTCAGCCATCAACCCTTCTTAACTTATACACAACTTACATACAATCTATGACAAGGGGGGTAGACAGGAGAGGAAGACAGGGATGGAAGAAAAATACAGCATAACATGAGGAGAGGGAGGGGAAAAAAGCAGCCCAGACTGTTATCCTGTGGGGAGCACAGCGCAGGCAGGCCGCCATCCGTCCAGCAGCAACAGTCAACAGGTGTCTGAGGGAGGTGGAGGAAGGAATGCAAGAGCATCCCACTGTTCTTCCAGGGGGAGTTGTTCTAGCAGCAGTCTTGGCCGAGGCCAAGGAGTCGAAAGCAGATAAGATTGTGTATTTAGGGTGTATTCTCTGTGTATTCTCGGTGTGTTCACAGTGTTTTCGCCGTGTATTCACGGTGTATTCTCTGTATTGTCGATGTATTCTTGGTATATTCACAGTGTATTCTTAGTGTAGTCACGGTGTCTTCTTGGTGTATTGTCACGGTGTATTCACTGTGTATCCTTGGGGTATTCTTGGTGTATTATCGGTGTATTCACAGATTATTCACTGTGTGTTCTCGGTGTATTCTCTGTGTTTAGTGAAGAATGTCTAACTTTGGTTGCTCTTGGCAACACATCAAAAAGCCGCCCACTCCTTTCAACTGGGTCCCTTCTTCTAATACTCCGAGCTCAGTGCAGACGTTACTACCTAAACCTCAGTCTGTCTCTCATTTAACATTAATATAGATCACTTCACACTGTGGCTGAATCTTCTCTTGTCTAATGAGTTTGTCCTTGTGGCTCCGTTAGTTGGTGTGTATCTGTGAAGGACTGTTTTCCACTCCCATTCCACTTCTTGCTCTTAAAAAGGAACAAAGCAAAAGAAATAAAGTGAAGACACGGAGTGGGAGTATTGTAGCGCTGTAGTGCTTTTATCTGTCACGATGTTAAACCCTTCCTCCCTGTATCGTTCTGTCATACTTTGATGTGTCATGTCGATCTGTGCGTCTCTTTGTCTGCCGCTGAGCTTTCACAGTTTTGTCTTCTCTTTCAAACACACATGTATCCATGAACCTGGAGTGTTACTTTAGTCCTCTTTAAGACCTTTCATGTCATTGACTTCATTAATACCCTAACCCTGAAAGTAATGTCAAAACAAGCTAAACTGCCCCAACTTCTTCAGGAAATGAAGCGTTTTATGTGATAGAGTGTCAATGGACAATACTAGAGATGACTGGATGCAGGTTCACTCTGTACTGATGGAAAGACCAGGTTCAGATCAGATTAAAACACCCACACAGGTGTTGTCAGTTGTTGTCAGACTGATTGAGTGACATCTTCCTCCTGTTAACTTTATTGAACTTATTAAGGAGGAACAAATTAAACCTTAATTTTTTCCTATCGGAGGATGATTTGTGACCATCTCAGTTCTGCCTACGTTCAGTCTGAGCTGATGTCTAATCAGACAGGAACACCTGTTACACCTGAAGAGACCCATGTAGACCCTGTTTTGCATTTTTTGTTTTTTGGGGGTAAAGTGAGAGATGTTGGCTTCAGGTTGGTTCAGTTGAAAGGTGAAAGTGACAGATTTGCTTTTCCCAAATTTAGTAATAATATTGTCTCAGAAAGTTTTGTTCATGGCGTAAAAAATAACAAATTGCATGGAAAACATACACTTAACTCATTGAGTGCCAGCTGTTTTATAAATCAGGAAGTGCCTTGTGCCAGCACTTTTGCCCGTTTTGAGTAATTTTTTAAAACTCACAGAATATTTTGTACTATGTCTCTGAAAACACTGAATCGCTCAAATGAAAGAAGAGACTCTCTATTTCATCATGAAACAAAATGTTTGTTTTTACCTTGTTCCATTCTTGTTTTATCAGAGGTAGAGTAGAGGACCTTTTCACCAAAATCACCACTTTTTGTCCAGATTCTGTTTTGCTCTCTGATCTCGATCGTCTCCACTTCCTGTTTTGATCTCTGTGGTGTATACCGTCTCTTAATGCTCTGACTACATCTCCCAGAAGCCCCAAAATTACTCACTTTGCGTAAGAGTGCTCTCTTGTGCCTGCTGCCGAAAAAACACTTGGATGTATATATGCATTAATGGCACTCAAGCCCTGGATTTTAACTCTTTGAGTGTCATTGACATTTTTCAACGTCATTTAAAATCCAACGCTCGATGTCAAAGTGCTTTTTCAGCAGCGATTCGCCGATTGCGGTCTCCTGCAGCCTGTGAGTAATTTTGGGGCTTCTGGGATTTGTAGTCGGGACATAAAGAGACGGTATACACCATAGAGATCAAAGCAGGAAGTGGAGACGATCGAGATTTGAGAGCAAAACAAACAGAATCTGGACAAAAAGTGGTGATTTTGGTGAAAGTGTCCTCTGCTCTACCTCTGATAAAACAAGAATGGATCAAGGTAAAAACAAACTTTTTTTTCATGATGAAATAGAGTCTCTTCTTTAATTTGAGCTATTCAGTGTTTTCAGAGACATAGCACAAAATATTCTGTGGGTCAAGAAATTTGACTCAAAATGGCCAAAAAAAAACGCTGGAACAAGGTACTTTCTGTTTTATAAAATGGCTGTCACTCAAGAGTTTATCTCTGCATGTTTTCTTTAATTATTCAACTAAAAACTCATTCCAGTCTTGCCAACTCTTGAACCAATGAAAGTGTCTTTCATCATTAGCACCAAAAGTCTAAATCTAGTAAGAAAGTTGATAAAAACGTCTGGCACCCAATGAGTTAAATGACGTATAAATACGTCAATGGCACTCAAAGAGTTAGCATAAAGTGTTTACACTAATAACACACCATCAGCATGAACTTGTCTGAAAACAGCTTAATAAAGCCAGGGGACTTTTTCTTCAGTCGCAAGATGTCCTAAAGGAAAGATGGCAGCATTAAAGTCAGTTTTCTGTTTCAGCCCAAGTTTGTGATTAAATTTTACAACACAGGTGTGTTTTTTTCCATAAAAAGCCTTGCTCGATGCAGCATTAAATCTCCTCGAGCCACATATTGCCCTTCACGGTGACAGCTTTTTTATTGTATAAATGTCTCCACAGGCGCTGAGTGTCATCAGCGAGGTAGGAGACCTTCTTCAGCTCAAGTACTCCCGACACAAAATCCAGCTGTCTTCGGTGCGGCCCTTTGACGATAACGTGTACGAGGACATCGACGACTGATGAACTGCTCCTATCCTCAAGTGGCGTGAACCAGAACAACCCCAGAAAATAGAGAACGGGTCATGATGGATCACAAGTCTTCCACAAGGACCGAGATGTGCACAGGTGCCCCTTGTGAGCTCGCCATATCTTCAGAAAAGAAAAGGAAAACACTGTTGTCTCATTCTACTTTGCCTTACATACAGTAAACGTGCAGAACTTGTGGTGCACACTTCGAAAAACTGCACTTCTGCTTTTTATTCTGTACTTTTTATTTTGTTTTATCATTTTGTGTTTAAGAATTTTAGTCGTGTGCGGCAGCATTGGTTATGTTGTGGGTGTGTGTGTGAAGTGGACAAATGCCAACTTTCCTAATGTCTCTGAAATTGCAAGTCACTGTTTTTTTCCTGTAATATGGATCTAAAGTGGACTTTAATGGGGTAAAGTTAGATTACTTTTTAACATCAATCAAAAGGCTTGTTCGTTCATCCAGGATCACTTCAGGTCAGTGATCATTGCCATGGACCAAAAGCAGAAAGTTGGTTGGATGTTGCAGCCTTTGCAGAGTGACCATATAGGATATCACATCAAGTGAAATGGAAATAAAGATTATGTACATACTGGTCCAGATCTGAACTTACTTATAAAACAATTCTGACTTCATACTGTGTTAGTGTGCTGAACTCCAGCATCCACCTGTTATTCCTTTGAGTCTCGATTTTTGTGCTTCCAGTTTTGTTGGAGTTGTTTTTACATATTTAGGGAATAAGACTAGTCTGAAATGCTAATGACACCAAGCGAACATTCCTCTCATTGAACATGGCTTGGTTCTTTTCGAAGCACGGCGCTTCCATCAACAGTGATGTTCATGTTGTGAGAAAACAAAAAAAACAACCCAAACGAGTATATGTCATTCGTTCATTCATTTTTCAAAACAAAACCGAACTTAACTACTTAAAAAATAATGAATGACCTGTTTTCTCATCACGATACTTTTCCTTCTGATATAATAGCATTTTTTTTATTTCTTAATATCCCAAAAAAAAGTCATGTTTTGGGCCAATTGTAAATCCAGAACAACTTTCGCGCATTGAAATAAAATGTTAAATAAAAAAAATATAATAAAAAGTAAATAATCCGCATTAACGCAGTAAGTTTGACGGCCTTAATATAGATGATAACAATGTAGAATAATGCAGTATCACAGTAGTATCTCATATCGCGATACGTATCATATGGTGAAGTCCTTGCCAATATTCACCCCTCGTGCTTAGGTCAGTTTAGTCACTCCAGAAAGTGTAAAATATTGAAGTTATACTTAGATACTTTATCCAGGTGAGACAGGAAACATGTAAACTATTCAAACTAGTCTGGATTTGATTCAACGCTGGTTGTAAGAGCCTCTATTTTTGTATGTCCTGCTCATTATTAATAACCTCATTGCTCTGTTTGATGCTTTAATGCCTTGTTAAACAGTGCTAGCTGCGTGCTGTGACTTAAAGGCATTTACAATTTCAATCAGTGTGTGACTAGGGAGGGGTGTGTGTGTGTGTGTGTGTGTGTGTGTGTGTGTGTGTGTGTGTGTTTGCATGGTTTTCTGGTATTAATGTGTTTTACTCCACTGTTATCTCGCTTTCCTTCAACATACACACCTATCTTCTGACCTTGTGGTTTATTTTGTCATTGTGTTTGAGCTTTGGAACTCCTAAATGAAGGCAGCTTTAAAAAAAAAAAAGAAAACACCCACATGCATTCATATCACACTTGCATGTATGCACACTGACAAGTATTGCGTAACCACTCGTCCCTCATACTAATGCATGTGCAGTAAGAATTAGTCATTGAGCCTGCTCAGTGATATACGCTGTTCTGTTCTTCTTTTTTTAATGTTGTCCAAAAAAAATCCACTTCATTCCAGAGAAAGTTAACATCTGTCTGGGCTTTTGGGAGGTTCCTGTTTTTTTCACCTAAGTGTTTATCCCTCTGTTACTGTAAATGGGAGAAGTTTGTATTATTTGGTTTCCTTATTATAGGAAAAACCTGAATCTTGTTTTTATAAATGGTTGTCCATGAGGTAAAAGCTAAAAGTTACATTACTTATATAGATATAGATTATATTTTGGTGTATTTTGAAAATGCACATCATCAAATGATCCTAAAAGCAGGCATTTAGAGCATATTTTAATATGAGAGTAGAATTATATGAAGCCCTGATGAAAGGCCTTATGTCTTAAAGATGATATTCTTACTATAAATTAGATCTGTGCAGTACCTTCAGAGTGACTGGTAATACTACATTATGTTCCCTTGAAAAAAAGATGCACAAAGGCAGGTGAAAAACAAAACCTGTGAGAATTAATGATGTTATATGGTCCCAGTGTTTTGTACAAAGTTTATATTGTTTCACCATAAAGGAGCTATTCCGAATATTTTGTTTACTACAGAGTAACCTGGGAACGATGCTTATCACTGTTACTGGCAGCTTTTGTGGAAAGTGCTCTGGAGTGTCATTAATAGAGGCAATCATTTCAATGATTGAGTGCAAGTTCCCACACATCAGAGATAATTATTTTCTGATACAGTGCCTTTTGGAGCAAATGGTTTTCTAAGGATTATCGCAGGTGTCATGACTTGGATTGTTAATCTTTTACAGTGTCCTTCACTACGTCTTCAGTAATTATTAGTACTGGATGTGTTCTCTGTGTTGACTAATTGCCACGCGTTTGATCATAGAAAATGCACTATTCGCAACATATCTGTAAATTTTTTTCGTGTGTAACAATGTCACCCATGATGATATCCGTAGATCATTAAAACAATAAAAACAGTGGTTTTGAATCGCTTGCTCAGTGTTGTTAAGACTCATCACCCACCTAGATTAGCTGATAAGAAGTGTAGCTTATTTCACAAGACATCACATATTGCTAATGATCATTTAATGATTGCTAATGACCCACTCTTTGAGGGCCAAGAACGTATATTTACGTCCTTTAAAATGGAACGCTTGAGTGCCATAAACATATATATATATATGTATATACACACAGGTTTTTTCTTTTTTCGGCAGCAGGTCACCCACAGCCTGTGAGTAATGTTGGGGCTTCTGGGATTTGTAATTGGAGTATAAAGAGACGATATACACCACAGATCACAACAGGAAGTGGAGACGATCGAGATAAGAGAGCGAAACGAATTTGGACAAGAAGTGGTGATTTTGGTGAAAGTGTCCTCTACTCTACCTCTGATAAAACAAATGGAACAAGGTAAAAACAAACATTTTTCATGATGAAATAGAGAGTCTCTTCTTTCATTTGAGCTGTTCAGTGTTTTCAGAGACATAGTACAAAATTTTCTGTGGGTCTACAAATATTAAATAGACTTAAAATGGCCAAAAACTGCTGACACAAGACACTTTTTGTTTTATAAAAGGGCTGGCACTCAAAGAGTTCAAAATACAGGGTCGCAGTATGTCATATTAGAGTACAATCATTATCATTTGAAGGTTTTGAAAATGATTAAATGGTGTAAAATTGCTTTTATCAATGACTTGTTATCTTAAAAAAGGTATTAGGGAAGATTAATGGCTGTTACTAGTTGTTTGTGCCATTTCATTACAGCCTTGTGTATCAGGAAGTGATTACATAGCTGCTATACATTTTCTCTCTTCTTATATTTTTTACTGATAACGAATGACTCAAACCACAACCAGACCCTGCCCATCTGAATATTTGCTTGTTGTTTTTTTTTTCTCTCAGCAGTATTTAAACCTCAAATCCAAAGTCTCTCCTCCCCACTCTTTGGTCCACCACGTCTTTCTCTGTCTTTCTCTGTCTTTCTCTCCCTCCTCACTATCTGAAAGATTTGCTGCAAAAATGGCCACAGTTGGTAAGGTAGGTACATAATTTAAATTTCTTATATGCAATTGTGTTGTTTTAATTCAGTTTTTCAGAGTATAGTAGTATAAGTATTGTCAAGTACTGTGAAGTTGGTAGAAAAATGAAACAATACAAAACCTCACAGTGATATATTTTCCCTGATCATATTAGTTTTATATAAATATGGGTGGATTTCTCCAGCAAGTACTTGATAATGTGTCTCAGTGCTCCCATAGGCAATGTAGGAATGGAATAGAATAGTTTTTTTTTTATTTATCCCCTATTGGGGGGAATTCAGCATAGACAAATTACAGTAATAAAAAAAAAAAAAAATAAACAACAGCAAAGACAGAATAAGTAGAATAAATATTTAAATATGTATTAAATAACAAAGGAATTGCAAATGAAATATTAGTTAAACACAGTATTATCTTTGCACATGCATGTTTATTTCACTCCAACTGCAGAATTATTATTTTTTCCTGCAATAAAAAATGTGTAATAATAAAATAGAGTGACTTCATACCTTTGTTGCGTCCCCTCAGTGAGATATTGCATGTCTTTTTTTTTTTTTTTTTTTTTTTTTCTTGACGTGGCACACAATTTGGAACTATCTACACACTTTTGTGCAATTGTGGATTTTGGCAAAGATGAGAGGGGGAGTATGCCAGAAAAGATCATGGTGGAAGCCCAAGAACGCACTTCAGTTCCACAGTGGGATTAAAAAAAACAATTAAAAGCAATTCAGACCATTTATCAAGTGTGACAACAACTCTTACTCAGGGAGTTTGACAAATAAATTGTGTGGACATGTGATTTTTTTTTTCAGGAGCATCTGTTTCTGACAAATGAAAAAACTGTTTACTCCGTTCCACTGTTAGCATGTAATTAACTCATTGAGTGCCAGCTGTTTTATAAAACAAAAAGTGCCTTGTTCCAGTGTTTTTGCATATTTCTAGACCCACAGAATATTTAATACTATGTCTCCGTAAACATAGAACGGCTCAAATGAGAGAAGAGACTCTCTATTTTATCATGAAAAAAAATGTTTGTTTTTACCTTGATCCATTCTTGTTTTATCAGAGGTAGAGTAGAGGACACTCACCAAAATCACCACATTTTGTCCAGATTCTTTGTTTTGCTCTCTAATCTCGATCGTCTCCACTTCCTGTTTTGATGTCTGCAGCAAATACTGTCTTTTTATGCTCCAATTACATCTCCCAGAAGCCCCAAAATTACTCACAGGCTGCAGGAGATCGATGATCGGCAATCCGCTGCCAAAAAAAAAACACAAAAAAAACCACATTGACGAATAAATATGTCAATGGTACTCAATGAGTTAATAAATGTGTAGCAACTAGTTATGTTGGCATTGATTTTTTTGCATGCTGTCTCAATGAGTGAAATCAGGATAGTAACCTTTAACTAGACATAGCAAAATAAAGTGCTTGAAGTGTTTCTGGAAGCTCCTTCTAGTGTTAATTTCATATGGTGTCACTGGCCTGCAGGTGATCAAGTGCAAGGCAGCAGTGGCCTGGGAGGCCAACAAGCCTCTGGTGATTGAAGAGATTGAGGTAGCCCCACCCCAAGCCGATGAAGTCCGCATCAAGGTGAGAGACTCCACGTTTAGGACTTCACCAACCAGAAATCCACAGTGATATCGTTGCATTTGTCATTTGTCAATTGGGGGGGGGGATGAGATGACCCGCCATCAATGTTCATACTTAGTCCAACTGCAGCACTGTTTTTGGTCAGGCAACCTTAAAAAACAAGTTCTACGAGTTTTTTTTACCATGCCATTTTCTAGGGGTGTCCCGATACAACTTTTCACTTATGCTACAACACCAATATGGATCCAATAAGATAACAGCACCAATCATACATACTTTTATGACTTATTTTGTAGTATGGCATTTTAGAAAAGGCTTGATCAAGTGATATTACTCAAACAGAGTGTTCTCTGTCAGCAACAGTAGGTCTAAGAAAAACTGACCCATTTATGAGGGTTACATCAATTTCAACCTGAAACATAAGAATATTCTACAATTGAATAAAATAAAAAAAAATAACTTAGATGACACTGAAAAATAACCTCAACGAATCCACTCCTTTCGCTACTTGTTGTTGTTAGCACCTTAGCGCAGCTGTTGTGATCACTGGGTTCTGCTGCTAGATAAAAGAGCTGACTGGAGTCTGGAATGGACTGATGCTATCACAGTGATAATATCAGAGAGTTTAGATGCAGGCCGATATAATCCAATACTCATTTTTTTGCTGATACTGGACCGATATACAATATTAATATCGGATCGGGACATCCCTACCATTTTCATAGCTTACTGGTGGATGCACGCTTACAACCTGGTTGCTTTGTTTTTATAGAGGTTGAGCCCCAGAAATTCTAAATGAAAACGTAGAGGCAGTCTACACATTTTATGAGGTGGTTGTGGATCAAACCAAAGCTAAAATATCACCAAGTTTGCATGGCACACATGCAGGGTGGCATTTATACTCAAAACTCATACGTTTTGAAACAATGGATCCTTGATTAAAGTCAGAGAGCAGAACAGAAAAAAGTAGTTTGGTGAGCTGAAATGCCAGCTGTTGTAGATTTTGCAACAGGTGCAGGTTACACCAGCATCCCTGATCAAATCGCAGATAGAGCAGATAACACTCTGTTTAATCTTTAATGTCTACAGCAGTCAGAGCTGCTTTGCTTTGATCTCAGATATGGATGCTTGAATGAGGCACATACTCTGAATAACAGAAGAGACAAGCATCAGCGCTCATGTGGACGTTATCTTGTGCAGATTGTGGCAACAGGGGTGTGCCATACAGACCTGTATCATCTGTTTGAGGGGATGCATAAAGATGGCTTCCCAGCAGTCCTTGGCCATGAGGGAGCTGGCATCATAGAGAGCGTCGGACCTGGAGTCACTGAGTTCCAAATAGGTCAGTTAAAGCTCCCAACTTCAACAGCTTATGTTTTTTCCCTGACAGGTTTTGTGGCAGCACTATCAATGGGTACACCGTATCGGATTTGTGCCATTCATCACAACGAACCTGTTTCAAAAAGGTTTTTTCTATTTCAGGGGACAAGGTCATCCCTCTGTTCATCTCCCAGTGTGGAAAATGTCGCTTCTGTAAGAGTCCAAAAACCAATGAGTGTGAGAACGGATGGTGAGCATCTTTTTCTTCTGTAATTATTTCATCATTCAGGAAGTGTTCATATTAGGGTACAGATCCATTTGAGGGTGCATTTCTTGTTTTAAAAAAACTCAGGGCTACTCATGCTGCTGATGTGATGTCAGCGCAAGAGTCCAGGATGACCTGTAAGGGGAAGAAGGTGCTGCAGTTCATGGGAACCAGTACGTTCTCTGAGTACACTGTGGTTAACCAGATGGCTGTGGCTAAGATCGACCCCACTGCCCCTCTGGACAAAGTCTGTCTCCTTGGCTGTGGGGTCTGCACAGGATATGGAGCAGCAGTTAACACTGCTAAGGTGAGTATGTGTGACTGGATAAAGATTTCTTACCTGATGACCCATGTTGACCAAGGTCTGTTGGGCTTTAGGTGGAACCAGGATCCACATGTGCTGTGTTCGGTCTTGGAGCTGTGGGTTTGGCTGCAGTCATGGGCTGCAAGAATGCAGGAGCCAAGAGGATTATCGCTGTTGACATCAATCCAGACAAGTTTGAGAAGGCCAAGGTGTTTGGTGCGACTGAGTTTGTGAACCCCAAGGATCACAGCAAACCCATCAGCCAAGTGCTGTCTGAGATGACTGACGGAGGAGTGGACTATTCCCTGGAATGTGTCGGGAATGTGGGAGTCATGGCAAGTACCTATTAAGGCACAATTTTTCAGCTTCTCTGCAGATTTGATTTGATACACTTCTGGTTACAAGCTGTGATATTTCTCCATTTAGCGCAGTGCTTTGGAGTCTTGTGTCAAAGGTTGGGGTGTCAGTGTGCTGGTTGGCTGGACAGACTTGTACGACGTGGCTACCCGACCCATTCAGCTCATCACTGGACGCACATGGAAGGGTTCCCTGTTTGGAGGTGAGACACCTGTCACTCAAATATGACCATCCCCACTAACTAATGACACTATTACATTCATCACAGTAACAGGTTGTCATTTTTTGATTGGTCACCAATGGGTCGTAATTTTCTGAGCGAAAGCAAAAGTGAATCACCTCATATAAGTAGTGGGTATTCACAAAACATCTTCACAATACGATACCTATTGCAATACTTGAGTCACTATATGATACATTATTGTGATCTTGTGATATTGTGACATATAGCGATATCCTACAGAGATAACTGATAAATTTAAAATGCAGCTTAAAATACAAGTTGTATGTATGTGCATATGTGTGTATGTACACATATTTTTATATATTATATATATTTTATTTTATTTTTTATTTAACTTTTTATTTCAGCATGCAGAAGTTCTGGATTCACAGCCCAAAACTTGACTTTTTTAAGGGGGGAAATATTA
Source organism: Synanceia verrucosa (assembly GCA_029721515.1). Classification (NCBI taxonomy): domain Eukaryota; kingdom Metazoa; phylum Chordata; class Actinopteri; order Perciformes; family Synanceiidae; genus Synanceia; species Synanceia verrucosa. The sequence goes on along the minus strand of CM056560.1, from coordinate 4,186,802 downwards.
AGAAATTAAAAAATGATATTATATCAGAAGAAAAAGTATTGCGATATATTGCCGTATCAATATTTTTTCTCACCCCTACCTCATATGAGTTTGAACCTTTCCTTGCTGACAGACAGCCAGGTAGCCTGGTAGATTTTTCACTTCACCATCACCTGTAACGTGACAATATTCTTGAGTTCTGCTGTTGATCAGCCAGTATTATTAAGATAAGACTCAAATTTGCTCTTATAAATTACATGTTCGTTCTGTGTGGGGCAGGATTTAAGAGTAAGGATGGCGTTCCTCAGATGGTTAAAGCCTACCTGGACAAGACGGTGAAGCTGGACGAGTTCATCACTCACAACATGACTTTGGACCAGGTCAATGATGCCGTTGAACTCATGAAGCATGGCAAATGGTAAAATTACACTCCTATAACTTTCTCAGCTGTTCAGAATTTACTAACTGACCACACAGAGGAAATTAATCATCTAATTGTTGATATTTTTTTTGCTCCACAGCATCCGAACGGTCCTGAGTGTTTCTCCACAATAAGCAGCAGTGGAGAAACGACTGAACGATTTTTGAACGACTGGCAGCTATGTTGTGCTGAATCTCAACATAATATTCACTCACACTATACAATGCACATTATGAAGACATCTGTCAAATTCTGCACAGAGATGGTGAACACTAAGCACTATTCAGAGGATTCATCTGCAGGGTTCACTGATTGGTTCTTTCACCTGAGAACACAGATGGAAATTGGCTGTTAAATGTAAATGTTCATGGGCCCTGATATGAACACATTTAATAAACCGAAATAAAACTCTCTGGTGGTGTTGTGTTGTATGTCTCTGGACATGTGCAAGCACAAGTGTGCTTTTAAGTTTGTGGCAGGTTTTCTACACATTTATTACATTATTTCCATAGCCTATACGTCACGTCTCGTCAAGTTACTCAAATTAAGTTGCAATTTTGTTTACCTGTTGTCTTATGTCTTGTCATTTCCTATTTTATTTTGTAGAAACTGTTTCCCTCTTGTTTCAGCCACATCACTTCCTGCCCTCTTGTTTCCAGAGTCTGGTGATCGTTTGTCCCTGATTGTTTCCAGCTGTTTCCCATTACCTCATGTTTAAATAGTCCATGTTTTCACCTGTCCTGTGCCAGTTCGTATTGTCTGTGTATCATACAGTCAGTCCTTTCAGGTTAGTGTCAGTATCCAAGTCAGGTGAATGTTTGTCTATTGTATGCCCTGTGAGTGTTTTCTTTGTTAGTGTGTCAGGTAATCATTTTTTGTTAATCATTCTCCTTCTCCATCTTCTGTGAGCACCTTTAGTTTGTTCTTTAGTCAAGTTTGTTGCCTTTTTCTTTTTGAGTGATTTTCATTTCTGCTTTTCATAGCTTAGTCAGTCAGAAAGTATGTTTGTTTGTTTGCCTTTTTGAAGCGCTTTTTTGTTCATTAACGTTTGTAGTTTTTCTAGTCAGCATCAGGGTTTTAAAGTAGTACTTTTCCTTGCTTGTCAAGTGATCTTCTGTTTCAAATATTTTTTATTTTGAAAACATTTTTGTTTCGGTTCTGTCCTGAGTTCTAACCTGTGTACAGCATATAGTGTACATAGTTTAAGCACTTATTTTAAGGCCACTATGTGTATGTTTAATGCTTTAGTGTGATAAAAGTGTTCATGTCAAGCAAACAGTTATATAGTTAGATTTTCTTCATTCGATCATAGTTCCAGCAGACATCATACTGAGCCAAATGGCTGCCTGCAACAACACAGACTTTAAGCAATAATTAAACTACTATTATACAACATGTAATGATCAACTCTAAACAAAGTATTTGCAGTCCAACACTATGATGTACTTTGCACTCTTAAACTATCTATCCCCTGCAAGAGTTCACTGCATGTTTAAGTTTTACAAGATATAGGGAGAACAGAGATGTGATATTACATATTTTAACTCATAATGATGAATGTTTTTTTTTTGTGTGTTTTGTTTTCCATTGTGCTAAGAATGTTTCATGCCCTCAAAAAGGACATTTGTGCATAGATGTCATAATCAGCACTTCAATAATTAGTACTTCTCTCTGCTGAATGAATTAGCATTTCACTCACTTTTCACAGGATACAAGAGCATCAATAATGTTTCCAAACCAGTGAATGAGTAAAGGAACAACTCTAATTGTCTCACCTAACCTCGCTCAAACCCAGATGTCCCCAGAGTATTTCAGGCTATGTAAAGGTTCGCTAAAGAATCACAAAGTTCATGTAGGGAGAAGGAAAAGATGGATAGTGATAAGGGAAAATGAGACCAAGCGAGCAGTAAAGGGGTTATTGTGGGACAGGAAGGAGTGGCTGAAGAGACATGTTTACATGCATTGCACCTCTCAAACAAAGGGGTATTTCAAGAATATCTTGCATAATATATAGATAAAATATCTTTCAAAGACAATGATAAGGAAAATCATCGATGCTGGAAAAGCTAAAATCAGACTCTGAAACACAATGAGTGTGAGCTAACCACCCATGGATTAGCTGGTTCAGCTAGCTCCAGCTCTATTGGCTACCTTTGGGTACATGAGAACTCAAGAAAGTCCCTGCCCATGATAAAGGTTATGCAAAAGAATGAATGAGGCGTAAACCCTGTAAACAGTCCTGATACGTCCTGCAGCTTCACTTCTCTCTTAACTCCTGCCCCATTATACATTCCTCTGATCTTTGCAGCAGAAATGGCCACAGTTGGTAAGGTAAGTTGTTTTTTTTTCAGATATGGAAATTAATGTCACACGATATATTTGACACATACTAAAATGATGGTGCTGTACACAATAATGAAATAAAATATCAAAAATCAATCAATGAAACAGTGTCTTATTCATGAAGTTTGTGCTTATTTATTATATGAATATTCATACTAAATAATACATTGAAATGAGCATTTCAATGCTTTCCATTGCAGTATTTGTATTTGTGTAGAAGTAGTAGTCGTAGTAGTAGTAATAATAGTATTCTTCTAGGAGGAGATCCGAGGCACTCAAGAGAGTGGTGCTTAAAAAGCCTTTAGTGATACATCAAATAAAAACATGCGTCATGACGGCAAGGGCAAAGTGTTTGTCAGTCAGCTCGGTCCCTTGTTAACATGTAATCAAAGACAGCTTCTCAGTGTGAGCAGGTAGGTGCTCACGTGATCAGCATGAGCATGACCTGCCAATGAAAAAAAGGTCACAAATATGGCAAACTGTACAAGAGAAGGGAAATATGCACCACAAAATTTAACATTAATTAAACAGATGATCAAAAAAGATAAAGATATCATATATCGATCTAGTTATCCATTCAATCCTGGGTAGTGTGTAGCTTTTAGCATATAAATACAAAATGTCTCTCTTTGCAGGAGTCTTTTGAGCCTGCCTCCAAGTTTTCAATATGCTCTATGTCTGATATCTTTAAAGAACTGCCATGATTTGGATCTTTATAGTGAACAGCCATAGGCTAGTGGGGATTGCCAGTTCTTATTGCATGCTTATGTACGGCCAATCTTGCCTTCAGTTTACATTTTGTTCTCCCGATATAAAATCAACCACATGGGTGAGGTATTGTAATTTATAAATGAATTTATGTCAAACTTATGACCAGATGTAATGTCACTAAAGTATCATATTGCTGCAATGATTACAATGTCCACATTTGTGCTTACCTTTTCTGGTGGACAGCCAGGTTCTTTGTTGTTTAGGGGGGAGATGACTTTTAACAGGGCAGCACCATGGTGCAGTGGTTAGCACTGTCGCCTCACAGCAAGAAGGTACCGGGTTTAATTCCCGGCCCAGGGGAAGTTTGCATGTTCTCTCCGTGTCTGTGTGGGTTCTCTCCACGTACTCTGCCTTCCTCCCACCGTCCAAGGGTTATGTTAAGTGGCTAATTTAAATTTTCCATAGGTATTAATGGCTGCCTGTATGTTGTTAATCTTTCTGTTTGGAAACCAGAAGTTGCTCTCCAGGGAGACATTTTGCTATATTGTAAGCTCTGGATATATTTTTTGTTGCTATCCTCTTGTCTTAAATCTCTAGCTAATGTTTTGAGCATTTCATTCATAGTCTTAATGCACATGCATGCACATGAGTCTCTGAAACCGACCAATAATTTAACCATGATATCTATTAGCCAAGGAGATTGGAAGCTGTTTGCTCTGATTTTATTACAGTCAGTTGGTTTTCTAAGGATAGAGGTATGTAAATCTCCAATGACATATTTACAGATTTTTAGATCGAATAAGTTGATTTCATCCATCCATCCATTATCTACCGCTTATCCTCATAGGGTTGCGGGGGGGCTGGAGCCTATCCCAGCTGTCTTAGGGCGGAAGGCGGAAGGCAGGGTACACCCTGGACAAGTCGCCACCTCATCGCAGGGCACATAGAGACAGACAACCATTCACACTCACATTCACACCTACGGTCACTTTAAATTAGCCAATTAACCTAATCCCCATGCATGTTTTTGGATGGTGGGAGGAAGCCGGAGTACCCGGAGAGAACCCACGCAGACACGGGGAGAACATGCAAACTCCACACAGAAAGGCCCCGGGCCCGGGATTCGAACCCGGTACCTTCTGTGAGGCGACAGTGCTAACCACTACACCACCGTGCCGCCCCTAAGTTGATTTCAGATGAAGAAAATTTAAGATAAATTTTTCAAATATATATGAAATTGAGGGAGTTTGGTTTCTAAACCTGACAGCAATAGGATAATGTCATCAATATACCATCAATATATATAATTTTGTCCAAATTAATATTAAGGTCTGAGTATACAAATGATTGGGTTTCAAAGTAGTACTTTTCCTTGCTTACAAATGATTGATTCAGAACACATTATCATAATATCTGGAAAAGAGAGATCCAGATTCTGGATCTAACTTCATCCTGCAACTGGCTGAATGGACTTTACATAACAACATGTTCTTGTTCCGGAGGTTCATCCTGAGGGACAACACCAAAGCAGCACTCCATGCACTTTGTCTCTTTAAACATACAGTAGTATACTTTTTAGGATATCTTCATCTTCAACCAGTCTCTCTGTCTCTTACTTTCTATCTCTGTCCCCTGACTTGAGGGGACATGAGCATGTTAAGCACCTTTCCTCATATGGTTTACCAGTCAAGTTTGTTATATCTCATGCTGGGTAATTTCATGTGGTGTTACTGCCCTGTAGGCGATCAAGTGCAAGGCAGCAGTGGCCTGGGAGCCCAACAAGCCTCTAGTGATTGAAGAGATTGAGGTAGCCCCACCCCAGGCCAACGAGGTCCGCATCAAGGTGAGAGACGTTATTACAACACACACCTGTGTAATAACAAAATCTAATTAAATTTACGACATAACGTAGTGCAGGAGCTAAAATATGGTAATAAAATATAAATAAAGTATAATACTGTAGTAGTCAAGGGAGTAAGGGTAAAAAATGCATAAACTCTTCAGTAATAAATATATAAAATATGCTGAGATGTTAAAATGTTGTAAGATACCAGGTAGTAAGTGTTGTTGAGAAATTGCAGGTCACTGGTCAGGAGTGAAGAAGAATGGCCAGGAGCCTTTGCAGTTTTACAAGAAATGAGGTGTTGAAATTAAACACACACTCAAGAACAATATGATGAGTCACACTCCTCCTTTCATCCCAGTAGACAAGCCTTTGAAACCTTCACAAAATGTGCCAAAAACACCATACACCCTTATGGGTAAAGATGTTTGTCTTGCATTAATTTGTATCATGTTGCATCAAGACAGGCTCAATATGATGTTTTCTGGATTATTTCAAGTCATAGATGTTAGCAATTACTCACGCAGGAGGTGCTGCCGACAGCTTCCTCTGATCTTGGTTGCCAGGTCAAAACAGAGATAGGCAGGCACCTGTCTTCCTCACGCAACCCAGATATTGGCCTTGCATTCCAATGAAGACAGTGTCTGCAGCTTTAAAATTTAATGGTGTTACTGTGTCTGATTTCAGAGCCCAGTAATGACCCAAGGTAACCTCTATATTTAGAAAATCCCATAACAGTAAGTAGGTGGAGATAGTGCAGTAGAATATGTATGTTCAGTGAATTCAGTGAACTCTGAGGAGCCTTAGACTTTAGTAAAGGTCTGTTTATTTACACTGTTGAACCTGCTGAGAATGAACACTCTCATCAGTTTGTCCCCTGATTCACCTTTCTGTTTTCATTGTTTGGTTACTGTCTTTGGTTCAGATTGTGGCGACTGCAGTGTGCCACTCAGACCTGTACTACCTTTTGGAGAGTATGCGACCAGATGGCTTCCCAGTTGTCCTCGGCCATGAGGCAGCCGGCATCGTAGAGAGCGTCGGGCCTGGAGTCACTGAATATCAGCCAGGTTAGATTTGAATAGTACAACATATTTTTTGCGGGTGGCACGGTGGTGCAGGGGTTAGCCTCACAGGTACTGGGTACGATTCCTGTCCCAGGGCCTTTCCATGTGGAGTTTCCATGTTCTCCCCGTGTCTGCGAGGGTTCTCTCCAGGTACTCCGAAAGGTCGGTAAGGTGCAAGCTGTTCACGATGGAGCACTACCACCCGGTTCTACTTGATCAATCACACCCTGTACACAACATTTTACAGTCTCTCAAGAGCTGTACAGGGTCCAACTCAATGACTCATCAGTTTGTGAGGCCCTTCTTCCGTCGACCCACACCTGTGGTCTAAAAGCAAAGTCTTCCCCTTTGGAGTGCAAGTCAAAGGCCCATTTCTGTTGGAGCCCTCCATCTGACAGGGCCTGCCTGATCAGTTCATGCGACGATCATGTTGAACCAGCAAGACCCAGCAATGTGGACAAGGATGTCATTAACCCACGGCAATGGGTATGAGTCTTTGCACCATTTACTATCTCTCCCAACAGTACTGGTGAGGCAGGAATCTGGTCACGGATTCCTTGGCCTCCCCCTGCTGGTCAGGATTCACTGGCACCATCAGGTAGGCTGGTTGGATCTTCCCTGCAATACATCTCCCTTACCAGTTGCTATTCCATTCTCTTTAGGATGCGCTCCTTCAATGTTGTGTCAATTTCTCAGAAGGCTGTAGCCGTCTTGCGGAATCCGACTTCTGACACCAATGTACCAATCTTGCTGTTTCCCCAACAGGAAGAAGCAGAGAAAAAAGGAATCTCTACCACAGTTGCTCTTTCATTTAAATATAATCATTTTGTCTTTAAGGAGACAAGGTCCTCCCTCTGTTCGTCACCCAGTGTAGAAAATGTCGCTTCTGCAAGAGTCCAAAGACGAACCAGTGTGATGAACAACGGTGAGCACGACTCATATCATATTTTCTTTTCAGTTTCAACTTTTGATTTCTTTCCTCTTGAGAGTATTCATACAGTTATAAACTGAAACACGTCATTCAGCACCTCTTTCTGTGTAGAAACTTTTGGTGCTCTCTGACAATGCCTGACAGTTTTTCATTTTAAGCACATATCAATTATTCAGTAACCCTGCTAATGCAGCGACGCTCAACTTTTTGTTTAATTTTGACATCATAAGTTTACCTTTTATTTGTAAAAATGTGTGTTGCACCAATGCAAATAAAAACTGAGTGTGACATATTTTCATTTTAATAAATCCTCTATTCAGGCCTCAAGATCGCCACAATGTGTTGACTTCATACTCCAGTTTGACCTGTAAGGGGAAGAAGGTGCTGCAGTTCATGGGAACCAGTACGTTCTCTGAGTACACTGTGCTTAACCAGATGGCTGTGGCTAAGATCGACCCCACTGCCCCTCTGGACAAAGTCTGTCTCATCGGATGTGGGATCTGCACAGGATATGGAGCAGCAGTTAACACTGCTAAGGTGGGTATGTGTGACTGGATAAAGATTTCTTACCTGATGACCCATGTTGATCAAAGTCTGTTGGACTTTAGGTGGAACCAGGATCCACATGTGCTGTGTTCGGTCTTGGAGCTGTGGGTTTGGCTGCAGTCATGGGCTGCAAGAATGCAGGAGCCAAGAGGATTATCGCTGTTGACATCAATCCAGACAAGTTTGAGTCAGCCAAAGTGTTCGGTGCGACCGAGTTTGTGAACCCCAAGGATCACAGCAAACCCATCAGCCAAGTGCTGTCTGAGATGACTGACGGAGGAGTGGACTATTCCCTGGAATGTGTCGGGAATGTGGGAGTCATGGCAAGTACCTATTAAGGCACAATTTGTCAGCTTCTCTGCAGATTTGATACACCTCTGCTTTCAAGTCCACTGACTTTGTGTTATTTCTCCATCTAGCGTAGTGCTTTGGAGTCTTGTGTCAAAGGCTGGGGTGTCAGTGTGCTGGTTGGATGGACAGAATTGCATGACGTGGCTACCCGACCCACTCAGCTCCTCACTGGACGCACATGGAAGGGCTCCATGTTTGGAGGTGAGACAAATATGACCATCACCAATATGAGGGGTGTAGAACATTAAAAAATCATGCCCACTTGTACCTCCAACACACACCTGGCTGCCCAACTTGCACTCACCTTATTGTGAATTTCTCTGTGAGATGATTCAAGTATCTATCTAAGTTTTGCAATGGGATTTAGTCACCTACAGTTGAGCTTTGCACCTGCCGGCATCAGCTTCACTCATACACCATACTAGATGCAACAGTGCCACAAATGCCTTTACATTTAACCGGAAACATTATATTATACTGTAGCCTATATAGCCACTTGTTGTTGCACAGCCTTGTAGGTTTACATATCAGAGGTTGGTGAGGTCTTAGAGGCAATGTTTGATTTCTGATTTTTGATATGATAGCTCACTGCCTAATGGAGCTCTGATGACTAAATGACTGTAGGCTTTTAATTTGCAATCCCCTCGTGAATTGTATTCTGGATAAGACTCCGTGCTCTTATTTTGTGACTCAGGTTTTAAGGGCAGGGATGCCGTTCCTCAGATGGTTAAAGCCTACCTGGACAAGAAGGTGAAGCTGGACGAGTTCATCACTCACAACATGACTTTGGACCAGGTCAATGATGCCATTGAACTCATGAAGAATGGTCAATGGTAAAATTACACTCCTATACTTTCTTAACCATTCATGACTCAACAACAACTCAGATAAATTAATTGTTTCTCTTTTATCTTTGTTCCACAGCATCCGAGTGGTCATGAATGTTTGTCCACAGTAAGACAACTGCGTTGCCTTCAATGACCTTTGAGTAATTAAATAAATCACCAGTATACAATACAATATTTCAGCTTAATATGCATACAAATGATAAAAAGATATTTCAAATTATGCACCCTGTACCTTCCTGACTGAACACAATGCTATTCGTTGGATTTCTGCACATTGTGACAATCATCGGTAGCAGTCACACGAAAAAGCTAAGTCACATGTTTCTAGTGCAAAATAAATGTTCTGTTGATGATATCTGTGGCTTCCATGTTTGTGTTGTCAATTTATTATGTTGTGTGAATTCATGTTTTCAAAATTCTGTACTGCACCTTGTTTAGTTAGGTTCACATTTAGTCAAACCAGTTTAGTCTGCCGTACGCATTACTGGAGTCTTTCACAAGCTGCTAGCCTTGATGGCCAAGTTCACATTCATTATGACATGTTTGCATTCATGGCAATAGTTTTCGCAGAGTGGCTTTGGGGAAAGGCCTTAACGGACGGGCTGTCAGTTTTGCAGACTTATCAACTTTCTCACTAGATTTAGATAGACTTTTTGCTAGCGCTAGCCGCTAGCTGCTAGCTATGTTCATTAGAAAAGAGTTAACACTGGGATGAGTTTAGTTAAATAATTAAAAAACAGAACAAATAATTTCCCTGTTGATTAAAGAAATTTGTATTCATTAAAGGTTAAAGTTATTTATCATCATATGCATAGCAATTACAGAAAAGCAGCGTAGCAATGCAAATACTTCCAACCGTCCAACAACGCTCATTCATTGCCAGCGTGTTTGCGAAATTTGTCATATATCAGGACCCACAGAATTTTTTTTTACTGTCTCTGAAAACACTGAAGAGACTCTATTTCATCATGAAAACAGATGCCAGCCGTTTTTTTTAAATCAAAAGTGCCTTGTGCCAGCATTTTTGCCCATCTTTCAGTCATATTTCTAGACCCACAGAATATTTTGTACCATGACTCTGAAAACACAGAGAAGCTCAAATGAAAGAACAGTTGTGCTTTTTCATCATGAAATCTTGTTTTGTGTGGAGGAGACCAAAATCACCACTTTTAGCACAGAATCCATTTGTTTTTGCTCTCTAAATGCAATCACTTCCACTTCCTGCTTTGATCTCTGTGGCACATATTAACGCTTTATGTCCCGGCTACAAATCACAGAAGCCCCAACATTACTCACAGGCTGCGGAAGACTGTGATCAGCGACCAGCTGAGGGCCACTGGCATAGTATTACGTTAATGGCACTCAAGAGTCGGATTTTGAATGACGTCGTATTACGTCACTGGCAGAGTTAAATGACATTGGAATATGTCAGTGGCATTCACTGAGTTTGTATTCATCAAATGTTTAAGATATTTATCGTCATATGCATAGCAATTACAGAAAAGCAGCTTGACAATGCAAATCTTTGATCTCAGGAACCGTCCAACAATGTGTATAATAAAGATGTATTAAAAAATCATGCAAAGAATAAATGTGGAAAAAACATGGATGCAAATACAGTGCAGAAGTTATAATAAAAAGATGAGAAATCAATATATAACATAACTGTATATATGCAATGACAAGTGACAAAAACAGATTGTAAACAGGTAAATAAAAGGGTATAGATGGAGAGTGTTTTTGCATTATCTTTTCTGAGTTGGCTGTGTTTGCTTCTGTTTCTTGTCTCAACCACTCCCTCCTGTCCTGCAGTAAACCTTGCCCTTCTCACTGGGTCTCACATTGTCTTATCACAATCAACAGCCTTTTGTTCTTTCTACCTGACCTACATTTTTCATCATTGCTACAGATTATAGAATAAAATATTAACATTCATATCCTATGGCCAGTTATTTTGCACCATCTGTCTCCAGTTGGACTACAATCCCACTTCTCAGCTCCCTCCTCTAAACTCTCTCCTTCTTCTTTTCTTTTTTTTTTTTACTTCCATTACATAAGAATCTTGTTGTCTCCTCCCACTCCTGTTCTTAGAGCTGACTTCCTCTCTGAACTCCTCTCTCACTAGATTGATCTGATCTTTGCAGCAAAATGGCCACAGCTGGTAAGGTAAAAATATTATATGTATATGTATATCACAATGGTGGGGTTGAATGTGCTTCTGTATGATGTGCCGTTCATGTTGTTGCTCCCTTTTCCTTCTACTTTCTATCTCTGTCTGTCTCTCTGTCCCCTCTGACTCCATGAAATTTCTCATTCTGTTTTAACTTGGCACAAAATTTGTAACCAGTCAGTTTTATGAAAACTATACTGGCAAAGCTGAGAGGTTAGTGAGTCATAATAATAATAGCAATGAATAGTGGAAGTCCAAGATTTCACCATATTTTCACAGTGGATTGAAGAAATACTAATGTAAGTACTAATGGATTCAACAAAACTGAGACAGCTGATTTGCTCATTGGATTACTTGTTGACCATATGGTTCTAATGTTTTCCCAAATACTCAAATATGGACTTTAAACTGTTGATTTTCATGTTTCATTTTGCTAGGAGCTGATATCAGAGACAATGAAGCCACTTGCTCTTAACTCATTGAGTGCCAGCCCTTTTCTAAAATCTAAAGTGCCTTGTGCCACTGTTTTTGACCATTTGGAGTCATCTTTCATGATGCACAGAATGTTTTCTACTATGAGTCTGAAAACACTCAATAGCTCAAATGAAAGAAGAGACTCCCTATTTCATCACTAAAGAAACTTTGTTTTTACCTTTTTCCATTCTTGTTTTATCAGAGGTAGAGGACACTTTTGTTCAGATTCTGCTTGTTTTGCTCTCTAATCTCAATCGTCTCCACTTCCTGCTTTGATCTCTGTGGTGTATACCATCTCTTTATGTCACGACTACAAATCCCAGAAGCCCCATCATTACTTACAGTCTGTGTGAGAGTGCCCTCTTGTACCAGCTGCCTAAAAAAACACATTGACATATATATTTGTCTATGGCACTCAAGCGTTGGATTTTACATAATGTACAAACAAATCAATGGTGCTCAATGAGTAACGTTAAATAAGTAATAAATTAATAAATTCATGTAGAATAGATGTGGAGTCTTCTTGATGTGTTCCCTCACATTTTTGCAATGTGTCAGTCAGTCGATTAGACCATGAAATGGGCCTGAGTTCCTGCCAATGTAGCAAGTTGATGTCTTAGCGTTCAGAGTTCAACAAAGAAGCATTAGATTATGGCTCTTCATCATATGGTTTAACAATCCCCATAAATTTCTCATCTCTCATGCTGGGTAATGTCATGTGTTGTCACTGGCCTGCAGGTGATCAAGTGCAAGGCAGCAGTGGCCTGGGAGTCCAACAAGCATTTGGTGATTGAAGAGATTGAGGTAGCCCCACCCCAGGCCAATGAGGTCCGCATCAAGGTGAGAGACACATAGTTTTTATTATGTATGTTTATCTGTGTGTACAAGTATCCATGTGCATGTGTGCATGGACCACAGATAAGTAGCTGCATTCAGTCACTGTTTCACCCTTCAATTTGACATTTTCCAGTCACTTTGTGTGTTTATTTCTGTTGGTTTGGCATTCCGAAAAAAATATTCCCCTTACTGGAAAATAAAGTAGTTCTGATCCCCTCTATGTAAGCTGTCTTGTCACCACTGGTGATCAAGTCAATCACAGTCATGTTGTCAGCAAACAGAGTAGAAGATATGATAGTGCCAAGCATTACAGCCCAGTCTCATAGGGTAGTGTTGAATCCCAGGTCTTTGCGTTTGAGGCACTATGGGACTGACTGTTGAACTATAGACACTCAGTGCATTTACATGCACATCTAAGCCAAACTATTGGCAATAAACGAGCTAAGGATTTAAAAGGAGTTTCAGAGAAATCCGAGTGTACATGCACAGCAAGTGAATTAATTTATTGAGTGACTCAGAGACACTAGGTGGTGCTACACGCCCCCCTGTTGCCATTCTTCTGGTTCTTCAGCGACAGTGGTCTCATCACTTAGAGACCCAGAAGGGGGACTATTGCCGCTAGTCAATAGTCCGGCTGACCGTGGTTTGCATATACATGCCAGAAAAGCTTGACATAAAACCATGTTATCTGGCGTGAATAGTCCAATTATAAAAACTCCAGTTCGGTTCGACTACAGTCTGACTAAGGTGTATATATGGCTTTTAACACCTCAACATTAACCGGACTAAGGCAATAAATTTCTCCAAGTGCATGTAAACATACTGAATTAACAGTATGGAGGGCTTCATTCTGTAACTTTTCTTTGCACTGTGACTGTGCAATATTTTTTTTTGCTAATAGCTTTCTGGAGTGCATAACTAGACTTCCTGCAATTTGTCAGATTGCCCACGTGATAAGTATCAGTCCATGTTTTAACTTTTGCACAGACATCCCTGTTAACTCCAGACCTCTAATTTGGCAATGTCCATACAGTAGTACGGGTTCAGAGAATCTGCACGGACATGTCAGGTCAACCTCATTGATCTACTTCCTGCTATAGCCACTGGCTGTGTCCATGTACTGAATGTGTTAATGTTGTGGTCCTGAACACACAAGCAAAGCTGAGTCTGACTGATTGGACCAGCACTCAATGTTTGTTCATCATGACCTTCCTCAAGTTTCTTGTTCCTTCCTGTCTGTGAATGGAAAGTCTGTCTGGAATAATGGCCAATCATGACAAGAGTCTATAAAAACCATGAAGTTCCAGCTCCAAGCCAAAAAATATCCTGCTCCTGAGTTTATCCAGCCACTGAATACTCAGTAGAAGTGGCCAGTTTGCATATTTCCTCAGCCTGACCATGACCCGTCCCATGATCCTCTTTTCCAGGGGTGCCAACTGCTATTTCAAGGCATTGATATGTTTTATTGTTCATTGATTGTGGTGATAAAGTGTCTACCAAATATCTTATGTGCAGAAATTAATCTATCATATCATTCTGACATATCCATATGTGCACGGTGTGTTACTGCACTGTCCATTTAGTGATACAGTTGACGCCTCATAAATGTATAAATGTAATGTGAACACATTGCTAGTACTACTGAACCACTTAATTTTCTTTGAGCTTTCATTGTTTGCTTACTGTCTTTGGTTCAGATTGTGGCGACCGCAGTGTGCCACACAGACCTGTACTACCTTTTGGAGAGTATGAAACCAGATGACTTTCCAGTAGTCCTTGGCCACGAGGCAGCTGGCATCATAGAGAGCGTCGGTCCTGGAGTCACTGAATATCAGCCAGGTCAGTTACAACTGGCACAACAGGGATATGCTTTAAATAGTGTAAAAATGTGCACTATCCAAAGTTCAGAAATCACACACCAAAGATTTTTGAAAAGTTTTTTTTACACTATTGCAAAAGGGCCTAAACTTCACATGACAACATTAAATCCTCTTCCAGGAGACAAGGTCATCCCTCTGTTCATCGCCCAGTGTAGAGAATGTCGCTTCTGTAAGAGTCCAAAGACGAACCAGTGTGAGAAAGCATGGTGAGCTTAAAAAAGATTTATATCCTGCCTTCAAGTCCAATTTCAGTTTAGTCTCAACTTTCATTTTCATTCCTCCTCCTTTCCTTCCTCCTATTGCAAAGATTCCATGAACCATCTAATAGGACAGCACTCAAATTTTGTTTCAGGTTTTTTATGTCAAACAATTATCTTGTTCAGGGTACCTGCCCCAGACTCCAGGTTCACTTGTAAGGGGAGGAAGGTGCAGCAGTTTAAGGGAACCAGTACGTTCTCTGAGTACACTGTGGTTAACCAGATGGCTGTGGCTAAGATCGACCCCACTGCCCCTCTGGACAAAGTCTGTCTCCTTGGCTGTGCAGTCTGCACAGGATATGGAGCAGCAGTTAACACTGCTAAGGTGGGTATGTGTGACTGGATAAAGATTTCTTACCTGATGACCCATGTTGACCAAAGTCTGTTGGACTTTAGGTGGAACGAGGATCCACATGTGCTGTGTTCGGTCTTGGAGCTGTGGGTTTGGCTGCAGTCATGGGCTGCAAGAATGCAGGAGCCAAGAGGATTATCGCTGTTGACATCAATCCAGACAAGTTTGAGAAGGCCAAGGTGTTCGGTGCGACCGATTTCGTGAATCCCACTGATCACAGCAAACCCATCAGCCAAGTGCTGTCTGAGATGACTGACGGAGGAGTGGACTTTTCCCTGGAATGTGTCGGGAATGTGGGAGTGATGGTAGGGAGATTGGATTCAGTCTCATTCAAGCATATAATGAAGTGGTGTGACCTTACTGTACTTCTTCATCTAGCGCAGTGCCTTGGAGTCTTGTGTGCAAGGTTGGGGAGTCAGCGTGATTGTTGGATGGACTGAGTTGGAAGACTTTTCTGCACGACCAGTTCAGCTGATCGCTGGACGCACATGGAAGGGCTCAGTGTTTGGAGGTGAGACGATTCCCCAGTGACTAATGTACCTCTGGCTGTGGGTGTATGTGGGGCTGGGCAGTAAAACAAGATTTTTTCACAAGAAATTATTTTTAAATCAGTTTTCTTCTACCTACAAAAACACTACATGTTTAGCCAATATATTTCAGGCTGTACTCCTTGCAGCTGTTAAACAGTGGACAACTTGTTCTGAGAGTGAAGCGACTCCTTTCACTATCATAATTTTGGCCACATCCTGGTCTTGTGCTCTGTTATTCCCTAGCTAGTTGTATTCAGGGTAAGACTCTATGGCGGATGTGGGTAAGCTACACCCCTGGGCCATGTCCGGCCCAACAAACTTGTCCAAAATATATTAATAAATTAAATTATATTATATTTAGGACCGCATTAGCATGACCTGCGGTGGCATGCACAACTGTAAGTCGAATTGGACAAAAGAAGAAGAAGAAGATCAAAGCAGGTTATGAAGCAGAACTCCATTCAAAAAAATCAAGGAAACTAACAACACAGTCCTAACTAACGATTAAACATGCTAATAAAATTAGATTAACCATCTTTTCTGAATCTGTCCATGCTTCTCCTGTAATTCAGCAAACAATCCACCCCTGCTCTATGGTCTTATTGAGTGATTTTGTGACTCAGGCTTTAAGGGCAGGGATGCCGTTCCTCAGATGGTTAAAGCCTACCTGGACAAGAAGGTGAAGCTGGACGAGTTAATCACTCACAACATGACTTTGGACCAGGTCAATGATGCCTTTGAACTCATGAAGCATGGCAAATGGTAAAATTACACTTCTATTATTTCTCTGCCATTCATGACCAAACAACAACAAACAAATTAAGTTTTATTTTTCTTCCACAGCATCCGGACGGTCCTGAGTGTTTCTTCACAATAAATCACCACATGCGCTACAAAATTGGGACAAATAAAATAAATGTATATGAAAATTGATTTATACATAATGAAGAAATAGTCCACATTATGCAGACTGTGACTGACTTGGAACATTCAACACTACTCAATGAGGTGAACGTAGATTGTGAGAATCATCAGCAGTGTTCATTTGATGAAAAGCTAAACATGTAATGTATCCATCCTTCCATTTTCTACCGCTAATCCTCATAGGGTCGTGGGGAACCTGTAATGTATATAGAGTAAAATAAATGGATCAACAGATGGGGTCTGTGGCTTCCTTGTGTTGTGATTTTGAAGTGTTTTGAACTGTGAAACTATAACGCTCTCAAAGTCTTTTGAGTCAAACAGTTTGAGGTTTAAGTTGAAGTTTTTTCATTTTATTTCCTGTTCCTCATGGTGCTGCTGTTAGGATTAGTCAAACACCAACATGCAACCTCATTAAGCTGATTTTAATAACAAGACTTAATAATACACTGTATTTTTGACTACACAGAGGGATGAATAAATGTGATTTCAATATGACAGGATGGAGTTGGAGTGCAATACTATAGGGGTGTGTTTCTTTTTCCTTAAAAGTGTAACTTAAATCAAATTAAACCTTAAATTTGATTGTATCGCTCACAGTGGGCAACTATTTACTGTATCTGGTTTAGAGATGCACTTCAATCCAATTCAAGGTGAATTGAACATGAAAAATATTCTTATATTTTATTAATTGTTTTCTGTCATCCTTCAGCCTTGTTTAGGTGTTCCTTGTTTAATCTTATTTATTCATATTGACTGTTTAATTTTGTTAATCACATCTCCTCTCCCACCACTATTGATTGTGTTCCCCTCCCTGATTTTTTTCACCTGCCCGTCATTATTCCTGCAGTCTCCTCACCTGTTCTCACTTCCATAATCAGCCATACAGCCTCTATATATACCAGCCTATATGTTCCACAGATGCTTTGTTCATTGTCACTGTTCTTTACATACTATGTGCTTTGCCACCTCCTTTGTTTCTGTGTATTTCTCAGCGTATCCTTTGTTCATTTATAATTTTCTGCTCTTTGGACTTAGTTGCTGGCCTGCTTTATCTGGACTCACTATTTGCTTTTTAACGAACCTTTGAACTCTTCATCTGCCTCCTCTTCTGTTCATCTGTTTGGGTCTTATGTTGCCCTTCCTCAATAAAACTCTTTTAATAGTTTTTGGACAACTCAATGACACAGAGGAATAAAATATATCAGGCTTTGGATGCACAGACATTATAAACTGTTCAATCAATAATATTATACTCTGAAGGAGATTGGTGCTCACAGGATACTGTTCCTAATAAATCTGCTGCAGGAGAATTGTTTTTCTTGTTATATAAAAAGGAAATGTTTTTGGAAGTTCTTTTTTTCTGCACTCCTATTGTTAAATGTAAACAAAAGAAGAAGGTGGAACATGATTGCTGAAGTGCACATTGCAGAAATGTGAAAACATGTGTTTGCAGAGGTTATCATGAAATTAACTGGTCCAGTTTTAGCATAGCTGATCAGCTGCTGATGATCATTTTCTTGTTACACACAAACAACCTCTTCTGTGAGCAGTGTGCATTATTCAATATTCCCCACTGTGGGAGAAAAGAGGTCGGGAAACATCACATTCAGTAGCATCAAGAATGTTTTTTGAACACAACATCAGCATTCAAACAGGATAGTTCTGGTGCTTCACAAGGTTGTCACATTTCCTGCTTCAATCCAGCTTGAGACTGAGCAGGCAGATAACAGATCTAAAGTCTCCAAGTGCTCATTTCAACTTGATGAAGGAGTAGATGGACATGGATGGAAACTAGCTGTAAATGACTGCTTGTTTTACTATGTTCATTGTAAAAGGGGAAAAAGCTAACATTTAGCAGCATGTTGGGGATGCAGAAAATGTGACAAAATGTTGGATGTTTAAAAACCCATCTTATTTGAGATGTGATTAAGTCACACATGGACAGCATATAGGCTACTCTTTGAGTGCCATTGACGTATTTATACATCAAAGTGATTTTTGAGGCAAAACAAGGCACTCTTACACAGCCTGTGAGTAATACTGGGGCTTCTGGGATTTGTAGTTGGAGCATAAAAAGAGAGATCATAACCCCACGTGACTTTGTTTATTTACATCACCATTTAAGCAGTAAAATCCACATCAAAATGAATGGTGCCGGCAATTAATTTACACCTTTGGAGTTTAAAATCATAAGATATGATTATATGCACAAGTAAATACTGAAGACTAAATATGTCTGACCCTTATCATGTCCCTTGTATACTTTTTATGAATCTTGAAAAGGTTTAGTAGTTGTAGATGTTTCCAAATCTCTTCCCTTAACGTGAATCTTATTACTAGAAATCACACAATGCTCTGTTCATTGCTGTAATCACAAGAACAGACATGCAGACGACACACTTGCAAACATAACATGCATTGAGTTTTATCTGAAGGAAGATTGAAACGACTCTGCAGACAAACATTTTTATGTTGCGTTTGCTTGTTGTTGTGCGAGCAACAGGAAGCACCTCAAAATCCACGCCATAATACCTTGGTCTAACGTGTTTAATGAAAGTACAACTATTAGCCTAGTTATTATAATAAAAGCATGTAAAATAACTCAGATATACAGTTTAAGGAACATTGGATTCTGTACCTGATATAAAGTGGTCACTACTGGTTCCAACCGCTCTGTTTTCTTATGATCACTTCTTCAGCATTTTATGGCAGTTATTTATCTCTGTCTTCATTGAGGATCTCAAGGAATCCTGAAAAATGCTCTTCTCTTTGCTCGTCCTCAGCTGTTCTGGCATCCCGGAGCACAACAGCTTTTTTGACAGTTGCATGCTGGGATTGTGTGACGTCAGCTAGCAGAGCTTTATATGCCACAGAGTGGAGACCATCGAGATTAGAGAGCAAAACGGACAGAATCTGGACAAAAAGTGGTGATTCTGGTGAAAGTGTCCTCTACTCTACCTGTGATAGAACAGGAATAGAACAAGTCTCTTCTTTCATTTGCGTTATTGACTGTTTTCAGAGTCATAGTACAAAATATTCTGTGGGTCTTGAAATATGACTCAAAATGGACAAAAACGCTGGAACAAGGCACTTTCTGTTTTATATAACAGCTGGCACTCAATGAGTTAATGTTCACCCAGTCAGCGCCCTCCATAAAGACTCATATGCAGCTCAGAGTATGAGAATCATTTTAATAAATGCATTTTGTAAGTGAACTGCAGAGTTGGATAATAATGTCTTGTGTTTTCATCATTACTGTCTACCTCATCCATACACAAGTCGTCCATTCTTATGATGAAAAATACTAATATAGCTCTTTCCTCTTCCTTTATGAAGCCACCTGAGTAAAAATGCACATCCCCTTCTCTACTGAATAAAAAAAAATGACGACAGTGTTCCCAGATTCCAGTGGAGGAATACATGAACCAGAGGATGAAAGTGGATGGATCAGTGACTCTCACTACCCTTTGAGAAATCTCATTAATACCTTGTGTCCCTTTGGGTTTTGTCTGTCTGTGTCACTGCTGCCCTGTTGAGGACAAAGCTAAGATGTGATAATGAGGACATTTCTTCTCAAAGACAAGTACAAGTTTTGACAAATATGTATGCCATGTTAGCGGAATAAATCCTCTCATCTACTGGTACATGTGTACAGGCTCTGTCCTCTCCAAACTTCCCTGTCATTGTCCATGTATACCATTTCTTTGTACTCTGACTACATCTCCCAGAAGCCCCAACATTACGCACAGGCTGTAGGAGATCGGCAACCTGCTGCCGAAAAACCATTTCGACGTTGAAATGCGTCAATGGCACTCAGAGTTAACATGGAACATAAACAAACTTAACCCACGACCTCAAGCTGGATGAAAACCTTCTGTGTCTTTTGCATTTTAATGTCACCACAGTCACTCTTAACTCACTTTCTCTGTGAATTTACAACGAACATACTATATATTGTAGAAAAGAGAAATCCTGCTGCTTTTCCACAGTATTTGATGCCCTGAGAATAAGAATGACAGCATTCCTCAATGCTGAACTATTTATTTTAATTATTTTCTTGTGTAAGTCCAAAAGCTGCTAGTCTAAGTAAGTTGTTTATTCCACAGATGATCCACATCTGTTTCCCAAAGGAAGTGAAGGAACTCAAAACAGCTGATAAGTATTACTGCCAACCAATGGTATTCACAGCTGAAGTTAAAAAAAGTCCCTATCTAAATTTTTGACACAAAGCTAGATCTCTGGTTTCGCAGCTACAGTCCTCTCTTCACATTCCTTCTCCTTGTTTACTCGATATTTGCAGCAGAAATGACCATGGCTGGTAAGGTAAGTATATCCAACATATGGACACTGTTATTCATGTGGTTATAATATTGTTATTTTACTATGTATGCTTGTCTGATCACGCTTATGTATTTACACACACAAACTAAAAGGTACTGGAACAAAATGTTAAAAAAAAAATAATAATTTACAAGGATTGTTTTGTGCAGTTGGTTGAGTCCGACTGAGTGGTCAGGGTGTGTATGGTTTAACATCGTCAGTACCTGAAAGAAGCATGTATCTGGCACCAGATATGCAGGTACATGAAGTATTTCACCTCGAAAAAAAGTCTTTTTTACTGCAATACTTTTGGTAGTTGCTATGTAATCTGTCTGTCCCCATTTGTTTGTGTGATATAAAACTGTTTTTGACAATGAAATGACCTCTGGATGATTGCTTGTGTTGAATTATAGCACAGAATTATAGCATTATGTCATGGTTCTTATTAATTGTCCATGCTGTTTGTTTTACAGTCAGTGTGAAAAGCTGTTAAGGGTTGCTTCCACGGCAAAGGACTGAGCTTATTAGTGCAACAAAGGGTTGTGGCAGTGTGGCTCTTTTTTTTTTTTTATTTTTTTTTTTTGTTTTTTGTTTTGTTTTGTTTTGTTTTTGTTTTTGACAAACCATTCCTCATATGGTTTAACAGTCATATCTCATGCTGGGTAATTTCATGTGGTGTAGGTGATCAAGTGCAAGGCAGCAGTGGCCTGGGAGCCCAACAAGCCTCTGGTGATTGAAGAGATTGAGGTAGCCCCACCCCAGGCCAACGAGGTCCGCATCAAGGTGAGAGATGTCCACTATTACAACACACACCTGGACACACTGGTAGTGACAAAGTGTCATGTCTTGTACATTGTTTTGTCTCGTCTCTGGATTCAGAATCCACTCATAAAGTTTGAGTCAGTAAATAACAGGCCAGAGAGATTCAAACCACAGAATAACTGTGACTGACTGTCCACAACAATCAATTTTGGACTTGTTACTGAACCCATTTACCCTTACTCATCTTTCGGTTACTGTCTTTGGTTCAGATTGTGGCGACTGCCTTGTGCCACACAGACCTGTACTACCTTATGGAGAGTATGCAACCAGATGACTTCCCAGCAGTCCTCGGCCACGAGGCAGGTGGCATCGTAGAGAGCGTCGGGCCTGGAGTCACTGAATATCAGCCAGGTCAGTTTTGAATGATAAAATATTTTCAAAATACAGTCATGGAAAGAATTATTAGACTACCCTCTTTTTCAATATCTTGGCACCCTGTGTTTATATGGCCATCTTCCTGCTTAGCGTCTTGTTCTGTCTTGTGTCTGCTGTTTGTTATACAGAATGTGTGCTGCTGGTCTATGACCACCTGACCTTTCTTAATATTCACAAGTCTCTTGAAAAAACGCCACTTTGCGGCTCTGATGGACATTCCAAAACTCCTCTGCTTTTCCTGGCGTCCATACTTCCACATCTACGGCGGCTTTCCTGCTGCCTACCTCACAACAATCGCTGCAGAAGTTGCAGTAAGCAAGGAGGAGTTCTCATTAAATTTAAATTGTACCTGACTTTTTACCCTTGCGATCCCTATCGTCCATTAGTTGGATCATCCACAGACCACAAAGGCTATGATCTGCGGAGTTCCACGGAGTACAGATATCGATAGCTCCGGCCGGTTCTCAGGGACACCGGCGTGCTGCTTCCGTGTTGTTGGCTTGTTCGGACCTCCCAGTGGGGTTGTTTGTCGGGGAATCTCCGCTCACCAGACTGACCGATCCTCCGTTCATTTGGTGCTGATTAATACCTGATCTCTGTCAAATAAGACTTTATCTTGGATGATCTATCCTTGTACATGACTTGCTTCATTCACCCTGTTCCACCCAGACTGAAACAAGCCAGATTACCAGTGATCCACCCCCATGTTTTACTGTAGGGGCAGGACAGTCTGTCTTGTAGGCTTCTCCAGGCTTCCTCCTAATCAGGAAGTTAGGACATACAGTATTGTGGAATTACCTGCATTTTTGGCATGTTCAGTGTATTCTTTAGGTAATATACCTTTAGTGGTACCAAGCATTAAAATGAACAAGAAATTGGAGAAAATGGGGTGGTGACTTGTCATTGACTGTCACATAATAACATTAATTCCTCTTTCAGGAGACAAGGTCATCCCTCTGTTCGTCACCCAGTGTAGAGAATGTCGCTTCTGTAAGAGTGCAAAGACGAACCAGTGTGTGGAAGGACGGTGAGCTCAATAAACACTCGCTTCCTGACTTTCAATCAATTTTCTTTTCAGTCTCAATTTTTCATGGATGTGTTCATAGTTACAGACAGACAAAATATTCATGTACCTGTCTGACAAGACCACAGGACAGATAGTGCAGGCCTTTTTTGTCATTTTAAGCATAATGCAATTTTTCAGCGAACCCTAGTAGGATAACAACATCATTCAAATTTTGTTTCATATTCTTGACATCTAAAAAATATCTTGTTTAGTTATAATCTCAAGAAGATGTCACCACCAGACTCCAGGATGACCTGTAAGGGGAAGAAGGTGCTGCAGTTTTCTGGAACCAGTACGTTCTCTGAGTACACTGTGGTTAACCAGATGGCTGTGGCTAAGATCGACCCCACTGCCCCTCTGGACAAAGTCTGTCTCCTTGGCTGTGCAGTCTGCACAGGATATGGAGCAGCAGTTAACACTGCTAAGGTGGGTATGTGTGACTGGATAAAGATTTCTTACCTGATGACCCATGTTGACCAAAGTCTGTTGGACTTTAGGTGGAACCAGGATCCACATGTGCTGTGTTCGGTCTTGGAGCTGTGGGTTTGGCTGCAGTCATGGGCTGCAAGAATGCAGGAGCCAGGAGGATTATCGCTGTTGACATCAATCCAGACAAGTTTGAGAAGGCCAGGGTGTTCGGTGCGACCGAGTTTGTGAACCCCAAGGATCACAGCAAACCCATCAGTCAAGTGCTGTCTGAGATGACTGATGGAGGAGTGGACTATTCCCTGGAATGTGTCGGGAATGTGGGAGTGATGGTAGGAAGATTGAGATATTAGGCTATTCATTTGATTCTTTCACAAGAAGAAGTGCTGTAATAATAATTGCAAGGTGCGGGATGGGTCATTTGCATTGAAACAGAAATAAAAGGACAATAGTTATAAAACACTTTATGAAGCACATATCATACCCTCCTGGTTACAAGCCCACTGAATTTGTGTTATTTCTCCATCTAGCGCAGTGCTTTGGAGTCTTGTGTCAAAGGTTGGGGTGTCAGTGTGCTGGTTGGGTTGACAGACTTATCCGACGTGGCTACCCGACCCATTCAGCTCATCACTGGGCGCACATGGAAGGGCTCCCTGTTTGGAGGTGAGACAAGTATGACCATCGCCGCTTTGGTAACTAAATGATTATTGGCTCGTGTTGTTTTTGTCCTATTCATTCATGTTGTTCTGTTTATTTCTAGTTTTATTTTGAAGTATCTCCGTCTCCCTTATTTCAGTCCACTTTGCTTCCTGCCCTTGTCATCCCCTCCCTGATTGTTTCCAGCTGTGTCCCCATGTTTAAATAGTCTTGTGATTCGTCTTATCCCATGTTCCTGAATCTATGTATCCATGTCCACAACTCACCTGCTAAATAATTTTGTTTATGCCAACTGCTGCCTCTGGAAAGACTTTTTGTTTGTACTTTGTAGTGATAGATTTAGAGTTATTTACCTCCTTGTGAGTGAACTTTTGTACTATGCATATTTATATTTACCTTCCTGTGAGTGAGTTTTCTTATATTTATATCCTTTTGTTAAGAGTAACTTCTGTTTGCACCTTATTTAGTTATATTTATCTCCCTGTGAGTGACTTTTATTGCAGATCTCTTTCCTCCTTATGAGCACTGAAGTAGATTAGATATCCCTTCCTCCTTGTGAGCAACCTTAGTTTATCCATCCATCCATTATCTACCGCTTATCCTCATAGGGTCGCGGAGGGGGCTGGAGCCTATCCCAGCTGTCTTAGGGCGGAAGGCAGGGTACACCCTGGACAAGTCGCCACCTCATAGCAGGGCACATAGAGACAGACAACCATTCACACTCACATTCACACTCAATTTAAATTAGCCAATTAACCTAATCCCCATGCATGTTTTTGGATGGTGAGAGGAAGCCGGAGTACCCGGAGAGAACCCACGCAGACACGGGGAGAACATGCAAACTCCGCCCAACCTTAGTTTAGTGAAGACTTAATTAGTTCCCTTCTCCCGTGTGAGAGCTAGTTTTTGTTAGTTTAAATTAGATTTAGTTTTTCCCTTTTCCACTCTTCTTCCCACAGTGCACTTTTCCCCTTTTTGCATACCTGCCGCCCCTTATGCCCACCTTGTCCTGTGTACCTGCCTCGTGAACATTAAAGAAACCTTTATTGTGAAAGGCTCATCATGGAGGCATCACAGTTTTATTGTGTGATTTTTGTGACTCAGGCTTTAAGGGCAGGGATGCTGTACCTCACATGGTTAAAGCCTACCTGGACAAGAAGGTGAAGCTGGACGAGTTCATCACTCACAACATGACTTTGGACCAGGTCAATAATGCCATTGAACTCATGAAGCATGGCAAATGGTAAAATTACACTCCTTTCCTAACCATTCATGACTCAACAACACATAAATACACAAAATAATTGTTTCTCTTTTATTTTGTTCCTCAGTATCCGGGTGGTCATGAATGTTTCTCCACAATAAGACCGCTGTGTTATCTGAAGCAAATTTATAATATGTGATATTGGGCTATAAAAATAAATTGAACTTGTTGCTTTCATAACCTCAGAGTGAATAATTTGCTTAATTTACTACATTTTTATAAAGAATTGTTGCATAATATTAGAAAATAATGCAACAACTTTGAACATTGAATTATGAATTTCAGTGTATTACCTGCAGGTTGCTCACAAGCAAATTGTATCTGTATCTGAAAGTGTTTATATAACCCAATAAATGGTATGTTCTGGTTTCAGCATTGTCTGTCATGTTTCTGAATGCTTTATACTCGGCAGAAATATATGAATGTTTGCTCTGTCTTGGCAGACAGCGCTGTAATTATCCTGGCTGCTGGGTTGGGCTGCAGTGCTTCTGTTTGTTGAAGAAGTTTTAATAAAGGATACAATACTGTAGTTAAACAACGCAATAAATTAAATGATATGATGTCATAAAAAGTGCACTGTGACATATATGAAAAAGAAACCAGTTCATAATTGAGATAACTGACAGCAGCTGGTCAGCTATTTTATATTATCATGATTTTAAGAAAGCAAAAGCTGAAGCAGCATCATGTTTAGGTACAAGTTATGCTGTGGATTTAATCTTACCAAGATATAAAAATGATTATTCTTTGAGTGCCAGCCGTTTTAAGAAACAGAAAGAAATATTTCAAGACCCACATCCTACTAAAAACAATTAAGTCAAACTGATATAACTGACATATTGTGTGAAAATCCCAAGCTGTAAAAAATAAATAAAAAAAAAAACTGTACTCATCCTCACCTCCATTAAACCACTGGAGGGAGAAACATGAGTGGAAAGTGGAAAGACCAGCAGGAAGTGTGTGGACCCAGCCCACAGCAGCAGGCCGGTCTTTGTGATTGGTCTAAACTTTGATAACACGTGCTTTCCTGAGCAACCTCGTGAGTGAGAGTTCACTTGTGAAACAGCATGGCAACTGCAGGGAAGGTAAGCACTCTGCCTTCTCTTCATGTAATAATACCAGAAAAATGAATAACTGTATAAAGTTTGAATGGGTTGTGTACACATAGACACTGCTAGGACCTTTCCAGTTGAGTCAAATGGTTGTAGAACATCGTGGAGATTTACGGGGAATGGGGTTAGAGCTGCTGTTTATTTAAAACATAATTTATGTCTTGCACTCTGTTGCACAATCTACAGTATAATCGTTTAAGGAGAAGTCACTGGAGAGCGCTGTGTACCTCTTAGAGGACCATTTTCATTGAGTGCTAGTTCCTGTTTGGCAGCATATCTGTAGCACTGAATGGGTTAAATGTCCACAGATCTGTTATCTTGAGTGAAGCCAGGCTGGCTGAGGCTGTTGTGTTGCAGGTCATCCAGTGCAAAGCTGCAGTAGCATGGGAGGCTGGGAAACCTCTGGTGATGGAGGAGGTGGAGGTGGCACCTCCTAAAGGTGGGGAAGTTCGTCTCAAGGTAACGAAACAGGGCTGACGTGATCACTATTGACCTTTATTAAAGATTTATGCACATACATGATTAAATATGTCAGGGTTCCTTAAAAGGTCTTAAAATCATTACTGCGATATTGTAATATTGCAGATTAACTATAAGTTGTGTGTGTGTGTGTGTGTGTGTGTGTATATATATATATATATATGTGCACACATATTTATGTGTACATATATTTATATATGTACACATACATATATATATACATACATGTATCAGGGCTGTCATAGTTATCATGTTAATGTGGATTTTTTAAAATATTTTGTTTCAATTTTTATTTTTATTTTTTTGGGGTGGGGGAATCGATATTAAAAAATTAAGTAATTAAGTAATTAAGGTCTTAAATTGTCTTAAATTTACCTCAAATTTCCTGTAGGTATTCAATTTTCAGATGGTGCGTTTAGTGCCAATAGGAAAACACATTAGTGAGAGATTTAATACAACTTTGCACATTATTTTGTTCATAAAGTTGACTTCTTTGTTCTTGAAAGTTGTGAAATTAAAGTTGTAGAAAAAAAGTTAAGTATTATGCCTGTTGTTGCAAGTGATAAAGGGCTGGAAAAAAACATAAAAAAATTATTATCAGAGGTTAATCGTTATCAGATTTTTTTCCCCCCCTG
The DNA here is from genome assembly GCA_029721515.1 of Synanceia verrucosa. Taxonomy (NCBI): domain Eukaryota; kingdom Metazoa; phylum Chordata; class Actinopteri; order Perciformes; family Synanceiidae; genus Synanceia; species Synanceia verrucosa. Next base: position 4,159,184 of record CM056560.1, on the reverse strand, counting down.
CTAAATAACGATATCAGCATCGGCCTGAAAAACTCTATATTGGTTTGGCCCTACAATAAGTGAAATTGTCATGACATTTTTCTTAGATATTTTTTGAGGTCTTAAAAAGTATAAAATTTGAGTTTTAAAATGGTCCAAGAATCCTCCATGTAACTTATGTCCTTTATTTACCTTTAATCAGATAAAGGTAAGGCTGCAACTGTGGAAGCTGTAAAAGGAGCTCATTCTGATAACAATAACACATTCTACAAATTGCTCTATTAACTTTATGATTTTCACACCCAACAAGCACCACAGCTCCACCTCAAAGCTTAAGTTTCATAATTTTTTTTCCTCCTTTAATGTCTGTAAGGTTCCCACTCTACAGTGTACTTTGCCCCTTTAGTAATTTCTGGTTATCTAAAGTATAACATGAACAATAAAGTATTGTAATAAGTAAGACATAATCTGCTCTTTATCTTAATATTTTTACAACAGTAATATAACCTTCACCCACATATCAGCGATACCACAAATGAAGTAGATGATTCTGGTAATTACTCATAACATTTCCACATCCATGAATTGATTGATTTCCCCTCATTACAGCAGATGTTTGTGTTCAGATGAGAGCGTGTTACATGGATTGAGCATGGTTCAGATCACAGTGTGTTTTATTTCAGATTGTGGCCACAGGGATCTGTCACACTGACTCCTACACACTGAGTGGCTCCGACCCTGAGGGAGTTTTCCCCGTGGTGTTGGGCCACGAGGGCGCCGGCATCGTGGAGAGTGTCGGAGAGGGAGTCACCAACTTCCAACCAGGTTCACTTTTCTTTATTAACTCATTGAGTGCCAGCCATTTCATAAAATAGAAAGTACCTTGTTCCAGCGTTTTTGCCCATTTTGAGTCATATTCAAAGACAGAATATTTTGTACTATGACTCTAAAAACACTAAATAGCTCAAATGAAAGACTAGACTCTATTTCATCATGAAAAAAAAGTTTTTACCTTGCTCCAACCTTGCTTTGACCTCTGTGGCATATACCGTTTTTATATGCTTCGGCTACATCTCCCAGAAGCCCCAACATTACTCACAGGCTGCAGGAGGCCGCGATTAGCGACCCCGCTGAAAAACCACTTTGACGTTGAAATATTTCAATGGCGCTCAATGAGCTAAAGACTGCTGCATGTGTCGTGTAAACGCTCAAACGTAACCTGCCTCTTTGGTTTTAGGGGACACAGTCATACCTTTGTACGTCCCACAGTGTGGAGAGTGCAAGTTCTGCAGGAATCCCAAAACCAACTTGTGTCAAAAGATCAGGTACCCAGCCTGGGTTAAACCATGTGCAGCCTCTGTCATTAAAAGATGGTGTTGTGGAGCTGATCAGCTGTCAGATCTGCGTTCGTGTCTCGTTCTCCAGGCTCACTCAGGGCAAAGGTTTAATGCCAGACGGGACAAGTCGTTTCTCTTGCAAGGGCAAGAGCCTCTTCCACTTCATGGGCTGCAGCACGTTTTCTGAGTACACTGTGGTGGCTGAGATCTCCCTGGCTAAAGTGGACCACAGAGCCCCTCTGGATAAGGTGTGTCTGCTGGGCTGTGGCATCACCACCGGGTATGGAGCCGCTCTGAACACTGCCAAGGTGGGTCTGCTGCCTCTAATGCCACTGTCCTAAGATCAGTCTTCACAGCCAGACACGTCTGTTCTATTGTGTGAGTGGTGGAAAAGAAATGACTTGTCTCATTTCCACTGCACGGTTCAGCTGAAACCACTTTTAGCACGAGGTCTTTGTTTCTCAAAAATTATGGGATTGATTGCCATGGAACTTGGTTTGTAACAACAAGGGCTGCAACGACGAATCGATTAAATGGATAAAAATCTGTTATTAAAAGCGTTGGCAACAAGTTTCATTTTCAGTTCGTTGTGTCACGTGATTAACATGTCAATCACCTGGATGCACACTGCCGATGTTTTTTTTTTTTTAAAGATGGTGACGCAGAGAAATGGTTCGACCAAAGTCGTCTAAAGTGTAGGAGCATTTCACTCCACAGAATAGGTGTGGGGAAAAAAAAAATAAATAAAAATCTAATGCTTTGGGAAATAAAAAATTCTATATACGCAACTGCATTTTAAATTTCTCAGTGATCTGTGTAGAATATAACAATATATCACAATAATGTATCATATTGTGACTCAAGTATTGCGATTTGTATTGTATCATGAAGTCTGATTTAATCGATTATTAATATAATCTATAGTTGCAGCTCCAGTAACAACTTCCTTTAACTTTTCATTATTCGCTCTAAATCTTGATCCCACTTTGATTTATGACCATATATCTGCAAAACTACTGACATTCCCATCAGCCTCAGCTGTGTTTAGTGCTTATTAAGAAACGTAACACTCCATCGTGAGATGATGAACATGGTTATTATTACACCTACTGCGTATGTTATACTGTCATTGTTAGCACATTAGCATACTGATGTTAGCAATTAGGTCAAATCACCCCTGTGCCTGAGTACATCCTCACAGAGCTGCTGGGATCAATTTTAATATGGATTTAATGTGTCCATTTATTGGTTGGGAGCCAGCATGTACCTACAGTACTTAAATGATGCCAGTGAAAAACACAGCCGAAGCCTGAAGAACATGCAAAATGTGTCGTCGGCTCCTTTCCTAATCATTATGTAGTATTCATCTAATTTAATTCTGTTCCACAGCCATCTGTTTTTCCCTGCCGTGCACTGTTTCATTAGTAGCTGCAGCACTGTGCTGACCTGTACTTGCCTCGTCTGCCTCCTCCGCTCTGCAGGTGGAGGCCGGCTCAACCTGTGCAGTGTTTGGCCTGGGAGCGCTGGGCCTCGCAGCAATCATGGGCTGCAAAGCAGCCGGAGCAGCCAGGATTATTGGAGTCGATCTCAACCCTGAAAAGTTTAAAACTGCTCGAGAGTTTGGGGCCACGGATGTGGTGAACCCAAAGGACCACAACAAGCCAATCCAAGAGGTCCTGGTGGAGATGACTGATGGTGGCGTGGACTACTCTTTTGAATGTGTGGGCAATGTGGCAATTATGGTGAGGAGGGAAATAATATTCTGATATTATTGGTCAGCTACTAAGGGTGTCCTGATTTCAGCACTAATAACACTCACTTTTATTACTTATTTTGTAGTATGGAGTGTTAGAAAAGGCTTGATCAAGTAATATTACTCAAACGGAACAATAGTCAGCAACAGTAGGTCTGAGAAAAACTGACCCATTTATTATTAACCAATGGTTACATCAATTTAAAATTTTCTTAAACATTGAATAAAATAAATAGAAAATAATTTGCAGACCCTGAAAAACCTCAATAAATCCAATAAAAGCAAAAATATATTTTATAAAAGTGCCAAATAACCACTAGTCTAACTTAAATATCAGCATATTGTACAATTTAAAAGAATAAATAGAAACTAAATTAGAAGACCCTGAAAATAACCTCAAAAAATCCAATAAAAGCCAAAATATATTTTTTAAAGGTGCAAAATAACCATCTAGGTTAATTTAAACATCAGCATATGCAACAATTGAATAGAATAAATAGAAAATAAATTAGAATACCCTGAAAAAACCTCGAATAAAAGGTATCGGTGTGCTAATATCAGAGATTTAGATGCAGAGTGATGTAATCCGATACTCGTTTTTTTGCTGATATCGGACTAATATCGGACCAGGACACCCCTACCAGTTCTCTGCATGCTGACTAATCCCATGAACATCATAAATATGGATTAACAGGCAGAGCTTCACCATCATTTTTTAGAATAAAGAAAGTATTGTTGTTATACTATTACATACTTTTTTTTTTACCATGAGGGGCCTTTAAAAGGAATAAATTCAGCTATAGGGTGAGATTGTGGTAGCTGTCAGAGCTGGTTTAGATCAGGTTGATGTGACACCGTCCTGATATTGTCTCTTGGTGGCAGAGGGCAGCCCTGGAGGCCTGCCATAAAGGGTGGGGCACCAGCGTCATCATCGGGGTGGCAGCAGCCGGGCAGGAGATCTCCACACGGCCTTTCCAGCTGGTGACTGGACGTACCTGGAAAGGCACCGCTTTTGGAGGTAACCATTAACAATCAAGGTCCAGTCCTTACGTTAACCATTGAGCTCATTGTCCCAACAGTAACAAACCAGAACCCAAAATCTGTGATTCTGAAAAGCAAAGAAAACTACCTTGGCTGCAAATTTCAAGGTGTATGAAGGAGCAGAACATCAGTGGACTATAAACTGTGGGTGATTACAACTTATTGACCTTGAGGAAAATGTTGCAGAGAGCATAAAACAGTTTGGAAGGTCTCCTTAATGTGTCATATTATGAGGATATTGAGCATGGAGGCAAAGAACCCTGGGAACATAGACGCTCACATGTTGCACAAAGCAAACTAATCATTCATTTTCTTCACTAAGTGTTTTGTAACTCTGGATTAAAACTCATACACTGAAGAGAAATGTAGATTTAGAACAATCATTCCTCTGCAGCTTTATTTTTTACTGCAGTGACATTAAGTAATCTGCACTGTCCACGGCCAGTCAGTAAATGTGCCGCTGCATGTCCACTACTATACTGGCAAGGATTTCACAATACGATATATTATATTGCGATGTATTGCGGTATTCTATATATCTATATATATATATATGGAAGTTGCTCTGGATTTACCATTGGTCCAAAACATGACTTTTTTTGGGAAAAATAATCAATATTAAGAAATTAAAAATCAACATTATATCAGAAGAAAAAGTATTGTGATATATTGCCATATCAATATTTTTCCCACCCCTACTATAATAGTAATAATAAAACTACCCTTCATTTTACACTTTTCCCAGGATACAAGAGCGTCACCAGTGTCCCCAAACTGGTGGAGGAGTACATGAACAAGAAGCTGAAAGTGGATGAATTTGTGACTCACACTCTGCCCTTTGATAAGATCACTGACGGTTTTGATCTCATGCATGCTGGGAAATGGTAAGCCACCATTTAAGATCAGCTTTGTTTTTGTGTAAAAGTCTGCAGTGATGTTCGCGTCCCTCTGGGTTTCGTCCGTTAGATGTGTGCATCACTGCTGCCCTCTGTTGAGAACAAAGACGAGAAGTGACATACAGGATTTCATAATAACGTGTCTGCATCCTCAGCCATAAAAACACAATCTAATTCAAATTTTCATCTTTCAGCATTCGTGTCGTGCTTCGTTTCTAGAGGCGGCGGAGCACAGGAAACCATGATCCCACTCCACTCCTGCTTACTTTAATAAATCATCTTTCAATTCCCAGTTCAAGTGTTTTATTTGAATACAGTCAGACACCTCTTTGATCAGCGGTTCAGCCCTCAGAGGAACAACACATACATAGAGAAGGAAACAGAGAAAACAAGATTATTGTGAAATATTCTTTGATCTAGACTGAATGAATAATAAGGTGGTACAACCACAAAGCACCAAATGGCGTCAGTAGTGGAAGGTTATTTTGAGCGTCTCTTTCTGACAGAAACTTGGACATCAAGGCGTGATGGAGGGAAAGCATGTTGAAGATGCTAAAAACTAGCCTGCTGAAACACTATAAAATAACCTTTGATTATTCTCCCTGAAGGCTTCCAGAACAAGGCTGGGTTTGGTCTGTCAAGTGAAGTTTACACTGTAAACGTACGTCTCTCTACAAGTCTGTTGACTCAAACTGGAGCTGACTTGGGAGGATTACTACAGCAGCTTGTACTCAGCTATGTCACACTGAGTTAGGCAAAACATGCTCCCCAACAGCTCAGCTCATGCTCTATAGCTGGAACCCAGCAGCATAAAAAGTTCATTTCCCTCTATTTCTGTTTGTTTCTGAAACGTTTCCAGCCTGTGATGCAAACATATGAAGGATTCTTGTGCAAGGACAATAAGGAGGATGTATGATATTGAAATAGATGTCTCAAAGGACTGATGGGTTGATTAACCTCAAACTATTTCTGATTTTCAAGGCCGTATTTCAAAGCATGTATGGTGTCATAGAAGAAAAGCTAATATGTACCATTGTTGTGTTGATGTGCTGTGATGCATTTCTCAACTGTTTTTTTTTTTTATTTCTACTGAATCACAGCTGCCTTTATTCCAACTACCACCAACCTGCCCATGCAATGATTGAATTACCTTGTATTAGTGACTGCAGAATAGTTTAAAAGCTCTAGTCTGCCATGTTAGAGAGCTGGCAAGATTTGAAAGTGGTGCCTCATCTAAGCTCCACCCACTCCCCCAAGGCCACACCCCCTCAAACTTGAACATCTGACAGTAGGATTCAGCACAGAGAGGAGAGCTGATAGGCTACAACATCAACACAGCTGTAAAACGTCACTCAAAGCCAATATATTATCATCATTTTATCACCTTTATAACGCAGACACTGGAAACTATGGCTGTGCAATTTGATCAAAATGTCATCCTATCCTATAACCTCTTACAAGCCACACCCTAAGGTAGCTAAATTTGTAAACATGACATATTTCATGAAAATAACAACTCCTTCTGAAGCTAAACAAATAATTACTTATCCAACGGAACGAAAGAAGTCAAACTCTGCATCACTTTTCAGTCCCTTCAGATGTCTCAGTGTCTCAACTGATGTTCACTCTGGTTCGTCCTCTTAGCTTTATCCAGAGTTTTGTCTTTCAGTCTTTTTTGCCTCCCTCTTCTCTTTGTCTGTTAGCGGGGTGAGACGTCAGAAGTAACACTGGAAGTGATATTTTTGGCTGCATTCTCTCTAACATTGTTCCCTACAGAACAGATTGTCCTGCTAACTCTGTATTTCTGCAGATAAGTGTCCTGGATATTTTCAACAACGGAGGAGGAGGGTGGGACGGGGGGCGTGGTCAGGACAAGACATGAAAGCATCTGGTTCTTTCTGTTCGGGCAGAATAGCAGGGATTGGTCAGAGTTTTTACAGTCCTGCAGCTGCCACAGAGCCCTGATTCTTCTCCTTCCTTTTTCTGAACACATAATGTATTAACTGCTCTCAGGATGGAAGGAACTTTTCAGCCAGCAGAGCAAAAAGTGCTTCTGAACAGATTTAGACGATAGCTTTAAATGTCTTCACGCCTATAACAGGGGCCTGTAAGTCCTATAAGCTCACATACGGTAGAAGCGGAGAAGCATCATTGTGACTTTATGAAGTTTACAGATATCCATTCACAGCAGAGGAGCGTGAACTAATCGTGTTAAAACCAAATCTCAAATGCAGTTTAGACCACTGAGTTTAAAAAGACATTAAGGCTCACGGAGGTACCTGGATAGTTATTCCTCGTAATAAAAGCCTGAATTAAATCACTTTTGGGATTTAGATCACCTATCATCTACCCAAGGACAAACTCCCCCACACAGATCTACAGAAGAGTCATTTATTACTCCATTAGAAGAAATACAAAGATGGCAGAGAAACTGTGATCACATTAGTCCTCCGAAAATAGAAAGAATGAATGCTGCTCACACCAGGAAAATCCCCACATCGAGGTGAACGGTGACGGTCGACATGAGGGGAAACATTGGTTTAATGTGCCTTCACATATCAAGGTGTGTTTTAATTCATAGATTTACACATTAAGGCTCGATTTGCTACACCAGGGCTATCGGAAACATGATTGACGGCAAAAGAGTGTTCCTCAGAGCAGGATTAACAAGCTCAGCGCTTCATGTCATATTGTAAAACTGACTGCATTAATAATAGCCACGTTCAGGATGAATTGGACCGTGACCAGGCGTGAAGCAAGACGCCATCATTTTTCTTTAAAAACAAGTATATCTGTTGCTAACTTTGCTTTCTTGTTAAGAGTTAACGATAAGATGAATACATCTGTCCGTTAAATGTCAAATATTTAACATTTAACAGCCAAGAGAAGTTAGCTTAGCGACAAAATATCAAACTGATCGTTTAAATGTGTCTGCTAACGAGTCGGATGACCTGGTGTTATTTCCTTATTTAAGTTGTATGAGATGAGGCTGTGAGACTTGTTGACCCAGCCTGCAGGAACCCTCCTCTGTTTCTGGCATTGCTGCTTCTTTTCAATCCATCTCTGGAAATTCATATTAAATCTGATTAAGTTGGCAGAGGTTGAGAGAAAAGAAGCAAAGCGATGCGTACTCGTTGGATTTGCCCTGAGCAACACACACTACAGACAACAATTAGCCAACCAGTAAGAGCTCAAGGTGACATGACCCAGAGGCTGAAAGAGGCCTGGTGTTCATATTTCCTTAAGAGGACACAGTTTTCACTAATAAAGCGATCCACGTTTTATATAAGACACATTCAAGTACTTCCATTTAATCTGAGGAACCGATACGTAATTCAAAGAACAATGAGAGCGACAGTGAAACTGAGCTCCAGTGGTGCCTCTTGTTTGAGGTGTGTGTGGAAAGTCCAGTCCTTGGTGCGTTCAAGTCCAGCCTACACTTGGTTAAGGAAATGAGCGCGACCGTTGTCCTCCAGGCGGCGGGTGAGGATCTCGCAGCCGGTCTCCGTCACCAGCAGGGTGTGTTCGAACTGAGCCGAGCGCTTCCCGTCTCTGGTCACCGCCGTCCAGCCGTCGGGCCACGTCTCGTCTTGCCAGCCACCTGAGACGTGATGCACACAGCATCAATTAAACAGTGTAGAAACCAACTGACTCACTGGACACCTGTGAGGTGTGGAGTCGATAACGACCTGTTTTAAAGCATGACTGGGTCTGCTGCGTGACACATCAGTTAACCCCTCATGAGCTCGTTCACAGCCTCAAAGCCTTATTGGTGAGTTGACAAAATCTGCCAACTTAAAGCCAAATAAACCGTTCTTCTTTTCTTATGGAAAGCTGAAATTAATGGAGATAATAGTAAATATGTAATTTTATTAAGGCTGTAAAAAAAATATTTTTTTAATCAGATTAATCTCACATTTTTGTGGATTAAAGTGTCTTGTTCCAGAGTTTTTGGCCATCTTGAGTCATTTTAAAGACCCACAGAATATTTTGTACTATGTCTCTGAAAACAGCTCAAATGAAAGAAGAGACTCTCTATTTCATCATGAAAAAATATTTGTTTTTACCTTGTTCCATTCTTGTTTCATCAAAGGTCGAGGACACTTTCACCAAAATCACCACTTTTTGTCCAGATTCTGTTTGTTTTGCTCTCTAATCTCGATCGTCTCCACTTCCTGCTTTGATCTCCGTGGTGTATACCAACTCTTTTGGCTCCGACTACATCTCCCAGAAGCCCCGATATTACTCACAGGCTGTGTGAGAGCGCTCTTTTGTGCTGGCTGCCGAAAAATCACCTTGATGTGTAAATACGTCAATGGCACTCAAAGAGTTAATCGCCTTTGATTTTGCATGACTCAAGAAAAAAGATATATCTGCACTGAACGTTTTTCTTTGACACTTTTAACAGTTTCAACAAGACAACTTGAAACAACATTTTGTCTTTTGTTTTAAACAATAATTTATCCACAATCACTCTACTTGGACCAACTGCCTGAAATACACTGGAGACATTCAGAGTCATTCTGTGCTGCAGATGGGTGAAATCGTGTGAAAATTTTTAATCCGATTAATTATCATGGATTAATCCGCTTTAACGCATTAATTTCGACAGCCCTAATTTGAACCTGTCTTGACTGTTGTAGTTAATCTGATGTCACTTCCCCTTTTATTTAATTAAGGCAATTATGTCCTACTTAGCTCTATACCTGTCATTATCGTTGTTCAGACTCTTTCCACTCACCTTCACAAATCATGGGCTCAATGGTAAACACGTGACCGGGCTTCATAACTCCAACTGCTTTGTTTTCTGGGAAACGAATGAACAGAGAAATCATCCAGCTGTAGGAGAGCGTGTAAGAAATGTAAAATTATGTACGATGGTGGCAGGCATGCGGTTACTCACTGGCATAATGTGGCACGTTGGGAGCGGTGTGGAAAAGTCTATGAATACCGTGGCCACAGTAGCTCCGCACCACGGAGAAGCCGTTAGCTTGAGCGTGCTTCTGAATGATGTTACCTAATTCTCTGTAGCGGACGCCGGGCTTCACTGAAAGAGAGGAAGTATAAGGGTTAAAACCATAGTTTATAGTCTGATGAACACCAGAATTCAGGGGCTGGTGTTGATATTTGGTAGTGAAACAAGTTGAAATTAAAAGTCCATTCTTGACCTTAGAAACACAAAAATAGAGCTGTGTGTAATGTCAGTAGCTCAAGTCTGTAGTGACTTGGACTGGGAACTGGAGAGTCGGTGGGTCAAGTCCAGGTCGGACCAAGTCTGGAGAGGTGCCAGTTCTTCCTCCTGGGCACTGCTGATGTACCCTTGAGCAAGGCATCAAACCCCCAACTGCTCAGGGTGCTTGGATACAGGACAGCCCCTTCACTCTGACACCTCTTCTCTAATGCATGTGTGTTTCACAACCTTTCAAAACCATAACAGGGTGAAAACTGTAATTTCCCCATTGAGGGATCAACTAAGTAATTCCTCTTTCTTAAACTGTCTGTGACACCATTTCCAAAATCATTCAAATGCACCTCCTTCATTTCTGTAGCGCACTTGACTTGTTACTTGACATACATGCTGATCTAGGGTTGGTATCGTTCAAAATTTTTTGATATGATACCTTTGTTTCGATACTTTATTTTAGTGTATTTTGGACTTTAATGAAAAATGATTAATTTTTTGATACCCGACAGGATCTGAGCTTTTCGGTTGGTGCTACAAAATCAGAGTTTGGTATCTTTAGTGATATCTGATTATATGACAGTCATATGATATAGTGCGTGTTACAACAGTCCTCAGTATTCTGAGCGTGAATCATCCTCAAAATGAAAGAAAATCATGCTTCCTACCTGAGTCGATGGCTTGCATAAGGCATTCATATGTGGTCTGAACCAGTTTCTTCGCTTCTTCATCCACCTCGCCAATATAGAAGGTTTCATTGAGGTCACCATGGAAACCGTTGTGGTAGACGGTGATGTCCACTGTGAAAGAGAGCGACAGTGCCATTGTGTTGCATGACAATCTGGATTCTATTGTGTTTAACACAAAGCAAGCGAACGTAATGGTGCGTATCGGGCAAACAATGATATTTCTAAAACATCAACTGATTTGCAAGGCCAAACAAAATGTTTGTGAAAATTGCTGATGAAATGGTAACTGGGACTTTTCCCCACTTAGGGAGAAATATAGAGAGAGCAGCGGATCTGACAAGCAAATCCCAACTGGTAAAGGTTAATGAAACAATTTGTCTTGTCGGACCACGCAGCCGGAGATGAGCTGTTGCCAAGCACTCCATCAGACGCTCTGAGGGGAGTGGCAGATGGAAGACACTGCCTTAGCAGAAACATTCATAAAGAGGCTAAAATTGGCCAAAACTCCCGCTGACACCATTTCAGCATGCTGGTACGACCATTTGTCACAGAGGGGGAGTCTTTTTTTTCTTCTCCATTCTCTTCAATAAAACATTTTCCTACATCCAAACTTAGCTTTACCGTTTCTAAGACTTTGGAATTGAGAACAAGAAAGGTGAAAAAAATGTGGGTTTGTTAATGATTTAGCACTCAAAGGTTTACACAACAGTTAATTGTTTAAAAGTTAGTCACTCAGAGATATAAAAAAAAAAACAACGAGAGAAACTATCTCTAGGGTCAAGGGTTCTTGCACCATTTTAACTCTTTGAGTGCCATTGATGTATTTTTTGTCAAAGTGTTTTTTCAGCCGCAGGCACAAGAGGGCGCTCTCACACAGCCTGTAAGTAATACTGGGGCTTCTGGGAGATGCAGTCGGGACATAAAACAACATTTGTTTTCAATATATTTTAATAAAAAAATAATAAAACTTGAAGCGGTCTGAAAATACCTACAGCAAATTTATGGAAAATTTAAGACAATTTAAGACCTTTATTACCCAGATCAGGGTTCTTGCACCAAGTCAAACGTAATACTTTTTAAGACCTCAATAAATGTCATTATAGACCCAAATATGTCATCACAATTTCTTTAGTAGAAAATAATAATAGAAATATATTGTAGGGACCGACCAATGTGGAGTTTTTGAGGCCGATATCAATATTTAGCAGGAAAAAAAAAATCAGATAACCAATTAATCTCATATAATTATTTTCATAATTGTTTTTAGCCCTTTAACACTTGCAACAACAACATAAATTGAAGGCATGACACTTAACTTTCTTCTACAATTTTAATTTCACAACTTTCAAGAACAAAGAAGTGAACTTTGTGAACAAAATAATGTTCAAAATTTCAGTGAATCTCTGAATGCCATCTGAAAATATAATACCTACAGCAAATTTATGGTAAATTTAAGACAATTTAAGACCTTAATTATTTAGATTTTAATTTAAGACATTTAAGACTTTTTAAGGAACTGCAGGAACCCTGGGGTCCCCAAATCATGTAATGTGTGGTGCAGTAAGCGTACCGTTGAGAATATCTCCTTCTTCTAACGGTCTTCTGTCTGGGATGCCGTGGCAGATGACTTCATTGACAGATGTGCAGCAGGATTTGGGGAAGTTGTAGTAGTTAAGAGGGGAGGGATAGCAGTTCCTTGCTATGCAAGCCTGATCAAAGAAAACAATGTTCAAATGTTGGTTATAAAGGTGGTTGTGTAGTGCCTTTAGGCCTGGATGTGCATACACTGACTCTACATCATCCTATCTGGTGTGTTTCTGTCAGTGTTTGCATACCAGATGCACAGCATGGTCTATTTCTTCTGTCGTCACACCAGCTTTCACCATCACGGCTGCAATGTCCAGGACTTCTCGTGCCAGCTACAAAAACATCTGTGTCAATACCCAAATGCATTAAATGGAAAACTAACAGGGTAAATCATCACCACGCTCGGCAACATCAGTGAGTTTCATTACCCTGCTCACTACTCTCATGCCTTCGATGTCCTCGGGACAAAGGACCTTGATCTGCGACGTCCTCTTCAGAAACTGCTCCGACTCAGATATCCCTGTGTGAAGGACAAACAAGGACATTCAACACTCAGCCCAGCTGATGAGCGGACTCAAATTGAATTTTGGGAAGCAGCTGCACCGAGTCTATCAATTTTTAGACGCAGCATTGACTTGGACCGTCCATATTTCTGATCAAACCTCTGTATTTTTAAGAGCAGATGGATGGATAGTAGCAAGCCATTGTATTCACCCTTATGATCCACTTTTGCCTCCTGTTCTGTCTGATTCCTGGCAGTTTGAACACAGTACACAATTAATACAACCTCATATATAACGTAATACTACGTCGTTGTTCGGTAGCGGGTCACCGATCCCGGTCTCCCGCAGCCTGTGAGTAATTTTGATTCTTCTGGGAGATGTAGTCGGAGCATAAAGAGATGGTATATGTGATGGTGATCAAAACAGGAAGTGGAGACGATCGAGATTAGAGAGCAAAACAAACAATCTGGACAAAAAGTGGTGATTTTGGTGAAAGTGTCCTCTACTCTACCTCTGATGAAACAAGAATGGAACAAGGTAAAAACAAACATTTTTTTTCATGATGAAATAGAGAGTCTCTACTTTCATTTGAGCTATTCAGCGTTTTCAGAGACACAGCTGGCATAAGGCACTTTCTCTTTTATAAAACACCTTTCACTCAATGAGTTTAATTATCATATTTATCAGTATTCTAGTTATAGTTTGGTTGATACTTGTGATATTATATATTATTGCGATTGGGGATAAAATTAATATAGTTGATTTCCATCCAGATTTGACAAAGGGACATGAGAACTTTTGTTATTTTCGTTCCGTATAAAACAGACTTTGATTTTAATGAAGCATTTCAATGTAAATATAAATGTATCATTTGAAGCTAATTTGCATCTATAGTCCCTTGGCAGGAAAAGTAAAGAATTGACTTTTTGTCTGATTTTGTGTCACAGCTGTGTGCTTTGAGATCGCCTGAGGCGTGCAACGTCGCAACTGTCTTTTAAATCCCTCATCAGAACTCATCTACTCTATCTCTAACTGACGGCCTTTACTAATTAAAATGTTTTTGTTATGACAACCTTTCAACTTAAATCCCATATTCCCTGCTAACATAAAAAGCATCTTGCCATGGTGCTATGGACAACTACTGCAGCTGCTCCTACACAGAAGAAGCTACAACAGCAGCACCTGAGCAGCGGCTGACTCTAATAATGACGCTCGCTGTCGACTCGGAGGAACAGAGCAGGACTGTTTCTATTATACGGAGAGGAGTAGAGGCAGTGCAGTCAGCAGCACATCGGACTACCTGCAATGAACAAAATCACACCTTAATTCTCTGACTGAAAAGCCCAGCAGGACGGTATTTGTTTTGTTTTTTTAAATAGATGTTTATCACTGCACTGGATTCATCAACAACTCACTGATGTATAATTTATCATCTCAACAAGATGATTGCTGGATGAACATGAAGAGTTGCCTAGCAACACAGACTTTAGACAGGTTTGTGTACAAGTCAACTACAGCCCTCCTATTGACCCGCCGAGCTGACAGTGTGAGCGCAACAATCAATTAGACTTACTTACGCTTTGATACAGCTGCTCAGAAAAGAAGAGGGGTGGGAATGAATCACAGTGTGCACATCACCATGTCTGTCAACTGTATGATCCACTTCCTTATAGGTTTATTAAAAGGTAGTAATAACCACTTTAATTATTTAAGCTCATTAACATTGTGCCATGTTGAAAATCATCAGCCTCAAACAATGTGCTTCAGATCCTGTGAAGGCATCACAGGAGAATAATAAAGCAGACTGTAACCATGACTACCTGAGAATGGATCTATGCAGTCAGATGACAGGGATGTGGATGGAAGATGTTGCCATGGCTGCACCGTGAATGACTTGCCCAGAGAAACAGATGTAAATAAACCAGTTGACAATTATAGGTGTCTGATAATTAACGCAAGGGCAGACTGGTCATAAAAACAGTGTGACAGCAGTAGTGTAATAAATCTAAAACCACTGGGACCCAAAAGATATGAGAGTGAGATATTAGTGGGCTGTTTAACAGAGCAGCACAGATTCCAGTTAAAAGATGAAAAGAGGAGCAACAGTTCTGCAGAAATCAATTCTAACAAAAAAAGCCCAATAAAATGAAATACAGATAATCCTCATCTCAATGTACAGCTGTAAATAGCATGTTAGCCATTCACTTTCTTGAGTTTTCTCCTATCTTTAGCATTACAGAGCATAATAAACATATCAGCTAATCTAATGTGAAACACATGCATGGATGACTGCTTTGTCTGCTATAGTAACAGGCTGAGACAGGCCTCCAACAGCTCAGGATGTCATGTGATCTCTGTCATCAATGACCGTTCAACTATTGTTTAAGCCATGCCAAAAAAAAAATATAAATATATCAGTGGAGGTGTCACTGGAAAGTTGTCACTCACACAATGAATCTGATTCAGGACTGCACAAAAATATTCCACCAACATAGTGATGACATTATTAGACACACTTGATAAACATCCATTTAAATCACATCACTACTAGTATCTTCTTAGATTTAGAAATGATTCATGGGGTAGGTATTGGCAAGGCCTTCACGATACGACACGTATCGCGATACTTGAGTCCCGATGCAATATTCTTGCAATAGTGTGACACATTGCGATATTCCATATAGACCACTGACAAATTTAAACTACAACTTAAAATGTATGTTGTATATATGTACAATACATATATAATATATATACACACATATATATATATATACACACACATATATATATATATATATATATATATATACACACACACATATATATATCTATATATATATATATATATATATATATATATATATATATATATATATATATATACACACAGTATGAGGGCTGATGAAATTACTGCCAGATTTTTTTTTTTATTTTTTTTTATTTTATTTCAACATATGGAAGTCGTTCTATATTTACAATCAGTCCAAAACTTTTTTTGTGTGTGTGGGTCAACTGATATTAACAAATTAACCATTGATGTTATATCAGAAGGAAAAGTATTGCAATATATTACCATATCAATATTTTTTCCCACCTCTAGTAAATGACAGTGTAAAAACATATATTAATAACAGTATGCTGATTGGAAGAAAAAGGCAGAACTCAATTGTGAGGGTTCAGTGTAGAACCTGAGTGTTCATTCTCAAAGGAGGTATTTAATTACTTAAATATCTTGTAAGACAGTGGTGAATATTTGGCTGACCAACACCAGGGTTCTTGTACCATTTTAAAAGTCAAATTTAATACTTTTTAAGGCCCAAAAATGTCATAATAATTTCTTTGTTAGAAAATAGTCAATTTATTGTAGGGCCACACCAATATGGAGTTTTTGAGGCTGATGCTGATATTGATATTTAGCAGGAAGAAAAATTCAATAACCGATTGATCTCCAATAATATTTTTTTTATGATTTTTTTCAGCCCTTTAACACTTGTAACAACAATATAAATTGAAGGCATAATACAACTTTTTTCTACAACTTCAATTTCACAACTTTCAAGAACAAAGATGTGAACTTTGTGCACAAAATAACGTGCAAAATTGCAGTCAATCTCTCAACGCTGTGTTTTCCTATTGGCATTAAACAGCCCATCTGAAAATTTAATACCTACAGCAAATTTACGGTAAATTTAAAACAATTTAATGCCGTAATTACCCGGATTTTAATTTAAGACATTTTAAGACTTAGAAAACTGCAATCAACTCTGGCAGGGCAAAGAAGACACAAAGCTCTGATTACAGTTTAAAAGACAATACCAAAGTCTGTTATGTGGACAATGAGTCAATGAAGCTTCGTTACCTCCTGGGTGATCAGCATAGTCAGGTCTTTGGATGTCACTGGGCACAGACCTCATGGGAGTCTACAGCAGGAAGAAGGAGACAGAAACGTTACTGAATTCACATAAATATCCATGGATATGGAAATACTTGAACAATTATCATGTCCTGCCAGTCTTTGTACATTTCTCGTTCTCCATAGTGATGCTCTTCTTTTAATTATAACAGTGTATGAGTGTGTGATAAGGGATGGTTTCAGATATATGTTAAGGTATGTAGCAGTGACTGTTTATTATTAAGATGATGCCAGGTGTGATATAAAGCGTTCCATCACATTGATTAACTTTATGTATTTTATTTACCATGTTATGCATGATTTACATTTTGTTTCTGATTTTCCATTTTGATTTTCTATGTAAGATGCTACTGTACTATTTATTGGGGTTCATGTGGAGAGCCAGAACTTACCAGTGGGTAGTGAGGGCGTAGTTTTCCTGTGTAGCGGTAGCCCGGCCATGGATCTGTGTTTATGTCCGTCTCCACACAGTTCTTCGATTCATTCTTGTTCTTGTCCTCCTCTGAAAAAACACATGAGGAAATATCTGAAGCATCTGGCACTGCTGTGTTAGTTAGCAGGGAAGGGATACCACCTGTTCTCAACTCTCCCTACTAACTATCTGTCTACTGGCAATAACCAAAACAGCATGCAACTTATGATCAGTGATACATACTTGCTTTTTTGTGCAGCAACTTGTGAGTCGTCCAGCTCCCTTTGAAACATTCCTGGAAATGAGAACAGACAGAAACTGTAAGCAGGGATGTACAACGACTGATACAGAGCTCAGAAGTACATTTAACTCATGTCAAATGAACAGTGGCTAGAGGGAGTACAGAAAGCAGGGGTCAGGTTGCAGAGCCAAAAATGCAACCACAGCAGTGATCTCTAGGGTCAAATACCACAGCACCACAAGACCATCTAAACTGCCACCCAACCTCACTATTTATAAAGCTTTGACTCCAGGAGCCTGTCTGCAGAGAGCTCAATAGCACTGCATTATTGGCATAAACAGTTTCCAGTGCTGTGCCTGCAAGAATAAATTTACCCTGTTAGTATTTAAGTGACAGACAACTGTTGTGACAACGGGTCTAGCAGGACCTGTAATAAGAATAGCTTCTGTTCAGCCAAGTACGAGATTTTATTAACAACAAATCTGTGTTTGAAGTGACAGATTTATGAATGGGGATAGAGAAAGTAAGGCTGAGGGTGACAGCAAAAGCTCTGCCATGCCACATTAACTCTGTGGCATTTGCAACCAATTGCATTACTACAAAAACAGCTGGGCATTGTACTATGAGCATTACTTAACACAGTGTTTAGTAATTTATGGCTTTTCACTTTACAGGGACGTTTCAGGCACTCACTTTAGCTAACCAGTCAACCGTTAGCTAGCCGCGCGTTTTCCTTCGGCCTACATTTACGGATGTAGCATCAGTTGCAATCACTGTCTGCATTATTTATCCCATGACATTTGTAACCGTCATTTCACAGACACACGTTAACGTCAACCAAGTACGTTATTACCGGTTTACAAAGCTGCTACACGTCTACTTAGCTTGACAGCTAGCAGCCTCGTGATATGACAGAGGGCCCAGGTGTGTGGCTACAGTCGATGTTAAAACTGTACAAGTTTTAAAATGTTGCAGTACCTGTGAACAGAAATAGGAGCCTTGAATACCAAGCTTGATACATGTAGGACACTGGAGTTTGGCGTCCTGGTTGCAGCCCTCTGTCTCACACTCCCTTCTAACCTCGGTGCTCGCCATGCCTTCGTCTGCTGAAGGGGTGGAGCCGCAGGGAAGCAGCCGGCCAGTGACAGCGCACTGCGCATGTCCGCAGCGCTTTCGTCACGTTGCGCAGAACGGACCAATCAGTGGAAACTTTCCCAACAGAGATTTGTAAGATGGCGACCGCCGAACCGGTGAGTACTTTCTCGAAATAACATATGAAAACGTTTTTTTTTTAGGAAGTGGGAGTGGGCTTCTTGCCTTATTTACAGGGCGAGTTCACATTCAAAGTTTATGCATAACTTTGAGTATTATTCTTCAAAAGGAAATTAATAGTTGTCATAACCATACGTACTGTTTCGATTAGTTTCAAGTTTGTCTTCTGTGCCACGACCGAAACGTATAAGAGGAATGGCTGTGTGGGGATATCCCAACTTCAAGGCTGACGTTACAGCTAACCGACGTGCCGTTCACCTTTGCGAAGAGAACCATACCCAGTCCCATTACAAATGTAGTTATTTAGCTATTACCTAGGTTTACCACAGAAGTACACATCCGATTAAGAATTAGTAAGGACAGGACTTTTTATTATGAACTACCAGTGAATTCGGCATGTATTACATGGTTTCAAATAAAATCGGTGCTAAAATGTTTAAATATAAAAATTCGTTGACCTCTACGATGTAATGTTAGCTACTTAAGTGGATGAGGTTAACGTTAACGTAGCTGACGGCCGATGAGTGTAACAGCTAATGTTGCAGTGGCAGTTTTAAAAGTTGTTTTCACCCCAAATAGGCAATATTTTAAGTATAAATTAGTGGCCGAATTCAAGACTGGACCCATATTTTGTGTCACGTCAATAGGGGATGCCTTGTATCAAGAAACTAAGTCAACGTCATCGTTATTTTTTAACTGACAGATTGACGTCCATCAACAAATGAATCGAGGTTGCCTGACTTGCCTCCAGTCGTGGATAATGTTAGCAACAGAGGTGATGTCAGTTCACCAAACTCTGACTTCAAACTGTGAAATGTTTTCTAGCATATGTTCATATCGTGTTTCACTAATCACTGCTTACCTCACGGATTTTCACCTTCATGGTTTTAGGTGATTTATATCGTTTGAGATTAGTGACTGCTGGTTTATTAGCTGGACTCTTTCTAAAATCTGATTTGTGTTAAAGTGTACCACAAACTAGTAAACAAGGCCGAACGAGGGTTCATGTATGTACTCAACAACTGGAAATGATTTTTTTAAAAGATGTGCCATTATACCAGTGTTATAGTCAGATTTACGGTAGAGAGTATGGGCTTTTGCACTGGGAACAGAAACCCACTCCTTCCTTTACTTATTTGTGTCTCTACATTAGGAAACCAAACCTTGTCCATCCCAGGCGGATGAAGATGGAGCCGAGGAGACCGGACTGGAGATTGTGAACCCAGAGGCCTACATCAAACACCCCCTCCAGAACAGGTCTGTGATTTAACATGTATTAAAGATGCTCAGTTTAAGAAAGACAAGCATTAGAATGCACTTATTTTTTTCAAAATGAGGTAGCGTGTACAATGTCTCAGGAACAGGACAATTATATTCACCCTATGGTATTATTGCAAGCTAACAAGCAGAAACACACCCAATATTTATGCTGTAAACCCACTATATCAGAAACCATCTCCATGAAAATACTGTAAATGACTGTCTAGTGTTTCATGCCAGTTAAGAGGTGTTAAAATCACTCTCTTTGTTAGTTAATCAATGACTGAACTGACCGAAAATCAATTGACTACAACAGAGGTAACCAATTCATTTTTGATTTTTTTTGATTTTTGATCTTTGAATTTGATTAATTATTGAAAGACATTATTGACGAGTGAATTGGTTACAAAGAATCATAATTACACCAATAATAGTGCTGCAATAGTTGCTTTGGTTTGCTGGTTAAATTGAGATAGTTTTGACTGATACAAGTTTGCCGATTACATACAGTAGATGAAATAATCAGAATCCATCAGTATTCTACTGTACCTCCTAGGGGTGGGAAAAAGTATAGATATGGCAAGATATCACAGTACTTTTCTTCTGATATAATATTGATTTTTAATGTCTTAATATCAATTTTTCCCCAAAAAAAGTCATGTTTTGGGCTAAATCCAGAACAACTTTTGCACATTGAAAATTTTAAATAAAAAAGTAATAAAAAAAATCCATGTTAACACAGTAACTTCTACAGCCCTACATATACACATATATATATACACACATATATGTGTGTGTGTGTATATAAATGTGTATATATGTGTGTGTGCATATATATATGTGTATGCATATATATGTGCATATATATGCATGTGTGTATATATGTGTAAGTGTGTGTATGTCTGTACATATATAGAATATGTACTGCACATATGTAAATATATTTACATATATAAATATGCATACATATATATGTACATACTGTATATACAACTTGTATTTTAAGCTGCAGTTTAAGTTTCTAGTGATTGATGTAGAATATCACAATATTACAATATATCAATAATGTGTCATATTGCGACTACAGTATCGCAACACATCTCTAAATATAGTATTTAATGAATGCTCCTCCACACTACTGAGTAGACATGTCATAGAGAAGTGAAAGCGAGACATTCACTGCACACAATGAGCACTGTTCATCAGGAAGAAGCTGATCTAGTCACAAAATGTTCTGTACCCCACGCATAAATACTTTTTTCTTAGGCAGAATTTTCAATGTCACTTGATGTAAACTCATGTGAAAATACATATGATTGCTTATTCTAGTAACATAATACGATTATTATACATAATTTAATAATTTCTATAATTGTGTCTGCAGTTTGTGGCTCTGTTTGTCCACAGCTCTTCCTGTGTGATCTCATGTTATTCATGTATTAAACTTTCTGTCACACTCCAGACAAAAGCAGTCTGCTTTATGGGAGACTTTATTTCTGAGTAGTAAGACTTTGATTGTCTGGGATGATCTGGTGCCCTGTTCAGTGCTTTCCTCTCAATCTGCACTCAGATAGATTCCAAATGCCTTTCTGTGCTGAATACAAATAAGCAACGATTGAATATTTTGGTTATATTTAAATTCCACAGGGATATTTGTTTAAGAAGGGTCACATAGATGAGCCAAACTCAACAGAAAGCCAGTCAGCTGAAGCAAAAGTTGGGCTGTAAACACTTGACTGGTGTTTTGCATCATGGGTTGCATTAGAAATGCATTAGAAAGCAGATTCTGCAGAGATCCATCTAAGGTACTACAGTGTAGTGTACTGCCATGAACGTATTTTAACATTAGGGGTGTGACGAGTTCTTGTGCCAGGAGATCTTGTGTGATTAAATCATGATGATATTTCTCGTTAAAGTGAAAAGATGTCTCGTGAGCACAGGGTAGAAAGAAACCTATCAGACTTTGAGCTATCCAAGCTTCTGTTAGTGACCTGAGGGTAGCAGTAATGAGCCTTTGCTACATCTAATCTGCCAGAAACTGACAAAAAGAAGGAGAAGGAAAGTAGAAAGTTAGAAAGATACTGGCAGATTCAAACTTCCTGGATCAGTACATCAAACACAGTATGATCTAAAGATGCAATTGATGCATTTCTGATGAAATGTTGGTGAGACACCTGATGAACTACAACTGTATTTTTACCGAAACGATGCCTCCCTGGTGCTCCACAGAAAACACTGCTCCTAATGAGCATCAGCCATTGAAGGGACGGCCCAGGGACCGTCTACAAAGTGCAACACCAGAACCAAAAACGAAAAGCATTCCCATTATATATGCTGTAGCATCACTAGATTCAGCTCAGACACATCTCACCTCATGCTTCTGATAGTACAACACTGACTTTGACAAAAAGTGATTTCATGTATTTTTTTATGATTTATTTAAGCGGTAGACACAAATAAACAATGTTTAATAAAAGAGAGCGTTATATGAATGTGTCCAGTCATATATTTCTGACATTTTATTTTTCTTAAAGTAATCTGAAAATATCATCTCATCTCGTTCTCATGAACCCAATATCGTGTATCGTCTCATCTCATGAGCTGAGCGTATCGTCACACCCCTAATTTACTACATAAATTAACAAGAAAAACACTAATGCCTACTGAACACTGTAGGTCATATTGTCCTATTTGCTCATCAGGTGGTACCACTCGAGGGAAGGGTTATTCCATTTTCTGGTATTTATCTGGGCTGTGCTCTCATTTAAAAACACCACCAAACCCACTGACAGACAAGCTGCTTTAATGGCTTTATAATAGTGTCAACAGCCTCTGTTTTCTGTATCATTCCTCACCCCAAAGAGCTTAAGGCAGTTGGTAAGCCATGAGAGGATTCAATGTCAAATAAGTTTGACTCAGTATTCACAATTAATTGGACCAAGACAGCGACGGCAAGATTTACTCAGCAGTTTGTCTCGGCAGCATCCAGGTGCATCCGTACGTCGCTCATTTGCTCTGAAGCTCAATGGCTCTTGGTTACTTTTGTTTATGCCGTGTTTAATTAGGGGCTTGTAACATTTATGCAAAGCCCTTTTCTTTTTTTCACCCAACAGATGGTCCCTGTGGTTCTTCAAGAACGACAAGAGCAAAACATGGCAGGCCAACCTGCGACTCATCTCCAAATTTGACACAGTCGAAGATTTCTGGGCGTAAGAAGCAACAAATCTCTGAAGTCTTTTTGTTTTACTGCACCGCTGAGGAGCGACTGAAGCAGTAAAATGTCACAAATGAATCCTGTGTTTGTAATTTTCTGTTAGAGCAGCAGGTTTTGTTAATGTCTCATTTCATTTCAGTCTCTACAACCATATCCAGTTGTCAAGCAACCTCATGTCAGGCTGTGATTACTCGCTTTTCAAGGTGAGCTTTATTTATTTGCCATTACTGTGAATTCAGTAATACAAAGAGTAAATAGTCAATACTATTGTAGTTATTTTTTTTTTAAATATCTGGCATCCTCTCTGGCACTGAGATCAGCCCACAGTTGCATATTCAACAATATGTACAAGGACAAGAGTGTTTTGTGTTTCTGATGCCGACATGACAGTAAAATAACCATTTAAACATGTTCATGTAACATATAACAACATATTCCTTTCAAAGTAGAAGACTCTGACATCCTGATGCATCACATTTGGCAAAGGAAACACCTGGATATCATTCTTAATGGAAGTGCAAGGAGAAAAAGGCATGCTTATTTGAAAAACATTTAGTTTCAAACCAATGTCCTTGTGAGAATATTTCAATTAAAAATGTTATTAAAGCGTTTCATCACCATTTGACCAACTCATTTAACCACATTTGGTGATACATGTTCATAAGTTTAGGGAGTGAAATGGCAGGAGGCACCTTGCTGCTGCTGATTTTACCTTAAGATGATTAAGTTGCTTGGAGAATGAGAAAATTTCCCAAGGAATGTGGAAAGTTTGCACAATTTCTATGTAGAAATCTGCCCTTTTAGTGTGCGATGCATATTCCCATCGCTTTACTGCATTTTCTGAATGACTGCATTCCTTTTGGTGACATCAGTGGAGTGGATATTTTATGTTGTTTATTATGATATTTCAGTAGGGCATGCCATATTTGGGTTTACTTAGGTCAGCATCTCTCCCTATCAGTTAGCTAGCTCACCATACCACACTCTATGTGTTGGACAAATTAATGGATTTAGTTGTCAAATTAATGGATTATATCTATTCAGGGTAGGAAAAATATTTATATGGCAATATATCGCAAATTTTTTCTTCTGATATAATATAAATTTTTAATTTCCTAATATTATTATAATACCCACCCCTAATGTCTATCTACATATGACATGGTAAATGCAGCCTCAGCAAATGACCCTATATTTTTCACCCCAGTGACGATGATAATCAGAAAAAGCAGTTCTCAGGTATGACTGATAATCAGTATGATTTAATTGGTTATATGACAGTTGGTAGCAGGATCTAGTCTGAGACTAATCAGTGAGCTTGTCTTCACATTTATACTTTTTTGCAAAACATTTCTATGGAAGTCATAATGTTGAGGTGTACAGAAATGAAACAGGTGAAAAAATATTTAACCATCACTCGACACATGTTGAGTTCTTGCTTTTCCAGTTTTAATCAGTTTGAAATCATTATAAAAGTTGATTAAAAAGATGGATTTCTTGGGTTCATTGTTGAACTCATGCTGAAACGTCACTTTAAACTGGTGTTTTGAAGTTTTGGGGCAGTGGTTTGGGATGTGCATTGACAGTTTGAACCTTTGCTGCAGGACGGCATTGAACCCATGTGGGAGGATGAGAGGAACAAGAGTGGGGGACGCTGGCTGATCACACTCAACAAGCAGCAGAGGAGACTAGACCTGGACCGCTTCTGGCTGGAAACTGTAGGTTTGACTGCAGCTGCTGTATTCTGCTCAGTGCTTTTACTGATTCTGCTGAAATGGCTCATTATGGCTCAGTGTTATCATCCTTTTGCGTAGCAGATGTGTAGAAAAAATATATACCATTGCCTTGGCTGTATGCTGAGCTGGGGTCACAACACAGTCAAATGAGGTCAACTGTGAATTGGCTTGCCTGCTGCTCAGTCTGCAGTCCACACAGTGTTGTGGCGAGCTCTCTAAAGGTCACTGACAGTGATACAGAAATCTAACAAGCTATACTTACCAGTTAGCACATAGCACTATACTGTCAAAAGCTCTGGGCTTTCTGGGCCACTTTCATTTGTAGGGACATTCTCACTAATTGTTTTACCGTATGTTCAACTGGAAGCAAACGTTTTTAATGAGCGTGGACGGTTTGTTAAGTTGTAATACTGAGTTTCCGTGGAGGGACCCAGGACCTTCATGGATATCTGTCTGAACTTCACTCAAAATGGTGCAGGATTAATGTTGAAAAACTCATCTGAAGGTCTCCTCATGCCTCATGTCCACTACATGGTTTGGCTAGACTCAGGTCACTCTGGGTACCTCACTGGCTGCTCGAAGCAGCTCTCCAAGCTGATCTGTGACTGAAGTCGTGACACAGGAGAATAAAGACTTTACTCTCGTAAATAATGACTTTTTCCTGGTAACTAGTGACTTTAAATTCTGTGATTTTTTTTTTTTTCTCAGTGTGGCCCTAATACCCTGTCGTAGTATAACCGCTTCTTAACCATTTATCACCAGCTGTAAATCACTACCACTCCAAAACTAATAAAATTATCATACCAAAAAACTGGGCTCCGACCGCCCAGTCGCTTATGTCTGTGGAGGGTCTGCTGGGCCAGTCATTAGGGAGACCATTACTGTCGGACCCTCGCTCATTTGGTTTAAATCCGAAATGTTCCCACTCTGAGGCTGTGGCTTTTGAAATTATCTCTTTTATTATTCCTACTTATTTCTCCTTGTTACTTGGCTCTCTACTCCTCACCTCCTCCTCCTCCCACTGAGACAAAAAGACTTTATGACTGACAGGAGGGCTCACTCTGTTCATTTTCTATGGAACAACGCTCCCAGGCCTTGAGGAAGATGCACAGAGTGAACCCTCTTGACCAAGTTCATTTTCATTTATTGTGCGATTAATTGATTTACTGATTATCGTGACAGGCCTAATGCCGTCCCATGGAGTCTGGATTACTGGTCCATAATATATTGAAAGAGAAATTTAACTCATTGAGTGCCAGTCGTTTTATAAAAGTAAAAGTGCCCTGTGCCAGCGGTTTTGCCCATTTTAAGTCGCATTTCAAGACCCACAGAATATTTTGTACTGTGACTCTGAAAACACTGAATATCTCAAATGAAAGAAGATACTCTCTATTTCATCATAAAAATGTTTGTTTTTATCTTGTTCCATTCTTGTTTTATCAGAGGTAGAGTAGAGCACACTTTCACCAAAAACGCCACATATTTTCCAGAATCCCTCCATTTTCCTCTCTAATCCCGATCGTCTCCACTTCCTGCTTTGATCTCTGTGGTGTATACCATCTCTTTATGCTCAGACTACATCTCCCAGAAGCCCCAATATTACTCACAGGCTGCTGGAGACCACGATTGGCGCCCCGCTGCTGATAAAATCACTTTGACATATTACGTCGATGGCACTCAATGCGTTAAGTGACCAAAACCAAAAGATATTAAGATATTGTTTCATGTTACTGCAAAATTGCACTGAAGGATATGTTACTACCTCTGTGCTGAGTTAAAACATGAACTGGAGAAATGAAAACATTCTTGTAAAACTAGCGACCTCCAGTAATGAATGTGACACAGTTAACGATATTCAGGACCTTAACTCCTTTATGAGAAATGTGCAGGATTTGCAGTCAAAGTCAAGGTTTATTAAAGTATCAAAGTATATCTTTTATTCCTGTCCATCTCCTCACCAGCTCCTGTGTTTAGTCGGAGAGGCTTTTGACGACTACAGCGATGAGGTCTGCGGAGCCGTGGTCAACATCCGAACAAAAGGAGATAAAATAGCCGTCTGGACGTCAGACTATAAGAACCAGGATGCTGTAACACACATAGGGTGAGGCGCCAAAGTATTCAGTGCTTCTAAATCCAGATGATGTCTTTCTCTGTGTCCTCATGTGTCCTTTCACCATCAACAGGAGAGTTTACAAGGAGCGCCTGGGGCTTCCCATGAAGATGACTATCGGCTACCAGTCTCACACAGACACGGCTACCAAAAGCGGTTCAACCACCAAGAACAAGTTTGTCGTCTGAGAATCGCCAAACGTGCCTCTTTCGTTTCCTTGTCTTATTTGTTGTTGGTTCACATGTTTACTTTGCTGCAAAGACTGCGGAACACTATCTGGAAGAAACCCACCAAGACTACATGCCAAACGTTTCCATAACCCGCCCTGGACTTGAACCACATGGAGAACAGAAGAACATCAATCTTCCAAAACACTAACAATGAGATGTGATAATAATAGTGGATGAGATCGAGGCCCAATCCTTCCCTTAGCCCCGTCACTTAGCCTGACGCCTCCGTTTTGCACGCACCTTTGCTTCCTGACAAGCATGGCACAAACAGGCGAATGTCTCTAGCTGGCTAGCAAACACTACAGTGTTATTTTATGGATGATTTACGCTGCATGACAGTCCCACATTTAATATTTTAACACATTTTTAGCCAAAACAATGACTTGTTTGATCATGTGATGAATTGATTGATTGTAAAAATTTGAGAGCGTCCTCGCTCGTCCACGTCCGTCAGATAAAAGTCACGGCTGAAGACGGCGTCTTTAATGTTAGATTATGGCAACAAACACGGCGACATAAACGCCACACAATGATGTATCAGAGTCTCTAAGGGTTGTTCCATTTCAACTCTCTACTCTTTATAACTCTGCTCTGAGTCGAAAACAAGGGGTAGAGGTAAAAATCCAAAATGGGACTGGGCCTTAGAGTACGACAGAGTATTAGGGCCACATTTAGACAAAAAACATCACAGACTTTGAGAGTAAAGTCATTATTTACAAGAAACAAATTGTAAATTTACAAGATTAAAGTCATTATGGGACTAAAGTTGTAAATTTATGGGAATAAGGTCATAATATTCTAACATGTCGCTGTACTTGAAGAGGAGGAGTTGGAAAATAATTTGTTAAGTCCGAAAGATATGGGCAGATTCCAACTTCCTGGATCAATAAATCAAATCCAGTTTGATCATTTCATCTCATGTTGCTGATATTACAACACTACACCGACTTTATTCTCATAATGACTTTATTCTCATAAATAGTGACTTTACGCTCGTGGTCTGTGAATATTTTTTTCTCAATGTGGCCCTAGTACGTTGTATCAGAGCGCTGCATACTCTGCTAAAGAAACGTGTTGATTTTTGTTCTCTTTTCTGAAATGAAATGCAAAAAAAAAAATGTGTATCTCTCTCCCATTTACTACAGCATCACTCGATTTGCTGTAATCCTTAATGACATGAAACCCTTTTAATTTATTATTAATTTGCCTGCATATGATTAGATTTTTAGACCTGTTTTATGCTTTTCTTTGCCTGAACTTGAACTGTTGCATGTAATCGACCTTTTAAAAGTATTTCATGACTCATATTCATTTGAGTGTTTAATATAATTAAAACATTGGTTTTGCAATTATTAGTTGTTAAATTGTGTAATGCTTTTTGCAACCTGTAATTACATTCCTTGTTATGAACTGTTGGTTTTTTTGACTTGCAGTGGTGCTGTATTGTTAAAGCAGACCCCCCCCCCTGAATAAAATAAGGACACTAAAGCAGAAATCCCTTCCTCGACTCCCAAGAATCTCAAGATTGACCAGATTCAAACCTGCCCGCCTCCTCCCCATCATCCTAAGATCCCTTAAAATGTCAGTATAAAAAGAACTTGGGAAGAAAAGGTTACTTTGGGCGATATGGTTTCCCATCTCAGTTCATTGCCACCTTTAAAAATGTCACTTCAACATGACAAATGTCATCACGTTCTCAAGGATCGGCATTCTTTAAGCCAGCAGGCAAAGCAACTCTGACTAGATCCTTCTTGATCTGATGAAGCGCTAAAGGACTGCCAAAGCTTCATTAGGTCCTCGCTGAAGTTACGGCATGCTTGTGGTAGTAACCTTTAAAGGCCAGCTGATCTATCATGAAGGATCCTTTGCAAGCAAATGATAAACACAGTAGTGAGTAAAATGTATGCTAATAGCCAGTGCCATCATTAGGCTTATTTTAGGAGGCTGAAGCCATCCTAAAATACTCTTAAGCCCCTCTAAATAATTTGGTTTTGGTTTATTTCATTATTCTTTTTTTCAATATAATTCAATTTAAAGTGGCCAGAGTATGAGTTTAAATACTTATATAACATTGCATTACTCATAAATCACATATGTGTGTGTGTTTCAAATAAGCCTCACCTGGGGGCTAAGCGCGCCCCCTCGTCTTTAAAACCTAGTGACGTCCCTGCTTACAGCACCCAAAAGCAATAACAGCCTGCACATACCAGTCCACAGAGTCCAGATATTAATATTGCAAATAGTTAATACCTTGATAACCAAAAAAACATGGTGACCATCCACTGTGCAATATAGAGCCTTTATTAGGGCATCAATAAGCGTCCTTAATATTTCAGTTTTAATTCAATAAATGCAATTTTAAGATACTCTGATGCCTGATCTGGTTTCTCAGTGATCAAGTGTAAATATTAAAAACTATAAAACATCTAATAACTCATCTCCTTCACCGTGCATCTCATCCTTTGTGATCAATATTTATATATAGATTCATCTGTTTACTGAGCACTATAAAAAGTCCACATACAGCTTCCAGTTAATTAGGTGCACTGAGTCTAACGCAACATCCCTTTAATGACTCAATAAAGCCTACTTTCATAAAGGTTATTATGCTCATATTTTGTTGAAACTGTAGTTTAGGCTTGGCTATACTGAGAGGTGCTGGACAAAATATTCACCACCTATATAAACAATTTAATGAAGCAGTAATTTATATCACCGACAGAAAAAATAAATGTATAACACACTGTATTAATGGTAAAGTTACAGCATGTGGCAAATAAAGAAATCCATCTCGCAGCGGTCATAAAAATAAAAGCAGTTTTGTCCACCAATGCTTATAAATATTTTTTATCTTTTTATTGTGAATAGCAATAAAATCAAATGCCCCACGCTGTGCAGACAGGTAAACACAAGGCCACTGACAAGGCCACTTTATTAAACGGGGTTACAGAATAACCTTGGCAGCAATGAATGCAATCAATGTGCTGAATTGAATTGAGCACAGTTTCTCAGTCTCCGGTCGGCCCCAGTTGCCTCGAGCAGGACCTCCTTGTTTTCCAATCAGAGGCACTTACCGAAATCCCAAACCCTCCGACGTGAGATAACCGCTCAAATCAGTCTGACAGGAGGACATAATGCAGCAGGGGAAAATATGAAATAAAGCCCAAAATCAGACTCGACTTCCAAAAGAAAAGTATTGCTAAAGCAATCTGATTTAGAGGTATGAGCACAAAAAGCGTCTGCAAAAATATTATAGTGTGGAATATTTATCCAGCTGACTCATTTTAGGGCTGCACTGGGACTCCACTGTGGCTCCAGGCACGTTTTAATAGGTAATCATTTCACTGCTGTCCATCACTTTACACTGGAGGGAGCTGCAACCCCATTTAACTTTAAACTGGTGTTTGTGGGGCCAGTTGCAGTATGGGATGGATTAATTTACAGCCTGAAGTCTGCATCCTGCAGGCTTCCACCCTAAAGGCAGTGATATAGGGGCTGTGCTGTCTGTCTGTCTGGGGCTAGGAAAAGAAATTAACAATGAAAAAAATATCGATATGGCAATATCGCAATATTTTTTTCTTCTGATATAATATCAATTTTTAATTTCTTAATATTGATTTTTTTCCCCTCCAAAAAAGACATGTTTTGGGCTGGCTGCCGCACACTGAAATAAGTTAAATAAAAAAATAAAAAAGTAAATAATCTGCGTTAATGCTGTAAGTTCGACAGCCCTAATATATATATGTATGTGTGTGTATATGTATATAGAAAGGTACAACTTGTATTTTAAGCTGCATTTTTAATTTCTCTATGTTGATCTATGTTGATATTGCAATATATCGCAATATCACAATAATGTATCGTATCGCTACTCAAGTATCGCGATACATATCGTATCGTGAAGTCCTTACCAATACCCATCCTTAACGCAGACTAAAAACTGCATGACTGGCAGTGGAGGGTGAATAGTCTATAAACCGCGTATGTGCATACTACATATGGTGAATATTGCCAGCAGCTATAGTCAGTAAATTACATCCAGTAATACCCTTACAACTAAAGGATCTAAGCCGCAGCTATTTGTCAAGCTCAATGCTTCATCAGCTTACCGCTCTATGTGGCTGATCAACATCCCCAGGGTCCATTTGGGTGCTCGATTCTCCCCCTGTAGTCTAGGGATCAATGGTGGGATTTGTTAACCCAGATTAAATGAATGAAGAGGGTAATCAGAGAGGCAGTACGTGTGATGGAGAATGGATTAGATTACATTTAGTAGCAGTGATTGCATCCCTATGA
Organism: Synanceia verrucosa; assembly: GCA_029721515.1. Taxonomy (NCBI): domain Eukaryota; kingdom Metazoa; phylum Chordata; class Actinopteri; order Perciformes; family Synanceiidae; genus Synanceia; species Synanceia verrucosa. Next base: position 4,127,530 of record CM056560.1, on the reverse strand, counting down.
AGCTCAATCACTGTGCAGTGTAAAGCACTGATTGCACACCTGGTGTGGTTTTGACTTTTAATCCAGACTCCCTGTACATCTGTCTGAGCCTATGCTGTATACAAAGCCCAACTCCTGACACAAACACCATATTATCCCTTTTCAGTAGCACCTTTGACGCACATTTTGCAGCGCCTAGTTATTTCTCTTGACTTTTTCAATTTGTTGGGCCTTGTAATAAATTGACTATTTTCTACCAAAGAAATTATGACATTTTTGAGTCTTAAATTTTATTTGTTGAGGTCTTAAAATGATTAAATTTGACTTTTAAAATGGTGCAAGAACCCTGGATCCTGGATGCTGAAGGGGCACTCTGGTCTCTTGGGCAGCCTTTACATCCTGTTTTGATGCACATGGATGAAATTCTAGAAGCCTTTTCTAAATTTCAATTGCTTGCCAAAGAATTGTTTGACATTTTGGGGGAATGTGCTTATTTGCTTTCCTGCCAAGAGTTAGATGAAAAGATCAATAACACCCTGTCTATTATATTTGAGGCTAAAGCCAGGAGACGTTAACTTATTAGCACAAAGATAAGTCAGGGACTGACTGTGTGACCAAAAAAATATCCCTACCAGCAACTGAAGCTCTCCAGATATCTGTGATGTTGTATCTCATTTGTGTACAATTTCTGTGGAAATATAACATTTATAACTTTGCTTCCTTTAGTGCAGGGGTGTCAAATTTATTTTAATTAAATGGCCAAATTCAGCCCAAAGTGGGCCGGATCAGTTCAACCACTGCATAATAATCTGTCAATAATAAGACCTCTAAATACTATTCTGAAAACACAATTAATGAACAAGCAATCCATGTAAAATTTCCAGAACAAATGATGAGTTAATCTTCTGACTGTTGATTTGCTCTTTCCTCCAAATCTGCCAACCAATCGTTCGTCATGTTTGTCCTATATGTTCTTGTATATTTTCTAGTGGCTCTGAATATTATTATTCCAATGAGTTGATGAGAGGATTCACTCTTATTCACTAAAGAAATTGGTCAATATTTCTTGGAAACCATTCACTTGACAGTGCTGTGTCTCACCCTGGTTGTAATTTTACATAAAAACAGGAAGTAAAGACATATAGTTGTCCAGTGGGCCGAATTGGACCCGGTGGGCCGGTTCTGTTCCTGGGGCCACATGTTTGACACCCGTGCTTCAGCATATAATCACCTGAAACTTAGCCGTGTTTTTTTTTTATCTCAGACTGAGCCTCTTATATTTACACACAGACTGTGCTGCACTGATATTATATCCACAGTAGACTAGACTAATAGACAAACTGAACACCATTTATCAGCCGCTGTATTTTTCCTCCACGTCTGGCACTCGGGAGAAGTTTCAGTTGGTTAAAAATCACAGTTTAAGTGACCACACTTCCAGCCTCTGTGCCAGCCAGCTCCATATAAAACAGACAGATATGAGAATGTCGTCTTCTCGTCTAATTCTCGGCAAGAAAGCGAATAACTGTGTTTCTCAAAATGTCAAACTATTCCTTTGAGCCGTCTGTAATATAACTGCTTTAGCATGTGGTCTTCTTGTTACTTTCACAATCTGACTTTTGCTCATTTAATCATTGCCACAAACCCTTTTGCCCTTTTTTTCTTTCCATTACTAATTAAAAAAATTGACATTTAGCGTGCATTGTATTAATTAACACAGTGATTTGTTTCTTTAATACAGTGGCTCTTAATCCTTTCCTCAGGCCCCACGGTGCTGCAGGTTGTCTGTCTTATCAGGTGCTTAATTGCAGTTAATCACATTCACCTGGCATCACAGGTGTCAATTAGTCCCTCATTTGGGCCGCAGTATAAAAAGCAGCAGGGCTGACATAAAGTGTGTGAGGAAAAAGCCCTTAAAAGGTTGTTTCTGCGCAAACAAGTGGGCTACTCGATGAGTCTGAGTGCTTTCTAAGCAGCTTGAATAAATTCAATCAATAGGATTTCTCATTCATGTGAGCCGTGCATTCATGTTGCCTTCAAAGGACGGTGAAGTCACAACCGGCAGGGTTCACATAAACCGGGTATTAATTAGCTTAGCCTTTTGTGACGTTTCACAGCGTTTGGACTATGTATTAAATTGGCTGGTAATAATCCCTGCCTCATCCATCCATGACAAACGAGCTCCAGAGAGTCAGTCGTCATATTTAATTTGTTGTCTTGATTCATTGAGGTGAATATTTTCTGTCAATTTTATTTCATATTATTTCGTTATGTCCCACCCACATCCACTGCTGGCAAAAATCAATACGTCACCTCAGCCGAGGAAGATGTGATTCGATTCAGATTGTTGGCAGGATTTTGGAAAAACTAGAGGCCTGATCTTCATGAAACCAGGTGGAAGGATATCCATATATATACTATATATATATATCAAGGTTTTGGTTCTTCTTTGAACCTTTTTATCCACTATCTGCATCACCCTTGTAAAAATATGATAAATATAGGGCTGTCAAAATTAGCGCATTAATGTGGATTAATCGCGTTAATTTCATCAGCTTATAAATTACATAGTATTATCTAAATCTACTAAAAATCTGGAAATCTATCATAAGATTTTGTTGTTTTCAACATAGTGCTATTTTTTCACAAACATCCATTCATAATATATCTTTTTATTATATGTTTTTTAACAATAATGTGATAAAAATTTATACACATATTTTTATTATTCTACTATTCTACTTTTAATCAAAACAGATAGGACTTAACATAGAAGAAAAAAATGCTTATTCGATTGACAGATTTTTTTGTACAAACTAATAGTTTTCTTAGAAACAGCCAGCATGCACCATACCAGTCTGTGCTTTTCCTGCTAGGATGAGCCAAAATGTCCCTTGAGGAGTGTATTGGGACACTTAAAGAACAGGAAAAAGTGCTCTCAGATGCCAACATTTCTAGAAAATAAGCAAAAAGTTGTAGCAGAAAATTCTGTAGTACTTAAATAAGAATAATAATAATGAAAAAGGTGGAATGATTATGTTGTCCCTCAGGCCACTGCTCAGGGTTCCTGCAGTTTCTTAAAAAGTCTTAAAATGTCTTAAATTAAAATATGGGTAATTAAGGTCTTAAATTGTCTTAAATTTACCATAAATTTGCTGTAGGTATTAAATTTTCAGATGGTGCCTTAAATGCCAATAGGAAAACTGCAATTTTGCACATTATTTTTAGTGTTACACCTTCAATTTATATCATTGTTGTAAGTGTTAACGGGCTTAACATTAAATTACATTTGGTCAGGTCTTAAAAAGGTAATTATTATTTATTGAAACTCATTCTGGCCACTTTATATATATATATTGAATTTGTCTACATATTTTGTAAAATAAATAAATAAACTAACAACAAATTATTTAGGGGGCTTAAGAATATTTTATGGGGGCTTCAGCCCCCATAAAATAGACCTAGTTACGCCCCTGGCTTTTATACATATGTGACTTCAATAGAGTCAGAGGATATGGAGCTTCTTTCTGTTTTATTGAAATAAATCCTTGTGTTTTCCAGTGAGTTCACAGCTGGATGTGTTTGGTTTCACTTTCTGTTTCTGCCTCCAGTACTTCGCAGAGAGTCGCTGGCTTTGTGCTCTTGGCTTCACCAGCTGATGCAGCCTCCAACTTTTCGACGCCCACCTCGGAGCCACTTGTCACTTTCTCATGGTTGTTATCCCTCGGTGATTCTCCAAACGTGCATTTGTGCAAGACTGTATAAAAGATTGGGTTGTGTGAAATTAATGTGCACAGTAAATTGGCTTTGCTTTCCCTTTAATTGCTCCGCTGAGGCGTATACAGTACACGAGCTGACATGACACCATATTTTGAGCCTAACCAGGGATAATGAACATTTAAAGTATTTACAAAAACAGTGTCGCTATAGGGAGGCAAACAAGGGTTATTTTATCTTTTATGTTCATTCAATTGTCTTGTTGTTCTGTAGACGCATCTTCTCTGAATAGACAAAGCATTACATTTGCTAGTTATCTCAAAATTATCACAATATGCTGAATATTTTATTAACATTAGGCTTGGTCTGTCTGCTGTGCCGTTCTAATAATGACCTGTTTATGGCTCTGTGGTCTGATTCCTCATCATCTGATCACTGCCTCCGTGTTCTCATTTACCAGGTGCTAAAATGATTTCATTACGCGTCCTGAACACCCTGCTGCTTGTTATTACAGGCGGTCACCGGGTTCTTCGGCTATCTCCTGACCAATTTACCTCCGACAACACAGTAAAAAGGAATAGATGTCACAGTGTTCCTTCCTGGTACACTTGACCAATGATAAAGTCGCTAATACTCCTGAATTACATCTCTTATATGCTAACCAGACATTTCATCCTCTACTTTCCAACAGCCCTCATCCCCTAAGGTGTTGGTGAAAAAATGCTTGGTTAGCTAAACAGAAATAGCTTTAGTTTTAGGGGGTCATTGCAAATTCTTCCATTAATAAAACATACAGTACACAGTTTAATTTTTGTTCTCTTGTGTTTTTTGGAGGTAGAGACGTAAAATGAATGTCTGCACATACACAACTACTTCTTTGCAGTGGTATAATGCATTCTTTAGCTACTTATCCTAACCTTAATCAACACAGCCCCAACCCAGGCTAAAAATGTAAATCTTATCGAATCAGGACCTCCACTGGTTGCCTGGCAACCGTGAAGACTTAAGATAGTGGCAGCATGTAAGACCACAACTTGTCATTTTTGCACAAACATGGTAAAGCAGGTGTTAATTAGTGAGCTTTAGCAGTGCTAGAATAGCACCTTTTCTCTTTATGCTAAGCTAATCACCTGCTGGCTCTAGCATGACACTTATTGTATGTCAAAGTCGTATCAATGTTCTCATTTTGCAAGAAAGCAAACTGTAGTTTCCCCAAATACCCAAAAGACCCTGACCATGAAAACTATTTATTATGTATCTAAACTATTCAGCAATTATGAAATGTCAAATAACATTTGACTTTTCGCCAACAAGCGAGGCAGAGCAAACCAAACGTCTCTGTGCCGTGTATTTTCCATGGAGCATGACCTTTAAGCAGATTTCTGAACAACCTGACTCAACCCCTGCACCGCTGCACATCAGCTGGAGGTGCTGCTGTTTGTTTAAAGGCGAGCTGTCACACAAACTAACAGCGAGGACTTACACAACCCCGCTGTGCTTCACAGCATCAGCAGGAGGCCGGTCAGGCCTGTAGGGATGTGATGCTGCGGACTCATGGAAGATGCATGTAACTTTTCCACCTTTTGCCTCAATGCATAGTGTTTGTGATGCATATTGACAGCTTCTGTGTACAAGAGAAGGAGTGAAAGAGCCAGCCAAGGTCTGTCCTTGACACTGGTTTCCTCAAATGTAGAGTATTTCCATCTACTGATCGCCATGACGACACCAACAATGTCCGGCCAGCATCCCAGGGTTCATCTTTGGAATGATGAAGTCAAGTTGTTTTCATCACAGCTGTGGACGGTGTGCCTTCTGTCTCTGCCTTTCTGCACACCCTCTGCATGAGTCCAAGGTGACATTTTTAATGTAAGACAGATGCTTGTGATCCTGAGGCTCCACCGCCGCCAGGCTCTGAAACAGCAGAAGCGACAGTGGCGTATCTAGACTTTTTCACGGGGATGGCCCAAGTGGGACACTAAGTCACGCAAGGGTGGCCAGCAGGATTAGGGGATATGCATGCGCCTCCATCAACATAGCATAATTTTTTTCTTTTATGATTAATTTGACTGCTATAATTACAATCTTAAATGTTAGTATGACTTGAAATATAAAGAAACTTCACAAGTGGATGGGGCAATTCAAGTTTAATAAATATAACAATAATAATAAGCCTTATTCTTTTATTTTTTATGAAAGTTGCAAAAATAAAGAGAGTGCAAAAAATTTAATCATAATAAAGGTTGACTTTACAAATCTTGAAATGTGATTAACTGAGCCCTTCAGGTCAGAGGTCGAATTGCAAGCCAAGTCCATCCATTTTCTACCGCTTATCCTCATAGGGTTGCAGAGGGGCTGGAGCCTATCCCAGCTGTCTTAGGGCAGAAGGCAGGGTACTCCTCATCGCCGCCTCATCGCCAATTAACCTAATCCCCATGCATGTTTTTGGATGGTGGGAAGACACGGGGAGAACATGCAAACTCCACACAGAAAGGCCCTGGGGCGGGAATCAAACCCCGTACCCTCTTGCTGCAAGGTGACAGTGCTAACCACTGTGCCACCCAGCTCGTGCCCGAACCAGCTCACATCTGACAATCAGATAGTCCATCATGCAGGGTGGCACCTGGGGCGGCCAATCAGATTTCAGGGGTGCCACCACCTTAGACACACCCCTGGGAGGCAAGTCAAAAGAAGTGACCAATCTGCAGCTGTCACTTTGCCCCTTAAAATAACTCTGTCAGCTTAAAGAAGGCCAAATACTTTAAATATGCCCATGCATCTTAGTATTTTTTTATTTTATTTTCACTTTCTCTCTTTTTTTGTCTTCACGTTTGTTTAATTTCCTGAGTCCATCTCCTGAATAACGAGTCTGATGGAAAGAGTGGGTGAAGCAAACAGATATTAATCATCACAGGTATTAATATGAGGACAAATTAGATGATTGCAAAAGTGACTTTTACTTCATAAGGCATAATTACTGTCGTCCAGATCTGGCAGTGCTCCTCATTTATGAAAGGGCTGTCAGTCTCAAATTAAGTTTACTGTCTCCTCATCTGACCTTTTCCATTAGATTAGAAACAAGAAAATTGAAATGTCATCTACCCTATGTTTTAATCACCCGGGATATTAATACAGTGAAATAATATTTCCTTGTTTATCAATATGAAATGTCAGAATGCAAGTTGCCTATATTTATAGCCCTGCCTCCGACATTATTTGCCTTCAGTAAAGTAAACATTATCTCATTTTTGGCAGGAGTTTGCAAATGTGCAGACATGAGTAGAATATTTAGTATCATATTTGATTATTTAATAAATACTGTATCTGTCTCCATAGTTCTCAGGATGCCACTGCTATTTATTGCAAATTTAATTAGAGGTGAATTTAATTGACTCTTACCACTGGGACAATCAGAGTTCATTGTCTTTTTTGGACAGAAAACCACTCAATATTTTGTCAAAAGGATAGTGAGATATTTGTTTTTAAATATGGATGTACAAAGACTGACTTACTTGTATACTTGTATATGAAACACTGAAGTAGGTAAATGGTAGTTAGCCCACTTGGAAAAAACTAGAAGAGATGCTAAATAAACTTTTGTCAGGAAGAATTTTAGATTTTCATTAGCATTATATTATTATTAGATTTTCATATAAATATTATATATTATAAATACATATTATCTTTATTGTTATTGTTATTATCTATAAATGCATATTATATTTCTGTGCAAAAACAATGTGCAATAATTCCATTCCATTTTCCATGTGCAATTTTCCATTTCTGAAAATGTGCAATAACTTTTTTCTGGCTAAACTGTGCCTTACTTCTATAAATAGTATCCTACTACTGTAAATACTATCCCATTCCTGACACAACTTTATTTATGTTTCTTCTATTTTATTTTGAAGCTTGACTATTTCTGACTCTGAATTTCCTTGTATGTACTGTCATGTAATGACAATAAAGGCTTTTGATTTTCTTTTTCTTTTTTTGACTTTATAATTCCACTAAACTTCATTATTGTTTCAAAAGACTTTTTGCCTTCTTTTTGGTGAAACTTACAAAAAAAACAGTCACATCTTCTCAGCAAAAGAAGTGAACTGCTGACCATCAGCTCCTCTATAGTACAGACAGTATTGTATGTATTTCAGGCACGGTAGCACAACAGGCTCCTTTCATCATAAAGCTATACCGATCACATAAAATGCATACAGCAAATAACAGAGACAAACAGAGCAGAGACATTTCTATGGAAGAACAAAATGTTTGCAAGCAATTAAGCATGAACTGTTTTCTGTGATTTAAAGTCATGGACCCTAATTTAATAAATTGAATGAAAGGATTGTCTGTAAAAAGTGGATGCTAATGGAGGAATGAATTCCTCTCATATAATGCCATCATTTTGTTTGTCCTCCGTTTTAATTGAGGTGTTTCAGTAATGTTCAATCCATCAAGCCTCGTACAAGTTAACGCAATTAGAATAAGCAAAGACAAGGGCAATGCATCAAGCTATCAATGCATCAAGCTAGGCGAGGAAGTGTTTGATGTTAACATCACCAGCAATGGGAGAGTATCAGTGGTGCAGTTATACACCGTATACCCACTAGAAAACATCCTGAATTACAGATTAACCACTAAAAATGTGTATAGATACGTATCTTCATGGATTCTAGGGGTCCATGATTGACAGGAGCCCAGAGAGACCCCAAATACAATCATAATACTGATGAAATATAATATGACAATCAGTTATAAACTCACAGTCACACATATTTTATTTATAGTGTATTGGAAACACTAAGTTTATTTCTCAATGCCCTCCCCCTTTTTATTTATTAAAATGGTTCAGTCCAGCTGCTCCATCAGACAGCCTACAGAGAGTTAACTTTTCAGACAGAGTGGAGGAGGAGACGGCAGGATGTCTCAAAATTCAGAGAGGAAAAAAAGAAAATAAAAAAGGTCAGACAGGAGAAAGAAGTGAAGGGTCGACAGTTTGTCACCCAGTTCTTTCATAGATGAGGTGGGTCTGTTAGTGGTTCATGTGATGGAAAGTTCTGGAACATTAGCCTGTTAGCTATTCCTAGCTTTGTCCATAGTTTATAAGCTAGCTCACTTTTCTCTCCATATTAGCTCATATTTCTGAAGAAAACTCATTCTGCTTTCTCTACCAAGTAACTGTCATGTTTTCATGAATATGGGAATTATAGTAAAAAATATCACTAAAATGCATGGTTACGTGTCAACATTTTCACTGAGGTTGAACAAGTAATATTTCTTTTCATGGGGCTAAAATCCATACATGGAGTCGGAGTAAACTCACTAGAATAAACCAGACTACACCACTGGAGTGTAATGAGTTCTGGGGCGATATAAAGTGGGAACGACAACAGACAGTTCGGTTCTTTGTTTCATCGTCGGCACAGTTGCCATAGATGCCAAAATGGCCTTCCTCTTTGGTCTCTGGTTGTGTCTTTAGTGCTTCTATTTTGGTCTCCCTCTCAGTCCAAAGTGTCAGGCGGCACAGGAGGGGAGTGGCGAGGCGGCCTTTCACCACAGGGGAGGAAGCAGAGTGTGAGGTTGTCTCGCCAGAAGCCCGTAGAGACATGAGCCCCACAGGTACATGCTAATGAAGACAGTGGAATCAATATTCCTGCCATCCTCCCCACAGCGACACACACACACACACACACACACACACACACACCGCTGTTTCTGGTCTTGTGAGGACCTTCCATGCACTGTAATCCTCACTTCCAACACTTCAGGTACAACCTTGATTATGCTGTTCTGTTACATCTCATTCATTCATTGTATTTGGTACGCTTTTCATTTTAACTCTTTGAGTGCCATGGACGTGTTTCAAAGTCATTTAAAATCCAACGCTTAAGTGCCATGGATGTAATAATATGTCAAAGTGGTTTTTCAGCAGCTGGCTCAAGAGGGCGCTATCACACAGCTTGTGAGTAAATTTGGGGCTTCTGGGAGATGTAGTCAGAGCATAAAGAGAAGGTATACACCACAGAGATCAAAACAGGAAGTGGAGACGATCGAGATTAGAGAGCAAAACAAACAGATTCTGGACAAAAAGTGGTGATTTTGGTGAAAGTGTCCTTTACTCTACCTCTGATAAAACAAGAATGGAACAAGGTAAAAACAAACATTTTTTTCATGATGAAATAGAGAGTCTCTTTCTTCATTTGAGCTATTCAGTTTTTTCAGAGACATAGTACAAAATATTCTGTGGGTCTTGAAATATGACTCAAAATGGACAAAAATGCTGGAACAAGGCACTTTCAGTTTTATAAACCGGCTGCGTTAAAGGGCCTTCTATACTTCTGGTTGTCGCATCTCCATATTTTCCAGAATGCATTTCATAAAACATTTTTTAACTTGAACATGAAAATACCAGGGGCGGCACGGTGGTGTAGTGGTTAGCACTGTCGCCTCACAGCAAGAAGGTACCGGGTTAGAATCCCGGGCCCGGGACCTTTCTGTGTGGAGTTTGCATGTTCTCCTCATGTCTGTGTGGGTTCTCTCCGGGTACTCCGGTTTCCTCCCACCATCCAAAAACATGTATGGGGATTAGGTTAATTGGCTAATTTAAATTGACCGTAGGTGTGAATGTGAGTGTGAATGGTTGTCTGTCTCTATGTGCCCTGTGATGAGGTGGCGACTTGTCCAGGGTGTACCCTGCCTTCCGCCCTAAGACAGCGGGGATAGGCACCAGCCCCCCCGCGACCCTATGAGGATAAGCGGTAGATAATGGATGGATGGATGGATGAAAATACCTGTTAATGAAACATGAATGTTTTTTAGGAAAAATATTTTTGGTCAATTCTGCAGCATGTACAGAACATACAGAGGATTGAGATTAAGGTTCTCTCAACCTTTGGTGCATGAAGTACAAAATAAAATAAAACGAGTGTAGTTAAACTAGAGTAACTAAGACACCAGCAATAAGACTTTACAACATCAGCATCACTGGCTGATGTTAACACAACTGGACTCATTATCATCACTGCCACTGTTTTCAAACCAATTTGCACTCTGCTTTTGCACAGAGATTTACACTACCTTTTTTATGTTGTGACTATTTCTGCAGACAAGATCCACATAACGAATAACAAAAAATGTTTCATTTTATTCTAATAACTAACATTTCATTTGCAATTAAAATGTATTTTTCTCCTTTGTTATTAAGTACATACTGTACATATTTATGCTATATTATTATTACATATTCTATTATGTTTTTGCTGTTGTTTATTGTTTTTTTTATTACTGTAATTTGTCTAAGCTGCTGTGTTGGGTGAATCTCCCCTAATGGGCGATAAATGAAAAATATTCTATGCTATAACACATGCAAACATAACACAGAGAATGTTTTTCTGAGTTTTGCACCATGAATAAATGCCTCAATCACTGTTGTGTGGAACTGGTTGAGTTGAGTTGGATATTTGTGAAACAACAGCCTGGAGGCTCCATAACGAGGGCAAAGATCTGCACCGCTTTAACTTGCTCATGTTATACATATAATACAATATTTCTTATATAACTCTCCATAAATGTTCAACCTGCTGTTTTTTTCCTCTTATATAGCCTATACTGGGTTGGTTTTTATGGCTTTTTTTTTTTTTTTTTAAAGCTGACGTCTCCTGACATACAATCTGAATCCCTTCCCTTAAATAAACCTGTATAATTGACTCTGTCGAACCTGCTCTCACTTCACTCACTTTTCTCATTCCCCACTGTTTTTGTGAGAACATGTGGTCCTCATACGGATAGAAGTGTAAGAAAACTCTCTCACACACACCTCATGTCTTCATTATGCCACATGTGAGTCAGGGGTCCCCAGTGACTCACTGTATGAGGGTATGCCACAGAAGATTAATGCAGGAAAGATAAGGGGAAGTGTGTGAGTGAGAGGGATAAAGGTAAGCAGGGATAAAAGCTGATCCCAGAATAAAAGTCACACAGAGCAGAGTGAGAACGAAAGAAGAAACAGAATGTGGAAACAAAATAGATCCCATAGGCGCTCCTCTCTTTTTGCCTCGCGCTGTGAGCTGCTGTTCACTGGTAATAGCACACTGATTAACTTGGAAGACTGGAATCCCTCCATCCCAGTGGCAAGAAAGCCAGACTGTGAAAAAGAGCTTCCTGGGAGAAATTTCAAAATAAAGCTGCCCAGTGATACAAGATTTTCACTGGACACTCTAGTTCTTCTGACGTGAAATCAAATCCTGCTCAGGAAAGATGTGATCAGAGTGATATGTGAGCCAGGTATCGAGCTGCTCTTAAAACCCAGATAAGCTTATCTTGAAGGCAGCGTCGTCCACCTCTGATATAATGTTTCCTTAGTTTCAACAGATATTGATTGGAGGGTTGACTGAACGCTGGGTGTCAATAAGAAACCTTTCAGCTGATGCTAATGTGACGTTCCCATCCACGGTTCATCGTCACTGTTGTGTCGTCTACGATATCGTCTTGTGTTTCTCATTATTCTAAATTTAGGGTTGACACAAGAGACTTGGCACTATGTTGTTACAGGTTTTTGGCATGAAATTTGGTCAAATGTCCTACAATATGGATGACCACTACTGAAATAAAAGGAAGGATGAATTAAATAAATTGAAAGGTGATGTGTGGAGAGATGAAATGTCAAAAAATACATATGAATAAATAAAAATCAATAACTTGATTTCAATAACATGAAACTGAATAATAGAACCACAACAGAAAAAATAACTCTACATCGATAAACTAACAATAATAAATATTAATAAAGCTTCAGCTACTTATTGAAGCGTAACTTAAGCTAGCAGCTGATGCTAACAGAGCTAGCTGTGGTTGTGCTCAGAACCAGAACGCGTCTGAACCTTACTGACGTCTTATTCCGGTCTGAATCAGGTTGGTCCAAAAAAACGCTAGCCTGTTAGCTTTGGCTAGCCACAGAACCAGAGAGCTGCAGAGCACTGAGCTCCTACTGACACAAAGTTTAAGCTAAGCTAACACTAGGATCAATTTGGTCATAAGATTTATTGACAAAGAGACCCAAGACCAACAGAAACAGAAAGAGACTCATAACTTAGACTAAATCAATCACAGCCCAGCTGATTACCTTCAATATAACCTGGTGTTGTCGGCCATTACTAACCAATAGTCTTGACTCTTCCCCAGCAGTTAGCCAGCACCTGACCCCTACTACTTCTTGCTGACTTTAACCATTAACAGATACTTAAATTTTACAAATTGGACCTTATTTCTGGGATAAAATACTGTCATTTACTCACCCATTTCACTTTGGTGTCATTTGGACTATTTCCGACAATATTGGATTTGATGTGAATGCAGCCAGCAAATGACACAAACTTGACCATTTTTCAAATAACAGACGTTTAATAAGATGGGCTACACTGTTAATATTCTCGCTTGAGTCCGGAGTTGTCTGTAACTTGAGAAAATTCAGGCCACATAGGTAAGCACAAGGGTTCCTTAGAAAACTATCATACACAGGAAGTAGAGTCTGTTTACAGATATTAGTAGTAATGTGGCCCATCTTATGAAACGTCTGTTCTTTGAGAAATGTTCAAGTTTGTGTCATTTACTGGCTGCATTTCAGTGCCCCATTCACTCCTGTTGTGAAACGAGTAAGTGACCAATTTGCAAAAAAAAAAAAAACACTTACCCCAACTATCTCTCCTTATATCTCCAGTTAGACCAGTTCCTGAAACATCTCTTATAAATATGCAATACACATCATAAATAATAATAAATCATATGATAAAACATGTCCCCTGACATATCAGTATTTCATCATTCATTTAAAAATGTATGAATTCCTTCAGTTTATTCATAAGACAGCAGCAGGACGCAGCCTGACTGGCATCCATGATTATGGATCGCTTGTCCGGCAGGTTTTGTATTTGATCCTCTGTGCTAACATTTGCTGTGCACACACAAGCGACGTCATCCACCTTGTCTTTTCATCATTTCATGTTTTCATCAGATTATTTTATGTTCTATTTCATGCTTTTACTCTGAAGGCAAAAGCACCTCAGCCTGGCTGTGTCTGCAGCTTCTGACTTGACATCTCTCTCTCTCTTTCCATCTCTCTACCTCTCTCTACCCGCCGTCATCCAGCACTGTGCTGCTGCTGATGCCTTGTTAAACCTGGAGCTGCCGCCAGGAAGGATGAGCTGGAGACAACCCCAGATAAAAGAAAATTAAAAAGAGAAAAAAAAAACGGATATTTCGTTTTTATTTTAATGGAGGTAGTTTTTTGATGGAAGCCAGATTTGAAGGAGACCAACTCAGAGAGTGGATTGCATTCAGAGTGTGTCTCAGCAGGTGTGAGAGTGTGTGTCAGTCACAGAGTGTGATCCTCGGACTCCCCGCTCAGTGATGTAAAACGTGAAGGTGGATTTTGGCATGTGGAGGAGCAGGTAAAAGGTAAGACTCATGACACCTCGCCGACTGAGCATGGAACAGGTTTCCCTCTCCAGTTTTAGAGCTCCAGCGGTTTCAAGCTGTTGCCAAGATGAATGAAAGCATGACTCAATATTAACTGTTAACAAGCAGAAAAACACACATTAACACTTGGTGTCATCAGCAGACTAATAGGCGTAGTCCCTAACTGGGCACGAGGTGTGAAGATTTGTTGAGGATGCAAATAATTCAATAAATAAATATAGAAGCAGGAGAGCTGATGAGGTCCCTGTGGCGTCTGTGATGAATGAGAATGGAGATACAAAAAAAAAGCTGTGCTTCAGTTTGGGAGTGAGGTCTTGAAGGAGGAAAATGTGCTGCATTCATTGTGTGAGTGAGTTTCGGTGGATGACGACACTTCCCTCCCCCCCAGCATTGTGGGATGAAGAGGGAGTCAATCAATTGATGTGAAATTATGAAAAAAAGCTGTAAGATTTGCCCTGGGTGAAGGGTTCGGTGACGCCTGTGGATGTGACTGTAGTTTCTTTTCCACTCGACACTGATGCAGCAAAGAGATGCATCTGTACCCTCATGGTCGACACGATGACACCAACACACTTCACAAGGTGGATGAAACCCTCCCGAGCTGCACAGCGGGGATGACACATGCACCGTATGAAGTTGGCGGCTGGTGCTCTGCTGTGAATCAAAGTGGCCCTGCAGCACAGGAACACAGGCCCTTTTTTTAATGTGTACCCCCCAGAGTGGTCCAGCATCTCTAAAAGCCTGTGGGGGTGAGATATAGTGTAGATACATCCCTTCATGTGGATGAGTGCTTGCAAAAAAAGAAAAAAAACTCACTTTACACACTTCTATTCTGACCTTAAGTATGAGGAATAGGACTGAATTATAAATGAGTTATGCTCCAGCCCAGGGACTCAGCTACTGTCTCTTGTCTGACTTCGGCGGGCATTAATTGAGTATGGCATGGCTACGGTAATTGTGTGCAAATTGAATCTGCTTGTTCTTATCTCTGTAATGGAGAACAAAGTTCAGGGGGAAATTACCAGGAGTGCATTTGTAAGCAATATCTAAAAATAAAAGAAAGGAAGCGCTCGCGAAACAACAGTTTGGTGAGCTCTGTCAAATAATTCATCGCACTGGTGGAATTTCTTCCAGAATATCAAAGTGGGTTCTCGTAAGTTTACTCGTGACAAATGGATTCGGGAGCAGGGACTTCGATGTACGTCAGGGATTTTATTTTATTTTATTTTATTTTTTTGACAAGTGCCGCCCCTGCTGTCTCCAAGCAAGAGGGATGCTAATGGAGGAGAGAGAGAGGATACAGGCGTTACCGCTGCAAGAGAGAGAGAGGGAGCGTGTGTGAGGCGTTTCCATGGCAACCTGTCAGGGGTGTGTTTGGTCCCCGGAGACGGTGAGGAAAGGAGGGGAGGCGAGAGATGAGAGACGAGGAGAAAACTATCCCTCGTTAAGGGTGAGAGGGGGATGGGGAAGGAGATAATGGAGGGAAGAGGAGAAGGTGGGATTGCCCCCCTCCCACCAACACCTCCTCCTCCTCCACCTCCACCTCCTATTGTTTGTTTTCCTCCTCTCCTGTGCCGTGTTGTGCTCATCGTCTTTCCCTTCCTCTCCTCACGCCACCTCCTCTGTTCAGCTGGAAGTAACAGGCAGGTCTGTTTGTGTCGTCCTGGAGGGTTTTCACATCGAGTTATCATCGAGTGCATCAAAGTGTTTCAACTCCTTCTCGTTTGTGGTCGTTATCGGTGCACTTTCTTCGCACTTTAACGCTTTCACACCTTCATTTGTCTTTAGTGAGTCACGCTAACCATAACCAGAGCTGTCAAGTTTTGGATTTTAAAATGAGGGAAATTTTCCGGTGCCCGCTGCGTTCCCACCACCCCAGCCAAGCTCCAGTATGCCTTACATTTTAAGACAGGTGTACAAGAGAGCTAAAATCACCGCTTGTCAACCACTTATAAACTACAAAAGGCTTTATGCACAGCTGCACTACCTCCTGAACTTCAGCCAGTCTGGATTAATCAGTTTGTCAAATAATGGCAGACAGGAAATAAAGGAGCTGGCTGAAGTTCAGGAAGTAGTGCAGCTGTGCATAAAGCCTGTCACTACCTGATCCGTACTGGAAACCCGATTTGTACTGCGCATGTGCAAAACTGGTGTCACTTCCTCTCCTTACAATCTTAGGGAGCCGGAAAGGGCATGTTTAAGAAAATTAACAACTCTGAGTAACTGCTGTGAAATGATTCGGTAGGCTGTCGAGCGGGTACAAATCGGGTTTCCGGCACGGATCGGGTACTGACAAAGCCAATGATAGGCCTACCTTTGTTCAGGGGCGTGTCTAGGGGGTGGCCTGGGGTGGCACGTGCCACCCCTGAAATCTGACTGGCCACCCCAGGTGCCACCCTGAATGATGGACCATCTGATCGTCAGACGTGAATTTGTATACATGAAACAAACTAAATGATTTGTGAAGTCAACCTTTTGAAGTCTTTTATATATTAATTTAGTTTGATTTTATATTTTTGTATTGGCACCTTTCATAAAAAAATAGAAGATTAAGGCTTTGCATTACACTTTTATTGTCCCATTCAGTTGTGTCGTGATTACAAGTTCTATTTAATTTCAGTAGTCAAATAAATCATAATGATCTGATGACTTACTACCCCACTTGGGCCACCCCTGTGAAAAAAGTCTGGACACGCCACTGCCTTTGTTGACACTGTCATGCTGTGAACATTCATTATAATCTAAATGAAAACACAAAAGGGACTGAAATGCTGAAGTCAAAGTCCTCCACCCTACTCCTCTTCAGAAAAGTTAATTTGCTGTCACATTGATCACAGTATTTACATGAGGGGTTTGGTATTTTGGGAGGAGTGGCTTCTCTGTCGTGGCGTCCATCATCCATCCCTGTTTTTTTCTTCATTTTCTCACGTTGTCACTCATCATCTGATATCACACGCTAACCTCACGCTAGTATCCTACTGCAGGAGCTCTGGTAACAGAGCTCAGATTGGAAAGGTTTTTTTTTTAATCCGCCTGAGAGATTTACGGGAAAATACCGAAAGACTGAAAGATACGGGACTTTCCCAGCCAAAACAGGATACGTGACAGGTCTGACCATACCTGGTCAACTTCACACCGCTGCATTTATTCAGATGAGTTAACATCCCAACTGTTCGTGCACACCAACCAGCCAGTCGCTCTTTGGCACTTTTATTTCCATCAGATGGTGCCGATAATGTGGAAAAAGCCATGCCAGTGTTTTGGCTTTATCTGCTGAAGAGTTCAGCTCAGTTTGCCTCGACTGATTGCTTTTATCGGTATCGTTAGGACCTCCATGATCTGTGGCTGTTCGCTCAGCTCACCTCAGACCACATCCACAGCAGCAACTATTAACTCACTGAGTGTCAGTCCTATTATGAAACAGAAAGTGCCTTGCTCCAGTGTTTTTACCCATTTTAAGTCATATTTCTAGACCCACAGAATATTTTGTACTATGTCTCTGAAAACACTGAATAGCTCAAATAAAAGAAGAGACTCTCTATTTCATCATGAAAAAAATGTTTGTTTTTACCTTGTTCCATTCTTGTTTTATCAGAGGTAGAGTAGAGGACACTTTCACCAAAATCACCACTTTTTGTCCAGATTCTGTTTGTTTTACTCTCTAATCTCAATCGTCTCCACTTCCTGTTTTGATCTCTGTGGTGTATACTGTCTCTTTATGCTCTGACTACATCTCCCAGAAGCCCCAACATTACTCACAGGCTATGGGAGAGCGCCAGCTGCCAAAAAACACTTTGCTGTATGAATACATTTATGGCACACAAGCGTTGCATTTGTACCTCTTTTAAAATACGTCGTCAGCACTCAAAGAGTTAATACCTGTTGCAGCAACAGATGTCAACCTAAGACCAAGATTTTTCAAATAAACATGCGGCATGTCTTTCTCATATCATATAAATGTAGGAAAAGGTCTCAGACAAATGCAAGCTGAGGCCTATAAAGCTTTAGTCTGCTGTGTTTAAGAGCAGCATCATCATTATAGTAACAGTTAATGATCAGCTGTTCATCAAACCATGCCTGCTGGTTTTACTGTTCAATGAGTAAAATTATTTGCTTCCAGACAAATTAGAGCTGTGTGCATTTCCTTACACTCATATTCTGCTATTACCACACACATTTAAGTCATTGTTCTATTATTACCACAATAAAAGAACAGCTGGCTACCGAACAGCGCAGTTATTAATGCAAGGACTTCACACACACACACAGCTTTTATTGCTTTGATAATTATCTTTTGAGTTTAAAGTTTCTGCAGTGATGAATAAAATGCTGTTCAGACAAAAACACATTCACATTTTAACTACATCAGTATGTCGGCTAAGGCGAGATATGCTATCATGACATGTTTTTCTTCATACTGATCGATGCTGTTCATTATCACTATATATAAGATTACATGACAAGTGTCTGCTTGGATGATAAAACAGGTAAAGAATATCTTTACATTTACATTATATCCTATTACACTTTAAAAAAAAAAATAAAAAAAGATCACGTGAGAAAGGTGATTTTCTGCGGACAGCAGCTCATGCTTTGCTATTTGCGTATATATATTCATATTCAGTAACATTCCTTGAGAGTTTATTATTAATTCAGCTCGTCCCTGTAGGTTCCTGTGTAGACTGTGGATAGGACTAGGGGTCATCAAATCGTAAAGCAGCGATGGATCCATCATGTTCATCGTGTTCAAGAGTCACAGGAACTTCTTTTTAGACAGTAGTGGAGAAAATAGTGGAAATTTAATTCAACTTGGCTTCCTCAAAGCAGTGTAGAGTGATGCCATGCTCATGTAATCGCACTGAAAAATGATATTTACAAAGCTGTCGAGTAGCTATTTGGTCCCAGTGGTGATATGAAAAATAATAATATGATGTCTAAGGACTTTCCTTAACCAGATTAAATCATGGTGTAATAAAAAAATAAAAGCTATGTCACCCTCAGAAAATTACACTGCACCTTTCTGAGATCTGCACAATCTATTTAGAGGATGAGGATTTATTAGACAGGCTTATTAAGTGAAGGAAGCTGCGAGTCAACAAGTGGAGATAAGAAAAGCCTGAACGCTGAATCCTAAAGATGTGAGGGAAAGTGCTTCAGATAACAGGGATGGAATCACTCCTCAACTGGAATAAGATCTCTGAGAGTTTTCTCAAACTAGTCTGCTCCATGTTTTATTATTGCTGCTCTGCAAAAATGACCAAAAAGCTAAAAGACACTTTAAAATTAAAAAATATATATATACAAATCTTAGGATGTTTTTGCAAATACATTGATGTCACTTATGTAAAGGAGGGGGCCGCTAACGAGATTCACAGAATTAATGTGAAAATGTCAGGAACACAACTAACACAACTAACTTCCCTAAAAAAAAACAGAAAAACCATAAAGAGCTCAACAGATTTATTAGATGTCCACCCACCCGCTGCCCTCAATTAACAGGATTACTATTTATCAAAATATATTTTTTGTAACGGTTGATGTATTTAATGCTAAAATATAATTATGGTTGTTATCCGTTAATTTTCAAAATTACTGTTTGATAAAAAACACATTATTATTATGGGAGTGCGATGCCAAATTCCAGTTATTTCCTGTCATTACTGAACAGAAAAAAAATGATTGATGATTAATTTCTGTCTTCTCAGAGAGAAACTGAGTAACTGATAGACTTTCATATTTCTATTTTTTAACTCTCATAGTTTATCATAAGCTGCATGTCGGGTTATCTCCCATATTTTACCTTGCATTGATCTCAGATATTATTTTATCATAATCTATCTATCTATCTATCTAAGTCCAGTGTTCTGGCTCAAATTTGGTCTAAAAAGGTGAATTCAGTTTAAACTCCTCACTTCCTGTTCAAAATGGTGAAGAGTGGTGAACTCAGTGAGAAAGAAATAGTCCAGTTAAAGTGAAGGAGATGATGCTGGAGGACCAGTGCTCTGATAGATTTGCATCATTACAGGCTAAAAACTAAACCTGATCAGTCGTTGTAGTGGACCGTATGCTGGACGCTTACAGGACAGTGAAAGGCTCGCTCCAGATGTAGCCTTAGCCAACACATTAGTCATGCAGCGAGATACGAAGCGCTCAGCTGTTATCGGAGACAAATTTTTAGTTTGACATGAAGACGAGGCTAGTCTGTGGAGCCCTTCGCTGGAGCGTGATTAGCATTGCAGATTCAGCTTTCTGTAGGCGTCAGTTTCAACAAACTCAAGCCCCCCCCCCCATCTCCAGTGCATGATTAAAATGTAACAGTAGCGCGTGGGAAATTCACAAGAGCAGAATTATGCTCCGGCACTCACTGAGCCTATTTTCTATTTTTTGCTCAGGTATATGTTGCACCTCCTCCTGCACACACTCCCTTGCTCTTTTTCTCCAACATAAATACACACAAGGGCTCGACCCACATGTTTTTTTTTTCTTTTAGACGGCGGAGCCAAAATCATCTCAAAGCTGCCAACAGCTATTATTTCCTGCATATATTCCATATCAAAAATTAATGTGTGAATGTGAAGGAAATGAGAGTCAAGCAAATTTCCTGGAGATACAAAGGACAAAGACAATAATTGTTACTCGCTGACAGAGTCATTCAAATCATAATCCTGCATGTAAACTTAAATACACTCATGATTATAGAAATAAACCTAATAATAATCATAATAAAAGACCCGTTGGCGTAATAATGATAACAGCAACATTGTATTCATAGTTATGTAACCCTGTTGACATTCTCCATTCAATCCACTCGCACAGACACAGACAACCAGCGCAGTATTGATCCATTTTAAAATAAACATGTGATCAGTCAGGCTGCATCATACTGCAGACAACAGTAAGAAGCTGATTCTTAATGAAAGCCTGTAGTATCGAGGCCATTCATCTGAAAATCAATACGCTGTATTGATGTCGACCTCGTCTACACACACACACGTTTGCTGCAGAACCTGCACTATCTACTGTTTCTCCCTAACCCTGCCCTAACCTCTGCCTGAAACAATGACCCTTTGGACAAGCCGTCCCCAATTAGTTTTGCATGGCATAATTGGAGCTGCGAAAAGATGATGCGAACAGACAGAAATCTGCATAAGTTATAAGCAGCAATATAGAGAGCAAAGCATGAAAACCATGTGTGCATAAAATACTGTCATGCAGTATCTTGGTGTCAGTGGTTCATGAACTCATTGAGTGCCAGCTGTTTTATAAGAACAGAAAGTGTCTTGTTCCAGCGTTTTTGACCATTTTGAGTCATATTTCAAGACCCACAGAATATTTTGTACTATGACTCTGAAAACACTGAATAGCTCAAATGAAAGGAGAGACTCTCTATTTCATCATGAAAAAATGTTTGTTTTTACCTTGTTCCATTCTTGTTTTATCAGAGGTAGAGTAGAGGACACTTTCACCAAAATCACCACTTTTTGTTTTGCTCTCTAATCTCGATCGTCTCCACTTCCTGTTTTGATCTCTGTGGTGTATACCGTCTCTTTATGCTCTGACTACATCTCCCAGAAGCCACAATATTACTCACAGGCTGCGGGAGACTGCAATCGGCAACCTCCTGCCGTCAAACCAATTTGATATTATATGTCTATAGCACTCAGATTTTAAATGACGTCGAAATACATCAATAGCACTAAAAGTTCCATTAGTCGGAGCTGGGAATGACGTCACACCTGAGTTGACGGCGTTCCAGTACAGAAGTCGGAAAACCAAGTTTGTTGTGCTTGCTCTGTCAGAATGCAGAAAATAATATGAGGTTCACCAAAGGGTGTGTTTGGTCTCCAGCGTAATTCTGTGTGCTGTTACTGTAGGCTGTAACATGTAACGCTACATGGTTCTAACTCACGGCGCAGCCATCTTGATTATAACGTTGCGGTCAAGTCGGTTGGTTAGGGTCGTCCGAGTCAAAATCCGACTTCGGGGGGTGTTCCCGTTGAAACTTCAGTCTCAGAATTCTGAAATTCTGACTTCTGAGTACAAAAGGCAGCATTATTGCCTGCGTTGCATCATTTGTTCGAGTCTCACCTTAACCACTGACCCAAAAATCACCTGTTTCCAGAATAGAGACAATATATTTCAGTTAAGGTGGATGTAATTTATCATTACACCAGAATTATTTATGTTGTTATAAAGTCCACGTTCATAATTATACAAGAAGCACATGACAACAAACAAAGGTTAGAAACAGGAACTCTTGTACAAGATGGTCTAAAGAGTTGGGGGAACATAATGATGCTTGAAGTTGTTTTGACTTCTGTATAAACTGAAACAAGTCAGTGGGGGGTGTCCTCATCTGAGCAATGACTGTGATGTTTCCGTTATATAAAAGAAGAATTCACAGCTGAATATGAACACAGATCAGATGCTGTAGTGGACATAATATTTTGCTACGCTTTTGCACTGAAAAATGTTATTCTATAGGTCAACATCCACATAACAAATAGTAAAAACACATTTTATTTATCTGATAATTGTGCTCCTTTGCAATTAAAAATGTATTTTTCTTCCTTTTTATTTGGCGCATAATGCAGATGTTTATTCATTATTATTACTTGTATTGTAATTTGTCTGTAATGTGTCTATGCTACTGTGTCGGGTGAATTTCCCCCGATGGGGAATAAATAAAAAACTATTTTATTCTAATAGAAGAAGAGCTCTGTATGAGTAGCATCTTCAAAATAACTATGCAGTTTAAATCTATATGTATGTTGATATATTGATATGTTGAGTCTATAGCCCTCTGTACAGTCTTGACCCACTGCAATTAGACTTTGCATTAATAAGTAATAAGGTCATTTGTTGCCTTAATGCCTTAATTCTGTTCTAGCACAGCACATACTAGAGGAACACACCAGTGACACCTTTGAGGCGCTAAAAGTCTAAAGTGCCGGACACTCTACTACTAGATATAAAGATGCTCAGCTCTGATGATGGCACACATCTTTCCCACTGAGACATGAGAAAACAAAAGCAACAGGCAGATCTCTGGAGGACACACTCCTGCAAGAGACGCCAGTAAAACGGGGAAAAAAAGGCTTTCGGCAGAATTGAGTTCTCAGGTTAGTGTGGGCTTCCCTTCCTCTGGCATTATCGCAAAACCCAGAGGAAGGTTGACACGAGTTGTTCCTCAGAAGTCTATTTTTAGATTATTTAAGAGCACTGTGGGTAAAAGGAGCTAGGTGCCCTTTTTAAGCAGTACATTCATTAATGCCGTCGAGTACTTGAAGGAAGATATTTCCTCCCGTCTGAATTACATTTTTATGCGAGTTCTGTCATTGTTGTTAGCTAACGAGGCGTTCTTGGCATGCGGTGTGTTTCTCTTGGGTGGATAATAAACTGAATATCCAAACTACTTCACCTTTAAAAAAGGTCCTTACACCACTACGTTATCCAGTGTCTAAAATACTTTAGCATTAGCCAGGAGGTCATATTAGCAATGACCTTGTGGCCTGGCGGCGATATATTTTAACCTATGTGACACATGACCCACCTTATCTGCCTCTGATTGGCTGATCTTCTTCTAGTACCTAAACCTGACCAAAGAAAGGCTGCAAAGCAATGCTACTTGTCATTTTGCAACACTGCACTGTAACTGTCAGACTTTTATCTTATATTTCTATTTTTTATCTCTCGTAGTTTATCATAATTTGCACTTTGCATTTCTCCTATGTATCTATTTCAGTACATATTGTGGAAGAGTCTTGTTCCAGCATTTTGGCCCATTTTGAGTCATATTTTGAGACCCACAGAATATTTTGTACTATGTCTCTGAAAACACTGAATAGCTCAAGCTGTTTTGATCTCTACCATCTCTTTATGCTCCGACTACATCTCCCAGAAGCCCCATCATTACTCACAGGCTGTGTGAGACTGTTATTGGCAACCTGCTGCCAAAAAAATAACATATTTTCACATCAAAATACATCAATGGCACTCAAAGAGTTAATAGAACAAATCAGTGACAGAAAAGACATTTTATCACAAAAAAATCAAACTTTATATTATGCCAGCAAAAAAATGACAATCTCTGGGTTTTGTAGCTGATGATGAACTAGCATTGAAACAGACAATATATTTAAGGAAAGGATTAAATTTATTGACGTCAGAAAGTCAGAGTACCTGCTGACCCTTCCGCTCTAACCCTCATCTATTCCCAGTTTGGTATTTATTTATTTCAACGCGGCCCGTAACCCTTCATCCCCAGGAGTCCTGCCTGCATCTGGCCCATTTTCTATCATTAGCTCCACCAACCTCTCTCCTGCTGCCGCCCCCAAATCTCTGCTCCAGTGAATTTACTTCAGTCACAAGTACAGTAAAAATAGATAGAAAGGCATGAGAGAGAAATAGATTGCACATTGTGCAGGTGATGGAAACGAGAGCCCAGAGGGGTTCATAAAACTAAAACAGAAGGAGACGGAAATGAGCAAGGAAAGGTTGTAAAGACTTACTGAACTGGATAAGAGAGTGGAAATGATGCCAAAAGTCAACAGGGAGGCATTTTGGGAATGTCATTTAAAGTGCAATGAATAGCACAGCATCACAAAAAATACAGGAAGTGGAAGTGAGAGCAGTGGTGGGTGAGAAAGTGATCTAAATGAGACGTTTTGACATTAAAACAAACTCAAGGAATCTCACCTTTTTTCACTGAAAATGATTTCCTGCAAGCTTAATACATCATGTTTTTGATGTGTTGAATTCAGATGTGTTTGCAGCTGCGGTGCAGATGAGGGGTGAATACTGGCCAGGACTTCACGATACAATACGTATCACGATACTTCAGTCACGATACGATACATTATTGCGATATTGTGATGTTGCAATTTATTGTGATATTCTACATAGATCACTGAGAAACAGCTTAAAATACAAATTGTATATACAGTATGTACATATATGTATGTATATATGTGCACATATATTTATATATACATACATATAAATACATATATATGTATATTAACTATTTTTTATTTTATTTTTATTTTTTATTTTAATTTTTTTATTTCACCATGCAGGAGACTTTTGGGGGGGAAAATCAATATTGAGAAATTAAAAATCAATATTATATCAGAAGAAAAAGTATTGCAATATATTGTCATATCAATATTTTTTCCCACCCCTAGTGCAGATAAGTTAAACCTTATACTTCAACGTGAAGGCAGCTTTTTCAATCATTTTATTAGCGGCAAAATGAAACTCAGCAAGTATACTTTACATGTTAGGCTTCCTGGCAATATCACGGTGTGATAAATGACACCAGGTGATAGACAAACACACATCATAGTGATTTCCTGACATCATATGCACCGTAATAAAAACAGCTGCTGATTGCCTGTCATGTATGATAGAGGAGAAGAGACGCCCTGCTGTTGCACGTTTCAGAACAAATATTGTTCCAATCCAAGGTGGTCAATATGGTGTAATTCTGCTCTGTGTGACAGGATGCAGGATGGCCTCACTGGAGTGCTCAGTAATAGCACAAATAGCACAAAAAGCAGCTAGAGCAGCTCTCCCAGGGAGCACCTGCTATACTTTTAGCAACCGCCTTGTCAATACGAGCTGTAGTCAGTAATGCACTCATACCACTCATCATTATAAAGCACTTGAAAGAGCACAAAAGGCTATTAAACGGACGGCGTAGCGCAGCGTAGGGCCAGTTGTGGAGCCTGTGGCCGCTCAGCTGTCCTGGTGTGTGGACACCAGCGCTCTGCTCGATCCTCCTGTCTGAGAGCACTCTCCTTGCCGTGGGGCGGTGCGGCTGGTTGATGGCCAAAGCCACAGCTTCAGTGTTTTTTTTTTAGGATGACAGCATCAGCGGGGCCACATGCCCAGAGATAGCTGCTTCTAGATCTGTCTGTACTGCTGCCACACCGAGCATCTGAACCACGGCTCGTGTGCAGAGCTGCCTCTCAGTCAGGGTCGTATCATTTATTATTTCCAGCTTTAGATTTGATAATAAACCATATAAATATGCAAAATTGCACCATGTGCTATTTGTATTGATTGACGTCACTAGGTTTTAAGGCTGGGGGTTAGCCAGTGGGGATGATCTGATATCACCAAGTATTTAACAGTCTTGGACAAATGTCAAGGTTTTTAACTTTAGGGTAAGGATTAGGGTAAGTGGTGCAGGACTATTGCAATAATTGTCCAGGACTGTTAATTACATGGTGATATCAGATTGTGCAACCCCTAGGTGAGGCTAATTTGCCTATATATATATTTATACAAAGTGGCGTGCATAGACTTTTTGAAGGGCAGGGGCAAAAAGAAAAAAGGGCACCTACAACAAGTTCTCACCACTTAAGTATTTTTACCTCCTAAGAGAGCATTTAAGCACATGTTTTTGCCTCCCAAGATAGCACTTTACCCTGTTTAACCAGTCAAGAAACCAATTTGGTGTGTTTTCCAAATATGGCATTTAGTGCACATTTTTGCCTCCAAAGATGGCATTTAGTGCACATTTTTGCCTCCAAAGATGGCATTTAGTGCACGCTTTTGCCTCCAAAGAGAGCACTTTAATGCATATTTTTGCCTCAAAGAGAGCACTTTAATGCACATTTTTGCCTCCAAAGAGGGCATTTTAATGCACATTTTTGCCTCCAAAGAGAACACTTTAATGCACATTTTTGCCTCCAAAGAGGGCACTTTAATGCACATTTTCGCCTCCAAAGAGAGCACTTTAATGCACATTTTTGCCTCCAAAGAGAGCACTTTAATGCACATTTAAGAGGGCACTTTAGCATTTGTTTTTCAACAAGCGGGGGTTGACTGTATTTAAGTGATTTTTGAATTATGCATTGTTATGATTATTTATTGAAACTCATATTCTAGTAACTTTATATTGAACTTGTCAGCACTTTTTGTAAAAAAAAAAAAATGAAGTAAAACAATAGAAAAAATAATTAGGGAGGCTTCATCCCCCCTAAAATAGGCCTAATGATGCCACAGACTGACTGTATCCTCACCCTGTGGAAATGTGCATGTGCCACATGTTCAAAGGACTCCAGGCAAGAAGCAGCAACAAAATGTCCTTGGCATCTGCCACTGTTTTGATTCCCTCTGGAAAAGAATGAGTGACCTAAGAGTTAATGTATCTTGGGAAGTTTTATTTAATTACATAAGCTCATTGTGACTCACTGATTGTGACTTTCTCCATTGAGACAAAGTCACGTCAGAGGAGCGTTTCGTCTTTGACTGGTGTCTTCCACTTAGCTTGACCTGTAATATTCTCCAAAGTGTTTCACATTTCCTCACAGAGACGAATGTGACTCAGGAACTTTGGTTGCAGAAAAGTTTGTACTGATGTGGCTTGTTTGCCAAAATCCTGTATGTCAAAGATTGTGGAGACTTTTCATCAATAATTTTCACTTTATCTGACTGTGCAGAAAAATGTATTTATAGTGTAATACAGGCAGAGAGGGGAGGAAGACAAAGGAGCAGTAGAAACAATTTAATCCAAACTTAATTTACCTCCATGGTATGGCAGTGACACATCTTGGCAGCTGGCGTCCCAGAAAACTGAAAGTACTCTGAGGGATATTTGGCTGAACGAACCCATTAAAGAAGTCAGCAAAAGGTTGTTGAATATTGAAATTAAAAGGTAAATGAGAACCCATTTGGCAGAAATGGAATTATGAATTGAATCAAAATAAAAAATAGGTCTGTAAGGAGAAATGGCCCCTGTGTAGGAAAGAGAATTAACTGAATCATTAGTTATTTTAACTGCATTACAACTTTACCTCAAATAATTAGTAGCCTGTCGGGTTGAATAATTATGTCACTGAGCCATGAATCTAAATAGAAATCAATTTAATCCAAAAGGAACCATCTTTGCACTCGAAATAAAAGTTAATAATGTAAAAATAGAATTTCCAGGAAAATCTGTAAACATTCACCAGCAGAGTAATAGAGCAAATAGGACAAATTTGATCTTTGCAAATGAAAACAAAGGTGTAAACTGATGCTTCTGCACAGGAAGCTGCACTAAATGTTCGGCGAGAGCCAGATTTTGCAGAACAAAGACCGCAGATCGATCTGAGCGTCGCACTTTGGCGTGGGCTCACGAGCAGACAGCGACAATCTGACGAGAGAACATCCTGAATGTGTTACATTTCGTTAATTTTGCATAATGTGCAAGCCATCCTGTTTGTCAGCTGCTTTGGGGATTAATTAGCATAGCACAGTTGGAAAGGATCCTGCAGAATAAGACTGTCTCTTATTTTGAAAGCCATTCGTGGGACAGCATCGCTCTCTGAAAGAGATAGCTCGTGCTTCAGGAAACTCACAGAGACAGACTGTAAACAGCAGGCGTCTGGTACATGTCGCTTGATAATAATGTGAGCACCTTTATGTAAAATAATACCACATCTGTTCTTTAAATACCTTTTTTCAGCAGGATCTATTCACCAATGTGTTTGTCGTCGTCAAGGTGAGAAAAAAGTATCAGTATTTACTCTTTAAAAATGATTAAAACTATTAAATTATTACTTGGTAATACAGTATATATAAATATATACAGTAAGTAATGAGTAGGTAATTTAGCGACACCTGTGGTCACTGGTGGAAACGCATCTCAAATCATGGAGTGTCAGCCTTTTTATAAAACAGTGCCTTGTTCCAACGTTTTTGAGTCATATTTCTACAGAATATTTTGTACTATAACTCTGAAAACACTGAATAGCTCAAATGAAAGAAGAGACTCTTTATTTCATCATAAAAAAAACAGTTTGTTTTTACCTTGTTCCATTCTTGTTTTATCAGAGGTAGAGTAGAGGACACTTTCACCAAAATCACCACTTTTTCTCCAGATTCTGTTTGTTTTGCTCTCTAATCTCGATCGTCTCCACTTCCTGTTTTGATCTCTGTGATGTATACCGTCTCTTCATGCTCCGACTACATCTCCCAGAAGCCCCAAAATTACTCACAGGTTGTGAGCGAGCGTTCTCTTGTGCCAGCTGCCGAAAAAACACTTTGATGTATATATTTGTCAATGGCACTCAAACACTGGCTTTTAAATGACGTACAGACACATCAATGGCATTCAAAGGGTTAAGAAACTCTTACATACCTTTTTTTCACTCTCCCATCTCCAATCCCCTTCCTTATACGTGCACATTCTACATTCAAAGCGTATTTTTATAAATTTATGCAGAGCGAGCATCCATCATTTTCTGTGAATCCAGCAAACTCCAGTGATAATGACAACTACTACATAGAGCGGTAACTCCTGGGTGCAAATACATTCAGAAACTAAAGCAGAAAACATGCCAGCCAGAATCAATATCAAACTAGAAAAGCACTCAGAGAGCGAAGACCTCCACCAAGGCGGTGGTGGCGACTTTTTGTTTCAAGTTACCCCCGCCACCAAGGAGGTTATGTTTTCACCACTGTTTGTTTGTTGGTTTGCAAAGTAATTCAAAAAGTTATGGACGCTATTTGACGAAATTTTCAGGATTGGCCGGTAGTGGCCGAACTTAAAACGGATTAATATTTGGTGGTGACGTCGGATCCGATCACCATCATTTTGCAAACCAACAAACAAATAAACAAACAAACAAACACACCCCGGTGAAAACTTGGTGGAGGTAATAAGCTTAAGTTTCTTAAGGACTTCAAAAAAAGGAACAACTTGCTGAAGTGAGAAGATTATTTGGGATGTGGCAGCCCCTTCTCTCCTCTGTTTGGAGACATCATTTGCTCAGTAACTCACCGTGGGCTTCATTAGAGGAAGAATGATTGCTGGAGTATTTTACTTAAGAACAAGTCTGTTCTTTCACCTGAATTTCCCCAAAGTCAAAGTTTTCACGAGAGCATTGCCTCTAATTTCAACCTCAGACAACTTGTGTTGCACAACGTATATTATTCTCTCGTTAACTGCATAAAGGGACTTCTGTTGTGACACTGTTGTAATTTACCTTTTTGTTGGACCTGCTTATTTTTTAACTGCCTCATCTACTTCATATTTCAAAGAGTGGGTATTACATTTTGCAGAATGCCCTTTTATTACTTAACTCACTGAGTGCCAGCCGTTTTATAAAACAGAAAGTGTCTTGTTCCAGCGTTTTTGCTCATTTTGAGTCATATTTCTAGACCCACAGAATATTTTGTGCTGTGATTCTAAAGACACAGAATAGCTCAAATGAGAGAAGAGACTCTCTATCTCATCATGATTTTTTTTCTTGTTTTATCAGAGGTAGAGTAGAGGCCACTTTCACCAAAAGAATCCATCGGTTTTGCTCTCTAATTGTGATCATCTCCACTTCCTGTTTTGATCTCTGTGGTGTATACTGTCTCTTTATACTACATCTCCCAGAAGTCCCAACATTACTCACAGGATGCAATGAGACGGTGATCAGCGACCCGCTGCCGAAAAAACACTTATTACCTCGATGGCACTCAAGCGTCAGACAGCGTTAAAGAAGTAGTACATGCCGATGAAGAAACAACATCACACACCCCTTGATGTCACTTTAATTTTGTCATCAAAAACACTTAGTTAGGTTTAGGAAAAACAGACATGATCAGGCTTGAATCTAGTATTTTTGTAAAGCGAGAGTGAAACTGAGTGTTGGGAACCCGAGACAGAAACAAAAAGCATAAATGTGACCTGTATTGAAAGCAGCTCTTTTGATTTATTCTCTATTGAGTCTAACATCAAATTGACTGAGCCAAACACACCAAACATGACATGACTTGTTGAGCTACAAAAGCTTGAAGAAAATTAATTAGGCAATTTGTCGCTGATCTCCTTCTGAAAAGTAAGAATGCCATTTCTGTGGGGAACTAAGTGGTTGCAATGTTTCCGGCCATTTCTCAGTTTTAATGGGTCGTTAAAGGAGGAGGAACCAGCAAAGTGCACTCAGTATTCCCACACATCCCTTAGGACAGAACCTCCACCAGTGGGCTTTGCCATATCTGGATAATTTGCAAAGGCCCTCACGTCTATATAATCAATATCTCTTCATATGTTATTTATGTGCTTTCCATCTGCTCAGATTTCATAGTTTTTTTTGCCACATAGTGGTGTGAAAATGTGGATCTCTGTTGGGCAACTTCCTGCTATAAGTTTCTCTAACTGTGATCTTCTGCTCATAAAGGCGCCAAACAAAAACAAATATTAAAGTGTGTGAGTCATTTGTCATAAAGATAGAAAACAGACACACCCACATTTCTACAAATAATTTTTCTGTCAGTAAAACTTACCTTACCAAACACTTACCTTATTAAGTCTCATGTTTTTTTCCCCCTCCTCCTACCAACTGGAGTCCCTGTAGATGACAGAGGCTCACTGGTGCTTTATTCTATCACTCTAGTGTCAATCCATCTGCAATCAATTTCTTCCTAATGACTTCATTATTGTTTTCTTTTTAATTAAAAAAAAACCATAGGGGTTCTGAGGGGACCCAGTACACCCAAGTATGCAGTTTTGACAAAACAAAATAATAGATTCAAGAGTCTTTATTGTCATTATGCACGCTTTACATAATTTTGTAGAGTCTCTCAACTTAAAGACACACATAAATAAGAAATAAAAATATTAAAGATAGAAATATAAAAATATAAAACACCAGTTTGCAGAGAAGATGTAATATTGCAGCAGAAATTTAATATTTTGCAATGTGATTTTGCTAAGATGTAACTAAGGCAAATACTATGAATAAAACTATGGCAAAAGAAAATACTGAATACTAAATAAATCCTAATCCAAGGTTTTGTGAGGTAAAGAATGCAGTCTTACCTCAGATCACCTGCACAGTGATCAGACTCGGGCTCTGGGAAACAGAAATAACAGGATTACAAGCATATTAAGGTCCAGATTGGAAATAATAGTAGAAAAGGGCAGCGTCCATTGCTTACACATGTCTCTGGCAGCGACAGCCACTATTTACTCTGCTGCTCTGTGCTGCGTTGATAGAAAATAGATGAGGTGCTAATTGATGCGTGCCACCAGTAGTTCTCCATCCTGTGTAAGACACAAGGCTTTGCTACAGACACCCCTTTGTCCTCGGCTTCTGCGTATTGATTTCCTGGCATATGCTTGGTTTTCTTGAACGGTACAATTTGTAGGATTCTGAATGTTTGGACAGCTTAGCCACCCCACAAGACATGCAGGAAAATGTGTGCCAAAATGATTTTATGTGCTACTTTCTTAGCTGGATGGTCTTGAAACTAGCTTCCCCAGGAGATTTACTTTTTAGGATGTCAGTGGTTTTGATGACTAGCTGAGGGAAACACTGTTTAAACATATAATAGAAGCACGATCCAACAGTATGAGCTCAAGTCATTGTGCAGCAGCAGAAGTTTTCCTTCTCACTTCGTCGCCAGGCTTTCAAGTGGATATCAGACTGTGCATAATATTCTGGAATATTTATGCACGCATGTGAATATGAGTTAGCCTGGGATTTCACTGCATTTAAGCACATTTAAGTGGTCGAGAACTGCTCGTTCCCAAAAGAGTTCAGTCTCTGGCTACGTTTGCAGGCAGCCAATTACACAGCAGGTGTAAAAGGCAGGTAATATCCTGTGAAAGCAGCCTGTAAGCTCTCACACACACACACACACACACACACTAATTTGATGCTGTTACATTAATTCTGTGGACTCGTATTCTGGCATAAACTAATCACAGGAGAAGAGCTTCTCAAGGCTCAGTGAGCCTCAGGCTTCTGTCACATTTGGAGTTAGAAATCCACACACTGTATACTGCAGTCAGTGCTTTTATTGCCGCATCAGTTTCACCTACAGAACAGATACATCGAGGGAATTAAGTAATTATCGATCTTTGCTGTCGACCAGTACAGACTGCAGCAAAGCTTGTCCGACTGAGGGACCACAGGTTTCATTTGAAGTAGTGCTCAAACTTCCTGTTCCAACTTCTTTGATGTTTTTCAGTGTTTGGTAAATGGAATAACTTTAGTATTATGTAGCATTTAGTATTTAGCATTTTAACTTGTCAGTTGGATAAAACAAGACATCTGAAGACAGTGGTCATGTTGGTAGGGATCAAAACAGGTGTTATAGTAGGAAAACTTTTTAACTCTTTGAGTACCATTGATGTGTCTGCACGTCATTTAAAATCCAATGTTTGAGTGCCATCAATGTAATATTACGCCAAAGTGTTTTTTCGGCAACAGGTTACCGATCACGGTCTTCCACAGCCTGTGAGTCATTTTGGGGCTTCTGGGAGATGTAGTCGGGGCATAAAGAGACAGTATACATCAAAGCAGGAAGTGGAGATGATCGCAATTAGAGAGAAAAACAAACAGATTCTGGACAAAAAGTGGTGATTTTGGTGAAAGTGTCCTCTACTCTACCTCTGATAAAACAAGAATGGAACAAGGTAAAAACAAACATTTTTTTCATGATGAAATAGAGAGTCTCTTCTTTCATTTGAGCTATTCAGTGTTTTCAGAGACATAGTAGAAAATATTCTGTCGGTCTTGAAATATGACTCAAAATGAGGAAAACTGCTGGAACAAGGCACTTTCTGTTTTATAAAAATGTTGGCACTTAATGAGTTTAGTTACTGTAAAAAACTATAAATCAGTCACATTTATAAAGCTGTAAAAGAGGAGCTACACCACAGGCTGGTTCATTTACCCAAAAACATACTGGACAGTTGGAGCATTTCTATGGATCAACATGATACTGTCATCACTGAATCATCCGTCCATGAAAATAACAACTACTCATGAAATTTTTATGAAATACATAAAGATACAAGCCCATGTGCATGAAATCCTCAGGGGAGATGTTAACAACAGCTCAAACTGTGCATTTCAACAATAAATATCCAAATACTGATCTAAAGCTCCCAAAGATTGTGGTGTTTAGAAAACCAACTTTCACTTTTAACTATGGGTATTTTGGGAGGAATTGGGCAGCTACAGCATTTGAATTTGCTTCTCATTTCATCTCCATAGCAACAGTAGCCGAGGCGCATGGGTGTTGCAGTATTTAGACCCGTGCCAAAATGACCATCAAAACATGACTTCTCAGAAGTGATGTTTGAAATAATTCATGAGGGCAAAAACAGAAACCTACATGATTGTGAAATAATCTTTGGGAGTTTATATGGTCAGTAAAGCTGTCGCTTCAAGAAGGAACTGAAACAGCAGCTCGACAAGAGTATGGTTAAAAATGTGAAATAATAACACTGGTTTGGCTTTTGTTTACTGGCGAGGGAACAAGTCTTTTAAGCTTGTTGGAGTGAAATGTGGTGTGTCGAGCCATGGCCGGATTAACCTGTTAGGGCACCTCGGGGCAAAGAAATGTTTTGTCAGGCTCCTATTAATCCCCCCATCCCCATGAAGTACACCTGATGGAGCACTAAGTGGTTTTTGTTTTACTCTGAGTCAGTCAGCTTGAGGCAATGTGATTCAACCCAACACATAAAGGGGCACGAGATTAGGTTGGTAGGTGGAGAGTGTCGAAGCTAGGGGTGGGAAAAAATATATGACATGGCAATATATCATGATACTTTTTCTTCTGATATAAAATTGATTTTTAATTTCTTAATTCCAACCTTTCCCCCAAAGACAAGTCATGTTTTGGGCCAAGTGTAAATCCAGAGCAACTTCCGCACGTTGAAATAAATATTTAAATCAAAAATAAAACAAATAATCCATGTGAACGCGGTAACTTATAATGTATATAAAACTTGTATTTTAAATTTCTCAGTGATCTATGTAGAATATCACAATATTGCAATAACAAATCGTATCGTGGCTCAGGTATCTCTATACATATCGAATCGTGATGTCCTTACCAATACCCAACCCTAGTTGAAACCCCAGTGAGGATGGATTTCTTCTCAGATACTTATTCTGAATGTGAACTTTTTTATTGAACCGGTAGCGAACATGACCCCTGATCTGTCACGGCTTCAGCCTTCCTGATGCTCACGACCACTAAATGCTAACATTGTCCATGCTGAACATGGTGCCAGACTTCACCAGAAAGGGTTGATGGGAACGTTTCAACCCCTCTCGCTCCAATGTCACCTTGGCTGTCAAAGCGACAGAATGGGATTCATTTGGAGCGAATTCTTGGAGTGACAGTGGTGATTGCTAATCCGTCAGAATGATTTGGTGACAGGCGAACGTGCTAATCCTCCCATGTTATTCAGTGCCAGTGAGGACTGCCTAATCCCTCTGAGGGTCTGATGTAAAAAGAGACGACGCTGACTAAACGACTCTCTAGGAAAAACGATGGAAAGTTCACACTTTCAGCACACAGTGATATTAACACCGCTAATATTTACTGCTGCTCTGTGTATTTTGTAGTAAATATCTATTTGATTCTAAGCCAAAAACACATTCTTGTGATGAGTGACAGCAAAGTGGAAAGATATTTATCATCTTCAGTTTGGAGAAACTGATCCAGTTTTACTCAGTAAGCGCAGCATTCAAATATCATTAAAATGGAAGATGTGTTTTGTTTCAAGCTGCAGATTATTCCTCCTAAGTACGACCTGATTCGAAGCCAGTGAGAACATGTTGTGGCTTTGGCACAAAACGTCCACACGAGTTCGAACATCTGTCTGAAAAACTGGTGGCTCCAGAGAGAGAGACGCCCAGCATTCAGGCTTTAATCAGATTCTTGTTATTAATAATTGGTAACAGACAAAATTACTTCCTAGAAATGTGGAGCTGAATACAGAGAAAATATCAAGTCCCATGCTGACAGAGTTTATAAGTGGGGAGACTTTCCAGGGAAAGAGAGGAGGCTAAGTTCTAAGAGAAAGAAATTGGGAATGAGAGCATATCGTGAATGCTAATCCCCTGGCAGCTAATCGGAAGTGACTGACTTTTAAAGCGAGAATTAATTATCGGGCTGTCAGGAGCATCTTGCTTCAGTTTCCCATGTCTGCTGTAAGTTGGTATGTACGTTTATTTTGTCAAGAGGAAATGAGTTATGTCGTGACTCAGCGGTAGAACGCAGAATATAGAAGATATCCCCAAGCGCTGCAAATGAATTGGAAACTTCCATTCAAAATGCACAAGTTAATCACTTAATTATTAGCACTCGGATGCAGCTCCAGTATTGTAATCCAGGCTCCTCATTCACAGATGAATCATCATTTCTGACTGAATGAGAGGCCTGAAGCTGGGAGGGAATGAGCCAGAGAGAGGCTAAAAATGATCTTTTCATTGTCGGACAGGCACATAGAAACAGACAAAGTAAAGGAAGAGTTTGATCATTTGAGGAAATAAGCTTGATAACTTGTTTTCCAAGAGGCAGATGGGAAGATTGACAGAACCCTGTTAATCCTGTAGAGGCCGATACATGAAACCTTTATAGATTAAAGATTGAGGTTGAAATTGGTGAATGAGGTCTTAATAGAGGGCAGTGACTGCAGACAGTAAGTTAGTCAGGTAATTATTGATCTTGTTCATAATGTAGAGGCCTCAAATATGATAGAAAGAGCAGGTTAAATATGAAGCTACAGCCAGCAACTGGCAGGCTTGACTTAAACCCTGACATGAGTGCCCTTATCAACACCTCTGAAACTCACTAATTAATATTTAATATCATGTTTGTTTAATCCGTACATGAAGCATGAAAACAGCAAATTGTAGAGTCATGGCGGATTATCTGCAGGAATATTTCTTGGCCGAGAGCGATGACTCGCTGGAGCAAAACAAAATAGCCTGGAACATAACCTTTTGTAATTAATTTGAGCAAATCAACATGTGACGGGTTAATTTGTGAGCAGCCAGGCTGTTTCCTCATGCTAAGCTAAGCTAATCATTTGAAAACTGGCACTGTATAAAGCCAGCAACGTAACGCTGCCATGTGTTGAACGTCAATATACCCCCCACACTATAACAGCCAATTTTATTGCATCACGTCTGCTCCCGTCTCCCAATAATTGAATCGAGCTGTTTAAATTGACTCTGATCAAAGCATCAATTCTCATGAACGCAACACAGATGTAGGAAGTCATTTATGTTTCTTCTTAAAGTAAATGAAAATGCCTTATTTATGAGGTCCCTGGCTGTTTCCAAATGAGAGCGCTTTCCACTGTTCTCATTTCCTCGGAAAATCCTCGGACGCATCTGTTGAATCTTAAAATCAAGGACGGACTTTAATCAATACTTGGGATCGATGTGGGCACCGTATAATTGCAACAGGCCCCTACTCGGACAGTACAAATGCCTCCCCTGAGTTCTGTGGTTGAACATAAATATGTTGACAACGAGAGACCGTCTAACATCAGCGGGCTCCTTTTCGGCTTTTTTTTCTTTGAATTGATGTAACTTAACACTTTGACCTTTTCCAGTGGCGACGACTTTGCCGTTGTGGTTTGACATGAGCTGGAATTGAAAGAGACAGAGGTTTGAATGTAGCCACGGGAGCTTCTTCACCCTCTGGAGGGGAAAATCATGTGTTACACTATGTGTCACGTTTCTCTGGTGAAGTAACACCTTGTACGTGGGCTATTTTGGTGTTTTGAATGTGGTTGTTTGGATTCCACAAAAGCTTAACTGCCGATAATCCTGACCTCTTCCCCTGCACTGTTGAGCCTTGGATGGCACTCCTACGCTCCTATGAACTGCTGAAACTTGGAACTAAACGATAATGCAGTTTGGAAACACATTACATGGAACTTGTTTGCGGGAGATAACATTATTAGAGTGGGTGCAGGAGGAAAAAAGCTGCTGTAATATGCAAAGACAAATCTCATTTGGGTGAATGGGGACGAGGCCTGTGAATCAGTGGTGGTACACATATACCATGAAAAATGGATGAGTTCTACCTCCCAAGACTAAAATTAGACAGGAACCTAATATGGCGAGTGTCCTTCAAGTAACACTGTGATTTATAAGCAACAACAAGAGACACAGGGTGTGAAAGAAATTCACTACTCCACAAAATTCCTTGCCAAGATAGGTAGAGAAACGTAATGCCAGTCGACACACCGTGGATAATCTGATTATTCCTTTTGGAGGAAACCTAAGCAGCCATTGAAATGAAGCAACGGCGTCTTTTGAGGCAGTGATTTCTCACAATGTGATTACTGTGCGACTGTCCTTCAACGGCGACGGCGCTGAGGTGGAATATAAAACGGCAGAAAGGATAAATATTCAGTGTAATATGAATATTGATATGCAATTTTCTGTACCATTAGCATCAAAGTTGAGTTTGCATGTTAATGTTTGGAGGAATAAATTTCAAGTGGAGTCATTTGGCAAGTGGCTAATAGATAACTAGTTCATTAATTAATGAGGAAAGAGCTTAATTAACACACTTTTGTGGTCCGTTAGCTTCTGGAAGAAGCATCTCTAGCAATAGCCAGTAATTGATTACTTACTAACATTTAAAAGTGCAGACCTAATGGCTTATTAATTTATCAATTAAAGCTATTTTACTCATATATTTACTGTAAATCAGTGACTCAAAAACAGCCTGAACCTCCTCTAAAGTGTTTCTCTAAAAAATAGAATGTAATGCTGACATATTGGTGGTTATTAAAGAGGAACTACACCCATTTTCAAAATCCATACATGTTATTTCTATGGTCTAATAGAGTCGGAAAATATTAGAAAACATGACTAACTCTCTCCCAAATCCCAAAGTTGCTAAAACTGTTGATGACTGTGAATAATATACAAAGATATTATGATGAAAGGAATTAAGTGGTATTGTTGTTATTAGTGATATTGATACTAAGGATATTGCTATAAATTAATGATGCATTTAAAAATGTCTGTATATTTCTCTCAAAAATATGAATATGAATATGAAAATATAAAAAATAACATATGAAAACATAGGTAATTATCTTTATGCTTGTAAGAATGCATATTTTATGTTCATGGAAATATTTTGCAATGTCCAAGAAAATGGCATGCATAAGATCTGCATTGATCTGTTATTAATTGATTAAAAAGTTTGGGAATCAATAAGTTCTTTCCTCCCACTCCTTTTCATATAAGTCAAGGTAATGTCTTGTTTTCTGTATTTTTTATTATTACTTTATTAACTTCATATTTAAAATAAATGACAAACAAACGAACAAACTGATATCATCAAGTCTGCAGCTGCTCCTTACACATAAATTGGAATAAATATTATATATGACAATAAGAACATACTGGGGGGGGGGATATTCTGAGTGTCCAGGAACATTTTCATTGTTTTGGGTACATTTGGATTTAAAAAAAAATGTGCATCCACAAAATCATTAGCCTTGTCTGAAATTACATGTGACAAACTAATGTGTCCTACCGTTTTGAATCATATATTATTCCTATAGCAAAGAGAAATCTTACAAACTTACAGCTAATTGTCCGTCATTGTCTGATATGTAGTGGTGTCCAAATTTGTGAATGAGGACATTTCATTTCATTTGAGCTATTCAGTGTTTTCAGAGTCATAGTACAAAATATAAGACACTTTCTGTTTTATAACGGCTGGCACTCAAAGAGTTAAAGGATTTAAAACATATTTTGCCGCTGAAACCTTAAGGGACAGCAGGGAGTAGTGTCTATTGGGTCTTTAGATATTTTTTTTTGTTTCAGAAAACAGCTGTCTGCCGCATCTGGAAGAGGACATTAAAAAAAATGAGTATCTGGAGTCCCACCCCACAAATTGTGAAATAAGACAAGCCAGTTTATTGGTGGGCTGCTGGGATAAAATGATGCGATTCAACCAGCCGTTCCCTTTTATTGAGAACTAGTTCCCTTTTTTTCTGCGGGAAAATCTGAGCGGACTAGACTGGACTTTGTCTTAAAGAGACAGGCTTTAAAACAGAACAGTTTCAGACCAGGGATGAATCCAGCAAAAAAAATAATTACATTAAGGCATAAAAAATATGAACCTGAAAAGATGCCTTTTGATTCTGACACGTGCCATGTTAGCACAGTGCCAAACAGTGCCAAGTGTCACAGAAATGTCTAAAAGGTCCAAACTAATAACACTGAAGCCACAACCTTTACGTCAAAGTGACATGAGTGCTTGCTCAGACATGTTGCTGACATGTCTATAATGAGAGGCATATCTGAAAGGAGCTTATATTTGAATTTGAACATTTGAATTTGAATCTTTGCTCTCTCAGCTCTGGCGGCAGTTTGGCCTCCCTCCCTGCTCCTATCAGTATGAGCAAACACTGACAGAGTATTAACTGGACTTTTCTAAATCCAGAGACTGCAGGGTAAAGCAGCATCCCTTGTGAGCCTGCGGCACGGCAGACGTACAACAAGCCACATGGTGGGAGACAGGATGCACTGTTGACGGCTCAACGAGGCACCGCTTCAGAGGAAACATGGCCAGTGGTGCAGAAAGGAGCTGCTTAATAATTGGCAGAGTTTGAATGCACGAGCACTAATTAGCCGCAAAGAACACGGTTCAACTTCCAATTCCCAACAGCATGCTGACATTTTGCTCTCTGCAGGGTGGTCAGTGGGTTTGCAAAGTGCCACAATTCCCAGAATAGAAAATGCATTTGGCTTGTTAGCATTTGTTGTGAATTATCATTAATCTGAGGTTGGGCTACACTGACAGCACAAAGTACGAAGGATTGCTTGATGTCTTTGCACAACTTCCATCTGGACTGTCTCATATGCCTTCTCCACCGGGGTGGTTCCAGGGCTGGTTCGGACCCAGAGCCTGACTTAGCACCAGTTCTTTGTGTTTCCACAGCCTAAGCACCGGCCCCTGGTGCTTAAAACTGGGGCCAGACACGCACCAAGTCTTTGCTGGTCCAGAGCTAAGCACCGGTTACGCTAGGGGCTTGGAGCAGGGTTACTGTGACCAACAAGACCGGAGTAAATACTGCCTGGTTCTATCAGAAATTTATTGAAAAGTCTCCTGGGACAGATGGAAGTTTTGCACAAACTGTTGCTCACTGAAACCCAGAACAATAGTGTCCCACTGTGATCGTGGATGTTCCTAGGGAACAGGCAACCTCCATCTCGCTGGCAGCCACGATACAATCTGTTTTCAAACGGAGTCGCTGCTCGGTGTGATTAGTAACAGTTATATGGCGTTATATTTGTGCCACATTCCTGGGCAAACTAAGACAGATTTTGAGCACAGGCATATATATTCTGTGCTCAGTAAATTTCTTTTTGCATGTGCCACAATCACCGCTGAGTCTTTGGACACAAATATAACACCAAACAGTTAGTTTTGTCGGCTCTGGATTTTTTGCAAAGCCTTGTTTTGATTTTGCACCGTACAAGCTTTGCCAGGTGAAAACAAAAATGCTGTGACGTACTGACGTTTTGCTGTGACGTACTGACGTTTTGCAGTGACGTAATGACGTGGCTCTGACTGGACTTCCTGCCAATGGAAAGGTGGCCGGTGCTAAAGGAGGAACGCAAGTTGAACCAACTAAGCACTGAACTAACACCAGGTACCTTTAGGTGGAAAAGGGGTATCAAAGATCCTGTTGCTCCTTTGCTTCTCTTTCTCTACAGATTCAGTAATGTATGGATAAAGGAGCACTCAACAGGGATTTGCTTTGTTTCATCAGACAACTTGATGAATAGAAGGCACAAGGTATCCCTGTGGCTCGTGTAAAACTGCTCGAGTGTGTCGTAAACACGATTTGCACGCACGTTTGTTTGTGCATCAACACATAGATGCAAAAAGACGATCCTGTTCAATGTTGTGTCCTTTCAGGTCAATTATCATGCGGAGCATTACGTGCTCACACTGCGGCAATAATCGGCAACATGTGAACTCTCTCATGTGAAATAATTCCATTATTCATGCCACTATTATATCTGGAACTGAGCAAAGCCGAACAGTCATGTTTAATATTAAAGGGGGAAACAGCAGGACGAATGAATGCTGTGCAGTTTTTTTATGACTTCAGTGATCCAAAGTGACAAATGAAAACCTAAAAGAGAAACATCCTTTAAAATAAATGAGCAGCCAGACCTAAAATGTGCATTAAACATCTTTGCATAGGTTGTATGAATAAGATTTATGTTGAGGGAAAGAAACAATGGCTTCTTCCCAAGGAGTCGGGTGCAAAATAATTGCATCCATGCAGGTGAATTCAAAGCCTCATGTTTGTAAGGATATGCAAAGAGGAGCAGAGAGGATTTATAGAGGAGATTATTATGCATGGTCACTTTAACAGCCACCCATGCCTTTAATACCTCCAAACACATATGCGCTAAATAATATTAGCTTAAAGTTGCTTAAAGGTGCTCCAGCTATACTTTTCACAAAGATGGAAAACAAAGTATTGATTTAATGGTCATCTGAGGGCAAATAAAAAAAAAACATTCTGTCAATAAAATGCATCATTAATTCATAAATAATCCCAAGATGATCGACACTGTAATTTGGACTAGTTTTAAAAAATAATTGGTGCAGCTCAATTAAGTCAGTGTGAAATGCATTTGCTCTGCTTCTGTCAAATGTTGGTGTGATGATGAACAGGCGCTCGTCTTGACAGATTTAAATCAACACTGAGCACGATGTGAGCGCTGCATCCTGGCAGAGCTGGAATCACTTTTTCGAGCTTTACTCGGTTAAATTCACATTAGAAATTACAGTCAACTCGAGCAAACAAGGGTTTTATGTAATCTCGTAAGCGCGGCTTTTCTCATTTCTTCATGTATTTCTGCTTTATCTTATTCGCCGCCCTCTTTATTCTTCCCTCTTCTCTCTCACTCTCTCAGTGACTCATGCATCACCCTACAGCTCCTTTTTTCAGCTGTCAGATTTTCTACAGTTTCACTGACTCTAATCCAATTCAGAACCAAATCCCAAAACGCTCAACCCTGTAGGCTGCCCTTCTCAATGACCCCCCTCACCATTACCATTTACCCAGAATTCTGAGGGATCTTGTATGTTTTCCATCTTGCCCATGATGCAGTTGGTTCCAAGTGCTTCAAAAAATATGTCTGGAAGGCAGTTGAAGAAATTGCCACTACAGTAGTGTATGGGTTTATGGGTGTACCACCTATAAGTCATCCTGGGTAAGAAATATAGCTGTAGAGCAACATCCTGAGTATAGAATAAGTGATGTGGCATTGATAAATTCAAGTAAATTATTCAACTTC
The DNA here is from genome assembly GCA_029721515.1 of Synanceia verrucosa. Taxonomy (NCBI): domain Eukaryota; kingdom Metazoa; phylum Chordata; class Actinopteri; order Perciformes; family Synanceiidae; genus Synanceia; species Synanceia verrucosa. The sequence continues at coordinate 4,084,271 of CM056560.1, read as the reverse complement.
CAATAAGTCATTGAGTGCCACTGATGTATCTACGTCATTAAAAAGCCAACGCTTAAGTGCCATTGACTTGTATCTATATCAAAGTGTTTTTTCGGCAGCGGGTTGGCGATCGCGGTCTTCCTCAGCCTGCGAGTAATACTGGGGCTTCTGGGAGATGTAGTCAGAGCATAAAGAGATGGTATACGCCACAGAGATCAAAACAGGAAGTGGAGACGATCGAGATTAGAGATCAAAACAAACAGAATCTGAACAAAAAGTGTTGATTTTGGTGAAACTGGCCTCTAATTTGATCACGGGAAAAACAAATGTTTTTTTTCATGATGAAATAGAGAGTCTCTTCTTTCATTTGAGCTATTCAGAGTCATAGTACAAAATATTCTGTGGTTCTTGAAATATGACTCAAAATGGTCAAAATCACTGAAACAAGGCACTTTCTGTTTAAAAAAAAACAGCTAACACTCGATGACTTAATAATTCCAAATATAGCATGGCCTTATAATGTTGTTATTGCAAACATTTTACAGTTTATTTACTCATCCAACAGACATGGATGAACATTAGCATTCTTTTGGAGTTTTGTTTCTGTCGACCTAGTGAATACAAGTCAAGTCGTCATTTTTCTCTTTTAGTTTTCCTGAGGAAAATATCTATAGCTACCTTCTCCACTGTTGTTCAGGGACTGCCCATTGTTCCAAAACCCCAGTAGTCTGAAAATGTCCCATTTCACAAAAAGCCAATTTGTGTGACGGGTATTTTGTTTTCCTCCCATGAGAAGGCTTGACCTATAATGTTTAACATAAAACTATGCATTTTAGTGATATTTTTGACTATAATTCCCATACCCGTGAAACAAATAACATGACATTTACTTGGTAGAGGAAGCACTGAATGAATAAATTGACGTATTGGAGTTTGAAAAATAATGGTGTGACAAAATGTAAATTTTATCATCTGCCAATGTGCCATTAGATGTGATATTCTGAGACTACAGGGTACAGAAGTCGGTATCCTTACAGTGTTTCCTGAATTTCCCTGTTCTTTCTCCTTTACTCCTCGTCATGTTGGAAGTGATTTTTATTTCCATCTGCCTTTCACTCCTTCCACCATCTGCCATTGCCAGAAAGTCTGAAAAGATTCAGCTCGACAGTATTTAGCTGGAAAAACAGAGGCCTCGTTAAAACAAGCCAGTAAATCTCCAGCTAACTCTGAGCAGGTGCCATGTGATGTATACAAACGACAATACGAGCTGAAGAAGCCGCTATTTTTTTCCGAAATTACCTCACTTGAAGAATCATTTTTTTTTAAATGTTAGCTACAGTTTAGGGATTCACTCTGAGTTATCATCAAGTACCTTTTCTTCCTCCATAATTTTGTATTCTTTGAAACAGAATTCTTCCACATAGACTCGCTGTTGTATTGCATTACATTCTGTCAGCCCTCATCTGCTGTCCATTCAGTCACTCTGTGGTGGGAGAAACATGTCTTAAAGGCAACCGAGAACCTGAAAACAAAAAGAAAGCTGTATGCCAGATATGGATTGAGACATCAAACAGACTGCTGGTCTTCAGCAGAATCAAAGCTTTCAAGGTCATGGATATGTAGTGCTGAAATAGTATTTTAATCTTTAAGCCTTAGGAGCACCATCTTCTTGCATTATAGATTTGGATAATTTTTGATTTATAATATCTACTCTAAATATGTCAGATACATTTAAAGTTAACTCCTTGAGGCCGGCCGTTTTATAAAACAGAAAGTACCTTGTTCCAGCGTTTTCGCCCATTTTCAGTCATTTTTCAAGACCCACAGAATATTTTGTACTATGTCTCTGAAAACACTGAATAGCTAAAATGAAAGAAGAGACTCTCTATTACATCATGAAAAAAGACATTTGTTTTTTATCTTGTTCCATTCTTGTTTCATCAGAGGTAGAGGACACTACCGCCACTTTTTGTCCAGAATCCATCCATTTAACTCTCTAATCTCGATCGTCTCCACTTCCTGTTTTGATCTCTGTGGTGTGTACCGTCTCTTTATGCTCTGACTACATCTCCCAGAAGCCCAGAAATTAGTCACAGGCTGTGTGAGACCAAGATCAGTAACCTGCTGCTGAAAAACCACTTTGACGTATTATTACATCGATGTCACTCACGCGTCAAATTTTAAATGATGTTGAAATACGCCAATAGCACTCAAAGAGTTAAGAATTTTTTTCAGTGGCCTGTCAGATACTTTTTTTCTCTTGAAGTTTAACTCCTGAGAGGCCCAGCATAACAAATTTACTACGTGTTTTTTCTGGTATGAGCTTAAATATCTTACAAGGCTGTATTGTTGCCATGTGACTCTGCTGCTGCCTGACACGCAACTATCCGACAGATCACCAGACCAGTTCCCCACTGCAGCACCAACAGACAACTGGACTGTAATTATTAAACACAGAGAAGCAGAGAGGACCGGAGGCTGATGGGTAAAGGCAGACAGATATATATACAAAGACAGAAGCAGCCTTGTGGATGGATAATAAGGTAGACAGACAGAGATAGTTACCAGAGCACCAGATGGATGGGCAACAAGACAGGTCGACAAATAGCAAGGCGGCCAGAATGACAGATTGGAAACACCTTAAACTAGACTCTGCCATGGCAATGCAACTGAATTTCCAAGAAATGTATTCAATTTGTGCTCTCTCAATGCGAGGGCCAAAAAGGAATATGAAAAAAGTCACCCTCCTTACTCTATTTCTTCCTTTTTTCATTAATGTGATTGGCAGACTACATAGAATGGATGGGAGTAAGGGTTTGTAGTTGCTGTGGCAACGGCCTGCTCTTTGTTAAAGGCTACATTCCTGGCATCTGATGTTTCTGCGCTGCGATCGATAAAAAAGCCAGCCTGCAGGGACTGATGAACGGACTGGGGCTTTTGCCAGGCCGTGCAGGACCGGCGAAAGAGAAAAAGGAGTTAGGTGGAAGATGTGCGAAGAGGACGGAGAGATAAAGAGGCGATAGGAAGAAAGAGGAGATGGAGATGGAGATGGGAGCAGTGCAGCTGCTCAGCCGGGTGGAGGGGTGAGTGCTGTGGGAAGCAGAAAGAGTGAGTGTGTGCGAGCTCTCCGGCTTCATCTCGGCTTATTTTCTGTATGTCACTCACTCCACTATCAAAGTACACCATGCGTCTGTCTGTGTGCTCATCAGCTGCTTACCTTGGCTAGATTTTTCGCTTCGCAGCGATTGACAGAGATGTGGAAGCAGTCAAAAGCCCTTTAAAAGACACCTTTCATATTTCTGGCATTTTTCTTTGCCTTTATGACGTGCACTCAAATTTCCACCGCCCTTACATTTTGCACACCTAATTGGCAAAGATGGCCGAGAGCGGAATGCAAATACGACTGGTAATGAGGCAATTATGGTCAGCCTCACTGTCTACATCTGTCATTTGAACAACCTGTGGCTGCCGGAAGATGTTCTGTCAAGGTCTGTGTCGAGGAGGCATGGCTCTCTGGGAGCATAATGTCGTACACTTGAACGATGCATCCTTCCCCTCATTACCCTGCTGTTATCATTTCTTCTTCCTGTAAAACCCCTGTGTGTAGCAGGCTGGGAATTGGAGCCACATTTCACTGTGTGAATGAGCAAAATGTAAAAGAAAAAGAGAGGAAAAGTCAAAGAAAAGCAACCAAACAAAGGGAAAAATAGCAAAATACCTGTATATACAAATAAAAACTTAAGTTTGGTTTTCTGGAATTCTAAAATAAATGTGCAGGTATCCTAGCTTTCATGAACATTACCTGCAGTGACGTTACTCTGTCATACTGTACCAGCTCGGATTTAACCTGCAAGTAATGCAAAGCGTCAGATGGCTGTATCATGAAACAAAACTTCACTGATTGCTTTGGAAAAGTAGGGTCATTTCGGTAATAGGAGTCATGCCGCAAAATACAACGAATACGGAATATAAAGAAGCAGTCATTTGCAGTAACAAGCAGTAAACTGAAAACAGAGCAATAAAGCAATGAAGCAAATGGAAAGTGTTGTGGGGAATATGTAAATGTATGCATCTGTTATTTTTCACAGTTCTTGCTTTTTATTGATTATTAAATAAGACATACATATATTAAAATGTCTCTACATTATTATCTACTCAAAGTAATAACGCTGTTTGTTTAAACACATTTTAGCGATACATAGAGAACCTCTGTGTGTTCGTGAAATGACTCGACATGCTGATTACTTATTAAGGAGTCATATTTGTTCTTTAGGTTATGCCTTTTATAGGAGCAAATATAAGCTTCCATTTTATTTCCTGTTTCGTTTGTATTTTAGTTTGAACACTTTTCACATATACCACACACCATTATCGGTGATGCAAAATACACACATGCAGCAACATCATATCCACATGGGCATTTAGCCTCGCTGCACTCTAACGAGGGCCATTTCTCGCCGTCACACTGGAACATCTTCCATCCTGGTGAAACATCCCCAGTTAGCCAGCAACCTTTTGTGCTAACACAGTTGATAAACATTCACATTTTTCTGCAGCTGGTATTTCTCTTGCCCCGCTGTGGGTTTAATTCCGTTACAACCACCTTGCCAGGAAAAGGGACAGTTCATTAAGGGAGAAAAAACGTGACAGTTTAAAGAGATGTACTGTAAAGGGTTAAAAGGTTGGAAATGTAAAAAGGCACTGTGGGACAAAGAGGTGAAGTCAGTCCGGGGTGAGTGTGAGGTATTCTAATGCATTTCTTGTTCATGTATTGTGTCTTGCAGGGCTTGTTCGTGATGGTGCTCTGTATGGACAAGAAGCTGTGCCATGACAGAGGGCAACGTGGGTAAAAGAGACATGCGACACCCGGCCCTGAACCACTGCCACCTCTTCCTGGGCGGGGCCTTATTGCTTCTCCTGGCCAGCCCGGCTCTGAGCTGCCCCGCCCGATGTGAGTGTTCCGCCCAAAGCAAGTCGGTCAGCTGCCACCGCAAACGCCTGCCCACCATCCCAGAGGGCATCCCTATTGAGACTCGCGTCCTGGACCTCAGTAAAAACAAGCTACGCATCATAACACCAGACAACTTCTCTTCATTCCAGCAGCTGGAAGACCTGGATCTTAGCGACAACCTCATCAGCGTGGTCGAGCCGGGCTCATTTCGTTCTCAGCTTGCTCTCCGCTCGCTCAACTTTCGCAGTAACTTGCTTCAGCTGGTTCCTGCCGGCGTTCTGTCAGGTCTGACCAACCTCACCCGCATTGACCTGAGCCACAACCGACTGGTGGTTCTCCTGGATCATGCCTTCCAAGATCTGCGCAGGTTGACATCCCTGGAGGTGGGTGACAACGAGCTGGTTTTTGTCTCTCAGCGGGCCTTTACAGGATTACTTGGACTCCAAAGTCTGACCCTGGAACGTTCTAATCTGACCGTGGTTCCGACTGATGCCCTGGCACATCTTCACAGCCTGGTGGAGCTGCGCATGCGCTATTTGAGCATTAGTTATCTGAAGCCTTTCTCCTTCAAGAGGTTATCACGTCTCCGCCGACTGGAGATTGATTACTGGCCCTGGCTGGACACACTCCCTCCCCTCTCGCTGCACGGCCTCAATCTCACAATGTTGTTCATAACCAACACTAACCTGTCTGCCTTCCCCGGCGCAGCACTGCGCAACCTGCCCTACCTCACCCATCTCAACTTGTCCTACTGCCGCATCCAGCACATCCATCAGGGAGAGCTGGGTCAACTTCCACACCTGCTGGAGCTTCACCTCCAAGGAGCTCATCTGATTTCTATTGAGCCCTTTGCATTTGTGGGCCTCAAATCTTTGCAACTACTGGATGTGTCACAGAACCGCCTGGACTCTCTGGAGAGTGGAGTGTTTGCCTCGCCAGACAGCCTCCAGAGGCTCTGTCTGGGTGGAAACCCATTAGTGTGCGACTGCAGATTGCTTTGGCTTCTCAATAGCCATAAGCCCCCATCTCTGCAGATTCTGGATGTGCAGCCAGAGTGCAGTGCCCCTGAGAATCTCCTGGGGAAATCTCTCCGTGACCTCAAAGAGCCTCTGGTCTCCAGATACATGACCTGCACCAAACCACGGATTGGGCCCAACACAACCCAGCTGCTGATGGCTGATGAGGGTCAGCCTGCCCGGCTGAGCTGCATGGCAGAGGGAGCGCCTCGGCCCTCAGTGGTATGGATTACACCTCACAGACGCTACATCACGACCAAGAGCAGTGGCAGGGTGGAAGTCCAAGCAGATGGCACCCTGGAGATCAAGGCAGCGGAGCTCCATGATAGTGGGGTGTACTTATGTATTGCCAGTAACCCTGCTGGCAACGCTAGCCTATCAGCCTCTTTAGCTGTGAAGAGCCTGGGCACTGGGGACAGACCTCACTATAGCAACAGGAGCTCAAACTATATGACAGACTCTAACAACACATGGGGTAATGGGACAGTACTGTACAACATGACAGTCCCTATAGACATTAAGACTATCATTATATCTACAGCCATGGGCTGCCTGTCCTTTCTAGGTGTGGTCATCTTTTGCTTCCTGCTTCTGTTTGCCTGGAGCCGAGGGAAAGGACGCCATAAGAGCAACTTTGATATCGAGTATGTCCCTCGTAAATCCAACGGGGCAGCAGCAGATGTGACTGAAACAAGTGGCCCACGACGGGTCAACATGAAAATGATCTGAAAACGATGCAGACTGTCGCGTATGATAGCAACATCTGCAGCAAACTGCACATATCAGCTGAAAAAAAAGTTTTTTCTATGACACAGTGGATTTGTGACAAACGAAAGTGACGTACTAATATAGTGGGTGTCAATATGACGGTGATCTAGTGATACAGTGGGCATGTGAATATATGTGGACGTGTTTATATGAAATAATGTTCTCATACAGTACATTTAATATAATGCTATAACCAACATATCAATATGGGAGTGATATAGTGCTGCACTAGGCATGTGTTTCCGTGGTGATGTGATAAGTAATGATGTTGTCAACTCACCGTGACATCAAGGTGAAGGAGGGAGCCGCCGGGAGTGACGGGACATCTTTGCGTGGCAGTAAAGCCATCATCGCTGCATCATGTCAGGACTAAATCATCTAAATACTCATCTTAGCTGCAGTACGAGACGTGTGCGCCGTATTCATGTGTGCACGCGAGCGTGTGTGCGTGAGCGCATCGATGTGCGCATGTTGCATTTGTGCGTTTCCTTGTGCATGTGCACGCATTGCCTTTCTCGTTGGACGGAGCAATTAAAATGAATGATAGGGTCTAAAGCATTTTCCAGGCCTTTGCTCTTGCTCGGTTGTTGTCACTGTTGAGTGAAGCAGAGGATTATCTATGTCTATATGCAAAATCACAATTATTATATTCAAGAGAAATGCTGCATCAATTTTGAAATAGGTCATCGCCCCTCTTTGGAATGACTCCAGGGTTAGATTTAGGGATTTTTCTAAACACAAGGAGATGTTAAACACACACAGTAGTTACAATGTGAAGACTAAGCTTTGTCTTTCACCAGTGGCGTCATTAGGCCTATTTTGGGGGTGCTGAAGCCCCCTAAAATATTTTTAAGCCCCCCCCCGCTAAATATTTGTTTGGGTTTTTTTTCCAAAAAAAGTTCAGGCTAGCTCAATATAAAGTGGCCAGAAAATGAGTTTAACAATCATATAAGCTTGCATAATTCATAAATCACTTAAATGTTGGCTGGTTAAAACATGATAAATTGCCTTCCTTCTGTATATGTATATATATATACTGTATATATATATATATATATATATATATATATATATATATATATATATATATATATATACATATATATATGAACACACCTGGGGGCAAACCCCCCCCCTTAAAACCTAGTGACGCCCCTGTCTTTTACCATAGAGCATGCTTACCAGCTTGGTTGACACTTTTCCTGAGAAATAGCAGTGGTCAGTGCTGTCATTACTCTGGAAAAGCTTCCTGCTTCAGAAATGGCATGTTAAACCTATTTTATAACGTAATAAATCACGGGCAGATTTTCCTGCCAAACAAATCCCTTGATATGATATAAAAGAGTCAGTGGCCGGACACAATGGAGAAGATTTACAGGCCGGTGCCCTCTCTGGGACAAGACAAAGTTGAGCTTCACAGATTTATGGGTTGAATTTCTCCGTTCTCACATTTTCCTTTGATCGCACCACTTCAAGCTAGCGTGCCTGAATTCTTCCCTAGGGCACCAAGGGGTTGTGGGTATTTAAAAGACGGTGATTTGAAAGTTTTAGTGGAATCTTGTGTTGTTTATTTTTTGTTGAAAATGTTTTAAATGTTTAGAAGAATTTAAAAAAAAAAAAACAGCAAAACCAATTAAGGGCAATTCTTTGTAATGCAGGGACGTGGGCGTAATCTTGTGTGAACCTGTTGTGATAAAAATGTTTAAGGTTGTATAATTGTTTTCATATAACACATTTATGGGTATATTTTCAAAAGGAAATAAATCTTAATCATACCCCAAAAATTCGAGTTCCAGTGGTTGACATCTCCTCTACTGATGCTGACATCTGTATTTCCTTTCAAATCCTGTCCTATAAATCCTTTTCTCTAAATTATAATGTCACTTCAATTTAAAAATGTCCTATAACCCGCAATATTTCTCTGTCACTGAGTATTGTATTGATCTACAGTTATGATTTTTTCCCAGCTTTTTGTTTGCTATTTATATTATGTCATATAGTAAACTTTCTGTTGTAACTACTCAACTTTTATGTCATTTTTACTCGTATGGTCAATGTAATATTACAGGGGCAATGTGATGTGTGTAGTGCTGCATCTTTCTTAAATTACTGCTCTTTTAACATTTGGATCGGGATAGAAATCTAAATTGGTTTATCTGTTTAGCTGGTACAATGTAAACCAGAATGCTTTTAAAAATCTTGTCTCATTGCTTAAAGATTCTGCAGTGAATGCAGATATCCGGTTATTGAAATTAAATCTATAGTCTGTCATGTTAGAGAGCTAGCAAGAAAGCTTGCAAGATTTAAAAGTGGCACCTCCTCTAAGCTCCACCCCCTCCTCCCTCTGCCATCAGTGTGCTGTCCAAAGCCACGCCCCCTCAAACTTGAACATCTAACCCATCATTTCCACTGAACACAAAATGTTTCTTTTCAAAATAAAATAATCCATGTTCGCGGTGGACATATATATATATGGTATGATCGATTTCCTTCAACTCAGTGGACACAGGGTGGTTCCCTTTCACTGGATCTGGTGCGTATTGATGGACAACGGATGTCCAGTGGAAATTAGGGGGGACAGTAGGATTCAGCAAGGAGAGGAGAGCCGTTATGTGACATCACCATAGATGTAAAATGTCCCATTCAAAGCCAATATATCAACATAATTTTATCACAATTATAAAGCAGACAGTGGAGACTGTGGCTGCAATATGATCAAAATGTCATATCCTATAACCTCTTCAATACAAGCAGCACCCATGACCGGCTTACACCCATAGAGAAGCTAATGTTAGCTTCAGGCTAATACCAGCTATAACAGTAGCTAACTTAGCAAACATTATATATTTCATGAAAATAATAACTCCTCCTGATAACCTGTCCAACAGAAAGAAATCAACTTCTGCATCACTTTTCAGTCCCTTCAGATGTCTCAGTGTCTCCACCGATGTTCACTCTGGTTTGTCCTCTTAGCTTTATCCAGAGTTTTGTCTTTCAGTCTTTTCTGCCTCCCTCTTTCTTCTCTTTGTCTGTTTAGCAGGGTGAGTCGTCAGAAGTAACACTGGAAGTGATATTTTTGGCTGCATTTTCTCTAACATTGTTCCCTACAGAACAAATTCTGCTAACTCTGTATTTCTGCAGAGGAGTGTTCTGGATATTTACAACAACAAGGAGGAGGGCGGGACAGAGGGGGGCGTGGTCAGGATGAGACACAAAGGCATCTGATTGGTTCTTTCTATTAGGACCGAAGATCAGGGATTGGTCAGAGTTTTTATCGTCCTGTAACTGTCTGATTCTTTTCCTTCCTTTTTCTGAAGATGATCTCAGGAAACAGGATGACTTAGAACCACCACTGCAAAAGCAGGTCAGTAGTCCCACATTAAGATGAACCGTCCACCCTCATAAATCTGGATCTGTGACGAAACATCTCTTTATGAACAACCAAGCTAAACTCACACAGACGTAGCACCCAGACTCAGACTCTGCTTCACTTTGATTCATACTCTTTGATGAGGCTGCGAGGTTGTGACAGATTTTTATGAAGATCCTTCATAATGTTTGAAATTATTCATTTAGGGGCACATAGCCCTGAGCCTAAACACCTCTACCGAACACTCCTCAAGTGTTTTAATTCACTTAATGTCCTGCCATCGTATATTTACTGCAAGGGATAAAGGTTCAGGTTTTAATTACAGGCGTAAAAACGAAGCTAATAACATGGTGTAGTGAAGAGGAAATCTTTTACAGACTAACATAAACTACTCTCTATTTACTTCTGTGATCCTGAATCATTGACGAACTGATTCGGCAATCCTCCATCAATGATAGATATGGTTTTAGGGAATCAGGACAGTCATACTTTCATTACATTTCCTCTCCACTGTATACAGCACTCTCTCCATGAAAGGGAAACTGTAACGATGAAAATGAAGGCCTACTGGAGAGACTCTGATCTTTATGATGCCACAGCAGCAGCCTTGCTATTCCCTGAGCTTTCACCCACTAAACAGATATTTTTATTGTTAGCATGATAGCAGGAAGTTCTGAAAAAAAGGCGCTTTCTGTTTGAGAGGGATGCCAAATATCTGATTGCCAGGTGAAATCAGCAAAGAAGGGACTCTTTATCAATGCAGTACTTGGCCTGGATGATAACATACTGACATGACCGAGTCATGCAGGTTTTCACATTAACTCACGTCAGGGTCATATCATTTGGTGTGTTTCACTTGCCTATAGTCTATTTAGGCTACATATGCATGCTGCAGCTCAATGTGTCCCAGTTGTCATGTTTTTCCTTCATGTGTCCCAGTTTTGATGTTTTTCTGCTCATTGTGAGCAGCAAAGATCTGCAAGGAGTCACAGTTTTCCAATCCCCATGGTGGAAGATCAGGGCACGCAACCTCTAGCAGCATGAATATGAATTCACAATACTGAATTTGCCATGAATCTGTTACTGTATGAGTAGATGTGTCAGATATTGTTGTCAGACTGATGGCTGAGACTTTTACCAAATGAAATAGAAACACTTATTTCAGTTCTTACAATGAGTTACAGTTTAATTTCAGTTTTGTCATATGAGACATTTGAGGGCATAGTTTTTATGTTTTTAATTTCTAGTCTGACAATGAATGCACATACAAAACCTCAGTGGGTTTTTGGCAGCAGGGCGCCAATCGCGGTCTCCCACAGCCTGTGAGTAATAGTGGGGCTTCTGGGAGATGTAGTCATAGCATAAAGAGACATACACTACAGAGAAGCAGAAATGCAGCAGCATGCCTCCTTTCTAACACCTCCAAACACTCCCACATCACCCCAATTCTCCACTCTCTCCACTGGTTCCCGGAGTTTAGGTCTTATTGTACATATTCAAGGCCATCAATGGTCTAGCCCCGACCTGCCTCACTGAACTGGTAACAGGTTACCATCCAGTCAGGATATCGAAAGTATGGTGACCGTTCATTTGCAGTTTTTGGCCCAAAGTTATGGACTTTACTCCCGGCACAGCTACAGCTCCAATTGTAAGGTGCTATACAAATAAAATTTGATTTGATTGATTGATTGATTGAGAGGTCAAGGAAGTGGAGACGATCGCGATTAGAGAGCAAAATGGATGGATTCTGGACAAAAAGTAGTGTTTTTGGTGAAAGTGTACTCTACCTCTGATAAAACAAGAATGGAACAAGTTAAAAACAAACATTTTTTTCATGATGAAATAGAGAGTCTCTTCTTTCATTTGAGCTATTCAGGGTTTTCAGAGTCATAGTACAAAATATTCTGTGGGTCTAGAAATATGACTCAAAATGGGCAAAAATGCTGGATCAAGGCATTTTTTGTTAATTCAAATTATTTTGGCTTGTTACACCTTATCATATCCTTATCACTTATTTGCAACCAAGCTTGATAAAAGAGCAAACTTTTCCCAAACTGCCCCTGCCTTACTTGTGTTACCAATCACCTCACTGTCTGCTTGCCCCAGACGTCTGTGCTGTTGCAATGCGTGCGTCACAGTAACCCGAATCCATGAAAAATATTGGAGTTTGGTGCAGTGTCTCTTCTCCGTGCCCTGAAGCTGGCCGATGATGGACAGACGATAATGAAAGGTCACTCGTTAATCGAGCTGGCCTGCAGGTTCAGGCCACACAGGACCCCAGAAGGCCCTCAGTGAGGAGCTGTTAAAGTGTAATGTTATAGCCTGTTGGTTTTGATGGTGCTGGTGTTGTACCGCTGTAATAAAAGCTGCTGCTCTGAAGCCACATAGTTGAACTAATTCTCCTCAGACCATCCATCAACACAGGAGTACAGCCCTGTTTGCATTTCCAGTGCATTACTGCATTAATCACCCTCCTCATCATTCTTCATAATAAAAAAAAAACATCCTCCATAGACTCTGACCTCTCACTTCACGTCCGACTCAAAACCTACTAAAGCGATTAAGCGCTTGCTTGGAACTTACTTCACTGTTAGTTCTCAGTGCCATACTTGTTTATCAAATGGCCCATATTCAGACCAGAAGTAATCATATACTTAATGGTGTAAAAAAACAGATGGAGCCCCAGATTTATAATTGCGTTTTCCGCTCCTAAAATTGCATTTTGGCATCTTTCACAGTGTTGGAAAGTTGCTCGTCTGCAGCATCCACAGTTACTGTATCTCTGCAGCAGTGAATAACAGAAGGAAGCTGAGGATTTTAGATGAAGATGAATGCCTTCACGAGGCTTTTATGTAACTGAAAGACAAAATTACATGTTGAAAAGTTGCATTTAGAAGCGATAAAACATGCACTCAAGGGTTTTGCTTTTTAACAGCTACATGGTCTGGTATAACCAGTAACTGTAGCGTTTTACATGGCTCAGAGAGGTTTGTATCAAATGTAGTGCTAATTTAAACTGCATTTCTAGCAACTCACCAAAAGAAAATGCTAATTAATTTGTGTTTCCATCCACTATACTGTTGATGTGCAAATATATGGAGCTGGCCAGATCAAGAAAAACAGCTGGTGACACTAATTCTCCACTCGGGTGCCATAAAACTATCGCAAAAGAGGGCACAGCGACATGATGTAATTAAAAAAAAATCACCAGTCAAGCCTCAAACAGAGGAGAAAACCTGATGGAAATAAGATGTTTAGGTTTGTTTTATGTATGAGGAAAGTTCTAGTCATCGTGAGAGAAAGATTGAATAAGTCTTATGCTTCATGCACATCATCAAGTATTCACTAAGTCTGTCTGTTGCACTTCACATCACATTTTGATGCAGTGCTTCCAAATTTCCTTCATTTTCTGCATTTTCACTCAGGTTTTTTTAAAGGGGCAAATTGAAAATGGATATAAAACAGGTGAAGGGAAACACACTTTGGAGTAAAGGTGGGTATTGGCAAGGACCTCATGATACGATATGTATCCCGATAGTTGAGTCACAACACGATACATTACTGCGATATTGTGACACTGCAATTTACGTAAATGTACATATACACATATAGTACATATGTATATACTAGGGCTGTCAAAGTAACCGTTAATGCAGATTTTTTTTTATTTAACTGTATAATTTCAATGTGCGGAAGTCATTCTGGATTTATAATCGGCCCAAAACATGATTTATTTATTCATTTACTGGGTGGGGGGGATCGTTAAGAAATTAAAAATCAGTATTATATCAGGGGGAAAAGTATTGCGATATATATTGCCATATTGAAAAAAAAAATTCCCCCAAAAAAAGTAATTTTTTGGATCGATTGTAAATCCAGAACCACTTCCACATGTTGAAATTAAAGGTTAAGTAAAAAATAAAATAATATGTATGTATATATGTGTATATGTGTATATATATATATATATATATATATATATATATATATATATATATATATATATATATATATATATATATATATAAATATATATATATATAGTGTATGTGTGTGTATATATATATATATACAACTTGTATTTTAAGCTACATTTTAAATTTCTTAGTGATCTACGTAGAATATCTCATCATATCACATATCGTATATCGTATAGTATCGTGACTCAAGTATTGCGATATGTATCGTATCGTGAAGTCCTTGCCAATCCCCACCCGTAGTTTGGAGTGTGTGGAAATGTAATGATGTTTGGAGAGCAGTGAATTTTTCTCTCATTTGTCAGCGATGGTGAAACTCACCGACACCCCCCACTTAACCCCGCTCCGGTCAAAGTCAAGCACCACTCATCTCATCTCGGTGGAACTGCCCCATTAAAACGCAGCTTGTGGCGAGTGTCAGCAAGAGGTGCAGTGTGAAAGATGAGAGCAATAATAGAAAAGAGACGCATCAGGTTGTGTACGGTCCGAGCCGGTGGTGCGGATTGCATTGTGATGTCTCCTAACCCTCTGAAGGGTAGAAAGGGTTCAGAGTGATGCCACTTTACAGACTTATCCCCTGAGTTGTATGAGCCTGGGCTGTGAGCTGATGAAGGTGCCATCCCTGCACAGTGTTACATGTGTATAAGAATTACAGCTGGGTGCCTGAAGGCACGCAGTGTGATTTGTGCTGAGGCCATGGAGAATTGCAGTCATATTAGAGATGTCCTCTGGGCTTCACTTGCAACCCGTGTGAACACTAACCCTGTAGGCAGCGAAGTGTTCAAGCTCGCACTGCAGTATTGCTCCTATAAAACCCCAGAGCAATACCTTCACTTTCAAAGGAAAAGGACAGAGAAAAACATGTCATTTACATCTCCATGTCTTATGAGTGCATGTTAATTCCCTTTTTTCTTCTTTTTACTATTGCGCTGCAGTTAGCCAACAAGTGAGATGAATGATTATAAATGATTAATTTGTGAGTTATGACTCTCTGCCCTGTTTCCTCCCGCAGATGCTAAATCACAGAGGATGAAAAGCAAAGCTAGATGCTGATTAATTCAAACATTAACTCGCCTTACAACAAGCCTCCCAGTCAGCTTTATATAGGCCCATTGTTCAACTGAAATTTGCTCTCACAAGACACAGGCTTCTTTTCATGCCAGTCTTGTCAGTGAGTCACCAATTAGTTTGGTGCTTTCTGGAGGGCTGGCCAATAGTTAGTTTCCAATTACATGCATTTCAAGTTTGCTTAAACCCCAAGATGTGACTTAAATGCAGCCGGCTTGGACATCTGCAACACATAACTGCTTTTAACTCTTGAAGTGCCAGCCGTTTTCAAAAACCGAAAGTTTCTTGTGCCAGTGTTTTTGCCCATTTTGAGTCATATTTCTAGACCCACAGAATATTTTGTACTATGTCTCTGAAAACACTGAATAGCTCAAATGAAAGAAGAGATTCTCTATTTCATCATGAAAAAAATGTTTGTTTTTACCTTGTTCCATTCTTGTTTTATCAGAGGTAGAGTAGAGGACACTTTCACCAAAAACACCACTTTTGGTCCACAATCCATCCATTTTACTCTCTAATCTCGATCGTCTCCACTTCCTGCTTTGATCTCTGTGGTGGATACCGTCTCTTTATGCTCTGGCTACAAATCCCAGAAGCCCCAACATTACTCCCAGGCTTCATGAGACCACAACTGGCAACCCGCTGCTGAAAAACACTTTGACGTATCTATACGTCGATGGCACTCAAGCGTTGGATTTTAAATGACGTTGAAATACATCAATGGCAGTCAAAGAGTTAATAAATTCACATAAGCATGATTAAAAATCCTTTGAAAGTGGTACAAATACCACATTGAAATTGGCCCAAGAAGGATCCCATTCTCCATTCAGTGCTGGCAGTGTGTCAGGCAGCAGTCAAAGTGATGAGGCAGAAGTCAGCGCCTTTACTGGATGAAGAGGTCACGGCCATGCTAAGAGGGTCAGGAGAGCTAATTAGACAGAATGAATGACGGGGACCTGAGGGGGGAAATGCAATTACCAAAAGAATAAAAGGCATAAGTAGAGGAGATAAGCCCATGATGAAAGTATGAATCTTTTAACTTTAAGCCCTGAAATACCTGAAGTGAAAATCAAATATATGCAGCGCTGTTAGACAGGTATAACAGGAAGCTCACAGCACAAACAGCTTTGGGCTCATTAACACGCAGCTCACACTCTGATCATTGCTTGTGCATCATAGTTAGTTGCAAGGATGAATATATTGTACCTCCCCGTCTGTCAGGGAATTTATGGACAATATGAGGCCTGTGAGCCAAATTAAATGATGAGCTAAAAAAAGCTGGGGTAACAAGGATCACCTGCTCCTAAATATATACGTCCCCATCTCAGCAGGTGCAGCGAGATGAGTCGGACCGAGGCAGCAGACGGCAGAATTTCACTTCAAGCACGTCTGGAGAGAGAAGCAGCCTGAATAATCATTATAGCCCGTTCAGCTCTTTCCCAAAAAAGGCAGCAATAAGCAGAAGAAGTGCCGGTGCTGCATGTTTCATGTCCTCTGTTTGATTGTTTGATCCAGGATGAAAGACGAACGGGAAACCCGGACTGCTGTCTGCTTGGCTTCCTTCCAAAGATTGTCACTGCTCGGAAACAACTGGGAGTCCCTTAATGTCTCAGCAGTATGAGGAGGATGTCTAGAGGAATTTACAATGTGCAGAAGTGAGACTGGAGTTGGTTCACTTATGCTGTTTTCAGGCCGGCCAGAACGGTGCCGCTACCGGTTCCTGCACCAGGTACACTGGGAACCAAAGTGCTTACCAGTGAACAACCCGCGTCCATGCCATTTAAGTGAACCCATGATGCGTCATCAGCAGCGGGTGTTGATTTGCCACCAGATAAAAACAAGGCCATATGAAAGCAGATGTCACAGCAAGGAAAATAACAATCATTGCATCATCGACTACCAGCGAGCATTTGTACTCATACAAATCATTATTTATCTGCGCCAAGCTTTGCTACAACATCTGCTGCCGCCATATTCCACACACCTTTTCTTTGTTTGTTTATTTTACCACGTGTGACCCGGATGAACCCGAATGACATCTACTTTGACGTCACAGTTTGCTTAGAAAAACCAAGTTTTCCTTGGTTCCTCTCGGGAACCAACTTTTCGCTTCCCAAACACTTTGATTTTCAGCATGAACACGGCAGTTGGTTTGAGATTAGGTGCGGCCTAATCTCAAACCAGTACCAGCACGGTTCTCGGCCTGAAAATGCCAATTGTGGTGTGAAGGCATAGCACTAATAAGTCATGTTTTACGTGAGCACTCTCACAAGCCTGTGAGTAATTTTGGGGCTTCTGGGAGATGTAGTTGGAGCATAAAGAGACGGTATACACCACAGAGATCAAAGCAGGAAGTGGCGATGATCTAGAATAGAGAGCAAAACAAACAGAATCTGGACAAAAAGTGGTGATTTTGGTGAAAGTGTCCTCTACTCTACCTCTGATAAAACAAGAATGGAACAAGGTAAAAACAAACATTTTTTCATGATGAAATAGAGAGTCTCTTCTTTCATTTGAGCTATTCAGTGTTTTCAGAGACATAGTACAAAATATTCTGTGGGTCTAGAAATATGACTCAAAATGGGCAAAAACACTGGAACAAGACACTTTCATTCTTATAAGATGTCTGGCACTCAATGAGTTGATGAACCACAAAAGAGTGAATCATGCAAATATCACTGATAATAAGAGAATAAAAACTCCAACAGTGGTGACATAGAGGAAACCACTGGGATTTTTCAACCTCTCGCTCTGAAAGGTGAAGCTAATGCCAAAGCGCCTTAAACCAGCAGCAGGCAACTCCTCTGATTATATAGAAGTCTATGAGAAAATGATCCTACTTCTTTCTTGATTTATTCCCTCAGTAAACATTGTAAACATGAGTTTATGGTCTCAGTTTCTAGTTTCAAGTCTTCTTCAATATGGAATGATGTTCATTTAGTAAATTATGGTCCCATTTAGAGACAAACAGACCGTAAAGCAGGGGATGTTTTAGGGTGGGGCTACCTGCTGATGGGCAAATAAAACATTTGGTTAACATGAGGGGAGGATCATGGTTATAAAATGTGAACACTTGTCTTATAGCATGCCTATCCACCTGCACACCTTTATTTCCTGCCTTGCCGCTGTACATAAAACTCCCTTCTCGGTGCACCAGTGCTGCACATTACCATTAGATATCAATGGGAGAGATAGGGCCACTCAGTGTTGTTGTGTACAACATCAGAAATCTATATAAAAAATACTGAGTGAATTCAGTACCTGACTGTTCAGGACTGAGCTCTGAGTAAAGCAGCCCCACCGAGTGCCACTGGCACTTAGACATAGGGAATTGGAAAACAAGTTCAAAGGGATTGTGGGAGCTTTGGTCTTGACCCAAGAAAACCTGCGCGAGACAAAGAAACACCCACAGAAAACAGTGGGCTGCTTGTGGAGGTGATGCTGCAAGAAGGATGTGGCAAGGTGAGTTAAAATGGATTCTCGAGCACAAACAGGGGGTACACCGGGGAAACTTCGTTGTGGCCCACGGGGAGATTAAATGACACATGAAAGGAAGACACTTTGGTACAGTACGCTGAGCTACTGTAGAAGACAGGAAAAAGCCCGTGGAATATTTGGTGATATTAATTTGCAGGCTCATTCATTTCCAATCTACAGTTGAATTGTTGCTGAGCGAAGGATTCAAAGCCAGAGAAGGCAGGGTTTTTTTCAAACAAGCAATGCACAGCCTCTTTATCATACATCATCACATCCCATGAGATAGAATAAACAAATGTTAGCCACTGGGTGTGAGGGTGACCAAAAAAAACACCGGTATAAACAAATGACATAATCTGTGTGAAATGGTAGAGCAGAGGTAGGTGTTCAAAGGGTTCACAGCTTACGGCAGAGCAAATAAAGCATGATGAGCACATGTGAGGCATGAAATCCCAACACAAACACAGCCAGTGGACTGGACAATAACTGGTGGCTTTGAGGCAGAAATGCATAGTTCATGACTTCTGCAAGAGCAGCGCATATTATTTGACATAAGATAGTTAAAAAGTAGACAAGGTAGGTGAAAAATCACTTGCATGTGATGCATTAAAAATCAAAGATCAGAGGTGAGCTGACAAAGATTTGTTCAAGGTGAAATGTGGTATTAACTATTCATATGTCAGCTTTTGAATTTTGCTATTAAAATCTGCGAGCCATGGTCATGTAGTCTCCATTTAGAGGGGCAGCTATTGATTCATTTCTGCTCAGGAGACAGAAATCTTTACCAACGCCACAGGTCATCTGGATCGATCTGGTACAAAGGTTTTGAAGTTGCGGCAGATTTTAGGGGGGAAAAATGGTAAAAGCAGCAGCACCATAATGTACAGAGATCATATGTGTGTCTGACCTACTGGATCCATCAGCTGCTGTGAGTTACAGACATCTTCATTCCTGTTTTAGAAAAAGGCTGGCACTCAAAGAGTTAATATTGTCCTCTTAAATGGAAATTTCTGTTCTGCTCAGCGCTTACTCATGGGCTCACACTTCAAACTATTCACTGTATATAAAAAAAAACCTTCATTTTTATGCAAAACCTTCATGTAAACTACCTCAATTTAAATTTGAATTGTGCAATTAACCTTTCTTACATTTCTTAAAACTCTTCTAGTAATTTCCTACTTCTTTCAGTAATTGTACTATAATTGTGTTTCCACTACAGCTTCAAATGTTTCAGTGTTTCAACTGGAAATTTCCACTTTGTCAGAAAATAAAACGATCAAACAATTATGATAATACCACGTTATAGGAGTGGGAAAAAATATTGATATGGCAATATGTCGTGATTGCCATATCAATATTTTCTTCTGATACAATGTTGATATTTCAATTTCATAATAAAAAAAAAAAAGTCATGTTTTGGGCCAATCAATGGCATTTATGTGGTAACTTCAACAGCCCTACTACATATACTGTATATATACAGACATACATATATAGAACTTGTATTTTAAGCTGCATTTTAAATTTGTCAGTGAACTCTGTAGACTATTGCAATATATCGCAAAATAATGTATCATATTGTGACTAAAGTATCGCGATATGTATTGTATCGTGAAGTCCATGCCAGTACCCACCCCTACCATGTTATTACTATTGATGTAATGGAATATTTCATGTTTTATATCAGTTTAATCATTGTCAGATAGATTTACACAGGCTCATATACTGTTTATGTTAAAAATGTTGATGTATTATGATAATCCCTTGACAAATACGCACCCACTGAGATCTAATGGTATTACTACTCAGACATTGAGTACATAAACCCCCATTAAATCTCCTGTTCTTGATCATCCTAACGTCTTATGATCAGTCTTTGAGGAAGCGTTTTAGACAGATACAGTAGCCTGCAGTGTTAAGCCTGTTTAGCT
Source organism: Synanceia verrucosa (assembly GCA_029721515.1). Lineage (NCBI taxonomy): Eukaryota > Metazoa > Chordata > Actinopteri > Perciformes > Synanceiidae > Synanceia > Synanceia verrucosa. The sequence goes on along the minus strand of CM056560.1, from coordinate 4,063,734 downwards.
GTCTATTCAAAGTCTTTTTTTTTACTTATTATAATGATTGGCCTGTGGCAGCGAGCCATGGTGCAGCTGGCCGAGAGAAAATGAGATTCTTTGAAGTTCCTTCTTTTGAATGGCAACACCGATCGTCGTTATTGTGCCTTGTTTCAAACCTGCAGGCTGCTTTGAAACCATACAAAGGGATCGGGCTTATTACGGCCCAGTAGCCTGTCCAAACTTTGCCCCTTTTAAAAACTGAGGAGTAATTGGAGTTGGCAGGATCGGCCTTCGCTGAGCGTGATCACGAGCGTGACAGACTGTGGATCTTTGTGATCATACTTATCCAGTTCATCTTTATCACTTTTTTCTTCTTCGTTTCTCTCTGTTTGCTGAGTGCGGCCTATCCTTGTCAGTGTTTTATGTTGTCTAATTTTATATGTCGTTGTGCCCAACACAGCAGGTATTAACAGGCGCGTCTACCTGTACCGCCACTGTGATATTTTCACATCTAACACAGGCTATGTGGGAGGGAGACAGGAGGTTATATCACAGAGTGAGTGGAGTTGGTGGCAGAATGAGGAAAGCCAGGAGTCATGGAGGCCCTAGAGGCTGCTCTGAGGGCACTTTTGCCCCATTTCTCATGGCCATGTAGGTTAGCGGGGAAAGGACTGATGTTAAACCGATCCTAATGGATGTTGGCGGGAAGCATCAAGCCGCCAGCATGGGCGGAAACAGGAGCGCGCCTGTCTGTCTAATGTCAGATGAAAAGAGATGCTGTGCTGTCACTTCCCTCATTCACATATCCCTGAGCGGCGACGCTAATAAAGTGGAGCACAGCGGCAAAGACGACGCCAGCGACTCCTTAACCTCAGAACATTGAGCGCAGATCGCTGCTCAGTCATCCGATGTAGCTCTTTGTACTAAAAATTCAAATTTAACTGTGTTTAATCCAAATTAAATTAGCAATTCATTAGGTATTTACTGTGCCAAACACATTGCAGATCCATTGGAAATGACTTGTAAGATGCTATTAAGAGGCTTGAGTTCTTCATCAAGACTAAAAAAATTTACATTCAGATCTTAAAGGTACAGAATTAAAGAAGAAGCACTGGACGGCTTATTTTACTGTATATCTTTATGACACACAGTGGCGTCATTAGATGCCTCCCTTAATAATTTGTTGGTTTATTTATTAATTACAAAAAGTGGCAACAAATTTAATAAAATAGATAGATAGATAGATAGATAGATAGATAGATACTTAAAAATGGTTACAATATGAGTTTAAATAAATAATCATATAAACACTTAAATATGGTCCCCCCCCCAAAAAAAAAAAAACCTGCCCTTTCTTTCTTTAAAACAGTCTTTGCATGCCACTGTATATAAACACATATATGAGGCTAAATTAGCCTCACCTCAGGGATAAGCCCCCCCGTCCTTAAAACCTAGTGACGCCCCTGAAGATACAGCACATTCTTTCTTCTTTTAATGAATTACTAACCCACACACTCTCCATTCATGTAAAAGGTCAGTGACAGGAATATACCATCAGCGCTGAGCCATGTAGAGTCATTAGAGCGTTGGCAGCAGATAAATTCACAACTTAACAGCTAGTTACTGTATGTGTGAAACAGAAGGTTTCTTTAAGTGAGTGGTTATCAAGACAAAAAAGATGATTTAGAGCCAGGGCCAGTGAATGTGTGAATGGTGAGAAAACTCAGCGCAGACAGATTTAGCGCCCACATACATGGGGTACATATAGATGAAATAGCATGCAGATGAAGAGAACTATGCTGCTGCATAAAAAGTACGCTCGCCAAGTTGAATAATGAGGTAGGATGAAAGTGATGCACGCTTATAATTAAGGCTTTCTGCTGTCAAAGAGGACAGCATCTGCACTGAAAAAGGAGGCATTTCTAGTCGCTTTAACGGATAGAGATACTCTGTACACATAAACTGTATATTTCTTATTAGATATGAGTGCTTCCTCAAAGATTACAACCATTAAACTGTAAAATGTTATTTTATGATTTAAAAATGCAGCTTTAGGCAAGTATTACCATTGATGTTTCCCCATTTCCAATCTTAAGCTTCGTTTGCATCTCCAGCCTCATATTTTATAACAAATATAGTATCAATGTTCTCATTTAACTCCAGGCAAGGAAGTAAATAAGTGTATTTTCTTGTTGTGTTTTTTTTTTTTTTTAACTATAATAGTATATGAGGTGACTACAGTGTTTGGAGAATAAAACTAAACATAGAAAGAAATGGCTTTAATCCTTATATATCCGAGCAAGATATTGTGTAAGCAGAGAGTTTTTGTTCATCTAGTTATTAAGTGAAAAAAAAACAAATGTATGAATATAAGAGTGTATTAGCAGGCAGGTGGGAAGAACAGACCTCCAAAAGTGATACTTAGAGGAACAGATATTGTGGGCGACACACATGATTATCCAAGAGTTGGTCCTGGTGCAAGAAAAGCTGCAAGGAACAAAGTAACACCATTACAGTGTGCTAACGCTGCCAGTAAGCTGGTTATTGGTCGGGTCTGTTCTGGTTGTGGGTGGTCAGGGAGTGTGATTGCTTCTTTGTGGTGGTCTGCAGCCACTGTGTCTCAATAGGTAAATCTAATATGCAATGTATTTTTGTCAACCTGTTATCATGTTTCATACCAGCATACAGCACGTGGCTGTAAAATAGGATTAACCCGAAATAAACAGAAATGAGACAATTGTTCACAAAATGGAATTTGTGGACAAGACGTCCAATCAAGTTGTCTTGAATTGAGATCCAGGAACCTGATGCTGCTTTTTGAAGATGAAAAAAGATCTTGAGGCACTTTTATGTAAAACAAGGTGATGAGGTACATTAAACTCTGTTTAATCTGATCTGACTATGGTTAAAAATTAAGCCCTTACACTTTCAACCAGGCAGAATTGTCATCAGGGCAGAGAAAATAGAAGATTAATAACTTAATTAATAATAATATTTTATTAAAAGGCCATCAAGATTCTCACAGCAAAAAAAGGAACTAAATAACATGCAGTATTAATATTAAAAATGTCAGTACTAATATACCATAGGTCCTTTTTTCCAGGAATGGTGGGAAGCTTCTCGCTTCTGTTGCAACATCAAGGCTGCAATGCTGCTCACAGAGTGCACTCACATCACAGCAGCACCCAGCAGGTATAGCTGCACAATTTGGAGCGGCTGATGACGATCATTGACCTAGCAAACTTCAGCTGGATCCGACTTTTTTCATCTGACTTCCAGGCTGACCGTCCACACGTTCTCTGCTGTTGCTGATCTCTAGAACAAAAGGACTTAGTGTCTTTATGCTGTGGCTCGTAGAAATTCGGTCATAGAGAGAAGGGCAGGCAAATGAGCAAACACTTTTATAAAATTAAATTTTTACTTTTTTTGCAGAGGGCTAATGTGCCAGACTATTTCTTGGCCAGTAGCAGTGACTTTGCCGAACAGTCATCATGAGGTTGCCAGGCAAGAGAGCAAATGGGGGTGCTTTCTAAAATGACAGGACTCGACCAAATGTTTCTCAGCTCTGTGTAGTTGTGTTACATAATAAAAGCTTACTGTTTGCAGGAATATTCACACTGATGAGCCTTGAGCTTGTCAACCTTCCCATTATTGTCTTACTGAGATAATAGGAAGAATATTGTGGATTAGATGTATAGGTAGGCCTACATTGTTGAGAATAAATGTGTGTGTTTTTCTGATGCGCACACTTTTCACCCATGCCCTCTCCTGGGGAATTCCTAATTTACCCCAGGGTAAAGGAGGACTAAGGGTGCTTAAAAATATCAAATATACCCTTGAGAGAAATAACACAGTCGTGTTACTATATCTTGATGTAGTTAAGGATCCCCTGGAGGAGGTCTGAGGCCAGGTACCAGGAGATGATGTGAATGGAATTTTCACTGATATGATTGAAAGGGGGAAAAAGAACGAGCAATAAGTCTCCGAGACTGAGGTAGGTTGCTATTCATTTGGATTCACAGACGCCTGAAAAAATGAAATTAAAGAACAAACACAGAAACATCCATTCATGTGACCGGAGTCCACGTAAACGAATTGAAACATATTTTTTCTGCAGGTGACTGCCTGGAGTAAAAATGACATCATTGGCTGTCTCCTGTCATGCCGCTAGGGGTCGCTGTGCGTCTCCATCATTGGCTGACGTAGCGGTGACGTATCAGGAAGTGTGTTGAAGACAACAACACCGCTCTGGCTGGCTAATCACTAAGAGTCAAATGTTATGACGACAACAGAAGCATTATTGTGAAGGCTTGTCGGCAATATCTGAAACTCTTTATCTAGAAACGCTTCGGTTGGTGATTTATCAGCAAAAAGGTGTCGAACAGGTGAGTCTTTCCTCAGCTTTGACACTGTTGACTTGGCTAACGCTAATTAGCGAGCTAGACTGGATTCAATCACTGTTAGCCTGCCAAACAGTATAAACTGGTTAAACAGTGAAACTATTCGGTTCCTCACTGCTTACAGAGGATATATGTTAACTACCCCCTAGACTGATAGTCGATGTAAGCTTTGTGTCCTGTTCTTACTTGTGCAACGTTAAAAATGTTAATGTGCACCAAATTCCGTTGTGAAAACTGTCAGTATAAAGCCGCATCGCTTGCTGCGGATAAACAGAGCTATTTGGCAACACAACAGTTACAAATTATAAGTTTGGAGAAGTTGTTGGTAAATTCGGCACATGTAATCAATTTAATAGCAGTTGTATTTCCTATACACCTATATACCTTAAGAACTAAATTATAAAAACAGGAAAGTTACTTACAGACTGGCATAGACTTTTTGGTAAGCCTTTTAATGACTTAGCTTACATTTTGCTTAAAAGTCAATTAAACATGATATTGCAATTTGTTTTGAAAAAGTGAGGTGAAACCTTCCACCTTGTTTTAAAAAAAAAAAAAGAAGAAAACATTGAGGTCAAACACAATGTTGTTGGAAAAAGAGAAGTTGTTTTCGACTGTGTTTGAGAAGTATAACAGCATCACTTTCATTTCCACTTGTTTTTTTTTCATTTCCATTTGGTTTATTAGATTTATTGTGCAATGTGAAATCAAAAAGTAATATTTCTGATAAATTAGCAATTGCAAGTGGCAAATCAGGGATTCACTAGAGGCCCTTTGGAATTGCAATAGTATTTTAAAATTCAATTTTGAATATTTTTTTTATTTATACCCCGCTGGTGAAAATTCACCAATTGAACTGAAGTAGAAGTTGTATTTTTGACCAGTAACTGACAACTTGTTTCCTGTGTTTGTCATGTAGGTTTATTACCATTCACGCTGACACTTAGTGAGACAGTGACATTTCCAAGCCTCTCTGATGTCCTCTGGCTGTCCACCCCAGTCACCTGCTGTGGCAAAGTCTGACGTCACAGTCGAGGGAGAATGCCCGCTGCTGGCTGCCACCTTTGCCTACTGGGACAACATTCTGGGTCCACGGGTGCGCCACATCTGGACACCGAAGGGAGACCAGCTGATGTTCCTCAGCGATGGAGAGGTCACGTTTTTGGCCAATCACACGCTGAACGGGGAGATTCTGCGCAGTGCTGAGTGCGGTGCAGTGGACGTTAAGTTTTTTGTCCTGGCGGAAAAAGGCGTCATCATTGTGTCTCTCATCTTCGATGGCGAGCTGAAGGGAGACAAGAACACGTGTGCCTTGTCCATTATTCTGCCTCAGACAGAGCTGGCCTTCTACCTGCCTCTACACACCATCTGTGTGGAGAGGCTGAAGCACGTCATCCGCAAGGGACGCATTTGGATGCAGAAGGTAACTTGTTATTTTTGCTGATTCCTTGATTTCTTACACATGGGTATGCAAATTATTACCCTTTGTACCCATAAACCTACTTTAAACCCTGATCTATCCTTAGTTCCTGATTTGAAATGGATATTAAGTTAATCTATCACCTCTGTTTTAGCCATTTGGGATTGCAACAACAACATTGGCGGAATAATAAAGTTGCAGTCTTCCAGCACAGAGGACTAAATTAGCTAATTAGGTCTGAGGGCTCCTACAGAGAATGCTACTAAGGAGGTAATAATAGGGGTCAACAAAATAAGGTGAAGCACGGCACTATAAATATATCAACATTGTAGACACTGCTGTAAAATGGTTCTAACTAGGTTGCATGTCAACCAGAAGTCTTATATTCTACATGTTCAGTTCATCTCTGTTTGAAGGGGTTTAGCTTTTGAATGGTATTTCTCTTTCAGTCTCTGGACTGTTTCCCCTCAGAAATAAAACCATAAAACATAAATATTTTAGTAGTTTGTTTTTATTTTGCCTGATGCATCCACAGTTTGACCCTTTTAGTGCTCAATCACCTTGTGTTGCTTTGAGAGAAAATGTCAGAGTCGTCATCACTAACAAATACTGCTTACTGGCCTGAGGGCTGGATATTGATCCTCAATACTTTTTTTTTTTTTTTTTAGCTCAATCAAAATGTTTCTTTTCAGATTCTGATAAAAAAAAAAAACTGTCGAGTGCAGTAAGAATATTAATCCTGTTGCTTCTTTCTTATCATTTGATATTTAATATTTAAATCATTACGTTGTCTGGATTTGACGTTGTATCTTATTATTTATTTCACTGTTTTGTTTTTTTTCAATTTCAGATCGAGGCCTCCAGCTTTCACAGCTTGTCGCCGCAGTCGACTGCCTTTAGTATTTGTGACTTAACCGTCTCGTCTTTGCTTCCACTTTAGGGCTATAACATCATCTCAGTGCTGAGCTTGGAGATTGTCCCGATCATGGAGCTGTTGGCCTCTATGAAGACGCACAGTGTGCCAGAAGATATTGATGTAAACAGCACACACACATGTTACTGCTCATACTTCAAAAGTGAACAAAGGAACTATAAACTGTGACATTAGCAAGAACGTAAATGTTTGGGAAAACACTACAGAGTGGATATTGTTTAGGCAGAGTTAATAGCTTATCATCTAAACATCATAGTTTACATGATGGACTGAAGAGAAGTGCATATTTTTATTGGATGCAATTGCATATTAACTTTTTGAGTGCCATTGATACATTTTGACCATCAACGTGCCATCAACGTAATAATACGTCAAAGTGTTTTTTCACAAGAGACAGTATACGCCACAGAGATCAAAACAGGAAGTGGAGACGATCGAGATTAGAGAGTAAAATAAACCGAATCAGTTCTGTTTCTGTTTTAAAAAACGGCTGGCACTCATTGAGGTAATTAAAAAAAAAATAGATGTTTCTTTGTTTCAGTTCAAATACTTTCTATTTCCAGCAGGTTTATATTACCCAGTTTCCCTGCCTGGATTACCACCCAGTGCGATTCAACACATTTGCTCCCTTCAAATATGCAAATGCTTCAAAAAAAAAAAAAAAAAAAAGCAGCACTAAAGAAACTCCCTGGAAGCTTTCATGCTGCTTCCCACATTGTTACACAATGCTGGTTTTGCACAATTTTTTCATCGCTCTGCCTGCACATATGCCTGTCAGCACTTTTGTCTTTGTTGAGACCAATTTCAAAAATGACTCATTTGTTTCTCTCCCGCTGAGTAGATAAAAGACACCGTGCTAAATGATGATGACATCGGGGACAGCTGCCACGAGGATTTCCTTCACAAGTAAGCACTCTCCGGTACAGGCAAATGGAAGACAGATGATGAACAATGCCCATTTAACACCCATCAACCTTCCTGCGATGAGTAATGGCTCTCTACTTAGCCCAAGTTTCCTCCAGAGAAGGACAAAAGCTAAGTCGCTGTTAGTGTTGAGAGTCCGGAAAGTCCATTCCACCAGTGAAGCTCCCAGTTGCTTAATTGAACTGGATTAGCTCAGCATCCTGTGGTGATGACAAAGCATCGGTACACTGGAAGTTATTTACTTAAAATTATGGATATTTATGGCTCATGGGGATTTTTAAGAAGACAATAACAAACTTACAGAAGCCCTGATCTAAAATGTTTTCTCTCCAGGTGAGAAAAGGAGAGGCAAAGTGATGTGTGAGATTTTATTGGAAAGCTAATTCTATTAATCTTCGTAGCTTTTCTTTCTTTTTCCATTTCACAGGTCACAAAGCAATTTCCTAAAAAGCTTGCTATATCTTCAAGTCCGGGCATTTAAGGTCTTAAATTGTCTTAAATGTACCAAAACTTTGCTGTAGGTATTACATTTTCAGATGCTGCATTTCATGTCAACAGGAAAACACAGTATTCAGAGATTTACTGCAATTTTGCACGTTATTTACTTCTTTGTTCTTGGAAGTTGTGAAATTAAAGTTCAGTGTTATGCCTTCAATTCATGTCATTGTTCCAAAAAGAAATATTACAATCTCTGCAATAAATTGACTATTTTCTGCCAAATAAATTGTTATGACATTTTTGGGTCTTAAATTATATTTGTTGAGGTCTTAAAAATGTATTAAATTTGGATTTTAAAATGGTGCAAGAACCCTGAAATATAGACTAAGAATGGGTCATAATAGAATATTTTTTTCTCACTGGTCTGTCATGGCTCATTAATGGTTACCGAAGGTGTGAGATAGACTATTTAGCTAAGTTTATACTCAAAAGGCCAGAACACAATCCAAACTACATGAATAAAGCAGTAAATTTAATGATGACCAGGCAGACTCTCTGCACTCACTCAGTGACAGTCACCATCTTAATTCCTCCTTTATCTAAAGCCTCATGAATGTTTTTGGACCCAGTTCCTCTTGTCTCAGTTATTATTCCTAAAAACTGTCATTGATGATTAGAGCAATGCTAATGAAGCTGATTTTCTCTAATTTGCATGTCTTTGTTTCTGTGGTTCAGGGCCATCAGCTCTCATCTGCAGACTTGCGGCTGTTCAATAGTGGTTGGAAGCAACCCAGAGAAAGTGAATAAGGTAAATCCACTTGTATTAGTGGCTGCACACAAACATATTTGTAAAGCATCTGCATAATTTTAAATATTTTGAAGTGCATTGTGTTATTGTTTTCAGTTTAATGAGCCCCTCATGCACTTTTTCAGTCACAGTCACCGCTTGGGTTGGTGTTTTGAATGTCTGTCTGGGCTTGGCAGCTCTGTTTCTGCTGTAAGTGTTTCCAAAAAGACAGAAGTTATATGAGAGCATGTCGGCTACTCATAAAGGGAATATTGGAATTAAACAACTTGGACATGCTACCCCAGAAAGATAATATTGCCCATCATGCTCTGTTTGTTTAAGGGATTTACATCAGAAAACAGCCACAGCCAGTGACTATCAAAGAGCTACACAGTCATAATTTGTAATTTTAATATGAATACAATAGAATAGAATGATTTTATTGATCCCAACCTGGGAAATTATGTTGCAGCAACAGCAAGAAATGCAATCAGCATTTAAAAAAAAGCAATACAAAAACAGAAAAGCATTAAAAGACAGAAGAGCAGTAAAGGTATAAATAATTATGACAATGGTGACAGTCATAGTGCAAATAAACTGTAAGGTGCAGTAAAGTAAAGATGAACAGTATGTTATGATGTAAAAATGATATAAAAATTATGATTCTGTAAATAGTGCAAATAAACAGTAAGGTTTTGTGTTGAGATGTAACTCCTGGAATAAACGTGCTTTTTTAACAGCCAGGAAAACCAAGGTGAAAACAAAAGACCATCTATTTTTCTATCCTTGTTCAAAACCCAGTACAGCACGGTTGCAATGTAACAACCAAACCCAGCTATTTTCTGAAGGCTTTTGAAATGAGTCTGTTTTTTTTTTTGCAGATTGTGCGGACTCTCTGCCTCTTCCTCACCCCGGCTGAGAGGAAGTGCTCTCGCCTCTGCAAGGCTGACTCCTCTTTCAAATATGACACAGGCCTGTTTGTGCAGGGTCTGCTCAAGGTAGCCACCACTTCCCTTCCATGTGATGTTGAATTAGAGCCTCCTTGTTGTTCTCCTCTCCATGTTGCATGTTGCTGACCTAATTCCTCTCTCTGACTTGAAAAAAGACATTTCATTACTACACTGCTTGAGACTCAGCTCTGTTTTAATGCATGCATCTGTTTATGTTGTCCTCGTGTGGTTTCTATTTTTATTTCTGCAGTGTGCAAATGAAGATATTTCCATAGCTGCATGTGTTACGTGGTTTTGTTCTTAACATACAACATTACAATGACCTATTATTTACTGTAGTTTTATGAGGCAAAGAGGATTAGTGTTACACAGGCAGTTGCTTGTTAGTTCAATCATAAAGAGTCAGTGTGCTGCACGATATTGCCGCTGTGCAGCTCCCGTATGATCCTCCTATAGATTTGCACATAAAACACAGCAGGAAATAAGAGAAACTGGTCCATGGAGAAACAACAAGGAGCTTGTAAATAGTGAATTGACTGAAGGCATCTCTGCACATATATGACATGGATATAAGATGTTTTGCTGGAGCTACCCTTGTGTTTATATATTGTTTTTTTATGCATGCAGGTCAGAAGTTCTAATAAATATTTCACATATTGTTAGAGCACTAGAGTCTGTCTGCTCTTTACATCGGAACAGAATGAGGTGGAGGGACACACTAAACAGGCATTAGCACCTGCTGAAGGTTAACAAGTATCCACTTGGTTATGTTATTCCCAGGACTCCACGGGCAGCTTCGTCCTACCCTTCCGCCAGGTGCTCTACTCCCCTTACCCGACCACGCACATCGACGTTGACATCAACACAGTGAAGCAGATGCCGCCTTGCCACGAGCACACGTACAACCAGCGGCGCTACATGCGCTCTGAGCTTAGCGCCCTGTGGAAGACGGACAGTGAGGAGGACATACCCCCCGATACGGTCATCCACACGGATGAAACCTTCACACCTGACCTGTAACGTGTGCACACACACACACAGTAACTGCTATAACAAAATCTATAGCTTTGATTTAATAGGGGTGGGAAAAATATTGATATGGCAATATATCACAATACTTATTCTTCTGATAATAACATGGATTTTTTTACTCATTGAGTGCCAGCAGTTTTATAAAACAGAAAGTGCCTTGTTCCAGCGTTTTTGCCAATTTTGAGTGATATTTCTAGACCCGCAGAATATTTTGTACTATGACTCTGACAACACTGCATAGCTCAAATGAGAGAGACTCTCTATTTCATCATGAAAAAAATGTTTGTTTTTATCTTGTTCCATTCTTGTTTTATCAGAGGTAGAGTAGAGGACACTCCCCCAAAAATGCCACTTTTTCTCCAGAATCTGCCCGTTTTGCTCTCTAATCTTGATCGTCTCCACTTCCTGCTTTGATCTCTGTGACGTAAACCGTCTCTTTATGCTCCGACTACATCTTCCAGAAGCCCCGGCATTATTCACAGGCTGCAGGCACTCAATGAGTGATATATTTTTCCCTCTTCCCCTCAAAAAAGTTATGTTTTGGGCCAATTGTAAATCCAGAGCAACTTATGCACATCGAAAATTCTATTATGTCATAACTGCGATGCCTTTATTTCTCAGGAATATATTTCAAGACGTCATGCATAAGGACACTTTGGTGAAGTCATTTATAGACGAGGTAAGAACATAGCAGTGCTTTTTTTTTAATATTATTTATTGTTTCGATAAAAAATGTGAAATAAGAAAGAAAAAGTAAACCCTGCAACATATTAATAAAATATTTTGGAATAAAACTGATAACAGACAGCATGTCTGTGAAGTCCAAAAAAAGGCAAAAAAGGAAAGTCGACTGGACTTTGTTCAAGTTCAAACTGGTTTCAGAGGGAACCATCATAATTGAATATATTGAATATTATATTATATAATATTATACATACATGCCTAAAAAATAGATTACTGAGCCAGGAGGGCAATATCCAAGAAAAATGATCCAGACTTTGAGACGCTGCTGTGCATTGGACCTGACAAGGGCTGGGTTGATAAAGATTTTAGAAACACTTTTTGTTATGTTAGTTGGAATTCACATTACATCCCATCCCAATCAATACATACAAGAAAAAATAACTGTTGCAGGAACATTATAAAGCTGAATAATCAGGATATTCAGCCCGAATGTAAATTTCCTGGCTCCATAAATGACATTGACTCAACCTCTTATATACCAAGAGGTTATAATACCCAAATATACAGAGGCAAGAATCAGTTTTTGATGTCTATGTCTATACTATTCTCTTTTATATGCTTTTGTTTCCATAAATAGTGTTGCTGTGATATTAAATCTTAAATGTTTTAAAGAACCACAGGCCTTTCAGCTCTGACTGAGTCTTCAACCAGCTGATACTTGTTGAAGTAGCACCAGGTTATTTGCTGTTTTTGGCTCTCTCTTCCCGGCTATGACTAAACTTGTTTTTTACTGTGGTGTGTAATATTTGAAGCTGAAAGTAGCAGAAGCATTCTCACTCTTTGTCTGCAGTACTGTTTTATTTTAGTTATTGAACACACACCAGGCCTTGTATCAGGCTGCAGCAGGCACTTGAATGGTGTGCCCACCTTGCTGATAGTCTCCAGAGACCATAGATAGAAGACAGTCGCATTTATTCCCAAGGGTTGCAGCCCATCACTGTTCCAATGAAAGTGCTCCCAAAGTTACAAGTTTCCCTCATAACAACAGCAATATGTTTCTCTCTCAAGGTTAGCACAAAGGAGGGAGGGGTGTGTATTAGCCCAGCCTTTCTCCAGCAGAGCCGTAGCCTGGACTGCTAATTGACATCCTGTGTTGTACCCAGGTGTTCATGCTGAAGCCAGGCCTGTCCCTGCGGAGCACCTATCTGGCCCAGTTCCTATTGCTGCTCCACAGGAAGGCCCTCACGCTGCTCAAGTACATCGAGGACGAAACGTAAGACTTTAATCCTAAATAACAGGAAGGATTATGGTTTGGCACTCCACTCTCAAACCCCCCTCCAGAGGAAAAACAAAATAATCAAAAAGTCTAAATACCAGAGCTGCTAATTCACTTGGTGTCTGCTATTGTTTTTGCTGTGACTTTGCACCGCTGCTCTGACCTTGCCCTGATAGCGACAAAAGCAGAATGTACACGAAAGCCCTGAGGTCTGATGTAACACACTTTTCCCAAGTTTCGAGTCAAGCTCGTCATGTCAGTGTTTTTTAATGCTATCCCAGAGGTTGTGTTGTACGGGAGTGACAGTATGGCAAGCTCTGAGGGAGAAATGACCATACATGGAGTATTAGGGAACAGACAATGTTACCTCCAGTTCAGAAACATCTGTTCTTCCTGTGTGACGACCCAGCTGATACCAGTGGGCACAGAGAAGACAGTAGAATATATGCTCAGGAGACCATGCAGGCTGGTGTTTGCAGAACAAAGCAGGGTAAAAAACACAGGCACCATTATGCTGAGCTGTAGAAAAAACACTCATATGATCAGGTGAGTCATCCCTCTCCCTGTTCTGAGCAAGTGGACACGTATGCATCGCAAACACTGCTGCAGTCGGCTTTTCTGACATAGATAAGATCAGATGGGATAATCCTTTATTAGTCCCACAAGTGGGGAAATTTGCATCGTTACAGCAGCAAAGTGGATAGAGTAACATTAGAGTAATGATACGTTACGTATCGCGATACTTGAGACATTATTGCTGTCTTGTGATGTTGCAATATATTGTGATATTCTGCATAGATCAATGAGAAATTTATAATTGCAGCTTAAAATACAAGTTGTATATACAATATATGCATATTTATATATGTGCACATTTTATATACATGTACATATATTTATATATATACACACATGTACAAACACACTGGCTGTCAAAGTTACCACGTTAATGTGGAATATTTTTTTTTATTTTGTTTTTTTATTTAGTTGGGGAGAGAGTGTCACAATATATTGCCATATCAATATTTTTTCCCACCCCTAATACCGACTGGTGTAAATGGTACAGATGAATAATAACAGGTAAATGATAATGTGGTATTGCACATTGATAGATAAAAAGATGTATATAAAAGTATTGCACATGTACCTTGTGTTTATTATGAGAGAGATGCAGCAAACTCTCAAAAAAAGTGTTACTCAATATGAGTATGTACAACAAATATGCAAATATCTGAGACACTTCAGCTGTCATTGTTTTGATGAAGTGTGGTTTTATCAGTATAGCACCCGGCACATATCCCCTCTCTTACAGGGGACAGTAAATGCTATTACATTTTTACACCCTACCCTGGGTAAAATTTGACTTTGGTCATTTGTATTGACAGATTTACAACCGCTAATGTAACAGCAGGGACATACCATAAAACTTCACGGTGCAACATTTTTTTTTTTCAGTGTTTCCAGTGTGTGCATGGTTGATGCTCAGCTGCAGCATGTCCTGTCCCTTCTGTGAGGCTGCAAAGATATAGAGATATCATGTTTTTATAGGTACCTAATAGCAACAGGCAGTCTATATTCATGATCTCCCTTTGTTGCTGTGTAACACCAGAAAAACAGATATGTTCTGACAGGCAAAAGTTGTGATGTGCTTTATCTGATTGCTCAACATGACGCACAACCAGGGGCGAGGTTATCATGCTGCTGTCTGTTGAAACAAGTGGAAGCGTTTGATATCAGCCTCTTCCACTCTGTCCTTCAGAAAAGGCCTGCCTGTATGTGGCAAAAAATTTTTTGTTCTTCACTTTAGCTGAAAAAGATTTGATTGTAACACAGAAAAAAAGCTGAAGTTGTGCAGATTTCAGACAAATTTTAAGACAAAACTGGAACTTATGATGGGAGGCTTTCACAGTTTTCTGACATTCTACTGACTAAACAAATAGTAAAAACACATGATCACATGATTAATAAATTATAACAAGTATATGTTAGTCCTTCCCAGTGGTGTAGTCTCCGTGATACTCAGGTATAGGCCATATACCCACTAGAAACCTCCCGAATTACCCTGTAACTACTATAAATGCCCACAGATACAGTATGTATCAGCATGGGTTCTAGGGGTCCATGATTGACAGGAGCCCATAGAGGCCCCTAATACAATTATAATACTGATAAAATATAATATGACAATCAGCAATAAACTCACAGTCACACATGTATATTATTTACAATGTATTGGAAACACTAAGTTTATTTGTTTTGGAAACATTTCTCATCGCACTCCCCCCTCTATTTATTAAAATGGTTCAGTCCAGCTGCTCCATCAGACAGCCTACAGAGAGCTAACTTTTCAGACAGAGTGGAGGAGGAGACGACAGGATGCCTCAAAAGTGAAGGAAGCTAAAACGAAAAGTAAAAAAACTCAGACAGGAGAAAGAAGTGAAGGGTCGACAGTTTGTCACCCAGTTCTGGAAAGTTCTGGAACATTAGCCTGTTAGCTATTCCTAACAGTTTATAAGCTAGCTCACTTTTCTCCCTGTTGACTCTTATTTCTGAAAAAAAAACTCTGGATTTATTCATTCAGTCCTTCCTCTACCAAGTAACTGTCATGTTGTTCATTTCAGGAATATGGGAATTATAGACAAAAATCACTAAAATGCATAGTTAAGTGTCAAAATTTTCCCATGAGGTTGAACCAGTCACATTTCTTTTCATGGGGCTAAAATCCCTGCACACTTAATGCAGCCACACATGGGATCGGAGTATACCCACTAGAATGAACCAGACTACACCACTGGTCTTTCCTGAACATACCTTAAATGACACAAACAAAATATGGCATGGTTGATGGTCGAGTCACACTCACAGGTTTACGATGGTGATTGGTGTTGGGAACAGGCGGCTGGTTGTCGAGCTACACAAGGCCATGAATCCTCCGCATCATCCCAGAATGACAGCTTCCCCATCTTCTTACCATGTGTTTGGTGAATAATGTTCCGAGCAAGAAAATGATGCAAAGCGCATGTCACGGCCTCCCCAGTCACCACGCTTCAACATCTGAGAGACCCTCATCATCATCAAAGGCCTAAATGATGTTTTTATGATCAGCATTTGGTCACTGACAAGCAATTCTCAATTCTTTGCCTACCCTGAGGCGCAGGAATGAGAGTGGATGCCAGGTGGCAAGGTGACCTGGTGGCTTTTGATGGCCTCGCCCCAGACTTTTGCATTAATGAGTCTCTCATTTAAGTAGTTAACAGAACATTCACTGAGTGATAAAACAAGTTAGTTCTGTAGTTTTACACAGTCCTAAACCTCAATTTTCCAGTCATGGAAAACATGGAAAATGAGGGAAAAAAGGTCCTGGAAACAGTTAAATTATCTTTGAAAACTAAAAATACATTGCTGTTAGCCCGTTTTCATTTGCTCTTTAAGGCATGAGGAGGATAAATCATTTTCCAGGTTTTCCAGGATGTTTGGGGACCCTGAATTAGGGATATAAGGGATATTTTCAGGGATTTACCTTGCCCATCAGACAGTGAACTTCCCCTTTAACCTCCATCTATGATCTCTTCAAAGCCACCAGACAAAAATATTAATTTTACCAGACAGAACTTGCGAGTTGCTGGCTTACTGCTGCTTTGATCGGTTAGTTTGTGTTAATGTGTGAATTTGGTGAATAACACTAACAGGCTTATCGAATCAGCAGTCGACCAGCTTCTCCTGTGTTCTTCAAGGTAAACCGACTGCTTCTGTCAGTGGAGACTGGTGGCTTTGAAGGGAGCATAGAAAACAACTCCTGCTCCCCGTTGGAAAGGGCTATTGATTTTCTGATGTGAGCCTCTTTTTAGTTGCTCTTGCTATTGCCCTACATCACCTTGCTTCTGTGTTGGTACTCTGGTCTGTTTTCACTGTTGGTAATACACTGACGACTATGGCCAAATGCCAAATAAAAGAAAACTAAGATAAAATCCAAGCCATCCCTTTAAGTCACAAGAATTGTCTGAGACGCTGCAGCCCACCGTGTCTTCAGCTTTTTGTTTTCGCACCACCGTCCCCGTGGCGACCTGGTCATCGCTCCATCTGGGCTTGACTCATCTCCTTCTGTGCTCCCCAACATGGACTGACCTTCTCTCTCCTTTAGGACAGCAGTCACTCGCTGTTTGTTTTTCTGCCTCGACATGATTTGGCTTTTCTCTTGTTTATTAAAGACATTTGAGGACACTTGAGCAAGTGCTTCTCTATCATGCAGCAAGTATGACACCAGCCATGAATATTAATCAGGTCTGATCCTGGCACTTCTTTCTTTTATTTGGTTCAAGACTGTGACGACTAAGATTGTTTGCAGTCACAGTGAATTTATCCAAACTAGGGGTAGGAAAAATATCAATATGGCAATATATCGCAATTGTTTTTCTTCTGATATAATATTGATATTTAATTTCTCAATACTGTTTTTTTTGTCCCCAAAAAGAGTTATGTTTTGGTCCAATCATAAATCTAGAATGACTTCCGCACTTATTATTGTTATTGTTATTATTATTATGCTGTTTTATTTTTGAACACGTGCCAGTAAAACAAGAGAGTAAGTTGAAAAAACAAACAAACAAACAAAACCAACCAGAATAGTGAAGACACAATAACAATACAATAATAATAATATGTACGCATCATGTCCGAAAAAGGAGTAGGATGAAGCATAAGCTTCATCAAGCTTTGAATTAAAAACATTTAAATTTAAAAAAAAAATTCCAACAGCCCTAATGTGTGCGTACATGTATGGATTTTAAATTTCTCAGTGACCTATGTAAACTATTGCAACATCGCAGTAATGTATCGTGACTCGAGTATTGCGATAAGTATCGTATCATGAAGTCCTTGCCAATACCCACCCCTAACCCGAACCCTGCATGGTACAATCTAGCTGACACAGCATTACATATTACCTTGGGGTTACTAAAAGTAGTTGAATTGTTGCATCAGTAAATGCAAGGAAGTCAGTGTGCAACAAATTGCTTGTACACCCAAAATGTAACACATTAGTTTTTGTACCTTGGTGCACTGATGAGTATATATTTTTTTTAATCAACAATGGATCAAATAACCTACAGAGAATTCTCACCTCATGCTCCAGTTCCCCTCGACAGATGCTTTCCTGTCTGTCTGCCACTGTGTTCACTTATTCACAGTTTAGAGGCTCTGACTGTAAGTCGCTCTCATCAGCGTTGTTTCCAGCTGTAGCAGGCAGCTGTGTTCAATGACAAAGCTCTGGTGAACCCACTATACACTGCTACAGCACCAGCACCAGCAAATAGCTGACAGATGGAGGAAGATAAGTGCAAAAAGGGCTCCAAATGTGTGCTCATGTCATGTGTGCTGGATGTGTAAATACCGAACTTACTTGGTGACATCAGCAAATGTCACTTTGAAACTCTTATTCATTTGGCAACTTACAGTTTACTTATATTTGCATACTTATGCTCCTTAGTTTTTCGAATTACATTTTTTTATATTGTTGTAATGTTTAGATTGTTGGTTTTGCAATATGATTCTTTTTTTTTTTGCATTATTCTGCACTGTATATATTTTGAAAAAGCTTTCTCCTTATTTTTCCTACTGTATATGGCAAAGAATTTCCTTCGAGATGAATAAAATTCTATCTTATCTTGTTTACCACCAAAATCAAAATCTATTACATTTAAAACCCCCAGGTCTATGGAGGAATAGATTTTATAGCTCTAATCTTCCAAAATATGTACTCCTAAACAACAGTAATAATACATTTATTATGTCTAATACAGACAATTTTTTTTTCCTGACTACATACGACAGGCAATGTTACCACACATTACTTTCCATTTTTCCCCTCCTATGTCTAAAATGTTTGACATGCTACCATAAATGTGACTCTGAATACACAGTAAAGTCTGAACACATCTCACTCCAGAGACGGCGTTAACTACCAAAGCAAAGCCATCACTTGTGTGTGCTGTGTGTGAATGGATAAAAGTGGTTTTGTTTATGGTGCTGCTAACAGCCTGAGGTCAAAGGTCATACTACTTTACAGGTGCCTTGACAACATTGTTTATGCTCAGTTGCCATCCTGTAGTGGCATACATAATTCATCGCAGCTTGGCGTTCTGTGCACAGCTGCAGCCCAGCTAGATGTGAATGCAAATCCTCTGACCCTGAGTATTGTGTTGTTAGCAGCGACACAAAAATGTCTCTCCTCCTCCTGTCTTCACAGGCAAAAAGGGAAGAAGCCTTTTCGATCCCTGCGCAACTTAAAGACTGACCTGGATCTGATGGTGGAAGGGGATCTGAACATAGTCATGGCCTTTGCTGAGAAGCTGAGGGCGGGACTGCACTCGTTTGTGTTTGGAAAGCCGTTCTACACCAGCATGCAAGAACGAGACCTACTCACGAGCTTCTGACTTATTCACCATGCACTTTATCTGTCAGGCGTTTAAAGCTATAGTCTGTCATGTTAGAGAGCTAGCAAGATTTAAGTGGCTCCTTCCCATAACCCCTAATTTTCACTGGATTCGGAACGATGGCGACGTCCATCAAAGTCCGACATCCGTTAATACTCACCAGATCCGCCTGCTGCGGCTCTGCCAGACAGAACTGCGAGAATTGCGAATTAACGTATAATCGCTTGATATAGCAGGTTGTAGAGGAGCGTCAGTGAAAGAAAACCACCCTGTGTTCACTGAGTGGAAGTAAATCGATTCTCAGATCTACCGCGAACACAGATTATTTTATTTTGAAAATCTGTTTTTTTTTTTTTTTTTATTTTGTGTCTGTACACAAATTCCTGTCTACGTCCGACAAAAATAGAAGCTCTGTCGATTTGTTTCATCGGGTGTATCTGCGTTCAGTGGAAATTAGGAGTAAACCTCCTCTAAGCTCCTCCCCCTCCCATCAGTGCTCCCTTTAAAGCCACGCCCCCACAAACTTGAACATATATATGTGTGTGTGTATATATACATATATATATATATATATATATATATATATATATATATATATATATATATATATATATATATACACACACACATATATATGTTCAAGTTGAAGGCATCTGATTGGTTCTTTCCATGAAGGCATCTGATTGGTTCTTTCCATTCGGACCGAAGGTCAGGGATTGGTCAGAGTTTTTACAGTCCTGCAGCTGCCACAGAGGTCTGATTCTTTTCCTTCCTCTTTCTGAACACATAATGTACTGACTGCTCTCAGGATGGAAGGAACATTTCACCCAGTAGAACAAAAAGTGTTTCTGTACAGAATGACAGACTATAGCTTTAATGTAAACAGGTGTTGTATTGTATTTGGTTTGCTTTATTGTTATATCAGTGCATGCACATTCAGCCATTAGCCTGAAAATTCGTTGACCACATTTCAGAAATGAAGAAGAAAACCTTCCTTTTGTCTTGATCAAGTTGAGGCATGATTTCAAAAACTGATCATTACTGCTGCTGTGAGCCAATAGCCTTGAAGTTCTGATATACTGCCTCCATCAACTTTAAGCGTAATGTGAGTTTAATGTTTTGAGAAGACTTAAATTATTCTCCGTGGGATGAATTATTCATGTCTTCTATGCTTTCTGTTAATAGATTTTCTGTATTAATTTATGGCGTTAAAACCGGTCGAGGTGCCCACCAGGACATTTGCAGACTAATTTAAAAATGATATTTATTAAAACATGAGTTATTACTTTCTTCATTGCGTGTGTTATACAAAAACCTCAGAGCCTTTTGAACTTATGAATTGCCTTTTTCTTTTAGAAATTCAAATAATGAGTCTGTGTGAATGAATGGATGAATGTATGTAACATTATAAAAAGACTGTGAGTAATCAGGAAGATTTCTGTAAAGAAACAGTAAATGTTATCTTGACAAAGCAGACCTGTGTGTGGTGGACAGTGAGCGTCACGACTGAATTTGTTTATCCAGCTGGGCGTTAAATGGATTTGCTTTTTTTTCACTAACCTAGTTCTGTGCTGTTTGGATTATCCATTTTTGACCTCCAGTAATCTAGTTTATATGCCATCAGTATTGCTTCCAAAGATGCACCTTGTTTTGACATCATGCAGTGCAGCGCACATGCAGATTATTGAATTCTGAATATTTGCTCCCATTCAGAGAAACATTCCAACCATGTTTATCAGAAATACAGCGACACTCTCTACACTTAATCACACTGTTCCTTCTCTTTTACTTTATTGATGTTTTTTAAAACAGTGAACTTTTGTTTCCTTGTGCAGATGGGGCGGTAAATACTAATAAAGACTGTAATAATAGAATATATCTTCTTTGCACTGTTATTTATTTGCTTAAATAACAAGAGCTTTATGATAAAAGATGTTGATATCCTGGACAGACCCAGAGCTGAAGAAGCCTCTTAGATGAGCAGTGAAACTTCTTCAATAAATCTCAAGTTGACTTCATGTTTATCTTTTTTTATTGTTATTATTTACATATATTTACATACTATATATATTGTATATTTAAGATTTGTTATATGTGAATCTTATTTATTTAACCAGACGATGCATTATTACTGAAATAAAATTATGACCTTTACTTTATAGATCTGTATCATTTTAATGCAAGCTTATGAACATGAGGAAAAATACAGCAGACTGTGGTATAACTGTAACACTCATTTCTTTTTAATTGCAGTGACAGCTGACTGCACAAAAAGGCAGCAGGATTAACTAAGCTTTGCTGTTAGCCTGGTCTGGAGCAGGCTAGCTGCACAGAATAAATCTCCATGGTAACTGATGTGCCCCTGCTTTTTGTGAAACTGATTCAAGGCTAAATTAAGCCAGGATAACTGAGATATCCTGGCTTAATCCTTTATCCTAGTTTTGTGAAACAGTCCTCTGGATGACTGAGAATGTTCACAGACAACCACGGCCGTGATAGCACTGGGTAAAGACATCTATTAAACATTGACGTATTTCTGTCTATATGAAATCAGTCAAAGTCAGCTTTATTTCATATATATATATATAATAAATAAACAATAAAGTGAGTGCGAGAAGTTGGTCCTTGTGCAAACATAATTGTGCAAATAAACAGTAATACAGTAATCAACAGTGTATCAAACTGCTATGTAATAATCAACACCACCTTTTACAGCACTGCTAATGAAACTCAAACATCCCAATCAATCAGTTGGCAAGATCAATTTTGGCTGACCAATGACTCAGACGGTACCTGACATTTTTCTTTTTTACTGCAGGATGTTTTTAGAAGTCCAGTACTTTGTATGTACTATGTAGAGTCGATAATATAGATCAGGTTATGATATCTGGCAGCGTTTAAGTAGCTGTCCTGTTGAGGCCAAGTGTCAGTGTGCAGCATTGAAAGCAGCACTAGGCTTAAGTCAACCCTGAGAGCACAACATATGTCAGATCAATCAATAAGACACACACACATCAGGGCCACTGGGAGATAACCACCTTTTCAAGATGCATCAGAATGAATTAAATAACATTATTAGTATTATAGCACTTGGGTCAGACTATTAAATTTAAAATATGCTTATACAGTGGATATATGGGTGAGATGGAAATAGCTTTAACTGAGTTCAAAAAGTCCTTCATGACCTCACTGTCTCTTAGAAATGCTTATCCATAAATGATATCAGTAAGGAAAACCACTTTCTCTAAACCACTGGATGAAAAAAAGAAAGCGTGGATATCGAAGTCTATCCATAAATTGCCTCGAGCTAGAAAATTCTAATTAGGTGTCCTCCAGAGGGCCTTGAACTGTTGCATATTTAAAACAGGAGGGAGTGAGCCAAAAAACAAAGCAGCTGTTAATTACCAAAAGAATACATGGAGTGACTGTATCAAGCACCTCCTTTAGGAATTCAGTGGAAATAGCATTCACAAGACAGGAAGAAGAATTCATGAGAGATACGGTTTCTTTTAAAGCTGCTGACAAAATAGGTCGATGTTGAGGGGAAGGCTTGATTGGCAGCGAGAAGCTTTGAGCCTCATGTTTGGCACCTTTTCAGTAAAACGACTCCTACGTGTTCTTCAGGGAGGCTTTGTTTTTATGACTGGAGGAGGGCAAGACAACAGCCTCTTACATTAAATAGCACCCCAGAGCTCTGGCAATTCTTCGATTAAATCGACGTTGATGTAACTTTAACTGTTTCTGGTGCTTTGACATTAGATTAGAACAGGAAATGGCCTCTTCTTTCCTGTTGACTCCCAGGTGAGATGATAACAGTTTTCTGCTATAAATAATAAAATAAAATAGTTGAGTAATGCTGCTGTGCTGAAATGAATATGAATATGTTGTTACAGCAGAGCTTCAAAACATTTTGTAAATTTATTGGCATTATAGGTATCACTATTGGTAGCATGGCTGATCCAGCAAACTGTATTCATCCTTCTAAATCCAGCTAATATTCTCTCTCATGTATTGAGTATAAGAGAAAATAAGGTAGACAAATATTCAAATACCAATAAAAAGAGTGGTTGATTGTTATAATTCTTTTGAAAGAAATTATTTACCATTCCTAAGACGCAGGTTTAGCCTAATGCAAATCACTGGAAATGTGATTCTTATAGTAAAATCTGTTGGACAAGATCTTTAAATTCTCATTTAAATGAAATATCTAATACAGGAAATGCTGTTTTGTGGATTTTGTTTTAATTTATAGCCTACTAACTACATTTACCACGCTAATGATTTTTTTTTTAAATATGCAGAGGTCCCATCTGCTCTGCATTTCACTGCTTTACAAACTGAATATGTAGCCTTTAATACCCTACTGACCAGAGGCCTTGCTTCATTGAGATAGATCCAGATGGAAATCTGCAAGCCCCCTGAATCATTTTAACTGAATACAGAAAATATTGTGTAAAATATAATCCACAATGAATACTGAATCCCCTCTAGCTTATGCATAATATCTAAATGAGATGTATATGTTTAATGCTTTTAGTTTAAACTAAACTTCATTTATCTTTACAGTTTAATTTCAACTTGTGCTCATTCCTTTTCTAATGTTTATAATGTCTGTGTGGACAAAAATGCACTCAATTATGTTAGAACTACATTTTTTGGATCCATTTTTTTTAATGATGTTGTTTTTGGTTATTGTATTCTGGAAAACTTGAATTATTCTGCTGCTCCTGCTTTGAGTTCAATAACACTAGTAATACAGCATCAGATGAGCGCTGCTGTAAAAACATTCATGTTGATAGGCAGAACGGACTGTCTGTCAACTGTGTGTGTGTGTGGACTCGCTCACGCTTTCCTCTGATTGGTCAGCCTTCGACCCACCATTTATCCTATTGGTCAATTCTGTGACGCTCGTGACAAGAACAGGAAGAGATGTAAACTGGCCGCCTGCCAGGTAAATATTCAACAGAGGATGCTAGCAGTGTCTACGTCTGACTCGACACTAGGACGACAACTCCGGAATAACTGGAGCAAAGATGAAACCACGTGCTTTACTGTGGATATTAAGGTATTTTACGATCATCAAGTGACTTGTTTTCACAGTTTGAAAAAGGAGAAGTTACTGGGCGCGGCCTGTTGTCGTTAGCTTGCTAGCTAACCGCTTACGTTATGATATTTAGCGGTTAGCTTAATAACTGCATTATGCACTAGCTAAAACGCTATTAGCCAAGGGGCAGACTGGCTGCACTGGACGGGCCAGTAGCCTATTGTGCAAACATTACAAACACTAATACATTAAACACGTCAGGCAACAGTTTGTGTGTGTTGCTAGTGCTGAGGATAATGCTCAGGAATGACCAGCTGGGATTAGCTAGCTTGTAAGGTGTGTGGTAATGTCAGGTAGGATTCTGTTTCCCTTTAAATCAAAAGAATTGATAATTTATCGATCGGCCAAGCTTGGCCATGTAGAATTTTATCATCAATGAAATATATTAGAAAACACCAGATTGTCTCTACCAGTTCAACATGTAAACAAGGCCAAAGACAGTCAGGTAAGGCTGCACTGAACAAAACAGGTATGGAGTCATATTGAGCAAAGCGTGTATGTCACTGATAAGCAAGGTCAGGTGTAAATGAGAGGAAGATTTTCATTGCAGAGAGCAGGGTGAAATCTGACAGACATCTGGCCTGCATCCATTGAGATTCATTATTTTGAACATGGATTATCAACAGTGAACAACTGTGAAGTGTTGTTGTCAGGTATACTTGTTTGTAGTGGACTTCCTTGGAGAATGGATTGTGTATTTTAAGAAGCAAATTAATTCCACAGTGGCTGTTTGAATGTCTGTTTTTATTTTCCTTGCTTGGTCTGTGATGATGACACTACTTCCCAAAACTATCCTCTATTAGTTCTTTTGTTTTTGTTGCGGTGTCTGTTAGGAGAAACGATAATATGAAAACGTTTGGGAACAGCTGCGTTAGCTCACTGAAATGGATGGACTGATGGTCCAGCTGGCAATAAATCACTGTACTAATATCACCACTCATAAACCAAAATTTGAAAATGCTCAGGTTACACTTACCTGTGAGATGAGTCACACAACACCGATCTTTCTGGGACGGCAGCATACTTGGCGCTCTCAACCCTGGGTATTCCTCCAAGAAAGGCACATTTAGAAACAGTTTTCTTGAAGAGAGTATGCTGGGTTTGGTTACATCTAAATAGTTTTACAGCCAGTGTCATTAAAGGTGGATTAGATAAGGATTTGTGTTTATGTGAGTCTGTTTGTGTGTGCGTACAGTATTCAAGCTTGGGCTGACTGGGATCACAGCATACTCTTATACTCACACACACTAATGTGTAACACCCCTCCACCAGCCCTTTGCTGCACACAAACAAAATAAAATAATCCTCCCTGTAGAAGCAAAATCCTCCTCACCAAACACATGACATGCAAAGTAGGTGCACATATAGCTAATTATGTCTGTGTGTGGTGTTAAGCATAACAAGCCATTTCCTCATGCTTAGCTCTTACTGGGTATTGTACAACTGACTTTAAGTTCTGAAGTCTGTAAAGTTAGATTGGGGTAGCATAATTACTTTTTCTACTCAGTCAACATTTGTAAAATAATGACTGGCAGAGTGGGAGCAGCAGTGATGAATGATTTAGTTTTATTTAAATTTACTGTCATGATTATTTACTGTTTATTTAATTTATGATGTAATATCCTGTAATGTAATCCTATTCACCCTTTGCAGATATCACTCATTTAATAAGTCATTTAATAATACTTGCTTTATCACATTAAAGCTTGCATTTGTAATTTACCACCATCTGCCACAGTTTTAATTTAGGAACAAAGTTTTTGGTTACTGTCTCTTCATGGGAAACTTATGTAGCACCCTTTGGTACATTAATTTCAAATGTTTCAAATATATTGTCTTCTAAAACATTGTCTCTTTGGCTTTCTTTGCTGTGGTGCTCAATAATGTCTTCATTTTTATTTTGTTTTCCTTTCTTTGTTCTGTTCCTGTACCATCACAATAATCTGACGCTTGACTCTTTTAGTTTTAGGTATCAGACTGAGAGCCTGTAGCCATGGATGGACATGTTGCCAAAAACAATGAAAGCACTTTCCCCACCTTAGGGGACCTGGATGACTTTCTCACCAAACACAACTCAAACTTTATCTGGCTCCTCGTTGGTAAGTACTCTGTAGCTGCACTGTGGGGGAAAATATAAAGATCAATGGATATTTTTCTTGAGACTTAAAGTCATCTGTCTGTTAAAGTGCAGACCTGTCAGCTGTGGATCAAGTTGAATTTCACAGAAGATGTGTGATCACTGTCTTTCTTCCTTTTCACATGATTTGTGAAACAGAACTTTTGTAACATGTTACCCTGCCAGTAGGGCTATGACGATATGGATTTTTTTTTTACCGAGGTGATAAAGCACCCAATCAATGCGGTATGGAGGTTTGCTGCATCCCGGCTACCCCCACCACAACCCCACTACCCTCACAATTGCTGCAAACCCTGCAATCACTCCTTGTCCTCTGGCATGAAATGTGCCCAAATTGGCGACACAGTGTTCTGCTTTGTAACAAGATTTGCTATGATTATTGAATAAAATCAAGTCAACAGAGCAGCATAAACAACTATGGACAGTACTACGTAAGATGGGTGTGTCTGCTATAAGCACTTAGAATTGAAATTGAAATCTGACTATTTATGCATGCTTCTGTCTTTTATGACTGTGTATTATGTGTGTATATATTTAATGGAATCATGAGAAGTGCTGAAACCTAGAAATAATTAATCCCAGTTAATGGACTGGCCTGCTGCTGAGCTGCAGTGTGAAAAGTTTTGTTTCTCCGTCTTGCTTTAAAAAGTTACTCCTGTAACTTTCAGCAGCAAATATATATAGATATATATATATTTTTATTATTTTAATATTGTGATGATGACCGTGACCGTGGTATTGCAGCGATACGGTTATCTTCCCAGCCCTACTGCCCGGTACTATAAATATGGACAATTTGGAGGATTGATAATTTAATTCCAGTTCCCCTGACTTTATATGAGTGTGATAATGTTCTCTACAACAACACAAATTACCTTCTTTGTCCTTCATACTACTATCTAAGATATGATCCAATGTTGAGGCTAGCTTAGTAGTGGCTCATTTGGCAAATAATACCAACATATTCAGTATTGTGGAGGCATGAGAAGCTCCTAGAAGTTAAGATTAAATAACCAATCGTGCAAGTATTTTGCATTTTTCCATGCAATGCATGATGATACAAGTCT
Source organism: Synanceia verrucosa (assembly GCA_029721515.1). Lineage (NCBI taxonomy): Eukaryota > Metazoa > Chordata > Actinopteri > Perciformes > Synanceiidae > Synanceia > Synanceia verrucosa. The sequence continues at coordinate 4,036,177 of CM056560.1, read as the reverse complement.
GTGTTTTTAAACAAAAAATCATTTCATGAGAGATTTTAATTTGCATTTGCTTGAAACGCTTTAACCATCTGACTGTGTTTAATTAATGAATTGGGTTTTAAATCACCTAAAGTTTCACAAATGATAGTTTCTAAATATTGCTCTGTCCAGGTACAGCTCTTGTTAGACCAAAATATATTAACTGGCATAGAGTGAAGCTTCCATTTTCATTGAAAGGCTGCAACATCTTCAAGCTGGAGAAAAAAAAACTCTCTTTGGAAAAGAAAAATCAAACAAAACCTTAAGTGCAGCAGTAAAACCCAACTGTCTGCCCAGATATGAAGGAATAAGTAGTTTACTACATCAGTTTCTTCTTTGCTGTATTCCTTTAAAGAATAATGATTCAGAAAAACACATGATTCGTGGGTGGAATTTCTAAGAGGCTTCCAAATCTGTGACTGTGGTATTACTACTATTACTGCAGTCATTTTTCTGTGCTGATGGGACTTGTCATGTCAAGAAAAGTAGCATTCAGAGGACCAATCATGGTTGTTGACCTTTAGTCACATGTAACAGAGGCAAAACAGCATTTGTGATTGTATTTGAAAATTCCTTTTATATATAAAAAGTATTGTTTTCCTTGTTTGCATCATTTATTGTGTTAACATTAACGGCCCATGTCTTTGTCTTTCAGCAACAATTCTGTCCTGTGGATGGATCATCTATTTAACTTATTACAACTCCCGCAACATTGGCCTCATCCTCACCCTCATCATCAACAGACTCTACAAGGATGGCTACATTCATATCGGTGTGTTCATCAGGAGCTCCATCACAAAGTGATAAATAGGGAGGAGGAACGCTGCCAATGCTTTCAGTTCAAGGCGTTAACTCAGTGTGGTGAATATTTCATGATGAGCTGGCTTCTTCCAGCGATTATCTCCATTGAGTCTGAATGGCAAACTGTAACCAACACCAGATTGAATTTCTTTACATAAATGGCACTGAACTTCATTTATAAAGTTCCCTCGAGGCCATGAATCCATGTGCGACCGCCGTTATTTTTTTAGCGAGTGATCGGTTTCCTCCGAAAATATCAATTTCAGACCTTGTCATACAGCCCTGAATACATTACACTCCAAAATTCAACCAAAAAAAGGAAAACTGAGCAAGTAAATGTGATGCTAATGTGATGTGATTCAAGCTTAACTCTTTGAGTAGAGGACACTTTCACCAAAAATGCCACTTTTTGTCCAGATTCTGTTTTTTTTGCTCTCTAATCTCAATCGTTTCCACTTCCTGCTTTGTTCTCTGTGGCTCATACCGTCTCTTTATGCTCCGACTGTGCTGCTGAAAAGCCACTTTGACGTATAAATATGTCTATGGCACTCAAAGAGTTAAAGGAAAAGTTGTTAGAAAGTAGAATAAAAAAGTATAGAATAGTGTTGCTATATGAGGCACTTTTTTCCATGGTATTTAACCTATAGGAGCAATTTTAACAGAACAATTTTAAACCTAAGAAAATGTCAGTTTAAGTATATGCTATACTTAGAATATTTTTATTGCTTCACCTTGCTGTCAGATAGATATTTCCAGAGAACTGAAGCCGTTATCTATTCTCTCATCAAAGCCAACCAACTAGTCTGAAAACTGTTTCAGAACAAGGGGGTTGCTCTTCTGCTGCTGCCTCGAGCATTTAGTTTGTGTAATTATGTGACCCTCTGAAAGAACCAAAGTGACTGTTCTTGTCATTGGAGAGCATAAATAGTGGGTTGAGTTCCCCATCAGAAAAGACTCTGGGAAGGTGAAGACCTAAATATATTCTAAATATAGTGTACACTTTAGCGATATTGATTGTGTTTGTCTTGCTGCTGCCTACAGTAACATATAGCTTTACTTCCTGTCTGTGTCTCCACTATCTGCTGTGGTTTTATACACTATGTCAGGTATGTCATACAACGCCATGGAAATGGACAGTTTTGATTTGACCTAATGGGTGGAGTAGATTTGAACGTGCATGAAGGCATTTCTTGTCGTCTGGCCTGAGTTTAGTAAAATTCCCTCCATCGATCGTCTTTGAGTCACCGACTGAAACACTTTGATTCTCAGTGAGAGTTACACATCCTGTTTTCAGCCAGTCAGAGGAATAATAAGAGACCACAATCATGAGAAAGAGTCAGCTTGAATGATTACAGCTGAAGCGCTCAGGTGATCTCTCTTTCTGTCTCTTGGCAGGCAGAGATTGAAACGGCAAAATACACAAAATATGGAAAAACATGTTCAGTTTTCTTGCTCAGTGACAGACTCACTTAGATCCTAATTAACATTATTTCGTTCTCAATGAGAAGAGAGATAAGGTTGTTAACTATCCCAGTTGTTTATTTCTTCTTTATTTTCTCACACAGACATCTAATTAATCATTTATTTAGGAAAATTATATTTCAATTATTTGAAATTATTTGCTTGAATTTATACCCTTGTGGTCAAATTTTAAAAAGATTTATTTTCTGTACTTTTGGACATTGTCATCATTTATCTTTGTCTGATCCCTCCACAGGCTCGTTCTCCTTCTCTGTGCTGTCAGGGAAGGTCATGTTCAGAGATGTCTACTACATCAACCAGGACATGTCCATCAGGTGATCTGACCTGTGCTGCATTGTTTCCTCCTCCTCTGTTCCACTATCATGTCATATCTTGCTTACTGATTGATTGTTTTTTTTTTTTTTCTGTGTTACAGGATACAGGATGGCTTCCTCATTTTTCGTTGGTGGAAAATGTACAACCCAAAACAGAAACAGCATGGTGAGTAGAGTCATATTTGTTCACAGAGGAGCTCAAGAGAGCCTCATACTGTACTTGAATTAATGCAGCTTAAATTAGATTTCCTTAGATTTAAAGTCATTTGCTTTGTAAGTGAATGCATCATTTGATTATCAAATGAATGCATGCAGGGTTCCCACGGTTCCTAAAAAAGTCTTAAAATGTCTTAAATTAAAATCCTGGTAATTAAAGTCTTAAGTTGTCTTAAATTTACTGTAAATTTGCTGTAGGTATTATTCAGACATATTCAAAGATTTATAGCAATTTTGCACGTTATTTTGTTCACAAAGTTCACTTCTTTGTTCTTGAAAATTATGAAATTAAAGTTGCAGAAAAAAAGTTATGCCTTCAATTTATATAATTGTTGCAAGTGTTAAAGGGCTGAAAAAATGTTATAAAAAATTATAATAATAATCAGTTATCATATTTTTTCTTCTGCTAAATATTGGTATCAGTATCAACCTCAAAAACTCCATATTGATCGGGCCCTACAATATATTAACTTATATATTATTTTCTACCAAAGAAATTGTTGTGACATTTTTGAGTCTTAAATTATATTTGCTGAGGTCATAAAAAGATCTTAAAAAGTATTAAATTTGACTTGAAATGGTGCAAGGTTGGTATGGGCTTATAAAACATTATTATTTAATATCGTAAAGCTAATCATTTAACCTCCCAACTTAAATGAACCAACTATGGGAGGAAAGAACTGCCTGAGTTTTCTCTCTTGTTTCATGTCGTCAGACCCCAAGGCAGAGACCAGGCTTTACGTAACAGTCAACGGCTTTGAGTTTCACGTCTACAACCGCACCGACCTCTACGCCCGACTGCAGGAGACCTTCGGACTGGACCCCACTCTCCTAACGCCCAAAAAAGACGAAGAGAGGGGACGAGACAACAAAAATAAGACACTCGAAAAGTAGGACCTCATCTCAGAGCTCTTCTTGTGTTCAGTGCTAAGGTTGCTTAAGTTGACATCAAAATACTTGTTTAGTTTTTTCAGTAGAGTTTAAATACTCACAGTATCTTGATTGTGTGGTTGTTTTAATTTAAATTGATGATTCTTGGTTGATGTTGAATGTCACTGGGTAAATTGTTTATTCTTTGCTAATTGTAGTGGCAAAAACAACCAAGATTCATTAATTTCCCATTAGAGATGATTGACAAATGGATATTTGATGACCAGCAGTCTGATAAAAGCTACACAGAGAGTGGAGGGCTGCTGTCTTTTCCTGCTACCTGCCAAATGAATTGTGAAACCAGGAATGTTGCTCTATTAGATTGTTAACTTCTTCTTGTCCCTGTATAGTGTGAACATCAAAGCAGAGAGTGCAGACCCCTCGTCCTCATGGCGCTCCCTCATTCCTGTCATCAAAGTTAACATCAGCACTGTAAGTAGCTCAGAAAGCCAACAAAAGCTGTCTGGAGTTTGGTCGAAGGGTAAAGAAAAAGCTTGAACATTGTTGAGTAAAACAAGAGATTAAGAAAGGAAAATACCACCCTTAATCTGTGTATCATTTGTTCATTCATGTTTCAAAACAACACTTAAACTGGAAAAACGAAATAATGACTTGTTTTCTCAGTGTTTGTCCCCAAAACCAAAATGAAAAAATGGATAATGACTCGTTTTTATGATTCTGGACACAAATGGAAAATGGAAAAACTGGATAACGGACCAGCAAGTTGCGTAGTGCGGTCCAGTCAGCCGCCTCTCGCAAATTCGTGGTCAAATGAGCCGCTCATCATTTTCTAGTGTACAAATGATCACAAATTTATGGTAATCACTGTGAACCAGCTCTGAGGCTGACAGGAGCTTTTTTGTTTCCACAAAACTTTTCTTAAGAATGTCATTTATTAAACGTGTGGGATAAAGTAAATGTCCCTGGCATTTTTTTTTCTGTATTTTACTGTAAATATCAGAACAACAAAGCCTCTTCTGCCATCGTCAAAGATGGATTTTTACCTTTAGTTCTGTATGAAACTGATATTTTTGGACTTGGTACATGTTAGAGTATTATCAAAAATATTATTAAATACTTTTACTGTGTACTTTTTGAGTAATAATTCTCAAAGTCTCTTGCAGAGAACACAAGGATTCCTATTCATAAGTCATTTGCGCACTAGAAAACGATGAGTGGCTTATTTGAACAAAAATTTGCGAGAGGTAGCTGGCTGGACCGCAGTATACAACTTGATGCAAATAAAAAATATCCAAATTGGTTGAAATGCCTGTTTTTTTTCCATCAGAAAAACGAGTCATTTTCCATTTTTATCATTTTGGTTTTTGGAACGAATATTGACAAAACAAGTCATTATGTTTTTTTTTTTTTTTTGGTTTTGTTTTGAAAAGCCAATGAACGAATGAAACACTGATTATCCTTCATCCTTTTATTACATGCATATTTTTCTCCTGTAGGGTCGCTTGGCATTTGGGAACCACTACCTGCCCCAAACTCTGTGCGTGAACTTTGAGGATGCCTTCCTTACGTACGCCACCAAGCCTCCTTCCAGCCACCTGGACCAGTACATGCACATCGTCAAAGGCTCGCTGGAGAACGTACGCGTCATGCTGGTTCCCAGTCCACGCTATCTCGGCATGCAGAATGACGAGTGAGTTCAAGTCACGCAACTAATGAGGAAACATAGCTAGGGCACTAGGGGTGGGAAAAAAATATTTATATGGCAATATATTGCGATACTTTTTTTTCTGATATGATATTGATTTTTAATTTCTTAATATTTATTCCTCCCCAGCATTTTAAATTATATCGCAATAATATATTGCATTGTGACTCAAATATCGCGATACGTATCGTTTTGTGAAGTTCTTGCCAGTACCCACCCCTATGAGGAACCATTTGTCTTATTTTCAATTTAATCTGAGCGTTTAACTGAACTGTGAAACCCCCCGTTAGAAATTGAATAATGTTGCAGATATATTAATTCACATAATTTTTCAACTTATGTCATTGTCATCACTAAAACTGAAGAATAATAACTTCAAAATATACTTTAACCCTCTTTTTTATAGCGTACCATCATGACTAGAAAATGAGATTATCATGAAGATCATTATAAATGGATATTTCTGTGTCTTCCTATTTATCCTGCCATATGTAATTTATGGTGTGAATCTTTAACACAGACAGGGGACTCGTTCTATATTCCTCAGCTTGTTTTTATAAAATGTAAATTGGTGTTTTGTGCCACATTTGTACTTGAATTCATTCCAAATAAATAGTCTTATTTGAATTATTGAGTTTATTTGCTTAAAACAGTGAAGTCTGTTAACTGTAATTAATGGATGCCTCGGTAGCCTGTTCAGAAGAATAAAAACTATTGGATGTAGAATAAAGATAAGGATGTATGTATCTGAATTCAATACCAAGAATGTTTGAATCACTTTATTCCTCTGTAATTCTTTTACTTGGCAGCTTTAACTGTATTGCATTTAAAAGCAGGGCTACTATATAAACCATTATCTGCACTTCAGCTGAGTGAAACGACTCTAAGAGTAAAATGATTAAGGAGTCCCTCTCAATATGAACTTGGCAGCTGCAGCTTTTGGAAAGCCATCAGTGATTTCAACCTCCAGCAGTCCTTGAAGTGTCTTTAAGGCTTTATTGGAGTGTCCAGTGAGATGGGGCAAAAACACATAAGGGACCATCACATTTATAAGATTGAAAGAGAGTCTTCATGCCAGAATCTTCTAGCTTCTGTGCCTTTGTACCTGTTGAGGAACCTGCTAACCTGCAGATGTGAATTTCTCATCTAGACCTCCCAGACTGATGGGTGAAGGCTTTGTGGTCATGCAGTCCAACGATGTTGACATCTACTATTACCAGGATGAACCAGGTATGCTCATGCACACGCACACACAAAATCTAATAATGCAACCACTCCAGGAAACGCTGGTAGTGCTGCAGTAATATTTATTGTCTTTGCTTTACAATTCCTGTCAGAATTCTTTATTATAGTGAATTTATCAGACAACACTACACCTGAGAGCTCACAGAACTAAATATGAGCATGACCGATGATTATGAAGTAGTGTCAAGATTGTTTGCCTCTTTTTGTGTGTGTTTTTGTTTGTGCAGGTCTGGTGCCCGTGGAGCAGGAGGGTGGGGAGGAGGCAGAGACGTGCAGTGAAGGCGATAAGCTTCAGGACCTGCCTCCATGCTGGGGTCTGGACATCGTCTGCGGGAAAGGAACTGACTTCAACTACGGCCCTTGGGCAGACCGGCAGAGGTATATGTCATGAAACCTGGCGTTTGGTGAGAATTGGTATAACTGTGGTAAATGGGAAGATGTTAACGACATTGATAACGATTCTCACAGAGTTGATGTAACCTGACTCTCACCAGCTGAATATCGCTCGGCTTAGCACCACACATCCATCTGGACTCGCACTCGATGGGAAGGACTTCAAGGGAGCAAAAAATGACTGAGTCAATCAGCATCTCTGGGCGGGATTTTCATAGATGTGACGTAGCGGAGAAGTGACTGTTTGATTCAGACAACAGTGGTGGCTTGCAGCGAGGAATCATGCGTCGACATTGACTCTGGTTTTTCAACTGTGTTGTTGAATCTTTCGCATATTCATTCTTTAAAAGCTGAACAGAGAAAGGTCTCTCTCATCAGCATCACGGGTTGGTTTTGATGTGAGTGGTTGAAGTAGCACATCATTAACTCTTTGAGTGCCAGCCGTTTTGTGCCATGTCTCTGAAAACACAGAAGCTCAAATGAAAGAACAGTCGCGCTATTTCATCATGAAAAAAACATTTGTTTTTACCTTGTTCCGTTCTTGTTTTGTGTGGAGGAGAGTAGAGGCCTCGTTCACCAAAATCACCACTCTTTGTACAGAATCTGATTGTTTTGCTTTCTAAATGCGATCGTTTCCACTTCCTGCTTTGATCTCTGTGGTGCATGTCAACTCTTTATGTCCCGGCTACAAAACACAGAAGCCCCAACATTACTCACAGGCTACGGCAGACCGTGATCAGCGACCAGCTGATTAGTGTTACATCAACGACACTCGAACGTCAGATTTTGAATGATGTCGTATTACGTCAATGGCACGAAGACAGTTAAAGATGATGGACAAGTGGTTTATCCAATCACATGCAAGGATTTTTGATAAGGCCCCACCCTCTGAAATACATCTCCAGTGGAGCAATCCCAGATGAATGTGTGGAGCTAGGCGGAGAGACAGGTTAGGGTTGATGTAGATGTGGTTAACATCTTATTAAAACAAAAATGCTGCACCAGCACAGAACCTCCTCTGTAAGCTTTTGAATGACTCATTGAGGCATATTTATAATAAATGTAGTTGGAAAATGTGTGCATTGTGTCCTTAAAGAGCTGAACAATGATGAATGGAATCAGTGTGAACTGATGGCCGTCCTTCTCAACTTTCCTCAGGGACTGTCTGTGGAAGTTTTTCCTGCCGGCTGACTACCAGGCCATGAAGGTCACAGAGGTCGCCCAGCCAGGAAAACCTAGGCAGATCCAGGCCTTCGAGCTCCGCATGAACATCATCGCTGACGCCACCATCGACCTGCTCTTCACCAAAAACAGGGTGACTCTCTCTCCCCCCCCTCGCTCTCTCTATCATATCATATCATATCATATTTGCTTTATTGGCATGAATTTTACAAGACCTATGTTGCCAAAGCATCAAGTCTCTGCATCAAACTCTCAAGCATCTCTCTCTCTCTCTCTCTCTCTCTCTCTCTCTCTCTCTCTCTCTCTCTCTGCCTCCCTCTCTCCCCCCATCATGTTTTAGCTATCAATATTGCTTCGTGTTTTATGCTATTTCAGATTTGAAGCAGGCCAAGGATTACATGTAGTGCCTATTAAATGAATGCATGTGCACCTGTCCAAAGTCAGAGCTGTCTCATTTTCATTTTGTTTAATTTTACTTCACCTATGAAAAATAGATATGTGCATATAATTTAAAACATAAAATGGCTTGAGTTAGGGAATTTGTCATGCTAGTGCCTCATTTGAACACATTTTAGTTCAGGTTAGATGACTGTGGCACCCTCACTAATGATTTCACTGTTCGCTGTCTCCCTCCCATGCTCTGTCTCTTCTCTGTTACTAGGAAACCAATGCCATCCATGTGAATGTAGGTGCAGGCTCTTACCTGGAAGTCAACATCCCCATGACTGTAGGAGAGAACGGTAAGTGAGTCTAAATGTGAGCACTTGGCTCAGTTTTCCCAGCAGATGTCAACTGGCTTAATGACAGCAACCGTTCCCCCCCTCATCATTTAGCTGAACTACAACCACGATAAGCAGCTTTGTCAAATGTCAGGTTTATTATTCCATTTAGATTTTCTTCCATAATAGAATTTGCATACTTTTTGTAACTCGAGTCATGGAGATCACAGCAAACACCAGTTATAGTGTGAACTACTTGGCTGTGAAAAATGCCACTGCAAATTGTGCAGGGTTTTCCGTTAAAGCAGCTATAATTGGTATTTTGACAATGGCAAATTGACAGTGTGAAAGCAATATGACAATGTGAGAAACTACAAAGCATCACCTTCATCTGCTCCCAGTCTTTCAGTGCATTGTTCAGCTGTACGACCTACAAACTCTCAGCTCTTTCAGTTTCGACTGTGAGTGAAAAAGCTCTAAAATCCACATCACCTGTTCAGCACCAAACATCAGACAGACACCGACGTTCAGCTGGTAAACATACTGGAGCATTTAACAGCTAAAGAAACATATTTCCAAGAGATATTTTCCTCAAGAGTCTGAAGAGCAAAAAACTAAAAGAGCTAAAAGAGAGTGACTCATGGACTTCCATTCATCAGGTGGACACTAATGCAACTCCAAATGAATAATAACATTGCTGCTAGATGTGTAAGTGTGCTAACAAGTAAAATAAATGTGAATTATTAGCGACCCCTTTTACCAAGTTCTGTTTAATCATTGCTAATTCCCGCAAGGAATTAACAGGATTAAGGAGCGAGTTACCGATAAATCAACATGAAGAAAAGTCTCCCTACTTGAGTAACTTGGGTGCAAAAAGTTTAACTGTTCAGAATCAGTGGTTCCCACAAGGCTGAGTCTGCAGTAGAAACTTTACGTAGAGGGCTGAAGTTGCAGATGTAGGTCAGGGTGAAAATGTAGATCAGTTATAAGATCAGAGATTAGCACTCAAGTCAATCAATAGTCCAAAGTTGCTTTGCATACACAAACTAATCCTACCAATGCAGGAGCCACTTGTTGACTTGGTTTTGTAGAATAGTTTTAAGGGTAGCATACCCTGATCTGATCTGCCAAATGATCCATTACACAGAGCCGTATGAGCAGGCATTTTTGGAAACTAGAAAAAGTGGAGGTGCATTCAAAAAGAACTTGGCAGCAGTTGAATGAAACCATCTGTAAATCAAACTCTTGATGGCATTTATTCAGGAAAAGAGCGTTAAAAATGTTTCCATGGAGAAAAGCCTTCAGTGCTTTTCTTTTTTTCTTCTGTCAGTGATGAAATAGCCTCCAGTTTGAATGTATGTCCCTTCACAGACATTGAGGGCAAACCTGTAGCTGGCAGTAGATCCACACAGGATGCCAGTTGGTCTCTGATCTGACTTTTCATACATAAATTGAACCAACCTCAAAGCTGTACGTCCTCGGTTTCCAGCAATACAACAAAGTGTGACATAGATAGTGGTGGGTATTGGCAAGGACTTCATGATGCATTATTGTGTGATATTCTACATAGATCACTGAGAAATTTAAAAATGCAGCTTAAAATATTAAAAGTTAAAATATTTAACTTTTTATTTCAACTTGTGGAAGTTGCTCTGGATTTACAATCAGCCCAAAACATGACTTTTTTGGGGGAAGGACAAAAATCAATATTAAGAAATTAAAAATCAGTATTATATCAGAAGAAAATGTATTGCAACATATTGCGATATCAGTATTTTTCCCCCACCCCTAGACGTAGATTGGATTAACAGTTCTGGAGATATGCAAAGGATGTACGTGTCCAGACAACCACATCCAGTGTAAAACAACTGACGTGATGAATGTATAATAAATTTATCTCACTGAGCTGATAAGATTGAGCCAGTCATCAGTCAGGTCTCTCGCCTGCCTCCAGAAATGTAGTTACTATAAATAACTGTTCATGTTTTGCTGGCAATGACGTTATGCGCATGAACTTCGCTCCAGCTTTGGGTTTTGAGAATCAATGGCCCTGCTTTTCTCCTCTGCCCTCAGGCTACTCTCCTACCATCAAAGGCCAGCTGCTGCATGTGGACACCACCAGCAGCATGCAGTACAGGACTCTTCTGGAGGCTGAGATGCTCGCTGTAAGTAGCAGCCAATTTTACAGCAAGTTTACTGTTTGGACAGAAAATAGAGAAAACAGTATTTCTCCATAGGCTTAAGTGAAAGTTGTGCTTATGCATAATTGTAAGTAAGTCAACAAGTGAAATCGTGACGTGCCTCCGCCTTTCATTTCAGTTTCATGTGATAGCTAGCTACCCTCGGGTGTGGAATATGCCTCAGTCGTGGCAGTGTGAGATTGAGGTGTACAAGGCCACCTACCACTTCATCTACGCCCAAAAAAACTTCTTCACCGGTGAGTCCTCCAGCAAGCAGTTTTAATGTATGGCAAGAATTTTAATAGTGAAATATATCTCCATGTTTTCACTTAAACGCTGGTCTGTCTTTCTTTTTAGATTTGATCCAGGACTGGGCAAGCGACAGCGCCCCTGACATCTACTCCTTTGTGCCCTATTCATGGAAGTTTAAGGTCCTTTTCCACCAATTTGAGATGATTTGGGCAGCAAACCAACACAACTGGGTCGACTGTTCCACCAAGCAGCAGGAGAATGGTAAGAAAGATGCTCTTCTAATAGGGATGGCTAATAAGCTGCATTTTCAATTTGTCAGTGAACTATGTAGAATATTGCTATACATCACAATATATCACAATATCACAGTGATGTATCATATCCCGACTCAAGTATCGCGATACATATCGTGACATGAAGTCTATGCAAATACCCACCCCATCTTCTAGATGCACACATCGTTTAAGACCCATGTGTACAGATAATTCTGTGAACATGCAAAAAAGCAGATGAAAATAAATACAAACGTTATTTCATAGCCTTTTATTTTCTCAATAAGAAAACACTAGAGGATTTTAAGCGAACTGATGACTATTCTTGTCACCCGAACTAAAGTTACATTGAAAAAAAAAAAAAAAATCATGTTGAGTTTAGTAGTATGCAATCCTTTATAATAATAAACTAATCTGAGGGATTGAGTAGTTTTGTAGTTTTGCAGTAGAACAAATAGATCTGCCGTTATATCTGTTCAGCGTCAGCACAAATGCAAAAAATGAAAAGAAATCCAGCCGTCAGAGCGATCGATAACTTAATGTGCCTTTAACACTGGAAGCAGATGTCCATGACAGGATACTTTGACTCTATTAGGTCATGATATATTGTACATACAGTATATACTCCACTTAATCCCAGAGCAGGGCAGACTAATCAATTGTATTATTGATCTCCTATAGTGTACCTTGCAGCATGTGGCGAGACGCTCAATATAGACTTCACTTTGCCTTTCAACGAGTTTGTTCCCACCACCTGCCATACCCGCTTCAGCTTGAAGGTGAGCCTGATATGATACCGTGTGTTCTCTGTGTACCGTAGATGTGAATACCTTGATACTGATGAGAAATATATGTGGGTGTGCATCCACCTTTATGTGCTTTATCCTCCACAGGCGGAGGATACAGACATGCGACTGTCCCTCCCAGAGTGCCACCCGAGCCGCGACCCCCTCCTCACCCTGGCCAAAGACTATCAGAACGTCAAGCTGCCCCCAGACATGTTCATGCCGGGGGTGAGCCAAGGCGCTCCCCCTCCCAAACCCACCAAGTCCCGCTGGAGGAACATGACCCACGCAGAGTGAGTTAAACCTGCGAATTATTTCTCTCCAGCTGTGGGCAAAAAGAAGCAAAAAGTGTTAGCAAAGAGCAGGATGACTCATCATCGTAACGCTGACTCACATCAGTGCTTAGAAAAGAAACATTTTAAACATTACCAGGTAGTATGTGGTAATTTGAAGAAAATGTACCACTAACCGTCTCTTTTTATGCTTTGTTTGTTGCTGCCTCGCTTGGTTTTAAGTAGGGGTGGGAAAAAATATTGATATGGCAATATATCGTGTCATTATTTTTTCTGATATAATATTGATTTTTGATTTCTTAATATTGAATAATATAATATTGAAAAAGAAAAAAAGTCATGTTTTGTAAATCCAGAGCAACTTCTGCATGTTGAAATAAAATTGAAATTAAAAAAAATAATAATAATAATCAAGCCGGTGTAGCAGCGAGTCACAGCATTGCTGAGACTCCAAACTACACACTAGTTTTTAATTGTGTTGATAGGCCAAATAAATCCAGAGTTATGGTAAATAATTTACCCATGTTTTTTTTCTGGAGTGTTTCTGGTGCGTTCGGGGCACGTTCGCTGCACGTTTGCTGCAGGTTGAAACGTTGAAACGGTAAAGACAGCTGAAGTACGTGTGGCGAAATTGCTTGCAAGAACGAAAGCATGAAAGCCACTCTGCTATTGGTGGAGAAAAAAAAACAAACAATCACTGTCGATCTTTGTCACACTATGGAAAAATATAAATGAATGCTGTAGTAGTGATGGCCACTGATGCTGGGCAAAAAGCAAGCAAAGGCAGGTGTAAGTGTGTGTGCTGCCTCCAGGAGGACCAAAGGTGCAATGACACCCCCTGGAAATGTCAGTCCTGTCTGTCTTATGGTGGACAGGAACTGATTTTTGAAGGGGCACAAGTGATTTCTGTTGCACCTGTTTCTTTTTGTAAATTTTTGTATAAAAACGCCTGGGGCACAGACTGCTTTTTCATGTAAATAGTTGTTTTTAACTTTGTTTTTTGCTAAATTTGCACATATGTTTTTGAAATTCACACTTCATATGTTCATTCTAAGTAATAAAATCAGTTCGTTAGACATGCCTTTGGTTTTCTCAGTAAAAAAAATCAACTTTTTGCTTACTCAAATTTTGTTTGTTGTGTGGTTTTAGGTCCAATGTGTCAATACAGTGTGTCAAAATTAAAAAAAAAAAATCACTGTTTCGTGACAAATGTGAGGTTGTGCTGAAAAAAAATGACACCAAGCAAGGCAAGGTAAACAGCTTTTAAGGTAAAATATAAAGAAAAATCAAAAAGAAGTCAAAAACAGCCAATTATACCCCTGATTTCTAAGGGTTAAGCAGCATTTTCAATTTCTCAGTGATCTATGTAGAATATCACAATATATCGCAATATCATAATAATGTATCATATCATGACTCAAGTATCGTGATGCGTATGGTAAGATGAATTCCTTGCCAATACCCACGCCTAGTTTAATTGAAACTGCTAATATCCTGTTAATAGGGCTTTTTGGCATTACTTGTTTGAGTTGAAGATAAGAGGAATAAACTATGACTTCATCTGGAACTTGTGAAATGTCTTTTTCCATTTAAACGCTTTACTGCGCGTAGCTGTTCTCTATTGATCTTAGTCTGAATGCCTTTTGTTAAAAAGCAGTCTCTTTTTCCACATTGTAAGCACCAGTCTAAAGGTCAGGCAGATTTCAAAGAGATGCTGGAGAACTTTTGCTAGTTGGGTATCACATACATCATGCACCCTGTAACTCATAACTCAGCGATCACATTGTTTATTAGCTGTGGCCCAGAGCAGCACTATTCTGATGCAGCACAGCTAGAGACCCACTAACCCCCTGAGATGTTTCTATTGAATTCTGTCTGGACAGGCGCACTCTGTGCTGCAGAGAAATCATGCGCGCCCCATTTGCTGTCTCTTGCCTCTACTGTATGTCCTCGAATTCAACGGTTCATAAAGCCATTGATGCACTGGAAAATCCACTTGAAATGATGATAAACTGGGCATTATGACTGTGGACTGAGTGTTCCTTTTTCTGTTTTCCTTCATCAGAGCCGGCTGGGTGGACTGCTGGAGTGTACCCAACTTCTTGCTAATCATTGACTACACTTGGCACCCCATTTATCCCCAGAAGGCTGATGAGCAACTCAAACAGTCTTGTAAGCTCACTGTATTAATTCTTTGTTGTTTGCATTAAAGCCATCCACAATAAAACAACTGTGGACTGTATAAGAAATATCTGCTCGGTCACCTTAATTACAGCTTACTGATTTATTTTACATGATGCTGTCCAACTTGCTTCTGATTTGTGTCTGAAGTGTCTGAAATGGAGGAATCCATGCTGTCAGCTCTGCGTCCCCCAGAACACCCTGCTGGGCATCACAACGCCCAACCACGCTACACCTCCACGTCTGCTTCCTCCGCCCACAGCCGGATCCCCACGGACCCCTCAGAGCTGCCTCCCGACAGACTTCACGTGGAGATGGAAATGTCTCCAGACTCTCAAATCATCCTCTATGGGCCTTTGCTCCGAGCACTGATCTCCATCAAGGTACGAAAAAACCCAAGGTTCCCGCTGTTCCTCAGAAAGTCTTAAAATGACTTAAATTAAAATCCAGCTAATTAAGGTCTTAAATTGTCTTAAATTTACTGTAAAGTTGCTATTGGTATTAAATTTTAAGATGGTGCATTTAATGCAAATAGGAAAAAGAAGGAAAGTATTCAGAGATTTACTGTAACTTTGCATGTTATCTTTTTCATAAAGTTCACTTCATGTTCTTGAAAGTTGTGAAATTCAGTTTGTAGAAGAAAGTTCAGTGTTATGCCTTCAATTTATATTGTCAATGCAAGTGTTAACTCATTGAGTGACAAAACCAAAAGTGCCTTGTTCCACCGCTTTTGCCCATTTTGAGTCATATTTCAAGACCCACAGAATATTTTGTACTATGTCTCTGAAAACACTGAATACCTCAAATGAATCATGAATAAAGTGTTTTTTTTATCTTGTTCCATTCTTGTTTTATCAGAGGTAGAGTAGATGACACTTTCACCAAAATCACCACTTTTTGTCCAGATTCTGTTTGTTTTGCTCTCTAATCTCAATCGTCTCCACTTCCTGCTTTGATCTTTGTGGTGTATACCGTCTCTTATGTCCAGACGACATTTCCCAGAAGCCCCAATATTAATTTTAAAAATTACTCTCGTGCCTGCTGCCAAAAAACGGAAAGATGTATGTATATGTTTATGGCACTCAAAGTGTTAAAGGATTGGAAAAAAAAAATTAAGATTAAAATTATTATCTGACATTTATTGGTTATCGGATTTTCTAAATATTGTTACCAGCAATGGCCTCAAAAACTACATATTGGTTGGGTACTGCAATAAATTTCAAAGATTTTCTACCAGAGAAATTATGACATTTCTGGGTCTGAAATTATATTTGTTGAAGTCGAAATTTGACTTTTAAAATGGTGCATGAGCCCTGAAACTTCCTTAATGTCCTCAGTGTAATCAGCAGTGATGGTGGGATGGTGCTCAGTGTCGATTTTGGATTATGATGATAATGATGACATTATGAAAGAATTGCTGCGATGAGGCATTAGACCATTTTTTAAACATATACTGTAATCTTCTTTTTTTATCTCTTCCCACAGGAAAACTATTTTGGTGAGGACGACATGTACACAGACTTTGAGGAGGCAGTAACCAGCCCTGTGTTGTCCACTTCCACCTCCTCGGGCCTCGGTTGGTCTCCTCTGGGAATGGAGGACAGCGAACAGAAGGAAAACTCAAACATTCATCCGTTGGACCTGCGCCCCTGGGACATCACCGTGCTCATCAACCTCTACAAGGTCCATGGCCGACTGCCAATGGTAAGACTGATGGCTGCCATAGTTGAGTTAAAAAAAAAAAAAAAGATAAGCATGATAGAGACAGAGAAAGAGAGAGTGTAGAAGTCCAAATATGCTACAATCAAAAGTTATATATAATATATGATGAATAAATTATAAATATGTTTAGGAATGAATGAAAAAATATGAAGGTACTAACTGTAGGCAATTTAAATAAAAATAGAGCATATGAGAAAAGACAGAAGTGAATAACACATTGTCTACATGCAGGTTCACTTTATTTATTTATTCACTTTATTTATGCCCTGGCTTGTTAGGAATTGTTTTTCTTTTATTTAAACCTGACAGCCCTCTTTTGAGTTGATACATTTTTATGTTTACGAAAACATCTTGATGCATGAGTCCACATATTTTCCTCCCTCCTCTGTGCCTCCAGCACTGCAGCAGCGAGGGTCCCGAAGGTCCATCGGGCTTCTTGGAGCGGCTCTGCTTTGAGATGAAAAAGGGTTACAAGGAGACGATGCTTCAGCTGCTCCTGTCTCCCATTCACATCTTCATAAGTGACAACTACCAGGTCAGAAACTCAACTACAAGTGTGACGATGTGATGTGCTGCTTGTTTTGGCTCCTACATTTAGATTTTATGTGTAGGGAGTTGCCCAGGAAAACAAAATGATTCTTTACCCTAGCATTCATCTTTTAATTTGAAGGGTTAAGGTTGCAATGATACAAACTTAAATTGTGTTTTCTTTCTAAAAAACATTCAGAGTTTTCTTCTCTGTGACATTTAAGTTAAATAACTAGCTAACACACAACACATACCGTGCTTCCCGCGGTTCCTTAAAAAGTCTGGGTAATTAAGGTCTTAAATTGTCTTAAATTTACCATAATTTTGCTGTAGGTATTAATTTTACAGATGATGCATTTAATGCCAATTGGAAAACAGAATTCAGAGATTTTTTTTGTTCACACCTCAATCCGAATAAAGAGGCCTAAACCGAATGGAATTTCATTCGGTTTCACAGGGGTACAATATTCCTCTTCCCAAACCGATCAGATGTAAAATCTTATCATGTAAACGGTGAAACAGAATGCTGTCAGGCTGTGTTCTTTCTGTGCATTCTCTGTCTTGACGTAAATGCGCAGTGACGTTTCCTCACTTGAAAAAATGGCGGCTTCCAAGCAGCAGTGCACACACAACTGGTCTTCGGCGGGGAGTTTATTTTTAATACAAACTCTCAAAGACCTGAACATCACAACTACTGTGCTGATCAGACGATAGACATCCATCTTTGATCAATCACGTAATGTTTACATCGCTCTGCACGTGACACCGATTAAATGAAGTGGCACATGTAAACACCAGATCGGAATAGATCACGTCACATGTAAACAGTTGACCTGAACTTCAATCGGAATGATTTCAATCGGAATGAAGAAAAAGTCTGCATGTAAACGTGGCCAGTGTTAGGCTTTGTAACTAAATTTTTGTGGACAGTACTACATAAGAGGGGTGTGTCTGCTGTAAGCACTTACAATTGAAATTGAGCTCTGACTGTTTATGCAGTGCTTCTGTCTTTTATGCCTGTGTTTTCTGTGTGTATGCATTCAATTTAATCATGAGAAGTAAATCAACCCCCCCTTAGAGTTAATGAACTGGCCTGCTGCTGAGCTGCAGTGTGAAAAGTTTTGTTTCTCTGTCTAGCCTTAAAAACAGGATGTTATTAAATATTACTGTTCATATTTCATATCAAAATCCATATGCACTCATGTAACATTCATGACTGTTGTATTGCGATGATGCGGTTATCGTCCCAGCCCCGGTATAACCACACAGAATATTTAAGCTGGAGCCATGAGTGGGATCCTAGAGTGAGTAACTTCAGTGGGATTACAGGGATGTGATGGGATGAATTTTGCTTTTGAACATTGTTAGGTTCATAAGATTAAAAATATTTCTGAGCATGAATCCATTCTTTTGTCCACAGCGCCCCACAGCGGACACGGTTTTAAGGGACGGCCACCTGAGTCTGTCTGGCCTGCAGATGAGGGCCCATGCCATGTTCTCCGCTCAGGGTCTCTCCCTGGGCAGCGACACGCTGGAGTACGCCTGGCTCATCGACATGCAGGCTGGAGGGCTCACCGGCCGAGTCACTGTTCCACAGGTGTGTGTGTGTGTGTGTTTGGTTTATAAATGGGATAAATGTGTGTAGACTTAGATTATGATTACATCATGGATGTTTGGGTCAGCTGAGTGGGAGTGTGTGTGACAGTTTTTGCCCCAGTATAATCAGAATCAGAAGCAAGTTTATTGCCAAGTAAGTTTGCACAAACAAGGATTTTTGTTAGAACAAAGTGTAGATGTTACAGCTTGTGGTGTGTTTGATTGCACTCTGTTGTAAGGTTTTCCTTGTGCTTGGTCCACCCCCACAATGACTATTTGTTTTTGTCTTGTTTTTTTTTTAATTCTGTGCATTTGCCCAGTATTAACTGTATTTATTGATTGTTCTGAAGTACTAATGTGCCTTTGTGTGCTTGTGATTATTAGGTGGCCAGTGTGATAGAGTGGGGTGAGACCTTCCTTTTCCACGGGGTGTCCCGAGAGTTCCAGCTGGAACAACCCAAGCCCTCTGTCATCTGCCAGCATGGCGTCGACCGTCGCATATGCGACGCCAAGGTACAAATGAGGGGGACACGATGAAATGAAATGCTGCTCAGCCTTAGCGTCTTTTCCCACATTTTCACTTCATCTGCTGGAGCTCTCTGGCATCAGTTTGGACTAGTTAGCAGCTGTGTCAGTCTCACGCTGGAAGCTACCAAATTAGCTCATCAAGACTTTTTTTGTAAGATTTGAATGTTGGTCAGAGCTGTCTGAAGTGAAGGGAAATGTGAAAATGACATCAATTAATAAAAGCAGACCACTGTGAAACTTTGTCTAATGATGCGTGACTCAGAAAGCACACTTTCAAGAGCCTCGAACACAAAACCATTGATGTGCACACAGCTGCTATACACAAAATACTTACACGACACCGTGATGTATGAGATAAGTGAGAGAAAACAAGTCTGTCTGACAAAATGTCTTGTGTGTATGCAAATACAAACAGGGATATTTTTAAAAACCCCCTGCCTGAGAGCCCTCGTTAGTTTCTGACAGCCGAGCAGCTGTGGCTACAGGCCATGCAGCGGTGTATATATAAAGCACAGCCAGACTGAATTAAAGATAGCTTCCTTGCAACCATTGGAAAGTTTCTGCTACTAAATGATGATGTTTTTTTTCAGCTGAGCTGCCTGCCAGGTCACTGTCGCACATCAGAGGAGCTGAAGTACACCATGACCCGACTGGCCATGGATGGAGTCGACCTCTTCGTTGTGGAGCATGGCTGTGCTGCCAACATCAAGGTAATTAGCACCATCCAGTTATGTGTTGCATTTTAATTCATATATTTATTTAACCCTTTAACATCTGAGCCTGAAGCTTTCTATCTGGAACTTTTCTGCTCATCCAGAAGTCTTGTAAATTACAATATCTGGCACAATTTACTGCAAGAGTGTTATAACAGTTTGAAATGATAAAAAAACAAAACAGATTGATTTGATTTCAGAGTTTCATTTTGGGGAAAAAAACAAGGCAATTTTACATGTTAAAGTTTAAATTTGAAAAGTATGAAAACTTTTTAACTGTTTGAGTGCCAGCTGTTTTTTTAAAACAGCTGAAAGTACCTTGTTCCAGCGTTTTTGCCCATTTTGAGTCATATTTCAAGACCCACAGAACATTTTGTACAACATACCTTTTTCCATTCTTGTTTTATCAGACGTAGAGGACACTTTCACTAAAAACGCCACTTTTTGTCCAGAATCTGTCTATTTTGCTCTCTAATCACGATTATCTCCACTTCCTGCTTTGATCTCTGTGGCATATACCGCCTCTTTATGCTCTGACTACATCTCCCAAAAGTGTCAATATTATTCACAGGCTGCGGGAGATAGCGATTGGCGACCCTCTGCCAAAAAAAAACACTTTTAAATACGTCAGTGGCACTTGAAGAGCTAAGATACAGTTTTGTGAGTCTTTGTCTCTAAATGTGCAAAAATCAGCCACAAAATCTGAACTATATGTAGGCAAATTTTTTTTTTTTTTTTAACCACAGGGAGCAAAGAGGCTGATTCACCACCTTTCAGGAGAGGCAGTAATGAAATTACTCTTATGACACTAAAGTGCAACATCTCAGCTTTCAGAAACTGTTGTTTTTTTTTCCGGATAGCACAAAACCTTACAGAATTACAGTAATCCAAACTGTGCATGTACAATGTGTCACTGGCGACACGTTAGGTGTTAAAGGGTTAAAACAGTCCATGTCCATTTGTGAATGCTCATATATTTAATACACTACGTGTAAAGATATTTCCCTCATCCTACAGACGGCTATCATTCGCGTAGCCAACTGCAACCTGCACAACCAGGCGGTGGGAGAAGGCATCAGCGCAGTGGTGCAGGACATAAACATCCGGCAGTACATCGAACAGCAGCAGCACAGCGAGGTGACCAGGCTGCAGCCGGCCGGACAGGGTCAAGGTCTGGGTCAGCCATTAGGTCTCGGTCAGCCCCCTTTGCTACGACGCTCTGTCTGGCTGGAGGCGGGTTCAGTCAACCTGAACCTCATCACGGCAGACATCGCTCTGGCTGCCGACCATCCAGCCAAATGTGAAGTCCAGAGGCATTTTCTGGAGCTACACGATGCTCAGACCAAAAGGTAGAAAATGAACACTGTCATGTGTTGTGTACTTTTCCACGTACTTCTCACATTCAGTGTGTGTTTTTTCCCTTTGCTACGTCAGGGCACCTTTTCAACATTGCAGCCTTTTTTCTTTGTGTGATTACGCTGAAAAAAACAGGTGTCTAAAAACAAGATAAAAATACTAAATCTGTGGAAAAAGGTACTTAAAACAGGTGAAATTATCTGTCCATACAGTGAGATAACAAGATTTCTCAAATTAAGATTGTTAAATCTAGAAATAAGATGTATTTAGAAGGCTTAAAATAATATATACATATATATTGTCATATGTACAAAATTTGTCCATTTAACCCATCTCTCATGGAGCACTGGTGCCATGTAAGGCACCCAGGGATCAACAGGGTTCATTGTCTAGCTCAGGGACACTTAGGCAGCAAAAAGCGTGGGGGGGATCGAATCCGTGACCCTGGGTCAACCACCCCTTTAAGATGATTAATCAAAATCTAACTTTTTGCAGACCCAAAATAAGGGAAATAGACTAAATATACACATAAAATAAACTGAAAATGCTGGTTTCAAGATGAGATTACTTAAAATCTAACTTTTTAAAGACCCAGATACGTTAAATACACTAAATACAAGCAGAAAATAAGCAGAAAATACTGGTTTTAAGATGGGATTACTTAAAATCTAACTTTTTAAAGACCCAGATACGTTAAATACATTAAATACAAGCAGAAAATAAGCAGAAAATGCTTGCAGATGTTTTTTTTTTGCGTGACTCTTGAATCAAGCAACTTGAGTTTTGCAATTGCATCCAATTTATGTTATTTTAACAGTTAATCACCTCATTTTAAGATATCCTGCCAATTTGAGACAAAAATGGTTGTTTGATTTAAGATTATAGTGTAAAGTTGAACACTTAAAATTAACTCTTAAACCTAACGTGTCTAAATCTAAGTTTTTTTTCATATTGGTAAGAACCAAATAATGGCCGCCATAGTTCACCTTTATTTTGTCTGTGAGTTTGTTTAATCGAGGGGCACTGGTTATGTTACCAACATGGTAGAAATGACTCACTGGCTGTATCACTCCTCTTTGTCATGAGTCACAGATCCAGTCAAAAGATGTTCAGCTGTTAATGTAAAGAAGTTATATGTAAGCGAAAGGAGGTGATTCATGTTCTGCCATATACAGTATTCCAGCTCATGATATGTGATAATCAGCTGCTCGACTGCTGTGATAATGGGTTCAACGTGATTCATAAAAGGTCTGCAGGGAGCCGTTATCTGCACAGATGTTCTTGTCTGACTTTTAATTGGACATGGCGTTTGTTATTCCTTCAGCTTAATGCGCTGTATGTGGGTCGTATGTGGGTTGGGTATTGGCAAGGATTTCACGGTGCGATACATTATTGTGATATTGCAACATATTGTGATATTCTACATAGATCACTGAGAAATTTAAAATGCAGCTTAAAATACAATATAATACAATTATATCTTCTGATATAATGTCGATATTGTATCAGAAGAAAACAAATTTGCGATACATTGATGTGGCAATATATATTTTTTCCCACCCCTTGTACAGAACATGTACTTTTATGATTATTGGAGTATACCAATGCAGAACCAAGTTCTGGATACTTAACAGAACAAAACGGGAGGTGACTAAGAAAGAGACACCAGTGCAACATCTGATCTACAAGCACCTGGTGTGTCTGCAAGACAGACATTCAGCTACTACAAAGTGTGCTTGGTTTATGCTTGCTGCACTGTTGGCAAAAAATGACGAATAAACAGTCTCTGTTCTCATTTGTTGAATTCCTTCTCCTCAGACTCTGGTTCCTATGGCCAGAAGAATCTAGCATTCGCAACAAGCGCAGCAGGAACCGCTGCGGCTGCCTGGGAGGCTGCAGGTTCTTCGGGGGAACCAACATGGGTCTGGACTTCTTCAAGCTGGAAGAGCTGACTCCATCCTCCTCGTCTGCGTTCTCTTCTTCCAGCACTGAAGCAGATATGTCTTATGGCCAGTCTTTGCTACAGCCGGCAGAGTGGATCATGACCAAGGAAATGCCCAAAGTGGATGGTATGCATTTGCAAAGATTTAATACAGAATTCCTGGTACTACTCAGAATCGCTTGAGGGTTTTTTTAACAGAGCCCCAAGCAAAAGTCAGAGTAGTTAAAATGTTACATTCAGGGACCCACTGGGAGTAATATTACAAGTCTTTGTTTATCTAGACATAACTGACAATCTTGAAACTATTTTGCATTTTGCAAAATACTGAATGTGACACTGATGCAGAAAAATGATGTCTTGGTGTATGAACAGCGAACTTAACCAAATGTGTGTTTTCTTAGGGAGAGTTGTGGGACTTAAGACGGACACACACTCGCCCTGCCTGCCCCCTGAGCTACCTGAGAGGCGTGCTCAGCAACACCTCAGTCTGCAGGTGCCCCAGCGCTCCCACAGTTCCGCTTCCTCCTCTGAAGAAAATAGTTGCTCAAGCGCTGCACTGCCCCTGCTGGCCGGAGAGAGGGACACTCCCTCGCCAAGCACAGAGGAACGCATGTTCCCCATGAATGGCAGAAGCCCTGCAGAGTGAGTAATGTGATATATAATCTAAGGTAAATACAGTGTCCTGGAAATGTCAGTAATGCCTTCCGAATGTTTTTTTGCAGCACCTTAGGGGAGGTCCCAGAGGTCTCCCCAGTCTCCCCTAACAGCTCCCAGGACCGCTCGTCAGTGCGCTCACCCCTCTGCTCGCCTCTCAAGCGCCAGTCCTCCGTGCATTCAGGTCGACTGGGCAGCACCAAGAGCCTGTCAGCTGCCGTTTTCACTGACAAGCCTCCACCAGTTCTGGCCGGAGGCGTCCAGTTCAGCAGCGAGGTATCCCGCAGCGATGAAAATGTCCTGGACTCACCACGCCAGCGTCGGAGCTACGGCTCCTTCCCCTTCACTCCTTCAGCGGACTCCAACACCTTCCATCAGTACCGCTCCGCAGACTCCAGCATGTCCGTGGCTGACAGCGAAGCCTACTTTTCTGCTGCAGAGGACTTTGAGCCAATAAGCAGCGCTGATGAGGGTCCAGGGACGTACCCAGGTCGCAAGAAGAAGAGGAGGCAGCAGATGCAGCAGCCACAGCAGCCCCCATATCACATGGAGAATTACAGGTCAGCTTGACTGATGATGTTCTTTAGTAAATGAGAATATTGAGCTCATCTTCAGTGGAAGAGGCAGCAGTTTTCAGAGTAAATGGGTTGGAACATTTGAGAGGAGACTGGGTGGATGGTCAGATCAAGTACAAAGCTAAGCACAGGATTAAGGTGATGGTAGAATCTAGACAGCTCACAGTAACATCAAAGAGGCTCTCATTTCTCATCTGTAAGAGCCGATGAATTAATGACCTGTCTAGTGAGTTCTGACTTGAATTGCTTCAAGTTTTGCCCTTTTAAATACCGCTTAAGGGCCCATTCTGAAGGACGCGTGATTCATGATTTACATTTTAAGATGACGAATGAAGGAATTTGATTTTACATCAGGTGTCTCTAATTTGTCAGTTCCCCTTACCTTACCTTGAATTTTGGCAGGTATTATTATAAAAGTCTTAAAAGCATGTACTTGGAAGCCATTACAGATTGGAATGAAAAGCAAGCAGTAAAAATTATACCAAATAAATTCTGATAACCTGCGCTGACATCTTTGCAATGATTGCAAAATGTTTCCATGACAGGAAAACATAAACTGTATGTTGGCATTTTTGTGTTTAATACCCAACAAGCTCTGCATTTCATTGTGTCAAGCAAAAGCTGAACACGTGCTTTTCATTTATCACTGTGGTTCGATCATTCAAGGATGGATGTGATCTGGAAGGGTTGCAGCAAATGAGATGTTTGATCCATGGGCAGCCACTTACTGCCGCTGTTTTTTGCAAATTGGATTTCAGTCTTGCTCTGCAACCACCTTGTCATTTTTCAATAACCCAAAATGTTCTCACATTAATTGCAACACGCTTTTTGATTGATACAGCCTCCACATAAGCACATATAATCAATTCAGCCTTGCGAGAGGTTGCTGGCTGGCGCAAGCCTGTGGAAACATAAGGCTGAATTCAAGAGCATAGAACTGCATATAAAAAAGAGGTGTCAGATTCTGGCTGTCATTCTGTTTATAAAGCACTTAATGTTGTTTAATGTTGCTTATAGTTGGCTCACCACCAGGTTTGGAGAAAGAGACGAGTCATTCAAGGCATTTTGCCACCAAAACATTCAGTTTTATATTTCGATTTCTTTGAGTGTAACTAGCTTAAACCACACCGTGACATGTTCATTTGATGCCAATGTGTAAAAACTGCGACTCCCTCCCCAGCCGGAGCTCCATCTACCACAGTGTTGAGGGCCCCCTAACCTATGTTCTCAATGGGGAGCTGATCACTGAGCCACGTCCCCTGCCGATGCCCCCAATGCTGCCCCCACTGCCGCCTCAGCCCCTGCCCAGCCACACATCTCAGGCCTCCTTCGTCTCGGCCCTGGCCATGGAGGAGGAGAGCTCAGTGGAGGCGGAGAAGACTGCTGAACCTGGCCCTGTAACCCGCCAGCCCCATGTCATGGCGTGCTACCAGGTCTACCTAGCCCACTACCAGGTAGACTCTTAGTGTTACTCAATATACACCCAGTCCCTCACATCCATGTTGTGCTTTTATGAAAGAATCAAATAAATCGTGCTCATTTTCACCTTACTCATTCAATAAAAACACTCTTTGCTTCACCTGTGCCAGGTTTCAAATTGGTCTGTCAAGCAGCCCACCAATAAGAGGACCTCCAAGTCTTCTCTGCACCGACCCTTAGATTTGGACACGCCCACCAGCGAGGAGAGCGCCACCTCTTTTGACCAGTTGTCTGTTCCCAGCTTTAAGGTCTTTGACTAATAACTACAGCGTTTGTGTGCATGTGGTGAAGTTATTGATCTATAGGTCTTGTTATTGGCTGTTGAAATGGTTAAATGGTATGTGTCCATCCTCAATACATCCAATACTTTAATCTTGAGGTGTAACATTTTCTTTCCATTACAGGTGATAAAACAGGGCCTCTCAGCCAGCTCTCTACTGGACAGAGGACTTCAGCTGATGGGAGAGAACAACAGGTATTTACCCACATTGTTTCATTTGTATATCTCCGTATACCCAACAGTACCCAACGTATGGGTGGGTATTGACAAGGACTTCTTGATACGATACATATTGTGAAACTTGAGTCACAATACGATACATTATTGTGATATTGCGATATATTGCGATATTCTACATTGATCACTGAGAAATTTAAAATGCAGCGGATTATTTACTTTTTCATTTGAATTTTATTTCAACTTGTGGAAGTTGTTCTGGATTTTGGCTCAAAACATTACTTTTTTTTATTCAAGATTAAGACATTAAAAATCAATATTATAGCCAAAGAAAAAGTATCGCAATATATTGCCACATTAGTATTTTTTCCCCCACCCCTAATCCGATGTCTGCGTTGCTTCACTCCATCCTTTCAAGGAGCAGCCTTTGCTGTGTTTTTATTATTAATATCTAATGTATGATGAGAGATTATCTGCGCCCCTCCCCAGTACACCATATACCCCACTGGATAAGAGGGCCATGGAGAACACAGACGAGGATACAACAACAGATGACTGGACTCTGGAGCAGCCCTTAGCTCAGACCAGGACCACTGCCATCGTGGAGGTGAAAGGAGCCATTAATGTGGTGCTCACACCCCTAGTGGCTGAATCCCTGGACAGGTACTTAATCTGCTGGATGTACTTTTAGTTATTTTATCTGTGTGTATGCGCAAAAAAATAAAAACAAAATATAAAATACTTTTTTGTCAACAGCGCCAGCTCTCAACTGATGTAAATCTGAACTACCCTTTTAAGACATCTTAATCCCTGTGCATACTTGGATCTAAAATCATGCTGACTGCGCTCTTGGTTGTCTACCAGTGTGAATCTTTAGTTTGCCAAAGGGTAACAATGTTGGGTTTACAATGTCCTTCCAAGCGCTTAGCTTTTGGCTAGTGCAGTGTGGAGATGGGTAAACTGTCGCTAGAAGGTTAAAGAGAGGCCAAATCTTCAATTAACGACATTGTAACTGTACACTTGAAAATTAGAACAGTTTGTAATAAAAGCATAAATACAAAAAAATATGTAACCATATGGAATGGTTTTGTTTTATTGCAGCCGTCTATCTGATGGGTGTTTTTCAGGTACATCGAATCCATGGTCCACTTTGCCAGCATCCGTCATCCTGCTACCATTCTGGATGACCTACATGGGAAAGTCCTCAATGAAGCCTATCAGATCAGCAAGTCCACAGTCAGTGAGTCTGTAAGTACAGGGTGATTGCGATACTTGAGTCACGAGACAATACATCATTGCGATATATTGTGATATTCTACATAGATCACTGAGAAATTTAAAATGCAGCTTAAAATACAAGTTGTATGTACATATATGCATGTATGAATGTATTTATATATGTACATATTTATACATATACATCATTTATTCATCATGACAGAAGTTTTTTTTTAATGTTGATTTAAATTGCAAAGGGAAAAACCTCAATAGTATGAAAATAGTGTGATTGTTTCTAAATGGTTAATGTGGTTACAGATAATGGGTGGATAGATATTCTAAATTGTTTTTGAGGGTTGTCACAAATTTGCTTTCAATTTTCAAAAGTCTCTTGTTGCCTGATAACTGATGTCCCTGCTTTGGATCCTGATCAACGCAGAGCCAAGCAGGAAAGCAGGAGCACAAGCTGTCCAAGACAGAGGGCACGACCCCCGGCTCCCTCAACATCACCCATGGCCAGACGGATCTGTCTGTCAAACCAGATAATGTGAAAATCAAGGGCCTCCAAGCCAACGTCTCCATCCCCAAGGTAAGACCAGTGACCTGGAATAATGAGAGGCCAGCAGTGTTCCTCAAGCTGAGCTCCCACCAAGAGGTTCAAGAGCAAGCACACACTCATGAGCAAAGCTGTACATCACTTAATACTGAAATGATGAATATCCAACATGCTCAGCATATGTGCATAAAAATGTAGCAAAACTTGTACTTATTTTTTATCCACTAAATGGAGGTTGAAGTCTATTTTCATTGGACATTTGAGTGGCTTCATAATAAATTTACTCAACTGAAACTACTGCATTGAAGATTTTTCTTTTGCTCTCTATATATCTTCATATAGAACAATACCAAAATAGTGTTACATTTGGGAAAAATAGCCTCACAGTGTTTAATAATCTTTTTATTACTGCATTATTCCCTGTGGAACAGTGCTTTGTCTTTTTAAGAGTTTCATGTGGGCATCACTATTCTTTTATGTCGACAGCATCATTTTTTTTAAAGTTACGTATTAGAGGACGATACTTTACAGCTCACTTTGGCTTACTTGTCTTTTCTCCTGCAGGTGAACCTTTGCCTCCTGCAGGCCTCTGTAGAGGAGGCGTCACCGTCGTGCCCCAGTAAGTGTGTCACGCATGTGTCTCTGGTGGCGCTGTGCTTCGACAGGATCGCCACTCAGTTCAGAATGAACAGGTAACACCTCCACTACTCCTGTGTGTGTTTGTGTGTGGACAATGACTAAGCTTTTGCTCAGGATGGATATGCCTATTTATGCTTTAAAACATCTGCTGTCACATCCAATTTCACTTATTTGGATGTTGCTAATCTTTTGGAATTGGGGAATAATTCACTTAAATTGTTAGTCTTCTATTCAACAAATGACTCTCGTTCCCAAACCGTGATTTGTACTCAGACTCATTTCTTTGACATCACCTCAGCCTCAGAAGGGATGTTTTTGATTATAGAATGTTTCAGTCATTTTGGCTGTTAATGAATATGGCTCTTCTGCTTGAATGGACTTATAATAACAATCAGAGCCCGTCATGGCAAAAACAAGCTCTTTTAATGGATGTAAACTGACAGTGCCAGCTTACACTGATGTCTGTGAGCTGCTGCCGTCAACAGCACTTCAGTTAAACAAAAAACAAAAAAAACACCTAAATACAGAAGTTTTCCTATCTCCAAAAATATTTAAGATTAACAAAATTTTATTCATCCCGAAGGGAATTCTTTCACAACAGTTGTCAAACACAGTAGGAAAAGTAAGGAGATTTAAAGCTTTTATTAAAAATATATACAATGCAGAATAATACATACATGCAGTATAGTGCAAAACCAACAATCTAAAAAATACACAAAAACTACAAAAATTAAGGAGCATAAATATGCAAACATAAGTAAACTGTAAGCTGCCAAGAAAGATCGTCATTTAATAATGATGATCAGGACTGAGGATGAAATTTCATGCAATATATTGATTATCGTGTATCGTGATATTATCGTGGGCAAAATATTGTGATAGTATTGTATCGTGTGGTAGGCTACTTGGTGATACCCAGCCCTACTATGTATGAATATAAATCATTTTAATAATTTTTATAGCTGTTCCTTGATGCAGATATTTATGTCCTCTAATTATTATTATTTATTTATATTTTTTTAACGCAAGGCACAAGGACGACCAAGCTCAAAAACAAACACACTTCTCTGTGTTCTTTGCAGGGGAATTGTAGAGGAGACGCCCAACACTACAGAACATGGCCGACCGTCAGTCATGTTGGAGAAGTACGCCTCCGCCACAAAGATGCAGCCTCAGTCTTCTGGCTCACTGCGTTCCAACGCCGGTATCGAGAAAGGCAAAGAGATCGCTGCTCGGCTCAACATCCACCGCATCCACAGCCAGCTAAGAGGCCTCGACTCAACAGGTTTACATGACCTTCAGCCTTTTATTAACATACTAATACACTATCTGTCTCAAGACACTGCCCTCACTTGACCTACCTAATGCTTCCGTAGACATCGGCACATGTGCCATCACAGCGATTCCCTTTGAGAAGTCCAAAGTGCTGTTTGGCCTCGAGGAAATGGAAGAGTTTTCAATGGTGGACGAAACCGATGCCCAGGCCACAGCAGGAGATCTCGGCCGCTCTGCAACATCTCTGGAGAAATGGGGGTGGATCATGTTTGAATGTGGCATCGAGAACCTCACGGTCAAAGGTAAAAAAAGAAACAAACTCACATTGGAACCCAGGGGTGCAAAAATGAAATGATTCAGTGGAATTTGTAAATGTATTACTTACTTACTTTGTGTTGCAGGGGGTCGTCAGTCAGGAGCCATTCTTTACAATTCATTTGGTGTGATGGGTCGCTCCGACACTGGAGGGAAGACGGGCATGTCCAAGTCCAACGGTTCGACGGGTTCTCAGACAGGTAGTGGTTACAGCACGGACGTCTCTGATGACAACCTGCCACATGACGCCATCAGCCCTGCCTCTGATGCCAATGAGCAGTCTGACTCAGACGACCAGGTGAGACATGTTGAATATGCTGCTGTGGAAAAAAGAGACACCCTATTACTTAGATTGTTTTCTGCTCAGGTTAAAAAAAAACAAACAAACCAGGTCAGAACAAACATGAAACCCACACTGCTGCAGAGCTGATCTCCTGTGAGGTCGACAAACACATCAAAAACCTTTTTAGCTCGGTTTGACAGGGACCTCAAACTTTCACTTATGCGAGGACAAAATTAATTCTCTTTGAACCGATTTCTTCTTCATTTTATCTGCAGCTGTCGGCTTAGTGTGATAAAACGTAACTCAGCTTAATCTCACCAACTCCTAAATGTCACAGAAGTGCAGGTTGGTGTGAAGTTGTTAACAGAATATAAGCTCCTACTGCACAACAGCCAGTCTCTTTTTAATATAGTGGATTATTCTTAATGTTTTTTTTTGTTTTTGTTTTTAATTCCTGCATATTTCACATTTATTTTGTGTGCAAATACCTTTTACTGCCAAACTTTGATTCAGATATCACTAATAGACCTTCTCCATCAAAATAAGTTCATGAATTGGTTCAGGTGTGCTACAAAAAATATGATCAAGAAGAAAGAGATTGAAGTCATCTAAATGGGGAAAAAACAGCTCTTAAAAATAATCCACAATGGAAAACAAAGCTATAATTGGACTGTTAGTGATGTGTCGTGCCTCTAGTCACAGAGGATAGCCAGAAAGCTACTGAAATACTGGACCTCTCATCTCGAACACCCCTTGAATCCTGCTGTTGTAGGATGAAGGAGTGGAGTCAGATGACCTGAAGAAGGACCTCCCCCTCATGCCCCCACCACCTGACTCCAGCAGCATGAAGCTGACCATCAGGGAGATCTGGTTCAGCTTTGCCGCTCCCACGAACGTTCGTTCACCCTCACAGGCCATCTCCAGGTACGACTCCAACGACACATATGGACGGCTTTACACAGATAAAGCTAGGACTGTGTATCGTTCAAAAATTTTTGATACAATGCCAATTTCCATACCTTTTGTTTTGATACTGGTTCTAGAACAATAGTTTTTTTTTCAACGCGCTTTTTTGTGTGATTTGGGCTTTAATCATGGTCAGTATTATTATTTTATGATTTCAACTGTAGTGGTTAGCACTGTTGCCTCATAGCAAGAAGGTACCGGGTTCGACTCCCGGCCGGTGCTAGTGTGTGGAGTTTGCATGTTCTCCTCATGTCTGCGTGGGTTCTCTCCGGGTACTCCGGCTTCCTCCCACCATCCAAAAACATGCATGGGGATTAGGTTAACTGGCTAATTTAAATTGATCATAGGTGTGAATGTAAGTGGTTGTCTGTCTTTATGTGTCCTGCGATGAACTGGAGACTTGTATGGTAGACATACTAGACAATGACCTGATGATGATTGGGCATGGTGCTGATTAGACAAATTTCCCTACGGGACAATAAAGGTTATCTATATCAGATCAACAGGAACAGGCTCTTACTCTTTAGGATCCTGGGGAGTGAGAGTTTGCCTTATGGTGTGTTCACTGGAAGTCAGAACTTGGAGCTCAGATCATCATAACCTCAAAGTTAAGTGCTCCCAGCTCTTCCAGCCTTACAGACGTACAACAAAACGTAGCTACTGTTTACATAAATAGCAGATAGCATGAATTCTATGTCAGGTTGGTGAGATTCACGGGGACTTCTGATTTAAATTCTGATTTAGAGTATAGACATTCTGACATTATTCTGCAAATTGAGCTCACCATGAACCTAAAAACACACATGCTGAACTCCTAATGCTGCTACAAAGACATTAATCCTGTGTTTACCGTTGATGTTTGTCTCTTTATGCTGGAAAGTGGGGGGGATGGATCGGTGTCTCTGTGAATCTGAAGGGGACATGTCCCCCCTTCCCTAGTGCCATCTCAGGTTAGGTACCAGAATTTTTTGATACCCGATAAGATCGGAGCTTTTTGGTCGTTGCTACAAAAGTATTCGAGTTCAGTACCAGCCCTCCATGCAGCATGTCTACTGAAATTATTAAAGCAGTTAACCATGTTTCGACCAAAAACACGACAACGATATGTAGTTTAAGAATCTGTGGCAAACCTGTCAGCCTCACAGGTCAGGTTCAGTGTGAGTGTTCAGAATTCTCAACCAAATCACATAAGATCCTCTGACTGTCTCTTTACAGGCAGCTGAATCTGCTCAGCACAGCCACGCCTGCTATCGGAGCCTGGCTTGTTCCCATCGACCAGCTCAAATCTTCTCTACGCAAACTGGACATGGAGGGAACACTGCGTGTGTGTGCCGTTATGGGCTGCATCATGACTGAAGCTCTTGAGGTGAAAACATGTCCAGTATACTCTGATTGCATTAATGAGATCCATGTTTTATTCCATGAGTTTGTAAATGTAAAGTCAAGGCTTATAGTTTTAATTCCTGATCGTTCCTCTGCAGAAAAAGAGCATCCACATCCCCATTCGCAGCAAGTACAACCGTGTGACTAAACGATCTCGCTACCTGCATGAGAATCCCTCCTGTATGCTGTGTAACATCCTTCACCGCTATCTGCAGCAGGCTGACTACTCTGTCATAGAGGAGGCTACCATGGTAAGTGCTCTGCAGCGCTTCTTTTCCATTACCTAACTTTGAGGAAACTCTCCAAGTCGACCATGTGGAGTTAATTTGCCACTAAAATTGATACAGTCTCATTTGGACTCGGATTTACAAAAACTAACTGCCAATTATTTTAAGTGGTCTTAAGTGCTCTTGGCTCTGCTTCGCTGTTTTAATGAGTCCCTTACAGGTGGCACTAATCCAGCTCTTTCCTCTTCTCCTTTCCATCCCAGAATGATGGGGTTCCAGCCCTTGTGACTTTAAAGAAGGGTCTGGTAGCTTTGGCCCGACAATGGATGAAATTTATAGTAGTAACTCAGGGCTTCAAAGCTATTGGTCTGATGAGGCCCAACCAGCTCGCCAAACCCAAGGAGCCTCAGCAGAGCCTCGGCGACACGATCTTGGGCCTGGACAACGGCGCCGCGCTGCAGAGCGACACCAGCGCTGACGGAGCTGAGTTTGAATTTGACGCAGGTGCGAACTTACAGTTTTTCAGTGTGCTAATACCATTGTGACCCACCCATCTGTTACCGCAGATGGACTGTGAGACTCCTAACCTCTACTTTTCAGTGTTCGCACAGATATAAATAGATCTCCATCACTTGAGAAAGGAGATTTTGACATAAATAATACAGCATGGATGAGTCATGTGGGTCTTCTTGGAGTTTTATTTTATGTCATTTTTGTGAAGCCACAGTGAGTGAACACACCATGCTGCTGGAGGGAGCCTGCAGTCGCCCTCCACCCAAAGAAGCCAACTCTGGTCCTGTTAGCGGAGTGGAGATCATGAGGAAACTGTCCAAGTCCCATACGCACAACGAGTCTGCACTCAGGATTAAGGTACCGCTTTAAGAACAAGTGTATCTCTCCATATAAATAATCCATACTTTTTGCATGATATCAGAGATATAACAGATTCTTCTTTTAGTTTCTGTCTTCCTGAATATTGGAGGTCTGCTGAAATGGTCAGCTTATTCAAATCAGGGCTTTAAATATTGTTGTTTACTGCAGTTTTCCAATAACTTGGATTCATAACTTATTATTACCCTATTTATTTGCTTGCTTTTGCCTTTTGTTTTATTGCTTTTTTCCAGGCTTTCTTAACGTCTTATGTTTAATATATTCATGCCCCTGTAAAGCACTATGAATTGCTGTTTTGTGTCTTTGAGTTGTGTCTGAATGGTGCCCTTAAATAGCTTTGTTTTAGCTTTAGATGGTGATGTGTAGTGTTTTTTAAAAACTTTAAAAACATCTTGACTTTTCAGTGGGAAGAATGACAACAAGTCAATGACCTCAACTGCTCAAATGTCTCTTCTATTTTGGCGTTTAGACTGATGGTGGGACAAAAGGGATCAACAAACATTGAAAACATCTGATATTTTATGGTATAGATTACTCAATAAATCAATGAAATAAACAGCATGTTTTTCAATAAGGAACTTGATCGTTATTCCAGCCCTGAAAATCACCAGTTAGCACTTAACACACTGAGTGCCAGCGGTTTTATAAAAAGTGTTTTTGGCCATTTCAATTAATTTTGTAAGACCCACAGAATATTTTGTACTGTGTCTCTGAAAACACTGAATAGCTCAAATGAAAGAAGAGACTCTCTATTTCATCAGGAAAAAAAACATTTGTTTTTAACTTGTTCCATTCTTGTTTTATCAGAGGTAGAGTAGAGGACACTTTCACCAAAATCACCACTTTTTGTCCAGAATCTGTTTGTTTTGCTCATTATTCTCGATAACCTCAACTTCCTGCTTTGATCTCTGCGGCGTATACCGTCTCTTTATGCTCCGACTACATCTCCCAGAAGCCCCAACATTACTCACAGACTGTGGGAGAGTGCTCTTTTGTCCCTGCTGCCAAAAAAATGCTTTGACATATATATTTGTCAAAGGTAGACAAGCTTTGTATTTTAAATGGCGTACAAATACGTCAATGGCACTCAAAGAGTTAATGGTGAGTGCTGTTCTCACTCAGTGTGAATCCACTGTTGAGCAGCCAGGAGGGATCAGAGCTTCTCATAAAATAACTGTTTATATACACCATATCAGGATCTGCTATTCAGCTCCTTTATCAAAGTATTCCTCAGCTAGGGACTTTTTCCATTATAGATGGGAGCTGTCACCATGTATCCCACTCATCTTTGGAAAACAAAAAGCCAGAGGCAGTGGTATAGCATGAACATAATGTGTACATTTGTCATACCCAGGGCTCCCATCCATACCAGTCACTAAGCTACACTAGCGGTGACACAGCAGCTGACTCACCCGCCCATGTGAGCCGTGCAGGCCTACCAGCTAAGGACAGCCCCAGGAAGGAGAGCCTCCTGAGTAATCTGACGGGCAGCTTTCGAAGTCTGCACAACCTGCTGGAGGGCATGCCCCAGAGGAACGAGCCGCCTGTCGCCACCGCCGCCGCCAAGAGCGGCTCCCTCACACGCACAGGTACTTATATCCAGATGCACTCCCGCTAACCACAAGCTGCAGAAGGTTCTGGTAACCACAAGACAGTGTTCACTTGATTACAACATCTTTAAGGCTTTTCAACATTTTTGTTGCAAGGCTGACCTCTACTGCTCAGTCCTGGGAATAAAAACAAACCAAAATACATTCACAGCTTGGTCATCATGCCTGCATTGCCCCCAGGTTTTTAAATTGTGTTGGGCTTTCAGCATTCAGCGATCCCTGCTGATAACACCTTGCTTCATGATCGAAAGAAAATACATCATTTAAGTTTTTACAACACTATCTAACAAAATCCACCAGTCTGCGTAAGAAAATGTGTCAAAAGAAATGTCAAAGAGTAGGATTGTTTCTGAGAATATGTGTGTCGTGACTGTATAAACCCTATATTTTTATTACTTTTTCATTGACAAATTTTAAAATGTCTAGTTATTTTTGTAGTCTGTTCCATGATGTAACGCCTCTCAATCTCTTTCTTCTGGGACTCAGGAAACAGTTTAGGGACAGAAATGCTGACCGAGCATCCGCTGCTGTCAGAGCCCTCCTCCGTCAGCTTTTACAACTGGATGTCCAATGCTGTGGGCAACAGGACAGGGGCTGTAGCCCAGGACTCCCCGGTGAACCGCTCCCAGCACAACAGCCTGCAGACAGGTCAGGCCCTGTTGCTGTTTTCCATTTGGAAACATTGTTCTATTCCAGTTCATTTAAGTGAACTCATTTGAAGACGGTTATTTATTAATTAGTGGTGTCCCGATATTACTTTTTCACTTTTGATACAATACTGATATTGCAGCCTTGAGTATTGGCCAATACCGATATTGATCCAATACAATATCAGCACAAATCATACAGACTTTTATCACTTATTTTGTAGTATGGAGTGTTAGAAAAGGCTTGATCGAGTGATATTACTCAGAGAACAGTAGTCAGTAATAGTAATAGTAGGTCTGAGAAAAACTGACCCATTTATTATTAACCAATGGGTTACATGTATTTCAACCTTAAACATAAGAATATTCTACAGTGAATAAAATAAAAAAAAAATTATAAGACCCTGAAAAAATAGCCTCAATCCAATAAAAACAACAAAAAATAACCACTAGTTTAACTTAAACATAAGAGTGTTCTACAACTGAATAGAATAAATGAAAAATAAAGTAGAAGACCCTGAAATCCTTTTTGTGATGCTGCCTAAAATTAAGGTGACCAGATGTCCCCTATTTCCAGTGATAATCCTGTTTTGGATGAAGTAATACAGTCCCTCGTTAAAGTCCCTGAAAGCGCTGATATTTGGGATTTCAGATGCAGGTCGATATAATCCGATACTCAGGTTTTTTTTTTTGCTGACATCGGAACAATATCCAATTTCATTATTGGATCGGGACATCCCTAGTGATAACACTGTTTGCTAACCATTAACACCTTCATGCTTCACTTGTTCCAGCAGCTCTAACAGATCAGACTTGATGTAATGTTGCTGTTTTATTAGACTCACTGGATCCTCCTGCCAACCACTACCAATACCAGCCAGTACCATCAGTTAGCAGTCCAGAAGGAGGTCAGGGGTTGTTGCTCAGTGTTGTGCTGATGGTGTTGATGAACTATAGAGCTAGTTATCAGTTAGTTTGTCCCCCTTTGTTCGTTAACTCATTGAGTGCCAGTCGTTTTATCAAACAGAAAGTGTCTTGTTCCAGCATTTTTGCCCATTTTGAGTCATATTTCAAGACCCACAGAATATTTTGTACTATGTCTCTGAAAACACTGAATAGCTCAAATGAAAGAAGAGACTCTCTATTACATCATGAATTTTTTTTTGTTTTTTTATCTTGTTCCATTCTTGTTTTATCAGAGGTAGAGTAGAGGACACTTTGACTAAAAACAGCACTTTTTGTCCAGATTCTGTTTTACTCTCTATTGTCGATCGTCTCCACTTCCTGCTTTGATCTGATTGTGGTGTTTTGTGGTGTATACCGTCTCTTTATGCTCTGACTACATCTCCCAGAAGCCCCAAAATTACTCACAGGCTGTGGGAGACTGTGATCAGCAACCCGCTGCTGAAAAAACAATTTGACGCATTATTACTTCGATGGCACTCAATCGTCAGATTTTAAATGATGTTGAAATATGTCAGTGGCACTCAAAGAGTTAACAGTTATACCTAGAAATCTGTTTATCCATCCTCACAGAAAAACCTGGGAGTGGGTTAATGATGTTGATGTTGCTGTGAAGAGAAATAAAATAGAATAGAATAGATTTTTTTTTTTTTATTATTTTCCCCCATTGGGGGAAATTCACCCACCACACAGCATAGACAAATTACAGTAATTAAAATAACAATCAATGTCAGCAAAGATAGAATAAGGAATAGTAAGAGAATAAATATTTACATTATGTACTAAATAACAAAGGAAGCTTTTTATTTGCAATTGAAATGTTAAACACAATTATTAGATTAAATAAAATTTATTTTTGTTATTTGTTATGTGAATATGACTTGTAGAAATTGTCATAAAATACAAAAAAAAGCAGTGCAAAATTTCTGTGAAAAAGGAAACAAAAGTGGTTTGAAACTGGTTTGAAAAAGTGGCAGTGATGGTAGTGATAAAACAAGATAACTTGTTTTATCACTACCATCATGCTGTAAATTCATGCTGCAAAGAAATATCAAGTAATACTGTCTATTATCGATGCAAAACTGAGACCTAACCCATGTGTTGAGTAAGAATTTAAATTAAATTGCAGTAGTCCAATTTGCACACATTTTCACACGCTGGTATTGGTGTTGCATGAGTACAGGTAGCCAGCATTGGATTACTGGCAAATATATCAGTTTTGATTTTTTTTTTTTTTTTTTTATATACTGTACCTCAAAGGTGGCCGTTGAGTACAGCAGCCCTTTGACATGCAGTGCCATGAAATGTGTTTAATATCAAAAGAGTGAGGTGGTACCTTCTTGAACTCTTGGGAATCCCTTGTTGCTGAGATACAGGTTTGCAGCAGCACTGCTGTGATTGATGGACAGGTAAAGTTGTGTTGTCAAAATGGTGCGAGAACCAGAGGATATTATTGGTATTCAGAGGTCTTTGTTTATCTGTCACAGCTCTGCTCCTCTGTACTCCCACTGATCTCCTGAGGCTACATCCACCTGAAAAGTTTTCATACAGAAATGGCTGTCCATGTGTGTTTTAGCATTTTTTTTTTTTTTTTTTTTTTTTTTAGAAATAATCTCTGTCAATAATGCTTGAAAAGGAATTTGGTCAGAATTGTTTTAATTAATATGTTTAATTGTCCTAAATTTACTGTATTACTATTTGCTGTAGGTATCACATTTTCAGATGGTGCATTTAATGTCCATAGGAAAACACAGCATTCAGAGATTTATCGCAATTTTGCATGTTATTTTGTTCACAAAGTTCACTTCTTTGTTTTTGAAAGTTGTGAAATTTATATCATTGTTGCAAGTTGAAAAGGGCTGAAAAAAATCATAAAACAATTATTATTGGTTATTGGATTTTTTCCTGCTAAATATCGATATCGGCATCAGCCTCAAAAACTCTGTATTGGTCGGGCCCTACAATAAATAGAATAAATTTTCTACCAAAATATTAGGACATTTTTGGGTCTTAAATTATATTTGTTTGGGTCTTGAAAAGGTCTTAAAAAGTATTAAATTTGACTTTTAAAATGGTGCAAGAACCTTGCTTAGGGTATAGTAGCTTCCTAAAATGCATCATTTAACTGCACAACAGCTGCTAGCATTAAGGTCACCCACTCCTGTGATTTGTTGTCCATGACCGCATTCTATTGTCTTCGTTTTAGGGGTTTGAAAACAGCAGAGTAGTGTCACTGTCATTGTAAAACAAATTTTACATACCAACACAGAAACCTGTGTGGATGTAGCCAGAGTTACAAACAACTGCACTCTGCACTTATTTGACTCCTACAGTATTAGTTTATCATTTACTTTGAAAAGAGGGAGCATAATTCAGCAGAGCACATTTGGTTGTAATCTTGAGTGAAACTTTGGATTTGTGCCTAAGATGATGCACTTTGTCAGTGTCCACTCACCCAGGTGTCAGTTACTGACAACACAAAATGAGCCATAGCAGCAGTTCCTCTTAACACATTAACATGACGTGATGTGGCAGTTAAGTGTTCCAAACTGTGCATAAAATGGCCATAAAATTCCCCTTAATACTCCCTCTGTTAATTCCCCTCAGCGTCTTTGTTAAGAGGAGGTGCTGCTGCTGTTAACGTATCAAGCTACATCCTTCTGCTGAGCTGCTCTTCTGCCAAGGACCTACCTGGTCTGACACCACTTTTATATTTTATCCAAAACTTGACTCCCACACTCTTAGGTGGGACTTGTAACCTGCCCACGATCCCCTCGGCATCAGACTTCAACACAGTGCTGTCCAGCGACCAGAACACCCTGGATGGGACCCACTCCCAGCATTCCCAGCACAGCACCAGCCAGGACGATATGGCCGACATTGAGGAGGGCAACCAGTGCCCGGCTGCTGTTCAACTGGCCGATGCCCAGGTGCTGTAGATACATGAATTTGTTCATATTACATATCCTTGGACTTGCCCTCATTCAACTTTATGTAGTGAAGGTATCCCAATGGTTCTGTATGTTTTTATTTTGTGCCTTGATATCTGTTTGCCCCCCTCAGGTTGTTTTCAAGCCTTTGCTGAGCTACACAGGCATCCAGGCTCAAGATGCCACTCCTTTCAGTTACAAGATGTATTTTGGAGAGCACCTGTCTTTTTCTGGCAACCTGGAGTGTCTCAGAGCAGATATCGTCGACTCTGACACCTCCAAAGATCGGAAAAACAAAAGATCCAGAAGGTAAAGTAATAACAAAGAGATTAGGTTTCATTAACTCTTTGAGTGCCGTTGACATATTTATACATCATTTAAAATCCAACGCTTGAGTGCCATTGACGTATATATACGTTAAAGTGGTTTTTCAGCAGCTGGCAAAAGAGGGTGCTCTCACGCAGTCTGTGAGTAATATTGGGGGTTCTGGGAGATGGTATACACCACAGAGATCAAAACAGGAAGTGGAGACGATCGAGATTGGAGAGCAAAACAAACAGAATCTGGACAAAAAGTGGTGATTTAGGTGAAAGTGTCCTCTACTCTACCTCTGATAAAACAAGAATGGTACAAGGTAAAAACAAACATTTTTTTCAGGATGAAATAGAGAGTCTCTTCTTTCATTTGAGCTATTGAGTGTTTTCAGAGTCTTAGTACAAAATATTCTGTGATTCTTAAAAAAAATGACTCTGGAACAAGGCACTTTGTGTTTTATAAAACCGCTGGCACTCAAAGAGTTAATTTTTCGTGCGTGTGGGGTGTCTTCCTAATTCGTACCGTCTGCACCTCCTCTATCTTTAGACAAGGCATGGTGAACCTCCCTCCCCTGGAGTTCAAGCCAGCGCTGCTGATCGAGACATTCAGTGTGAACGCAGTGGTGATGGAGAAGTCAACCAGCGCTCCCCAGGGCCCCACCGCTGCTCCACTCTCCTTCCACGACCTCAACCGCCGCCACTACAACACATTCCACTGCGATTTCACCACAGCCTGTCAGGCCATCAGCCAGCGCGTCGACATGGCCCTGGTGCGCCTCATCCACCAGTTCAGCACCATGATCGACGACATCAAGGCCACGCAGACTGACATCAAGCTGAGCCGCTACACCGCCGGCTCGGCCTCCCCGACGCCCACCTTCAAGGCCCGACCGTACCGCCACTTCCGGTCCTCTGACTTCAGCCGCAGCTCCAGAGGCAGCCTCAACGGGGCGGGACGCAGTGCGACGCAAACCCTCAAAAGCAAAAGAGGGATGGGAGGAGGAGGAGGTGGAGGGGCAGGAGGTGCTGGAGGTCTACCACCTAACGGGCCTCCGTCAGGCATGGACACGCTGGGGAGAAGGGAGCCCCGAGGACGCAGCTCGCTCGGACGTTCAGAGCGACGCACCTCTAAGGTAAAAATAGATATGATATGAACACTGTCAATGGTGACAGCATGGTCGTCTGCTACAAGAAGTTAACTTGGAGCCCATTCATAATGTTTATGTTTTCATATCTGAAAAGGTCCCATAGATGTCAGCAAAGCAGGCAGATTAAAAGTTTAAAAGCCAAATGCCTTTTTTCTACTCAGAGTAGCCAGCACTTGCCTGAGGATACAAATCTTGTTAAATGCTCTCAAATATCACTGTGGCACCTGTCCAGAATATTAAATATTCTGAAACCACACATAAACTCTAGAGGGAGCCAGTAGATAATAAGAATTTTTCCATTCGCTGAAACAGTGGCAAGAAAGTATTTTTATTTAATCCTCACTTTTCAGGCAGAAACTCTGG
This sequence comes from Synanceia verrucosa, assembly GCA_029721515.1. Classification (NCBI taxonomy): domain Eukaryota; kingdom Metazoa; phylum Chordata; class Actinopteri; order Perciformes; family Synanceiidae; genus Synanceia; species Synanceia verrucosa. Next base: position 3,993,970 of record CM056560.1, on the reverse strand, counting down.
ATTTATTTTTCACCACCAGGACATTTTTCTTTGTCTTGTACTTATAACTTAAAGAAGCTAAACGTTTTTTCTTTTCTTTTTTTTATTTTTTAAAGTACAAGGTGTGTCAGCACATGGCAGACTTCCACAGTGTCTTTCACTGATGCTCTTAGAAATCTGTTTACTAAAGTTAATGCCACAAGGCATGGAGGATGTCATCTCACGGATCTCATGATCTGTCTCTGTCATAACTAAACCATTACAGTGAACAGTAGGGCAATAATAGAATAAATATATCTGTTTATTTACCCCTCACCCCCTTGATGCACATTGTGACTTAACTTTTCCTTTCATAACATGGACTATCGTGTAACGTCTCCAGGTGTCGAGGAAGGGCTCCCGTGACGTGGCGGACCACATGGCCATCCAGATGGACGACTCGGACTCCATCACGGTGTCGGAGCAGAGCGAACCGTCAGCAGAGTGTTGGCAGAACATGTACAAGCTGCTCAACTTCTACTCCCTCATCTCCGATCCCACTGGCATCCTGGAGAAAAGCTCCCCAGAGAACTGCCTTTCAGGTGGGACTCCACTCCTTCCCTCTTTCCATCCTTTATACTACTCAGTTTCCAAATTGCTTTTATTGATGTTTTTAATTTTAATATTTAATCTGCAGATATTACAGATTTTGTTGTGAACTTGTATGTAAAAAAAAATCATACTAATACACTGTTATTATGTCCATTGTCATTAGGACTTGGACTCTTAGTTAACTCTTTGAGTGCCAGCCATTTTAAAAAACAGAAAGTGCCTTGTTGCAGCGTTTTTGCCCATTTTCAAAGAAGAATTCCTTTATTAGTCCCTCAATGAGGGAAATTTCAATTTACACTTTGTTAGTGTTTTTTATTTTTAGTTACACATTACACACAAGTTATGAAATGCACATGCACTAGAGGAGAGGTGTCAGAGTGAGGGGGCTGCCCCATATCCAGGCGCCTCGAGCAGTTGGGGTTCGGCGCCTTGCTCAAGGGCACCTCGGCAGTGCCCAGGAGGAAGAATGGGCACCTCTTCAGCTACCAGTCCACTCTCCACACATGGTCCTACCTGGACTTGAACTGGCGACCCTCTGATTCCCAGCCCAAGTCACTACAGACTGAGCTATTGCCACCCCCAATTTTTAATTTAATTTTTTTTAAAAAAATTTCAATTTATTTGGAGTCATATTTCAAGACCCACAGAATATTTTGTACGATGTCTCTGAAAACACAAAATAGCTGAAATGAAAGAAGAGACAAGAGGCCACTTTTTGTCCAGATTCTGTTTGTTTTGCTCTCTAATCTTGATCGTCTCCACTTCCTGCTTTGATCTCTGTGGTGTATACCTTCTATTTATGCTCTGACTACATCTCCCAGCAGCCCCAATATTACTCACAGGCTGTGTGAGAGCACCCTCTTGAGCCTGCTGTCGAAAAACCACTTTGACTTATATAAGTGTTAGATTTTAAATGAGGTATAAATGCGTTGATGGCACTCAAAGAGTTAATATAATGCTGTACATATCTGCTTCTCTCCTTCTTATTGTCTGTATGATTTATTCTTTCTTCCGTCTGCTGCTGTTGTGACCCACCACTCCCCTGAGGAGTTCACTAAGTATTTCTACAGAACCCACGTTGATGCAATGACACAATGAGTTACTCAGGGACTTAAAAAGTGGTCAACACGAGTCAACTTTAGCCACATTGTTTTCCTGCTAAACCTGAAGTTAAACAAGGACTGTGTCATGGTGTACCAAAGCCATACCCCACTCATAATGTCTTGTCTGACTCTTTACGGAAATTGCTCATAAAACAGCATGCAGCTTTTTTACTAGCTTCTACATAGGTTGAATTCTGATAAATACTGTATTCTTTGTTTCGTGCAGAAGGTGGACGTCGGCCCTCAGAGCCGCTCTGTAAAGTGATCTTCGAGAATGAGCAGCAGGAGCCCACCACGCCTAACAAGCCCCTGGGGGCAGGCGGACGGCGCCGTAGCCTTGTGAGCGCCGAGCCACAGCACGTCACGCTCATAGTGTTCGGCATCGGCATGGTGAACCGCACCCACCTGGAGGCCGACATAGGCGGTCTGACCATGGAGGCCGAGCTGAAGAAGATCCACGGAAGTTTCACCCTGAAGGAGAAGATGAAAGGTGAGGCAGAGATCTGTGAGGGTATTCATGGGAATGGGTTACTTCAGTGTCCTTGACGTGTGATGAAAAGTAATCAATCAGTCCTTTTACGAAACAAAAAGTGTCTTGTTCCAGCCTTTTTGGCCATTTTGAGTCATATTTCAAGACCCACAGAATATTTTGTACTATGTCTCTGAAAACACTGAATAGCTCAAATGAAAGAAGAGACTCTCTATTTCATCATGAAAAAAGTGTTTGTTTTTACCTTGATCCATTCTTGTTTTATCAGAGGTAGAGTAGAGGACACTTTCACCAAAATCACCACTTTTTGTCCAGATTCTGTTTGTTTTGCTCTCTAATCTCGATCGTCTCCACTTCCTGCTTTGATCTCTGTGGTGTATACCGTCTCTTTATGCTCTGACTACATCTCTCAGAAGCCCCAAAATTACTCACAAGCTGTGGGAGATTCATCTCATTTCAATACACAAAAAGACAATTAATTTAATTCCAGGTAAACAATAATTCTTGAAGGTAAAGTTTTGCTCTGTTGGCTGAAGTCTGTCTCTTCTCCAGATATCCTCCACCAGAAAATGACTGAGACGTGTGCATCGGCTCACATAGGAGGAGTAAACATTGTTCTGCTGGAGGGCATAACTCCTGATATCCAGTACGTACACATTCTCTAAGTGATTTAACGTCTGTGCATTTTCTCATCTTGAAAGAAATTCCTTGAATAGAAACTTTTCCAAGCATTTTTCAGTGTATTGATCCTTGCCCTTGCTATTCGAAGTTTGAAATTGTGTGAGTTAGACTTGAAAAAAGGCTTTTTAATTTTAACTAATAATGATTTTGGTGTTTTGATTCAATATGCTTAATATGTATATTTTGTCTGTTGCCTAAGAGAACAACTATTTGATTTCAGCTGTGGTATCAAAGAACTTCTCTGCTTATAAGAATTGCAACTTCTTCACAATGCTTAATGACCACTCACTGCTCACTGATATCAAAATAGACAGTGAAGTCAACACAGCACAGGACTCGAACAGTTTTAATAAAACCCCAGAGTTTAAACGAAAAAGCGGATGCAGTGTTTTCCATAGCGGGAGCCAATTACTGACTCCTTTGCAGTTGGGGAATATTTAACAGCAGTTTTAGTTTTTTTTTTACTGCAAGCAATTTCCTCAAAGCATAACGCACCCTAATCAGGTTACAATCCCTGTAGTCATGCATTGAGACAGACTGATGCATCTCCACACTGCTTTGATTCAGTTTAGAGCTTCTGCTGCTGCTTCAATAAGAAGCTTTTTTTTCATCTCGGTCTATTTAACAGACGCTCCAACTGTGAAAATGTCACTGAGACTTAATCCTGATTTCATACTGTACGCTCTGAACTACACTCCTGTTTGAATTTGTACATGCCGCACAAGTTGGCGTTATTTAGTTGCCATTAATGTATAAAATCCGAACGTTTTCAGTGCTGCTGGTGTTCTTTCCTCCTTCCTTATTTGCTTCAAATGAACACAGTGCAGACAAAGACCGTAATTTAGTGATAATCAACAGCAGACTCCAAAGCATTGTCTGCCATGTGAACAGTTATTTGAAATGATTTCTGTCAGATACAGTTTCCTGATAATATATGACTGTGGTTATCCTTGATGACTTCTTCCATCATGCATCCAAAACAAACAGACTCAATCCCAAACCTCCCCTTACACACTATTCCTCCATTTGCTCGTTCTCTTGGAGGCTTCTCCATATTAAGGGCCGTCACAAACCTCGTAAGGTGGAGGGTGTTGAGCCCTTAAGTAGCTAGTCTGCATTGATGCACACTCGGGATGGCTTTAACAGGAAGTGTGACAGCAAAAAATGGAGGAGGCAGGGTTCCCGCGGTTCCTTAAAATGTCTTAAATTGTCTTAAATTTACCGTAAATTTGCTGTAGGTATTAAATTTTCAGATGGTGCGTTTAATGGCAATAGGAAAACACATTATTGAGAGATTTACTGCAATTTTGCACATTATTTTTTTCACAGAGTTCACTTTGTTCTTGAAAGTTGTGAAATTGAAGTTGTACAAAAAAGTGTTATGTCTTCAATTTATATCATTGTTGCAAGTGTGAAAGGGTTGAAAAGTTTTCACCAAACACTGTCTCTGAACTGTTTCACACTTTCTTCCTCTGCTCTTTCTCTTCAAACTACTTGCACAGACTGGAGGATTTCCCAACATCTCCCACCAGCACAGCTAAACAAGAGTTTCTGTATGTCATTGCTACCATTTAGGGCTCCAATACATCAGTAAATCCAAATCACAGCTGCCCTGATTGCACATCCTTCATCTGTCTAAGTGGTCTGTCATCCATGTGTGTTTCTCAGGACTCTCCTTGATCACACATTGAACTGTTGTTTGTTTTAAGCCTCTTTCATTGGTTAATGAAAAGCAGGAAGTTGACTTGTTTTATTTGTGAATCTCTTCATTCTTGACTTTCCCCTTTATGTTAACAGTCTGAAATATCTTTCAGTATTTCAGCATTTAGTAGGATAACAGATTCATAAGCCATATAAGAATAGCAGCAGTGCATTTGCATTTCAGACATGGTGTACAATTCATTACCTTCATTCATAGTGGAACATGTCAGTGTTTCTGCTCTTTGTACCTGTAGCCAGAAAACCGAACGCTGTTCTGAATCTGCATGGTGTAACTCCACCTACGTTGCACATCCATCCATGTGTCCACATCACCTGGGAAAATAAAATCACGACTCATCACTCACTCCAGTTTGCTCTGTGTTTCAGAACGGTGGTCAAATGCAACATCGCCAAGTCTCAGGCGTTGTACAGTGCCCAGCGGGGACTGAAGACCAACAATGCAGCTGTGTTCAAAGTGGGGGCTATCATGATCAACATACCCCAACATCCGGCTACTCTGCACAGCATGATGGTCCGCAGCTCCCATCAGCTCTCCAAACAAATCTCTGACCTCATTCGCCAGCCTTCCAATGTGTATGTGTTCATTTATCTTTTAACACCTAAAAACAAATTAACTCTCTCGTAAGGCAACAGTGGACTGCTGTATAAAGAGCCCAGGGAGCAACTTCAGTAGGAGCAGGGGATCGAACCCACGACCCTGGGGTTCAGGACGAGCCCCAGCCATCAGTGCATCTCCACACTAGTGCCTGTCAACTCCTCTCAAAGCCTGTGTGTGGTCTGTTTCCATGGTGATATTCTGAATTATGTTGAAATATTTATAGAGTTGGAGGTGTTCTCAGGATATTGAACAACTTTTCTGTAATTTGATGTTCACAGGAATATGAGCCAGTATCCACAAAGCTAAGCTTTCTGTAATAGCACACGTACATAACTAAATGATCATATATTTTCAGTGTTTACTTCACTTGCAACAATAACTACAGCAGATTTCGGGGTGGCAGTAGCTCAGTCTGTAGTAACTTGGGTTGCAATAAGGGGCAGCCCCCTTACTCTGACACCTCTCCTCTAGCCTAATGCATGTGCATGTGTGTTTCATTTCCTGTGTGATGTGCAACAGAGAAATAATACTAACAGATTTCCCATTAATCTCCAGTAATTTCTCATTGAGGGATCAATAAAGTAATTCTTCTTCTTCCTCCTCCTTTCTCTTCTTCATCTTCTCCTTCATCCTCTTCTTCCTCTTCTTCTCCTTCTCCTGCTCCCCCATACATTTTGGGACTGATTACAAATGTGATGCACTGCATGCTAAATTCAATCCATCCATTAACAGATACTTGACAGAGAACCACCCTTCACAACATGATCAACTATATAGATAATGGGTCAGTGCTACGGCAGTGTAGATAAAGGGGGAAAACTTCTATGTCCTCTCTGACAGGCAGTCACTGAGTGAGAAGATCCTGAAAGATACATATACATGTTTGCTTTCATGCTCTTTATGAATATAAATAAATAGCAATATATGTAAGTTTAGGTTTTTCTCACAGATCTTGACTGAGTGGTTGAATGTTTTTTTTCCCCTCCCTTTACAGCCAGCCCCCTAACAGGGATGACACCCCCACACCTCAACCTTCTGACAAAGCCTCCAGCATCAATCAGACCCCAGTAGAAGCCAACGAGTTCCCTCAGCTCCCAGAAGGCCTGGAGAAGAAGCCCATCGTCCTCAAGTTCAGCGCCATGATGGATGGCATCACCATCGGTGCCGCCCTGCTGCCTTCACTGAAAGCAGAGTATAAAATGGGTCGCATGAAGAGCCATGGCATGACAGGTGTGTGTGTGAGAGGAGGCCTGGCATTGATTTCAAAATTAAAAAGCAGCTATCAGATCAGATATTTTCTTCATTCTGAAGTGAATTAAAACATTACGTTACTAAGTAATATGCATTTCCTCCCATGAATAGGAGCACAAACAAGTTTCACCTTTGAGCTGCCAAACCACAAGCTCTGTTTCCAGTCAAAAGTGTCCCCGGTGGACATGTCCGCCATGCCGCCATCAGCCAGCCTCACGCTGCCTCCAGTCACCATGTCAGGAGAGTACATCATGGAGGACCACGAGAGCCACTCAGACCAGGGCTGGGCTCCTGATGACTTCCCAGCAAAGCAAGGAAACTACCTCCAAGGCAACTACCTGCGCTGTGTAGCTGAGGTAACTACTAGGACTGTGAATAAAAGGGATGGGGTGGAACAATAGAGCCAACGGTGCTCTGAACCTGCCCTCACTTGTCTTCTCTGATGTGCAGATTGGTTCATTTGAGCATAACCTGACCACAGACCTGCTCAACCACCTGGTCTTCCTGCAGAAGGTTTTCATGAAGGAGGTCAATGAGGTCATTCAGAAGGTCTCAGGTACTGTACCAAAGAAGACCACACTTTGACATATATATTTCTATACAGCAAACTGACTACTGAACTGAATATCTGTGAAACCTGTACAAAACAATCTTTTTATTTTGCTGCTGTAAAGACCCAGTTTTTCCTCCCAGATCAATAAAGTTAATCTAGTAGTGAGCATTGACTGTTCCCAACAGTATTCATGTAGCCTACAACTGCTACTAAAGTCGATGGAAATTATTATTATTTTCCTTGCAGAACAATGCCCAAGGCACTGGCACAAATCCAGTCATGTTCATTTCCACGACAGTATCGATAGTCATTTATTTAACCTGCTAAGCTTAAATGCCCAAAAGAGAGAGAAAACAGAGAGTTAAAGCCATTTTAAGGTAAAGAAAAATGAGAATGCTGCGTGGTAACACATGAGGGTCTTTAAATGTGGTTGTATTGTGACTCTTCAGGCATATTTCAGTAGAAATCACACAGGAGCACAGACAACATGATCACACTGTATCACCTCTTAGCACTTAGTTGGCCTGTGAGCTTGACTTGTTTACTCTCTGTGATTGCAGGAGGAGAACAACCCATCCCACTTTGGAACGAGCACGACACCTCAACAGATGCAGACAAGCCCAAAATCCTGCTTTATTCTCTCAGCCTCATGTTCAAGGTAACAGGAACCAATATAACGCGTTGGTCCAAACTTTGTGTTGTTTTAAACAGGGTTCCCGCAAAATATCTTAAATTGTCTTAAATTTACCATAAATATTAGGGGTGGGTATTAGCAAGGACTTCATGATATGATACATATCGCGTTACTCGAGTCACGATACAATACATTATTGCAGTTTTGTGATATTGCCACATTGCGATATTCTGCATAGATCACTAAGGAATTTTAAAATGCAGCTTAAACTCCACATTGTATATATGTCCGGTGTATATATAATTTTTATTACAATTTTTTAATTATATGTATTATGTATTATTTTTTTTATAAATTTTTATTTAACTTTTTACTTCAAAAAATTGTTCTCGATTTACAATTGGCCCAAAACATTGATATAAATATTGATATTAAGAAATTAAAAATCAATATTATATCAGAAGAAAAAGTATTGCGTTGCATTACCATATAAATATTTTTTCAATTGTCGTAAATTTACTGTGGGTATTAAATTTTCAGATGGTGCGTTTAATGCCAATCAGAAAACACAACATTCAGATTAGATTTACTGCAATTATGCACGTTATTTTGTTCAGAGTCTGCTTGTTTGTTCTTGAAAGTTGTGAAATTAAAGTGTCATGACTTTAATTTATATCAATGTTGCAATTTCTTTTTTCTTTTTTTTTCTTTATTTCTTTCCTGCTAAATATCAATATCAGCATCTGCCTCAAAAACTCCATATTGGTCGAGCTCTACAATAAATTAACTATTTTCTACCAAAGAAATTGTTCTGACATTTTTGGGTCTTAAATTATATTTGTTGAGGTTTTAAAAAGTATGGTGCAAGAACCCTGTTAAAGTAATAAAACCAGTAAAGGGTTTCCCTCAAGAAATGTATGCTTAATTTTCTGATAGCCCTTTTCTTGTTTTCAGGGAATTCAGATGACCGCCACCACTCCCTCTATGCGAGCTGTGCGCTTTGAAACAGGCCTCATTGAACTGGAGCTGTCCAACAGGATCCAGTGCAAAGCTCAGCCCGGTGGCAGCAGCAGCTACCTCAAACTGTTTGGCAAATGTCAAGTGGATCTCCACCTCGCTCTTGGACAGATAGTCAAGCACCAGGTACAGATCAGCCTCATGCTAGTGAAAAAAGCTCTCTGGAGTAGCATTATTGTAGTTCTGTGTGACGTCCTGTCTCTCTTTCCTTTATAGGTGTATGAAGAAGCCGGCTCAGACTTCCACCAGGTGGCGTACTTCCGAACTCGGATCGGCCTGCGTAACGCTCTGCAGGAGGAGATCAGTGGCTCCTCAGACAAGGAGGCTGTCCTCATCACACTCAACAGGCCAATTGTTTTTGCCCAGCCAGTGGCTTTTGACAGAGGTTCAGTTTAAATTTTCTTTACAACACATTAAATGTCAAAGCTTGAATTGTGGAGCAGAACACAGTCTGTTCTGGTTAGTTATCACTGCAAAACTGGTTTTGTTTTCACTTTGAATCTGTATGTGGATCATCATGCAAGAAGTGATCCTGGAGACACTACCACAGAGGAGGCTTTGGGTACTTTGTGTTCATTATTCTGTCCATCTGTCTGTGGACAGACTTTCCCACTGGTCGCTGGAGGTAGAGGGTAAGGAGGAGGGGAAAGTGCCATTTGGCATTTTGTCATGGTCTCTATTTTTTTGTTGTGTGAGAAGAACACTAACCATTTCTTATTAACTTTGGTTGATGACACTGAAGACAACAGAAGGTTATGAGACAACCCATAGTTTCTGTAGCAACAATTTATCCAAGGAAAAAAGTCGCTGAGGTGCTGAGTAGGGTTAAGGATGTCTGAAGCTCTGCTGGACCAAATCACCGAGACCAGATAAGTTTTGATAGTTTATTTAAACAAAAAGGAACCAACTTATATCAAATCATACTGACAAAACCACAGCGATTAACAAAACACAAACGGGGGCGCGTCAGACAACCTCAACCCTACTCAGCATCTCATGTGACCTTTTTCCTTGGATAAATTGTCGCTACATTTTCTTCAACAAAAAATATGGCGAACCACACTCCACTCTCTTACCTCCTCAGGTGCACAGGTCCTCATATTAACTCATTGAGTGAAAGTGCCTTGTTCCAGCATTTTGCCCATTTTGAGTCATATTTCAAGACCCACAGAATATTTTGTACTATGTCTCTGAAAACACTGGATAGCTCAAAACTCTCTATTTCATCATGAAAAAACTGTTTTTACCTTGTTCCATTCTTGTTTTATCAGAGGTAGAGGCCACTCCCACCCTAAACACCACTTTTTGTCCAGATTGTTTTGCTCTCTGATCTCGATCATCTCCACTTCCTGCTTTGATCTCTGTGGCATAAACCATCACTTTATACTCCAACTACATCTCCCAGAAGCCCCAAAATTACTCACAGGCTGTGGGAGGCCACGATCTGCGACCCCGCTGCCGAAAAACCACTTTAATGTATTATTATGTTGATGCCGCTCAAGCATTGGATTTTAAATGACATCAGAATATGTCAGTGTTACTCAAAGAGTTAACTATCTCCACCCATATCCCATGTGACCAAATCATCAATCAATCACTTTGACGAAACACAAACATACCAGAATATGAACCATGGAAAATAACCCGCAATAATTCAAAACTGAATATAAATCTATTCATGGTTCCAACAGTTTCCATTATGTTACCTATGTTATTACCTACTATTTTCACACAGTGTAACAGGACTTGTCTGCATGACGTTCAGGATGTAATTCTAGACTCTTTCTATGCTCTCCTGCAGCTGTGCTCTTCTGGCTGAATTACAAGGCAGCTTATGATAACTGGAACGAGCAGCGCATGGCCCTCAACAAAGACATCCACATGGCCACTAAAGAGGTGGTGGACAAGCTGCCAGGCATCCAGCAAACCTCCGCCCAGGCTTTCAGCACCCTATTTCTGCAACTGACCGTCAACGACCTGGGCATCTGCCTTCCCATCACCAACACTTCTCAGGTAATCTTCTGTGCTTGGTTTGGTGCTTGTAAAGCCAAAATGTCATTTTAACTTCTAGATTTAGATGTTCAAATATCATAATAGTTGCTAATTATATGGCGTTATATAGCTGATGACTTCATGGTCATTCAGTTAAAATGTCCACATATACATGATGTCCTTATGTTTAGTGCGAATAATGTTATCTGAAGGTTTAAGATGAACAGGTTTAGCATATTTTTTGATATTAAAATATGAGGCTTTAACTAAAGCACACAAGAATATTTTTTATGCTTCTTTTGTCTAATTGTTAATTCATATAATCCCGTTTTTTGAAAAGAAAGATGGATTATCGTCATCTCCATCAGCATGGACTATTCTAGTCTTCATGACATTAATAGTCTTTAAAAACACATTTTTTTCTGAAGATGATTCCTCTGTTACCGGTTTTGATATCAGTGTTTCCCCTACCTGAGCTGTTAGTGGGCAGACTCTACATTAATCTGTCCCTCTACATTTATTCCCTCAACATTTTTAATGCAAACCAAATATTTATTTTCTGTACTCAGTTAGTTTGGTGCCTCATTAGTGCTTCATGCAGATGTTATGCACTGTTTGCCGTTTTAGTTTTTACCCAACCGAGCTACAGTAGACTACATCCAGTGCAGAAAGTTATGTATTGTTTTTGTTTTAAAAATCTTTATTTACATGTAAAATAATTCAGAATTACCTGCTAACCTTGGCATTGTTATTCATGTTAGAGGTGGGAAAAAAATATCGATATGGCAGTATTTTGCGAGACTTTCTTCTGATATATATTTTTTTTTTAAATTTCTTAATATTGATTCTTTTTTTTGTTTTTTGTTTTTTTTCAAAAAAAAGTCATGATTTGGGTCAATTGTAAATCCAGAGTAACTTCTGCATGTTGAAATAAAAATTTAAATTAAAAAAAAAAAAAAAATCCACATTAATGCAGTAACTTTGACAGCATGATACGTATCGTATCATGAAGCCAATCTCCACCCCTAATTCATGATTTTTATTCCGACAAATGATTCACACACCGACAGAAATGTTTAGGGGAAACACTGGATATTAAAGAATGGTCCAATTTTTTTTATTTTTTGTCTTGTTATACGCCAGTAGTATGCTATACTACGTTATGTCCATAGAGACAAGATATACCAGCTGTTATGTCACACTTATTTCCATAGAGAGGACAAGCACCAGCTACGGAGGGCATCAACTCTGAAGCTGGGGCCAGCACATCAGTAGGCCGGCAAAAAAATGCACGAAAAGTAACCGACAATTTATTACATCTCTTGTGATGGCTTGTTGTGGGACACTGACTTAACTGTGATGAATATTCTTCCATGCCACAAATACACTGCATCACAAGTGCTCTTTTGTTTAAAAAAAAAAAATAAAAAAAGGCAGGTCGCACTTCTTTGTACCAATCAGATTTCCCTCCCTTGAGGCTGGCATAACAACTAATGAAGCTTGAGCTGGTGTCTGAGGTGTTTGGGGTGTGTAATTCCTACTAAAAAGAGGTTATGCCAGTTGGTGTCAATATTTCCTCATCTGTTGCTGAGGACATTTTATAGGCTGATTTTTCAGAGACTGCCTCGAAATTGTATAAACCTGCACACACAGCTCTGTCTATTTTTTTAAAATGACACTGTGGCCTGATTTTGACCCAAGTCATAATAATAACAGACAATCAGTTAGTTTGGGAGGTAAAAACTATTTTTTACCTGCCTCCAGTTATAACTGGGACAAAGATCAGGCCCCTATTTTTGGACCAATTTAGTCATTCCAGAACTTTACAGCATCTTTCCCAGTCCTGCAATTAAAACACAATCTAACAGACTGAAAAGCTTGGTAACATTTCACTCATTGGTGTATTTACTGTAGCAGTGCTCATTAATATCACAGAAATGCCTTCTGCCAATGTATTATATATTTACATTTTTTAATTTTTTACCAAACCGAGTGGATAATACGGGACAATAGAATGAAGTGTTACCAGCTAACTCTGTCTTTTTCCAAACACATGGAAGTGAGTTCTTAAACCCTCACTTGAAGCCAGTTTAACCCCCTCTCCCTGCTCCTCTGCCAGGCCAATCACAGCATAGACTTTGACACCGGCTCAGCTATGGTCCTGACCATTGAGAGCACGCTGATAACCGCCTGCTCCTCTGAGTCCTTGGTAAGCAAAGGCCACTTCAAGAATTTCTGCATCCGCTTCGCCGAGGGCTTCGAGACTTCCTGGGACGACTGGAAGCCTGAAATCAGAGGGGATATGGTCATGAATGCTTGTGAGTGACAGAGGCAAACATATGCAACACAAAATTGAGACTTAAATCACTTAACAACTTCTGAAATTGGCCAGAGGGACAGAGCTGTAGATGGCTGTAGATGGCATGGGCTGCAATATTAATAGCTATTTTATTTTATTGCTTTCATTGTTTTTAATTGCTTTTATTTACTATCTATTGTAAAGCACTGGTTTGCTCAATGATTGTTGTAAAGGGCTGTGTAATTAAAGAACATTTACAGTATGGATGCTCTTGGGGCAAACTGGTATTTATGCCATTAAGAATTCTTGAGAAGTGACATTTTACCAGAAGACAGCAGTGGAATTGTGGAATACAGCTCCAGACGGACAGTTTGTTGTGTCGGAGTACAGAAAGGTAAAAGAGCTGAAAGATAAATGGTTGTCCCCAGTAGTCGGACACTGAACCTTTGGAATATAGGGTCCAGGTTGAAAAGTACCAAAGTTACTGTCTGAGCTGTTGCAAGTCGCATTTTTTTAAATCACCAAAGACGAATTGAGTCTCTTTTCGAAGATGCTAAACAAATTCAATATACAGTAGATATTTCATACTTACATACATACTGTATATTTTAACTATGTGTTGGCATGTTATCATGTGATTACTTCATTCAGTAAAACAATCTATCTGTCTGTATACAGGTGTAGTCCCTGATGGTACGTATGAAGTATGTTCCAGGACGACAGGGCAGCCTTCTGCAGGCAAGTTCTTTTTAACTCACCATTTAGTATGGATCACACCCTGGAGCTGCACAATAAGCACGGGACAACTGCCTGAAAAGTTGACTTTGCATTAATTCACGTCTGTTTCCCCTGGCTTCCTCCTCTTCAAAAACAGAGAGCAGCAGCGCCGGTACCTGGACTCTGAACGTGCTTTGGAAAATGTGTGGTATCGATGTTCACATGGATCCCAACATCGGCAAGCGCCTCAACGCACTGGGAAACACCCTGACGTCACTGACGGGCGAGGAGGACACCGACGACATCGCTGACCTAAACTCCGTCAACATGGCGGACCTTTCGGATGAGGACGAAGCCGACTCCATGTCGCCCACCATCCACATGGTCAGTCAGTCGTGAAAATAAAAATATGTTGATAGTAGATCAGCTGTTCAGGTTTGTGACCAGGGTGAGGAAGTTCTCTATGTGACCAGTTTGGTTGTCAAGAGTTAAAGGAATAGTTTGACATTTTGGGAACTGGAAAGTGCTTTCTTGCGTGGAGTTCGTTGGAATGAGGATGCCATCGAAAGTCTGATAGCTTAGCTTCTCCACAGGCAGGAGACTGGCTCTGTCTGAAGGTAACAAAACCTGCCAAGACTTTTTGTTTGCTTTGGTTTTTATTCTGATAAAACAAACAAGATATGCATTAAGTTTGTGAGCTCTTGGGTGGATTTTGTTACTTTTTGACAGAGCTAATGCTAAGCTAACTGGCTGTCCATAGCAGCTTCATATTTAACTCACTGAGTGCCATCGTCAAAGTGTTTTTTCAACAGTGGGTTGAGAATCCTGGTCTCCTTTAGCCTGTGAGTAATGTCATGGCTTCTGGGAGATGTAGTCGGAGCATAAAGAGATGGTATACCCCACGGAGATCAAAACAGGAAGTGGGGATGATCGAGATTAGAGAGCAAAATGGACAGATTCTGGACAAGAAGTGGTGATTTTGGTGAAAGTGACCTCTACTCTACCTCTGATAAAACAAGAATGGAACAAGGTTAAAAACAAACATTTTTTATCGTGATGAAATAAAGAGTCTCTTCTTTCATTTGAGATATTCAGTGTTTTCAGAGACATAGAACAAAATATTCTGTGGGTCTTGAAATATGACTCAAAATGCGCAAAAACGGTGGAACAAGACACTTTTGGTTTTATACAGCTGGCACTCAGTGAGTTAACAGACCGTCATGAGAGTGGTATCTATCTTCTCATCTGACTCTCGGCAAGAAAGCAAGCATATTTCCCAAAATAGCAAACTATCCCTTTTGATATTTTAGTACATTTGAGTAAATCGTGCCTGGCTTACCTTGAAGCCTCAGGAGGTAAAACCTTCCACCTCTCCATCCATCTGTCCCTGCCGTTGTTCACAGAGTCCGGGGAGCCAGTTCAGCCCTCGGCTGACCTTAAGGAAGCGTCTGGTAAACCACATCCTGGGCCTCAGCCCCAGGCCTCAGAGTGTTTCTGTCCCAGCTGACGACACAAACTGTGCATCGCCTCGCCTCAGGGCGAGCAGTGCCAGGGCCCAAAGACCCGTCTCCTGGGCCTGTGTATGTAGCCTCCCCACAGTGTTAAACTCTTCTCTGGGCTGACCAAATCACTTGCAAGGTGGCGTTACACCTGCAGTTATCAGATCAAGGTTGTGGATTTCAAAATGCTGAGCAGTGCTGTTTCATGCTTTCACTAAATAGCACGATAATGGAGAATAGCGTTGCTTAGCATTTCCTTTCCCTGCTCTCCTCATTAAGCTTCAATGATGGGTGAAAAGAAATGAAATAGCGGGCCACGATTCCCTGGCGATACAGCTTTATTTTTCCCTCTTGCACTTTGAGTGGAGTGGTGACGGTGGTGGCAGTGGTGGTGGTGTCTCCTTTTTTTGTGATGTTCTGTTTTTTATGATACCTGGTGGATTGGACTACATGTAACCCCACTATGATCGAATCATGAATCAAAATAACTCACTCACTTTAATGAAACAGTTTTGGGAAGAAAGCACTCTCATTTATAGCAGCTTCCTGGCGGAAATTTGTCAGGAAAAACGCTTTGGGTTTTTTTTTCATTTTCTCAGAAGTTTTACCAGATTAATATATTTGATGTGTATTATTGCTTTGCCCCAACAGGAGACCAGCTTTGACCCCAGGAGGCAGATGGCGATGGGGAACCAAGTGGTTGACGCTCGTGGCAGGAAGTTTACCAAGAGGGTGGTTGACATCAGAGAGCTGAACGAACAGGCCAAGGTCATCGACGACCTCAAGTGAGATTTGTTGATTCGGGGTCTTTTTAATGTTATGGCTGAACTTTGACAGCCCTAATATATATGTATGTGTATATGTATGCAGATATGTATATCTATGTGTTTACAAATATATGTACACATAAATTTGTGTACACACACACACATATATGTGTGTGTACACAAATTTATGTGTGTGTGTGTGTGTGTGTGTGTATATATATATATATATATATATATATATATATATATACATATAAACTTGCATTTAAAGCTGTTTTTAAATTTCTCAGTGAACTATGTACAATATTGCAATATATTGCAATTTCACAATATCGCGATAATGTGTCATTGTGCCTTAAGTATCGCGATACGTATTGTATCGTGAAGTACATGTCAATACCTGCCCCACGCTCTAGATGATTGTAAAAAGTTTCACTGGGGAGGAAGCCATCAACATCCTCTTTTCTTAACCACAGGAAACTGGGGGCCAGTGAAGGCACCATCAACCAGGAGATCCAGCGCTATCAGCAGCTGGAGTCTGTGGCCGTCAACGACATCAGGAGAGACGTCAGAAAGAAACTGCGTCGCTCCAGCATGAGGGTGAATGCTTATACAGGCTTCCCCCCTTAAAAAGTCTTTAAATGTCTTAAATTAAAAACCCGGGTAATCAAGGACTTAGGTTGTCTTAAACTTACTGTATTTGCTGTATTACATTTTCAGATGGTGCGTTTATAGCCAATAGGAAATCACAGAATTCAGAGATTTACTGCAGTTTTGCAGGTTATGTTAATCACAAAATTCACTTCTTAATTAAAGTTGTAAAAAAAAAAAAAAAGTTAGTGTTATGCCTTCAATTTATATCGTTGTTGCAAGTGTTAAAGGGCAAAAAAAAAATCACAAAAAAGTTATTTGGTTATGTGGTTTTTTTTTCCTGCTAAATATTGGCTTCAACCTCAAAAACTCCGTATTGGTCTGGCCTTAAATTGAATATTTTCTCCATAAGAAATTGTTATGACATATTGGGTCTTAAATTATATTTGTTGAGGTCTTGAAAAGGCCTTAAAAACGTATTACATTTGACTTTTAAAATGATGCAATGATGTACATATATACCCTCCCCATTTAGAAATGTTCAGTTGCTACCCATCTTACCTTACAATACCTGAACGTCTCTTATTTAAGAATGTTAAGAAACTTGTCTCTGACTTTGTGTTTCTTCCTCACCAGGCGGCCTCTCTAAAGGATAAGTGGGGTCTCGGCTACAAACCAAGCTACAACCGCTCCAAAAGCATCTCAGCGGCAGCAGGCCGACCCCCGCTAAAAAGGATGGACAGGCAGAGGTATAAAAAACAAGTGGCCACTTTCCTGTCTTATGTTATTATGGAAATGACACCGTTAAGGGTGCTCAGTACAGCATTTACTGCAAACAAACAAGACAAAGTAATCTCTGTCTCACAACGCTGCTGTTGGCCTGATGCATTTTAAAACACATTTCCCATTAACCTTCTGACAAAGGGGATGCAGTGATTCACAAATCTGAATGTGGTGTAGAGGAGTAGGAAGTGCTCATCTCATTTGTTTATGGTAATCATGCCGTTATCTCAGAATTAATGTAGTAATGATATTAAACAGTTGACAGCACTGTAAGACCTTAAGCACTCAGGCATCAGAGCTGGGAGAGAAATGAGTTAAAATAACTAGAAATTAATCTAATGGGTAATAATTAGTGCTTTGATATAGAGGTGTCAGTATTTTCTGACACAAACAATAACAGTGTTTTTTTTAACCACGGGGAACAAGCCGGCCTCCAGGAGAGGCAGTAATAAAATTACCGTAATGACACCATATCGGCTGTAAAGCGCAACGTCTCCACTTTCAGAAGATGTTGGATTTTTCCAGTAGCATTACATCCAACACATTAGGTGTTAAAGGGGTAAAGTAATGTAAGGGTATAAATGTGTGAAATTTAGCAGCAGCATAGCAGAATGTTTAGTGTATGTAGTGTAGAGGCTGACCTTTATATTCGCAAAGTCAGGTTTGTTTCTATCACTTCCTGTGCTCTCAGTTCCAGGATTGGGGATGTGGATGATTTACCAGACATACGTGTTGATGCTTCCTCACCTGGACCCCGGGTGACCTTCAACATCCAGGACACGGTAAACATATTTTAAAAAAAAAAAACATCTCACATGCTGACAAAAATATGAAATCTATAACACATTAACATACCTTAGCTTTGTACAGATTTGATTGCACTTCAGCAGGTATGTTCATGACAGATTAGTTCTAACCAAATGAATAATTAATGAGAGTGATCAAAGTAGATGTTTTTGGTTTTTTGCTGTTTTTCGTTGACAGTTTGAGGATCATCATCTCATCCTCCATACAGCGTGATATTTACTGTGACTTGTGTGTCATGTGGTCATGGGTTTTAAAAGCTAGAAACCCTCTTCCTCTGAGGATTTATTTTGATTTTGGATGAGCTCCTTTTTAATAACTCTGTTGTTCAATTGAAGATAATTAATCAGACCCTGGATGCTGCAAATGCACCTGTCAGTCCAGGAGAGATATTCAAGGTATATACGGCTCGACAGAATAAACGTAACAAATTCATATAGCTAACCAACAACTACTTCTGTTTCCTCTTCTCCTCTGTGATTACCTTGAAAGTGCTAATAGGACTTTGAATATGCAAAATCAAAACAGGATGATGAAATACTTTCTTCTGCTTTATACATATAAAGATATTTCACTGAATAACAGCGTGCTCATTTGCATTGTAATTCACTGTAATCCAGCTCTTTGCGCTACCATATTTACAGTCTTTATTCAGACTCAGTAGATAAACACCAGCAGTTTTCCATCAGCCACATAGATATGTAAGATTGCAAATTTCCCACTGATTTTATTTGGATACCCACATAATGAGACCCACCTGTAAATAGTTTATAGTTGCTTAATGAATTATGGAGTCACACATTCACCATCCTGTCTTGAAACAGCATGAGTAACCAAATCATCTTGTCTTCAACCTTATTATATTGACTGATTTCTAACAACGATGCATGGTTTGGCTGTGAATCACAGTGTGTCTCTCTCACCCAGCAACATCACATCAAACAGATTAAAGCTGCCGTCTGTTATAAAATTGCAGTTATTCAGTGTAATTGCAGTACAGAAAAACAAGTTTATGTTAAACTTATTAGACTAATTAGTGATGTTTCACTCTTTACCTCCCAGAATAAGCTCTCAGGTTCATGCTGTCAACCATTAACAGTTATTAAGATATATATTCAGATAATCCACCAAATCACTCCATGTGGCATCAGACAAGTCTAAACAGCCAGCAGGCCTTAAAGGAATAGCCTGACATTTTGGAAAATTTGTTTATTTGCTCTCTTTTTGACAGTGACATGACAAGATCATTCACACTCTCATTATGAAGTAGAAACCTAATCTAAGAACCAGTTAGGGCCTGTAGAGCTCACTGCTTGACGCGTTATATCTCTTGATCTGTACAAAAACTAATGTGTGAAAATGACAAGTGGGGGGCTTTTAGATATCATCCTGAGGTTGCTAGGCAACCAGTTGAGACACCAGGAGACTCAAACTATTCCAAAGTAATTTGTGACCAAAACCCAATTAGGAACTAACTTGATTTGAATTGAAGAAGTTTAACTGATAGTTAATTCATCTATGATGGATTTGTTGGAGTCATCGGTGCCCTGACTGACTGGATAAATCTATCTGCTAGAACAATCAAACTGTGCCTCTAATCTTCGCTTCAATGATAAAAGATTGACCAATTTCCCAGTCATGGAAAACATGGAAAATGAAGAAAAAAAGGGTCAAATGTCCTGGAAAATCATTTATCCCCCCTGTGCCTTGTGAGTAAATGCACAGGGGTCAAAGGTTACTTTTAACCTGTTTGCATCAATAATCTTTTCCAGGATAACTTAACTGTTTCCAGGACATTTGACCTTTTTTCTCATTTTTTCCATGACAGGAAATTTGGTCAATAGTTTTTCCAGGTTTTGCAGGATTAGTTCCAGATTCAGCAAACATACTTGTATCGATGCTGAGCAGCAGCAGCTTCTGGGATCTGCTGGGCTATTTTTCCCCTGCTGTTGTTAAGGATTGTAGTCTTGTGTACTTTCTTGGGCATCTTTCCATCGTTATCCTCACCTTTCTCCTGTCTGGGTGGCACGTCGTCCTCATCTTTCTCCTCGTCTCCTCGTCTCCTTGTCTCTCTTTCCTCCCTCCTCACATAAAGTGCATGAACTCTCAGCTGCTCTGGGAACAGTTGTAGGCTGCTAGTGTTCTGTCTTTGGATATGTTGTGAAATCTGTGACGTGACATTTACTTCTGCCTTCAAGTATAGGCTACATAACAAAAATATCTTGCGGTCCAATTAACAGAACACTATCGCCTTCAACTTTATGAAGATTATGCCCTTGTGTGTTTGACTATCTGTCCTTCTCTGAAGTTTCCTGAGGAGACAGAGGTGGACCTGTTGTCAGTCACCATTGATGAGCCATCCCATCCTCATCACCACCATCATCTTCATTCTCCATCCACTATGGAGGGCCAGCACTCAGTTTTCAGTGCCCCTGGCACCCCTGCTGTCTTCTCACCCATCCTTCCCTTCCAGCACGACGACATGAGGCGCGACGACCTGTCCTCCTCCTCCTCTGACGACTCCGAAAAGGAGGACGAGTTTCAACAGGAGAGACCGCCGAGCTACCGAAGGCCTTTGTGAGTTTTGTTTTTGCCTGCGCAAGCATCCTTGGGATGAATGTTAGATGAAAAGAAGCATCATTGATGTCACATTACAATGAAAAGATTTTCCTTTTATGATTTATTTTTTTGTACTATAAATATAGCCCCACAGTTTTGAGCATTCACTAAAAATTCCCTTTCTTCTTAGCCAAGCGTCTCACAGGAAGTCCTCTGGGTTTTCTGCTGTGAGTCAGCTGTTCAGCGAGCGCTGGCCCAGCACACCTGCCAACCGAAGCTTTGGCGGCCCGGCGACTGAAAGAAACATTGACTTTGAGCTGGACATCCGTGTGGAGATCGACAGCGGCAAGTGTGTCCTTCACCCCACAACCCAGCAACCAGAGCATGAGGACATTTCCCTCAGGAGGTCTGTTGAAAGACATATTTCTTAATCTGACAGCTTCTGTCATGACTGCTTACTTTAAATAAGGGCTCCTTGAGTCAAATCAAACTCTAAATTATGAATTCCACTCAAATATTTCAGGGTTCTTACGGTCCCTTAACTCATTGAGTGCCAGCCATTTTATAAAACAGAAAGTGTTCCAGTGTTTTTGCCCATTTTGAGTCATATTTCTAGACCCACAGAATATTTTATACTATGACTCTGAAAACACTGAATAGCTCAAATGAAAGAAGAGACTCTCTATTTCATCATGAAAAAAATGTTTGTTTTTACCTTGTTCCATTCATGTTTTATCAGCGGTAGAGTAGAGGACACTTTCACCAAAATCACCACTTTTTGTCCAGGATCTGTTTTTCTCTCTAATCTCGATCGTCTCCACTTCCTGTTTTCTCTGTGTTTCTCTCTGTTTTACTCTCTAATCTCGATTGTCTCCACTTCCTGCTTTGATCTCTGTGGTGTATACTGTCTATTTATGCTCCGACTACATCTTCCAGAAGCCCCCAAATTACTGACAGGCTACAGGCGACAGTGTCGACTCGCCACTGAAAAACCACTTTGACATATTTATACCTTTATGGCAGTCAAGTGTCGGATATTAAATGGCGAGTTAAAATTTGGGTAATTATTGTCTTGTCTTAAATTTACCGTAAATTTGCTGTAGGTATTAAATTTTCAGATGGTGTGTTTACAGCCAATAGGAAAACACAGTATTCAGAAATTTACTGCAATTTTGCACATTATTTTGTTCACAAAGTTCAGTTCTTTATTCTTGAATGTTGTGAATTTAAGTTGCATTATGTCTCCATTTTATATTGTTGCAAGTGTTAAAGGGCTGAAAAAAAATCACAAATAATTATTATCAGAGATTAAGCGGTTATCAGATTTTTTTCCTGCTAAATATTGGTATCACCATTGGCCTCAAAAACTCCATATTGGTCGGGCCCAACAATAAAGTGACCATTTTCTACCAAAGAAATTGTTGTGACATTTTTTTAAATTATATTTGTTGAGGTTTTAAAAGTATTAAATTTGACTTGCAAGAACCCTGGATTTGGTGTGATTGTGTGCTGCAGCTTATCCTCAGTGGATACAGGATAATATTCAGATGACTGAACAGAATAAGACATAAGCACACCTGCTTCACATGACTCTCTGTGTCCCTGTGGGGTTTTGCAGGAGCTGTGAACGCAGCCTCAGGAGTCTGGACCAGGAGTCTCCCCCTAAGAAGAAGAAGCTGCAGCCCACCTACACCTCCACCACACATCTCCTAGCTGGCAAGAAGTGCCCCTCCTCCCTACAGACCAAATCCAATGACATGGAAACCACAGTCTTCTACATTCCAGGGGTGGATGTTAAGGTCAGCCTCTCCTTCAGCATCCAAGTAGTCCACATGCCTCTGCTCTGTATGTGTGCTTCCAATGATGAATTGTTATTTTTCCTTTACCTCAGTTGCACTACAACTCCAAGACGCTGAAGACGGAGTCGCCCAACGCCTCGCGTGGATCCTCTCTCCCTCGCACTCTCTCCAAAGAGTCGAAGCTGTATGGTATGAAAGATAGCGGCCCTCCCATCCCTCCCAATGCAGTCCAAAGCAAGACTAACTCGCTCCTACCTCCCCCGCCCCCACCTATTCCATCAGGTACTGAGCATTCCCTCATTTTTCCTTGCATGCCCATGCACCATCTGTAATCACTGACACCGCGGTGCCACGGCGCTGCGATTTGCTGATTTTTAAATCTGGACGTTGGTCCACCCAATCAAATGCATGTGATATCATCCCCTATGTGAAGGCATGAATCCAGAGGGCATGGTTGATCTGAATATTGATGCGTGTCACAGAGGGGAGGGTGCCAGAGATGATTCAAAAGACTATTTCACTACTTTACTCAAACTTTAAGAAATTAACTTCAAAATAAACTTTGAAGACTATGAAGGAATATAAGGACCTCATTGAGATTTTTTTTTTTACAAACTTTGAGACTAAAGTCATTATTTAGGAGAACAAAGTAATTATTTATGGGAAAAAAGTAATTATTAATGAGAATAAAGTAATTTAATATGAGAATAAAGTGGTAAATTTATGAGATTAAAGTTATGTTTTTGTAGAGGAGGAGCTGTTAAAAACTTAGCTAAAGTTAGAAAAATATGGGCAGATTCCAACTTCCTGGATCAATTTACAACATTATTCTTGTAAATAATGACTTTAATCTCGTAAATAATGACTTTATTGTGGTAAATAATGACTTTTTTCTCGTTAATAACTTTATTCTCATAAATAATGACTTTATTCTTGGAAATAATGATTTTATTCCCGTAAATAATGACTTTATTTTCGGAAATAATGACTTTTTTTCTTGTAAATAATGACTTCATTCCTGTAAATAATGACTTAATCTCATAAATAATGACTTTATTCTCGTAAATAATGACTTTATTCTCATAAATAATGACTTTATTCTTGTCAATAATTACTTTATTCCTGTAAATAATGACTTAATCTCATAAATAATGACTTTATTCTCATAAATAATGACTTTATTCATGTAAGTAATGACCTAATCTCATAAATAATGACTTTATTCACGTAAGTAATGACTTTATTCCCGTAAATAATGTCTTTATTCCCATAGATAATTACTTTATTCCCGTAAATAATGATTTTTTTTCTCTTAAATAATGACTAAAAAATTCTCAATATGGCCCTAATACTCCGTAGTAGAAGTCCTTTTCAAACATAACACTCTGAATGGGTCCCTTTGTGTTTCCTGTTGTAGTTTGTTAATTTAGTAGTTGTTGCCCTAGCAACAAAGTGGCATGTAAAGGCCTATATTCCAGGCTACAGATGACTTAAAGTCCCTTGTGTCTTTGCAGCCAAAGGTAAGGGCAGTGGCGGGGTAAAGACGGCCAAGCTGTACGCCTGGGTGGCCCTCCAGACTCTGCCAGAGGAAATGGTCATCAGCCCCTGTCTGCTGGACTTCCTGGAAAAAGCCCTGGAGACCATTCCCATTACTCCAGTGGAAAGGGGTTACGCAGGTTTGTTTGCTTGTCGCATCGTCTGATCTTAACTGATCCTTCCCTCCGAGGACTTTCCTTCCTATGTGTCTGGTATTCATTTCGACTCTTGTGTCTACCTGCCAATCAGCTGTGGCCTCCCAGGAGGAGGACATGGGTCAGTTTGATGCTGTGGAGCAGCTGGAGGAATCCACCACCTCCCTGGTTTCCTCTTCCACATCAGCCTACTCGTCCTTCCCTGTGGATGTGGTGGTCTACGTCAGAGTCCAGGTACTGACAACCTGACTGGAGCTCTTACAGTCTTTATAGGACAAGACATTTACAACATAGATATTTCCCTAAGAAAATAAAAATAAGATATTTATTATTAAATAGATATTTCCTTATTTTTTGTGCTTATAACTTATCACATATTTCTGTCATTTTTTTGTAATAATTGCAGGTCATTAAATCCTGAAAGATGTTTATAAATGTTACATTTAGTAATATTATATCTTCAGTCTGTTTTGTTTTCTATTTTCTTAAGTCTTACATTTAGACAGGAAATTACACACCTTACATTGACAGAAACATCCGTCACGTTCTGTGTTTGCAGCCCTCTCAGATCCGCTTCAGCTGCCTGCCCATGTCCAGGGTGGAGTGCATGCTCAAACTGCCTTCTTTAGACCTGGTCTTCTCTTCTAACCGTGGAGAGCTGGAGAACCCGACAGGAGCCCATCCCACTGACGGATCCCACCCTCCCTCCTCCACTCCACCAGGGCAGCACATTCCCAAACCACCTCCCAGCAAAGGTGTGCAGAGCAGGTCTTATGGAATAATGATGAAAAGTTTTGACGTCAAAAATCTTTTCGATTCTGTTAAACACTGCAAGCGTGTCTATTAGCAACGTCTGGGCCCTGTGTGATTTAATGTTGCTCACAGCTTGTTCTCATCCATTCATTATTCTGCTCTCCAGTCTGTCTCTTTGCAAGCTCATGCAACTTCTACCATGTTTTCCTTTTTTATGGGCTATAGAGAATCTCAGGTTATATTCTCTATTTGGTGCAGGCATATGTTTGAAAGCAAAAAGAAAAATGTCATTAATTTGCATGTGACGCATGAACTTTTTCCATCTACTTTAATTAGCCTACTCCTCTCAGTGATGTTGTGAGGTACGCATCCTGAAGATGTTGTGGGTCTTTGTGACTGATAAAACTAGACTTTGATCAGCAACAGCTGTCCACTTTCACATGGCAGTAGACCCACTGCAAACATTAAAGCTGACTATTGTTTTATTTTAGAAACAAGCTTTTAGAAACAGCCTCTTACCACTGCCTTAGTCAATTTTCATGATAAGCGTGGGCCTTAAACTAATATATATACAATACGTGAATAACTAAGCATCATCTATACAACATAAGTGAATTATTAAGGTATCATATATACAACCCCACTACCCCCACAGTCACCAACCCCGCCGATCGCTCCCTGTCCTGTGGCATAAAATGTGTACAAATTGGTGACACAGTGTTCGGCTTTGTAACAAGATTTGCAGCTGTTGTTAAATAAAATCAATTCAGCAGAGCAGCATAAACAGTTATGGGCAGTACTACATAAGAGGGGTTGTGTCTGCTGTAAGCACTGACTATTGAAACTGAACTCTGACTGTTTATGGAATGCTTTTGTTTATTATGCCTGTGTATTATGTCTGTGTGTATATGTATTCAATTTAATCATGAGAAGTACTGAAACCTTGAAATAAATAATAATAAGAAAACAAAACAACCCCCCTAAGGGTTAATGGACTGGCCCGCTGCAGCGTGAAGTTTTCCATGTAGCTTTAAAAGCAGGATTTTAATAAATATTACTGTTTATATTTCATATCAAACACCATATGCACCCCTGTAACTTTCAACAGCAAATAAAATACATAAAGAGATATTTTTTTTATTATTTTAATATGTTGTGGTGATGACGGTAATGAGCTCAACACCGCAGTAGGCATCACATAAGTGTTGTGGTGATGCGGTTATCGTCCCAGCCCTATATTGCACATGTCCGTGGATTATTACACGTGTGTGGATTACATATTTTATTAGGGGCCCACTGAAATGACCACCGATGGGTCCTCAGGACTCACTACATTAAAAACCTATCATCATCTCTGCTCTCTGTTACAGAGCTTCATCATTTATATCAAATCCAGGCTACTGAGAGGTGTCATATTTTCTCTAATGAATGCTCACTGACTGACTACTTGTCTTACCGCCGCTGTGTTTTTCTGCCTCCCTCCAGCGTCTCCATTGCTAGGGAGCCCTCTGGGCAGGAGCCGCCACAGCAGCAGCCAGTCCGACCTCACCGGCCCCCCCAGTAACTCCTCAGGCCTCAGCTTCACTGCCTGCATGTCTGACTTCTCCCTCTACGTCTTCCACCCCTACGGCGCCGGAAAGCAGAAATCTGCTGTCACAGGCCTGCCTCCGGGCCCAGGGCCATTAGGTATGGAAAGAAGAAAAGGAACTTGTCGGAATATTTGAGTGTGCTAATAAGACAGGGCTGCGGTTTCTCATGCTGCTGCTGATAAAAACACTTATTTTTAGTTGTAGCTGTATCTAGTCAAGATGGGATAAGCATGAATGCATGTTTTACAGAATCCTCACAAATGGCTGGAGTCAGGTGAGAGTTTATCATCATGATTATCGCTCTTTTTCCTGAAGGTACAGTAGATGAGGAGCCTTCTTCGGTAACAGGAAGAAAAGACTCTCTGAGTATCAACCTGGAGTTTGTGAAGGTCAGCTTGTCCAGGATAAGGCGCACTGGAGGCCCCACCTTCATTGAAAGCTTCATTCCTGCCAAAGGAGGCAAAACGGACACCACTCTCATCAACATCTCAGGTACACTGTAGAGCACGTAAAGGTCTATTTCCAAGGGAAGTCAGGGAATCTGATGTCTTAGCAAAAATGCGGAAAAGTATTATTTACAGTGTAAAATGATATAAAGCAGGATACTTACGGTGATATGGGGAGGGGATATGAAATCTCTGAATTTCAGAATACATGCTTATAAGAATAAGTGCTTATAGGTTAAAGAAAACTGTTTGAATATTCTCTGAGATTATAAAATTATGACTTCATGAGGAAAAATAGATTTGCATTGTTTCACTTTGCATGGCCTCATAATACACCTGCAGTGGATGACCTTATTAATATTATCATAATATTCTGCTCTTAGCTGTGTGTGACATAGGCTCAGCTTCCTTCAAATACGACATGAGACGACTGAGTGAGATCCTGGCCTTCCCCAGAGCCTGGTACCGCCGAAGTATCGCCAGGCGCCTCTTCCTGGGGGATCAGACTATCAACCTGCCAGGTGACTTTCTGACCACTGAGCAGCTTCTATGGTGGAGTTAAGCTGTGAGTTTGGATGGAAGCATTGCAACAGTGGCTTACATTCAACATGGTCTTCAATTGGAATAAATAAGATGATCTGAAGAATAAAAGTCCTCACTGTAGGCAGAGAAATTCATGTTTCAATCAAGCCTTTCTCGATCCCTGATCTCAATGGGTTTAGCTTGTGTTCATTTTTAATATCCCATCTCACTGACCTTCCTTCAGCCAACATTTCCTCCCACTGCTCCGTGTTGACATTTCCAAGGCTGTCCTTTTACATTCAACCTCTCAACTTTACCTTGCTCCAGTTTCTGGCCCCGCCACCCCCGACTCGGCTGAAAACGTCACCCAGCATCTGTCCCCCGAGTCCAGCCGGAAAGCCTACTGGAGGACGTGGGACGGAAGCACGGGGCACATGCCTCAATCCCCCAACGTCTTTTCAGAGCACTCCACTGGAAGTAACATGTCCCCGGGCGGCCTGGGCCACCTCAAATCCCCTGCACCTGGACGCACCAGGAGCGTGTCGGACTCCTCTGCTCCCAGGAGAGGTGATTACAAACACTCACCAAAAAATATCTTGTACTTTAAGTCATAAAAGAAGCACAGTTTAGATCATATAAGGGTGGGTATTGGCAAGGACTTCATGATACGTATCACCATACATTCTACAGTGCTCACTACTCGCTTCTTTACTGTCGACTTCTCCACAAACGCAGATATTAAGAAATTTAAACTCAGTATTATATCAGAAGAAAAAATATCGCAGTATATTGCCATATCCACATTCAGTGATGACTTATATAAATGTTGCTCATAAATGTCTTCTACTCTCTTCAACCTGATCTTTGTTCGGTCTCCTCCAGACTCTGTGACTAAAACATCCACCCCTGCCTTTGGTAAAAATGGAAAGGCAGCAGGTCAGCAGGGGGCGCCGTGGGAGACTCTGGTGGTGTTCGCCATCAACTTGAAACAGCTCACGGTCCAAATGAACATGAGCAACGTCATGGGAAACAACACGTAAGTAGTTACTGTTTCTGCGCCTTTTTAATGTAGATGCATTAATACCCGTCGCACATACGATTAACTTAAATATTAGTGTTCTTGCTCAGTGTTAGAGCAAGTCAAAGTTTATTTATATAGTTCATAATTAGCAATCCCTGAGTACATAAGGTAAATATGTGCTAAGATAAAAATAGAACAGCAAAAGCAGAACATAAAATTAGTAAGGTAGAAATGAATAAAACAATAAAATCATGATTTAAAAGCAACATATAATGTGAAAAGTTAAAAAGCCTCGCCGAGACTGAATGCCAAAGAAAGAAGATGTGTCTTCAGGAGAGATTTAAATATATATATGATATATGCAGCCTATGCTCTATACACTAAATACTGTATAATAATATATTGCTTTAGAGGAAAGTGAATACTCATTTCCTCAAAATGTCAAACTATTCCTTCAAGCATCACATAATTAATAGTAAAATCTCATGTAAGAGCTTATTTCTAATGTCTTGCATCCTCTCTGCAAAAATATGACAGATGATTCTGTGTTTAAGAAATCAAACAACATCAATATTTCCACCCTCAGGGCTTCTATAGATAAATCCCCTTTAGCTTAAAATTAGCCTCAAACTTTAATGTGGAGGGATTCACGTCAGCCATGAGGGCTATTAATGATGAATCAGTCTCTGTATTTATTGAACGTGACTCCTACTGTCTGTATCCTGGTGTTGCCTAATAATTTATATCATTATATAATATAGGACTGTCTGGAAAACACTGTGGTCTCTGGAGAAATTAATGGGGAAGATATAAATATACCATACAATTGTTATTGACTAAGCTGGACATTGTCAGCATCATTTCTTTAGGTTTACTGCAATAATGAGCTGCTACATGTCCACTGGAGGTCTCTGGGGCGTCTCCTTGCTGCTCCACTCATATTCCAGCCCTTATGATTCGTATTCGCCCACTCTCTTATGAGCTCAATTCATCTCTTCCACACTGTTGTATTTCACCGGCCACCAGCGCATGCAGTCATTACAACCGTCACCTCCACAGTTAAGGCACAATAGCAGAAATTCCTGCTGAATCATTGACGAACACAACACTCTCATAACCAAGGCGGTGCTGTTTTATGAGCTCTGCATCGACAGAAAGTTTCTGGGCTCTCTGAGCTCTTCCTCACCAAAGCAGAGTACACTAGGCCTCTCTCTTCACTTAAATCATTCAGGACTTCAGGATATTCTTCCGCTGTGAAAATATTAATGCATAGGTGGCGTCGTGGTTTAAAGCAGGAGTTGTCGCTATAACAAGTCTGCACACATTTAGTAGCAAATGGTCTAATAATGACAGTAATTTGAAATAATGTCATTTTAGATTCTGACCTCGATTCGTTCAACAAAACCACCTTTTATCATTTGGCAATGTAATGACAAGCTTCTTGATTACTGTGACACTCTATATACTGGCCTATTAAAAGCACTTTTTGCAAAACTCAGAGCATTCAGAGTGCAGCTACAACAAGTGAGCGATCATATACAGTAACTTGTGTTTCGTGCATCCTACCCTGGCTCCCTGTATCGTTTAGAATTGATTTTAAAGTCTTTCTCTTAGTTTTTAAGACACCAAATGACCTCACTCCCTTTTTAAATCACTGGCTCCCTATGTTTTATGATCCTCCACAAACCCTGAGATCCTCCACAGCTCATTTTACTTTCCCCAAGGTTGCCACAAAAACTTTTCGTCATCCCGCCCCAAAAGTCTGGAACATACTGCGTCTTAAATATTAGACCTGCTGACTCAGCGCTAAACATATCTTTTTAATATAGCCTATAACTAGCATTTATGATTTTCTCCCTTTCTCTGAGTGCATATGGATTGTTCTTTAAGGAACAGAGTGTAGGATCTATTAGTATAAAGGTAACTAATATTCATAACTATTTATTATTACTGTTTAATCCAGGGTTCCCGGGTTCCTTGAAAAGTCTCAAAACGTCTTAAAGTAAAATCTAGGTAAATAAAGTCTTAAATTGTCTCAAATTTACTGTAGGTATTAACTTTTCAAATGGTGTGTTTAATGCCAATAGGAAAACAAAGTATTATTTATTGTTATTTACTGCAATTTTGCACGTTATCTTTTTCAAAGTTCACTTCTTTATTCTTGAAATTTGTGAAATTATAGTTGCAAAAAAAATTAAGTGTTATATCTTCAACTTATATGGTCGTTGCAAGTGTTAAGGAAAAAAAATCATTAAAAAATTATCGGAGATTAATCGTTTATTGGATTTTATTTTTTACTGCTAAATATGGATGTTGGCATCAGCCTCAAAAAATCCATATTGAAGAGTCATTGTGTTTTCATTAGCTTACAGTGAGCCCTTTAAACCAAACACAGTCCAGTTTAACCACACTTTTATGTGTGACCAGATCCTCCACACTGTCCCTTTAACCTTTTTGGTTTTTTTTATTTATTTGTTTTTTTACTGCTGACTTTGTGCTTCATTCTGTGCATGAATAAACATAAAGATTCCTGCTGATATGTTGACTTGTCAGTCAGTCAGTTTAGTACCCTAAGGTTATATTTTTCAGTTACCTGATGTTTATTTTTGATCCTTTATAACTTCTCCATTATTCAGCAGTGTTTCAGGTGCACTCTGTTTTTTGTTTTGTTTTTTTGTGTCTCTACAGCTGGACGACCAGCGGGCTGAAGAGTCAGGGCCGACTTTCTGTAGGCAGCAACCGGGACCGAGAGATCAGCATGTCTGTCGGCCTCGGACGCTCCAAGCTGGACTCCAAGGGCGGAGTGGTGGGTGGCAATATAGACGTCAACACCCTGGAGATGGTCTGTAAGTAAACAAAGCATCAACTTTGGAGACAGCTGGTGTTTTTCTGCAACTCGTTAGCAGCTCTTGTTCTGGCAGATTGTAAACTGGATGTGGACCCGAGCCAGAGTTCACTCAGCACTAGGAGCTGTGCCACGATGAAATACTCTTTTCCCCACACTTTTCTCAATCTGTCTACTTCACATGCTACATTTAATGTTTAAATAGGCTTATTAATGGCATATTTTCATCTTATACACTATTTAGAGGTTTGTCTTCCTTTAGACCTGTCGATAGACTTTTTGTTTAAAGCTGGTCATTGATACAATAGTTTGCATTCTGTTCGCTGTCCTTGACTTTTTACAGTTTATTGTAATAAAAATATCTTTTTTTTTTTTTTTTTTTTATAAATGTTTAAATTTTTGCCTGAGAGTGAGACTTGCTCTTAATACTGAAGTGAGCTAAATGCAGGGGTGGGAAAAAAATATTGTGATGGACGACATGTCACTGACTGCCACTTGCTATTTCTTTTTTTGGCAGTATTTTTCATCAGGGTCAATCACCATTGATAGATATGACTTAAGAGACATTTATTGAACGGTTTTGCAAAGAAAAAAAAAATCATCTTGTTGTGACATCTTCTTCATCTTTGGAAAAACTCATGGGGGTGAAAAGTTTCTCACTCTGCTTGTTGTGTTGCTGAAACACATTTTCTTCACTCTATCAGCTGCTGCTTCACGCTGCACAACTGACCGGTTACCGTGTGTTTTCCAGCCCACATCTCTGAACACCCTAACCAGCAGCCCAGCCATAAGATCCAGATCACCATGGGGTCTACGGAGGCTCGTGTGGACTATATGGGCTCCAGTATCCTGATGGGAGTTTTCAGCAACGCTGACCTGCAGCTGCAGGACGAATGGAAGGTCAACCTGTGCACCGTTGACACCAGCATATCAGAGAAAAGGTGGGAACTTGATGAATGCTAAGATGATTTTTATTTTTTGCTTCTTAGTTTAGTAAAAGTAACACCATCTGGATTTAGAAAGCACAGATGACTGCATGAAGAGCACTTGGGAACACAGGGTTTGGGTCTGGAAACAGTCATTATGGGTTTCTTAATTACTTGGCAAGCCAGTATAACAAAATGATGACTCTGATGTGTCATTGCAGATGCAGTGGTGTTTAATCTACACTATTACCATCTGCTTTTTACCTTGCTTTACTGTTTTCTACGATCTAAACCATCTCCCTGTTGCTCACCTTTTTCCCTCCTCATCTTTCCTCCGTCTGTCCTTCCAGTGAAATCTTCGTCCATGGAGACCTGCAGTGGGACATCTTCCAGGTGATCATTTCACGCTCCACCACACCAGACCTCATCAAGATCGGCATGAAGCTGCAGGAGTTTTTCACTCAGCAGTTCGACACCAGCAAGCGGGCCCTCTCCACCTGGGGCCCCGGTCCCTACCTGCCCCCCAAAACCCCCGTCATCAACACGGAGAAGGGATCGGCAGAGCTTTGTAAGCATGCCTTGTTTCTCTGTACTACTCGGTGAAATATTAAATGCAGACCGTGGAATAATAAGGTATGCACAGCAAGTGTCTTTGGCGGCGCTGGTAATAGGAAGCAAACTGATTTGTAATTCTGATACACTTAATTTGTGTACCACTTTTCCAAACAGTTGACAAGGTGGTTCCACAACTGAATGTAATCTAACACGCTCATGAGATAATTAAAACCAAACAAAAAGGCTTGCATTTCAAAGGATTGGAGGCACTATAAGGATAAAAACAACACATTACACAAACCCTGCCCTGTTAACGCTGGCGGCATGGCTCATGTTCACGTCCCTGCTTCTCATTTTGTGTCTCCTAACCGGCTTTGTCACAAAGACATGGATGCAGCCCACCACCGCCACTGGCCTGGGGTGCTGAAGGTGATCGCCGGCTGCCACATCTCCCTCTTCCAGATGCCTCTGCCTGAGGACGCCGTGCAGCTGGGCGGTTCAATGAGCCTCCATGGTAATCACATGACCCTGGCCTGCTTCCACGGGCCCAACTTCCGCTCCAAGTCGTGGGCTTTGTTCCACCTGGAAGAGCCCAACATCGCCTTCTGGACGGAGGCACAGAAGATCTGGGAGGACGGTGAGACAGTGTTCAATGTAGAAATAATATTTTTTACAATTGTAATCCATTTCTGAGAACTGACTTTGAGTCTGTTGCACAGGCTCCAAAGATGATTCCACCTACATCGTCCAGACGCTGGATTTCCATCTCGGTCATAACACCATGGTGACCAAACCTTGCGGTGCACTCGAAAGTCCAATGGCCACCATAACCAAAATAACCCGGCGACGGCATGAGAATCCTCCACATGGAGTCGCCACAGTGAAAGAATGGTTCAACTATGTCACTGCCATGAGGAATGAAGGTAACCATTTATTTTCATCACACAGATTGAGGAACCTCTAACTTTGTATTCCTCAATGTGTCTTTTTCATGTCAAGGTTTAGCATCTGATAGTGGAAACACTGAACGCTCTGTCCACTTATTCATTGAAACTGGATCTCTTCATGACCAGGAGGAGTAATTACAGTCCAGTAAAATTATTTAACATAGACTTAACCTATCTTTAAAATGTAGATCATTCCTTCCTAGCCTTAATAACATCCATATTAGAGCCAGTCCCGTTATGAGGTCTGTGCATCCCTGATGACTAGGAGCGAGATTAAATCGTGACAATATTTCTCGCTTAAGTGAAAAGATGTCTCGTGAGCAGAAACCGATCAGACTTTGAGCGCTCTAAACTTCTATTAAAGACCTGTGGGTGGCAGCATTGAGCCTTTGATACATCTAGTCTGCGAGAAACTGACAAGGAGAAGGACTGCAGCACTTAAAAAGATAGTGGCAGATTCAAACTTCCTGGATCAGTACATCAAATTCAGTATGAGCCAAGGATTCAAACGATGCATTTCTGTCATGTTGGTGAGGTACCTGATGATAACTGTATATTTACCAAAACGATGCGTCCCCGGTGCTCCTCAGAAAACATTGCTTCTAATGAGCAGCGGCCGGAGACAGCCCAGGGACCGTCAACAAAGTGCAACACCAGAACGAAAAAATGAAAAGCGTTCCCATTAGAAATGCTGTAGCGTCACCACATTCAGCTCAGACACATCCCTCATGCTGCTGATACTACAACACTGACTTTGACAAAAAGAAAGTTAATGTATTTTTTTATGAATGATTTAAGAGGTAGAGTTAAATAAACTCTGTTTAATAAAATAAATAAAGTTAAATGACTGTGTCCAGTCATATCATTTGTCATTTCAGTTTTCTTAAAAGTAATATGAAAATATTGTCTCGTCTCTTGAGCTGAGTGTATCATCACACCTCTACTGATCACTCATGTTGCACGTCTCAGTACATGAGAGAAGAAATAGTTGAGGCATCCCTCATTATAATGCAAGTCATAGCTAAGATATAAAGATATATATAAATATATAAAGTGGCAGTTCATCGTAGCCTCATCTCAAACTTTAAACTCGTCTCAGCTTCGGACGCTTCTGACTCAAAGAGTACAGATGCAGCGTTTTTTTCTTTCCATCTGCCTTTCCTTGCAGCTGCCGCCTGTTATCTTCAATGTAAAATAGGTGCAGATAGTATTTAACAAAGCTGAGAAGCGTGAACACGACCTTAAACTCAGAGGAGATTGGAAGCGTCTTATCTCTGGTTTCAGAGCTGAACTTGCTCAGGAACGTGGAAGCCAACAACCAAGAGAGCGGAGCGGCTGCCAAGAGCTCCAGTCTGCTGAGCAGCTTCCGCAGCTCCTCCAGCTACAACCACGAAACCGAGACCATCTTTGCCCTTCCCAGAATGCAGCTGGACTTCAAGTCCATCCACGTTCAGGATCCAGATGAACCCTCTCTAACAGGTAACGCTACATAAAGGCAATAAAGCAGCTGTTGAAGTTCGTTTTTAAGATCAAACTGTGTCCTTAAATCACGTTAGTCTGTAAATATCGTGTAAACTGTTGCCCTTGACGATATCGCCCTCAGCATGTTGTATTTCATGTTATTTTTCCAGTCTGGTTTAATGAAATGCAGTTATAGGGAGTCTGATGGGACACGGAGGGGAAAGAGAATCGAAGGTCGAAAGATGTTCTTTTTCTTTTTTTGTTTTTCATTTTTAAAAAAATGATAAGACTGTACTTTTGGGTCAGTTCAGCACCATGGAAACAAGACAAATTAGGCAATAATTAGTTGTCCCCCCTCACTCCCCACCACTTGGTGGTGGATGACCTGGCTAAAGGTAGAGCGTCTTTGTCTGTGGAAACACCATTTGGTGTCATTTGGCTTTGAGCTTAAGATTTGTGTTTGGGAGCTGAATAGTATTTCTCTTGTTCCCCTCTTTCATATCCCCTCATCAGCTCCATATGTTTCAGTCCAAAATCAGGTGTTTATTACTAAAATGTAAAAAATATACATTATTGGGATATATTGTGTTATTCCACATATACTATATGTTTTAGGGCTATCGAAGTTACTACTTTAACACAGATTATTTTTTTATTTAACTTTTACAATTTTTATGATTTACAATTGGCCCAAATCATGACTTTTTTTGGGGGGAAATTTGATTTTAAGGAATAAAAAAATCAATATTATATCAGAAAATAAAGTTTTGCGATATATTGTCATATCGATATTTTCCCACCCGTACTCGGCTTGCAAATGCTACGCTGCCAGCTTGAGGAAGTTGAAGCAGCAGTGACTCATCTCTGGTCCACGTCCTTTATTTATTCTGTTTCTTTCTGTTCCAGACTCCAACAGTAAACCCAAAGTGGAGTGCAGCGTGGTGACAGAATTCACGGACCACATCTGTGTTACCATGGACGCCGAGCTCATCATGTTTCTTCACGACCTGGTGTCGGCTTACCTGAAGGAGAAGGAGAAAGGTTTTTGGCTTTGCATCGTCATTCTTCCAACAGTTTGAGTCAGTGAGGAAGTAAACAGGGCTCATTCATTTGAGGCACATCCATGACTCATCTACAGCAGGTGCAGCACTGGAAATAGTTTCATTTGAGTGGAGGAAATATCCTTCAAAGTCCTAAACCCAGAGAAAATGACTCATCAAGATGTCTAAAGAGAAATCCCAATATGAAGCACATCTGTCTGCCTCTGTTGTTGTGAAGCTGCTGGACATGAAATGCAGCCAGCTGAGTGTTATTTTTACACTCAGTGGGGAGGTCAGAGAGCCCGGTGCAGGCAGCATTTTAAGTGCTTTCCCATTGTCAAAGAGGAACAAATTAGCGCTCTTTATGCCGCCAACCTTGCGTTCTTTGTGACAGTTAGAGTAGCGCCGTGACTTTTGTTCTGTTGATTCTGCAGCCAAATAGAAAGAGAAAAAAGAGGCGAAGATTTCCATCAGTTTGATCCGTCCTGATTAATTAAAGTAGGGCAGACGGCTATTTGAATGTGAATAGAGTCTTTACTACAAAGGTGCAGACTCTGCTTTCAGGGATATTAATGAATGTTCATTGTGTTCTGCTTCTGGCTGTTGTTGTTGAAGAATGTGTTTGCAATGTTTACAAAGAAAACACGAGGGCGGCGGAGCATGTCCAGCATCCACCACATAGCCTCATTGCCTCTCTTCCTCCCCCCCACCGTGTGTCCTCAGCCCTTTTTGCCCCGCGGATGTTCGCCACTCGGCCCGGCCAGAAGAGCCCCACAGCTCTGCACGACGACGGCTCCACGGACAAGGACAAGGACGACAGCATCAACTACACCACAGTGGACTGGAGGGAGTTCATGTGTAACACCTGGCACCTGGAGCCAACGCTCAGGTCAGCTGTGCTGAGAGTTTTCTGCTCTTAACACAACTTTTGTTATGACGCACTCAGATTGAGTCACAAAGCTCATATCAACTCAAAAGGTTATTTTAGTGTAATTTTAGCTTTGTCATGGTAGACATACAGTACTAAACAATGGTGTGATGACGCTCAACAGGCACAGGCAGCCAAGGGTTCCTCTTTAGGACCCTGGGGAGTCAGAGTTTGCCTTATGGTGTGTTCACTAGAAGTCAGAATTTGGAGCTCTTCCAGCCTTACAGACGTACAACAAAACGGTCCATTTTTTCTTCGCTGTGTCACACATCCTGTACTCCATTCTATCGAAAAATTGGATGTAAAGG
Organism: Synanceia verrucosa; assembly: GCA_029721515.1. NCBI lineage: Eukaryota > Metazoa > Chordata > Actinopteri > Perciformes > Synanceiidae > Synanceia > Synanceia verrucosa. The sequence goes on along the minus strand of CM056560.1, from coordinate 3,956,509 downwards.
TCCAGTGGGCCGGATTGGACTCTTTGGTGGGCCAGTTCTGGCCCCCTGGCCGTATGTTTGACACTCTTGCGCTAAAGTGAACGTTTCCTCCTCCACCAGGCTCATCTCCTGGACGGGACGGAAGATCGACCCAGTGGGTGTGGACTACATCTTGCAGAAACTGGGCTTCCACCACGCCCGGACTACGATCCCTAAGTGGCTGCAGAGAGGCGTGATGGACCCTCTGGACAAGGTGCTGTCAGTGCTCATCAAGAAGCTGGGCACCGCCCTGCAGGACGAGAAGGACAAGAAAGGCAGGGACAAAGAGGAGCACTGATAGTGCTGTAATCAAAGCTGTGCAATATGTTCTGAAACACTGGATCAGAGCAGCCACTACTGTACAACTCGTCACTACCTGCTGCTCACTGTGGTTCCAACCACGAGCAGCTCGACTGAAGCGATTTGCACCCGTCTCGTTTTCTGTACATTTTGAACAAAGTAGCAAACGTTAGAATAATTTGCTTTAATGGTGAAACCCCGCCTCTTTTACCTATCGTCAATGACCTCAAATCTGAAATCGCTTGAAACTTTGTTTTAATGCTCACCAATATTTCATGAGAAATGAGTTCTTATACCATTTGCCTTTTCTTTGTTTCCCATGGAACACATGGTAGATATGCTTTATGTAATTTATAGTGCAGTTTTATGATATTTAAGAACAGTTCAGTGACAGTGTTGATTTCTTTTTGATGTGAACAAATAACTAGTGGGATGTTACGGCACGTCGTCCACTGAACATGAGCTAGATCACTATTTATGGGTATGTGAAATGCAAAATGTGTACCATGTATTAGCTTGGTGTGTCAAGCTTCTTTTGTCCTTTTTTAAATCCATACAGTAGAACCAGTGTACATAATTAAATTTCTTAAATATGTTGATTTCCCAACTTAATAAAAATATTGCCATTCAGTTTTAGCCGAGGCTCGGGTCTGTTATTTTATTTTAGGAATTGCGTGAAATTTAAAGGTGCATTCTGACAGTTTTATATAGGGGTGGGTATTGCAGCTTAAAATTCAAGTTGTTTATACAGTATGTACGTATATATGTACACATATTTATATATGTATATTTCTGTGTACAGTACAATATACATGCATACATAGGGCTGTCACAATTTGTTGATGTGAATTTTTTATTTTTTTATTTTTTTTTAATTAACATTTTTATTTCATGTGTGGATTTGTGTCTGGATTTATAATTGGCCCAAAACATGACTTTTAGGGCGGAAAAAAAATCAATATTAAGAAATTAAAAGTCAATATTATATCAGAAGGAAAAAATATTGTGATATTTTACCGTATAGATATTTTTTCCCATCCCTACAGTTTTTTGTTTTCTTTGTCTCTAAATTTTTCTTACTAAAAAAAAAAAAAAAAAAAATGTGTCTAAAATGTGTTCATTCTATTCTGTTCATTTTTTTTCTCTAGTGAGCCATTAAATCAGTGGAATTAATCAGCAATGAGAACTTAAAACACAGTTTCACTTCCTGAAACTTATTCAGAACATTTTGGTCGCCTGAAATTAACTGCACATTGCAAATTATTTGGTTCTTACCAAGATAAACTTAGATTTAGACATGTTAGATAATTTATCTTGTTTTAACTTGTTTTAACTCTATAATCTTAAATCAAGCACAACCTTTTTTTGTCTCAAATAGGCAGGAAATCTTAAAATTAGGTGTATAAGATATATTACATCTGTCCCCCAAAGTTTAAATAAATCTTGTTGTAAGATTCAGTAACAAACTCCAGTTGCTTGATTAGAGAGTCCCACAAACTAGCTGCATTTTCTGCTTATATTTAGTATATTTTACATCTTTCAGGTCTTAAATTTTAAGTAATCTCATCTTAAAACCAGCATTTTCTGCTTACTTTCTGCTTTATTTAACATATTTTGGGTCTTTAACAAGTTAAATTTTAAGTAATCTCATCTTAAAACCAGCATTTTATGGTTATTTTCTGCTTCATTTAACATATTTTGGGTCTTTAACAAGTTAAATTTTAAGTAATCTCATCTTAAAACCAGCATTTTCAGCTTTATTTAATATATTTTGAGTCTTTAACAAGTTAAATTTTAGGTAATCTCATCTTTCTGTTTATTTTGTGCGTATATTTCGTCTATTTCACTTACTTTAGGTCTGTAAAAAATTCCCACTGCACCACTTAAATGGTTTAAATAGACAAACTTAGTGTTTATGACAAATGCTGATCATTATCATTATTACAACCAACATTTTCTTTGCTTATTTTAAGCCTTCTAAATACATCTCATTTCTAGATTTAACAATCTTAATTTGAGAAATCTTGTCAAGTGAAATTATCTCCCTTCATGGACAGATAATTTCACTTATACTTACCCTTTTCCATAGATTTAATGGTTTTATTTATTTTTTTTAGACACCCTTTTTTTGCAGCGCAGTGTCCCGTTGTTTTTAGCTCCACCCTCTTGTGTCACCTCTGGTTGCATAGAAACCAAGATGGCGACGACCAAAGGCTTCACTGACCAATGAATGAGTCACAATACGACGCCCGCTTGTTATCATACTGTCTATAGGAGCGATACTATAACTGACTGCAGCACTCCTTTCATGAAGTTCAGCTTCTGTAGGTGGCGCTCTTCAGGCAGGTGTTCAGAACTTTAAGTGAAAATTTCATGAACTTTTTTTTTTCTTTTTAAATGTCTCATATTGTTTGAATCAAAGCTTCAATGGCGTCAGCAGTAACACATTTTCTTTCTTCAGGCAGTAATTTGTTTCCATTCTGGATTTTTAGGTCAATTAATGAGTGTGTAAATCGACTTGATTCACTTTTCTTTTATTCTAACAGCTTACCTCCCTGCCTGCTGCGCTCACTGCAGGGTGGAGTTAATGCAGCACACTGACTACCACCGTTAATCTCCCCCCTTCACCACGAGAACCATGTTCCACTTGTGGTTCCACGCCATGCTTTTGCGTTTTTGATGGTGCGTTGGCGGGTGAAGAAGAAGAACAGTGGGTTTTCCTGTGTGATGTCTGCAGTGAGATTACAACAGGAAACCCAGACAGCACTCCAGTCTTTGCTCTCGCTCGCCTGGGCCGGAGGTTAGTTTTGATTTTTATTCTGCCGGCTTCACACGCTCTCCTTTGAAGTCCTTTCTATTTTACATATTCCCTCACACTGTTTTTCTTTCATTCCTCTCACTTCACGGTGTTACTGTGTTTACATATTAACATGGAGGCCGAGAAAGTGACCAGCAGATGGAGTCAAAAGCCAGTCGTCCTTCACTTTAATGACACTTCTGCTCCCCACAGCTCACTGTCCTGCTGCTGAATTATAAAACAGAAGCATTAAAAAGTCATGGAGGGGCCAGAGATGTTGAACAGCTTCAAATGCCTGCCTGTCCCTCCTGACCTGGGATCAGCCTGAGCTGTCTCTGCCCAGTCAATGAAAAGTGACCACCAAATGACAAAAACAGTCTTCACTAATGATAATGTGGGAGAGGTGGAGTTAAAACAGTGTGGCAAGGCATGCTGGGAAATGAATATTTTATCTGCAGAATACAGAAGTTTTTAAACATAAAAGGTTTGAAGCTTTGAAGTGAACCAGAGGCTTCTGCTTCAGCTTTTGACAGGTTCCTACATAACGAACTCTTGTTTTAGCAGAAGGCATTTTCTTTCCAGAATGAAAGAATGAAAGTTGCAGTTAGCAGGACGAAGTTTTAAAAAAAACTATTCAAAGATGCCTTTAAACTTCACCCTGCACAATAAGAATAAAGATCCAGACTTGACTGAAATAAAAGCGTCAGTCTTCACATGTGAGTAAAGCTCTGAGCGCCACCTTCTCACAATACTGGCTTTTATTAAGAGTCTGTCTCAAAACAGCAATTACAATTATTGTGAAAAAAAATCCCTTTTGCCAGTGTTTATCCTCAATCAGTACATCATTTGTTTTCAAAACAAAACTAAAATAAAATAATGACTTGTTTTCTCAATATTTGTTCCCCAAACTAAAATGAAAAAAAAAAAAAGAATAAGGACTTGATTTTCTGATATCCGAGTTTTTGCACAAATGGAAAATGGAAAAAATAACAGATAATAGGCGTTTCTTTAAATTTCGATATTTTTTATTTGCTACAAGTTGCGTACTGCAGTCCAGTCAGCCGCTTCTTCCAAATTCGTGGTCAAATGAGCCGCTTTTCGTTTTCTACTGCAAATGACTGACAAATAGTCATGCTTGTGCTCTCTGCTGGAGACTTTGAGAAAGGATTACATAAAAGTACACACTAAAAGTACTTCAGAATATTTTGGTAATATTCTAACATGTAGGCTACTTTGTAAGTCAAAAAAAAACAGTTTCATACAGAAGTTATGGCAAAAATCCATCTTCAATAATAGCAGAAGAGGCTTTATTATTGTGTTTGGAAGATAGTATATCTGTTAATTTATAAATACTGTCACTCATATTTACAGTAAAATAGAGAAAAAATGCCAGGGACATTTAATTTATCCTACAAGTTTAATAAGTGGAAAGAGAAAAGCTCCTGTCAGCCTCAGAGCCAGGTCACAGTGATTACCGTAAATATGTGATAATTGAATTAAATATGTAGCTGCAGCCTGGAGGCAGTTAGCTTAGCTTAGCCTAAAACAGCAAACCAGACTCAAAGTTTCCAAAACAACGAACTAGATATCTTGATGAGGAAGTTTGTGACCTGGCCGCCATGTTGAAAAAAGTCAAAACAGAAACACCCTCCTTCGGCCTGCTTAAAATTTGAGAACAGATACATTAAAATATGTTTCTGCAGCTCGGCTCTGATTGGTTGTTTAGCAGGAACAGAGCAGTTCACTTTCCCCCTCATTTTATTCTAAACATTTGAATTTTATCAGATAATATTTAGAAAAATCCAATAAGCGTTGATGGGAACCAAGCTTAATCAAATAAATATTCTCTCATCACATGCTCCTCTCAGTTTAAAATACACCTACATGTGAAATGATGATCATGTTTTCCTCTCAGGTTTTCACTTTCACCCCTGAAAATGTCCTTTTCGGGAGTTTTTTTCACTTCATCTTTTTCAAATCATCACTGTGCCATGGACGTCCTCATTAGCCTAATGATGGATACCTTTAAGAACATTTGAAACCTCTTCAAAGCTGCTTTCTGAGCCTTGCCCTGCAGAACAAATGTGCCCAAGTGGGACAATAAATGCTGAACTGCGGTAAATTGAACACCGCACAGCGCCATTATGACCTGCAGCAGCTAAACTGTCTTAATACAAATGAGCACGTTGAGAATTTGAGCTGCTCTTTGATTGACTTTCTAATTGCTTGTTCCACTTCATCGGCTTTACCTTCATTTAATAACTCGGTGGCTGAAGTGTTGAAGGTGGAAGTTGGCAGATGATCTACCAGCGTCTAGATGGTGGAATAGCCTGAAAACACAGAATAGATAAGTCTTCGCTCACTTGGTGGCGACCCCCCCGACCGCCATGTTGTCTGAAGCTGCTGGTCAGGAACAGCTGCCGTCGCTGCTGCAGCTCTCTATATGAAGCTTCTGTACTGTTTCCAAGGTCATCAGATCATCTAAACTTATCAGCCTTTTCACATGGAGAGCAGTGAAACTTCTTTAACCCTTTAGCACATGAGCCTCAAAATTACTTTTTTGGCTCATCCAGGACACATGGAAATTACAATATCATTTTTATGGCAATTATTTACGATTAATGCATGTTATAAGAGAGGAATAACAGTTTAAAATGAGGAAAAAAACGCAAGAATTTGATGTCAAAGTTTCATTTGGGAAAAAAACAATGCAATTGAACATGAAAAACAGATTTTGCAGATTTTCAAGTTGAAAATTTATGAAAATTATGAAATGTATTTACTATACTTTTTGTGAGTCTTTGTCTCTAAATGTGCAAAAATCAGGCATATAATGAAAACTACATACTGATTACCGTAAAAACACCATGTTGGCTGTAAAGTGCAGTCTCAGCTTTCAGAAACCGTTGGACTGTTCTGTAATTACGGTAATCTATGTGAAATCGTTAGGTATTAAAGGGTTACGCTTCCATTCAGCTATATGGAGCTTTTTTTAGCACCTTTGTGCTCTTGGTTTCACAAATTATACCTAGTAACATTTTTTTGTTTACTTGATAATAATACTATAAAACCGCACTATTTCACACTACTTTTTGCTCTGTTTTGTTCTCCACCAGCAATGACCTATGTAGCTGTTGCTGTCAAATGACTGGCTAAAAAAGTACATAAATGTAGATTTAAAGCCACACTCAAACACTAGCTGAAAGAGAGTGAATACTGGATAGTGGTCATTTGCAAAACCTCATTTTGTGTTTTTATTGTATTTAGTTCACACTTTCCAGCTCGTATCCTGTGCATATTTTGATATATACTATGTAGTTTTTATTTAAATCTCAGGAAGTGCCATCGCAGTCTTGTATTGCTGTCCGTAGACAATGACTAAGGAATAAAAAATCTTGCATATTGTCACAGTTGGCTGTAAGTGGACAAAAAAACAATGAATGCAGGTTTACATGTGAAGTCTGTGCAGTGTAAGAAACTTGTTCTGACACATCATGATTTCTTTCCACCAAACTGAGTTCTGCCTCTGTGCATGTGCGCACACACACACACACACACACACACACACACACTTTATTTAAAGACGCCTTTTCAAACCAGTCAGTTCTTTCAGGAAATTAGACGCCTTCAGCAGCAGAGGGCATGTCGCACCACTGACCCTCACCTGTGGCACTTTGTCAGATTTATCTCCGGCAGTGAGAGATAAAGTCTGTAGGTTCACACAAACAAACTACAAACAGCAGTGACACAGCTTCATCAGCACTTCAGCACAGCACACCTCATTTAACATCAACCAGGACGCTGCGACATCGTCAGTCATTGGCAGGAAGTGATGAAGTGATGAGCACCTGTGCATCATCAATAAAATGAAGACAAAGATGCAATATTAACTTTATGCTGTATCTTCGGCCTCTTTGATTTTGTCTTTTGATTAATTCAGCAAGATTGCCGCTTCAGTTGAACATTTCTCAAGGCACAGTGTGAACTTTAGATACGTCTCACAGCTTGTTCAGTGACCCACGGTTATTCAAATTTATGTAAACAAGGATGAGCTGTTTCATCCTAGGATTATTAGCATTTCACGTCATATGGGCTAATCGTCAGTATTAGTGGCAGATGGAAATACAACTGATATGAATATATCTGATTAAGATACTTACATTCACCTTTTGTCTTCTGAGAGCTCATATAATGACAGGAAGTGCTGCAGGTCAACAAGACCTCACATTCAATTTAAGAAAATTCCCCGCAGATTTTCCTGATGACCTCAGATCCCTGCTAAAGTGAACGGATGCAGCCAGCAGATTGCTCAGTCTTACTCACTTCTTTTAGACCTTAGTGCAGCGTTTCAGATTTGATCATGAAATTTTAATGGAGTCGCTTAAGCACTGAGGTGGGTATCTGTCCCAGATCTTTCTAACAGACCTTTGTCTGGTAGACTATTCATCTCTCCGAGGCACACTGCTCCTAAAAAGTCCCATCGAGCTCGTTTCCACGCCTCGTCCGTTTGTTCTTCTACAGTACGAGATCCCGCTTGGAAATATCTGTTAATGAAAATGAACGCATCGACAGAAAATATCAATTAATACAGGCTGGTACAACGGAGACACAAGAAGCATGAACCTATAATGGAAGTATAAAATCTTATTTCAACAGATTCACATTTTGACCTTTAGTTTCGACTCTTTTTTTAATACTGGAAAGTTCCGTTCAGCTGTACGTGGAGCTTTTTTAGCAACATTATGCCCTTTTTGTTTTGCTTTCATGACTTGCAAATTGTACCTAGTAACCAGGGGTGTCACTAGATTTTAAGGATGGAGGGGCTAATTAGCCAGGTAAGGCTAACTAGCTGTATATATAGCCTCTATCTCCAACTTTAAAAAGCAACTAACAAAATATTTTCTACTAACCTTTCTACTAAGTATATGTTTTGATTAGTGCCTTGTTTGTATTTACCTATTATCATCTGGGTCATGGATTGATGAGTGCATGTAGAGGTTTGCAGGTAGAGGTTTGTTTTGCTTATTGCTGCCTTTCATCATCTTTGGGCCCCTATTTATAAGCTTTCTTTTAGCTTCCTTAGGGGACCCTTTCACTCTACCCTGTTGTACCCCAACTGTACTACTGTTATTGTGTAATGTCTGCAGTGGTAGGTGTGTGAATAAACTAAACTAAACATATATATGTGTATAAATGCAGTTGCGTGCAAAGACTTTTTGAAGGCAGAAGCAAAAAGAAAAAAGGGCGTGATTTATGAATAATGCTAGGTTATATGGTTATTTATTTAAGCTCACATTCTGGCCACTTTATATTGCATTTGGCACCTTTTTGTAAAAAAAAAAAAAAATACAAAAACAATACATAAAAAAATCAATAAACCAACATCAAATTATTTAGGGGGGCTTAAGAATATTTCAAGGGGGCTTCTCGTGGGTTTCTGACCACCTGACACTAATACTCAGTAGTCCACACTACGTCATACTACTTTTTGCTTTGGTTTGTTCTCCACCAGCAATTTTGTTGCTGTAGATTTAAAACTGCACTCAACCATCCATCCGTCCGTCCGTCCATTATCTACCGCTTATCCTCATAGGGTCTGGAGCCTGTCCCAGCTGTCTTAGGGCAGAAGGCAGGGTTCACCCTGGACAAGTCGCCACCTCATCACAGGACACATAGAGACAGACAACCACTCACACTCACATTCACACCTACGGTCAATTTAAATTAACCAATTAACCTAATCCCCATGCATGTTTTTGGATGGTGGGAGGAAGCCGGAGTACCAGAGAGAACCCACACAGACATGTGGAGAACATGCAAACTCCACATAGAAAGGCCCCGGGCCCGGGATTCGAACCTGGTACCTTCTTGCTGTGAGGCGACAGTGCTAACCACTACACCACCGTGCCGCCCGCACTCAACCATATTTTTATATAAATAATAGGTCAGATGACTGAGCATGATTGGACTCCCTTGTGGGAACCCATCGATCAGTTCCCATCAGCTCAGAGCATTTTAGCGTCTTTTAGTTCCTTGTTTGCTTGATTTTGACACCCTGAAACTTTGCTGTTCTGGATCATTCTGCTCATCAGCTACTTAAAACTGATGCACATTCACATTTTTGACTTTTAATTTTGAGATTTAAATGTATGGGCGAACACTTTGCCCACATATCTTCATAAATTTCTGTTTTGTGTGAACAGCAACTTAGTCAAGGTCATGTGGTGCAACCTCTCCATTTTTCCTGAATTGTTATGCATTCAAAGCATCTTTAATATTTGGCCAAAACGCTTCAAATATTTTTTAGTACATGAGGACAGACATGCCAGGCAGCTTTTTTATTTATAATTCTCACATATCTGGACAAACAACAACCTTGAGTCCAATGATGTAAATTATTTATGTTAGAATTTTATGACAAAGAAGACTTAAACCAGATAAGTCACTGATTATATAAAATCCATGAAGAAAGCTTTTTATTCATCCAGGACGATTCAGGATGATTGATTTTGTTCAGTTATTGAAAACAGGCAAGAAAATACACAACAGATCGGGAGGACGCCGTACGACAAAAGTCCAGGGAAGATTTGAGCGTCATGAGTTCATGGTTGCGTTTTAGCCGACGGACTCAGCAGGAAGCTGCTCGAAGATGCTGCTTCTCTCTTGATTTATTCCCTCAGTAAACATTGAAAACATGAATCACTGGTCTCAGTCTCTAGTTTCAAGTCTTCTTCATTCCAAAATGATGTTCATTTCGTAGATTATGGTTCCATTTAGAGTCAAACAGACCATAAAACAGGGGATGATTTAGGGCGAGGCTACCTGCAGATTAAAAAGTTTGTCCACTATGAGGTTTGGAAGTGTCGTAACTTCACGACAAAGTTAGTATAAAAAGCAAAGGAAGGCTGAGAGGATACAAGACAGTAAAAGACCTTAGGCTGAACTTTTGAGCAACCCTGCCTCTGTTATTGTCTGCAGAGGATTACTGTCTGATGAGTTTTCAGTTTGAACAGAAAAAGCTTGTACAGTATGGCAAAGATAGAAGCTGAACCAATTTACAGCAGCCAAGCCCAGAATACTGCCACACAAAGGCTGTGCTAAGATATGAAGCGTCTCCTTAATTCACTTAAGTTAAAGCAGGAGATAGTTTAGTGAGGCCGGCGCCACCATCCTGGGTTTTGTTCAGTTTTAGAAATGCTCATCTGCTTCCTGTGGAGGAAAAGTTTGAAAATTAGCCTCAATAAATTTGACACAAAAAGGGCAAAACTGAAAAAAACTGGCCCACCAACTACGATTCCTGAGTGACAATCCTGAAAAAAACGATTTCTTTAATTATAAATGGCAGAAATGGCCGGAGAAACAAGCCTAGAAAAGTGAGCTTTTTCAGATAAAATATCAGAGAAAGAGAAGTCACTTTGAAGCCTTCACACAAGGCTTTCAAAGCCTCACAGAAGTTAAAGATGCAAGACAGAGATCCAGAACGATACGATCGCAGCTGAGAGAGAGGGCCGAGCGAGCTTTAAAAATAACTGATTGATGAGCGGACATATGGAAGTCTATTTCTTTCCACCCAGTCGAGCTGAAACCAGATGCTAGAGCTACATCACACTGGAATCTCATTTTCTTGGAGATTCAGTTCATATAATAAAATGTAGAGGTAAAATAAGGACATATATGGAATAATCAGGGAGAATAGTTATTCTTAATGCTTTAATCTCAGGTCTGCTTCTGTGAAAAACTGCTGGAATCATTTATTCAGGTTCCCCAGAAACAGACTCAGATGTGTGACCTTTGACCTGCAGTCGGAGCTCCGCTGGGAACCAGGACTTCAGACCCTGCTGCAGTAAAGTGAGGCTTTCTACAGGGACTCTGCTGGACGAAACCCACACAAAATAAAAGTACCCCTCAGTAGCTTTAATCCTTTTTGAGAATAAGTAAAACCTGAGCAGCACATATGTACTGTTAATGATTCTTCCCACAGTCTGTAAGTCAAAAAGACCTTTTTCTGGCAGCATGAAGATATATTTTGCACGGTAGCCTTCATGAGGACATCTTTTTCTCGCTCTGCTCTGCCTCTAGAAATGTTTATTCACCTAAAAGTCAAGGCTGCACGCTGAATTCCTCAGGGTCCGTTAAATTCGCCGACAATAAGTTCGGCGGATCAATTTCGCTCGAGTCCATAACGCTGTTAACACACCATCTCATCAGGTTTAACAGGAAATTACTGAGTGGATGCCCAGCGCTGAAGTTTAAAGCTAACAATCCCACCTTTTGATGACACCTTTCCTGCTCTCTGATCACAGCGCTCCACCACTGTTTCCCTCCTACATGAAGCTCTAATCCAGATCACTAAAACAGTCTGTCACAGATTATAAACCTGCAGTCACACAAAGTAAAACCATCTCTCAGGTGCTGTGTCCACTTCTGTGTTTGAGAGTCTCTATTTATAACCCTCACTGCTCCTGACAGACTGATGGTTGGTAGAAGAGGTATAAACCTGTCTCGAGCACTAAAAGTCAGACAGCAGCAGCTTTGAGCGACCACCCTGACCCACCTAGACCTCCTCCAGACCCACTCCCTCGTCTGCAGAAACTAATTTGTGATAGCGCCGCTATCATGAAGATTTAACATGCTCAGGTAGACCCTGACTTTATATCGATTTTCATGTTGTTCTGTATCTTGGTGATGTTTCTTACTAGAAGCCGTGTTGAATCACAGTCAAACAGTTTTTTTTTTTGTGTGTGATATACAGCGCTCTGCTATTTACACACAAGTTAATGTGCAGATACATGTGCAATATATTGACCCCACGTGCAATTTTTAGTACCCATGTGCAATATTATAACCTAATTTCTTTTGGACAGACTGAGGAAGTCCTTTTTGTCCCACACATTCACTTTGTCTTCTGCACAGTGTTCGCCTGATGGTGCTGATGTTTTGAATTAAAGTTACTTTTCACACTATTTTCTCTTTATTTTGGCATATAAATGGACATTTTAGCGCACTGACACACTACTTTTCTATTTGCACTCTTTTAGTTTCTATCTACCACTCACCACTCTGTAAAAAGTATGTATTAATGTATATTATATATTTTATATGTTCTATATTATATATCATGGGTGGTGTAGTGGTTAGCACTGTCGCCTCACAGCAGAAAAGTACTGGGTTCGAATCCCAGCCCAGGGCCTTTGTGTGGAGTTTACATGTTCTCCTCATGTCTGCGTGGGTTCTCTCTGGTACTCCGGCTTCCTCCCACCATCCAAAAACATGCATGGGGATTAGGTTAATTGGCTAATTTAAACTGACCGTAGGTGTGAATGTGAGTGTGAGTGGTTGTCTGTCTCTATGTGTCCTGTGATGACCTGGACACTTGTCCAGGGTGTACCCTGCCTTTCACCCTAAGACAGCTGGGATAGGCTCCAGCCCCGCTGTGACCCTATGTGAGGATAAGCAGTAGAAAATATGGATTATATATCATAAATATGTATTATCTCTTTGTGCAATAACATTCATTAAACAATGCAATAATTCTGATAATTTCTATGTGCAATAATAACAGTTCCATGTGCAATATTCCATTTCTGAAAATGTGCAAAAAATTTTTTTTGTAGCAAAAACTATTATTTCTTGTTTTATTTTTAAGCTTGACTTTTTTTTTTACATTGCAAACATAAGATTACATTTTTACATCACATATGCACTGTCATAAAATGACAGTAAAGGTTATTATATTGAATAAATATTTACAGAAAGTACTAAATAAAAAGGAAGAAATATACATTGTTAATGGCAAACTATCTATCTATCTATCTATCTGTCTATGTCTATGCTGGTCTTCAGTGAATGGGTTAATGTCCTGCGCTTTGACGCAGGAATGGTTAACAGGACAGGCGGCAGGTGGAGGGGGACATGCGGGCAGATGAGCAGCAGCAGAGCCGCTGTCTCTCTGTCTGTCTCACTCTGTCTCTGTCTCTCTGTCTGTCTCTGTACTGACAGTTGGAGCTGAGCAGCGGAGACACAAACACCGACTGCCGTCACTAGTTTGTCCCCTGCAGCAGCAGAATTGTCCTAATTGCGGGACACGGGCAGCCAGAAAAAGCAGCGTGGCAGGGCTCACAGGCATGGTTCGTCCGTCTGCCGCTGCCGTCGGACTGGACGCCGGTGAAGAGCGCTTCACAGCCGGTCTCCGGTGAATGACTCAACTCTTGGTCGAAGTCAGCGGGCAGAGAAGCGGCTTTCATGGGAAATGAATGTGACCAGGAAACAGCAACCTGAGCTGATCGAGCGACCCGCCAGCCTTTTGGTTCCAACTTCGGCAAGTAAACCTCTCTTTTTTTTTTTTTTTAACATTTAATCACTTTAAATCAGTTTGCTTTTAGCGCCGAGGCGTTTGGGCGCCAGACTCCCTTTAGGAAAACGACTGTTTACGTTTCCTCGCTGATAAACACTTGTGGTCAGTTAGTAGGCTTTGGGATAAAACATTTCCCGGATAAATAACAACATCCGCACATTTCGGCTTATATTTAGCAAACTGTGGTGCTCGCAATTCAACAAACGGCTAACTTTTACCAATAACGCCTCACTGTAATGTCAATCCCTCCTCATGCAAGGACTGTTGTAGCGAGTGTTGTAGTTTAGGGCACATTTAATTGAAATACAGCAGTGATCGTTTATTATTTTATATATCATATATGCCGAATTTACTAGAAGACCATGCTTATTCCTCAGAGTCCATTTGTCATGCTGTACGACACATCCAATTTAACTGAGAAGCAAGTGTACCTTAAATTACAAGATATACAGTCATGGAAAACATGATTGGACCATTCTTGTTTTCTTCAATTTCTTACTGCTTGGTACAACTACAGGTGCATTTGCTTGGACAAATATAATGATAGCAAGAAAAATAGTTCATAAGAGTTTAATTTTAGAGATGATATCTAGACAGTTTCCATGGTTTTCTTGATCATAACTACAATCATTTTAGTTCTTGCATCAATAGCTGGGGCATTGTGCTGCCAAAAACAGCATTTAGGTATTCATTGTTTTCTTTTCTGTCTGTTTTAGTCACATGATCCACACAGGAGTTAATACTTGATTGCATAACTGTAGTTTCTGATGACTGCAGCCATCAGCTGCTGTCACATCAGCCCATTCCTGTTGAAATAATTCAAACTAATCAGCTTTATTTGTGGGCTTTATGTTCTCTATTTTGAGTTTGATGGTTTTCTGCAGGTTTTCAGGTGGATTTAGATCTGGTGATGGAGCAGACCAGGGCATGGTTCCAATGTTCTGGTTCTCCATCCAGGAGCATTGTCTTGTTGGAAAATCCAGTCATTGGAGGCAGGAAAGATTTTTCCATCTGATGGAAGAAGATCTATCCTTGCACATGACCTGCTTCATTCTCCCTGTTCCAGACTGAAACAAGCCCAGATCATCAGTGATCCACCCCCATGTTTTTGTGTAGGGGCAACACAATCTGGTTTGTAGGCTTCTCCAGACTTCCTCCTAACCAGGAAGTTGGCTGGAATGGGCTTCTTCCCACCCGGTGCGACTTCAGACGCACAAGAAGTCAGTTTCCACCTGTCCTTGGTGAACAAGTCACATTTCTGGACAGTGCCCTCTCTTTTTTTAAGGTCCCTGGAGGTCTGACCACGATTCCTGACACATGAACAGTCAAGTGCACGGTCATCTGGAAGGGTGGAAAGACATTTCCTGCCTCAACCAGCTAGCAGTGGCTACCTGTCTCTAACTTAATGCTAATTTCCGGCAGTACCAAGATGGCCGCCTTTGTGGCTTCACATGATTCTTTTGTTTTAGGCATTATGTGAGAGATGACAACCTCTGGGTTGTGCTACTGCTTGAATGTGAACAGGAAACCACTCGAGGCCTTTAATGAAGCTTAAGCATGTCATATAGGACATAAAGTCTTATGGGTTCAGCTGCATTTTAGTGGTGCCAGGCATTAAAATGAACAAAAGCTTGAAGAAAACAAGGTGGTCTAATCATTTTTTGATTTCAACTGCGCCTTATTTTGGTTGATTTGACAGGTTACAGTAGATGTGATGTTCAAACTCACAAACACCAGAATAACCAGCTCAGCATTTCATGAGAGATTTGTGATCATTTCAGTAATAATATATACCTGCAATCAGTGAACGGCACCTGAATGTATCGCTGGCTGCTTTTGCATCACTCACATGAAGACTGTTATTACCATTATTTTCTTTTGTCAAACACAGACTGATCGTTGCTTCATCTTTAATGAGGCATTGTGGTTGTGCTACCCGAACAAGAAAACATATAATGGTGGATGATGCTTGAGGCTAAATCCAGCACAGAGGGGGAAATGAGATATTTTCAGTTTAAGTTACACTTAATGATGATGATTCGTCTTATCCACCAGTCCAGGTTCCATCTTTCATTGTTTCACTGTAAAGCTCTGAACACTTTCTTGCATCTTCTTTGGCTAAATATGTCCCAGTGGTTATTTGCGACATGGATTGGAGCTGTCGGCCTGTTTTTGCCTCCACTGGACACATGGCACCTTTCATTTCATCGGCCCCCAGGGTCCAGCTTTGTGGAGCCTCTGCGTTCATGAAGCCTTTGCTTTTTAAACCGGATACCTGAGCCTCCAGGGACACGAGTCTGCAGCTTAATTCTGCTTGGAGTGTGCCCAGCTTTCACACATTTCCCACTCTCCACTTACCACTGAGTGATGGCTAAAATTACCCAGCAAGCAGCGCTCTCCTCTCCCACAAACACTGTAATGTCTGCAAGGCTCTCACTCCATCATGCATTTTTGTGATCACCTGGTGTGCAGTTCCAGTTGCTTCCACTCCAAGTAAACTCTGGATTTTTGTCTTGAACAGCTGTAATCCGCGAGGCTTGCAAGTGGCCCTCAGTCGCATTAAGCGAGCCTCTTCCTGTCACATTTGCCTTTTGGAAACATGCACATGAACAGAGAATAGAGCAGTAATTGGCAATCACTCTTTAATTAGATTAAAGAACTGCAGACGCTTCTCCTTAATTTACCGTGCGACGCTTCAACGAACGTTCGGCATCTTTAATGAGCGGGTGTCTGGGTAACGATGAGGAAAGGTCAAACATAAAGGTCAAAAGTAATCAAATGTTTGTTTTGAGGCTGTTTGGTGTTGAAAGTAGATGTCTAGGCTCAGCAGACGGTCCGTGTCTACAGTAGGTTTTGTGTTTGAACTGAATGTCAGGGTGTATTAGCACCGTGACGGACAGCCGCCGTTGGCAGGGTGTTTACCTGCCTCGCTACGTTAGCAGCAACTCCATCCCTGTCTTAGTTCAAGCTGTAGTTTTGTCATGTGAGGACTTCAAATGTACATTTCTGGAGACATAATTCTCTCCTGTGAAGTCCTCTTTAAGTTCTTAACAGCAGCTAGCTGGTGATTTCCTAAATTAGCATTTATTTTACTCACTTTGTGTGAACTGGAGCTGGTTTCTCCAGCTGTTCACTGCAGCTTGATAATGATGTTTCAATACTCAAGCTGCTTTTTATTTAATTGGGTGGGAAAAATGATGGTCGGTGCTTTGTGATGGTTACACAGACAGTATGCGTGTCAATTTAAAAGAAAATGTCAGACTGTCGTTGAGTTATTTATTTTCGTGTGAATCTTTCACGCTTACACTTTACAACTATTAACTATCTGTATGTGTGAGATGCATTTAATGCGATTCACTTTCACACTGTGATTAATTGCAACAGGACCAGAATTAACACATGCTAACATCATTAAACTATTGGACGGTAAATGTGTGGGCGGAGTAAAGCAGGAAGCCCAAAAGTGAAAGTAGGCCGACGTAAACAATGGAGACTTTGCGTGTTGTTCTCGTTATCCTTATAGCAATATGGCTTATACAGTTCTTTGCAGAAATGTTCCAGCATCAAGGCCGTTTGATGCAACTTGATTTTTTACATTTTAAATTATAATATAAGCATATAATTTGGAAGACAATATAGCCATGGATTTATATTGTCACTCATTTTTACAGGAAAATACAGAAAAAATACCAGGGACATTTACTTTATCCCATAAGTTTAATAAATGATGCTTTTCAGTAAAGTTTTATGGAAACAAAAAAGCACCTGTCAGCCTCAGAGCTGGTTCACAGTGATTACCGTAAAAATGTGATCATTTGCGCACTCGGAAATGAGCGTAAATGATCGCCACGAATTCGCGAGAGGCGGCTAGCTGGACTGCAGTACACAACTTGCGGCCAATGAAAATATCAGAATTGGTTGAAACGTTGGAATCACCCGTTATCCGGTCCATTTGTGCCCAAAATTGGAAATCGGAAAAATGAATCATTATCCTTTTTTTTCCATTTTGGTTTTGGGAGTGAATGTTGAGTTTTGTTTTGAAAAATGAATGAATGATACACAGACTTGCCAGGGTTGCACTGATGGA
Organism: Synanceia verrucosa; assembly: GCA_029721515.1. NCBI lineage: Eukaryota > Metazoa > Chordata > Actinopteri > Perciformes > Synanceiidae > Synanceia > Synanceia verrucosa. Next base: position 3,938,953 of record CM056560.1, on the reverse strand, counting down.
CTGTTGGCATCGGCTCAACATGATATCTACAAAGAGCAGGAGGACAAAACACAACTCAGATCCTTTCGAAAGAGAATAAATCCAGTGTGATTATCAGACAATCAAACCCTTGTTGCTTACTAAAGAGAGAAAATAAAGTGACATGCATGTCATATAAAATTTCTGGCCCCCTGTGGTCTCACATCTGAGGGCGTCTCTTGGCAGGAGCTGCTGACGTCTAATTATACCCTGGTGGAATGTTGATGCTTTTGTATTCAGGAAGTCAATCATACTTTAAGGGAAGAGCTTGAACATGTATTCTCTCTTAACTTTCCATTTTCCCAGAGCTGCTCCAAGTAATTGGAAAGGACACAAAACAATTAGACCTTACACTGTCAAATATGAAAATTCACTTTCCTTAAAAGAAAAGGTATGTTTAGTCCCATTTATTGCCTGAACGATGTTCAGTTTTCCTCCAGTTGTTGGAGTCGGTCCTTCGAAGTGATGAATTGATTTAATGACCTTAGAGAAAGAATGCAAGCACATTATTTGACTTCACCAAGCGTTTCTTTCTCATGCTGTATTAAATGTTAACTGTGCAACACATTTTACATATAGATGGATATCATTTCCTGTCAGATGGCTCCACAGCTTCACTTTGATTTTTTTAAGGCATATCAGCTAATGCCATGAGAGTTGTAAAATGGGCCGAAGGGCAGACTCCAGTGTTATGTCATAATTTTTTTTTTAAAGCGTATAATTAGTCCCTGTAGGAAGTGCAAATATACATATATAATACAGTATTATGCATAGTCACATCCCATAATTCAAGTAAATACAGAAGCGGGCCGTAATTAAAGTCTTAATTAGATGGCGTTTTTAATTTTTAAAACGTCAAGAGGATGTGTTGTGTCATAAATCCTGATGCATCAAAACAAGTTGTGCTGTCACTGTTCGGGACGCTTCCTGAAATGTTTCCTTGGCAAATAAAAGGAAACTCGTCCTGTGCATTATTAATACCCACAGCGTGTCATTAGAAATCTTATTTAGATTCAAGGCAGGAAACTTATGCATTTTAATATCCCCCATTCATTTCCAAGTAAGAAATCCACCGCGTGCCTTTACCAGCTCATAGTGGACTTTGATTGTACTTAAAACAACAGCACTTAAAATAATCCACTAAAAGCAATAGTTGTTTTTCAGCCTTGAAATGGGAATAAAAAGAATGTTGATTTCCACAGTCCCAGATTTGTTCCTGAAAAACTTACATTCACCCCAAATTATTCCTCCCATAGTGGCAACATAAGAAGAACAAACCCTCACAGTACATGACTGAGAGAAAGAAAACAGAAGAGGAAAGGTAATGTTTGGAAATGTGCAGGCCGCTAGTTTCTTGTTTAGTCGACTAATTTCCTCTCTCCAAACCAAACTCAATAATGTCACATGGGTTGGACGGGTTGGGGAAACGGCGGCTGCCTCACAGTCGGCTTTGCTGCTGTTTGAGCAGTTGAGTCTCTTCAAACAATGAATATACAGCAGAGAGGAAATGCATCAAGTGGCTTTGATTTCCCATGGAGCCACTCTGCAGCGTAAGATTGAACTGGGATGATTTCTGTGAGCTCTGAGCATTCGAGGACGGCTCAATCCTGGCTGCAATTTACCGACCCAGCAGGGCATTGACACACAGTATGTACAGTATTCTGCATACAGTGGATTTATTCTGCTTACTCTAATTTACCTACAGAGGCATTTAATCCCACACAGACTCCCTTTCCTGCTAATCCCTTCTTTACATCTCTAATCTCTTAGACAAAGATGCATCGCTCCGTTTTTGTTGAACTGTTTCTAAGTCTTAGCTGATATTATTAACTCGTTTATAAAACAGAAAGTGCCTTGTGCCAGAGTTTTTAGCGATTTTGAGTCAAGATCCACAGAATATTTTGTACTATGTCTCTGAAAACACTGAATAGCTCAAATGAAAGAAGAGACTCTGTATTTCATCATGAAAAAATATTTGTTTTTACCTTGTTCCATTGTTGTTTTTATCTGAAATTGTTTAGAGGACACTTTCACCTAAACCACATTGTTTTTTCCAGATACTGTTTGTTTTGCTCTCTAATTCCAACATCTCCACTTCTTGCTTCAATCTCTGTGGTTTATACCGTCTCTTTATGTTCTGACTCCGTATCCCAGAAGCCCCAAAATTACTCACAGGGTGCGATATTTGTGTCAAAGAGTTAAAAGAAACATGTTTGCCAGTGTTGACATTGTGATTCAGGTGTCCAGAAGAGTCATAACTTGCTCGTTATTAATCGTTGATGTCTGCAGATCCCGTCCTGATCTTTCAGTGCTGTTGTGAACTTTAATATTCAGAGTATGGCCTCTTAAGATTTCTCAAAGCAAAATATACTGGTCTTGATGGCGTCTTTTAATGCTTGGAAAATCAAGCATTAAAGTCAAGTCAAGGATCAAGTCAAGGATTTCCGTTAAGTCTTCAAATGGTTTGATCCAAACGTCAAAAGGTTTAGAGGCAGGACTGGTCAAGTCAAGGATTTCCTGTTGTGGTGTCATCTTTTGACTTGACCAGTCCTGCCTCTAAACCTTTTGACGTTTGGATCAAACCATTTGAAGACTTTACCCTTTTAATCATTTCATTGCATATCTTTAGGGAGCTTGTTATCCAATGACTAAAAACATGACTGTTAATGACAGCTCTCCAGCTGACGGGATAACTCTCTATCTTTCCATCTTGATCTGAAGTTGGTTTAGTCTTTACTTCAGTTGATTCATACTTCTACTCCACTCAGAGGGAAATATCTACTTATACATGATGCCATATGTATCATTAGTTACTTCGTATTGCTAATCTGAATCTACCATGTATGATCAATAAATTGGTCCCCAGGAAATTCACAAGCTACCCAGCAGCATGTTAGTGAGTTTTCTGACACACAGCAGCTGCAACATTAAAGCGATGAACACACTGATGCATGGATGATTATAATCCAGTAATGCATTATACAGTATGTTATGCAATGAAATGTATTTGTTGAGCAAAGCAAGATGTTTTTCTCGCTCTCACTGGGAAGAACGCACCCTATCTGATTTCTGTTTTGGATTTTTTCTAGTCAATAGTTTGCAGGCATGTGTATATAATACAAAATATGATATGTATACATTAGGGTTGGGAAAGAATATTGATATTGAAATATACTGTGATACTTTTTCTTCTGATATAATATTGATTTTTAATTTCTTAACATTAATTCCCACCCACATTAATGCAATAACTTTGACAGCCCTAGTATGTGTATGTATGTGTATATGTGCATACGTGTGTATATAAATAAATATATGTACTATATATATATATATATATATATATATATATATATATATATATATCTATATAAATATGTGTACATATATACATTCATGTACATACTGTATGTACAACTACTACTTTTAAGCTGCATTTTAAATTATATCTCAATATCACAATAATGTATTGTATCGTTAGGGCTGGGTATTGATGACAATTTCTTGATTCGACTCAATTTTCATTCTTTAGGTTGCGATTCAATTCTCAATATTTTTATTACTTTCATGCAGACTCAAACATATGTCAGCGTACGACGTTCAGGTTTCTTCCCCTGCCTAAGAGCTTCTTTATTCTCGCTGTGGGGCGCTTACTTTTGCACATATTTTACTAAAATCCATTTCCTGGTGACTGTATACAACACTGCACAACGCTTCTTTCTTTAGAAATAAGTTCTGTTCTGTTCAGTTGAGCCACTGCTTGTCTGTTATTTATCTGTTACATATTTTATTATTTCTTTAGCTTGTGTGCTGCTGTCTGTCTCTTTGTATTTTTTATTCTATGTTGAGACAAAGAGAGTGCTGTAAACTGGGGTAAAATTCCTCATATGTGAAAACATACTTGGCTGATTATGATTTTTGCTATTTTACATTTGAACAATAGCAGTTCCAAACTCTGTGTTCTGTCTGAACAGGTGAGCCACCTGTTTAACACCTGATCACCTGTGTTGTGACAGTTAAGACTTAAAAAGAACTAGTTCAAAATTCAGAGTTCTGCCACGGCAACGGGCTCCAGCCGCACCAGCTGAATCGATTCAGCACGATTAATTACATAATAAAAAAATCGCAATGCTACGATGCATCAATATTTTTACCCACTCCTACGATACGAATTGTGAAGTCCTTGCCAGTAGCCACCCATGGTATATACAGTACTGTACTGTGTATAAAGTAATAACTTGATCTGTAAAAGCATTACCAAAAGTGTTTTCCCAATAGATGTTTCACAGAAAGGAACTCCAGTGGAACCAGTGAAAGTCACGCACTGAATATTCACTGTACCACAGTCTGCTGCAGGCCCAGCCAGCGTGTCTTATCGTCATAAGCTCCTGCTGTTTTCAGACATACATTAAAAAACAGCTTGTGCAGACATGCTGCTGCATTGATGACCATAATCCATCACTGTAAATAAGAAGCCTGGCAATGTTTCCTTGTAGCACTTAATAAAAGCTTGATAATAATGACTGCAGTGCTATTGGAAGTAGGTTTGTTCTGCAGTAACTGAATGTGAAGACAGACACGTTTAGCTTCTTACTGCTGCTCTTATGTAAGAGTGTGTCCTGTTGGGGGAAAACTCCACTAAATGGTAAATGGTAGCAGCGTGGCAAAGCCATGTTCTGAGAAATTACCAAAGTTGTCTCATTTAAAATGATGGATTATGCTCATCACTGCAGCTATATCGCTGGGCTGTTTTTAATGGATTTTCCAAAAACCGTTAAGATTTTTAACGTTTTTACCTTGAAGCTGCCAGACAAACATCACATGTTGGTATTTGCAAGCAAGGGGGTAACTTTTGCCACAATTTGGCATGATTTTCTAAAATATGCGTTTGCAATTTTTTGCATGTTGGCAAAAATGCAAGCTCACAGTTTGCAAAATATATGTGCTTGCACTTTTGCTGTGGAAGCCTGACTTGTCTGCATATTAAACAGGCTGTTGCAAATAAATGAATATGTTCCTTATCCATCTGTTTCCGACAGTTAAGTATATACTCTGGAACTTTAAGCTCCAAGTTGAAACTGAGATGATTAATGACTGTTTGACATACATGAATCTGTGACTTGTTTTCTTTTTGGCATTTACAGCCAAAAAATAGTGTCACCTCGCTACTGGGCATTAAAAGGCATCCTAAATAAACAAGTTTTCAGTCTGGATTTGAAAAGGCTCAGTTGAGAAATAATACACATTTCAGCGGGGAGTTTATTCCAGAGCCTGAGGGCAACAACACAAAAGGTTCGGTCACCCCAGTGTTTGTACTTTCACTGGGCACTTCCAACAAAAGTTAGATGACCTCAAAACTCTACCAGGCTCAGATTAATAAGATGAGACGAGGCCATTAAAGCTTTAAAACAGACAATAAAAGTTTAAAATTAATTGTGTGATGGACGGGAAGCCAATGAAGGGCGTTAAGAACAGCAGTGATGTGCTCTCGTCTGTTAGTGTTGGTTTAAAGACGGGCAGCAGCGTTTTGCACAAGTTGAAGGCGACTAAGAGAAAACTGGGACACACCAATATGATTATATGAATGCTAATTGGTGAATGATTTTTGGGGATAGTCGCCGTTTTGGGTTACCAGTCTTTGTTTAAAACTGTTCCCGAAAATGTCCCCAATTTCAGCATTTTATAATTTAGAAGAAAAGTGTTGCATGTTGACTAGAATAACAGTTGTTACGGTATTCGGGTAGGAAGCAGAAAGCGCCAATACCCTAATGACTGTTATTATCTCTGAGCTGGAAGTGTCCCCGGTAGAGCTGTGCAATATTTTGATATATATATTATAGGACGGTATAAAAATGTCTACCGTACGATAGAAGCATCTGTTGTTTATATTGCATTTTTAATAGAGCTACTTGGTTAGCTTTGTTGCTACGCTAACTTTAACGTTAACATTACTCTGGTTGTGGTTCAGATACGCCATGTAAAGCACAACCAAATGTCAGAATGACCGCTGGATAATCCAAATGTATCATGAGAGTTCAAAACATGTTCATTGTATGAAGCATAGACATAATGGCATGGAGGCTAATGTAACTGTAACTTGTTTACGACGGTTGTACCTTGGGAGTAAACAGGTAAAGCAGCATGGAGGATGTTGCATTGCATGCGAATAATTCCTGTTATTAGCATTCAAAACACATCTTTATTACAGCTAAACTACATAGTAAAAGTACAGCACAAACATAGCCGGACTTCCAGTCACTCTCACAGTAAGCCTTCAGAATAAAAGCATATTAGGGATATAACACTGAACACACCACAGAGGAGATGGAGGAGAGCGCAATGGAAAGCGAAAATTTGCTATATCAGGATATACAGTGTTGTCCATCATGCACAGCTCTAGTCCTCAGATTTGATTTCTGAAATCTGGTACCCTTACAGAAGTTCCATGCCTGCAGTGAGAGGAACTGAAACTACTTTTAGCAGCAATGCGTTACTTTTTGATGTGAGTAATCAACAAAGTAATTGAGTTAATTTTTGAATGAAGTAAATGTAATTAGTTACTATTTTTGACTAGCACAACCCTTGATGCTGACTTTTACCACCATGAGCTGCTCTGTCCACTACTCACTCCATCTATTCCAGCATGAGCATGGTATGTGTGAAAAGGTGCAACACTGATTGGTACCTGAATGCAGTGCAGGTGTAAATAGTGAAAATCAATGGCAGCACCTGAATAGTTTTCCCAGTAATTCAGTGCGCTATACAGAGACTGAACACTGTGATGTGAGTGATGGCTTGTTGTGGCCCAGAGACAGTTGCACTCATCATAAGTTATGAATCATGGCTGAAAGTGTATAAAATCCATGATGAGAGGTTGTTTATGTGAAACTGAACTGATAGAGAGGGCTGTAAGCGGCTTAAGGTGCTGTGTAGTCCAGGTTTGATGACAGTACCAGACACTATGTGATCGATCGTCTGGACAGTGTGAGGAAGTGGAGGCTGTGGCTGCTGGCTGCTGCTTGTGTGTGACAGCTGTGCTTTTCAAGGTTATCGATGTCTGCAAAGTTTTCTTCCAACTGCAGCCAAAGTGAAGTCAAACAGAAACTATCTTCCCATCAGGCCAGAGAGATCCGAAGGGGTGGAGGGGCAGAAATGTCTACCCCATTCAGTGATGTTGCCAGGTAGGCGTCCTACGTCCTTGACCTGAGGCATCAAAATCTGAAAGGACGCAGTAAACTCACTATCCATGCATCCTGGGAAAGCACCTAATTTTTCCCATGAAAAACGGTGCATTATAGAGGTGGAAAAAATGTTGATATGGCAATATATCACGATCCTTTTTCTTCTGATATAATATTGATTTTTAATTTCTCAATATTGAGTTTTCCCTCCAAAAAAAGTAATGTTTTGGGCTTATTGTAAATCTAAATATTGTAAACTTTTGCACCATATTGTGACTCAAGTATCAGGTCATTTTTGACCAAACAAGGCTTAATAAGAGGTTCTATTGAGTAACATAGTGTCTTATGTATTTAAAAAAAAATATTCACTACCTGTAGGACTCACTTCATTGAAACCCTATCAGCATCACTGCCCATTCAGACATGCAGGAATGGTTTCTGAAATGGCTGTGTTGGTTATTTCTTGCATAAATGAATACAACCACATGCAGATGAAGTTCAATAAAGAACTGACTTGAATAAGTGAAACCTATTTATCTGGGAAGCCTGGATGTGTCTGGTAAAATCAGCTAATTTTGACGAGGTAAACACACTCGTGGTTCAACAAGAAGCTGCGATCGACTGTCTCTAACATTTTGTATTCTGTCCCTTTCAAGTAAACAAATGGAGAAGTTGGAGCATATAGGGAAATATAAGCCTGAATTAAATATTAAAAATGTATGACAGGAGAGACGCTGCAGGTGGTGTGCTCACAGATGATGAGTAAAGGTATTAAAATGTGTCTTACAGGTAAAAAACTTGACAAGAAGCTGAGTGTGGAGCAGCTGCTCTACAGGTGAGCTTGAATAATACTTCTCCTAGTGCATGGTAGGAAAAAAAAGCAGGTAATAACGTCGTGTTGGCCTATTTCTCGGCTAGAAAAAGCAGAAACTGCAAGTAAATGAAAGTGAATGAGTTTTGTAGTGCAACACCAACAACTACAGAAAGTGGAGGTGGTCGCTGTTCATGTCAGAGGCAACAGGAAGTTCAACTTGTCTCCACAACATATCAATATTTTAAGCTTATCAACATAATTGCTTCTCACTGGGATCTTCAGTATTGGGGGAAAGTGTCAGACACAGTTAATCAACATTTAATCCTTTTCGCCGCTCCTCTCATTTACAGATTGTAGCTACAAGTGGTGAACATTAATTAGGCTGCCACTAAACAGTTTCTGCTCCTACGACAACAGAAGCTCATTACAGATCTAAATTGAATCTTCTGGCTTTAGTTATTTCTAACTTAAGATACCTGCGAATTAAGAGAAATTCTAATTAGATTGGACAAGAGATCAGAAGCGATTCTGATTTGATTAAACACTGCTGAACCCAAACTTCTCTTCTTAGAGACCGGAGTCGATCGAGGGCTCGGTTTGTTCCGGCCGTGGAAACGTTTCATCTCTAAAGGGAAAAGGTGGACTGTGGACGATGAGAGTTTGCGCTTCATTTCCAGTGAACCTGGAAGGTGAAACTCGCTGAAAGAGTCGATAAGAAAGGTTCTTGACACTATTTTTTTTAAGTAAAAAGAAAGAGCACCTTGGCGCTCATGATCCACTGAACATACACAATAATATTTTTTTTCCACTTCAATTGTGCCAAGCCAAGTAAGATCATACTTCTTTCAACTCTGGAAAATGTACTTTCCCCTCTCCCATTGGAAGCACAACCGTGATTCCTCGGCACAAACACTACAGACAGATGAGGTGATGGTTGAGACAGTTTGCAGCCGCTGTCTCACACAATTTAGAGGTGCTAGTGTTTGGGGGAAAATCATGACACGTCTCTTTTTTGTTGCTTCCTGTTGGAACTTTTTCAGTCCTGTCTCTGTTCAGTGACAGATGGAGTAGATTATGCATGCCCCCTGCATGTAGATTAGGGCTGCTCGATTATGGAAAAAATCCTAATCATGATTATTTTGGTCAATATTGAAATCACGATTATTCAATCGATTATTTTTGAATTGTGATGCATTTATTCGGCATTTTTCTCTCTCAAAAAATAACACTTTGTTATTGATTCTTTACGCAAAACATAAATATAGGCTACAAATATGTAGCTTACAGCTGTGTACTGTCCTCTCAATGCTGATTAAACAGTCAGTCAAACTCCTTTTCATGAGCCAGGAAGGATGAGCGTCCTCGCTCCTTTATTAACTTCCACAGGTTGACAACAGTGAATTTGAGTGGAACTAGATAGAGCAAGTCAAAGAAAGACGGCGTAAAATGTCCCATGTGACAATGATCTATATTTAGCAACTACGCAAACGTAAGGCCGGCAATCTGAGCGCCACTAGTGCGATCATATCTCCACATCAAACATTGTCAAAAGTCCTCAAACGTCACACATACAACGTATTAGCACACAACGACTATGCAGCATTTATAGTCATTGCTTTCTGAAAGGATAACGTGAACTGAAAATGACACCAGAACACGTAGCGTAAGTAGCAACCATGCCGTTATGTTTACCTTCTCTACTTCCTGTTTCCGCTGTGCCACATCTTTAAGCTTCAAAATAAAGGTTCTATTAATAAAACTACAACACCCAATAAATCGTTTTAACTCGAGTTTGGAGATCGTTTGACAATAAAATCGAAATCACGATCAAAATTCGGTGAATTGCAGGGGTTATGGTAATAATAATAAAAAAAAGAATCCATACTGTCACAGCTCCACACTTATTGCTTTGTGATACAAACGTCCACTTGATTAGACGTTGGTGGTCAAAGGTCAAGGTCACTGTGACCTCACGTCTATCTTTTTTTCATGATTTATTGACTGCACTGAATCCATTTTACAGGAATTACAAAACATTGTCAATCAATTTTACATGAACGACAACCAAGTAAATATATGCGTACACACGTCTACATACAGATATAAATACATACATACAGCGACACCTTGCGGAAGTCGTTCTGGATTTACAATCAGCCCAAGATACAACTTTTTTTTAAAATCGATATTAAGAAACTAAAAATCTATATTATATCAGAAGAAAACATATTGCAATATATTGCCGTTTTCCCCCTCCTGCTCATTAGTGTTAGACATAAACACTAAACATTTAACCAGTTTTCAGGTTCTTGTGTATGAAGAGACGAGGCTGAGGGTGTCCAGATTCATATTTCATATCATCTATCTCCCCCCCGTATGTGCAAGCTGCCGGGTCTCATTTAGCGATGCAAATAAAATCAGCAATCAACAAAAAGTTTCATCAGCCTTCGATGTGATCTCCAGAGCCGACACGGTTATAAGCACCCATCTAGCCTGTGTGATGAAAGTGGCTAATCACCAACTGCCAGGTCAGATTGAACTCCAGTTCACAGAGTGTGAGCCAAGTATGTTCAGCTTTCAAACGAGAACAAACCCAGCCTGGACCTTCTGCTGCCTCTCCACAGCAGGTGTGCCACAAGCTCTATCTGCTGAGATATTTACACTTATTATACTTCAGAAAAACAGACTCCAAACAAAACCTCTCTGTGGTTTTATTAGATCTCTAAATTAGCCATGTGAAGCTCTGCATCATTAACTTGCTTTATTTTCCTTCTTTCATATATCTTGCAGGTATGAGGTAAGACCTTACACAGCTTGTTTGACTGATGCTGTGATCCCTGTTTGGGTTCGCTCACCTGCGTGCGAAGAAACCGTAAAACTAAACGAATTATACATGTTCACCCTCTGGCACAATCCATACTTTGCCCATCTATAATGTATACAGACAACTTTTAGCTCTGATTCTCCTTCAGTGTTGTGTATATATTCCTTTCTATGCTACTGAGCACTGGGCGACTTCACACCTTGCATAGATTTTTATTTATTGAGGCATCTTGGCAGACTTTCCTCATTTGCCCTCAACACCCCGCCTTAAATTTATTTGGCCGTAAATGGTGGTGAAGATGACTGTCGTGAACTTTGGGAAAACTTTTTCATTACTCAAAAGGGATGAAAAGTGTGTTGAACAGACATAAATTTCCAGCTTTTAATGTCCCTTTGGAATAACTGATGAAGAGGTGCAGTTGTCTTTTTATGGGCTCACAAAGCTGGACTCAAGTCACATGACGTGGACTCAAGTCAGTCTTGAGTTCTGAATCCAGTCATTTTAAATTCAACTTGACAAAACAGAAAATACAACTTGTCTTTAATAGAATAGAATAAAACAGAATGGAATGCTCTTTATTGTCATTCTGCCACTGTACAGCAAAATCGTACAGCTCATCCCTTTTCAGTGTACAAGAATAAAATAAGTATAAATATAAGAAATAAATATGAAAAATTAGCATATAAATCTTAGAGTTTAAATACAAAATAAGTATAAGAGAATAAATAAATTATAATATAATATTGCACTGAGTGTTTACAGCACAGTAAGAGTGACAGATGCATTTCACATTAACAGCTGTTTCACATGAACGGTTCTGACATGTGAGAGTTAACTCATTGAGTGCCAGTCGTTTTATAAAACAGAAAGTGCCTTGTTCCAGCGTTTTTTTTGCCCATTTTGAGTCATATTTCAAGACCTACAGAATATTTTGTACTATGTCTCTGAAAACACTGAATAGCTCTCGGCCAACTCATTGAAACCTTTGGGTTTTATTTTCAACATTTGTGACAAATGTTCTGGGTTGAAGATGACGAACTAGTCTCAAACCAACCCCAGCCCCTGGAATCAGTCTCTGACTTCTGACATAACAGATGGACTCCTCTATTAAGAGATCCAGCAGCATTTTTTATACACAAGTAGCACAAAGTCTCCTGACCTGCTCCTCTAACACACTGTTCCTGCTGCACCTCCTGTGCAGACACCACTCACCCTGTTTAAAAATTAAAAAATGGCATTCAGTTTGGTGAAGAGTGCATAATGACTTGGTCAGGGTCTACTCTTGTCTTAGGACTTGCTGGTCTTGACTCGGGGCTTGACTCTAGTCGTGACTCTTAGTTAGTTTTGTTCCACTGCTACTGATCCATAAAGGACTTGAGGACAGTCAGACCCAATCTGAATAGACTGGAATATAATTAGACCCAGACTAAAATTTAATCAACCCAAACAGACCCAAATAGAGAGAGCTGCTACATGATGCATCACCGATTAAAGGTCAGAGGACAAATGAACTGATTAGTTGTTTTGTCAGTAAATTTGTGGGGATTTGGATCAGTTTTTCCCAAACCCAAAGATGCCAAATGCTTTGGCCACAACTCAAAAAAAGAATTTACTGTCACAGGGTTAGGGCTGGGTATTGTTCAGACTTTTTGGTGCAATGCCAGTTTGGGGACCTTTGTTTCAATACCAGTTCCACAACGATACCTCAATAAGTTATTTTTGTCTAATTTTGTCTTTAATAATGGTCATCGGGAGTATTAATATTTTATTATTATTATTATTATTATTATTGTTACTACTACTTTATGATTTCAACTAGGGCTGCGCGGTATACGCGGTATTTGCGGTAGACGGTACAATACCAGAATAACCCCAAAGTTTAGTGCTCCCAGCACTTCCCAGCCTTACGTACAACAAAACATGTAGCTACTGTTAAATAAGTATCAGATAGCATGAATTCTATGTCTGGTTGATGAGATTCATGGAGGGTTCTGATTTAAATTCTGACTTGGAGCTTAGAAATTCCAACATTCATGTACAACCTGAACGCACCATGAGCTCCCAATGCTGCTGCAATGACATTAATCCTCTTTTTTACCAGCAGTATTTGTCTCCCTATACTGGAAAATGGAGGGACGGATCAATGTCTCTATGAATCTGAAGGGGACATGTACCCCTGTCCGTAGAGACATCTGAGAGCATGACTCACAGAGACTTGGGTATCGTAATTTTGCACTGAAAAATCATCCATTTTTTGATACCTGATAGGATTGGAGCTTTTCGGTCGGATCAAAGTTCGGTACCCAGCCCTACACAAGGTAAAGAAACTTAGATTTATTCCCATTTAAGAAGAGTTTTTCTTTTCTCCTCCATTATCAAAATAGTTGGTGATTGATTTAATAATTCCCAACTAACCAATTAATTAATGAATTGTTGCAGCATCACAGATTATCATCTTCATTCTTAACCTTCTTGATTGTGTCATTGTCCTCTTGTTCAGGACACATTGCAGAGCTGCTGTACTGGATTGCATTCGGTTGTCAGCTTCACCCCCCCACAGTTTGGCTGTGAGGTTTTAAGCGAAAGGATGACACAATTTGACCACAGTCAGCACAATGACTATGATATGCTGTCACAAGATTTTAACTCCATTCTGCTTTGAGTGTATTACAAATGCATGTGCTTCTGCATCGCCTGCGTGATTTGAATGTCGAAGATGTTTTTTTCTTTTTCAATTGGATTAAGAATTTGTGACAGAGCGCCTAAGGAGAATATGTAACCAGCGTGTGGTGCCGTAACAAGATTGTTTTATGTTCAGGGGTCCCACAAGGGGGGTTTATCCCCTATTGTTTCCAATCTACACAAATGTAATGAGGTTGAATTACAACACCATAGTCACTAAGATATGCTTCATGGTCCCACATGACTGCACACAGTCACACGTGAACAAGCTGGCAGAAGCACAGGGCTGATAAATGATAAATCCTGAAGAACTGCTACTTTTTTTCTGGAGACACCATCCCACACATTTTCCCAAACTGGATTTATTTCTTGAAGGCAACCATCATTAAATAGTTGAAAATATATAACTTACACAATTACCACAGGGCTCCACAACACCTCATGTTACATTAAAATCAAATATAAATGTAACCCACGGGTAATGAGTCGTTTTAGGTCTTTAAATAGGAAATCACGTTACAGTTCTCCTAATCATCCGTCTTAGCAATGTTTCCCACTATGTCTTCATTCACGCTGTGTTTTAAGCACCACAGCAAGAGCTGGTACATTGGGTTCAATTAGCTGTCCAGCAGTTGTGACAGATGACTTTGAGCAATCATATCAGATGTATTGTTACTGGAGCTAATGAAGTATAAGATGTGATACAAAAGACTGTTGTGCATGTTTTCTCATTAAAGTGGAAGCAGTGTGTAAGTTCCAAGCCTGTGGGTTGGTGTTTCCATCCATCTGAGAGCTGCTGATGCTCTGCTGGAGTGTGTATAGTCCATTCATTAGGATGGTCACTGTTTCAGAAAGCCAACACACTCCTCATACTGCTTCTCAGATGCTTCAGAGTTATGATTACCTAATTCCTCGTCTATTTTGATTCTACCGAGACGTTGCTTTTCGTTGATGTTATTTCAACTCCTGCTGAGTTATTGGCTGTAAAATGAGGAGCGCTTGCTAGCATTAGCTATCACTCTTTCATGGGCTCAGATTATGACAACAGTGTGTCCCACAAAATTACATTTCCATGCAACCAAATAGTATTTTCTAGGGGTGTGGCGATATTATTATATATTTTCTTTTATGAAAACAAAAAGAAAAAATATATGACTGGACAAAGGGTTATTTAACTCTAGCTCTACCTCTTTTTTGTTCATAAAAAAAATACATAAAATCTATTTTTGTCAAAATCAGTATTATAGTAGTATCAGCAGCATGAGGTGAGCTGTGTCTGAGCTGAATTTGGTGATACTGCAGCATATACAATAGGAACACTTTTTGCTTTTCGTTCTGGTGTTGCACTTTGTTGACGGTCCCTGAGCTGTCTCCATACTGGCCAGTGTTCATTAGGAACAGTGTTTTCTGTGGAGCACCAGGGACGTTTCGGTAAAAATACAGTTGTAGCTCATCATGGGCCTCACTATCATCGCAGAAATGCTTCGTTTGTAGCTAAATGCTGGATTTGAAAGTGCTGCGGTTGATGCTTTCCTTCTCCTTCATCCTGTCAGTTTCTGGCAGATTAGACATAGCAAAGGCCCATTACTGCCACCCACAGGTCACAAAGAGAAAGTTGGATAATTCAAAGTGTGATAGGTTTGTTTCTGCCCAGTGCTCACCAGACATCATTTCACTTGAACAAGAAATATTGTCATGATTTAGTCTCGCAAGATCTCAAAATCTCACAAGATATTATACATATTATACATTTTGAGGGGTGAACTTTCCATTGGATTACGGTTCAGCCTTTAAAATGTTAATAATGTAGTAAACTGAAACAAAACTAAAAATACAATGCCTAAACCTACCAAAGACTCTTGTATATTGGTCTCTCGGTGTAAAGTCCTGTGGTTTGCTGACATCGCCTGACAGTAGTATACAGTATAAATACATATAATCATACCACGCAACTTTCATAAATGTTTCCTTGATGTACTATGCCACTGTCAGACTTACTGAATGTAGTCCCTATCTGTTGTTTTGCTCAGCAGCCATATTTCCACAAAGCTCCGGGCCTTAAGCCTTAATTTATACTGTGTCTTTTTTGGCAGGAACGGATCACGACCTTCAATCCAAAGTCTCTTAAAAGAGAATTGGTTGACCTCACTGGCATACTGGTCATCACCTCATTGCCCCCTTTTTCACCCCCTTGACCTCCTGAGAGTACATCATCTACGAAAAGGTCACTCATCTGCTATTCTGCAGAAATCTGCCCAAAAAGAACTGCAGGACAACAAACCACCAACATTTGCATTTCTGTCCTCCAAGTGGTCACCATCTTATTACCTTGCCCTGCTTTCATGGTTGTCTTATAAATATTTCAGGCTTGCATTTTGATCAGGACATTCCAGGCAGTCACAAAACCATAAAACAAAAAAGTTGTTTTAATTCACAACGGTATGGCCATGATTTCAATTGTTGTGATAGTTCCCCTTGTGAAGTAATGGATTTTTCCTGACTGAAGGAGGCTAATCACTGTGTCTGAAGATGCTTGTACACAAAGGCTGCATAACTTCAACCCAAGTGCAGAAAAATGTCATGATTTCAGCTAAAAGTAAATACCTACTACAGTATCGAATGAAAGAGGGGGTGGACACACTAACTGAAATATATTGCAATAAATCATATCGTGTGAAGCTTCTGCTGATCTCTGGTGAGACTGATGAAAACATGTTCAGAGTACTTTTTGATTTTTATTATGTTCGTGTACCTTTTATTTTGTCCAGTCATTGCATGTTAAGGGTTTTCTGTGATTCACAGTCAAGTCAGTGTTCAGTTCAACTGGTAATTGTTTTTCTGTCAAAAATGAATTGTTGTCCTTTCACTTTGAAATATGTCACATCATCCATCAATCCTGTTGACTGCTGGGGCAGGATTTTGATGAAGCTCGGAGGGAATAATGCAGCGTTTCCAGAAAGGGAATTATGCCTCTTGTTGCTTTGTTCAGCCATTTTCAAAATTCTATAGATTGGAGCAGCTGCAATTAGAGGTTGGAAGAAAATAACACATTTGTCTTTATTGTGCATGGAGCAAGGTTATTATTGTTAACGAAAATGAATGAAATGACAACAACTAGGATTGAAAAATACATATTTCATTAACTGAAATAAAAACTATAATTAAAAGAAAAATGGTAATTAACAGAAACTGTATTGTAAAGCCCTTCATTTTCATCTTTATCGATTTCGGATTGAGATTTTTAGGCGACCAGAATGTGTCACTTAAAATAAAATGAACTAAAAAGTGAGACCACCACAAACAACTCCCAGACCAGACAGTATCACTGGACAACAACCTATCAATCACAAGGTAAAACATCCCCGCTTTATGGTCTGCTTTACTCAAAATGAGACCATAGTTTACTGAATGAACATCAGGGTGTTCAGTGAAGAAGACTTGATATTAGAGAGTGAGACCATAAACTCATGCTTTCAATGTTTAGGGTTAGGGTCAGTGGGAGTAAATCAAGAGAGAACTAGCATCATTTTCTCATAGACTCAAGACTTTCACTTAACCTAAGATGTGGCAACAGATGATTAAATTACATTTTCTGACACATTATTTTGAAAGGGAATGCCTTTAATTTGACTCGTTCTTAACTTTGGGTAAACTGTCTTTACATTGCTGACTTTCAGTTTAAAGTGGTTTTAGTGTGTAGACTAGGGGCTTTTGTGCTGATTTAGTTACACGTTTGTCTGCAGAATTTGTATTTTCAGAGATGCTGGTTGCTGCAGACAGTCAGGAGAGGCTCATAAACAATATTTAGGTGTGGTCAGGTTTAATCCATCCGTCCTGCTGAACAAAACACGCTGCAACAAAACTACTGGCCATCATGATCGGCCGTTATGTGTTTCCACTAGTGGAGTCTGGCAACACCACCACACACATTTAGCAGTCATTGAGTGCGACCAGGTGGCAAAGCATTTTTCAGCGGTGGCAACTGCCACCCCTAGGAACTGACAGAAAAAAACTCCACCTGGCATTCACGTAATCTCTAAATTCAGATTATTTCTAATTCATCAGCGCTGCTCATGTGTTTGGTTGTGACTTTAAGGGGAACTTCAGGGTGACATTAAAGTGCACTGTGGATCTGTGGAATCTCATATGGTCGTATTGTGACGGCAGTCAAAGTGTCAAGTTTCCTGAACTTTTGGGTATCCCTTTTTTATAGTAAAGTTATGAAATTCAAGCATGCAATTAATTTTTTTCTATGACACAAGGGTTCACACTTGCGGTGATAAAGCACTCAAAGCACCCAATCAATGGGGTTTACCGCAGAACCCTGTGATCTCTGCAACCCCCACAGCTATCCGGCTTTCCCCGTGATAGCCGTGATCACCACAACGTGATCATCTCCCCCACGATTGCCACAACCCTGCTACCGTGCATCCCCGTGATTGCCACAACCCCACTACTCCCACCACCCGTAACCCTGCTACCCCCTCTACCCTCCGTAATTGCGTTTGCTGCAACCTAGCTACCCACGCTTCCCCTCCGTGATTGCTGCAACCTCGCTACTGCTACCCCGCTTCCTCCACGATCGCCGCAACCCCGCTACCCCTGTTACCCCCACTGCATGCATCACATGACCACCGTGTTGCAGTGATGCAGTTATCATCCCAGCCCTACATTCAAGTCGAGCAAAACCAGTCAACCCAAAGCCAGACCAGTAGACTGGGGTACACAATGTGCCACGTCGAGAAAAGAGGATTAAAATAGTCATTGTGCACATAATTGTTCTGCTTGGCAAGATGTCAATGCTCTTCTCTATTCCAACAGACAAAATCTGGAATTGCTTTGCTGTACAATGACGAGACCAACAATACCTATGATGTCTGCCTGAAACTGACCAAAGAGGTATTAACCATCCAGAAGCTGGATGTGGTTTGCACAAGTGGAAGTGAATCCCAAGTAAATGTAAGTGCGCCCGAGGGCTCCAGACCTTGCATTGTAATTCATGCTGCATAACTCCAGAATACTGTTTCAGTGTTCACAATATCCTATTGCCAATAAGAAACTCCCACTTTCTAAAGCACAGAACTGTTGTACTGCGAAGACAGGCGACTGGAGGTCTGGGTCTGAGCATCAAAGTAAGCATATAACTTTTGATTATGGAGAGACTGAAGTGGAAGTGAAAAGGCTTTGGGTCGCAGGTGTGACTGTTTATGTGGGGAAGCAGTTTTGGCAGCAAGTTTCATCACCGAAACTCAACACCATTGATCCTCATTCTTCTGTCCTGCTTTTCAGGGAGGTGCAGAGCACAACGTGCCGGTGGTGATCTCGAAGATTTTCAAAGATCAAGTAGGTAAGAAAGTGTTTTATTTCACTACTTCAGTGTGGATTCAGGAATGGTTTTCAATGCACTGTTAAATGTCGTTAATCAAGCTGATCATAGAAATGTTAATGAAATTAGGAGGAGACTGGATATTTTACAGGTGACATTTGAGTTCTCAATGAAACTTTGAACATTTTGAGAGCGGCAATAATTTCCTGCAGCAGTGAGTTCTGAGTTAGGTTCTAATTAAAGAGAGGAAAACTGTAAGGGAGATGAATAATTCAGTTTTAAGATGTAATGTTGCATTCTATCCAAGAAGATGAGATAAGAGTTTTGATATCAGTCTCATGTCTGAGTGGTAAAGGCGAATCCATGATGTAATAATTACTGCAGTTCTTCAAAATACAGAAAATTTGTGATGAAAAGAATAGTAAAAAGCAACTCCCATAATGCAGTTCAAAAGCATTTTCCATTGGACCCTGCTTACCTGGTAAATGTTCATATCTTTCAAACTCGGAAAGGACGTGTATGAGCTTTATGAATGAGATCTGCTCTAAAAATTAGTGGGCCATGCTGCACCCTCCCAAGTTATGAACAAAAACTGAAAACCTCCTTGGCAGAGGTCACAAAGTCACATTTCTCCCCGTTCCCGGTGTTTGTGCTAAGCTAGGCTAAACATATTCTAACTCTAGCTCTATGATTAGCATCGATCCTGTCTCATGACTCTCAGAACAAAACTACTTTCTAAAAATAATGCTCCTGTTCAACTAAACTGCATTCAGTAATTGTACTGAAGTAAAGATATTTCCTCCTGGGTTATGTTCACAACACGTGGTTACTGTTGTTTTGAATGACTTATGATTAGGCCACAACCTACTTTGTTATGTTTAGGAAAAGACTGGGGTTTCGGCTTAAAGTAAGTGTTTTGTGGCTAGGGCTGGGTATCTTTCAAAATTTTTTGACACAATGCCAATTTTGATGCCTTTGTTTCGATACCAGTTCTAGAATGATGCATTTTTTGATACCTCTATAAATTGTGTAATTTATCATGGTAGATATACTAGACAATGTTCTGATGATTATCAAAAGGAACAGGCTGCTACCTGTTACTCTTTAGGACCCTGGGGAGTGAGAGTTTGCCTTATGGTGTGTTCACTGGAAGTCAGAACTTAGAGCTCAGATCATCTTAAACTCAAAGTTAAGTGCTCCCAGCTCTTTCAGCCTTACAGACGAACAACAAAACATGTAGCTACTGTTTACGTCAGTAGCAGATAGCATGAATTCTATGTCAAGTCGGTGAGATTAGTCTGACTTTCAAAGTTGGAGATCCGACATTTGTGTACAACTGAATGCAGTGAGTCTGAAACCCAACCGCCAGGAAAGGGGGGGACGGATCGGTGTCTCTATCAGTCTGAAGGGGACATGTCCCCCCCATCCATAGAGACATCTAACAGCATGGTTCACAGACACTTGGGTATTGGATTTTGGCATTGAAAAGTTATTAATTTATTGATACCCAATAAGATCAAAGCTTTTCGGTTGGTGCTACAAAAGTATCGAAGTTCGGTACCCAGTCCTATTTGTGACTTAAATTATTTTAAGTTAAGTTAAAACAAGACAATGTTGATTTTTTTTTGATTCAGACAAAGAACTAGTTCCCATGATCCATCTGACCTCTTCCCTAGTTTCAAAGTGGTTATTGTCATATGAACAGTAAGGAAACGTGTTTCCCTGTAAAATGAAATGTTTCCTTTGCTGTCCACGACGAATACAGAGCAATAACTTGTAAAAATGCATAAAAAGATAAAAAAAATAGTTAAATAAAAGCAGCTCAAAGACAAAAAAGGCAGCACTGTAATAAAACGTTATAATATATGCAGCTGTACAAAGACTTTGGTCAGAAACATATCTGTAATACGTCAGAAACAAACATAACCTGGTAGAAAATATGTTTCTCTTGGTATTTACTTTAATTCACCATACAGATGTGAAAAGAAATCCCATGAGGAAGTAAACAGTGGTCAGATCAGACGAGTAAAGCCTGGATGGAGGAGAAAATGTGTTTCTCAGTTAAACTGAACTGACCTCTCTCTATCCTGTCAGGATGTAATATCAGAGCATCATGTGAGTGAATCATTCCCCTGTAATTTCTCTTTTTGCCCACATCCCTCTTAATAGCTATTGGATAGGAGAAAACCATGTCTTCATATCCCCGGGGACACTAAGAGCCCCTTTCACAGAGCTTTTACAAATCTTTTCCCAACACATCTTTCATTGTTTCCTCCCCGTGCCGCTGCAAATGAGTTTATATCCTGATTAGTTTCAAATTTCATGCTTTCCTGTGTTCTGTCTCTGAGCTGTAGGATGCTGCCAGAGATTAGTCAGACGGAGACACTGCTCGCCATTTCCACCACATTACCATGTATGAAATGAGCAATTATTTTCTAATGTTTCCATTAACCTCTGACACTTGACAACTCACGCCTGCAGCCGATCAAACGGGGAAGCTGTTCGTCGGGGACGCTGTGCTGCAGGTCGGTGCATCATTTTGTGTCTTATTTGCTTCGAGGTTGATTCGGGTCACTGCCATGAGTGGAAACTTGTTGCGTCTTAATTTCAGCCCTCCTCTGTTTTGACATAATTTCATTTAGAAAATGTGACGAGAATATCTTTTAAAGTTTGATCCACACAAGTTCTTTTAACATCTCTACGCTTTTTGAAGGCATCACTTTGTGGCCAAATACATTCTTCATAAAGTGGGAGATTAATCATATGGTCTATCATCATCAAAACCCCCAAATATGTGGCATTTACTAATGATATTCATTTAATCTTTTAAAAAGTTCATTTGAATCTGTCTGGCAGCTTTATTGGGTCGACTGTTTATCTAGAATATCAAGTAGAGTCATCAGACAGCCAAGCAATATTAATACTAATGTTGGAAGATATTATGAATGATATTATGAATTGAATTACAATTGCTTCCACCTTTGGATCACCACTATTTCATATTTATTTGCAATGACTGGATTGTCACACTGCAGAATATTGCATCTATTTGCATACTGTAAGCCAGGAGAGGCAGCAAATCAGGAGAGGGCTAGAATAGAAAACTGGAATATCAGAGAATAGTTCTGTTCTAGTATGAATTAATAACGACGTATAGCTGCTGAAGCCCACAGCCATGGACACATTATGAGACAATGGTCTCCTGGACACAGGCTTGGAAATGTATCTATGGTGTAGTTGGCTTGTTGTTGTGGTCATTTTGATTATCTTTGTGTTGTTTTGTGTCTCTTTGTGACCTTTTTATGAGCTTTTTTTGGTTGTTTTGTGTCTCTTTATGGTTATTTTTGTTATTGTGGTTGTTTTGATTATCTTTATGTGTTTTTGTATTCTGTTTATGGTGGTTTTGTATCTCTGCATGTTTTTTGTCTCAATGTGGTTGTTTTGTGTTTCTTTAACATTGTTTTGTGTTTCTTTGTGAATGTTTTGTGTCTCTGGTTATTTTGCGTCTCTTTGTGATTGTTTTGTGTCTCTATATGGTGGTTTTGCATCTCTTTGTGGTTGTTTTGTGTCTTTTTGTGGTTGTTTTGTGTCTTTTTGTGGTTGTTTCATGTCTCTTCATGGTTGTTTTGTGTCTCTTCATGCTTATTTTGCATCTCTTTGTGATTGTTTTGTGTCTTTGTATGGTGTCTTTTTATGGTTGTTTCATGTGTCTTCATGGTTGTTTTGCATCTCTTTGTGGTCATTTTGTGTCTTTATGTGTTTTTTTTTTTCCTCTTTCTGGTGTGGTCGTTTGGCGTCTCTTTGTGGTCTTCCTGTGCATACCTGCTTCCAGTAGACAGTGAGCATTCAGTAGCAGTGTAGTACACAAAAGTCATGGTTCGGTTCATATCCAGCTTTAGGATTCACAGTTTGACGCCAGTTCAGTACAGCAGAAAAACAACAAATGCATGGATAGGTGGAGATGTCAACTGTCAAAGATGGACAAATCCTCCTCCTGGGAAGGAGGGAGCATTTCACCCACTGGCAACTTTGGGATAACATTACTGCTTTTATGATGTAAAACAAAGAGCATTCAGTTATCGTCACTTCTGGGTGAGGGATTAGCATGTTTCATGTGTTTCTGTTCACCTCTCTGCTGCTGTTGTAGCAAACCAGGATCCCTCAGATGAGTCTGATTTCTGCCGTTTCATTTGCGGTCGCCATTGCGTGACTGATATCTGCGGCAATCGTTGTGAAATTCAATGCCTTTAATGTGGAACCAATCTGCATACGGTGTATGGTGGGATGGTTCAGCACAACTACAGGAACCGTTCCGGCCCCATAGTCCAGTAATCCAATGCTAACAAGCCAACTTTCACCTTCTGACTCTGGTTGGGAGTGAGGAGGAGGGCAATCACATCCCTGTAGAGCAACCCCTTTGGCCCTGTCCCTGCAGTGAATGAACAGGGAGCTGCTAAATTACACACTTTCTCCACTCTGTAATTACTTATTTGCATTTCCTATCTCTCCTTAGGTCAATGGCATCAACGTAGAGCCTTGCACTCACGAGGAAGTTGTGAGTATATTTGTGATTAACTGTTCCATCCATCGCCATCCCATCCCTCTCTCAGGTTTAACACTAAATCCCAGTGGCTATCAGTTTGACAGCAGGTTGTTTTCCTTTTGGTTTACTGTGTGACAAATATGCTAATATGGCTGCGTCACTGGATTTTTTTTCCCTCACTTTCTCTTTCAAATGTTGCTTTTTTCTTAGTGAACTATTTCCTTTATCCTCTGCCACCATCCCCCATCTCCTGCACGCAGACAAGCTCATACTCTTCCCATCTCTGCAGCTCTAAACAGCTGTTCACTGTATTCACCTCGAGAGCATCAAAACCCATGAGCAGATTCTCTTCAGAGCAAAATCCAGAGCTTTTAATGGCAGCCGCACCGACAGAAGCTCAGGCTAAAGTAGGAGTAGCATGCAGTGTTTGAGAGGATAGCAAGGGATCTGATGGCAGATGTGCATTTTAAGGTAAGTTGAAGTGACCTTGCATTTTAGATGTGACAGTCAAGCAACTCATTTGCTCTTTTTCTTTGCTCTCCAAGGTGCACTGAAAATAGACAGATTTAATAGTTTATCCTTTAAACTTTGCTTGACAGGGTTCCCGCAGTTCCTTAAAAAGTCTTAAATTAAAATCCGGGTAATTAAGGTCTTAAATTGTCTTAAATTTACCATATTTTTTCTGTATTTATTAAATTTTCTGATGGTGCATTTAATGCCAATATGAAAACAAATTATTCACAGATTTACTGCAATTTTGCACATTATTTTGTTCACTAAGTTCAGAAAAAAGTTAAGTATTATGCCTTCAATTTATATCGTTATAGCAAGTTTTAAATGACTGAAAAAAATAATAAAAAAATCTTATTTTTTCCTGCTAAATATTGATATCAGCATCAACCTCGAAAACTCCATATTGGTCGAGCTCTACAATTGTCAATTTTCTCCCAAAGAAATTATGACTTTTTTGGGTCTTAAATTATAATTGTTGAGGTCTTAAAAAGTATTAAATTTGACTTTTAAAATGGTGCAAGAACCCTGCTTGAATGCTTCTTTGAAACATTGACTCACCATCTTTGAGGACATATTTTCTATCACTTAGAAATCAGATAATCAGAAATTCGGAGCAATGTTACTTTTGGATGTCAGCTGTCACGTTGCTTTAGCCTGTCATAAGGAGAAAATCCGTCCTTCAAGTTCTGCGTTTTTATCATTTAAGTGAAGCCACTTCCTTCGGGCTTGAACTCATGACTGCAAGGTTTTGTTTCCTCTGGTTGCTGTGTACAGCTCAACACAAATATGGCTTGTGTAATTTATGCGAGTCCTTGCTATCTATCTCAATCTCAATCTCTCGCTCCCGTCAGGTTCACCTCTTGCGCACTGCAGGAGATGAGGTCACCATCACTGTTCGCTACCTGCGAGAAGTCCCATCATTTCTTAAACTGCCTCTAGGTAAGAAGCTTCCTGTGGTGTCGAAGCTGTGTAAGCTCACAACAAACATTTTTAGCAATAAAGGACTAAAGCACAATTATCTGTTTTTTTTTTTTTCTGGCTCACACACCATGGTGCTTTTAAGCAGTTCGATAGATGAGCGTTTATCTCAAAGTAATAAATTGTCATGCTCGGTGGCCTGAGGCGAGCAGTTAAGTCAGAAACACCCAGAGCTGCAATCTCTTGCTCTTGTATTTACCGGATGAAAACACAGACGCTAAAATCTTCCATGTGGAGCCGGTTAAAAAGTACGCAGCTGAGAGAGAGAGGTGACAAAGTGATAGCAAATACAGAAAGTCATCTGGGAATTTTGGGGAGTTTGTCACTTTTCTAGAGTACTGTTTTTAGAGTTGAATGGCACTGCTTTAGACGAGTGATAAAATAATGCACAATGGAGGTAGGTACCTGCAGTAGCTATCATCAATATATAATATATCAGTGTTGGTTGAAGCTCTAGTTGACTGACATGAACAACAACTGTCAGGAGATTTAAATATTGCTAACTATTTGGTGCTCAGAAGTATGTCAAATCTCCTTTTAACACTTTCCAGAGTTTTCACATCTTAAGTGTTTTCCTCAGTGAGTAAAGTTTGCGTATAGCTATCTCCATGACGACTGAGTAAACTATAATATAGCGAGGACGTTAGGGGACGTTAACGTTCAGTGTGGAGGAGCTTTTTGCTGTAAGGCGTTTGTCCGTTGTGTTTTTTAGTGCCGGAAAGCAAAAAGGTTTGGAGCGAGTTTTCTGTCTTTTCACGCCGCCCCTTTGTTTCACCACAGTACAAATGACGAGCAGGAGAGGCCAGGAGCAGTCTGCCACGCTTCACGGTGTGTGACCGAATTAGAAAGAAGCTCCTCTCACGCCAAGCTAGTATCATATCAAAGAGCAGCATTTGTCTCTTTTGGCTGCTGTCTGTGAGATGCACCGCACGTCTTTAAGGCTGGGCAGCAGAAAACAGCCACTATGAATACTTAAGCCTAAGAACTGGGCTGTGGTGGATCAGTTTGAGCTACCACTCTTGATGGTCTTGTTTCTGAAAGAATAAAATAATGGACACAAAATTAAGCCAGACTAAATGTTAGAATAGAATAGTTTTTTATTTATCCCCCATTGGGGGAACTTCACCCACCAAATTACAGTAATAAAAAAAAACAATAAATAACAGCATAGCCATAATAGAATATGTAATAATAATAATAGAATAAATATTTACATTATGTACTAAATACCAAAGAAATAAAAATATATTTTTAATTGCAAATTAAATGTTAGATAAACATAATTATTTGATGAATAAAATGTATTTTTATTTGTAATGTACATATGACCTGTAGAAATAATCATAAAATATGTGGTTCCTTGAAAAATCTTAAAATGTCTTAAATTAAAATCTGGGTAATTAAGGTCTTAAATTGTCTTAAATTTACTGCTGTAGGTATTGCATTTTGGTGCATTTAATGCCAATAGGAAAACACAGCATTCAGAGATTTACTGCAATTTTGCACATTTTTTTTGTTTTTTTAAAAGGTTCACACCTTTGTTCTTGAAAGTTGTGAAATGTTGTGTTACGCCTTCAATTTATATCATTGTTGTGTCAAAGGGCAGGAAAAAAAAATCATAAAAATTATTATCAGAGGTTATCAGACTTTTGCTCCTGCTAAATATTGATATCGGCATTGACTTCAAAAACTCCACATTGGTCTGGCCCTGCAATAAATTGACTATTTTCTACCAAAGAAATTGTTATTACATGTTTGGTCTTAAGTTCTATTTGTTGGTCTTAAAGTGGTTCAAGAACCCTGAAGTAAAAAAACAGTGCAAATATTGCTGTGCACAGTGATAGTGAGTCAACAGTGATTCTTTTTGTCTGTTTTCTCTCTCAGGTTCTCCAGGGCCGTCTACTGATCACAGCCGAGTGTCCTCTCCTCTCTTTGACAGTGGCTTACATTTAAATGGCAATGGAAACAACACAGTAAGGAAGATTTCATATTGCATGCATCGTGTTTTAAAGGAGGCCCTTCACATTGTGTTACCAGCGAAGAATCCAGTGTTTGTTTATCTGTTATGATGCCATTAAGACTGCCTGTGCCACTCCTGTTGACCAGTTATCCTCATCCAGAACACATTAAGTGTGACGGTTATGCATGTGTACTGCACTGCTGCTGTAGCTAGTCATAACTTTACGATGGCCATAATAATACATTACTAGACAACACAGAAGCTGATCTATGAGTAGTTTAAGTGTGTTTTCAAAGGCTCAGGTGACACAACCTGCATCCATCTGGCTGCTTGAATTGAGAGCAGTTAGCAGCTGCACACAGGTCAGCCAACGCTCAGTAATCATCTCAACAGGGATCTTTCATCTGCATCTGGACCTGGATCTGCATCACACTGATAGACAATCATGAGCTATATCTATATATGATATCAGGTATGGAATGTCAGAAAAGGAAATATTAATTTGTCTAGTGACTTACCTCAATGGACAGAGGATGTGTCGGGCCTTTTCAGGACAACACAAGCTTCTTGCTGCTGTTGATTGCAGTCCTCCCCTTCATCAAACATTGTTTTTTAGACATTTTTTGGGGGGTTCATTTAAGTTTAAGTGTCTTAAAAATCTTTAAAAAATGGTACCCTGCCTTTCCATTAACTGATTGGCAGCAGAATCAGGTGACATCCAGCAGTTGAGGCAGCAGTAGCAGTAGGGCAGAAATACCACTAATCAACTCTTTCCATTGGCTGCAGAAGCTGGTTTTATCATTTCGGCTAGCTCAGCAGCACTATCAGCTGCAGCCCGAGCCTTTGTGGACTGTGGCTCGTACAAATCCGCTTTGACTTTGACATGTTATTAAATGTGAAGTAATCCAGAACGTCCTCTGCGCATATATGCTAGGACAGTGTTTGCCTCTCCAAAATATGGGTGCCAGCCCTGATAGCTGTAGAGCCGGTCTCTTGGCAGAGGGAGGAAAATTAAACTTATCTCAGCCAAACTCTCCCTGTTGTTGTTCCACCCTCCACTGGTGTTCAAGTAGGCCAGGGGATGATATAAGTATATGGTTATCAAATTTTCAAAACACTGGCTGATTACATGTTGTCTACAAGCCCTCCCTTTTTTCTTTGCTCACCGCAGTTATATTTAAATGCAGATTTCTACTGTGGTATTCATTTTCATGTCATGTCTGCAGCCACATGATTGATGTGTGACACAAAGAAGCAACAGACAAACAATCCGAATCATTTTGTTTTGTTCTGTGTTGTCCTGCAAGGCTGTTATTAGCTCCTTGAGTTTGCTTGATCTTATAGTGGTGATGGCTGTGATTGCAGGGTATACTGCTGGGATGATAGGTGGGAGTAGTTTCATCCATCTTACCAAAGCACAGTACCACACCATCAGCTCTAAAACTTTGCAAATTGTGGAGGAACAGCTCAAGATAAATTGACTACATTTACATGCGTTACGCTATTATTCAGAACATGACTAGTTACAATTTCATATGGTTGATGAATACAGCATATTCTGTTATCAGGTCTTATTTAGAGTGATGCATTGTCCAATTCAGACACGTGGGATATGTCCATATTATTCATGTGTTAGGAGCATTATTTAAACATAAAATGCATTGAAAATATAAACGTCTCAGTCACGTTTTTACAGAAGTTAGTGACTCATACTTGTTTACAGCCAGCGCTGTACATTGCACATGAACAAGCTGGCCGACAGTCTGTAGACACATGCCCAAAAATAAAGCCCATGTTTCTTTTCGGTTGGACATTTAAAGCTGTAGTCTGTCTTGTTAGAGAGCTAGCAAGATTTGAAATCGGCACCTCCTCTAAGCTCCACCCCCTCCTCCCCTCCCGTCAGTCCTCCGTCCAAAGCCACACCCACTCAAACTTGAACATCTGACAGTAGGATTCTGCAGGGAGAGGAGGGCAGATATGCTACATCACCACAGTTGTAAAACATCCCGCTCAAAGCCAATATATCGACGTCATTTGATCACACTGGAGACTATGGCTGTACAATATGATCAAAATATCATATCTTATAACCTTTTCAATACAAGGAGCACCCACAACCAGCTTACACCCACAGAGAAGCTAATGCTAGTATTTGGCTGATACGAGCTACAACAGTAGCTGTCTTAGCTAACATGACACATTTCATGAAAATAATAACTCCTCCTAAAGCTAAGCAAATAATTTCCTGTCCAACGGAAGGAAAGCAAAAACTTCTGCATCACTTTTCAGTCCCTTCAGATGTCTCAGTGTCTCCACCGATGTTCACTCTGGTTTGTCCTCTTAGCTTTATCCAGAGTTTTGTCTCTTAGCGGGGTGAGACGTCAGAAGTAACACTGGAAGTGATATTTTTGGCTGCATTTTCTCTAACATTGTTCCCTACAGAACAGATTCTCCTGCTAACTCTGTTTTTCTGCAGAGGAGTGTGCTGGATATTTACAACAACAGTGGGGAGGAGGGAGGGACAGAGGGGGCGTGGTCAGGACGAAACATGAAAGCATCTGATTGGTTCTTTCCATTCAGACTGAATGGCAGGGATTGAGTTAAGTCCTGCAGCGGCCACAGAGGTCTGATTCTTTTAATTCCTTTTGCTGAACACGTAATGTACTGACTACTCTCAGGATGGAAGGATCATTTCACACAGTAGAACAAAAAGTGCTTCTAAACAGAATGACAGACTAGATTTAATCAGTATGAAATTGTTGGATATCAACTGAAGGTTGAAGGAATGAAAGAGGAAGTCTGTGCTCACAAGTCTGCCATTGAAGAAGTATAACTGCTGCATGCTGTAGAAATATCCAGTAAATTTGGCTTGATATTAGCGTTCCTCTGGGTAAATGTTACATACTGTGAATGTGGAGTAGTAAAAGAAGCTGATATTTCACTTTTTTTTTTTATTGGTAAGTCTTGGAAAATGTTAATAGTTATGTTAATCTATAGTGAAGAGAGTAGCCTTAAAGACAACATCTCCTCCATGAATTATTCAGAGGGCTCATGGAGTACAGCATGTGGCCACTTTAACCTTTAACAGATAATCTAGATTTAAAATGTTCCCATTTAAATCCCTTGGAGGAACTGGAGGAGGCCAAGCGTCCCTGTGCTCTGGGCCTCTGCGTGGTCTGTCTTCCCTTCATTTCCCAGCATGAGCACTTGGTTTGTCTGAGGGGAAAAATAGACCCTGACACATGCCTACCTATGCAAAAAAACAAATAATGCATGACTCAGTGTTACATAACAGGTCAGCAGACAGCAGGGATCTTTACAATTAATTCTGTGGTTGAAGTTGAAGACTTGGTAGCTGACAAAGTCAATTAGCCAGGCAGCTTCCTCACCACAGAAATCACATTTAAGCAGTGAGAAACACAAAATAGGAAGAGCTGGCCTCTAGTTAAAGTCAAGTGAGATTCTTCTTGCCACACAAATAAGGACTATTATGTGAGTGGTTGTTTTTGTTCTTAGAGTAATTGCTTGTTGTGTTTTTTCCCTCAGTGCTGTAGAAGTCCTGAATTCACTTTAATCTTCACAATATAATGATTGGAAGCCTCCAGATAGAGATTTGCAGGAAAGTAGGGCAACTCATAACAAACTATTTTTTTTACCCCCAAAAAAAAATGACATTGCATGCCATTAAACAATTCTGCATCATATGTAATAGCCTGTAATGGTAAAGGCCATTAAGCCTGAGGTTGAGCAATGATTGGGATGGTAAATGACCTCAGATGTACCACACAGCATCTGCACAGTCTGTATAGTAAAAAGATGAACTGCATGTATTTAATTTATTTCTCCT
This sequence comes from Synanceia verrucosa, assembly GCA_029721515.1. Taxonomy (NCBI): domain Eukaryota; kingdom Metazoa; phylum Chordata; class Actinopteri; order Perciformes; family Synanceiidae; genus Synanceia; species Synanceia verrucosa. The sequence goes on along the minus strand of CM056560.1, from coordinate 3,908,267 downwards.
GCCGTTGACTTTCTCTTTATAATTTTCCCATTGGAGACTTTAACTCAGGAAAATCTTAAGAATAAGATTTGTTTGGACATATTTAAAGCTGCACTACTAACAATTAATTTTATTTTAATATTCCATCTTATTTTTTGGTTTTAAGACCTGTCATCGGGCTCAAGTGCAACAGAGAGAGTATCATTGTTTTACACCGCCTCCTGCAGCTTTTTATGCCTTGTTCACACAAGACGGCCAATCGGCACGTCGCCAACGTTTTTTTTTCACACCCCTTCCCAGATCGGGGTGAGGCAGTCGTCCGCTCGGCGAGCCTTTGTTGTTAAGTGTGAACACCTCAAAAACAGCAGTCAAACGCTTGCAGACATCCTGACTCAGTCGCTAAACCTGAACATCCATCCAGCCTGCTAAATTGAGTTGTGCTGACGTAAAAAGAGCTCCAGCCAATGAGAGCAGACATGGTTGAAAGGAGCAGCGGCAGCAACAACATCAACAACATTTCTCTTTTTGTTCTTTCACTACATGAAGCTCACAAACATCCTGGAGGGTTGCGTTCTGCTGTTAACGGTGATCCAGTCAGCCTCCCCTCACTATATCCTGGTCAAAATGAGCTGCTCGTCTTTCTCTAGTGTTCAAATGATCGTGTGTTTACAGTGATCACTGAAACGGCTGAAATTGTAAAACATCCCGCTCAAAGCCAATATATGACTAGTCTTCAAAGGTAGCAGGAGAGGCTTCGTTCTAGTGTTTGAAAGGCAATGTGTCCATATATTTATTAATTTTGTCACTCATACTTACAGTGAAATACAGAAAAAAGGGACTTTTTCTTTATCACACTAGTTTAATAAATGATGTCCTTCAATAAACTTTGTGGAAAAAGAAGAGCTCCTGTCACAAACAAGCAAAATAAAATAAATAAGCAAGTATTCCATCTTTATAATACTGTACTGTACTGGCAATGCTGTGCTTTTACTTTTTATTTTTATGCTCCCCCAAAGTGGCAGAAATGTATTTTGATTCTGCTTTTGTTACTGTTATGCCTTTTATGATCAATTCATCTTATTTTTGCTGTTAAAATCTCACTCATTGCATTCCTATAAATACAGAAAGTAGATGTTTGAGCAGGTCGATGCCACAGCAAACCTTGAAGACTAAACTTTAATTTAAATCCTTCACTGAATCGTTGCTCACAAACTAACAAAGAGAGAAGCTTTAAGACGTCTCTGTAGCAGCTCAGGCTGAAATGCTCCTTTTGATTTAGATATTCTGAATGTTAGACCTCCTGTGTGCCAGCTCTTTTCATTTTACAGCCCCGAGTAATGTCGCCAACCACCTGCCAAGCCCAGGGCTGTGGTCGGGAATTTATTATTTTTCTTTCCCAACGTAACTGTGATAATGTTCACAAAAAGTACTTAACGAAAGGAGCAAAACACCCCGGGACATTTTAACAGTCATAAAGAGGTATGAGCAATGGGATTATTTGGTTGTTTGAAAATGCCAAATGTCACCACAGGATGAGAAGTAAAGAGGGATACCTTTTTGAAGTAGTCTAAAACATTAGCAGTGAGTGCTTTCCATTTCCTCAGAAGGAAGGAAGGTTTTCCTCCGGACTCCCCGTTTTTCATTAGAGCTCAACAATCGCAGAGGGAGAAACGTTGGAGAGAGTAAAATACGGCAATTTCTCCACTGACAGCAAAGCCAATAAACCTGAATGCAGCTCAGTCACAAGGGGCACAGTGGGGTGAGGTGTGTGCTGCCCTCCCCACCCATTGACAGAAAATACATAGCTTTTTTGATGTTCATATCGCTCTCTATTCCTGTACATTAAAGTGCTGCATGCTGCATTTCACCAGGAGGGGGGAGAGTGTCAAAACTGATTCAGGAAATGTTGGAAAACAAGTCAAAATAGGAGAGGAGAGACAAATGGTTGCTTTCACCTCATGTAATTGTGTTGTAATGCAGAATACTGTACAGAGTGTAGCCCAATAATACAGTGCAATTTCTCCATCCTTCTACTTCATCATCCCCTGAACACCAGAGGTGGTATGACAGTTTTACTCCCTGCTCATTGAGTGTCGTTTTATAAAAGTCAAAGTCCCTTGTTCCAGCATTTTTGTCCATTTTGAGTCACATTTCAAGACCCACAGAATATTTTGTACTATGTCTCTGAAAACACAGAATGGCTCAAATGAAAGAAGAGACTCTCTATTTCATCATGAAAAAAATGTTTGTTTTTATCTTATTCCATTCTTGTTTTATCAGAGGTAGAGTAGAGGACACTTTCACCAAAATCACCACTTTTTGTCCAGATTCTGTTTGTTTTGCGCTCTAATCTCGATCGTCTCCACTTCTTGTTTTGATCTCTGTGGTGTATACCGTCTCTTTATGCTCCGACTACATCTCCCAGAAGCCCCAACATCACTCACAAGCTTGGGGAGACGATCGGTGACCCACTGCAAAAAAAAACACTTTGATGTATTTTTACGTTGATGGCACTCAAGTGTCTGATTTTAAATGATGTTGAAATGCGTCAGTGGCACTCAAAGAAGAAATTACGTTGAAATTTTTAATCCGTTTCATTATGAGGATGGATTAATCTGTGGTAATGCGCTAATTTTGACAGCCCCACTTTAAATATGTAAGTAATTAAATAAATATATAATGTTTTTTTTTTTAAAAAAATATTAAATGTGGCCCTGAAATATTTATAAAAATCTCTGAGTATATTTATATACACTTACAGATGAAAGTACTGATTATAAAGTGAAATTTAACATCACAGCATGTATTACAAAAATAGGTGCAATAAATACAATTTAGTCTAATTTGGCAAGATACTGGATCCCAAAATGCTCTGGAAAACTGTGAAAATGAGCATTTCCATTATATTCTGGTGGGAACTTAAAGTCCAGATCACTTTTACAAAACAAGAAATCTACTTGTATATTTACACATTTTCAAACAGTATTAATTATGTGTTTCTTGCCAACAAATCCAAATCTAAGACCAGTCCATCTAATGATCATTATAATTAGTCTTAATGGGGCTAAAAGTGACATTTTGAAGATTCCAGAGCCACAGTTTAACGCAGTACATGCGCTCATAACATGCAGTCTTTCATTACTGTCACCTTGACGACCGTCTGGTCTGCCTCACATTCCCACCTGCAGCCTTTTGTGGTGTTAGATGACAGAAGACTCTGGATCACCTTGGAAGTCTGACCTTGACAGATTAGATAGATATGGTTTTTGGCTGGAGGGCTGAAGGGGGTTTACACAAAGTAAATGTCCACTTTAGAAAACACTTAGAAAGCAGTTGTTGTGTTGGACTGAATATTAATGTACTTTAAGTAGGCGTGGATATTGGCAAGGACGATGCAATACGTATCGCAATACTTGAGTCACGATACAATACATTATTGCAATTTTGAAATATTGCAATATATTGCAATATTCTACATAGTGCACAGAGAAATTTAAAATGCAGCTTAAAATACATGTTGTATTGCATTTTGAGACATTCATGCACACTGTTTTTAGGACCTTGCATGAGACGATTACTCACAATTCATATCTTTGTGATATGAAATCCTGAGTTTCCAGGGTAGACAAACCTGAGGCTTTAGGCTGCATTCACACCTGACCTGAAACACAGGTGATCCCATTCATTTGGAATGGGTGGTGGTCTGGCCTGTGCTGCGACAACCGCAGGGGGTGCTGAATAGAAAAACGCACCTGCCTGTAGTGCAAAAGTAGAATGTACATTAAAACTTTTCTAGAAAACATGCTGTGGTGGTCAATTGCATAATTGCAGATCCAGAGCTGTACAGCTGAAGGAACAACAGACGTTAATTGCCACAGTTTAATGGACCATTAAAGTGACTCTCTGATACTACCGTACCCAACCAGAGGCCTGATCTGGTGTGAATGTAGCCCTGGGGGTCCAACTCTGACAGATTACTGCTTTCCCAACATACTGTATCTCCTGAGTGCAGCCAGTACTCGTGAAAAAGGTGACTGATTACAGGAAGTAGTCATGCCCATTCCTTTTAGGACCATAAAGTGTGGTCCATATGAAAGCACTTGATTGAAATTATGCAAAATAATGGCTTTATTGGATATATGTGTATGTATATGGCTTGACTGGATGTGCAAAAAAGGACATGGTTAGCTCTCAGCAATTGAAATACTGTCATTGTGAATCCTGAGAAGTTTCCTTTCATTGAAAAGATTAGAATTTTTTTTATTTTTGAAGATTTCTGTTCCACCAAAGGACTTGAAGTCAATGAATCTTTTATGTTTTTTATAGTCAAAACTGCTTATATTAGAATGCAAATCTGAAAATATAGAAACATACATACTTAATATTAGACTGCTGGAAGTTCCAATACTTACTTTAATAACCTTTGACGACGTCAGACAAGATGAAATCATGACAATATTTCTCGTTCAAGTGAAATATGTCTCGTGGGCACAGGGTAGAAAGAAACCTATCAGACTTTGAGCTATCCGAGCTTCTATTAGTGACCTGTGGGTGGCAGTAATGAGCCTTTACTATGTCTAGTCTGTCAGAAAAGACGAAAGAAACTTAGGTAAAGTTTGAAAGGCAGGTTTGTACTTCCTGGATCAATACCTCAAATCCAGTATGATCTAAAGATGCAAACGATGCATTTCTGCAGTGTTGTGGAAATTAATTAAAATTCTCTTGTGCTGGTGAAAATTGAAACAGAGACTTCTGTCGGCCGACAGTGGTTTTATTTTCTTTGCAAAGAAAAGGTCAGTCTTCATGAGCGGTCAAAATGAAGGAAAGACCCTGAGCAAAGGGTCAACTTGAATTTATACCAAAGGGACATCCCCCTTGAAGGGCATGTCTTCCCTTTCTCTGTCACAGGCCCTTGAGGTGTGAAACCAAAAGGGTCCAGGCAGAACAGCAGGAACACAAATGATCTGAATAAACAAGGGGGAACAGGAAGGGCTGAGTGCCCCCCCTGCACCTCAGGTAGTGGAAATCAAGGGACAGAGAGTCTGGCATCCTAGTGTGAACAGGAAAGTAAGTGGTCAAAAGGCTAAGGAACTGAATTTGCCATTACAGCAGCGACGGTGAGGCACATGATGAGTTACAATCATATTTTTTACCGAAACAATGTGTCCACAGAAAACGCTGCTCCTAATGAGCATCAGCCGTTGCAGACAGCCCAGGGACCGTCTACAAAGTGCAACACCAGAACCAAAAACAAAAACTGTTCCCGTTATATAAGGATCACCACATATATTGTGGCATTTTAGTTTTCTTACAAGTAATGTGAAAATATTGTCTCGGCTCGTTCTTGTGAACCCAATATGGTGTATCGTCTCGTCTCGTGAGCTGAGTGTATGGTCACACCCCTAAGTTTAAATGTTTGCTGTAAAATTAAAAAAATCAACCTACCAGCTCATATGTTCCTCTTTTTAAACTGAGCTCACTAGCCTCTGTTTTCTTGCCCCGTCAGGCCAAAATCAAATTTTACAACTATTAAAATTGATGGTCCACATTTCCAAGGTAATATTATATTAATAGTTGACCTTGTATTTTCCTTTCCTTAAAAGATTAACTTCTTTCTCCACAGGATGGTGAGGGATGATGAGTTATGTGCATCACATTTTCAAGGGCTCGACTCTCCCTCCTTTGCCATTTCCCTACAAAAACATTTTTATATGTTCATGATTTAGTTTTCTTTGTAATATAAAACCAAACTAGCACATGCATTACAACGAAGAAGTACTTTATTTAAGTAAAGTGTCCTGCATCCCTCTGAAAGCGTTGTTCTTAAATATTTATGGCAGGAAAGTTGGCAGTGGGAAATTGAGACTTTATTGATTAAATATGAGTATTTTGCTGTTTAAAATATCTTCATTGTCATCTCTTCCTCATTGTAACTCAATGCTGAATTGGTAACTTTTGCTGCTATATACAGACAATATTTACACGCACAAGATTTATGAGAACAAATGAATATCTTTAGTGTTCAAATTGATTTTTATTTTTCTGCAGTATTTTGCTTTAATTCTAAATTAAACTGGCAAATGTTAGTCATGGTTATGAGTTTATGCACAGCCTCAGAGCTGCAGTATGGCTATGGACAGTGGTGAAGTCTGGTTTATTCTAGTGGGTGTACTCCCATGTGTGGCTGCATACAGTATGCAGGGAGTTTAGCCCCATGAAAAGAAATATTACTGGTTCAACCTCAGTTGACAGTTTTACATAAAACCATGCATTTTAATGAGTTTTTTTACTATAATTCCCATATTTGTGAAAAGAACAACATGGCAGTTACTTGGTAGAGGAAGCAGAATGAGTTTTCTTCAGAAATATGAGCTAATATGGAAAGAAAAGCTAAAGAGCTAGCTTATAAATGAAGCTAGGACTAGCCAAGAGGCTAATGTCCTAGAACTTTCCATCACGTGAACCCCTTTACCTATGAAAGAACTGGGTGACAAACTGTCGACCCTTCACTTCTTCCTCCTGTCTGAACTTTTTTCTTGTCTTTTTTAACTTTTCCCTTACTTTTGAGACATCCTGCTGTGTCCTTCTCCACTCTGTCTGAAAAGTTAGCTCTCTGCAGGCTGTCTGATGGAGCAGCTGGACTGAACCATTTTACTAAATAAAGAGGGGGAGGGCATTGAGAAATGTTTCCAAAACAAATAAACATAGGGTTACCAATGCACTATAAATAAAACATATGTGTGACTGTGAGTTTATTACTGATTGTCATATATTTTGTCATTATTATAATTGTATTAGGGGCCTCTCTGGGCTCCTGTCAATCATGGACTCTTAGACCCCATGCTGATATGTATCTTTGCATGTTTGTATTGGTTATACGGTAATTCAGGAGATTTTCTAGTGGGTAATTCGGCGTATACCTGCGTCTCACGTAGACCACGCCACTGGTTGTGAACACTCAGACTTGTTGAGTCTTCAGATTTCCACCCTAACTGACTCACTGACAACAATGTGTCTTGATTCTTGTAACAGGGTGACAGGATGCTGTGGTTTGACACAAAAGTCCAATCATGTTTTTTGCTTGAGTTTATCCCCCCGAGCACAACTTAAGCATCTTCCTCCTCTGTGTGCGATTAGAATTCCCCAAGCCTTGTCTTCTGCAGGCTCTCTCGACATTGAAATGACTGATAAAGTTTTCCTTTTCATTGCAGCCTGAGCAATTTACCTCCATGATTCACATATAATTATGCCCGGTTCACTTCTGAAGTATCAGTATTCATGGAGGAGTGTTTGAATGATGTGAAGAACAACACTGTGGCTTGAGTTCCTGTTTTCCAGCTCCTCGGTAGCAGCAGCTGTTGTGTTGAGTGTAATCCACTTTGACAGCCTGGTAGTATACAATTTCCTGTCACCTCACCTACTCACCGCAGCGCCGCACTCAAGACTCAACTAAAACATTTTGTTCGAGGTTGACATAAATGGGGCAAAGGATGATAATTTCATCAGAATTGTAGTAATTACTGGGAAGGAGCTGACTGGGGGTCTGAGTGCGACATGTTGTACTTCGGTGATGATGTGCGCCTGACTTTGCAAAGGTAGGCAGTTCTGCTGTTCACTGTTCCACCCAGAGGCTATTTTAATGCTCAAGTAATATGTTCAGCGATTTTGAACTCAGGGGAAAGCAGGTGATTTGGTTCTTTTGTAATGAATTCATCTACCTGCACTGTGCATAGAATGCTTTAAGGGCTTCATCAGATTATTTGCCGTTGTTTGGAGGAGTTTTGGGAAATTTTGCTGACAGATAATCTTTAGTTTGAGGAATTATTCACTGTTAGATGCTGCTAAAGCTTTGCACATTTGATCCCTGAGCTTGTAACTCATTAGATAATGTGTAATAATGCATCTGTACTTCATCAAGTGCGCTGTGATTTGCATTTAAATGTGGCACTGATCCAGCTATCAAAGCTTTGTCAACACATTACGCTCCAGGACCTTTTAGAATGAATATTTTTCATGCATTGCCATCCGTGTCAGAGGAGGCTTCACTTTGCATTTTAGAGGCGTTTGAAACGCGGAACAATCTGATGTTTTGTGCTCAAAAGCCACAATTCTGTCTTTGACACCAGTGGTGATAAAAAGCTTCCAAACCAACCACATCTTGACTCCATCTACGGCTGCTTTGAATGCTCAGCATCATTAATACTTTTCTACTGAAATGATCCTCAAACTCAAAGCAATTACAGAGCCATTTATGGATTCTGGTCTCACATTAGTCGTGCTATTACTCGGGGTGGGAATCGCGATACTTTTTTTTTTGTGATATAATATCGATACAAAGCAACTTCCGCACACTGAAGTAGAAATTTAAATAAAAAATAAAGTTAAAAACGAAAAAAATCACGTTAACACTGTAACTTTGACAGCCCTAATATATATATCAAGCAAGAAGAAATTAAAAATGGATATTATATCAGAAGAAAAAGTATATATTGCCATATCAATATTTTTTCCCAGCCATTATATGTTTACATAATCAGTTTACAGTCACCATAAAGGTACTATTTTTTATGTGAAGCTCTACTGGCACATTATTTGTTCAATTATATGAAGCCTTCATGTCATTGTCAAAAAGAAAACTTTAGGATCAAAGAGTTGTAAGTCGCTGACCCCTCAGACAGGGTTTTCCATTATCGTCATGATGTAATGATGTAAAGTGAGTTCTAAAGTAATTTGAAGTCCTGTTGCCACCACCATCGCAAAGTACCCATAACTATGCCACATTAACGATTTATTATTGCTATGAGCACCAGGTGCCTTTAGGCTGCAATTTGATGTGTTTCCTAATGCTCATTACTGCCTGCAAAAAGCCTGAATGCACCTGTGTGTTTGCCACAGTAGCACAGAAGCTGGTACTGCAGGCTCGCTGTTTTCAAAAAGCCATTAAGAGGAGCTCACAGAGACAAACTGCTGCCAAGATGAATGTAATCCATCATTTTAAACAGCAAGTGTAGTTTTTTTTTTTTTTTCCTTCATAATGCCACAACATGTCAAGAGGCACTGTCTGTTTTTGTCCACAGACATTCAAGCTCACATCTCATCAGCATTTAGTATTGGATATTGGTTGACATATTGATTTATTGGCCTTTTTCTCAAGATATTTTTAAAATATATATATTAATATTTTCTTTTTTTCTTTCTTTTTCAAATATAATATTTTTATTTTCTATTTGGATATGTAGTAGGCGAGCTGGCAGTGGTAATGGTAACTCTACTTGCTCTACGGTCCCAAATGTCTTTTCATTTTTGTCCGTTTCAGTTTTACAAATTAATACTTAACGATGCTCTTTGGTGGATGATTTGTTTGCTGAATTCCAGGAGAAGCCTTGTCAGATTCCGAAAAGATGGTTAATCTAATTTTATCAGCACGTTTGATCGTTTGTTACATCTACATTGTTCGTTTCCTTGATTATTTTGAATAGAGTTCTGCTTCATAACCTGCCAGCACGTATCTAGCGACATATTTGTTGCTCAAGTCAACGCATTAAAGCTAGGGATGCCATTATCAGAATGGTATCTGTTCTGATATTGGAGATAATTCTAGATCGGATGTTAGTGACAATGGACCCAGTCGATAGGGACAGATCAATCAAGAGCATCGTTAAAGTTTTAATTTGGAATTTGACGTTCTTTTCATAAACACAGCGCTTGTCAGAGTTAATGTGGTTTTTAGCAAATTATATAAGATAAGATATAACTCTGTTCATCCTGAAGGAAGTTCTTTCACAGCAGTTGTCATACAAAGGACAGGATTGAGTAGAGGGTTAACTGGCACTAAAGGGAGCACGCGTTGTCCTTAAAGCAACTCCCAGTGTCTAACTACGTATTTTTGATAGTTTCGTGATTAAACCGGTTTAAGAAAAGAAATTCTTTGATCACGTAAATGGTGCAACTGTTGCATCCCGACCACATCAATGATCAAAAGGAGCACGAAGCTCATTGCGTTGTTCATGTATTCCACACAGGCTCCATCACCCCCGTCGCCCTCAGCTAATGAACCAAAGTATGAGAAGCGCTGGCTGGATGCCGTCTCCCTGCCCTTGTTGATGGCCAGAGTCTCCAGATACAAAGCTGGCACAGATCAATTAAGGTAAGGCTAATCCAGCATGATATAATTCACCTCTAAGGTACACAGTTCACTGAGCACAGCTGTTGGCTTAGCAGGCACTTTTCATTTAAGAGAGGGGATGTTAATGCCAATATCTATGCACCGGCATAAACGGCTTAAAAGGTCAGCACAGTTGTGAGGCTCGGGCCTCCAAAGTGTCACTGTGAGAACACTGGTCGAACTTGTTAATGCATTTGATTGTTATTCCTGTCCTTTTTGTATTGATTTCAATGTGTACAGTAGATTCACAGGTGTTTCCTTTAGAGGCTTTTTCAGTCAGCACATTTTATTTCTAAACTACGGGACAAAAAACAAAGAGGTGTGTTTGTTCATAGGAATTACAGCTGGTGATAACTTAATTCCACTGTGACATTTTGGTGAAAAAATGAGTTTAAATATGGTGCTATGTGTTTAATCTTTTCCAGTTGGTTTTTTCCTTATCATTTCTTGCACTCTAGGTGAGCTGAAGTCTCTCACTCTTGACAATGTGTCTAGTTGCACAATTCAAGAACTGCAGGTACATAATATTAAATATATTATATGGAATAATATGGAAGTCTGCACTGCTGAGTTAATTAGAAAGGTTTATTGGATTGGGTATTATCCAATTTTAAGCCTTAGGCAGCTCCCTGTGATAAGACTAATGCCATGCTCTATACCAGCATTTTTCAACCTTTTTTCAGTCACGGCACCCCGTTAAATATATGCAAAATGTCAAGTCACCCCTAAAATGTACTAAAAAAAAAGAACAGTACCTACACTACACTCCTCTGAAAGCGATGCAGTAATGTGTCAATGTGACTTACTGTTAAAAGGACACTGACCTAGGACAATGAACACATCTTCCCTTTTTGTGGCAGGAATGGATGGGAGGCAGACTGAATTTTAATTATGAAAATAATCACCATCATGGAGAATAAGTATATACCCCCATCAGACATACTGTAACATTATGACCACTGACAGGTGAAGAGAATAACAGTGATTATCTCCCCATCATGAGGCAACAAGTGAACATTTAGTCCTCAGAGTTGATGTTCGAAGCAGGAAAAATATTCCAGCGTTAGGATTTTTCAGGAGTTTGACACCGAGAACCAAACAGTGATGGCTAGAGGACTGGGTCAGAGCGCCTCCAGAACCTGGTCTGCAGTGATCAGGATCTATCAAAAGTGGTCCAACGAAGGACCAGTGGTGAACCAGAGACAGGGTCATGAGAGGACAGGGATCATTGATGCAGGAGGGGAGTGAAGGCTAGTCCTGGTGGTCTGATCCAATAAACCAGAGAAGTTAATGCTGCTGAAGATAAAAAGGAGTCAGATACCACAGAATAAACCTGCAGGGGTCAGAGGTCACAAGCAGGTAGGTCATAATGTTCTGCCTGATCGGCGGACTAAAACAGTCTTATTAATACAAATCCATGTTTCCCAGTAAATGTAGACATTTTTTAGTAAGGAATCAAAATAGTGACACTGGTCCTCTCCTCTGAGTCCATTATTCAGTCATTAACATAATAAGAAAGAATAAATAAGATAATAATAAATAATAAAAGAAGCACTGAACAGTTGAACAAGTGAGCAACAGCAATTGTATAAAATAACAACAAAAAAAAGTATAAAATGATCTTAATCTCACTGAAATACTCTGAAATATAGAATTTTAGATGCATATAAATCTTACAGATTATAAGCACCATCAATAAATTCACCCACTTGTCTTCAGCAGTATCACTATATCAGCCGACAGTGAAACAGCCACTTTTCGCCTCCAGGTTTTATTCAGATAATGTAACAATCCTATAAAACTAATTCTGCCAGATGGTAAGTCCAATCGACAGTTTAATGACTGCTTAGCGCAGAGTGAAATATTGAATAAATGCATTGATGAGATTTGGAGCTTAGTCACACTAAACCCCAACAACCCAGCGTTGAATCAGTCGATAAGGAGGCCTGGAGGCAGAGAGCACGTCAATATCAAGAGTTTGCTCTGCAAAACATGCCTAACACTAATATATGAGAGTGATCAGATCAGATCAGTGTGCATGTTAGCAGCTCAGTATGTGGTGAGACTTTATCATGATCCTGCCTGTTCTTTTCATTTTATTAATATACAAAACAATGTGTCATGAAAACATGCAGCCTCAAACTATAACTGAAGGTTGTTGTGGCTTTATACCTCAAAAAATAAAAATATGTTGCTTTTAATGGCAATTGAGTTTGAGTCTTTGTTTTCTATGACACATGAGAGATTACGGAAAGGAAGCTTGGCGACGACAAGCAACAATGGACCCAGGCCTCACGCCAACAGGATTAATGGCTGCCACCTTAACTGCTCGAGGTGTTTTTAGGACATGATGGAATGTGCAGGAACATTTCACATCAGCTACAGTTAGCACACGGTGGAAATAAACCAAATAAGCTTTGAGTGTGCGCTCAGTGTTCCTTCATACATTTTAATCACAGATGAGATTTGTATGCCACACTACACTTGGCAAACTGACAATTTTGTTAACATGTTTTTGAATTTCTCTGTTGAAACTCACATTTATTGGCCCGTTTCAAGGGTTTAATTTGCTTATTTTTCATCTGAAACTGTTTTATAAACACAGTGGAAACAAGAAACTGATGTTCCCAAATAGGGGTGGGGACAAAAAATCAATATGGCCATGTATCGTAATACTTTTTCTTCTGATATAATATTGATTTTTAATTCCTTAATATCAAGTTTATTTTTATTTTTTCTTAATATCAAGTTTATATTAGTTCAAGCCCAAAAAAAGTCATGTTTTGGGCCAATTGTAAATACAGAGTTAGGGCTGTGCGATATGGATAAAATTCTATAATCCTGTATAGCCAAGTTTATATAACGATATACATTCCGATATAGTATTTTTTTTTTATGATGTGTTTTTAATTTCCATTGTGCTCTCCTCCATCTCCTCTGCGGCGTAATCCCTTATATGCTTTTATTCTGAAGGCTTACTTGAGAGCGACCAGAAGTCCGGTCATCTTTGCACTGTATTTTATTATAAAGTTTGGCTGCTAATAAAGGTGTGTTTTAAACGATAATAAATCATTCACACGCAACACAACTTTCTTCATGCTGCTTTACCTCTGTTTACTTCCGAGTGAGAACTGCCGTAAGCCTGTCCTTACGGGTGACGTAAACATGCTACCACAAAGCAGTAGCATTGCTGCAGTTACAGTAGCCGTCATACTATTATGTCTATGCTTCATACAATACACGTTTTGAACTCGCATGATACATTTGCATTATCCAGCGGTCATTCCGACGTTGAGTTGTACTTTATATGGCGTATGTAAACCACAACCAGAGTCACGTTTATGTTAGCGTAGCAACAGAGCTAACTAATAGCTACATGTTAAAATTACGATATAAACAACAGAGACTTATATCGTATGGTAGACATTTTTATACCGCATTACGATGTGTATATATATATATATATATATACACACACACACACGTAATATCGCACAGCTCTATACAGAGTAAATAAAAAAATAAAAAATAAAAAAAAATATCCACGTAAACATGGTAACTTTGACAGCCCTAGTGTGTGTGTGTGTGTACACATATATATGCATACATACATATCTACAGACTGCATTTACAATTTGTATTTTAAGCTGCATTTTAAATTTCTCAGTGATGTATATAAATATCACAATATCGCAATAATGTATCATATCGTGACTCCAGCATCGATTTATGATACGTATCGTATTGTGAAGTCCTTGCCAATACCCACCTCTAGTGCCCAAACACTGAACTACTGTGTTGTTTCACAAAGGAAAAGCTGATTTATTCCAGCGGAATATGAGTGATAACTAATGCTTGTTAGCTCAGCTAGCTTTATTTCACAAAACAAGTATCACAGTTTTAGTTCACAAACACCTTCACTATCGGAATGTAAAAGGCTTAATGTTCCTGAAAGTACATTAAAACAACCAGCCATCTGTTATTGCAGCATCATTTTTGATCATTATTGTAACTCCCAGCTGCCATTAGTGCTGTTGTCTCTCATCTAATATTGATATTGTCTGCAGACTCTGTTGTTATTATTGTCGTTATGTAACGTCACACATGCTCCCTGATGGGATGACAAACAGTTTTTCCTCAATGTTTTCTCTGCATTACCCAATTTAAGTGCACTCCATGAGGGGAACAGGGGAATTGTCCTTTTGTTCATTTATGTGTATATATATATAAATAAATAAAAAAACGGAGTCTGGAAAAGAGGCCTCATGGAAAGCTGACAGAGGGAGCAGAGAGCAGATCCTGTTTCCTTCCTTTCACACATCCTCCTGGTAACACTGAGGTGTCAGACCAGCTCTTCAGTCTGACAGCGAGCTGCTCTCAGCCTTTTGTTTCACTTGTCAACACGGATATATCTGAAAGACAGGCAAACTTCCAAATGAATGCTTTCTTATTTGAAATTGTACAGTTCTATTTAACTTAATTAAAACATCATGTTAGATTATAATGATCAAATGCTATTTTTTATTGACGACGGCTGTTTTCTCAGTGTCTTGTGTTCAGTGATTGAACTTCCATTTCTGTGTTTCTTGGTAGGAAATCAAAAGCAAACATGCTTCTGTCACTAATTATGCTGAAAAGGAAATGCCTGTTTCACCGCCTCACATCGATAGACGAGGAGAAAGAAAATCTTTCTTTCTTTGCCACTCACACTCTAACAAACTGCTTGATTCCTTCCATTACATTTCTTGCCCAGTACTCTGTGCTCCTCTTGTATCATGTTGACCAGGTGATGCGTCTCTGGTCTGTCGCAATCTGTATATCATTCGTTCAAAACAAAACTGAAACTAAAAACTAAATAACGACTTTTTCTCAATATTGCCAAAACCAAAATGGTTGGCTTTTCCGATTTCCAATTTTGGGCACAAATTTGGATATTTTCATTTGCCGCAAGTTGCATACTGCAGTCCAGCCTCCCGCAAATTCATGGTCAAATGATCCTCTCATCGTTTTCCAGTGCACAAATGATCGCATATTTACGGTAATCAGTGTGAACCGGCTCTGAGGCTGACAGAAGCTTTTCTGTTTCCACAAAACTTTACTGAAGAATAACATTTATTAAACTTGTAGGATAAAATAAAAGTCCCTGGCATTTTTTCCTCTATTTTACTGTAAATATGAGTGACAATATTTATATATTAATGGAGATATTGCCTTCAAACACAATAGCCTCTTCTGCTATTTTTGAAGATGGATTTTTGCCATAACTTCTGTGTGAAACTGCTATTTGTGGACTGATAGCGTATTAGAAATATTATGAAGTACTTCCGGTGTACTTTCAGTGATAATTCTTAAAGTCTCTTGCAGACAGCACAAACATGCCTATTCGTTGGTCATTTACAAACTAGAAAGAGGCTCATTTGACCACGAATTTGCAAGAGGCAGCTGATGGGACCACAGTATGCAACTTGAAGCAAATAAAAAAAATATCCAAATTGGATAAATTCTCATTTTCCATTTCTACACAAATGGAAAATGGGAATATTGAGAAAACAAGTCATTATTAAGTTTTTTAGTTTCAGTTTTGTTTTGAAAAACAAAGGAACGAATGATACATGGATTCGTCTCAGTCGATTTATTATCAGCAGACAAGACGTACTAGTCTTTACCACTGGGAGTGATGCAGAATCCCTCCCTCTGTCGATCTCTCAGTGAGGATTTCTGTCTTGCCCACTGAAGGTGGAAGGGCTTTAGCAGCTACTTCTGACAGGGTTGTGTTCTCCAGACATTGATCTGCCAGCTGTCTGTCACTTTGATTAATCTCTGCCTTTGGAGCTCTTCATTCGTTGCACTTGCATTCCTCCCATTACAGCGTTCTCTCGAAGGGCTAGCGTTAATTGAAAGGGATCTAACTGATGTGCTGTAGATTCTGATGTCAGTTGCTCACTTTAACTCTGCACAGAAGTGAAAAAGAGATGGTTGGAAAGACTTCTGAATGTTTGTTGGTGATGTTTTATAGTCATAAAAATCACAGCGTGAAGCTAATTTGGGTCAAGCACACTGACACAAAGACTTTGCACCCTTGTTTAATCAAAGTGCAGCTTTTCCGTCCAGTGGAAAAACCCCAGGAGAGCCACTGGGTCAGTACACAGGCAGCGGAACATCAGATTTTAACAAGCCGATTGCAGATACAGTGTGAAAGTTGTGCTCACCAGAGGATTTGTTAAGAATGCTGAGTCTGTAACATCTAACCTTGACAGGCTGCATTTTGTGTGTGTTTGGTTGAGGAGCTGTCTGAGAGGATTTCCCGCTCCATACTGTGCATTTCATCTTATATCTTTTCTCTATGTATCAGCCTTCACCTCACGTACCTCCACAACACCTCCCCTCTTCTCATGTTCACTACCTAAACATCTCCATTTTTTACACATTTCCCCTAATATTGCAAAGTCTCCACTCTGTCTAATGGTAATGGGATTACTTAACGTCACATAAATGCGCCTCCGTGTTTAGTGTCTCTCTGGGGCTAAATGTACGAGCGGCGTGAAGATGCATCGAAATTAAATGTCAGAAAGTATCGCATTTTGTTGATGAGTGTGATATCTCTTCAGATGACCTCATCAACACCAAACGCACTGAGAAATCCAATTGTGTCAGGAAAGCGTTGCGCTTAACCTCGAGGCACTCCAAGGAAATGAAAGAATTACAATGATATACCCAAATAATACATAAAATGCAGAATAACTGGTGCCGTAATAATAAAATCTGTTTGCTTTCCTTCTACCTGAACAGCCATGTGTGTTATTTTGATTATTTATCTCCTAATCTGTTTGGTCATACAGAGGCTTCCTAGATTTGTATTTAGTCAGTTTAACTTATAGTTGCTGCAAAATATTTATTATCGCTGCTTTATTTTTTGTGTCAGTTCCTGACATGTCATTTAATGAGTTTTGCTGTTTAAGGATAATTCCGCGTTTTGTGATTTGGTTGAGAGTTAGATGAGATGATGGATGCTACTTTTATATCAGTCTGTTAATTATAAAGCTACAACTAGCAGCTGGTTAGCTTAGCTTAGCTCAAAGACTGTTAGTGCCAGCTGTTTTACAAAACTTTTTGCCCATTTTGAGTCATATTTCAAGACCCACAGAATATTTTTTACTGTGACTCTGAAAACACTGAATAGCTCAAATGAAAGAAGAGACTCTCTATTTCATCATGAAAAATATGTTTGTTTTTACCTTGTTCCATTCTTGTTTTATCAGAGGTAGAGTAGAGGGCACTTTCACCAAAATCACCACTATTTGTCCAGATTCTGTTTTGCTCTCTAATCTCGATCGTCTCCACTTCCTGTTTTGATCTCTGTGGTGTATACCGTCTCTTTATGCTCCGGCTACATCTCCCAGAAGCCCCAACATTGCTCACAGGCTGTGTGAGACCACGATCGGCCAGAAAAACTCTTTGACGTATTATTACGTCGTGGGCACTCAATCGTCGGATTTTAAATGACGTTGAAATACGTCAATGACACTCACGGAGTTAATATCAAACTATTAATTATAAAACTACAACTAGCAGCCAGTTAGCTTAGCCTGGTGTGTCTGAAGGTTACAAAATCTCCCTAACTTCCTTCCTTTTTTTGTTTGACAGTGAGTTGCCTAGCAACCAGTAGGACTCCAGCTAAAAATCCCTCCCACTTTGGCATTTGTCTGTTTTGTTTCATTTGAGCAGTGGGACTGACTGTTCCCCTCGATTTCCTTTATTCCTACTGCTGTTACTGCTGTCTAACTACCACTACGAGCTACTACTGCTGCTGGTTGTAGCTCAGCGTTCTGGTAATAAAAGTGTACTTTAATATATACTTCTTCTTCTTCATTTACCATACCAAAAGACTGAGCCAAATCCACTTGTAACCTTATCACAGAAAGGATGAGATATAAATATATATATATATTGTCATGGAATACTTATGGAAATAGTGTAACTGTTATCTCCATTACTCTTGGTTGTTTTTATATTTGTATTAAACACCAAGTAAACCAGCACTTTAAATTGTATACACTGTCGTATAATGACGATAAAGGCATTTGATTTGATTGATTTGATGATGATTAAGGAGTCCAGAGCATCTTGTTGTGAAGATATGATTTCTTTAACCTGTTATCAAAAGCCCGTTGAGCTCATGAGAGAAGTTCTTAGTGTGATCGCCTGAAGTAAAGTGACGAGCAGCTCAATCTTCACTGCAGTACATCTTTCAATCTGCCCCACCATGCTTGTGTAATTTTGACCTCTATTCTCCTCCAGGTCCAACTGTTTTGAAGTCTTCGCTTTGGATGGAGCCAGCACCAATATTCTTCAATTTTGCACTGCAGCAGAAAGCACGGACTGGCTCCAAGCAATATCTACAAATATCAATGACTTGACACAGGAGAACGTAAGTCCATCTGTGAGGCTTTACTGAAAAAAAAACTGTGATTTTAACTGTTATGATGGGAGCTTTATTACTGGTATAACATTGTGTAATCAGGGTTCCTGCTCTCCCTTAAAAGTCTTTACTTAAAGTGCGGGTAATTAAGGTCTTAAATTGTCTTAAATTTACCATAAATTTACTGTAGGTTTTAAAGTTTCAGATGGTGCATTTAATGCCAATAGGAAATCACAGCATTCAGAGATTTACTGCAATTTGCAAGTTATTTTGTTAACAAAGTTCACTTCTCTGTTCTTGAATTTTGTGAAATTTAATTTGCAGAAAAAAGTTAAGCGTTAGGCATTAAATTTTTATCGTCGTTGCAAGTGTTAAATGTCTAAAATAAATCATAAAAAATATTATTGGAGATTAATGGGTTATCAGATTTTTTTTTCCTGCTAGAAATCAGCATTCAGCATTGACCTCAAAAACTCCATATTGGTCTGGCCCTACAATAAATTGACTAATTCCCACCAAAGAAATAGTTATGACATTTTTAGGTCTTAAATCATATTTATTGAGGTCTATTTGACTTTTAAAATGGGGCCTGGTAATGTAGTCAATTCTCAGTTTATGTAGTTTGTGTTTTTTTTTAGATATTTTGTCATCTGATAAAGTCAAGTAATCCCAGTGGGATAACTAAAGTTTTTACAGCTTTTTACAGAATTATGATTTCATACACCACCTCTTGTGGCCTCTTGAAGCCGATAATACCATCCTTATAATGAAACATGCAGCCCATAGTGGTTACATTTATCCTCCCTTTTCATTTTTCCCTGTCACATAGACGACAGCAGCAGCAGCTTGGTTTTAATAGACCCTTCCTGACAAGCGCTCATTGAGTCACAGTGGCACCTCTGCTGACAAAAAAGAGCCTCTCTCATACCTAATTAATGACTGCAAAGTAGTCATTCGACATGTGCACTCCTCTCTCTCTCTCTCATTTCCTCCTATTTCACTTTGATTATCGCACTGATGATGTGATGCATCTCTGGTGAGGATGCAGACGTACTGTATCCTCGTGCAGCTGCCTTTTTTAAAAAGTGTGATTAATTCATGCCTGCATCACCTAATTACGGACGTGGAGTGTGATTGCTAAATGGCCAATCAGGATGTAATTGTGTGACTGCTTTGGGAGAGAGCGGAACTTTTGTTTTAATGACCTACAACCTTTAAATAGACTATCTGACACGCTCGGGGTCCGTCATGTGTTTTTAATGTGGACGGCTGTCATCTGGCAGGGCGGAGGACTACTTGATGCTGTTTGATGTTCTTAGAAGGAGAATTGTGAAGCTTGTTAGTGCCTAATTATTAAAGAAAAAAAAGAAAAGGATTTCAGGTGACAACTTACCTTCACTTTGTAAGTGAGGTGAGGAAAGGCAGGCGCAGCCATCATGCTGAGTGTGATATACTGACACAGCAGGGGTCCATTCAGTCTGAAAATGTTTTTTTCACTGGTTTGCAACATTTTTTATCATCATCACCTCCAAGATGCACATTGGAGGAGGTAAACGTTGTTTCTGAGACTCTAACTTTATACTTCCTTTGAGCCTCCAGGTGGTTTTCACACTGAAATCCTTTTTGACTTTCAACCTTCAAATTCAGAAAAACTGCTTTCATTTGTAAATATTGACACAGTAGGTATCCTGTGTGTGTTTAATCATTATCTGTGCATCATTTATTTTGAGGTCTAGATGATTAGCGAGAAATCTATTGTGTGTAAAGAAGGATTAATGAAACCTGCTTTACCATGTATGTTTATTTGTATGTGTATGTATATGCACGTATGTATATATGTGTATACTGTATATGTGCATATATGCTGTATGCATATATCTCCATATATATAGATATAGTATATATACATATAGATACACATAGATTTATATGGATATATAAATATAGACATATATAAATATATATAGTGTTACATAACCTTACATAACATACATAATTTTTTTACATAGTTTTTTGCTAATTATATGTCACTGATATTTTTTTTATTTTCTCATAGATTAAGATAGTCAACAAATACTGCTCTTCAGATGATCAGGTATGTAGCGCAACCACCTCATTATATCACTGCTGGCAGTTTGGAACATACATTTTATTTGATCGTGCCAAAAGAGATACAGACAGGGAACGCTGTGAGAGACCAGAAACAAATCTCTTTCAGTATCATGGACTTAGATATTGATGCATCATAGATAGTCTTTCATCTGGAGAGATTTGGTGGAAATCCCTGTTCAGGCTGTTCATGCACAGCCGTGTTGGCAGGAAATGTTATACAGGTGTACGAAATCCAGTGGTGTAGTGTACGTCATATGCAGGTATACGCCGCACACCCACTAGAAAGCATCCTGAATTACAGATTAACCACTACAAATGTGCAAAGAGACGTGTCAGCATGGATTCTAGGGGTCCATGATTGACAGGAGCCCAGAGAGGCCCCTAACACAATTATAATACTGATAAAATATAATATGATAATCAATAACAAACTCACAGTCACACATATGTTTTATTTATAGTGTATTGGAAACACTAAGTTTATTTGTTTTAGAGACATTTCTCATCGCAATCCTCCCTCTATTTATTAAAATGGTTCAGTCCAGCTGCTCCATCAGACAATCAGCAGAGAGCTAACTTTTCAGACAGAGTGGAGGAGGAGACGACAGCATGCCTCAAAAGTCAGGGAGGAAAAAAAGAAAAAAAGTTCAGACAGGAGAAAGAAGTGAAGGATCGACAGTTTGTCACCCAGTTCTTTCATAGGTAAGGTGGGTCTGTTAGTAGTTCATGTGATGGAAAGTTCAGGAACATTAGCCTGTTGACTATTCCTAGCTTTGTCCATAGTTTATGAGCTGGCTCACGTTTCTCCTCATATTAGCTCATATTTCTGAAAAAACCCTGGATTTATTCATTCAGTGTTTCTCCTACCAAGTAACTGTCATGATGGTCTTTTCACGAATATGGGAATTATCACTGTACTTCTTTGTCTGTTGATTGACGAAGATGTCGGTGTGTATTGTTTTACTTCTTAACCACATAGTAAACTTGTCTTTCTGCAGATTGTTCACATGGGCTGGGCATGTGAAAGCCCTGAGGGTGCTGCCGCTGGCAGAACTTCAGCATTCAAGTTCCTGGCACTGAGAGGACCATATTTTTATATCTTCAGAAACCCCCCGGTAACTACTCTTTTCATCATTTTTCCAATTTAGAAACTTTAAATTTCTAAATCAGTGCTGATTTTAAGCTCATTAGAAATGATTTTGTCTGAAAATCTGAAGCATATCACATAACTTTGAACTGCAAAATGTACGAAAAGTACCATACAAATAAAGTCTGATGATGATGATATTTAACACAGTTCTAGTATCAGGTTAAAATGTTTCCATGCCAGGCCTAGAGAACAAAGAGAAGCATTTTGTGCTGCGTCTGTTAACGATATGACATGAGCTCTGTTCTCCTAAAGGTATAAAACCCACTGTTACCTAAAGTGTTCCTGCAGGTGAATCATGTTTTTGCCCTCTGAACGCTATGCTTTGTTTTTCAAAGGAGTTGTGGGCACATTCTGAGTTGTTCACTCTCTTTTAGTTTGTCCTTCCTCTTGTTGGAGAGCTTTCGTCATACTTTAACACTGTTTGACAAGCTGTTGTGGCTCGCCGTCTTGTTTCGAAGGTTCCCAAGCAGACTTTTATCTTTAGCAAGTTTTCATTCTGTTTGAGGTCTTGCTTTAACGCTGTTCACTCTTTTTGAGCTCCTATAAAGTGAAATATTCTGAGTCTCAAGAGGGACAGCTCAGCTTTTGGTGACACTGACAACGGATGCCCTGAAATCTCAAGATTTTTCTCGTTGTTCTTGTTTCCTTTTTTAGACTGATTATAGTCTGTGTGGTACTGACCAATCATGTTTGAATGGACTTGGTTGTACCTCTGTGTGTTTCCATGTGGAGAACAAAAAAGGTTGGAATGCAGTGGCTGAAAATGCCTGACAATGAGTAAGATTATTATGTATAAAAAATAATAGAAACTAAACAGACTCATCATGTGGGATGAGAGGAAAGTATTCTTCTTTGCTTTCTTGCTGAGAATTGGATGAGAAGATCAATACCATAATTCTGCACAGTTAATATGAAGCTACTGTTTGCAGATTGATCATTTATCTTCACAAAACTGGGTAAAGCAACTTCCTGCAGTCTCTGTCGGTTGCCTGGCAACCTCATGGTGACAAAAAGATGAAGAAGCTACCGTGCCTGGCCAAGAAATTTCTGGCAAATAATCTCAAATCAAATCAGTTTTGGATGTGCTTACACTCGAGCGTAGCGATGAAACAACCTGTTTGCAGGCTTTATGCTAAGCTAAGCTAACTAGTTGCTGGCTATAGCTTCATATTTAGATGCAAAACTATTCCTTGGAAATGGATCATAGTGTTCATTTGTGAGTTCTGTGACACAGAGCTAAGAGGGTCGGCCAGCTGTTTCTGAGCCAGCAGTCCATTTCCTATGGTGAACTCTGCCAAGCCTGCACTCTGACATGTTGTTAACACCAGCCTCATCTCGTCAGGATAATATGGATGCTCGACGCTGGTGAAACATGGATAATGGATCAACGCTCCGCATCTTGAGTTTCCATTCCCCAGTTTAGCGACAGCACATATTGCCAAATCCCTCTTTACTTCCTAAGGTTAGAGATGCTAGCTCCAGCTGGGATAAGAGTTGTTTAAGCAGAGACTCTCAAACTGAGCTTGTTGATGCCATCAGACAGGCTTAAGTGGGCAAACAGAAAACTATCGATGCTGGAGATTTTTCAGCAGCATTGTGATTGATGCCTGCGTTTTCTCCAGGGTCTTCAGCAATCAGTGTTGTGTACACAATTTTCCAATTGTTGTGTTGAATGACTCACTAATGTGCATACTAAAAAAATGTACCAAAGACTTTATGAACTGTGTGGTACAAAACTTGTATGAATTCTGCAGGAAGTGTCTCTGTCGTCTCTTTTAAGATGAACATGCCACAGGCAAAGATATTTTTTTTTCTGATGCAGTGACTTAAGTCTGTGAAGTTGTTTCTTTAACAAAACAGAACAACAGTAGTCTGATGGGAACAGGAGAGAGCAGCAGTCAGGTCTATCCAAATGCAGGTACAAAAATCAAAAGGCACAGACCAATCAATCAGGACCTGCAAATCATGTTGACGAGGTGATGGTCAAAGAGCCATAATTCTGACTGGCTGCATAATAGATGTATTGTTGTAATTGCGGTTCCATAAATCAGAAGTGTTTTGCAGCTGATTGGTTGTGAAATGCCAGACCTGTCCACTGGCTTTTTTTTATAATATGGCAGTAACCAATATCCCTGAGGTAGAGAGGACCTGAATATGTGGCGGCACAGCATCAGTACATCATTGTCCTGGAAAAGAAAAGCTACTGAGATATAGGGCTGGGATCTGGAATCTCACGGCATGATACTATCAAGATATTTTGCCCACGATAACGATAATATCATGATACTGCGATAATCAATATATTCCAAGAAATGTCATCCATGATACGTCACGATATCTGCTGAAGAAATTCAGAATTTATTGACTGCACTGAATCCATTTCACAGGAATTACAAAACATTGTCAATCAATTTCACATGAATGACAACCAAGTAAATATATACATACACATGGTGTGGAAGTCGTTCTGGATTTGGATCGATATTAAATCAATGAGTGCCAGCCCTTTTTAAAAAACAGAAAGTGGCTTGTTCCAGCATTTTTGTCCATTTTGAGTCATATTTCAAGACCCACAGAATATTTTGTACTGTGACTCTGAAAACACTGAATAGCTCAAATGGAAGAAGAGACTCTCTATTTCATCATGAAAAAAAATGTTTGTTCTTACCTTGTTCCATTCTTGTTTTATCAGAGGTAGAGTAGAGGACACTTTCACCAAAATCACCACTTTTTGTTTTGCTCCCTAATCTCGATCGTCTCCACTTCCTGCTTTGAGCTCTGTGACATATACCGTCTCTTTATGTCCCGACTACAAATCCCAGAAGCCCCAAAATTACTCACAGTCTGTGTGAGAGTGCCCTCTTGTGCCAGCTGCTGAAAAAACACTTTGACGTATGTATTCATCAGTGACGCTCAAGCATTGGATTTTAAATGACGTACAGACACGTCAGTGGCACTCAAAGAGTTTAGAAATTAAAAATCCATATTGTATCGGAAGAAAAAGTATCGTGATATCTTGCCATATAGATATTTTTTCCCAGCCCTACTGAGATACCGAACCTCAGTCCTATAGGTTGTTAGATTATGACCAGGAAAAGTCCATTATTTCTGCACATAGTCATTTTTTAGCTGTGTCTCTGCAGTCTGAAAGTGTTGCTGCAGCCTCTCACTGCAGATCTTTTTCACTTGTCTCAGGAGGAACAGCACAGGTCTTACTAATACTGTAACATTAACAATAGCCCTGCTCTGTTCAAGTGTCCCAGTGGGACAGCGACTCAGCATGCACAACAGCAGAAAAAGAATTCTGCTATCAGTTTTATTACTTGTCAAAATGTCTTGTGCATTCTAATTTGTGCTCTTACAAATGTCTGGGTGGTTTTGAATCACTGAATAGTTTCACTACTGAAACTCAACCACAGAACAAAAAGCTTTAAATATCTCTCTACTGAGCTGCTTCATTGTTGTGTTGCTATAATAGTAATGTGTTTCTACATGTCTGTTAAGGCTGGGAAAAAAATACTGATATGGCAATATATGGCAATACTTTTTTTCCCAATATAATTTTGATTTTTAATTTCTTAATATCGAGTTTAAAAAAAGTCATGTTTTGGGCTGAACAACTTCCACACCTCCGCTGGTCTCGCTGTACATACAGTATTTATACATATTTATATCTGCCATACATGTGTGTACATGTATATATATTCTTGGCTGTCATTCATGAAATTGATTGACAATATTTTGTAATTCTTGTAAAATGGATTCACTGCAGTCAATAAATTTTGAATTTCTTCAGTGATACAGATGATGATGGAAAATCTTGCAATATATTGCTTATCGCTGTATCGCGATATTATCGTTATCGCAGGCAAAATATCGTGATAGTATCGTATCGTGAGGTACCTGGTGGTACCCAGCCCTAATGTCTGTACTTGGTGCACTTTTGGAATATATTCGTCTTTGTTTTCCTCTCCTGTTTTTAAATGTTCTGCCTGTTCAAAGTGAAACAGGATAAATCCATCTTGTTCACTGACCTGACAGTCATTCATTCGTACCACTGAACCACCTGCCTGCTTTTTATTTGCATTAAGTATTAAGCACTGTTTGAAATGCGGCCTCTCTACCTAACACTCCTTGATGTTTCTTTCTCAGATCAGTGCTGCTGACTGGGGACAAGCTGAAACAACATATAACCTCTATGAGGTTCTTTTCAAGGTCCACAAGGTATGTTAAGAACAGGGTGCTGTGATGTGCCTCACAGATGTTCAAAATTTGATCTCTGCTGCTTTTATCTCACAGTATAGATGGCTGCCTTTTCTCTTTTCATCACATAGAGTAGTGTTTCAGGGAGCCTTCCTTGACCTGAAGTGATATTTTTCAGGGAATGTACGCAGGGTTTAATCTGACGGTAAAATCTGTCCCTGACATGTAATGATTTAAATTTTGTGTTCCAGCTGTGGATGGCAGAGGACTGCTGGCTCCAGGCGAGGCTGTATTTGGGGCTCGAACATTCGCCTGAGCAGCAGGACAATGAGTCCCTGTGCTTCAGTATTCTGGTCGGCCACGGCCAGAGCCACACCTTCAGGGTCGAGCTGGCCACGGACCTGGCTATCTGGGAGAAGTCCTTCCAAAGAGCTGTCTTCTTGGAGGTGCAGCGAATACGAGTGAGTATTTCCACATATAACGCAATGATTTATCCTTTCTGTTTTTAGCCTTTTTTATTTGCTAAATGCAGCTTGGATTAAAGGAGTTGTTCAAACAGGATCGCCTCTCACAACATCTTTTCCCCACCTCAAAGACTGATATGAGGCGTTTGATGTTTGCTCTCGAATATCGATCGTCTCCACTTCCTGTTTTGATCTCTGTGGCGTATACCGTCTCTTTATGCTCTGACTACATCTGATCAGCGACCCGCTGCCGAAAAATCACGTTGACATATTATTACGTTGATGGCACTCAAAGAGTTAAAAAGTCTTAAAATGTCTCAAATTAAAATCTAGGTAATAAAGTCTCAAAGTGTCTTAAATTTACTGTAAATTTGCTGTAAGTATGAAATTTTCAGATGGTGCATTTAATGCCTATTGGAAAATACAGCATTCAGAGATTTGCTCTCAAGTTCACTTCTTTGTTCTTGAAAATTGTGAAATTTAAGTTGTAGAAAAATAGTTGTGTTATGACTTCAATTTATATCGTTGTTGCAAGTGTTAAAGGGCTGGAAAAAAAAATTATCATCGCGGTTAATCGGTTATCAGATTTTTTTTTTTTTAACTGCTAAATATCGATATCAGCATCTGCCTCAAGAACTCCGCATTTGTCGGGTTCTACAATAAATTGACTATTTTCTACCAAAGAAATTGTTATGACATTTTTGGGTCCTAAATTATATTTGTTGAGATCTTAAAAAGGTCTTAAAGAAGTATTAAATTTGACTTTTAAAAAATGCAAGGACCCTGAAACACCACATACAGTGTTGTGATTCATCACAACTAGATGCACACAAACTCTGAGAATAAGCAGCACAATTATGAACAGAATTATACCTAAAAAGCTAAAACAACATCAGATTTAATGGAAGATGCTTTCTAAAAATGCTTTCTAAAGCAGTGAGCTGTGAAAAGGGATCTTTGTTACTGTGCTGCTGAAAAAAAGCAAGTGCAGTACAGTTATAGTAAAAAAAAAAACAGCCACAGGTCACAATGAACATTTGCAGGATGTGTTTTGGAAGTTGACTTGTAGATTTAACACTGGTGGCGTTTTTCATGCTGCAGCTCAGCGCTGTTTCAGATGTATTTCAATCGTGAAAGTTGTTTTTTTGTTTTGTTTTTTTTTACTCTGCTACTGGTGTTTCATGGGATCATCAGCCTGTGGTTCATGGATGTTAGCTGTGAGGGTGTGATGTGGCAGCTGAGAGCTGCTCTTCATATTTAGAGTGGATTCACTCGATGCTAAACCCTGATCCACAGCAGACGATCATGGATCAGGGCTGAATGCTTCAACAGGAGGGATCAGCTGATAGAGCTGCAGAGACCTGAGCTGGTGCTCCGTTTAACAGAGCATTTCCTGTTTGTATGAGTGACGGCACTGAGAGACAGAGAGATCTTTTTAACAGACGTAGACTGTTGGTGTCCTGATCAAGCTTTTATCACACCTGCAGTGTGTGTTTTGACCTTCTGTAGCAATTAATTACAAACGATACGCATCGCAATATTTGAGTCACAAAAAGATACATTATGTTGCGATATTACGATATATTTTGATATTCTACATAGATCACTGAGAAACTTAAAATTAAACTTAAAATTCAAGTTCTATATACAGTATGTACATATATTTATATGTACTGTACATATATACATATACACACATATATACTGTACATATATATATATATATATATATATATATATATATATATATATATATATATATATATATATATATATATATATTAGGGTTGTCAGTTACTGCATTAATGTGGATGATTTTTTATTTTATTTTTTATTTAACTTTTTATTTCAAAAAGTGGAAGTTGCTCTGGTTTTACACTTGGACCAAAACATGACTTTTTTTTAATCAATAATAAGAAATTAAAAATCAATATTATATCAGAGGAAAACGTATCGCAATATATTGCCATATTGATATTTTTTCCCACTCTTAGCTAACATCACTAGTGCGTTTCTGTTCTGAATGTCACTTGAATCAGAGCCCCTTCATACCGCCAGTCTGTGTTGCTTTTAACCTATTATGTCAATGCAAATCAACCAGATCTATCAGAAAACACACATTTATCAACTGCAACGTGTAATTTGAACAAAATTACGTTCTGAAGAACATTAGTTGCTTGCGTATGATTTCACTCTTTGGTCCACAAAAAGATAACAAAAAAGCTTTGACAATATATTGCAGAAAAAATGAATAAACTATGAATAAAAAGCTATTCTATTCTATTCTAAAAATGATAACAGGATGGAAAACAAATGGCTCCTGCAATTATTATAATCAGGCTGCATCCTGCTCTGAATTGAACTCACAATACCTTTATTTTGTCAGTACTCTTCCTTCCTGCCAGTTTAATGCTTCATGAGAGGTGATTGCACATGACAAAGAGGCTTTTCTGATGACAAATTACAGGTTCTGTGCTGCTTTAAAATGACCTGAGAAATTAATTGAGAAGTGAAAGCCAACCACTGTTTTCCATAAATGTTATTGTTACTTTAAATGGAGTAACCTAAAGAATTAGTCCTCACATCAATGAGCCATTAAATTGCCTCTTAAGAAAATATGTCTAAAGTGTAAAGTGGTGTGGCGAGTGCATTCTTCAGCAGTTCTCAGCAGCTGCTGTCTAGTGTCCGTCAAGAGACTCAAACATGAAAATTCATTAGAAAATTTTCAAGTCCAGGCCTAATAGTCTTCATTTTAACTTGCTGACACACAGTATATCCACCTTTTGTTGAGAATACACACAAAACCCTAACCCAAATTTGATCACCGAAGTCATAAATACTAGATAGATTTTAAGTGTTTTGTGGTAACACAGAATTGCCAAATATGTATTTGCATTAAACTCAGAATCTAGCTAATATACTACTAATATATTATTTCACATCTGAGCAGCGTTAAACCGAGAACCGTTGTTGTTAGAGATGCTCAATTTTGGATTTTTTGCAGAAATTCCAATATTGTACAACTTTTCAATTCCGATATGTGCAGGATTTTTACACCGAAACTGTGGAATTAACACATTATGACTAATTTTATTGTGATGTCCTCCCAATATGGCTCCATGATTTAAGATTTGAGAGTCTTTACTGTCATTGTGCACATGTAACAAAATTTTGTAGAGTCTCTCAGCTTAAGGGCACAAATAAATAAGAAATAGAAATAAAGATGTAAGTATGAAAATATAAAACCATGGCCATGACTTGGCAAATAATAAAACTATTAATTAATAAACTGGGCACAATCCACCCTGTTTTTTTATATGACTAAGAAAATAGTGCAAATAAAACCACAGAAGGAAAGTTGTTGTAATACGTCATCAAGCGTGTGCCAGTAAACGTCACATGCTGCGTTCATGGAGGCTCAGAAATGCTGAAGGCTCCAGCAGTTGAACATCGGTTATATATGTTCATATATGTCCAGATGTTAAAGTTTATGTAAATATCGAGAGGAGGGCCAATATGATCAGACATTCTTAATTGTTTTTTTAGTTTTCTCTGAATTGATAGATTTGGTTGTATTTGTTATAGGAGTCACCAGCTGTAACTGGAATTATTTCTTGGAATTAAAGCTTCCACATTGCCATGATTGCACGCTGTATTCAGGAAATAAGGAAGTATGCCACATGTCAGGTCAGACTCTTCATAAAATAGCCAACGGTACCTTTTACAATTTTAGCCCATTCCCACCCTTTCACCCTTCAAGTGCGGCCAACCATAGATAAAGGCTAAAAATGCGATGAAGCCTGGGGGCTTTGGTGCTCAGGACCCTCAAACAGGGACAGTTCTAAATATTACAAAGCTGAGCACCTGTCAGAAGATATTTGACTCAGTAGCAGAGTGAAATCCTTTCCGGGTCAATATGAGAACCAGATATAATTAAATGACCTCTTATTACATCAGTTGTCCTTTGGAATTGTATTTTACCAGCAAGCAGCATGGTTTCCTCCGGCACGGGGCACTGGCTCTTTCGCAAAAACTGTCAATATCAAAGTCTTAGGAACCATGCATAATCCCTTGTGGTAACTGAGAATTTAGAGTCATAATTCTGCCGGACTTAATTACATTCTCCCATTTATACTGAACATGCTAATTCCTACAGCTTAAAAAACTGCTTAATCGTGGAGTGGAGCTGTATGTTTCCTATACAGCATTGAGTAAGCAAACCAGCTGTGCAACCAGGAGTTTAGGATAATAATGCTGTTTTTCTTTCTGCAAATGGACGATGGGACACACCTCTGTTTTTTTTGCACAATATAATACAGTATATGTAGCTACCAACTGAACATTTAACGTCAGATGGAAACATTCATAATTCTGTTTACCCGCTGAGTGCCATTGATGTATATAGACGTCAAAGTGTTTTTTTCGGCAGTGGGTCGTTGAGTCTCCCACAGCCTGCGAGTAATACTGGGGCTTCTGGGAGATGTAGTCAGAGCACAAAGAGACGGTATGCACCACAGAGATCAAAACAGGAAGTGGAGACGATCGAGATTAGAGATCAAAACAAACAGAATCTGGACAAAAAGTGGTGATTTTGGTGAAAGTGTCCTCTACTCTACCTCTGATAAAACAAGAATGGAACAAGGTAAAAACAAACATTTTTTTCATGATGAAATAGAGAGTCTCTTCTTTCATTTGAGCTATTCAGTGTTTTCAGAGTCATAGTACAAAATATTCTGTGGGGCTAGAAATATGACTCAAAATGGGCAAAAATGCTGGAACAAGACACTTTCTGGTGGCTGGCACTCATTGAGTTCAAATCTGCCATGTACAGGGGTTTTATATATAGGTTGGCAAAGTAGACATTACTGGTTATAAATGAAAAACCTTTTCATTTATGCACCTCTGTCTAAAATGAAAGACCCCTTGTTTCAAAAATAAGCACACATTTTGAGAAGTCTGCTATTGTTATTGTGATTTGAGCAAACAGTTATTTACATTCCAGCAACAGATAAATGGAGCCACGGTAATTCATGTAAGGGACCCTGTATGCTTCCTGTACAGCAACATGCCATTTTTATTAGTGCACTAAAAGCTAAACACCTTTCTCAAACTACATTAGCTGTCCTGTTCGGGTGTACTAATCACTTGAGGATGTTTTTCCACCAGTAGTGGTCAAATTGTCAGACTGACCTCAGGCAGTGAGTTTCCAGAAATAGTTCTGTTGATACATTTCTATTCCGTCCAAGGACATCCAGTAATGTTAAGGTTGTGCAGTTTCATATAAGTTTGATTGAGCTGCCGTCATCCCAGGCATGTGCTATTAATGGGTACCATCCAGAATGCAAATACAGTAGAAATTCCTCTAGCAGATTTTCTGTTCATGTGATATTTTTAATTTGTGTTTGCTTTCAATAATTATTCCTGAAACCCTGCTATTGTGCACCATGTAATAAACCTTGTCTTGGATGGAGGGCTGGCCACCGATCTCGGATACTTTTGTAGCATCGACCGAAAAGCTCTGATCCTATCGGGTATAAAAAATTAGTAATTTTTCGGTGCCAAATTCAGATACTGATGTCTCTGTGGACGGGGGGGACATGTCCCCATCAGATTCATAGAGAAACTGATCCATCCCTCCATTTTCCCAGCATGAGGAGACAAACATCGCTGGTAAAACAGAGGATTAATGTCATTGCAGCAGCATTGGGGGCTCAGCGTGCATGTTTAGGTTCATGGTGCATTCAAGTTACACATGATTGTTGGAATTTCCAAGCTCGAAATCAGAATTTAAATCAGTACTCCCTGTGAATCTCACCAACCTGACATAGAATTCATGCTATCTGCTACTGACATAAACAGTAGCTACATGTTTTGTTGTACGTCTGTAAAGCTGGACGAGCTGGGAGCACTGAACTGTGAGGTTAAGATGATCAGAGCTCCAAGTTCTGACTTCCAGTGAGCACACCATAAGACAAACTCTCACTCCCCAGGGTCCTAAAGAGGAACTGGTAGCAGCCTGTTCCTGTTGATCATCATCAGACCATCGTCTAGTATGTCCACCATGGTGAAGCCCAAATTACACAAAAATAACTTATTGAGTTTACATCATAAAATAACAAAAATAATAATAAATATTATTATTATTATGAAGCTCTATGTAGCTCTCTCAGCTTCTTTCCCCAAATCCCTTCTACCGCTCTCAGCTTTAAAGTGAATAACATGTAACGTAAATCACTTGCAGAAAAAAAATATCTTTCGCAAACGTGGCATGTCACCAGACCTGCTGCCGGGCTGCAGTTAGACAGTGCTGAAATTGAATATTGTGAATATTTACATTCCAGAGTAATCCCTAGTATCCTAGTTGGATGGTTTGCAGGATTGTTCATGTTTTTTATGAGCTGCTTTGATCAGTAGCTGGTGTTACTCTGAAAAGCCATAAAGGCAAGGTTGATTTTTTTAGGTATTTCAGAATGGTTTTACAAAAAAAGTGCTTCCTGACAGAGTGGGTGGTTTACACATAGAGGTGCTTCTCTTAATTTTTCAAAGGGAAGCATCCAAATCCATCTCCAATACACTGGATGAGATGATCCCAGTGTTATAGGCATTACAGTAGACTAATTAAATGTACTGTAAGGAGTCATGAAGAACATTGGAGTCCACATACGTTGCGTTTGCTTGTTGCAACGGGAAGCACTGCAAAATCCACGCCATAATACCTTGGTCTAACATGTCTTTAATGAAAATACAACCATTCAGGAATCGTAATAAAAGCATGTAAAATAAATCAGATATACAGTTTAAGGAACGTTGGATTCTGTATCTGATATAAAGTGGTCGTTGCAGGTTCCCACCGCTCTGTTTTCTTATGATCACTTCCTGCTCATGTCAGTTCAGAGCACATCAGCTATCCACCATATATCTGAGAAACATTTACAGGTGTTTAACTACAAGTAGTGCAATCCCTGGCAGTAGTTTGACTGCCAATATGGCAGTGTTTTGAATTTGACTATTTCATGCTGTAATTGTGACGTCAACTGCCGAAGCACTATAGGCCTCACATTGGCCTCCTACCTTCAGCATGTGTAACTAGTACTGTTCAAACTCAACTATATAAAAAAATTAATGAAGTGTGCCAGCGCGGTCTAGACTGTGACTGCTAGCATGCTGTGGTAGCACGCTGTCATTGTAACACGTTGAACAAAAATATTTAATTCATGTGATGACTAAGCAGCTTCAGTTGGAAAATCAGAGCACATTGTACGTCTCTCATGCAACACTCTGTGGGCACGGTACTATCCGAGCTCTGCATACTGTAAACTCCCTGAGCACTGTGCACGAACCGAGGACAGAGTGGCCTTTTTACAGCTACAAATTCATATTTTAAGAGAAAGACATTTCATAATGCTTTGTCAATAGCTCTCTAGAAATTATCACACACAGTTGCACTTCATAACAGCAGAATAATGAAAGGCCTTCAACGTATTTTTTTATGTTTTCTGTATATTTTATCTTAGGATTCAGTGGTAGTTTTATATAGACTACTGTGCTGATGTCCTGTATGCTTTAGTGGCCTCAGAGTCACCAAAGCAGTGTTTAACAATAAAAGTAATATAATAAAACTACACAGGAATTAGCAGAGATGGTGGCATCTACTCTGATACCCTGAATCATATTTTTACTAGCAGGACCAGCAGGCGACATGTGCATGATGAAGCGATGTGCAGGGACTCTGTGAAGAGCACCCAGAAACTGCTAGCCTTTCTGGACAACAAAGTGCTAGAGTTAGCGTAATTAGCCAACAACATATTTGTAGGGTTTCAGGTTACATAAAGAAAAGCCTTCGTAACAGGTACATCCAATAAACCATGAGTTTAGGATAGTGATAGCTGTTTTTTCCTTATTGTACATGGATGCTAATTTTTAGCCGAGTTAGTACAAGTCAGCTGGAAACTTTAAGCAGTCTGGTGACGATATTTCTAACAACTCATGGACTTAACATTAGCGTAACTAGCTCACTAATTAAGTAAAAATCTGCTAAGCAGGGCGGCAAAGTGCACCGTTACTGGATACAAATAAAAAGCCTGCTTTTTCTTCACCTCTGTCTGAACTTAAGAACCCATTGTTTCACAAATTACTACAAAGTTTGAGAAGTATGTAGCTTGATAGATGTAGCTGGTAAACGTTTTTAGCAAAAAGTCAATTAGATTCCAGCATTAGATGAATGGAGAAGTGGCTAAGATATGGTGATGGTAATATGTAGTAGGGCTGGGTATCACCAGGATTAAATACTACGATACCATGATAACCACCATGATAACGATAATATCATGATACAGAGATACTCCGATAATCAATATATTGCAAGAAATTTATCTGTTTCTTTTTAATTTTAATTTATTTAATAATTTAATTATTTTTTTTTTATTTATCTGATATCTGTTTCACTGAAGAAATTCAGAATTTATTGACTGTACTGAATCCATTTCACATCCATCCATCCATCCATTATCTACCGCTTATCCTCACATAGGGTCGTGGGGGGGCTGGAGCCTATCCCAGCTGTCTTAGGGTGAAAGGCAGGGTACATCCTGGTCTCCAGTTCATCACAGGACACAGAGACAGACAACCACTCACACTCACATTCACACCTACGGTCAATTTAAATTAGCCAATCAACCTAATCCCCATGCATGTTTTTGGATGGTGGGAGGAAGCCGGAGTACCCAGAGAGAACCCACACAGACACGGGGAGAACATGCAAACTCCACACAGAAAGGCCCCGGGCCCGGGATTCGAACCCAGTACCTTTCCATTTCACATGAATGACAAAATATTGTCAGTCAATTTCACATGAATGACAACCAAGTAAATATGTACATACACATGGTGTGGAAGTCATTCTGACTTTTGGCCCAAAACATTACTTTTTTAAAACCAATGTTAAGAAATCAAAAATCAATATTATATCAGAAGAAAAAGTATTGTGATATATTGCAATATTAGTATTTTCTTCCATGTTGGGGACCTTTATGAAATATGCTTTCTATGCATTCTGCAAAGTTGGACTTTACTTGCCAAGTTTCCATAAAGTTGTGTAGTCTACTATCATTAATGACAGTGTTAATGGTGACCTATATCATATTCAGTATTGCCATGTTTGTCATGTCAGATTGGATCGTAAACTCGGCAGTGGATCCCTCCGAAGCTGGACATTAATTAGATTGTCCAGGTTTTGTCTCGTTTGCATCACGTTGTCAACAGCCAAACCCTGGACAAATATATATTTTTTGGTTCTCCAGCAGAGAGAAAGACAAAGACGAGCTTCAGGATAGATGAAGAAGACTGTTACACCCTTTTTTTTTTTTTTTTTTGCTGTAACAATATCAAGTCCCAACGCAGAACTGCTCTGCTGCACCACACCACACAACAGCTTCAAAGAAGGAATGATAATGTGCAGGAGCGTTTGATGCTGCAGTCACACAGTTAGCGCTTAGCCAGCTAATGACGCTCAGTCCAATCTGGATGTGACACCAACGTCAACTGTCAAGTTATATCAAGGACAACGTGAAATCCACTTAGTGTGATGCACAAATATGTGGACTCCAGACTTAAGAAATCAGATTGATGTCTAATATGCCAAAATCTGACGTCTGGGTGTATTTGATCGACCCACATCAATAACAGAAGCTGTGTTTAATAACGCTCTTACTTCAAACTGTTCCTTTAACAGTTTAAAAGCATGAAATATGATAATAGCATTTTTTCAGTCTTTAATGATGAAAATGTGGGACACCATCCTTTGGGAAACCAATGAGAGTGATGAAGCATTTCTATTTGCTTGTGATTCTGTGTTCTCCAGCCAATTAGGCTAACCTCATGTGGCTTTAGAGTCCAGCTTAGATAAGCCTCAGACTGACTGGATGTGTGCGTTACATAAACATTGTTGATGGGGTAGAAGTAGGATAAGTAGTATAACTGACAAAACTGTCCAGTCTGTGTTTTCTTCCCTCTCATTTGCCCTATTTATTTTTTTTCCTTCTTTCTTTGGCAGATGATGAAACCCGGCATGGCACTGATGGCGTGTTTTAGCTCACAGCGAGCAGTCTAGTTGTTGCCATATTTCACTTTTTTGGGGTCTAAGATCCTTTTCATTTTCTCTTGCTGAATAAATAACCCGGAGAACACTCTTGTCAGAGAGAGCACACCCTGAGCTACATTCACTTGTACTTTTCCACAGTATTCATGTTCTGCTCCTTTTAGCAAAAACTCTTCAATTGGCTCTTATTAATAGTCATTTATTAAGAAATTAGAACTTTTTGAACCTTGTCTGAACAATTCTGATATTCAACATTTTATTTCTTATTAGTTATTTATTCTTAGGTAAGAACAGAATCCATGGCTCTGTGTTGCTGTGCCATTGTTTGGTGAGATAACAGCTGCTGGTTTAGGAGAAGGTCGTGGGTTGGGTTGATATAACACCAGAAGTTATGTGACAAATCATCTTTGACTTCTCACTTGGGATACGGACAAGGTTATTATCGTTAACGAAAATGAACGAAATGACAAAAACTAGAATTGAAAAAAATATTTTTATTAATTGAAATAAATAGAAACTGCAATTAAAAGAAAAAAAACTAACTGTAACTGAATTGTCTGTGAAAACTAACTAAAACTAAAAAAATATTGATAGAAATCCCTTAATTTTCATCTTTTCAAAAAGTAATGTTAAAACTTAAAAAAAAAAAAAAAACTAGGGCTGTCGAAATTAGTGCATGAGTGGTATTTAATCGTGATTAATCAGAATTAATCCACAACAACCTGTCATTAATCTGATTAAAAGCTAGCATGGACAAACAATCTCTTTTAAGAACTTTTAAGAACAACTTAAGCGCAGCAGATTGTCTTTGGCTAACGTCCAGTGTCACCTTGCTGCAGTGATGATGGTCCGTGTGACGTGGCATCACTGTTGAGGCGCTTCCAGGTGTGACAGTAACGCTCCTGACCACACCTCACAGCTCTTCGTCTTTGTGTCGAGCTACTCTTCGTGTTTGTATCAAAACGCTTTAAGCAGCTTTTAGCGGATTTGTGACTTTTCAAAAGATGCTGCGCGCTCACATCCTCGATCCCTGCCCAAACTGCCTCTCCTTACCTTTCATCTCGTCTCACCCGTTATGAAAACACAGACGTAGCTTAGCACAGCACAAACTTGTGAGGACGTGGTATTCTTATTCTACTCGCCACACATGCCTTTACTTCTGTCAGACTTAGCAACATGAAATGAAATATTTCTTAAGAATGCACTAATTCCCCCCCCAGAAAAATCCCTTCCAATTAGTGAAGTGTAGTCGCAGCTCACGTTGTCACAACAGTCTCACATGTGGTGACAGGAAGAACTTAGCGGCTGGTCTGCCTCTGTTTCTTATCCCTCGTCACAGCTGAATTCACGCCACCACTAAAGACGGGGGGGTTGAGGTCTGGGAGCAGAAAAACACTTTCAGCGAAAGGACTGTACGGTCCCATGTCGTATTCACTGCACACTGCACTCTATAATTGAAATCACCATGATGTCCCTGCTGTGTTCTCAAGTGAAAGAAAAAAGAGAGAGGGGAATAAATATATAACACAAACAGAAAATCAGAATGCACTTATTGATATTCCAACTGAATGGATTACACAAAAATGAAGTCATGTGGCAAGAAAGCCTTTAGAGGGATATTGCTCCACAGAGAGTACAACGCTTACACATCAGTGCTTTCAAAGACCTGTGAAAGGAAAGGAGACTCGTGCTTGTTTGAGTTGAAGCAGTAAAATGAATCTTAAAGATGTATGGCATCGTGTGTGTTGACGTTATCAGGATGCTGCTTTAGCTGACGGGTCACGCAGGACAAAAATCAGGTTTGCTCTTGTTATCGGATCTTCCAAGCCGAACGTGTCAGACTGGCACACTAACAAGAGCTCTCAAGTGAACACGTAAAGGGTATATATGAGCCAAGTCATATTGTGGGAATGAAAATAGAATTTTATGGGCAGGAAATGCAGTTATAGCAGCTTGTTCTGACACTGTTCGTTGGTTGCTTTCTGCAAACGTGGGTTCATGTCATTCGGCAGGAATCTATCATTCGTTCATTGGTTTTTCAAAACAAAATCGAAACCAAAAAAACTAAATAATGACTTTTTTGGTTGCAGAAATATATTGAACGCTGGGAAAAATGGATTTTGTATGCACTGACTTTATGATGTATGTGTAAAAGAATATTTGTTCTTTGTCGTAATGATCTCATGTTCCTTGTTCACCCAAATAAATATTTTAAATTTTAAAAAAAGTGCATAAAAGTATGACTGTTGTCTTATAATACAGGGAAATGTACACCTGTACTTTTTGCACTGTTTCATTACAGAAATAGGAAAATCTAAATAATAATGGATGTCACTTCTCTCTCTCAACAGTCCAAAAGCTACATGTGCAGCAGCCAGGGGACTGTGCTGTGCTTCACCATAGATTTTGGATCAGGCTTCACCTGCTCTGAAGGCACCTCCAAGGTAAATTATTGTTATTATTATTCTGTGCTGTTTATTTCTTAATAGTTCCTGAGGAGACTGCAGTCTGACATGTTTTATTTTCTGTTTATTTTGAATAACTCTGAAATAGCCACAAAAAAAAAAAAAAAATAAATATATATAAATATATATATATGTATATAAACGTATATACGCGTATACACGTATATATACGTATATATATATATACGTATATATATATACGTATGTATATATATACAGCGTGTATATCTGGCGTATATATCTGGCGTATATATACAGATATATATCTGCGTATATATATACTGCCATATACAGATATATACGCTGATGTATATATCTGGTATACACAGATATATATATCATATATATATATATATATATAATGTATATACGATATATATACGCCAGATATATATCGTGTATATCTGTATATACGTGTATATACATATATATATATATATACACACACACACACGTATACATATATACATACGTATACATATATATACATGCATTATGTATATATGTATATACGTATGTATGTATATATGTATGTATGTATGTATATATATATATATATATATATATACATGTATATATATGTATGTATGTATATATGTGTATATATGTATATATATATATATGTATGTATATATATATGTGTATGTATATATGTGAAAAAGTACTTTATTTTATTTCATGTATATTCATATTTTCAATAATATATTAAAAATCTACTTAGACTAATTTTACTTTTTGTAAATATATATAAAAGTATACTAACATCACACTTTCACGCTGAACACTTTTAACACTTTAATAACTATACTATATTACACTTTATAGAAATATTAAAATATACTTTAAGTGGAATGTGCCTTTTCTAAAATGTACTTATTTCTACTTAAGGTATATGAGTCATATACTAATAATTTAAGTAAAATATACCTTTTCAAAATAAAAAATACAAAATGTACTTTAAGTTGTTCCACGTTAGCTCATAAAAGTCCACTACATACATTTCAGTAAGTAAGAGCTTTTCTACCATTTAATTACAGTTAAAATATATTTAGTACAAAATTAGTTGTTCCAAAATAACATGATTCAAGCTAACTAATCATAAACACAGTTAATCATAATCTATCTCCAGGGGAGAAAAATGCATTTTGGGATTTATTATTATGATTATTTTAGCAGCCTTGTTACATTTTGAGTGGGTACATTTGGTTTCCTAATTTGCTTTTGTAAATTATACATCTCCTCCAAGTACTTTCGAACGGTGAAATGTCTCGATCATGCAGGTGTCTCTGTAGTACAACTTGCTATATAAATCTCATTATTGAAATTCATGCGCTGCTGCATTTTATAATCTCTTCCCTCTCCTGTAGGCCGCACTGTGGAGATATAAGTTCTCTCAACTTAAAGGTTCCTCCGATGATGGGAAAACCAGGGTAAAACTCCTTTTCAAGAATGCTGAAAGCCACCAAATAGAGATGAAGGTAATTAAACATTTTAATGACATCAAAAAAATGCGAGGTCATAAAAACATGGCAAATAGGGTTCAAAAAACCCCAAAATTACCAAAGCTATCCATTAAGTTGAAACATTTTGTGATTTAAAGCAAAAACAACTTTTTGTCATTAACTCTTTGAGTGCCATTGACCAACTTCAGCATCATTTTAAATCCATCATGAAAAGCCAATTTGATGTATATATGTGTCAAATTGGCTTTTCGGCAGCAGGTTTCCGATCTCGGTCTCCCGCAGCCTGTGAGTAATGTTGGGGCTTCTGGGAGAAAAGACGGTATACACCACAGAGATCAAAACAGATGATCGAGATTAGAAAGCAAAACAGAATCTGGACAAAAAGTGGTGATTTTGGTGAAAGTGTCCTCTACTCTACCTCTGATAAAACAAGAATGGAACAAGGTAAAAACAAACATTTTTTTCATGATGAAATAGAGAGTCTCTTCTTTCATTTGAGCTATTCAGTGTTTTCAGAGTCACAGTACAAAATATTCTGTAGGTCTTGAAATATGACTCAAAATGGGCAAAAACGCTGGAACAAAGCACTTTTTATAAAACGACTGGCACAAGAGTTAAGATTATCTGTCTCATGATCTACTGTCAGGATGTACTGTAGTAAGTTATTTTCTTAAAATTACAGACTGCGGCTTTAAAATGTGAGCATCATGCACTAATTGATGTGTCTCTCTTTGTCTTTTTCCAGGAACTAGAGTTTGCTAATCTAACAGCCGTCCTCCACTGTATTCACTCCTTTATCGCTGCCAAAGTGGCCTCCATGGACCCTCTCTTTATGTGCAGTCAAAGCTTCCCTGGAAACTACATGAACAGTTAAGAAGAGCAGTCTTTGTCATGTACACCTGTGGCAAATCAGCAGTATTTTAGGCACAGAGCAAACGGATATCTTGTTCTTGTTATTTTTGTATGAAAAAGCATTTGTAAAAGTCTGTAAAGGTAAATAACAATAAGTTTGTTACTTTATATTTTTTCTCTCATTACATAATGGATTCTGATCATAGGTTATTTGTGTACTTGTCACTTTGAAAGGCAGCACGCGTGCCACCATATGGCGTCTAACTGCCATACATGTGACAACAGGACACGAATCGCCAAACACCGTCACTGTGTTTTTTTTCTGATGCTGTGTCTCTGAAGAATAATGAAGCAGTACCTTCGTCTAGCGAGTTAACGGACACACTGAACCCGATGCTGGCTCGCTGTCAACGTGGACACATTTTCTTTCCTTCAACCTCACAGTAATGAAAACTCTATCCTTCCTCTGGTTTACTGAGCTTTCTTTTGTCACGTCTGTGAACACAAACACCTTACAATTCACTGCAGCCTCACAAGCCCCCAGATAACCAGTGAATTGAATCAACTCCTCTGATGAGGCCCCAACTAACAAACAACATGCAGGACTCTATCGGGCTGCTTTATTGTCTTAGGTTAAACTGTATGGTGTTTATGCTATTGTGACCATCTTCTGTATCTATTGAAGGCAGAATTTCCAATCTCTCATCAGGAACATTTTAACCATAAAGTATTGTTAAAGACCCACTTTGATACAGTCAGCATACTGTATGTCTTTGGTTGCTTTATGTAATGGTTTTAGTGTGAAAATACATATTTGCTGTGTTTCCAATAAACTGCTCATAGAGCTCGAATGCCTGCCCTCTGAGACGTAACGCAACTCCCTGTGGCTTTGTACACCTGCTGTCTAATGGATGGGTGGCTGTGGATGTAAGGTTAGCTCCATCAATTTAGCACAAAGTATAAGTTGACATTCTTTATGTTCGTTTGATCTGATTTTACTGGGTGAGCTCATCCGGTCATCATATCAGAAATAAGTTTAGTAGGTGTGCCCAAACAAGGAATTTAACTTGGTATCTTTTTGCAGGACATATAAACAGATAAACACAAAGCAGAGAGAAGAACCAAAAGATACTAAATTGACTAAGAATAAATATGGGGTGTGAAAACTCTGATAATTATAACTCTTTGAGTGCCAAGGACGTGTGTATATATATATACGTCCTTCCTTTATTCGGCAGCTGGCACAAGAGGGCGCTCTCACACAGCATGTGACAGAAGCGTATATAGAGAGAGAACTACCGACAACTAGCATTTACTGTTGTGTAGTAAAGATGGTGTATACCGAACACGTGACTAGCTTTGAACCAATCACACGACAGAATTTTCAAACGTTCAGTACAATTCTGTCATGGGATTGATTCAAAAGTAGTCACGTTTTTGGTAAACACCATCTTTAATACACAACAGTAAACACTAGTTGTCGGTACTCTCTCTATATACGGCTCTGGCTTGTGAGTAATTTTGGGGCTTCTGGGAGATGCTGGCGAAAGATTTGTTTTACATTGTTGTCCTTTAACTCATTTGGTACCATCGACGTAATAAGTAGTTTTCGGCACAGAGTTGCCGATCGTGATCTCTTGCAGCCTGTGAGTAATTTTGGGGCTTCTGGGAGATGTAGTCAGAGCATAAAGAGACGGTATACACCACAGAGATCAAAAGAGGAAGTGGAGACGATCGAGATTAGAGAGCAAAACAGAATCTGGACAAAAAGTGGTGTTTTTGGTGAAAGTGTCCTCTACTGATAAAACAAGAATGGAACAAACAATTTTTTCATGATGAAATAGAGAGTCTCTTCTTTCATTTGAGCTATTCACTGTTTTCAGAGACATAGTACAAAATATTCTGTGGGTCTAGAAATATGACTCAAAATGGGCAAAACACTGGAACAAGACAATTTCTGTTTTACAAAAAGGACTGGCACACAGTGAGTTAAAAACAGAGACAAAAACAGTGCAATATGGCAGCTAAATAGACAAAAACAGAAAGGTGCAAAAATGTTATTTGATATAAAATGTGCTTTTTTTTCATGCAAATGGTTTCATCACTGCACTCTGGTGATGATTTAAACAGTGGCTTATTGAACAAATGGTCACTGTACATTTAGTTGTTCATGAGAAACACACTGTGAAATGCGTCATTGTTTTAATTCCCTGTTATGATGGTGTCATAAGAGGTGTTCTTTTATTAAACAGTAATGCATGAAAAATGTATTTCACTGACCATCTGTAACCTGCAGCATCAGTGAGCCGAATACCAATTTGCAGTGTGTTTGAGCTTTGCTGCCACGGAGTGATTTTTCAGGCATCATTAGGCAACTTAGAGGTAAAAAGGGGCCATAAAGTTGCTGCTTATTGCTGAACCAGTATCCTCTAACAATATGAAAATGTGCAACTTGGAAACTGAGTAACTGGTCAATGCTAAATTTCAGAAACTGTAGGTTTAGTCTATCAATAAGTCTTATTCATGCTGTAGGTTTTCCTCACCCACTTCATTCATCTGCAAACTCTGACATTCATTTGTTGAAAGTTTCCTCTGAAAGTGTTTCGCTTTAAAGCCAAACCAGTCACCGTGACAACCAGAGTGTGCAGAGCCGCAGCTGTGCGTCGCTGAAGTTGCTGTCTACTGTTTCCACACACACAGCGTCATCAGGTTGCATCAGCACCGTGTCAAGCATGAATTTCAAGTGGCCTGCTCAGCTATCAATGGGCTGTGACTCTGCTGGCGCCGCTGGACCCTGAATGCTCACTGAAGTATTTGTGATGAGGAGAAGTTTCTAGGGCAACTTCAGAGCCACAACCGAAACCTTTCTCACTGTTAGTAATGCATTCAAAACTTTGAAAATGTAGACTTGAGAGGATGGAGGTGCAGCGAAGGAAGCAGGAGCACAAATAGACCACATAGACTGCTACTGATATTGTTTTCTAATACTGTATGTAACATTATTTTTTTATTTTTATTTAACCTTTGTTTAACCAGGTGGGCCTTTTTTTCTTTTTTTCTAAGGGAGCCCTGGCCAAGACAGCAAACATTACAACACATGTTATAATGCATTAAACTTGCAAAGAAGGCCTAAACAGAAGAGCCACATAATTTGTGTAAAAAAAAATGTCAAAAAAATGATAAAAAAAAATAATCAGAAAGACTTATAGTGTGTTGAATTGTTTCATACAGCAATTTGTTGAAAAAAAGTTGTTAAAACAGAATGAGAGAATGAGCTGGAGAGTCTAACTGGAGGATGCTTTTAGTTTAAGTTGTGCTGCGCCACATTTAATTTAATATCCTCTGGTGAAGTATAAAGTATGCCGGAGTATTAGGGTCACATTGAAAAAAAATGCCACACTTTGAGAATAAAGTCATTATTTACAAGAAAAAAGTAATGAATTTACGAGATTAAAGTCATTATTTACAAGGAAAAAAGTCATTATTTACGAGAAAAAAATCATA
Source organism: Synanceia verrucosa (assembly GCA_029721515.1). Taxonomy (NCBI): domain Eukaryota; kingdom Metazoa; phylum Chordata; class Actinopteri; order Perciformes; family Synanceiidae; genus Synanceia; species Synanceia verrucosa. The sequence goes on along the minus strand of CM056560.1, from coordinate 3,863,395 downwards.
AAATTTACATAAAATTTTACATAAGTAATGACTTTATTTTCATAAATAATGACTTTAATCTTGTAAATGAATACTTTTTTTCTCGTAAATAATGACTTTATTCTTGAAGTCTGTAAAAAAAAAAAGTCAATGTCAACAAAGTGGAACTTGTCAACATTTGGAGTCATCACTTCTTATTATTTGGACTAATCATCCAGTAGTTGTGATTTTATTGCACTTATCGTCTGTTGCTTGTCTGGGCCAATACTGTATTGGCTACATCAGCTCATTTTCTCTGGGATTGTTAAACAAATATCCAGGATATCAAGTGGAAAAGAAGTTATTTTTCAAACCAGCCAACCAAAGAAAGGAGAACCAGTGAATCTCTGAGCTCCTCCAGTGTGGGCTGGTTTACTTGACCTTCACAATGGGCTCCTGCACTTCCTGACTATATAAGGACAGACTTGACAGTCCGCACAGCACTAACACATATCTTTATTGTTAATGTGTAAATCTTTGACAACAGCCCAGAGAAATGACTTGTTATTTCAGTGTAATTGTCCTTATTTTATTGCTATTCATTCCTCTCCCAAGAGTTTGGACTGATGACACCAACCATTTAAACTGTGAGTAATTTTTAAGCTTAAATTTATTCTCAAATATTTAATCATCTGTGATAATAGTGAGCATCAGAGGAACTTGTTGTAATTTAGACTTTCATGCTGTTTTGTTGTCGTGCTTCCAGCCACATCTCTTAGAGAACTGATTGTGTGCTCATATCAGGAAAGCCTTCAACTCTTACATGGCGCCTCACTTCACTCTAGACAACGGTAATAAACATCAGATGTTCTTAAATTGTCTCTGTTTTAAATGAAACAACACCAAGGAAACCAAGGCTTTTCCTCCTGTCTGTCGATTCCTGTGGACAGACGAAACTCGCCCTCGTCTTCCACGCATGTGTTTCCATCTCTTCGGCAAACCGAGGCTGAAACCCTGGAGATTTCCAGAGCTGCAGAAGTCTTTCAAACCACCGTGCAAGTCCTGCAGAAGAGAGCGAGACGGAGCTATAAAAAGGATGTCCCACCACCAGGTAGAATTGTCACTGTCCTCACTATTTTAATAGAGCACCCAAACACTGGATATTTTTAATTATGACTCACCAAAGTCCTCATAAGTGAAATTTAAAAAGACAATAGAGCTGTGTTTTCTATTACAGTGTGTGTCCTTTCAGTTTGTGATACGCACTGAAGGTTAACAAGAATAAATTCCAGTCGTTATTTCCTTGTTTTAACTTTCGTCACAATGCCAGAGCTGCTTTCCTGGGAGGACGTGGAGCTGATAGCAGAGCTGTCTCAATGTCCTCCCATCGCACATCCAGCCATCTGTCTGCAAAGTCATCTCAACAAATACCGCTCCATATCTGGCCTCTGCAATAACAGGTAACTGACTGGCTTCTTACTGTACCTTTTGGGGAAAAAAGCAGGAAGAAGCAGGACTGTGTTGTTATGTAGGGCAGCTCCCAGGCTCTGGAGCTCTCTCCCCCTGAGACATAAAAGACTCTCAGTCTCTCATTTATCCACCTCTACACCACCTTTTCCTTCATCTGTCTGAGTCATCATCTCATTCTCTCAAAGTCACTTCTTAGTGTTAAATCTACTTTAGGTGCAGGAAAATTCCCAATGTTCTTTATTATTATTAGAAAATAACATTACATTCAGTGTAAGAGCCAATGATGCAGGCAGATGGAGCTTCAGTAAAATCAGTAAAAGTAGGAAACACATTTTCTGCCAAAAACATGCAAAAACCCATTTCACTTTTGATGCAAGAATTTTTCTTTTTAATATAAATTTCAAATTTAAAGGAAAACCTTCATTTCTTAACTTAAATTTTGATTGTGTCACATATAATTTGCATGTAGATTGCATCCAAGTTGATTTCAATTTAAAAATAGGCAGTCTGTTGTTTATATACTGCTGACAGTGATTTACCACAACACGTTGTAGAGGAAACACAGTGTTGTCTGGCTTACGTTCTTAATTAATATAATGAAAAACACTGTTAACTAATGCATCTGGCAAGATGTTTATATTGATTAATGCTGGCGAAAGATTTGTTTTACATTGTTGTCCTTTAACTCATTTGGTACCATCGACGTAATAAGTAGTTTTCGGCACAGAGTTGCCGATCGTGATCTCTTGCAGCCTGTGAGTAATTTTGGGGCTTCTGGGAGATGTAGTCAGAGCATAAAGAGACGGTATACACCACAGAGATCAAAACAGGAAGTGGAGACGATCGAGATTAAAGAGCAAAACAATCAGAATCTGGACAAAAAGTGATGATTTTGGTGAAAGTGTCCTCTACTCTACCTCTGATAAAACAAGAATGGAACATAGTGTAAAATGTTCTGTGGGTCTTCAAATATGACTCAAAATGGGCAAAAACACTGGAACAAGACACTTTCTGTTTTATAAAACGGTTGGCACTCAAAGAGTTGATACACTGTTTAACTAGTTTTGGTTAAATATTTATTAATATTTAACCAAAACTAGTTATTTTCCCCTGATCGTTTAAATCATTCTAAATGCTTTTATTGAACCCTAAAAGACCAGATAAGACACAAGATGTGCAACCTGCAAATAAATTAACTGACTACGACCTGAATCACTGTTTTATCAGTGATGGGGAGTATGAAAATAAAATATTAAGTAAATCCCTTAATTGGGTCTAAATCGTCTAAACTCTAGATGACCTTTTGGAGAAAAACTAATGATTCAGTGACGCTTACTCTGTTTTGTATTGCAGTATTTTTGGGCACTCTTCATGATTCTTTTTCAGGCAAAATCCTCTCTGGGGAGCAGCCAACACTCCCTTGGTCAGGTGGCTTCCAGCTGAATACGAAGACGGCGGGAGAGAACCCAAGGGCTGGAACCAAGGACGACTCCATAATGGATTCCAACTTCCACCGGTAATCTACAAAATGCTGGACACAAAAGTCTCCGTGGAAGAAATTAGAAATGAGGCGAGCTCTTCCTGCAAACCCAACTTATGGCTTTCCATTTATTTCTCTAACCTGTTTTACAGCAGATAACGTTTGCTGTAATTTAGGAGCAGCAGAAGTGTGCATGAGATGACACAGATTAAAATGCATTAAAAGACACCATTTCCACACTTTTGAGCAAATTTCCAGTCATGTGGATAAACATTATTTCTATTAAACAGCACATGAAAACTTTAACTTATGCATTCGTGACACAGAGTGAGGTCCTGTAGTGGAAGAACTCATCAAATATGCATCAGCATGTCGTTTACCTCATAAGTTACTGAATTGTTTTAGGTAATTAATAATCTTTTCATCATTTCTTACAAAAACGGGTCATGTAAATAATATTTTGGATATTTCATGTAATACATAACTTGCTTTTAATTGGTTGCCCAAATCCTTTTTGTTGGAGGAATTAGGATATGAAAGAAAAGAGGCTTGCCAGAACATCTCTTTGTTGCAGCTTAAGCCATTTATAACTGAACTTAATAATGAATTAAACAATGAACTAGTTCACACAACAAAAAAAAGATGTCATCCATCACAACCCCTGACTGGGACACGACAGGCCTTCCTTACAAAATATGTTTGTTTTCGTTAATGATGAGATAATAAAAGCACTGACTGATAAATGGCAAGTCACTGCAGAGATGGCTGGGGTGAAACGCAATTACACACTGTAAAAAGTAGTATGCACTGTCATCCAAAATAACAAGTCCCACTTTGTTGACAGCCGTGGGAAGTCAGCAAGAAAATCCTGAGGAGCTCTTCGAAACAGACGGATGACCTCTACTCTCACATGCTGGCGGAGTGGGGTCAGTACATCGACCATGACATCACCTTCACCCCTCAAAGCAGCAGCAATGCTAGTTTTTGGGCCGGAGTGGACTGTTCCAACACTTGTCAAAATGTGCATCCATGCTTTCCCATTCAGGTAAAATGAATGTATCTCTTGAATAATAACAAATGAAAGAAGTCTCTATTTCATCGTGAAAACAATTTTGTTTTTACCTTGTTCCATTCTTGTTTTATCAGAGGTAGAGTAGAGGACACTTTTACCAAAAACACCACTTTTTGTCCAGATTCTGTTTGTTTTGCTCTCTAATCTCGATCGTCTCCACTTCCTGTTTTGATCTCTGTGGTGTATACCGTCTCTTTATGCTCTGACTACAAATCGCAGAAGCCCCAATATTACCCACAGGCTGTGTGAGAGCGCCCTCTTGTGCCAGCTGCCAAAATCCACTTTGCCGTTTAAATATGTCAATGGCACTCAAAGAGTTGAAGGTCACACATGTCATTTATTGTGGTGTTTTTTTCCGCTTTTTGTTCATTCCCAGCTCATTGGGAGTTCACACAAAACTACTAGGTTATGCTTCGGCGACAGAACACTTGGTTAGGTTCAAGATAAGGAACATGGTTTTGGTTAAAATAATGACTAATTACTGCAGCACATGATGTGAAAGGAAATAAATATGAATGTGTTGCAAATGATTTTTTACATGGTATTAATCAGCAGGACTTTTAGCTACTTTTAAATTTGCTATTTGATAAATGACGATGTTTGGGGTGTCGCAAAAACTATCCATTTATTGTCTTTCTTTTCTGTTTGCGTAGCATTGACCACAAGAAAATACAGTTTAGGACTGTATGTGAGTGAGTTGATATTTTTCAAGTGTCTTACGAATGCACACAAATCTCGATCGTCTCCACTTCCTGATTTGAGCTTTGTGGCGTATACCGTCTCTTTATGTCCCAGTAGAAGCCTCACAGGCTGTGTGAGAGCGCCCTCTTGTGCGCTACCAAAAAACTACTTTGACTTATGTATACGTCAATGGCACTCACGTGTTGGATTTTAAATGGCGTATAAGTATATAAATGGCACTCAGAGGTTACAGGAAAGCAAATAAGCACATTTCCCCACAAAAACAAAGCTCAAAGCTTAAAATAATCATGTCTGTGTCCTCCACAGACAGTTGATGCTCTCACTGGTGCACAGAGCTGCATGCCTTTTCATCGCTCCAAACCAGCCTGCTTCGTCAGTTTTGGCACCGATATTCGACAGGCTCTGCAGCGACAACAGATGAATGCCATCACATCATTTATGGACGCTTCGGTTGTGTATGGCAACACTCCAAGGATGGAGAGCGTCCTTCGTGACCTCTCGGGCCTCAGTGGGAAACTTGCTGTCAACGACCTGTTCAGGGATCCCAAAGGAAGACCCTACCCTCCATCTGTAGCCAAACTGCCATCAGACTGCCTGCAGAATCCATATGTGGACAGAGTGGAGTGTCTCAATGCTGGAGACACTCGGATTAATGAGGGTCTGCCCCTGATCTCTTTGCATACACTGTGGCTCAGGGAACACAATCGGATTGCAGAAGCACTGAGTCAAATAAACGGTCACTGGAGCCCGGAGACTGTTTACCAAGAAACTCGCAAGATTATTGGAGCTCTGCATCAGGTACGTGATGAGTGGCTACACTTGTGTCAGTATGTCAATAATAAAAACCTCTTTAAACTAGTTGAGCTGAAACCATACAGTGTTGAGATGCTGCCACGACTCGGGGAGCAACTACACATTATTATCTTAAGATGTTGATTATTTTCTTAATGAATCATTTTGTTTAAATGTTAAATTGTGTGGCATTTAGGGGGAGCTATTGGCAGCAACTGGAAGATAACATCAATATTTTTCTTTGGTTTGTAATCACCTGAAAATGCAAATTTTTGTGTTCTCATTAACTCTTTGTGTGCCAACCCTTTTATACAACACAAAGTGCCTTGTTCCAGTGTTTTTGGCCATTTTTGGGTCATATTTCATGACCCACAGAATATTTTGTACTATGTCTCTGAAAACAGAGCGGCACGGTGGTGTAGCGGTTAGCACTGTTGCATCACAGTGAGAAGGTACCGTGTTTGAATCCCGGGCCCGGGGCCTTTCTGTGTGGAGTTTGCATGTTTTCCCCGTGTCTACGTGGGTTCTCTCTGGTACTCTGGCTTCCTCCCACCATCCAAAAACATGCATGGGGATTAGATTAATTGGTTAATTTAAATTGACCGTAGGTGTGAATGTGAGTGTGAGTGGTTGTCTGTCTCTATGTATCCTGTGATGAGCTGGAGACTAACACAGCTGGACTCTGAAAACACTGAATAGCTCAAATGAAAAAAGAGACTCTCTATTTCATCATGATAAAAACATTTCATTGCATCTTAAGTAGAGGCTGGTTTCTTAAGTAGAGGCTGGTTTCACAAAAAAAAACACTTTTTTTTCCCAAATTTCGTTTTTTTGCTCTTTGATCAAGGTTGTCTCCACTTTATGCTTCGATCTCTGTGCCTCATGCTGCTTTCCATTTGTACTTAGAAGTCAGAATTTCTGAGTCGGAAACACCCCCTGAAGTCGGATTTTCAACCCTTTCCACCAACCCTGAGTTGACCACAACGTTATAATCCAAGATGGCAGCGCTGTGAGTTAGCGCTGTGTAGCATTAAGTGCTACAACCTACAGTACAGTGTTTTCCCAATTACTCTTGAGAAATAACACACCCTCTGCATCTTCTTTGTTCCCTTTAATTATGTTTGAGGTGGACCTCATATTGCTGCATTTGTTTTCTACAGACAAGGCAAGAACAACAAACTTTTTTTTCCAACTTGTTTACTTGAACACCGTCAACTCAGGTGTGACGTCATTCCCAGCTCCAACTTCTAAGGATAATGGAATGCAGCATTATACCATCTCTTTATGCTCTGACTACATCTCCCAGAAGCCCCAAAATTACTCACAGACTGCGTGAGAGCGCCCTCTTGCGCCAGCTGCTGGTTGGTACGTTAAAAAAAAATTTAACGTATATATACATCAATGGCACTCAAAGAGTTAAGTTGAAATGAACAGTGGCGCTACGTCCATTCAGGCATTTGTGGGAGACGTCTCATCTGCAACTTCACCACTAGATGGCAACAAATCTTACCTACTGCACCTTTAAAAGAAAATGTCTAGCTTCTCCTTCGCCCCCTGTTGTTGTATAACAGTTTTTGTGCTTCGCCACAATTTTTCAGTTTGAGTTGCTCTCCAGCTCTGAGAGAGATTATTTCTCTTATGAAGTGAGCCGTGCAGAGAACATTAAGCCTTGACTGGAGCTTTTGTAACTCTTTAGTGCACAGTAATGAAGTACGGTAGAACTTTGCTAAATCAATGTGTTGAATTTCTAAAGCTGCATATTCACTTTGTTTTGAATAGAGGTCAGGCACTTAACATATCACATCTTCAGAACATCATATTAACATTGGAAGGGAAATTCAAAAGGAAAACATGTTATGTTAACTCAGAATCCTTATTTCAGTTATTTTCTGCCATTTTTGCTAGAACACCCATTTAAAATGTTTCATAACACATAATTTAGGCCATTTAGGATGAGTAATGCTCAATATAATGATGATGCCAAAATGCCAAACCAATTTACGAGCCAACGTCAACAGCTCGGACAGTATCTGACTGTGAAGATGGGATTTTTGCAAAGGAGCCATCAAAGTGTAACATGGCTATTAATACTAATATTAATATGACAAACCCACTGAGAAGTATAACCCAGTCCGATTCCCCTCAGCTGAGGTCTTAAGTGTCTTTTTGTTTTAATGTCTGCTATCTTACTGTTTTAATTCCCTCTCGTTGCTCTCACAGCATCATTTTTGGCCTCAACAGGCAACTTTTTTCAGTTTTCTCTACAAATAAAATACAAAAAAGTGCCTGTTAGAGCTGCAACTAACAATCATTTCCATTGTTAATTAATATGTTGATTATTTTCTTTTTTAACTGATCAGTTTTTTTGGTTTATAAAATGTTGGAATGTTATAATTTCTTTTCTTTCACTAATATGAAATCAGTGCAGTCACCTGGCTGCATGTGGTTGATTAACACCCTGCTCAGTTTAATTTATCATACATGCATAGACCAAGAGACTAACCACCGCTGATGGTGGCTGCCAGTCAGCTGTCTCATGTAATGCAGTTCAACAAACCCACCACTACTGTAAATTTGTAAATATGTCGCAAAATTGTGAAAAATGTTGATCGCAGCCCTAAAATATCTTATTTTGTCCACAACTCACAGATATTCAGTTTCCAGAAACAACAATATGTTCACATTTAAGAAGCTGCAATCAGAGAATATTGACCCTTTGTTGTAAAGAATTACTCAAACTGATTAATAGATCATAAAAGGATTTGGCTACCAAGTTAGTAGTTGGCAACTAATCGATTAATCATTGAAGCTCTAGTGCAGGGGGTGGGCAAAGAGCTTTTAGCCCTTTCCATGTCATTTTTTTGATCAGAAACATTTTGCTCTGTGTTGTGTTGTGCAGCTAATCCTTGACATATTTCTAGCAGGGCAACCATCAGGGAAAGTTTATTTCCTTATGTTTATTTCCTAATATAGAAAGTGAGGTTTTGTTGTCAGCGATGGATTAAAGGCCATGACTGATTAGACCGACTGTTGATAGCTGCTATTTCTATTAGCTGTAGGCAGGGAGGATGAATAAAGGTGAAGGGGATTTTGGGTCTGCATGAAAAAATGATTCATTGCTTCTACTGTAGGAGAGAAGAGGACTCTGGTGTTAAGCTGTGAGGTTTTAAAAATTTCCGAGCAGAGGGAAAATGAGTCTGTAATCTGTCAGACTGGGGGCTGACATTTGACCACAGCAGTGGATTAACAGAGGCTATTTTCAGGTGACACAGGGACAATGCTGGAGAGAAGAGATTCACAGTAATAATAAAAGAGATGGCTCTAAGGTGGAAGGGCTCTTTAAATAATAAATGAAATATAAGAGGCAGGTAGAGGATTTACATACTGTAGCTGTACCCATGACCAGCTGGGAAATCCCCGTATAGGAAGTGGAGTGAGGCACTATCTGGTCTGACCAGCCTGATTGATTTATTTATTTATTTTTTTGATACAAAAAAACCATCAGAACTGAGATGAAGAATTAAAGAAGAACCAAACCTCCTAGTTTTTTTCTACAATCACATCTTCCATTTTGTTTTTTCTATTACCTCTTCCCCTCCACTCAGTGGGTATAGGTCAGGGTCAGCTGCAGAACGGCGCCCTGCCCTTTATGACTGTGCATACCATTCAAATTTCATTGTTCTGGCACACAGTACTACTGTAACACTGGAAAGGTCATTTGAAAAAAAGGCGTACTGGAGAACTGCAGTCCGACAAATATCACGCCAGACTATTATAAATTGCAAAATGGCTTGTGAGGAACTGGATCCAGTAATGTTACATGTAAAAATGGGTATATTCTATGATATGGTGATAAAATGAGAGCAAAACAATAAGCTCATTTAGATACATAATTTCTTTTCCTCCACTAATATGTGATAATGTTATTACATGGTATTTTATTGGACATATTTTTTTGCATCTGATGCATTTATTACTGTTTTTGTCAATATGAAAAAAATAATTCACTCATTAGTAGAGCAGCATCGCTGTTATTAATGTGGTTGGATTAATAGCCTGCAGTTTAATTTAGTATAAATGGTGATCACCAACGAAGATAAACCGACTAACTGCCATTGATGGTGGCTGCCAATCAGAATTTATTTGTAAATATTAGGGTTGGGTATTGGCAAGGGTTTAACGATACAACATGCATCGCGATACTTGAGTCGCGATATGATACATTATTGCTATATTGTGATATTCTACATAGGTCATTGAGAAATTTAAAATGCAGCTTGAAATACAAGTTGTATATACAGTCTGTACATAACATGGATTATTTTTTAATTTTATTTTTCATTTAAATTTTTATTTCATCATAAGTAAGTTACTCTGTATCTACAGTTGGCCCAAAACATGATTTTTTTTTGGAGAGAAAGAAGAAAAAGTATCAATGTTTGTTCCCACACCGAGTTAATATAGTAAAATATTGGAGGATTGGGAGATAGTAAGTAATGCCTAATGTAGCATAGTTGTGTTCATAGTTTTAATATTGATGTTGAAATCTGCCTGTAATGAGAAAAGTTTGCTAGTTATCCAATCCCTCTTAGAAGAAAAACATCCCTGTTCAGCTCTCAGCAGCTTTCAGCTCATTGCTGTGGCTTGTCGCTCCATATGGTTGAATCCCAACAGCTCTCACCAAGCCCCCATTTAAATCCTCAGGCAGCTGTTCCCAGCAAACACACTCACACAGGATGACTGTAATGTAGGATGCTGTTTTCATACAGCATTATTCCTGACAAGTCGCTGCAAAAGCACTTCTTTAATGCATTAAGATATGTGCGGTGGCAGTAATTACTTACAAAAACATCCCACTTCCAGGCCAAGGGATTGTGTGCAATTAGGCAGGAAATGAAACGTAACTGTTAAAAGTATTTTCAGGCTGATGTGTAGAGGTGGGTGCCAGTAGATGTGCACCTGTTTAAGGAATTTGGGACTGTGCATGTCAGACAGAACAGTTTACAGTATTTCTATGGCAGATAGCTTCTTTGTTCATCTTCCATTCGCTTCTGCTTCTGATGTGAGAAAAAAATTACAATCTAAACCAATTCATCTGCATTTCAGATATTTTACTCGCCGTCAAGTCGCAAATTCAGTACAGTGACATCTAAAAAAAAAAAAAACACCTAGTGGAAAAAGTGTTAAAATAGCATATGCTGCGATAACAAAGAGACAGTAGCTGTAAGGAAACAATTTTTAATATTAATGCTTATTTATGCATAATGAATAGCCTCATAGGTACATTTGTATCTGTCTTTTTGTCCTTGTCCTCATGTTTCTCAGGAAATAGAAACAATCAACTAATGATACAACACCGTTGTAGTATTAGTAGTATAAGGAGGATGCATGCAAATAATTACTGTGTCTTATTCATAAAGAATTACTTTATTTTCCCTCTTTCCAGCACATTACTTTTATAGCTAATCCAGTAGTTTCCAACATAGGGGTCAGGCCCTTCCAGAGGGGATTGGGAAGTTCTTCCACATTATACATTTCAGTGCATATATTCCTCATTTTTTTGTGAAATATATGCATTTTAGCAAATTGAAGCAGCATATTTTTAACTCTTTGAGTGTTTTTTCGGCAGCAGGTTGCTGATCGCGGTCTCCTGCAGCCTGTGAGTAATTTTGGGGCTTCTGGGATTTGTAGTTGGAGCATAAAGAGATGGTATACACCACAGAGATCAAAACAGGAAGTGGAGAAGATCAAGATTAGAAAGCAAAACAAACAGAATCTGGACAAAAAGTGGTGTTTTTGGTGAAAGTGTCCTCTACTCTACCTCTGATAAAACAAGAATGGAACAAGGTAAAAACAAACATTTTTTTTCATGATGAAATAGAGAGTCTCTTCTTTCATTTGAGTTATTCAGTGTTTTCAGAGACATAGTACAAAATATTCTGTGGGTCTAGAAATATGACTCAAAATGGGCAGAAAACACTGGAACAAGACACTTTCTGTTTTTAAAAAATGTCTCGCACTCATAAGAATAACAACTAAAGTTATTTTCTTCAGTATTGTAGCACAGTATTTTATATACTCTCCACCACTCACTGGGTGACCCCTAACTTTAAGTCGTGAGGAGAAAGACTGCTCATCTCAGAAAGGCCAACGTTGCAGCCTGCTGACTGCTCCTCAAATGAGACCAGGATTATCTCCAGGACTGTGGTTTTAGCACTCAGTCAGTTTAAGCTGTGTTTTCTTGTCATAGCTGACATGTTGTTGCTCAGCGCCAGTTTGTGCAGAATGCAGCTTGCATGTCACTAATACATATGTTTTTTAAAATATAAAAGTCTCCTTTTTCAGTCAGACTGCAATCTGAGACTCTCAAGGTAAATTATCCACTTATCTATGCATTGTTCTTGCCTCAACAGAAGTAGATGTGACGTTAGTATCATCTGTGCAAGTGAAAAATGATGATGCTGATGTGTGTGCATGCATGTGCATGCATTTGTGTGAAGTGTTAAGATTCACATGTGGTGAACTGAGGCCTTTATAAATAGTGATGAGGACAGATGCAATTCTCTGCAGTGAACTGTGAGGGAATAAATGTGCAACCATTTGTCCGAACACAGGATTTTTCAGAAACGCTCATCTGGAAATCCTGTGGGAATTCCTTTTATTTCTATGCATACTCATATATTTGCATTCATTTCAAAGTGTCCCAGTATGTTATAGTAATCTACTACCATTCTCTCATGGCTTCATGGTATGCTTGTGACGCCCATAATCAAATTGATTTTTTGGCTTCTCCCAGATCATAACCATGAGAGATTATGTTCCCAAAATCATTGGCCAGGAGGCTTTTGAATATTACATTGGATCCTATCAGGGATATGATCCATCCATAGACCCCTCAGCCTCCAACGTGTTTGCCACCGCTGCATTCAGGTTCGGCCACGCGACCATCTCTCCGATCCTCAGGAGACTGAACGAAAGCTTCCAGAGTCATGAGCACTTCCCCCACCTGAGGCTCTTCAACGCTTTCTTCAGCCCATGGAGAATAGTCAAGGAAGGTCAGTACACTCTCACTGAGCTGCCTATTGGAGCTAATAATCTATCCTGTGAGCACACTAAACAATACTCTATTTAGGTCAGCCTCAGCATGACTTTGTTCAGCATGAATGTCTGTCCTTGTGTAATAATTACTTCCAATGAAATTCAAGTGGCTGGTTTACATCACTGAACAGACACACTTTTATTATTTTTTAAAGTCTGAAGTATCACAGTCTGTGTCATACCTTAGAATATGACATATACAGCGTGCCTCAGGAGACTCTTGGCACAAGGAGCAATAATGCATCTGACACTGTGCAGGGACCTTTTCCATTAAATATCAGAACATCACTTATTCATTACTTATTCCCTACTATTTACGGGTTTTTTGTCCTTAGTATTTTATTTGCACAGTTCAAGACTTATCAAAAGCAAATTTAAAGCAAATTAAATATACGTGTGTATATATGTGTGTGTGTCTATATATGTTTATATATTTATTATATATATATATATATATATATATATATATATATGTGGAAATTCACCCACTGCAGCATAGACAAAATTACAGTAATAAAAAACAGTAATAAGGAAGAAAAAATATATTTTTAATTGCAAATGAAATGTTAAACACAATTATTATTATTATAAAATAGTATAAATATAATATAAATAGTACTTTTACTATTTGTTATGTTGATGTGATATGTAGAAATAGTAATACATTCAAATCATTATTATATTTATATAGATTATGTCTCTCCTTCATCCTTCTTGTCTTTTCTTTACAACAGTATTAAACTGTAAATGCAACTCTTTTCAACACACTGTTGGGATCCAAAAACACACCAGCAGTTATCGCCAAAGAGAACAAAATGCACATCTTTGAGATTGCAACTAACTAAATGGATTCATCGAAACAACGGTTAACATTTAACTTCTGTTTAACATTTTTTTTATTTTTTATTGTTACCTTGCTGTAGTAATGCAGAGGGACGTGTTCAGTAGTCTTCGAGCTAAGTCCAAGTCTTTTCCTTTGGAAACTATGTGGTGTTATGATATACAGCGTATTCATTTCCAACAGGCCATCCATCCTGTTTGCTCATATGAAATTGTTTGGACACCAGTGAGCCCAGGGGAAGCAGAAAATCCAAGCTTAGGATGGATAAATAAACATGTTTTCATAACAGCATATATAAAATGTACTCACCAACCACATGTACTGTATATATAGTTTTTCTTGTGTGTTTGGGATAAGGGGATGTGAGGATGCTGCTTAAGTATGATGATCTTAGCCCCCATTGTTCAAACACTAGTTTAAACTGGAAACTTGTTATGTTGTTATGTGCAGTCAGAGTGTTCCTGCATCCCAGAGACAAAAAAAAAAACAACAACTTTCACTCTGACAAAGAAAGCAATGCTCTTTTCGTGTCCAGGTGGAATTGAACCAGTGCTGCGAGGTGCAATTGGAACTGCAGTATCAGCTATGAGTGCAAACATGCTAATGACGGAGGAGCTAACAGAGAGGCTGGTTGTTTTGAAAGAGAGACAGTTCATGGACCTGGCATCACTGAACCTGCAGAGAGGACGAGATCACGCTCTTCCAGGTAAGTGCTGGGCTGAGTCAGCACTATTCTGTATTCTGTTGAGTCATATTTCTAGACCCACAGAATATTTTGTACTATGTCTCTGAAAACACTGAATAGCTCAAATGAAAGAAGAGACTCTCTATTTCATCATGAAAAAAATGTTTGTTTTTACCTCGTTCCATTCTTGTTTTATCAGAGGTAGAGTAGAGGACACTTTCACCAAAATCACCACTTTTTGTCCAGAATCTGTCCATTTTGCTCTTTAATCTCGATCATCTCCACTTCCTGCTTTGATCTCTGTGGTGTATACCATCTCTTTATGCTCTGACTACATCTCCCAGAAGCCCCAACATTACTCACAGGCTGTGTGAGTGCCCTCTTGTGCCAGCTGCCACATGTTTATATACGTCAGTGGCACTCAACGAGTTAAACTTCACACGTCATTTATTGTCCTGTTTTTTTTTTCAGCTATTTTCATTCCCAGATCATTAACATTGCGAGATCACACAAAACTACTAGGTTATGCCTCGGCGACTGAATACTTGGTTAGGCTCAAGAAAAAGAACATGATTTTGGTTAAAATAAGAGTGTTATTTAGTGAGATGTAGACGGTCAGATGAGTGGTTTGTTGCCTTTGGAGAGCCAGCCAGCTGTTTTCCTGTTAACTTTTTGTGGCTCAAGCTTCATATTTATCCATCTTCTCAGCTAATTCTCAACAAGAAAGAGAAAAAAATAGGCCATGTAGTTTGGCTGTAGCTCAGTGCAAAACAGGTCATCCTTCAACAGCAAGGTCGACAGTTCGATCCTCTGCTCCTTGGGTGTTTTCCACTGCTGGGGTCCAATTTCAATGTCTATATGGCACATCAATCTGTCAAATAAAGCTTAGGTTTAAGATGCTCACTGTGAAATTCTATGGTGCTGAAATTCTCTTTCAGGATACAATGATTGGAGATCCTTCTGTGGACTGAGGCGGATTCAGACGCTTGTCGATTTTAAAGAGATCGTGAGAGACCGCGGGGTTGCGGAGAAGATAGCGCAAATATACAAACATCCTGATAATATCGACGTATGGCTCGGAGGGCTCGTTGAATACATGTTGCCCGGCTCAAGAACCGGTCCCCTCTTCGCTTGTCTGATTGGGAAGCAGATGAAAGCTCTTCGTGATGGCGATAGGTACGATAATATTTGCATGATTTAGGGAATGTGATAAACTCCCCATTGACCACCATGACACATTTGAAAGTATATTACTTGTTCTACCTTTATTTATTAACTCACTGTGTGCCATTTCATCATGAAAAAAATGTTTGTTTTTACCTTGTTCCATTCTCGTTTTATCAGAGGTCGAGTAGAGGACACTTTCACCAAAATCACCACTTTTTGTCCAGCGATCGGCGACCCGCTGCCGAAAAATCACTTTGACGTATTATTATGTCAATGGCACTTAAGCGATTTATTTTAAATGACGTTGAAATACGTCGATGGCTCTCAAAGAGTTAATTGAAATGGAGAGATGAGCTGTTTTTTGTTTTCCAGGTTTTGGTGGGAGGCTGAAGGGATGTTCAGCCAGCAACAGAAGGCTGAGCTTTTGAAAGGCTCTCTGTCTCGGATCATCTGTGACAACAGTGACATCAGGGAGGTCCCTCCTGACTCTTTCAGGTTTGGGAAATACCCCAATGATTACATCGCTTGTGATCACATGCCATCAATTAATTTGGAAGCTTGGAGAGAGACAAGCCGAGGTGGGCCATAGTCCAGCCCTAATACAAAGAATTTTGATTGTTCTTCTACACATTAACGTGAAATATATTTATCTCACAATTCCAGACATGGAACAGTGTGGCACTCCAAGAACGATAAAGAATGGGGATTTTATTCTGTCCTCCACATATGGCAAACTGGTCGCTCTGTACTCCTGTTACCATGGTTTCAAGTTAAAGGGTTCCGCTGCAATAGTTTGTGAGGGAAATCGATGGAGTCAGCAACCCCCACAATGTATAGGTAGGGGAACTATTTTTTACCATGGATTTGTCTGTGACGACTATTTTGTGTTGTTTAACATTACAAAGCAGATTCAGCTATCAGCTCTGAATATCTTAACTGATACATATTAAAATACACACAGACCAGAATGATTCAGTCATAACCCAACATATATCTATTCTTGGACATGCAGCATTGTACTGCTCTCGTCTTCCTGGAGCGTTACTGCTATCTACTGGCGCTAACAGAGAAAGGGAAGTGCTCCAATAGGAAATATATTGGGAATAGCTCTGATTTATGATTTAAACCATCTGCCAGTGAGTCAAAGTCAGCATTTAACCCACCTGCAGCATTTGAATGCTACTCATTTTTCATGTAGACAACAGCTTGTGAATGAGTTTAATCACCTTTCAAGCTGCTGTTTATGCCTGAGTGTAAGTCCTTGGTGAGACCTGCAGTCTTGGATGAGTTTATCAGAATGATCATATTTTCTGCAATTTGATCACTTTTCTCTCAATTAGATGTCCAGTCATGGAAAAATGTGAAAAATCTCCTAATCCTAATAATCTCACCTGTAGCACCTCCCTGTATTTCAGGGGATGATATTATGATATTTCATTTCATGTTATATTTCAATGACAAGAAAAGGGGCTTTAAAGGGAGAGGACATACTTTTCAGTTTACTCAGATGTGTTGGGTGTTCTCATTACAACAACAGCACCTGCCACTCTGTGAGTTATGTGAAAGTATGCACGTCAATGTGTGCGTCATGGTTGTGGTATGGCACTGAGTGCGACATTAAAACCATGATGGTGTTTTTGTTTTTCAGAGACTCATCACTAGGCTCCAGTGGATCAAGAAAAGCATCATGGTTTATAATCAAGCTCAGGGAATCATTGGTATCCTTGCATGGCATGGTTTTATTGATTAAAAATATGATTTTTTTTGAACAACCATATCTATCTATCTATCTATCTATCTATCTATCTGTCTATCTATAAGAGGTGCGTACAGTACCATGTAGTGTCCTTGTGGTGTTTATGGAAATGTGTATGAATTCTATGTTTTTCAATGGCTTTAAAGTCTGTACTTTTATTGTGAAAGTGTTCATTGGGAAGCTGTTTCTCTTGTTTCTTGCTGATGTCAGGGACATTCTGAACTGACAGCAGTTTTTTGTCTTGGGGTGTGTCAGTTAGTGGTCATTCACTAGCATTTACTCTGTGGAAATAATGAATCTGCTGGCTTTTGTTTGTCATGGTATTAGATTTATGAAGTGTGTTAAAGGTATGGACCATCTCTGCATTAAAATGTCTAAAAACGACTAGATTATGATTACATCGAGCTGTTATCATTGCATTTTGAACAGTTGTCTCATCTATAGAGGAATCCCTAATGTAAATCAAGGCTAAGGTTATATTTGGTTGCCTATCAGTGGCGTCACATTCCCTTCTTTATGCATCAGGTTGTCATAAATAGATTTTTATCCAGTTTTAAGCCACATTTTTACAATATACTTTTTAGTTCTGAGTCATTTTCAACTTATGATATATTTCATACATAAGATACATTATATATATTTTAATCACATTTGGTATTCTTTTATTATGAGACATCAGGATATTAGAGAAGCATAATATAGTTTAATAAAGTGGAAATCAGTTTCCTCTCACATATCTCTTGATCATAAAACCATAATATGATGATGGATATTATCAGTATTGTTGTTGAGTCATAAATCTTAAATGTAGTCTTGGCCCTGTGGCATGTACTTACATGTGTATTCAGCAACATGACCTTGTGTCAGATTTATGTAAAGTTTCTCAGAGCTGCTCAGGAGGTAAGAATGCACGATTAGCAGCGTTACCTTTCACTGAATGAATCACTAAAGAACAAATTTAATCCCAGAGAGAACAGGGCAGGGTGAGAGCCTGTCAATTCAATTCATTACCTGTCACTTAACAGGTCATTTTTAAGCAAACAGTGAGACATAATGGAGCTCCATGACTTATAATGCATTACTTAACTCACAAAATGATTTGACTGTACATGTAATCATAGTTTGTCTGTATTATGTAGAGTTGATCTGCACAGTGAGCATTTTGAAATTTGAACGCTTTTGCTCTGTAGGCTGTAGAAACAGTAGTTCTAGATAGAGATAATGCTACAGTATGGCCCCTATATACCTCAGTTTGACATTTAACTCATAATAACTCAAAAAACTGTACATGTCAACATAATTAACTTATGCACAGTTGATCAATGTGCCACAGTTATGACTTTGACATTGGATTGGAGTATACAGATGCCAAATTAGAATTTAATCAAACTTTATTTATATGGCACTTTCCATAAAATTAAAACAACAGCCTGCACCCCCAAATATACATGCACACACACACACACACACATTGGATCAAGTCACCTTTGGGGTATTTAGCTATTTTTACCCTTCCTTTGGGAATAAACTTTGATTTTCTGAACCCTCAACCGAACTACAACAACTAATTGCCTAACCCTAAACACTGGAGCTGAATTAAAACCTGAATAATGAATAAATGAGTAAATGAATAAATAAATATAAGTAAATAAATAGATTTATTAAAAAAAAGTCATTTAAAAACCTGATCAAAATGGAAAATATAAAATAAAAGAGATCAGTCAAAAGCCTGATTGAAAAGATGAGTCTTCTTAAACCCTCAACAGTCCCTGAGGCCCTGAGGTTCTCCAGCAGGCTGTTGCACAATCAGGGGCCAAAATAACTGAAAGTGGCCTCCCTGTGTGCCGTAGTTCTAACTTTTGGTGTAGTACACAGGTCAGAGGACCTCAAGGTTGTGAGGGTTGATATTTTACAAGTAAGTCAGATAAAAGCAACACTAAAGGATTGAAGGATGTGATTTAGGAGTTAGGCTATATACCAGCAGTTTATTTCAGCTGCCACACTACCTGTTTGCTGACCTGATTCATAACATGCATGAATATTACTTCACAAGTTTGCAAAGACTTTAGTTCATTAAAGCCATTACACACCAAAAAAGAATCAAGTAATATGAAAATATACAAAAAACAGATGCTTGCAGGGCTGTGGAATTAAATCATTTGTTCCAACTGTTGTATAATAATTAGCCATGTGCTTCTGTTTATTACAGCGTGTATTTTTTGGACCTTGGGCCAATGGCTGTTTGTTTCCAGGGTAACGGACCGTCTGACAAATGGCTGTTTTTCAGGATTTTGCAGAACAATAATGGGCCATCCTCTTCTCAACACCCAATAATTTTTTGACAAACCCTATTTGCTCGAAAATGAAATAACGCACAAAACTGCCCAACAGCTGGGATGAAGATGAAGATGGTCATGACACCAGGTTGACGTTTACGTAACATTTGTGCATTTTACACTAATGGCAACACATTTGGCACAGATGTAGGTTTTCATGTTAGGTAATATATAGATATAAGTGTGCAGCCATTTTTAAAAATGTCCAGTTTTTAGGGTTATTCTAACTATGAAGCGTTCTTTCCCAACTGTGACCATTGTCTTTCCCTAACCAAGACCTAGTTAAACACCAGGACGTCTTTGCATAAACAACAATAAAAGACAGCCTGTACTTTCGGTGTATTGTAGTGTGTAATGTGGCAGGTAATGTGTTTATCCATTTCTAAAGATGGAGTGATAGGTATTATGTGCATTCTTTCATATTCATATCTGAAGTTCATCTCTGATTTATTTGCTCCACCCCAGTATGAACCTACTTCACTTCTAATGACAATCCTCACTTTTCTCTGGGGCTGGAGCCTATCCCAGCTGTCTTAGGGTGAAAGGCAGGGTTCACCCTGGACAAGTCTCCAGTTCATCACAGGACACATAGAGACAGACAATCATTCACACTCACATTCACACCTACAGTCAATTTAAATTAACCAATTAACCTAATCCCCATGCATGTTTTTGGATGGTGGGAGGAAGCCGGAGTGCCCGGAGAGAACCCACGCAGACGCGGGGAGAACATGCAAACTCCATACAGAAAGGCTGGGATTCGAACCCAGTACCTTTCTGCTGTGAGGCGACAGTGCCTCCTGGTTTTGAATTCCCTTATAGATCATTTCTGTGGACTCCAGTGCAGACACTGTGGTGCAAAACCTCCCCGATGCCTTGGGGACTGAGATCCCACCGTCCCTGCTGTTATTCTCAGCTGTGACTGCAAACATCAGTCAGATTAACAGAAAGACATGGACAACAGATCAGGTCAGTATGTGGCTGTACACACAGAACAAAATTCATTTGAGACATGCTTTTGAAGCCAGATGCTGACATATTCAGACTGAAACTACAGATATTCTATTTTATTCTACATTGTTTGTCATGCCTCTCTCCCCCTGTGTTCATGCTTTTACCGTTCAATAAAGGCAAAAAATGCCCCAAAAGTAATCTTAAAAAAGTCTCATCCAGCGTCAGTATGAGGTCAGTTTTAATAGTTAAAAAACAGGAGCTATCCTCAGTGTCCTGTTTCTACACAAGGCCGTTTAATATTGGTTGAATGCTATAGATGGACTAAAAATGTTTAAGAATTTCCTGACAGAAAATCAACACAATCACACAATAGTACTTCATATGATAGTGTGTAGACTGTGAAAGATAATTTGATCTGATTACATAATCTGTCTTCCTTCTCAGCCGCCCCGGTTTTTGAGACTCTGGCTGGAACAGACTTTGACATTGAGCAGTAAGTGAACAACTTAACTATATTTTTCCTCCCAAGGGAGATTCTTTTAATCCCTCAAGTGAAGGGGTTAAAGTCTACAAAAACACTACTATCTCAAATGGACAATTAGTGACCTGTCAGTCAGCAGATAGCCCCGCTTTAAATCATCCTCTGCTTTATGGTCTGTTAGACTCTAAATGTGACCGTAATTTACTGAATGAACATAATGCTGCATTGATGAAGACTGCAAACTAGGGACTGAGACCATAAACTTGTGTTTACAATGTTTACTGAGGGAATAAATCAAGAGAGAAGTAGCATCATTTACTAATAGACCTCTATAGGACACAGGAGTCGCCCCCTGTTGGATATCAGAAAAAAAATGCTGATTTAAGGCTCCACAGCTTTGGCTTTATCTTTCAAACCCACTGGAAATAACCAAACAATATTACAGAAATATACCAGAATGTGTTTCACATCTTTTAGGGCATATTTTATTCCGTGGTTGTTTATTATTTTTTTGTGTTACTCCATATTCTCTATTCCAACAGGCATACCCATCGAGTGTTTCTGATGAGACTGTTCAGGTGCTCGGTTCAGTGTCTCTTGTGGTGCTTCTGGCAGCACTCTTGAACGCTGACGATGGCCCATGGGAGGCAGCGAAGGTAGAGATTATCAAAAGGACAATATCATGAGATATACTATATATCCTTCAGCTCGCAGTACTCCAGTTCCAGTGCCTTTTATAATTCAATTGAGCCCTCTCTAGGTAATAATACAGGTCACCTGTCTTTCTGGCTGTTTTTCGTTAAACTCCTCTCTAATTACATTTTCTTCTCTTCCCTGGTAGGTGGGGCTCCTCCAGCAGATAACCCTGTCAACCCAGTACATCAACATGGGCATCAACATTTTCCAGAGTCTGGATCCTGAAGTGATCACTGTAAGGATACTAGAGTTGACATCAGAAAGGGGTTTGAACATGTAATATAATGGCTTGCGGACTACTATTCCTCAAATTAAACGCATGCTACTAAATATCTGATGTTTGTGTTTCTGTGTTTTGGAGATGATTGTCAAGAAATTAGTACAATTCATTTCAGTTTGTCTGCAAGGCTTTTTATAAAGTATGAAAGAAATATTTTTATAATATCTTTACTTTTGTGAAATACAAAAAATAGCAGCCTAAAAACAGAAAATGCATGAAATCGTTCCTATCCCAAAACGTATGACTAACTTATCGACCTAACAAGACAAAAAAGCTAAATGCTAACATCAGCAGACTCACAATCTTGATGCTAACCTGCAGATATTTAGTGTAATATTTAACCATAGTCACCATTTTATGTTTTGACAATCCATCCCATAGATGTTTCAATATTTGATGGTGGACTGACAAACAGTAGCATCGCCAAAAAAAAATTAAAAACATCCCCACCTATAGTAAAACTGAAATTACAGTAACCCACAAAAGTGATGTTTCTACACTAGCCCAGATCAGACATATCTCTTTTGAACTGCTGCCAAATTCCTGCTAAATTAGGCACACTGTACTGAAAAGTGTTATATGTTCATAATTATTGTAAGAAACTTGAAAAAAATCCCTCAGAATGGCAACACACTCACATATAGTCCTAAACTGTATTCGATGCCATGCAAACAGAAAAGAAAGACAGTAAGTGGACAGTTTTTGCGAGACCTCAAACATCATTTATCAACTAGCAAATTTAAAAGTAGCTAAATGTCCTGTTGATTCATACCAAGTAAATACACATTTGTATTTATTTTCTTTCACATCATCCGCTGCAGTAACGCCTCACGAACCCTGCAGTCCATCTTCTCTGTCGGGTTAAAAGCACATTGAAATGTACAGCCACTGCAAGTGAAGGATGGACAGATTATTGTTGTGCTTCAGTGTATTTGTAGGGAAATTAAACAAATTAAAAGAGTTATTTTGCCTGTTAGATTTTCAGATGAAAAAGTTAAATTACCAACAATTTCATGAAAGTCACAGAACTTTTACTACCTGTGATTCATGAAGAGTTATGTTTATTGATCCTGAAGACAACTGGTTGAAGATTTCTGTGGAGAAAGACATAAACTCTTATTAATCTGCATCCTCACTGCATTTCAAGGGAAACATGTTTTCTATTAGATTATGGTTGTTTTAAACACATGGTTCACAATGTAAATTAAAAATCCCATGAAAAAAAAAAAAAAAAAAACATGACAAAATGACTTTTAAGTTTAGTAAAAACATTAGGTTTTCATTTAAAATGACCACTAAACAAGGCTGTGTGGTTGGGTTCAATAAAAAAAGACATGTATTGTTTTAAAATGACTACATGAATAAAGAATATGTAAACTGTGTGTGGTTTCACACTGTATAAGATATATAATTTTTAGGAGTACCAGGTTACAGGTTACATTTTACAATATAGACTCTGACAATTATCCAGACTCTGCTGGTCTGCCAGTTCACAAATAAAATTTTTCTGCCTTTTGTGTGCCCGTGTAGACTTTCTTTTGCAGGTAAAATTTTACCTTAACTGCACAGAAATTTCAACTATATATGTCCTTTTTTAGCATTTAGTAAATTGGATTTAACAGTTCACCAGGTCACAACAGATCATACAGAAAAAAAGTTAAGGTAAATTTAAAGTGTTGTCTACTGTCATCAGATGCCCAGATTTGCTTACGGTTCATGTTTTGGTAGCGAATGGCTAGCATGATGAAGTTCTCCAGTGTGATTTCTACAGAGGTGCCGCCGTAGCGCAGAGCAATCAAATTCAGCAGGTCATCGTTGATCCTCATTCCTGGCCAACAAACACAGGACAAAATGTTAGGTATATGATTTACATTAGAGCTGCAAACTATTTCATCTAACCTGCAGATAATTTGTCATGGATTTAAGGGACACGAGGTTAGAACAAACCCATAATTCGAAACACTGACTACCACTGACGTACAGTGTCAATATGTCAAAGTGGTTAAGTGGGCTTCTGGGAGTCGGAGCATAAATAGACGGTATACGCCACGGAGATCAAAGCAGGACGTGGAGACGATCGAGATTAGAGAGCAAAACAAACAGAATCTGGACAAAAAGTGGTGTTTTTGGTGAAAGTGTCCTCTACCTCTGATAAAACAAGAATGGATCAAGGTAAAAACAAACATTTTTTTCATGATGAAATAGAGAGTCTCTACTTTCATTTGAGCCATTCAGTGTTTTCAGAGTCACAGTACAAAATATTCTGTGGGTCTAGAAATATGACTCAAAATGAACAAAAATGCTGGAACAAGACACTTTCTGTTTTATTAACGGCTGGCACTCAGCGAGTTAATTGGCTCACATGACTGATAATGTATGATGGTTGTTTCCTACAGTAGGTGATGTCTTGTATGATAAATAGGTTGGTAGAATGAGGTTAAAGGCAAACAGTGGGTGTCCTCACAGGACCACATTTGGCCATAATGACGGGATAAATCCCAGCGGTTCACTTCCTGTTTGTCATTTACCTGCAGCCATGATGGCGCTCTTCAGTTCTGCCACTGACAGCACTCCTCTCTTTGAAGCATCAGAATGGAAGAAAATGTTCTGGTACAAGAGAAAACAGTTTGTTATATTAATCTCAAAACCTACATATAACCCTACATGTGAAGTGCTGAGTCATTCTGGTTGTGTGTGTAATCACTGGGATGACCAGGTGCCAACAAGCGACTTCTGGGTCAGACAGGATGGTTTTGTAGGACAATGTGGGACATGTTTCTATAACGCTTGTTTAGATTTTCACATTTCACTTGAAACCATTAACTTATAAATAGCAATACAATGAAATACTAATGCAGGTTGTGCATTGATCATTTATTTTGAATACAAATGACCCAGTGAAAGTATTTGAATGGAGTTTCCAACACTTCCATTAAAGAAAACAGTTATCAATGTATGAGAGACTTAAATGGCCACCTGTAAATGTAAGAAGGCACGTTCACTGGCTTCAACTTATATTCAAATGTATCTATTTCAATTATCCTCCTTATCTCCAACAGTATATCATTCCTTTTTCTTCAAATTATCAAGTCCGGCACTCTGCTCAGCTCTATTTCCATATTCCTCAGGCTAAGAAAACATTTGGCAAAAGAGCTTTAAAGCTCCTACAGATTGGAATAATTTACCCATCAATATTCGATCCACCTCAACACTTGGCATGTTCAAGCACACACTGTCCTCTTACTTTATGATTGACTGCTCCTGTTATCAATGAAACAAATACTGTCTTCATTTATTGTTTTGATTTAATGTCTATACTTGATTGTAATTACTGAACCACTCCTATTTTTCTGGCCATTTACTGTATTATTCAATGAATTTTATGCATATGGTTTGTCTCTTGTTTTGTTTATTTGTTTCTGTTTGTTGGATATACCTTGTTTATCTTTTCTTTTTCTGTTCATTTACTATTTCTTTTTATTGTTCTTTAATGTCTGTGTAATGTAGTTATTGTGTTAAAATGTTGGGACCCCCTCGAAAAGGAGATGGTACATCTCCAGGGACTTTATCCTAATAAACAAACTTAAGGTCAAAATTCATCTTTGCTCATGGGATATTTTGCGTGCATGCATCTACAGAATTAAAGTCTGAGTCTGGAAAAACAAGCTGTAGTTTATTTCTTATTATATCTGGAGGACTGCGTCCATTGATCAACAAACCTTCTGAGGATAGTTTTCCACTGGCTTTATCCATGACTCAATATTTTTTTGTTGTAGCTGTTAATCAAATGTGAGAAATAGTCGCATCAAAAGTGATGAAAATGCTGTGCAGCACCTGGTCACCCTACTTGGAAGACGATATAGTGATATATTCTTATTTTTTTTTAACCTTCACTTGTTTCTTTTACCTTGTATTTGATAATCCTCCTCCACAGTTTAGAAAAGTCCTCTTTGTTCAGTTTGCCAGACAGTGATGTCTTTCCCACCGTTAAGGTATCAGAACTGTTGTATCATGTCTTGACTTTTTAAATCCGTGCATATGTGAATCCACCAAAAGGACAGGCAGGTTTTGACATGTTATGTTTTATGTAACTACAACGGTGAGAGATTCTTCAGCTCAGATGTTCTTCTATTAGACCAGTTCACAATAAATACAGCATGAGAGGATACATCCATCAGAGCAACCATGCTGCGACTGGCATCAATGCTGAATTTCAAGCCTTCTGTAAAAATGGAAACATGGAAGTGTTATGCAAAAAGTACATTTTAATATTGTTTTTATCTCTGAGTTTTGCGGTCCAAACCTCTCAGTACGACTTCATTTAGAAGAATCTGGAGCTGCCCAGCATCCAACTGTTCATCCTGGAAATGCATGAAAACAAGGACAGACTTATGTTTGGCTCACATGTTGACTCTGTGATGGAGATATGAGAAGGAAGGACAACAGAAAATACAGCCACGAAAGCCTTTTTCAATTAATTAACACTATGACTGGAAGCAGTGGCTCTGGCTCTGTCAACAAAACCCACCCACCAGCACCGCTAAAGCTCAGTAACCGACATGTTACAACTAGTTTAATCCATATAAAAAGACATGCAATTCTCTATTGACTATCTGTTGGCTGGATGCGTAGAAACAAAGCATGCTTTCCACAATGTTGAACTAATAACGTTGAGACGCAGATTACCTTGTCAAAGTATTGATGCAAGAAGTCGTTAATGATCTCCTCTTCATTTTCTGTCGGCTCAAGCTGCAAAATATTTACTGCTTTCAGCTCCAGATTAATGAATGCACTGTTCAGTGTGTGTGTTATCAGTGTAAACAAGATTTAGCACAACATGTTCAAGATAATTTGAACATCCACACCTTGTCATCATGGCGGTGGTCATGGTCACCAGAATTGTCGCTGACAAGAGACAAGACGATACATCATCAGTCCATTACAGTAGTGTGGGGTAAGGGCTTACTATTTGGACAGTTTGAGGATCATTTTTTTCCATTCTTAACTCTTTCAGTGCTATTTCAACGTCTTTTATAATCCAGTGCTTGAGTGCCATCGACGTAATAATAAGTCAAAGTGTTTTTAAGGCAGCGGGTCACAGATCGCGGCAGCCTGTGAGTAATTCTAGGGCTTCTGGGAGATGTAGTCAGCACATAAAGAGACGGTATACACCACAGAGATCAAAACAGGAAGTGGAGACGATCGAGATTAGAGAGTAAAACAGAATCTGGACAAAAAGTGGTGATTTTGGTGAAAGTGTCCTCTACTCTACCTCTGATAAAACAAGAATGGAACAAGGTAAAAACAAACATTTTTTTCATGATGAAATAGAGAGTCTCTTCTTTCATTTGAGCTTTTCAGTGTTTTCAGAGACATAGTACAAAATATTCTGTGGGTCTAGAAATATGACTTAAAATGGACAAAAACGCTGGAACGAGACACTTTATGTTTTATAAAACGGCTGGCACTCAATGAGTTAACAGGAGTTTGTGAAGCCAATGTGGAGGTGCTGTAAACTTTCATTTTTTCTAAAAGAAGACAGATTGAATAAATAAGTATGACAAAAACACAGCATGATGTTCATTTAGTAAATTATGGGCCAGTTATTCAGCGTTTGATTGTATTTCTGGTTGCAAAAAACAAGAAAATGCAGAACTTAAAACTTCTGCTGCTGGGTAATACATAACACAGTAAATACATGTACGTCTTTGTTTTCTGCTTGTGTTACGCCCCACTCTCGGGAAGCAGGGGTAACAAAGGAATTTCCTGCTGGTGTGGGATTTTAAAGAAAAGGTTTTTATTGTAAATAGATAAATTAAGCAAAACACACAAGCCACAGCGGCTATCAGGCAAAAATCAAACAATCAACCACAGGCAAAACAGCTGTCTTAACTAACAAAAAGCGAGCTACTTGAGCTGATAAAACACACTAAAAGTGGATCATAAAACAAGCAGATGGGCGGTCTAAATGGAAATCACTCTCCGACCATGCCGCTGAAACAAAACACATGGAAGTCAAACTAAGTCAAAACCCAAAAGCTCACACACAAGCGGGTATTACATACATAACAACCACAAACTAAACTTCA
The DNA here is from genome assembly GCA_029721515.1 of Synanceia verrucosa. Classification (NCBI taxonomy): domain Eukaryota; kingdom Metazoa; phylum Chordata; class Actinopteri; order Perciformes; family Synanceiidae; genus Synanceia; species Synanceia verrucosa. The sequence continues at coordinate 3,835,538 of CM056560.1, read as the reverse complement.
CGCTGCCAAAGGATATCCTATAAAACACAGAACAGCAGGGATTGAACAAGATTAAACAAAGCTACAAACGAGGATAAACCAGTTCACAAAAGACTAAATGGCACTGCGTCTCATCCAAATGCGCGCCCAGGGCGCACCGATGAATTACTTCTTATAGTGGACCTCTCTGATTGGTTGCCGTCTGGACTCGCGCTGCTTGTCATCAGATGCTGGTCGTGTCTATAGCAGGGGTTCGCCTGGTCCGTCTTGCCTCCACGTATCCTTTTATTCATCCTCACTCACACGCACACACTAAAAACAACAAAGCAACCGGCTGGGGCCATAACAGCTTGTGGCATTGCAGTCTACTTAAATGTTAAAGGTTCATAGTATGTATCTCTACATGCAGGTGGCTTACTGGATGTGGGCCTCAGATTTGGAGAAGATGGTCAGGAGGAAGGAGGCAGTCTCATCGGGGTTAAAGGTCGACGGCACGATCAGGTATTCACCAGGCTTCAGCGTTAGGAACTCCGTCACCTCACGTGCATTCAGGTAGGTTTTAGTTTGGGCGACAGGTGGGTGGTACCTGAAGAACGAGGCTGGGAACTTCCCAGTCTGCGCCTTGAACTGCAATACAGAAAACAGATATTTTATAACATTGCTGCCCGCTGTACGTTGGTATATAGTGTGTTTAAGGATTGGGCTAAAAGTTTTACTTACTTCATTGGGAACCTTGGAAGAAAACAGAAGAAAAAATAAGTTTGCATTAAGAACAAACAAAATTGTAATACTTGAGACTTGTTGGCAGATTGTTTTCTTGCATTTTGTGAAATGATATGAGCCACAGAAATAGACACTCAATACCATCATTTTGGGCTTCTGTGGCAGGATAGCCAGTGGAGGAGTAGACAGAGGAGGCTTAAACATTTTCTTTTCTTTTTTAATGAGAATTTTTTATTATACTTTTTCCTTTTTTTCTTTTGCTTAACCCTGTGGGTCCTATGATCACACCAGCGTGATCAGATCTTTATTGTAAATATTTGTATATAGTTATTCTTTATTTTCAATTTGACATTCATATATTCACATTAGCAACCTATATTTAGTTTTTCAATTTCCAAAACAGTTGATTGAGCATGTTTGTGGTTTTTATTGTAATAAATACAATTTTTTTATTCAATTCAAATTTGATTATTTTTTGGCCCAATATGTTAATGAAGTAGGTAGTGAAATCATAACTATCTCTTTGTATAGATGAAGTTGTGCTGAAAAAAAAAATACCAAGCATGGGCATGTTAAACCTTTTTATGTGGTATATAAAGACAAAATCAAAAGTATTAAAAATAAGCCAAAATAGGCTCAGGACTTAAAGGGTTAAACAGGCAATTACTGACTGATACTTCCCAGTCATTTTCAGTGTTTTATTTAATGCTCAGTGGCCCAACATTGTTTCCTCTCTCCTGTGTCCTCCACCTACTCTTGTGACTCTGACACTCTTTTTTATTTGGTAAAGATGCCTTCCTTTCCCATTCTCTGTCCCACATATGTTGCCACATAATGTTGACTTTTTGCTGTTTTTCACTATTTGCATTTCTATATTTTCTTGAGCTTCTTAGCCAGTTCATCCACCCTTTCATTGCTTCTCACCCCCACCATCTATCTATAGGCTACACCATAATCCAGGGCACACCTCATCAACACAAGCTGAACAGTTTGCTCCCCACTCCCTGCCAGCCAGACACCTATCATATTAATTATTTTCTTAAACTTGTCCTCTATCTTCTTTACATGATCTGCCCATTTTAACCTCGAGTTGAATAGGAATATTTTTAATATTAATATAACAATATTTTTAGCCTCATCCCATCCATACAGCTTAGCACCAGCTGTAGCCCCACTGTAAAAAAAAATAAGGAAATAATGACAAATAAAATATTAAACCACATAATACGCTAAGTAATAGAAATAAAATGCACAAATACCGACAACACTTCCCCTGACCCAAAAATGAACTTTGGTTCTTTGTACACTTGCTGCACACCTGAATGACAATAAAGTCTGTAAGTGTAAAACACCCCTGTCAAACTGGTACGCCCCATGGAAAACCAGGAAGTGAGCACAGACTTAAATGGTGGTGAGTGAAATTTAAGATGGCTTCCCACATCTACTCAAACAATAAACAGTAATATTTACCTCAAATATCGAGAATCCAATATTGAGATTTTGGACCAGGCGTCTGTTCCTTTTGTCAGGCTTTTGCATGAGAGACACCAGCATGTTTTTCTCACCCTGTTGTGCAGCACACTCACTGGGTAATTCCTCAATTTTGACCCGGTACTGTGGATTAGTAAAGAACGTGTCTGGAAGACAAAGAAGGAAACAATTGAATGTGTTGTTTCAGTTCAAAAGGTGAAACCAAATTCTTCTCATGGTCAACTTGATCTGTAATACTGTGGGACTGGATGGAACCTTAAAGCCTGGGTGAGTAATGTATTTTATATTTGTTGAAATTCTCTTCACATCCTGACAGTAATCAATAAATCTAATTCTTTTGGACTATGATAAGCCCAGTCTTGACAGCCGTGAGTGTGAATAATAACCATGTTTGTTGTTTACGCCCATAATCGCTTTGGGGAGTTACATGGAAGGAGGTCTAAACTGTTGTAAACTTCACTTTCTTGCTAAATTCAGTGACTTTTGGAGCTTGCACTGCCAGCGACAGTCATTGGAAAAGGGTCAACAGCAACTAGCTGGGTTTTTTGCGTGGGTATTTTCAAAAGTACCCTTGCTGGTTTTTCCATTGCTTCCGACATTACACACTCAATATGTACTGTTTTTGTAATGTGTACTTGAAACTACAATAACCAGCTGACATAGTGGTTGAGGACCTTTTTAATTATATGTATATCTATATTTTTAATTAATTACATTTCCATCTCAATTCTGCATTCATACATTTAAAAATCTTCACTGCATATACAGTATTTGAGGGGACAGTTTTCTCCAGATGCTCTAGTCTTACCAATGTTATTCATACATCCTCCAGCATTTTTTCCTGCCAACCATCTGCCTTCATTAGAGGTCATCTTCCAATGGCAGGAAGTGCTTGCATCAAGGAAGTCAGGACACAGGCAGCAGATATCCAGATAATCGTAGAACATACAGAAGTCCTCCAGTTTCATCCTGTTGGAAATTCATAATTGTTGTGTAAATTCTACTGAAATCATAAAATAATAATATAAAGTCAAACTAAATTACAGTAAAATTAGAATTACATTATGATGCCTCTCCACCACCATAGAAAGGTGTCCTTAATGAAAAAATATGAAAAGATACTGCTTAGTAAGTATGTGCACCTATTTAGCTATACAATTAGTTTAATGACAGTGTGTTTTTTTTTTACACAAAAGACAAATGTGGTCGTCACTGCTCTATATTTGTGTCAGTACGTCACAAAACATTCAAAACATTTAGAAACCTTTGTCAAAGGTTGGTTTCATCATGCTTACCAAAACTCCCCATTATCCTTCACTGAAAGGCACATCTCACGATCTTGAGGATTCACAGTTGTCCATAAAGGTGAACTTTGCAAGTTAAAAAAAAGGAGAGGCAATATTATTATGTTGTTTTTAACATTTATCACATATTCACAGTTTTTGCACCCCATACTTATTCTAAGTCATGTTACTATATGTATCTCTGCACTGTTTGCATGTTTATACGTTCTTATGTTTATGTAATGCACCAAGATACCAAATTAAATCATCAATTGTTTCTGATCTTATTGAACTTCAAATACCTCTTGACTTAGACCGTTTACCCGCTTTAAATCCACTAAATAGTTTCCATGGCATGACACTGATAAAGCTGACAGATATGCTGCTGGTTAAAAACTGTCAAACCGAGCAAACTGGCATGACAGCAAGAAAGCTAAATGGCTCCACCTAGCACTGTCATAACAAACAACATAAAAACCATACACGAGGGAAAAAACACACTACAATCATCTGCCATATCTTGGCTGCCATGTAGACACCAGCAGAGACTGGGTAAATAATTGTTATTGTGTTAACTGCAATAACTGTGGGGGGTCAAACTGGCACAAGCAGTTCATAATAATAAGAGGGTTATTATAAGAAGGCAACAACAGAACGTTTTCTTATGGCTCTTGTTCTCAACCCCTTTATGAAGTTTGTCTTCGATGTGCTATTTTGTCATCAGACAAAAAATAATCTCAGTCTTTTATCTCCTGAGGAAGCAAATCAGGGTGAATTCGTTCTCACCGATCACTCCAGTTTCCGTTCCACTCTCCTTTACCCCAGGGGTTCCACAAACGCACCAGGTTCACCGGTTGTCCTTGGCTACTCACCTGTCAATTACCAGAGAAAACAGTTGTTATTCAGCATAAAAATGACTTCACTTTACTAATGTCTTTACATATAAAAACAAATGCAGTTCTTCACCTGTTTCACACCCGTCACAGTGTAGGAATGGCCTTGGACCAGTCCGTTTGGTAATTCTGTGTTGGCAGATGTTTCCTGCAAAGACATAGATATTGAAAATCACTGCAGCTTCACCTGTGCAACATTTTTAATTTTTTTCTGTAACTATATAATAGAAAGTTAGCAGACGAACGTCTTTGATCACAGCATTGGTAGCTGAAGTTAAGCATCGTCATTTTTAATAGAACAATATTTTTCTTTTTGTGAAATAATCTTAGACTAGCTCCAGACAGAGGGTGAGTAGAGGTTCGTCTTGTGGTTTCTGCTCCATTGTTCTCATCGTTAAATCAAAAAAAAAAAAAAAAATACAATAAGGTCAGGTATTTGAGAAAACTAATGTAGGCACTTTGCACCAGCAGTTCACCTTTCACATAGTACCAATAATGCATGTATACTAGTGTATTATAACATACATTTCATTCAGGGGCGTGTCGAAGGGGGTGGCATGTGCCACCCTTGCAATCTAATTGGCCACCCTGCATGACTGATCGTCAGACGTGACTTGGTTTACAATTCGACCTCCGACCAGAGGGGCAGTATTGTGTCAGAATGCTGTTCAGCCTGACATACACTGAGAGGGAAGAGCAGTTACCTCTTTGAGTGCCAAGGACATATGTTTATGTTCTTTAAAATAGAATGGTTGAGTGCCAAAAACGTATGTATACGTTTTTCCTTTTTTCGGCAGTGGGTGGCCGATCATGCCCTCATACAGCCTGTGAGTAATACTGGGGCTTCTGGGAGATGTAGTCGGAGCGTAAAGAGATGGTATACACTACGGAGATCAAAACAGGAAGTGGAGACGATCGAGATCAGAGGGCAAAACGGACGGATTCTGGAAAAAAAGTGGTGATTTTGGTGAAAGTGTCCTCTACTCTACCTCTGATAGAACAAGAATGGAACAAGGTAAAAACAAACATTTTTTCATGATAAAATAGAGAGTCTCTTCTTTCATTTGAGCTATTTTAGTGTTTTCAGAGACATAGTACAAAATATTCTGTGGGTCTTGAAATATGACTCAAAATGGCCAAAAACACTGGAACAAGGCACTTTTTGTTTTATAAAACGGCTGGCACTCAGAGTTAAACATCTAGAGAATTTTCCTTCTCATGCCAGGATTTTATTTGCAGATTTCCTTTGCTTTTAACAAGATACAGCCACATCCTGATAAATCAGATCAGAGGGTTCTAGTTAATGTCCTGTATAGGTCATCCATCAAATACCAAAGGCTGTGACTGCTCGACTGGAACGCAAAACATCTCAAAAACATGTTTCTAAATATAATATATTTCTAACTATGGCTAAGCTCATCTTAGCCTTAAAATGTTTTTATTTAAGCACATAAAAAGCAAAACATACCAGCTAGCATGTTGGATTTGTGTGGTGTTATTTGTTTGCTTACCCCCTGCGGTGTACCACAGCCCATCAGAGACCTGGCCTGGCCAGCTCTAGTCATCAGCTCCATCAGGTCTCCAGGAGGTTTCTTCAGACTGATACACATGTGAACACCGCCCGTGAAGTCCACCATGGCCTCGGCAGGTGTCCCAGCATTCATGTCAGAGTAGGAACCACACACTCTGACATATGTGGGTATGAAATTACTTACACAGATACTTCCAAAATAAGGCAAATATCACCCTGACAAAATCCATGTCATGACTGGGAAACAGCATAGTGGTTTTTCATACTTGGCGTAGGCTTTCTCCAGCAAAGCAGGCCAGAACTCATTTTTGTCTTTGGAGTGAACGAACATTATTCTCCCATCGATTGTCGGCAGCTTGTCATCAATGACAACATCCACCCATCTTCCAAATCTCCAAAACTGAGTAGTTAAGAAAGGAGAGGCTATGGCTAGTTTTATAACAAATATTATATAATTTCTGTCAGTCACTGTTGGTTTACCCTGAAGTGGAAAATCCCACAGTACTCATCACCAAAGTTTTGCCCAAGAGGAACAACTTGCTTGAAGATTTCTTTCTGGAACGTCAGAGCTCCGACAGATGCAAGAAACCAGCAATTTCCTGAGTGAAAAAAATTGTCATTGTGCTTTTGTCTGTTCTCGCCTCTCAAAACTGCAGTGCAAACAATTTATGAATAATTAGAAATAAATTAGGTTCCTTACCAACAATGCCTTGACTGAAGTCAAACCTGGAGACCCCATCAGTTACAAAAGATGGATTGTGAATCATTTTCTGTAACAGAAGGATCATTGGTAAGAAGGTTTAATATAATCCTGCCTATCAGATAACAATATTCACTGTTTAGATTCGTCAGGTTTGTCTTTGACCTAAGCCATATTTCTTATTGAACCAAATGATTCAGTAATGGTTTTGTTAAAAGATTGCCAGCACTGCTGATAACAGTGCCAATAGTAGTTTGAACATCATTTGAACATTTAGCAAAAGAGCTATGTCTCTTAATATTAATCTTAGTTTTCTGCTGGCTGGAGACCATGCTAACTTACTTGTTTAGTATTTTGTGTAATATGAGATAAAACACTGAAACACTCACCCCTGGTCTCAGCCACACGACTCTAGCCATGGAAGCCGGATCCAGTACGCCTAAGCCAATGGACCTTCTGTCGGGGGGGAACATTTCGTCTATGTACCTCACCCGCTTTGCGAGACAGTATTGCTTCAGCGACTCAAAGTCTTGTTCTAAGAACCGCTCAGGGTTGGCGATGGTCCCTCGGGCATCTTTCATGTGACGGGCCCTGACGATGTTCATAGGCATGGCTGCAGTGTTGAGTTCTGTTCAGATAAAAGAAAAAAAATATTGCATGTTTGCAACTAAAGTTTGTTTTTTAAAATTCTATAACTATAAGTACTGCAGACTTCATGATATGATACGTATCGCAATACTTGAGTCACAATATGATACATTATAGTGATATTGTGATATATTGTGATATTGTACATCACATCACAATTCACTGAGAAATGTAAAATGCAGCTTAAAATACAAGTTGTATATACAGTATTGGGGGCACCAGTTCTTTGTGTTTCCACAGCCTAAACACTGAGGCGAGGTAAGCACCAAGTCTTTCCTGGTCCAGAGCTAAGCACCAATTACGTCGGGGGCTTGGGGCGGGGTTACTGCCGACCGGAGTGAATAGTGCCTGGTCCGATCGCAACTAGGGGGCGGGCGTTGGACGGCGGGTGGGCCCTCTTGCCCTGGGCCCCCCTGGGCTCGTTCATGGTGCTGTGGGGCGTCTGGCTGTGCTTCCTCTTGGTCCCTGGGTTTGTGTGTTTCTCTGTGGCCCTGGTCGGCTCTCTGGGCGATGCCTCCGGGGTGTTCCTGCTGCCTGGGTGGGATGGATGCTCGGCCAGCAGGACCCTGCTCAGTCGTCTTGGCTGCTCTGTTAACTGCTCTATGCATTTCCACACTTCACATGTGCCCCTCGGTTCACAAATCTCTGCTGGATTACTTAATTATTACTTTCTCTCCTCTACTCATTTCAGATACATTGGGTGATGGGATTATCACAGCAGCCCACATTCTTGATTTCTGATGGCACTGCCTGCTTATACCCTTCCCCACCCGTCATATCTAGTCTTGCCTATCATTTGTTTGTTTCCTTTTTAATTCACAATAGAGCAGCACTTTCCTCTTTGGCTCTTAATAAGAAAATACAATAAAGAAAAGACAGATTTGTTTCCAGAGAGGGCCGGTGACGGTCACGCACATGCACAAAAATATTATTATTCTTTTCTGCAAGGTGAAAATATGCACTAATCTCATAAAGAGTTGACACCTCCTATCTTGTGGTGTTAAATGATGAGAATAGGTGCTGACAAAAGTAAGCTACATTTAGTTTATTTAAACACCTGAAGATCAATTATTTTTATGTAACTGACCCAATGAGTCAACATCATTCTAATTTATTTAAAAAGAATAAATAAATAAAAATGTTTAGTATCTCACCATAATTCTTTAAAATATAGACCACAGCTGCATGTTTCTTTAATTATAAAATTAAAACTCATTATTTTATTTCTGTCTACAACATTTACATTTAATTTGCTTCAAGAAATGCCATTTATTTGCCTTCAATAATAATCGTAATAATAATAATAATAATAATAATAATAATAATACAATTATATAATACATTTATTTGTAATGCACTTTATATTTTAGAAATCTCAAAGTGCTACAGAGAAAAAAAAATAAAATTTAGGTTTTGTCTCAAATCAGTTGTGCGATAATAAGTGTTTGTGCAGCTAAGAGGATACCACAAACTGTATGTGAAAGTTTATATCAATGCTACAGGTGTGTGAAGATCTTAATCTTACCTGTCTAGGCAGAAAGGAGAGGTGCTGGCTCTTTGCAGAACAGCGACAGTATTAAGGAAGAAGCTCCAGGCCTTATAAAGTATCTGCAAATGCCTGAGGCTACTGCTGTCAGCACGGGGCTGTTCCTTCCCAAAAAAAATCACCTGAGGTTTAACATTTACCTGCCATAGCTGCTCCGCTGCAGACACATGTGATATGTGACGGTTAGACTGACAGACAGGGAGGAGGAGAGACTTTGTAAAAGCTGTGCGTCTGTCATCGTATCTTCAGAGCTGTTTGTTGAGACATACATTAAAGCTGTCTCATGAACAATACTACAGCAAAATAAATGTGCCGCCTCTGTGTGAGCGTGTCAGGACTTTATGGCTGCTCAGGATGTTTGCTGTCAATCCAGTTAGTCAAGTACAGTCATGTGAAATGGGAATAAATTTAGATGCATATGAAATGAAATAATGGCTTGCACATGCATACCTAGAGTATATTGTATATTTATTGTAAATTACTCTGCTGGTGATGATGGGTGGAAGAAGGAGAGACAGCCAGATGTGTTGATCCTGGAAAAGCTGCAAAGGGCTGAACATACTGTACTGTACATTGACCAGCTCACCTGTTTATAGAACATGAGCAAACCTATTCACAATAACTTCTATTATACAGCTGGAAAATAGAAAAGTTATAGTTGACTAGGGAAAACAGAGGTGGGGACATTATTATTATTATTACCTTACTTTATTCAGTAATTAAAGCTATCAGTTAGATCCCAACTTTTATACTGCAGCATGTCTAAACGGAAGAAGTTGTTATTTGTTTTCCCTACAGGTTATAGGTTGGTAGGATGGATGTTAATGAACTAAACACCATTAGGGCTCATTAAGTGTACAGTGTTTGTTCTAGTGTTATTGCTTTGGTAGGTGTTCAAGTCAAATCAATAGAAAGTAACCTGTTAAAATAATTATCACATATTTATTCCAGCATCTTTTTGTCTCTGCACCATTTACAAATGTCTACACATCTTTAAATATTTGTTCATGGTAGCTCGTTGTATATTTATGTGTATTATAAATGAGAGCAACAAAAAAAAAAGTCCTGTGCACACTTGGTCAATAAATCTTGACCCGGACTCAGAAAATCTTCAGGTTGCACAGCAGAGGTGTAAGTGGCAAAGTCTTGATAAAAACTTGAATTAAATGTCTTTTTTTATCCTAAGCAGGCTGACAGCCTCCTCTGAACAGTGCATCATTCATTCAACCTTTAATAGCTTGAGAGGTGACCTCATTAGGCTACTGCTGTCAGCAAAGTGCTGTTCCTTCCCAAAACATCACCTGAGGTTTAACATTTACCTGCAATAGGTGCTACACTATGGCTAATAGTTAAACTGACAGACGGAGCTGTTTATTAAGACATAACACTGTCAAAGTGATAAAATGATGTCTGAACCAAATAATCCTTTACATGTACACACATTCTCACAGATTTTTTGAAAGAAAACTGTGTTTTTTGCAGCACATATCACTACCGAAAGCTGAATTGTGTTTGTCAAGTAAATTTTATTTATAGTCCATTATCACAAATTCCAAATTTGCCTCAGAGGGCTTCACAGTCTAGTTTACGACACCGTCTTCCCTTTACAATCAACCCTCACACTGACTGAGGAAAAAAAACACTTTAACAATAAAATGAATGGTAGAAACCTCAGGAAGAGCAACAGAGGAGGGATCCCTCTTCCAAAAGTCTACTTTATGACTGAGGAGTCATGGGAATTTGCAGGTTATAGTGGTTAAAATAAATAAAATAAAAGCAGCCGCTTGGCAGACAACCATTTTTGGGCACACCACCTGCTATTTAGCTATAAATATATTTTCTAATTATGAACTTGCATAATGTAGCTAATTATTTTTCTTTAAATAATTAGCTACATTATGCAAGTTCATTTAAACACAAGATGAATTATTATTATGGCAACAGAAAAAAAATATTTTGGTATCTCACTATAATTCTTTAAAATATGGACCAGAGATGCATCTTAAAACTCAGTCCACATAATTAAGTTTTATGTCTACATCATTTAATTTGCTTCAAGACTTTAATAATAAAAGAAATGGTAGAAACCTCAGGATGAGTAACGAAGGAGGGATCCCTCTTCCAGATTCCTTTGTGTAAAGCCTTTATGATCTCTGATAATATGTGTGCATGAAGCTTCATGTTATGGGAGTGGTTTTCACATGAATGTAAAGTAAAGCAAACAAGAAAAGGAGTGACAGTTCATAGAGTGTATACAGAGTAATGGCTCATTCACAGATGAATACATCTTTTATTATGTAACTATAGTTATCTAACTATTATGTAATTGAACATATGAAAAGATATCTACTCCTGTATTTGATGAGTTGGGCTGTGCATCTTCTTTGTTGGGTCAAGTGTACATTGAAATGTACATCCACTGAAAGTAAAGCAGAGGCAGGTTATTACTGGCATTTTATCACTGAAAACATAATTAAGGCTTTGTCAGTGTGTCATTCTGAGTCTTTCTTTTCTCTTCTCGTCCAGCTGTGAAAATTGGAAAAGGAGCATCTGACAGGAAGAATAAGGGGAGTAAATAACATTTACCTCTGACTCTTGAAGTTTCATGGCTTTTCCGTCAGACAGTTTTTGGAATATTTCTGATGAGCAACACACAAAATAAACATTATACATCTAGACTAGAGCTATTCATTGGGAATGTTTAATATATACACAAGGTAAAAGTGGCATTTACTTCTCCTACAGTGTCATACATTCATCACTTACTGTACATGCAGTCCAAGCGAATGATGAGGCTGATGAAGCTCTCCAGTGTCATGTGTCCAGTGGAGGCACCGTAGCGGAGCGCCATTAAATTCAGCATGTCATCCCTGACCCTAATTCCTGTTCACAGACATGACAAAAGTTTAGGATTTCACTGTATTTACTGTATATTTTTTATTGATAAAGAACGTCTAGCGACACATTTTCACTCCTTTTTTGAATGTGTTATTTACATCAGCACAATGTCTTTTCAAAATAAACTTCCACTTTCAACAACTGGGTTAGGTTTAGGTTCTGTGCTTCAGAAAGTTCTAGATCTACTCACAGTTGCACAACAATTGCATCAGCCAGCACTGAGCACGGGGTGCAGCGACGGTCTAGATCTGGTGAGGCTAGGTTTAGGCAACAAAAGTATACTAAGAGGCATTAAAAACGTAACAAAGTCAATGTAAAATAAAACTGGATACAACTACTTTGAATACAAAAGAATGTTTTGTTTACTACCACTCGTGGCTGTTGAAACTATGGAGCCACATTTTTCAGCTCAAACAATAAATTAACGTGGCAGACGGTACCAATCCCTGTTTTTACATGTGTGATTCGTTAGGACATTGTTTGAAAGCTTTCAGTGAGTTCTTTTGGTGATTTGAGCTCAAGTGGTCAAGGCTTTAAAAACCTGGAGGAAAAATGCAAGCTGTCACAGACGGTCACCATGCCACACTTAGCAGCAAACATGAGGGAGCAGGCCATTGGTACGCTGAGATCCAGAATGACCGAAGCGAGGGTAGCCTGGCATTTTGGCGTCCACAGATGCACTATCTCACGCCTGCAGGCACGTTATGCACAGACATAATGTGCAGGTTATGGACTGGCCGCCTTATTCCCCGGATATGAAACCGATTGAACACCTTTGGGACAATCTGGATCGTTGTGTACGGCGTCGTATTCCACTGCCGGTGACGGTTGCTGATCTCCGTACTGCACTCTTGGAAGAGTGGGAAGCGATTCCAGTGGCCGAAATCAACGCGCTCATCATGTCTACGCCACGACGATCACACAAGATACTGACATTTGTAATCCATGTGGATTAATTTTTCTATTGTTGCTTTTGTTCATTCATGTTCAGTATCATACCAAGTGAAGTCGCCCAATAAATTATGAAAATTCACGGAATATAGGAAAAAAATACATGTTGCGTTTTTAATGCCTCTTAGTGTATTTGTTTGGTTTAGGAAAAGATTGTGGTTTGCCACCATGAAGGAGAGGAGGTGGAGTTTTAAAAAGGTGTCATGATATGATATTGTCGTTTTGTTTTGTGGAGGCTGGTTGAATATATAAAACAGCAGGAGTGAAAAGTTTATGAAATATTCATAACTGGTCTTTATTAACTTAAATGCTGCTGATAATGGGATCAGTGTGAATGTAGTTTGTCTTGTCTACACTATCTACTTTATATTTGAAAAGGCTTTGTAGTGCCGTAGACTGTTGTGTCTGTTATCATGTTACATAAAAATATTCCCATGAGTAAGTGTCTTCTTATATTTTCTAAGACTGGCTTGCTTGGCTCAATAAATGGGTATTTGTGCTGAATACTATTTTTTATAGTAACAGCAAATTTTACTGTGAACCCCTGCAGGATTCACACCATCTTACTGTGAATCTGATTGGTCAAGGTCAAGGCCTAACAGAAAGCACTGTGCACCAATGGTGGGGCTGCATGGTATGGCATTAAGCACTCATATCATTTTATATACATTACTTTTATACTTTATTCAGAAAAACAATCAACACACCTAACTCATCGTTAAAGCTGTGATAACTGATTTTGACCACTTGGGAGCAATAGAAAACAAGTTGTGAACACATTACTGCCACATTATTATTATCACCCGACCAAACACAAATGAAATATTAGCAGTGATTTGGAGTTGTCTTGGTTACTTTGCTGAAATTTAATTTGGTACTGACTTGGAAATGATATGTACTGTATAAAAAAAGTGAATGAATGAATGAATGGACTACCTGAAGCTACGAAAGCGTTCCTGAGCTCGCTCAGTGACAGCGTTCCAGTTCGTGAAACATCAGTGAGGAAGAAAATTTCCTGGAAGATGAAAAATGAAAACCTTGGCGTTAGATGGATATGGTCATGCTTTATTGAGAGACGTAGCATCGAACGTAACTGCTTATAGGAGCTGACGAGATGTGGGGCCGCCATCTTGGAATGGTGATACTCTCCACTCAGTGTAATCCGCTTGACAGGAACTGGCAGCGCAATTTCTTAACAATACCTCACTAATTACCACTGATTTTCACAGTTTTTTTCATCATACGCGTAGCTATGATTAAGGATAAATGGTTCGGCAGGGTTCGTGATATAATGTTAAATCTTACTTATGAAAAGTAATCTTCGATTTCTATTTTCAACGGTTCACTAGTTTCATCAGGAGGATGCTGTCTTTTCAGTACTGTTAACGTTCTCTATGTATTATGTCTGTGCTGGTCTATGCTCTGACTCACCACTCCAAGATGGCGGCCGTATTTGTCACATCCCAGCAGCCAGTGCTACCTCTGCGTAGTATAGAATGTCTATGGATATGGTAGAATGAAGAGGCTCTTTATCATCTATGTACATATTTCAAAACATTGTTGAAGCTGGGCTTGGTTCCTTTTACCTTGTAGGTGTTGACCTTTTTCCACAAACGGACAAATTCTTCACTGTTCAGCTTGCCGGTGATTGATGTCTAACCAAACATTAAGAAATCAGAGCTGTACAGGTTGTACAGTGCACACAGTGACAGTCGCAAATTTATCAGACCACCGCCCAGTGTGAGGTGTTTGCCACTAATTAACAGCATTTCTGATTACCAAAATATTTTTTTATGTTTCTGTAATGGTTAATGATAAAATGAAAATTATAGCTTTAATGCCATAATATAATTATTGTTGTTAAATTCACTGTTTGACAACAAAAGCAGCAAAAACATCAAAGCACATTATTATTACTATTATTTTGACTGAGATATATTTGACTGAGGATATTTGAGATAAACAGGACAGGTGGGATAAGTTGCAATCTGAGTTATACCAAATTATAATCAGTGTTACATGCATCACAAGAGGATACATCCATCAGAGCAACCATGCTGCGACAGGCGTCAATGCTGAAGCCTCCAGACTTCAAGTCCCCTAAAAAAAAAGAAGGAAAACAGAGACATACTTTGACCTAAACTAGAGCTGCAACAGTCAATCAATTAGTTGTCACCTCTTTGATAGCAAACTGAATATCTTTGATTTGTGGACAAAACAAGTCAAGCCATTTTCAGCAACAACTGATCAATCCATTGAAAAAATAATTAACAGATAGTTACAACCCCAGCTTAAACACTACAACATTGCAGTGATTTTGTATTTGAATAATTATTGTTTTGCTGCAGTCAACCGTGTTAATGTTATTTTACAGTTCAAACCTTTCAGGATGTTTCCATTTAGAATCTCCTGGAGCTGCTCTGCATCCACTTCTTCATACTGGAAATTAATGAAAATAAGATATGATGGACTTGAGTTGACTTTCTCTAAAGCTTTCATTACTTCACAGAATGTTCAAGTCATGTTTCTGTCTGTCAACTGATGAATGGACGCCCTTTATTCACTGTCCTTTTTGCTCTCTTTTGGTCTTTCCCACCTTGTGAAGTGGGGTAAATAGCTATCCACTACCTGGACGCTACTGCGCTGACTAACTTTTCAAAATACTAAATACTACTACTACTACCAATAATAATAATAATATAATATATGATATAATAATAATATTTTTATTATTATTGTTATTATTATTACTACTGCTACTACTAATAATAATTATTATTATTATTATTATTATTATTATTATTATGAAATGTGTGACATATGCCAGTAATAATAATAATATTTTTTATTATTATTGTTTTTATTACTTCTACTACTACTACTACTAATAATAATAATAATAATAATAACCATTGTTTAAATTATATCAATTACTGCAGCTTTAAATTACATGAAAGTTTGTGGATTTTTAAATAATTTTAAAAAATATTTTTTTCCATCTATTAATCAACCTCAATACATTAATGCTGGTTAGCGAGTATTCAAATATTACCTTGTCACAGTATTGGTGGAAAACGTTTTTCTTATTCTCGTCCTCTTGCGTATTTGGTACCACTTTGAGCTGTGAAATAAAAGAGAGAGTAATTTTGTCAAAACATTTCACAAAACACAACATTCCAGAATAATGTGAACACCAACAAGATTATTAAAAGATATTTATTATGACATTATTAAAATCTTGCACACCGTTTCAACTGGCTCATGTCGATGGTCGGCAGAATTCTCACTGTCGAGAAAGACGGGAGTTTAGTTTTACTGTTTCTCAATGTGAAACACCAGTGATGTGTGACAAATGCCATGCAGGTTATTTCATTATAGCGTAGAGAACGCGTACTAGCCGTGAGTTTCAGCCTTGGAGAAGATGGTCAGGAGGAAGGCGGAGGACTCATCGGGGTTAAAGGTCGACGGCACGATCAGGTATTCACCAGGCGTCAGCGTCAGGAACTCCGTCACCTCACGTGCATTCAGGTACTTTTTAGTTTGAGCGACAGGCGTGTGGCTGCTGAAGAACGAGGCTGGGAACTTCCCAGTGTGCGCCTTGTACTGTAGTGAAAACTTATATTTCAGTTCTCTGCAGTTTATATAGATTTTGCAGCTGGAGAAGGTTTATTATGGGATTGACTTACTTGATCTTTCACCTTGAGGGAAATCAGTGGAAGATCAGATCATAATGGGGACAGAAGCAATCCAAAGAATGAGTGTATTAATATTACAAGCATATATACAGTCACTTGAAATGAATCTGCAGGCCATAGATTGATACTGTTGCTGTTTATGGTCAATATTTTTCACAAAAAAAAAACAGCGTATTTGTATTCTGTAATTTCTTCTCTGCAGTTTAAATACAGTATATGTGGCATTTTTTCATTATACTGTATATTTTTATATTTTAAATAGTCCAAAGCCAACTAGTCTACAAGGCATGTGGAAATAGATGCAGGCTGTCGTCATATAACAGTTTGTGTGATACTTTACGAAATCTTTCGACAAATCAATACTTGTCAATATCTGCTTGATAAAACAGTATTTTTATACTTTTACAAGAAACAAGTTACTAGGTTTAGGAGGAGATCTTGGTTTGGTTTCTAATCACTACATTTTAAATACTTTGTTAGGTTGAGGCAACAACATTGCAATTTTTTTGCATTTTTTTTTCAATACCTCAAATGAAGTCAGCCGTAATTTATTTTGTGAGCTTTTTATAAATGACAGTGAATTACTTTTCATGTGAACAGCTGACCTTCAGCTACTATCCATGTTTACATAACTGATATTTACCTCAAATACACAGAATCCAATGTGGAATTTATGCACCTGGCTCCTGTTCCTCTTGTCAGACTTTTGCATGAGAGAAATCAGCACATTTTTCTCGCCGTCTTTCCCCAGATTTTCACTGTCAGTCTTGATTCGATATTGTGGATTGGTCCAGAAGCTTTCTGGAAGACAAAGAGGTATTTATTTACATTGCATCATTTTGCAAAGATTGGGGTTCTGATCATCGAGATTAAAATGAAATACGCCAAAGAAGTGAAAAATGAAGCTGAAAGCGAGGCAAGTTGAACAATCTACAGTTTAGTTACAGGAAGCCAGTGAATAGTGACATATTACACAGACTTTCTGTGTGTTGTGAGGACACATTTTAGGCTTTTTGAGTCGCTTTCACGCCACGCAGCAAAACAACGATAACATCAGCTTTTGGGTTGAAGCAAAAACATCATGGTTGGGCTTAAAATAAGTAAAATATGCACAGAAACACAGCAACATAAGTACCGTAGAGACAAAAAAAATGCCAAAAAAAACCCCCACTCATCTCCTGGTTAAAAGTTTTGTGTTCGCCTGCCTTAAGGGTCTTTCTCACTTCTTATTCTACGTGACATGATCATGCCATAATTACGAGGCAGTACTATAAACTACCTGGTATCAATATCACAACAAATGCAGGAAAAGCTCTCTTATTGCACACTGAATGCCTTATTATAGTATTATCATGGTATCCCAAGCCTTTTTTTGTGTACAGGCTGGCTTGTAGCAATAAAGCATTTGTGAATCATTTGCTTGTTCTCTATAACCAGCAAGGTCAAGTAGATGCATGAGTTGCTTATTGAAGTTATGTAAGCATGCATGACACAGTTCCTTTTTGTTGTAAGTTTAAACTGTCCTGCTTTTACTGCATGATTTTAATTACCGGTGTGGGCAAGATAAAGTGTGTAAAAATGTTATAGACAAGTCTTATCTTAATCTGACTTGACACGGTTTGTGGTGCTCTTGCGAAGCACTTTATCCTTCCCAGCTCTGCTCTTTATTATCTTCTCACTCAGTTTTCCACAGTTTTGCTAACATTAAAGAACTAATTAGGGAGTAATGACCAAGTACTTAAAAATCAAGCATAAAGGCAAGATAAACTGCCTGCATGGTGAAATGCTTCATTTTTTTTCTGACACTTTCCTTTTTATTTTATTTATCCATCATTAACAGATTATAGAGGGTTTGGAAACTCAAGATTGCAGGTGAAGGCAACAGCTACAGATGCAGTAAGTGATGCAAAATAAGATGAAAAATGATATTATACTATAAGATAATTGTGCAACTAAATAAATGAATACAGTTAAATAAAAAAAAAAAAAAAGAGCTGCGGGTTACTGACCCCTGTGCTGGACAATGCAGGGCCAAAATGTGGTATGACTGGTGCCATTTGCTGGTATTTTAAAATTGTATCAATTAACTGACATGACAAATCAAATCAATTTGAAGTCCAGATATGCTGGAAGTACCTTTGTTATTCATGCATCCTCCAGCAGTTGTTCCTTTAACCCATCTGCCCTCATACATGGAGGTCTTCCAAAGAGAAGAGTTTCCATCAAGGAAGTTTGTCCCCAGAGAGCAGATGTCCAGATCTGCGTAGAACCTACAGAAGTCTTCCAGTGTCATCCTGTTGACATCAGAGATTCGATAAGTTATATAAGCCTAATTTTACCCCTGTAAAGCTGAAACTTTGAAACCAAATCTGAAGAAATATGGTGGATTCATAAAGAAAAAATATTCCCTTTGTGTCAGTTGGGGGAAGAAGTATTTCACTGGGAAAGTGATGAAATCTTTGATATTCACAAACACAGTAACCCTGTTCCTGTCTGCCTCTGATGTATTTTTACATCATTTAAAATCTGACACTTGAGTGCCATTGATGTAAAAATATGTGTTTTTTTTGGCAGTGGGTCACCGATCGCGTGCTCACACAGCCTGTGAGTAATGTTGGGACTTCTGGGAGATGTAGTCAGAGCATAAAGAGACGGTATACACCACAGAGATCAAAACAGGAAGTGGAGACGATCGAGATTAGAGAGCAAAACAAACAGAATCTGGACAAAAAGTGGTGATTTTGGTGAAAGTGTCCTCTACTCTACCTCTGATAAAACAAGAATGGAACAAGGTAAAAACAAACATTTTTTTCATGATGAAACAGAGAGTCTTTTCTTTCATTTGAGCTATTCAGTGTTTTCAGAGACATAGTACAAAATATTCTGTGGGTCTTAAAATATGACTCAAAATGCTGGAACAAGGCACTTCCTGTTTTATAAAACGGCTGGCACTCAATGAGCTAAAAGCAGGGCTGTCTGGTCTTGAGAAACTCGTTAGCGTACACTCGATAAACCGAGCTGAGTGTCTTTGAGCCTTTCTCTGAAGCCAAAATTATCATTACGAATATAAACATACTGTAATTAACGTTAGCAGGGCTGTTGTCAACGCTCAGAGTACAAACCAAAGACAGATGCCTGTTATGGAGTTTCACCATTACATGTATGGCTTCGCTACTGCAGTGGAACTTATTTGAAACATAAAATGTGTCTCAATTTGAATGTACAAATTTTCATTGTAAAGAAAAAATATGCTTAGATATATGATTATCTTGTGTTTAAAATACATACAGTAGACTCTACTCTATTTACTGTTTTGTTGTTTGTTGCCATTGTTTAGTCTTAAGTGGGACAGAAAACTTCCAGATGCTCAGAAAAGTTTCTTACATTTGATAAAACTTACCAAAACTCCCCATCGTCGCCCACTGAAAGGCAGAGTTTACGATCGTTGGAGTTCACAGTTTGCCACAGGGGTGACCTTTAAGAAGAGTCAAGGAGAGGAGAGAAAGACAGACTTCTTTGGAGGAATTCAGAGACAAGTTGCAACACATATCCTGAGGTTTAGAAATGAGGACTCTCAATTTTCTATAGGACATGTATGCAGATACAGTGCAGGTGGTATTTTCAATAATGACAAGCCTATGTTTAAAGTCGACTCTCAAGCAGTTTCTTTCACCTGGACTGGCAAAACCAGTTCTGAAAACACTGGTTAACTTTATAGTTTCCTCAGGCTTCTCACACTACCTTTTTGAAATGACATTTTATGTCACCTATAGGAACATACTGAAAAAAAAACACTGAAGTCTCATTATATTAAAAAAAACAATGGGTAACTGTTGTTAACAATCTGTTGGCTCTCAGCTAAAAGTCAATGTGAAATACTTCTTTTAGAAACGTCTACTTTTGCGTGTGAAAATAAAGTCAATATCGCTCCAAATCGGACTCGTTCTCACCGATCACTCCACTCTCCATTCCACTCTCCTTGACCCCAGGGGTTCCACAAACGCACCAGGTTTACTTTTTGGCCTCGGCTCATCACCTGACCAGCGATCGTGACGGGGGAGAGCACCACAGTTATGTATCATAAACGTAATAAATGATTCCATGGCTGTTGGTAATGTAATCTTTACGACCACTGTTAGACTGTCAGCAGTAGTTCCTCACCTGTCTCACACCTGTCACAGTGTAGGCATGACCTTGGACCAGTCCGTTTGGCAGTACAGTGTTGGCAGAGGTCTCCTACAAGCCAAATATTTGACCGATATTTGATTGAAAAATAGATAGATAAATAAATAACTAAATGAATACATATTTGACTTAGAATAGGAAAGAAAAGAATATTCATCCACCATTGGGAGAAAGTCAACCACAACAGCAGCTTTAACAATAACAATAAGCTAAAAATAAGAAAAAAAGTAATGAAATAATTATAATAATCTTAACAATTATAAGTATACTAAAATAATAATTATTATTTTAACAATAATAATAATAATAATAATAATAATTTGCTATTATTAGTTGTATTTAGCTAGTATTTACAGTATGCACTAAAAAGTTTTTTATGGCAAATGAAATTAAATGAAACCCAATAATTAGATAAATAACAATATTTTCACCTTTTGGACTATGAATGTGAGTTTGAAATTATTATTATTATTACATAAAATAAAATAGAAAAAATAGTGAGTCCAGCCAGTGATGCTGTTGTTGCCCTTCCAGCAGGGTGGAGGTCTCACTCTGCAGCTGAAGGAGCTTTGTGCTAAGCTAAGCTAAGCTAAGCTAACCAGCTGCTGGTTGTACAGTAGTGTGATGTTTAATAGGCCAGCTGGTTTCAACCAGTGCAGTCTTGACTGTTTTAAGACCACCCATTCAACAAAGGTTAAATTGTGACACTGATTTTAACTGTGTGCACTGTGAGTTATTCTCTGTGGATTTGACTGCTTTACTGTCTACATAATACACTACTATGAATGACTACTGGTGTGTTGTATGAGGGGTAGCCTGTAATTAGGGTAGTTACTCTGCCTATGTATATGTGGACTCGTGGCAGCCTGTGTATGTAGTTATTTTGCATTTCTTAACAGCGGATATGTGTGTCCAAGATAATAAGGTGGTAGACCTTATCTTAGTGAGTGATTTACCCATCCTCCACTCTGACATTTCTGTCTTCCAGGATGGTCGTGAAACCTGTTTCTTTAATTACGCAACAAGAATTTCGACTCATCAACCTGGTTTACAATGAATCTGTTTAGCCTGTGGGTGCAGTTTTCTACTGTACTGTAGTGCAGTTAGCTTTTTACTAAATAGCTGAAGAAGAGCCAGCCAGTGTTGGTTTGGAGTGGCGCTTTTGTACGTACCCCTTTATGTGTACCGCAGCCCATCAGTGAGGCGGACTGGCCAGCTCTGCACATCAGCTCCCACAGGTTTGCAGGGCGATCTGACAGCTGGATGCACATGTGGACACCACCCGTGAAGTCCATCATGGCCTCTTCAGTTGTCCCGGCGCTCATGTCGGTGTAGGAGCCACACACTCTGGGAGAAGTGGATGTGATATCATTGTTGCAGATACTCCAGAAATATGACAAAACTCATGCCAAGACAACACATTTATGTCTCTTTTCGTACTTGGCGTAGGCTTTCTCCATCAAAGCAGGCCAGAACTCATTTTGGTCTTTGGATTGAACGAAGATTAGTCTCCCATTGATTGTTGGCAGCTTGTCGTCTATGACAACATCCACCCATTGTCCAAATCTCCAGAACTGAATGGATGGAAAAAAGAAGAGAATAGTTAAATTTTAGGGAAAGTTTAAAATCTGTGGCAGTAATTAGGTTAGATGTTTTTTCACATGATAATAATGATGTGGTTGTATAAATTTATCTGTACTGGAAATAATTGTGATATTTAAAAAAGAAGTATATGATAATATGGTATAATTTATCCTTATTCAAGCTTTTGTACAGTTATGATTACAGACTCCTTATTTAATATATAGAGACAAAAGGCATGAGAAACAAAGTTCAAGATCAATTTTATTGATATATATGATCCAATTTTTTTTTAAAATATTCTATAGATATTGTGATAATAATGTGAATTACTTTGGCTATGATAATGTGAAAATCTAATATTGTGATGGTAAATTATTATATTTCTATTCATTATATTTGCCACATGTGACGCCACATTAAGTCTGATTTAATGAAATATGATATAATAGCATAACCAGTTGTGCTGCTATATTGTTGTATGTTATATTTACCCTGAAGTGGAACAGTCCGCAGTATTTTGCATCAAATGTTTGATCAAGAGGAACGACTTTTGCAAGGATGTCTTTCTGGAATGTCAGTGCTCCGATAGACGCAAGAAACCAGCAGTTTCCTACATAAAAAAAGTCATTGAGTTGATAAAGAGATAAAAACAGTAATAAAATAGAAGGTAAAAAAAATGATGAATGAATAAATTTCCCTACCAAGTATTCCTTGACCAAAGTCAAACCTGGAGATCCCGTCAAGTATGAAGGCTGGGTTCGGAGCAATTTTCTGAAGCAGAGAATAATACAATATTTAATAACAAATTACATAGAAATATAGAAATACACTAAAAAATAACATGTCTATCTTACTACAATGCAGTTGCTAACTGATTTTCACAAGCTATGTGACAAATGTGACAAACCACTACAGTAAGGGACACATTTACTGCACAAGGATGAAGGAAGTTTCATATCATATCATGTTGCTGCAGGTGTAGACGCCACTTCTCTGAACCTTTTTGTGACACTGAAAGATGACACATTTCTGTACATAGCTGGATTAAACATTAACATTTACTGTGATACCGGCTCTTCGCCATTTCTCTTTAACCCTTCCAAAACACCCACCGCTGGCCTCAGCCACACCACTCGATCCAGGTCAGAGGGGTTCAGGATGCCTCGGCCGATGGAGCTCTTGTCAGGGGGGAACATGTTGTCGATGTACCGTACGTTTTGCTTCAAACAGTAATGCTGCAGCTGCTTGTAGTCTTGGTTTAAGAACCTGTCAGGATTGGTGAAGCTCCCATAACCTTCTTGTTTGTGACGAGCATCCATAATGTTCAGACACACACCGGGAGGAGGCATCGCTGCAGTGTTTGGGCTCTGTTGAGTATATATTAATATACACACACAAATATGGAAATAAAATTAACTTAATTTCACATAAAACACAGTGGTGGTTTTGAGTAAAGATAAGTGCTGCACTTAAGTATTTTTTTTACCTTATTTCAACTCAACTAAATTTCTTTGACAGTTTCAGTTACGAGTTACTTTGCAGATTTTGATTATTAATACATTCCCTCATTTCCCGTCTAACACTTTTCCAAATTTTTGGTGTTCAGTCTAGTTGAGGAAATGTTTTAAATACCTCCTTTGCCATCCACAATGAATGCTGAGCAATAAAGTGTAAAAATTAGATAAGAAAGATGAAAAAATAGATAAAGGCAGCTTAAAGACAAACAAGGTAGCAATGTGATAAAAAAAGACAATATATGCAGTAAATAAGAGTGAGACAAAAGCAATTAACATTATTTTTTTCATGTTTAATGTTTAAAGGTTGATGCAAATAAAGCCTCACTGAATTTAAAAAAATGTTGTGGGAAGCAAAGTGCAAAAATGACGATGAATGGAGAGTCAGGACAAATAGTGTCACATCATGTCGAACCTACAAATCAGACCCAAATAACTGATTAAAACCAGGTTAATTTGGAACTACTACTCTTTTAAATCAGTACTTCATGGTTTGGGCTCACCTCTTTAAAGAAATGAATGAAGTAGGACTAAAATTTATAAATCTATGTTTGCTGTTATCTTTTTTTTCCAAGTCCAAGATTTCATTCAGTTTTATGAATACAGGCCTTCCAATGACTATTCCTTACCAAATCACTCCATGACCCTTTATGAAGCATCTGCATTTCACTTCTTCCTCCTCTCATTTATTCAGTTTTTTCCTTCACTCGTGTGTTCCAAATAACATAACGCAACTTTTACAAGAGACTATGAAGTAAAACTCGAACACCTGACAAAATAAGACAGGTGGAGTCAGTCTCTATTGTCAAGCTCAACATGTTAACATGGGCTGCCTGTTCACCTGCAGCACAAACCATTGCACTAGTTTGATCTATATTTCAATATGCAGCAATAAAATGTGATATGATTGGCTTGTGAGGAGTATGAAGCTCTTACCTCAACGGCTTGTGGGAGAAAATGTGAGTGGATCTGAGAGCCGGAGAAGCTTTGTCACTTTTAAATGCTAGTAAACGCCTGAGGCTTCCAGGGCTGACGAGGTGTGTTTTTCATAAAGCCTGCAGTTTGGCAGACAGACAGAGTTTCATTTTCACTCGAAATATCCTGCATAATGTTCAATGATTAATCAATGATTAATCGAGACAAAAAGCAATAGGTTCCCATTGTTTGTGTCAGACATCATAAAGCAAAAACGAAAACAAAAAGAGCTTAATTATTAACTGTGTCAAGTTCATTTCAGTCCACTGTTATAAAAAAATCAAGTAACAGTCACAGTTTATAAAGAACTATAAACCGTTTTTCAGTTTTTGTTGGACTAATGTTCACTACTTCCTGTCAGATTTGTGACATTAAAGAGTAGAAAATAAGACATCTGTGTTTATCCTCCTTTTATTTTACAAACATTTGTATTTGGCACTTGAGTTATGCATCTCAGATGATATTACAAAGAAATCCAAAAGTAATTTAACTACTTATTTTCAGCAATGTACAATTTAGGAAAGTAATGCATTACTTAAATAAAAAAGAACTAGTAATGTGTAATCCATTGCTTTTTGGAGGAACTGCCCCATCACATTTTGAGACGCTTAATCCAGAAATTAAATATCTACAGCCAATCAAGTGTCTCCCTGTTTGTCAGCCAATCACAGGAGTGCATCCTCATGATGTTTCATCCACGATCGTCATTCCATGTTCAGCTCTAACATGGCATCCAGGCTGCTGCAGGCTACATGTCTAAGTGGTGTGTCTTGTGCATGATTTTAATGTATTTCAGATATGAGTGCTTGTTTCTTTAGTGATGTCACACCCTGTATGTGTATGACATAACAAGTTAGCTGTGTTTTGCTAACAGAAAACATAGGTTTACAAGCTACAAGCTTTACGAGCAATGATGTAATCCTGGTAACTAACAGAAGACAGCGTAATTTAAATAGTTTAACGTTACTTGGTTTAAAAAATGCAATAAAATAAGTAACTAGGGTTGCTCATGACATCAGACTGCACCATGATATATAACAGTAACAGTCATGTCAAAATAAGCAGAATATTCAACATAAGAGAACAAAATGGACCAAATATTGCACAATATATATTAACTTGACATAAATGGAGAAGGTGAGGACATTCTCATCTGCATCCACACATTATCACACCCACAGCACACACTGTTCACACTCCTACCTTCTGGCAGACGCTGGTCTGAAGTCTGGAGTGTTAAAGTAAGGATTAAAAAACAGCTTCTATCCTCAAGCCATCCGACTACCGAATCACTGACTCATCTGTTTATATACCTGTGACCCTTCCACATTTGCACATTAAAACTGCTAATTATTGCACAATTAAGCAACAGTTTTGCACAACAACCAAACGTATCTTTGACTGCACTGTACCTACTACTCCCTTTATTTGTATTTCTTTTGTTTTCGTTTATCTGTTTCACCTCATGCTGCACCCTTTATTCAATCTTATTTGCCACTTAATAATCTTTTCTTCTTACGTCTACAGACAGGAGAAGTAATCACTGAACGTAATCCTGAAAAGAAAGGTGATACTTGCTCCCTTCCTATGTTCTTACTTTTTAAATTAAAAAAAGTTTTATTATGACATTTACAATATAGCAAATATAGCTGTTAATTATCATCTTTGCCATAATCGAGCAGCCCTGGCATGCTTTTCATTAACTCATGTTGAAAATGTAATTTGCATTATGCATTGTCATGTTAGTCACCATGCAAGCCAGCAATTAAAGCATGCTGAGCATTGTGAGCTGCACGAGTCCCACTGTCCCTCACTTTGAGCAAGACATGAGACTCCTCACCCATGTTATCAGAGGACAGAGGGAGGGGATGCAGACTTTGCTAGATAAGCCTTATCTCAATGGCTGACTGCCAACCCAAGAAGTTTCAGCTGCCACACATCATTCAGGTGCAAACAGCCAAACAGCTCGTCAGCTGATTGGATTTGTCAAAATAAAAGCTTAAAATCAGAATTAGAAACAAGTTTATTGCCAAGTCAGTTTGCACAAACAAGGAATTCAACTTGGTATTCTGATGCATGACATATAAATATATAAACACAGTCCAGAGATAAGAACCAAGAGATGGTAAAGTTACTAAGAATAAATATGATCTGATTATGTGATAAGGAAAAACAAGACAAAAAACAAAAAAGTGGAGGGAGGTAGACCAGATTGAAACAGTTTGTCCAGGGTGGGAGGAGTAGGCCACAATCTTTCCTGCATGCTTCAGAAAGAGATTTTTTTATTGAAAAATCAGGTGAGAAGTGTGATACCACGTAGCCTGATTCCTTCCATGAGAAACAAAATCTGCCTATCAGCATCTCTGAAGCAAAGTAAAATAATCTTGCTGCAATTTGAAGAAAGTCCAGCTGCTCTTGTGTTGCTCCAGTCAGGCATTTTGCATATTAGACTATATGATATTATTGAATACATTGCTCAAGAAAATTGATTAATCCTGGGCACCCATGTAGCTTATTTAGCCCTGGGTTTGAATCTGTTAAATATCATATCAAACACATTTCATCTCTTATTTGGCATATAAGGGTTATTTATTTGCTCACAGTATAAAATGTTCTCCACCAGAGGTAACTGGTGACTGGTATTTGGAGGACACACTTCATTGGAACTAAACAATAATTTCTATGAAAGCAGATTTGTCTTGTTTTATTTGGCACACACCAAATGAAACCTCCACCTCTGATATAGAGAAAAAAAAAGCCCATTGCACGGAAAAGCCCTGCAAATTCAAAAACCAACTGCCAGGATGTGTCTATGTGCCCATCTTGTTTATTACTGCTCTGTGTTGTGGCTCCAGCTAGACTGTGATAGGACTGATTTATCTCAAGTGGATACCAAGGTTTTAACCTCATAGCAATATGATATTAGATAGAAACGGAGGCATCTGTCAGTGATCATCAGTGGGGATTTCTTTGAAGTAAATGCCTGTGTGAGATCCATGGGTGGAGGAGTATCTTACTCTGCATCCTGTGATTGTAATTGGGGCACTTCCTGTGTTTAAACAAATGCAGGAAATTCACATGAATGTCTCTGGCACATTAGGGCTACTTGAACACACACAGGTCAGGTATTCCAAGTATACCCAGCTCCACAACATTTTGGGGAAAATCTCACATCTATAGGAACAAAAATTCAAAGCAATGGGTTATTCATTTTATAGGGCACCTTGATTGGAATACTAAATTGTAATTTGGGCGAACAATCATACATTCTTTATATACATGTGCCTCCTTGCCAGCAAGAGGAGGGCCAGAGGAGTTGTATATTATTGGCTTTTCTTCAAATTTGGTATAAACACTCGAAAAGCATGTCAATCAAATTACAATAAAATAATAAAGTGATGACATTTTGGGAGGACGAAGATAATTTTCATCTTTACTGATGATCAGAAAGATACAGACAGTAAATACAATTAATAATTAAACTGTGCAGATATTAGGAGCAGTAAGATAATAAACTGGGTGATGTTAAATAATAAATTTCCTGTGTTGTGATGGCAGCAGATAAAGGTCACAGGTTCATTCCCTTCAGCAGGTATTGTGTGTCCATTTGTAATGTCTCTGAGGCTCTGACCCCTGCATGTTCATGTATTGTGAGGCACCACAATCAAGGGAGTCAGTTTAAATACCTAAAGCCCGCTGAGGCCGGAGACATCTGGAGAAGCAGTCAAAACACTGCAGGGCCTGCCATTGTTTTTAATTTCAAAACGGAAGTGGTCAGCAGGGGAGAAAAAAAAGAGCCCATAACTGCTGCTAAACATGGTTTCCGGCTTTAGTTTGGGTCCAAAACAGGATGCATGAGCACAAATGCTGGTCTCAGCCCCGTAGGACTTGTTTTTGGCTTCGAATGGACAACCACATAGTGATCACATTTCACCTCCAGATCTCCCAGGGCCCTTCTGGACATCATCGAATTTGCTGACCCCTTTGGCAATTATGTTGTGGATTTTTCTGCTGCAGCTCATCAACGGCTTTGAGGGTTTATATGGAGCTGAACATGGGACGCTGTGCACCTCTGACACCTGCTTCACGCTGCATATGGACAAGGTGAGCTTCGAGAAAGCTCGTCAGAACTGCGTCCACAATGGAGGTTATCTGATGACGGCCAGAGACGAAGAGGAAGAGGGTATCCTGCGCTCGCTTCTCTCACAAATCCAAAGACAACATCAGGACAGGGTGCTTAAATTTTGGATTGGACTGAAACTTCACAGAAGGGACTGTGTGTTGTCTGAGAAGACTCTCAAGGGGTTCAAATGGGTAGATGGGGAGGAGGATTCCCACTACTCCAACTGGGAGAAAGAACCTCTCACCACATGCACAGTGGAGAGATGTGTAAAGATTAATTACACTGTACTGGGTCAGAACCAACTGAAATGGACTGCAGGACCTTGCAAAAATCCAGCTTTTTACGCATGCAAATTTTATTTTAAGGGAATGTGCAAACCTTTGGCTCTGCTGGGGCCTGGACAAATCACCTACACAGCACCCTTCTCACTGGAGCCACAAAAAAGTGACATGAATTCATTTCCAGTCGGAACTTATGCTGATATTTCATGTAGTGGTGAAGAGCCTCAGTACTCTCTGTGCATGGGGATAGACGACATCTATCGTTGGACTGTCCAGGGTCCATTTTGCAAAACTGGGAAGCAAAGTTGCACAATAAATAATGGTGGATGTCAACATTTGTGCCACCAGGATGCAGATGAGGTTCAATGTTTTTGCAGAGAAGGTTACGACCTGGATGAGGATGGACTCGCATGCAGGAAAAGCATGTGCGACACTTGTGAGCATCAGTGCGTAATGACAGAGTCTGGGTATTCCTGCAAATGTCCAGATGGGTTAAAACTTGAAGCAAACCAGCGTAACTGCTCTGACATAGACGAGTGCGAAATGGTTGATGGTAAATGCAGCAATGTGGACGAGTGCACGCAAAAAAGGTGTGAGCACAGCTGCTCGAACAGCATCGGATCTTTCTCTTGTCACTGCAATAAAGGCTTCGCTTTATCCGAGGATGGCCACTCCTGTGTGGACGTTAACGAATGTGACAGTAATATTTGTCAGTTCACATGCGTCAATACTGCAGGAAGCTTCTTCTGCACAAACCAACAAGGCTTCCACGAGGTGACTGATGGATGGACCCTGGCCCCAGATATGACGGAAACATCAGCTGCTTCGTCAGATGACCCTGCTGAGGAGGAAACACAAGAAAACTTCACAGAGTCTTTAACCAGAACTGCAGTCGAGGTGCAACACCAGTCCCCCGACACTGATGCTCCGTTTCCAGACCTGGTGAACGTCACACTCGGTGATCAGCAGAGCAACACATCCTTGGTGACCAATTTTTCCAAGACAGTTAATCCCAGGGTGATCGTGTGCGTTCTCGGTTCAGTCATTCCTCTGCTGCTCTTGGTGGCAGTGACTTTGGCTATTGCGATTTTTCGTTGCAATCGCTCCAAAAAAGAAGCAAAGAAAAATGCCACTACCGATGGTTACTGTTGGGTGTCCTCTGGTTTGGATCCACGTTTAGAGAAACTATATGAGTCCATCTTGACTGATGACTTATGACCTGGCAGTCATGTGTATTTATCTAATTTATGTTCTTGATAAGGTTAGGTCAGTCTTAAATCATTGTTAAAGATTTGTGAAATAGTGAGAATTAGCAAAGTGAAAATATGTGTAGCCCACAGTAGGTGTTGTTGGTTCAAAGCTGTGATGTGAAGGACTCCGTGTAATGAGGGTGACTGGGTGTGGAGAAAGGATTTCAGTTAAGCCAGGAAAATGTTGTTTCAGGATGTAAAGTAGAAGTCATTCAGCTCTGATCCATATTTTTTATTAATGTATATACCAATACTTCTTCACTCAACCTACCTTTAAACCTCAATTAAACGATTTTTAATTTTTCTTGCTGAATGGCGTTTGCCCATCCGATGCTGGTGTAAATATAATGTAACAATAAACACATATCAGTATACTGTACATTAAGTGATGAAGAAGTCATGCCATGAGACAAAAACTAAATAAATTGCTTGTTCTGGGATATGAATTTGTTTTGTGCCTGCATTTGCATCATGGTGAACACGAGAGAAAAAAAATCTGCAGTCTAACTTTATCTTGTTTCCTTCCTGTCGTTAACTTGGTCATTGTCCAGCTGGGCCGTTGCATCCGGAGTCAGTCACTCCCAGGCTCTCTAGATTCTTCTTAACTGGTCAGCCAGCATTATAAGATCTACTGCTCTGCACCATGGCTTGCTTGCAACTGACTGTATTTATGCTAGTAATTTTTTTCTTGTCCATGAAGACAGGATTTGCTTTCCGGCACACTGGAGTCTGTCGGCCTTTTTGTACTGGCAGTTACTGCATAACTATAAATCAAGACCGACTGGATTTTCAAACTGCTGAGGAAGCATGCCGCCACAGGAACGGAGAGCTGATGACAATTCAGTCAGTGACAGATGAGAACACCCTCAACATTTTGAGCAAAGAATTGTTTGGAAACTTCTGGATTGGACTGCATTTACCAGCTGCTGCCTGCAGCAACCTCTCAGCTCCACTGAGAGGTTATGAGTGGACCTCTGGTAATGTGCACAGGAGCTTCATCCCATCTTCCAGCATCTGGGCAGATAGTGTAGAAGTCTGCTCACCTCACTGTGTGTCACTTTCAAATGATCATAAGTGGTCAGAAAGGCTATGCTCAGACAAAACTGATGGATATCTGTGCAAAACAAAGCACAAAGATGCATGCAGGACACAAGAATTATCAGAGCCAAATGTTTTCAAAAGCTCTAAAGGCTGTTCAGACGCTCCCTGTGAGCATATATGTGATGAAATAATGGGAGGTTACAGATGCTCTTGTTTCACGGGGTTCATTGCAGACAGCAAAGACCGCAGGAGGTGCAACTTGCACTGTGCACAACAGAAATGCCCCGCAATATGTGAGCCAAACGATGGCCCATGCTTCTGTCCTGTTGGCTTTCTATTAAGTGATACATTTTGTGAGGATATTGATGAATGTCAGAACGATGGATGCGATCAAGAGTGCAAAAACAACTTTGGAAGTTTTGCGTGCTCCTGCAAAGAAGGATTCGTCCTGAAAGATCAAGTGAAGTGCATCAAAGCTGAGGGCAGTGAACATTTTGTTGTCACAACTCCTGTCGTCGAAGGTTTTGTTAAACCAGCCAATAATAACACACTGAAGAGGTCTTCTGCTCCTGCTGGTGGATTCCTGTGGTTGTGGATTTTCCTCGTCGTGGCTGTGGTGGTGTTTATAATCGCGATGAGGTTTTATGTTAAGAGACAGAAGCACAGAAATCAAGACTCCAACCAGCAGTCTGCTGCTCCTGTGGACAACGTTGAGAGTTAAATCCAGCCTGAACTATGATGATGTGAGTTGGAGAGACATTTATCAGGTGGCTGCTCTGGGTAACCTCTCAGACTATTGTGGTAATGCATTATACAATATGAAAAATATTTAATAATAGTATGAATAAATTTAAAGTAAAGCAGTAGTTGGACACGGCCCAATTAAAGGCAGAAGTAAAAGGAAAGACCTCATTAAAAATTATAAATTGCTGAATTTATATTTGATAAGACGTGTTTATATATATATATATATATATATATATATATATATATATATATATATATATATATATATATATGTATATATATATACATATATATAGATAGATGGATAGATACGATACAAGCTGTATTATGATATTGCAGCATTAAGTAAGACATACTTTCATGTTGTCTCTAGTCATTTTGATATACTTCATAGTAGTCGGAAAATATTAATATTGGAGCAAAAATCAAAACACAGAGATTGCTCCTTAAACTAAATAAACTAAAAGAAAATGTACTGTATTCTTTTTAACACTGACTTCAGAGTAATGATTAATATGTGTGTTTATGCATTTGGTTGTTTGTGAAATATGAGTTTTGAAGTACATGTGGACCTGTCTATAATTTGGGAAACAATAGATTTATTTCATGAGTAGGTTTGTGTTCATTCAAGTACCTTGACATGAAATAAAAATCTGAATTAATACATAACAGTCACTGCTGTCGTCGTTCTTGTTCTTAGAGTGCCCCCTATTGTTCTTTTGTACAAATTGGTGAAATTCAGTTACACTGTTGTCACACTGTATGGGCAGCTTCCTGATTTTATAACAGATATTTTTGTTTTGAAATCAATTTTCCATTTTAACAGCCCTATTTCCAAGTCGGATTATTATTGAAACAGTAAGATGCAAAATGATACATACTAATATCCACTATTGGAGTCTCCAAAAGTGCAATCAATTTGTATTTTATTTCTGTTTGATACAATGATGTTATGGATTGTCTTTTATCTGAGTCCTGTGTCTGTGAAAGAGTTTTGATTGATTGATAATGATGAAATGAGTTCATTATCCAGCAGAGAGAAGGGTCTATTATGCTACTCTTACTGAAGATTCAAATCCTAGTCGGTTGCAAAGTTTAATGCACACTTTAACATCTTATTTCTAGTGATTCTAATGACAGTATTGTGTTGAAAGTGACATTTTTTGTTCTTTGACTGTTGCATTATTTGTATAAACCCTAAAAATGCTTCACTACATATTGAGTAAACGCCTATTTCCTGTTTTGTTCCCAGAAGCGTTCCTTCAGTTTTCATGCATATTCAGTGCTTTACTTACAATAATCTGGCAGTAATTGACAGTCCTACAGTGTTTATTTTGGATGATTTTACCACAGCTGGTTTGCGTCTTTGTGCGGGTCAACCTAGTCACCAGTCTGCCAGTTGATGGCAGTTGAGCCTTAACTTTAGGTAAATCTTGCTGCAGCTGCACTAGATGCTACTATACTTCAGACAGTGCTTCACCGATAAACCATTACTCTACAGCAGAGGAGCCACTACCAATGGAGCCCATTACTTTTTTCTCCATCACCTTTTTTTCCCATAAATCTCTGTGTTAATCTACTTGTTTGTTGACACTGACTGCTTAGATACAACAGTGTCATCCAGCTGTTTGCCAGCAACTGAATTTTACTGAGAGAAGCCAATAGTATGTATACAGTACATTTAATTGTGTAATAATGTTTACCCCCATAGACTATATAAATAGTGGATGGCACTATCATGACGTCACCCATTGGTGTGTGAACAATGGCAATGAAGCCCATTGGGAGGTAACATAAACTTGCATTCTCCCTAACAGCCAGCAGGGGGCAATACTGGTGGTTTCAAAAAGAAGTCTGTATTGAAGACTATGGGAAAATGTCCCTTTAATCTCCTGCTGTGTTACCTCTGTAAACACTATAATGCAGTACACTGACGTCTGAGCTCTCAGCTCATGTTTTCCCTTCACCACTCCTGGCACCATTTACTAGTAAATAACGTTATGTTGTGAGCAACAATTAGCATTCAAGTTTATATCACAGTTCACTTGAATTATGGAGGCTCGTTGTTAACCAAGTTAGCTTGCTAGCCATGCTAACAGTATTGGTGTAATATATATCTGTCTCTGTCTCCTTTCCTGTCTGTGAAGAACTGATCCTCCTCAAAGTAGTGTTACTGTATGTTGTAATGTTTGTTCCATTTTACTTTTCATCATGAGTGTGGAGCTAATGTTACCATCACATTGACACATGCAACACAGGTTAGCAGCATGGTACCAGTACCGGTACTGCTAGCATAGCAACCGCTATGTTATCAGCTAACACTAGCACTTGGCTAACTTAGTTACAGATATTGATATTAACTAGAATACTAGTTATGGTTTAACATAATGTTACTTACCAGTAAACGGTGCCAGCGACTCCTCAGATGAAGGAGTCATGAGCTCAGACTGTCAGCGCTGCTCCTCTTCAGGCTGTGATTGACAGCAGAGAGAGAAAAGGGTCATTTACCCATGGGCCAAAAGTGAATGTGGAAAAAAAAACTCTACCAGCAACTGGAAACTAACACAAGTTAAATGGTCACCCAAATCAACACTGACATGACCTAAAATCCCATTTGTTAGCTCCCACTAATATATCCAATCAGGAGGGAGACACCCTCATCAAGTGCTGCCTTTTTTGAGAGATTGTCAAAAATTCCAAACAATGCTCCTTTAGATGAGCTGTGCAAACCCATAATTATTAGTTAGTTAGCAGATGATACAACCATTTTTATGAAACACATAACTGAGGTCCCAAAGATAATACAAACCATTATTCCATCCATCCATCCATTCCTCCATCCATCCATCCATCCCTCCATCCATCCATCCATCCATCTTCTTCAGCTGATCCGGGGGAAAGGTTGCAGGGGAAACAGCTTAAGCAGGGAAGCCCAGACTTCTCTCTCCCCAGCCACTTTGTCCAGCTCTTTCAGGGGATCCCAAGGCGTTCTCAGGCCAGCCAGGAGACATAGTCTCTCCAGCGTGTCCTGGGTCATCCTCGAGGTTTCCTGTCGGTGGGACGTGCCCGGTACACTTTCCCAGGAAGGCGTGCAGGGGCATCCTGACCAGATGCTTGAGCCACCTCATCTGGCTCCTCTAGATGTAGAGGAGCAGCAGCTCTATTCCAAGCCCCTCCCGGATGACCGAGCTTCTCGCCCTATCTCTAAGGTAGAGCCCAGACACCTTGTGGTAGAAATTTCAGCCGTTTGTGTCCATGATCTTGTTTTTTTTGTCACAACCCAGAGCTCATGAACATGGGTGAGGGTAGGAATGTGGATTGACTGGTAAATTGAGAGCTTCACCTTTCTGCTGAGCTCCCTCTTCACCACAATCGATCAGTGCAGCACTAATACTCTTGTAGATCTCCCGCTCCATTCTTCCCTCAATCGTGAAGAAGATCCCGAGATACTTGAGTGCCAGTCATTTTTAAAAAAGAAAGTGCCTTGTGCGAGCATTTTTTTTTTTGCTAATTTTGAGTCATATTTCAAGACCCACAGAATATTTTGTACTATGACTCGTTTCATCCGATCAGAAAGTAGGTGTGAGTTCACAGCTCAGTGTGATTGGGCTAAAGTTTGTTCCCGGTTGTGGGGCATGTGGAGAGAGTATACACTGACAGCTCCTTTTCACACATCTGAATTTCGAGCTCAGCTAATGCTCAACAAAGCAAGTACCATGTCAGCTGACAGTGTGTTCAGGACCCGCTCTCTCGGTGTGGCCGTCGAGGGTCTTCTTGACCAGTATGCCGACAGAATAGCAGCCAAAGTCTGGGAGCTGTACATCGGAGACACGAAGAGTAGGACGCAGGAATACAAAAGCTGGGTGGTGTCTTTAATAACTGGTTTATTATGTAATCAACCAGTTAACAAAATGGCCAGTAACAAAATCTTGAGCGCATAACGTAATAACTTTTTGTACGTAATTACAGTTATTCAAAATCTCTCACAAAGAGGCTATGAATAATTACAAAACAAAATCACTCTGCTCAAAGAAGCTGTGAAAAGTGCAAACAAAAATCACTCTTTCTCTGAGATGCTGTGAAACTTAACCAAACAAAAATGCTCCTCAACACCTGAGGCAGAAAACTACAAAACAAAAGCATTCTAAACTAAAGGCTACAAAACCATGCGGGAGAAACGAGGGAACACTGGAAGACTTTTTCTGGTGATGTGGAATGGAGGGATTGCGTCAGAGATGTCATGTGCCAGCTTAATTTTCCCAACATGAAATGTTGGATAAACACTCAGAGAGCTCATAGATGCACTGATGCTGGATTATTCACCTTGAAGATGGGACCCATGAATCAAGGTGCCAGCTTCATGGAGCGGACATGAAGGGGAAGATCATGAGTTGAAAGCCAAACCTTCTACACTCTGGTGATGATCCGCTGCTGCCTTCATGCAGGTCTGGATGTGTAGGAGGATGCTGTGAGCTGCTGCCCAGATGCAGTGGCAGCTGCTGACCTGGGCCTGAGCTGAGGGGACCACCACCTCCTTTTCAGTGTCCGTGAAGGTTGGGGCTGGTACCTGTAGGTGTCCTGAAATGGGGACATCCCCTGGCTGCGGTGGGGAGGGAGTTGTGAACGTATTCCACGCACAACAGGTTCTTGCTCCATGAGGTGGTGTTTTGGATGACCAGACAATGGAGGCTGGTCTCCAGCATCTGGTTCAACCAATCGGTCTGCCCATTAGCCTCGGGGTGGTATCCAGAAGTGCGGCTCACCTTAGCTCCGATGAGGGTGCAGAATTCCTTCCAGAACCGAGACACAAACTGAGGTTCCCTATCTGACAGGGTGTTGCCAGGGAAACCATGTAATGGGAACACATGCAGCATCACCTCTGCCGTCTCGTTGAGAGAGGAGAGTTTAGGCAAAGCAATGAAATGAGTCATCTTAGAAAATCTGTCCACCACTGTGAGAACGGTGATGTTACCTTGAGACAAGAGAAGGCCTGTGATATCTTGGTGCATGGGCAGGTTGGGATGGGGAGAGGTTGCAGGAGACCCTAACCAGTTTGAGAGGAAGTCTTTTTGTGGGTGCACACTGGACATGCCTCCACATACTCCCGTACTGACTTGATAATGGCCAGCTACCAGAAGCGCTGCTGGATGAATACCACAAATCTTTTGACCCCGGGATGGAAGGTGAGTAGTGAGGTGTGGGCCCAACAGACCACCTGGGGGTGTAACAAACAGGCAGTTGGTGGGGACACCCTGCAGGTGGTGGATTCATACCATTTGCATTCTTCACCTCAAATTCTATTTGCCAAGTCACCGCTCCAACTACACAGTTGTGTATCCTACACATAAGGATGGGTTCTGGTGCTTTCGCCCCAGGCTCAGGGTCTTGAGCCACTGGAATGCCTTTACCTAGTTCTCTCACTTACTAGACTTTAAAGGTACGTGATCGATAATGGGACAGACCTACTGACCTACTTTCACACTAATTCTGCATCACCTCTTATTCAAACAATGTGATTTAACTGAGGATCATTCTGTTGATAGGGCATGATCATGTTCTTGCTCTCAGGGGACCAGAGTGACAAAAAGTTAGCCCTTCACAATCATCATTGACCACCATAATTATGATTTCATCCTGGAGTTCAGGAGGTGGTTGAGGTTCAGAAGCGGACTCTGCGCTGGTCTGGACTGCCCCGATTACTGCAGGTGAGGAACGGGCAGGCAGGCAGTTGGTGCTGCAGTCAGGTGCCCAGCCCCAGATCTCTCCCGAGTGCCAGTCCAGATGGGGGTTGTGTCGACTCAGCCATGGAAACCCAAAACCAGTAAGGGATGCTTGAAAAGAAACTATTGCTATTGATTCTGCGTGATTAGATATGGTGAGGGTTACAGGTGAGATATCTGCCCCGTAGTCAATCAGCGCTTGAAAGTGCAAAGTCTGAGTATGGGTGGAGATAGTTACCTGGATCAGGATGCAAGGAGGGAGATTAGAGATGGCCCTGCTCCCCGCAGTAGAGACACCTGCCCTTCGTCATTCATTTCTGATGTTCCTCAGGAGTGAGTTGGGCTTGACCCACCTGCATGGGCTCGTCGCCGGGAGCCAGAAGCTATAGACGGGGCAAGACAGGAGCCAGGGGCTGAGGAGATCTCGGGTTGGGTTGGGCAAGCCCTCAAGGAATGCACCCGGGCCACCTCCTGGTGTCTTTTTCTTTGTGGACTGATATGCATGACTACCTTCATACCAATATTTTACTTGAACCCTTTTTTGAAGAAGACACTATCTTTTGGCTTATGCACCTGTTCAATCAGCTTACGCACCTGTTCATTACAATAGACCATTGTGAACACACAATGCTTTAAAAAAAAACTTGCTTGATCCTATCAGAAAGTAGGCGTGAGTTCACAGATCAGTGTCATTGGGCTAAAGTTTGTCCCCATTTGTTGCTCGTATATATAATAGCAACCAGAATCTGGGCATGTGGAGAGAGTATCTGCTGACAGCTCGTTTTCACACATATCAAAGCAGTTACATAGCTGAGCATCTCAGTTTCAAGCTAACCTAATGCTCAACGAAGCAAGTAGCATGTCCGCCGACAGTGTGTTCAGGACCCGCTCTCTTGGTGTGACTGCCGTGGATATTCATGACCAGCATGCCGACGGAAAAGCAGCCAAAGTCTGGGATCTATACATCGGAGACATGAAGAGTAGGACGCAGGAATACAAAAGCTGGGTGGTGTCTTTGCTGAAAGAGCAAGGGGTGCAGAAAGTGCTGGATGTTGCTTGTGGAACAGGGTAATGTCAGGTCTCACCAAATTCTATTGAATGGTTGTTCAGTTTAAAGCGAAGCCTCGTACATCAGCAAAAGTGATGCTTGCAGTGACAATGTTTATACATTTTCTGTATTAGCATGACCAAATCTTTAATTTGGCTATAGTTGTATACATGAAGTGTACAGAATTTTAATGTCAGCTTGCACCACTTTTAGATTTGTAGGATTATTATGTGGGTTATGGTTATAGATTATCATGTTAATTTGAATCTTTCTAGAATTTCAACCCACTGACTCTTTAATTGTGAACAATATCCAAATTAGGCCAGAGAGTAATGAATGAAATTGCAGAGTTGCACCAGCCAGTCTGGCAGCAGTTTGGAGTTGTGGCCATGAGCTGAGACATGTTGATTTTAAGTGTTTCTATGTTACAGCTAAGGCATCTTACATGCCTGAACAAAAGGCTGTGAGTGCTGTGCAGATCTGTGTCAAATGGGAGATGTACTGTTGCTGCATGGATTTTTTACTGGTTCCATACAGTCTGTTTAGATCTACTGATAGTGTATCTAGAACATCAGCAAGGTCAATAGCTGAACTCAGACGACAGGACAACATATTTTACCCTGACTGTGTAGCAAGTTACCTCATCATTATCATGATAGTCAACATTAAAGTTCTGCAGAATTTGATCCAAAGGATCCAAATAGTTGAATAGTTGAATAGTTGACATTTGGTCACAGTGTCACAACATTTTCACACACAAGATATCCAGTAAAGTTAGTCACCACTGATCAACATTACAGAAATGTCAAGTGAGTTATTGCAGAGTGTGGTTGTGCTTTTGTGATATATAGAACTTAAGACTTGTAGTTACAGAACATGTGTTTTATTTTGCAGAGTTGACTCCATCATGTTGGTGGAGGAGGGCTTTGATGTGAGGAGCGTGGATATCAGTGACAAAATGCTCAAGTATGCCCTGAGGTCAAGATGGCAGAGAAGAAAAGAACCAGCTTTTGACAAGTGGGGTATGGCATTTTTCACATTTTTATCTGTCATGTTTGAATGTCCATAACACTTTTATTTTAAATGTTGTCTTTGTTGGATAAACAAAACATGATATTCTAGATCCTGTCAGATCAAATCCCTGCAGTGTTAACCAGGTTTGTTTTTTTACTCTTTGGCTGTTTTTTCCATTGCTTTCTCAGTGATTGAAGAGGCCAACTGGTTGACGTTAACAGAAGATATTCAGAAACCAGGGGCCGGCTTCGATGCTGTTATCTGCCTCGGCAACTCGTTCACTCAATTACTAGACTTTAAAGGTACGTGTTCGATAATGGACCAGATCTACTGATCTACTTTCACACTAATTCTGAATCACAACAACAACAGAAGACACATGGGATACATTCCAGACAAATTCACGAACATCACCTCTTATTCAAACAATGTGATTTAAATGAGGGTCATTCTGTTGATAGTGCATGATCATGTTCTTGCTCTCAGGGGACCAGAGTGACCAAAAGTTGGCCCTTCACAACATTGCCAGTATGGTCAGACCTGGAGGGATCCTCATCATTGACCATCGTAATTACGACTTCATTCTGGATACCGGTCGGACGCCACAAGGCAAAAATATCTACTATAAGGTATTAAGCTAAATGGAGTTGACATTCAGACAGTTGTTTTTTGTAAACCAACTCTACTCCTGACTTTCACCAGTGACAGTGTCCTCTACGTTCAAAGTGCCTTTATTGCCCTTTACAGGGAGATTAGCATGCAGCCAGGTTCCATTCAAAATGAACAAAACCCAAAACGGATGGAGAGCAACAAGAAATAACAGGACCTAGTTTACAGATCGGAGGACTTATAAGTACAAGTAAGGCAAGGCAGTTTATATATAGCACATTTCATACACAAGTTAAGAGATTTACATGATTAAAAATACAACATTTAAAAGCTTTTAAAAACAAAGAGAGCATTTTCTAAAGTTGCTAAAAGAACATACAGTGCAAAAGATATAAAAAATGATGCTTTGAAAGACCTCAATCATAAGCATGAGAAAAAGAAGTTTTTAACCTGGATTTAAAAACATTCACACTTGGGGCTGACTTCACCTCAGTTGGCAGCTTATTCCATTGGGGTTCAGCATAACAGCTAAATGCTGCTTCACCATGTTTGGTTTGAACTCTGGGCTCCACTATCTGAACTGAGTCTACAGATCTCAAAGCCCTATTGGCTTTACTGTATATTCTATTGGCATGTCCTTAATGTACTCTGGACCTAAACCATTCAGTGATTTATACATCAGCAGCAGAACTTTAAGCATACTGGGAGCCAGTGTAAAGACTTTAGGACTGGAGTAATGTGCTCTGATCTCTTTGTTCTGATCAGAACCTGTTTAATGCTCTTTAAGGGAGTCCAGTCAGAAGACCATTACAATAGTCAAGTCTACTGGAGATAAAAGCATGGATGAGCTTCCCCTGGTCTGTTTGGAACATGAAACCCTTCACTCTGTATATGTTCTTCAGCTGGTAGAAGGCTGTTTTTGTGTTTGATTTGATATGACTGCTGAAAGTCAGTACACCAAGGTTTCAGACTTGGTGTTTGTTTTTAAAGATAGTGATTGTAGGTATTAACTAACAGCATTCCTCTTTTCTTTACTGCCAAACAACAGTTTCGATGGGGTTTAATTGAAGGAAATTTTGGTTCATCCAGTTATTTATTTGGTCTAGACAGTGACACAACACTTCTATTGATCTGTAGTTATCTAGGGACACTGCTAGATATAACTGTGTGTCATCTGCATAACTATGATAGTCAACATTAAAGTTCTGCAGAATTTGATCCAAAGGCAGCATATACAGTTGTCGCCATGAGCTGAGACATGTTGATTTTTAGTGTTTCTGTGTTACAGCTAAGGCATCTTACATGCCTGAACAAAAGGCTGTGAGTGCTGTGCAGATCTGTGTCAAATGGGAGATGTACTGTTGCTGCATGGAATTTTTACTGGTTCCATACAGTCTGTTTAGATCTACTGATAGTGTGTCTAGAACATCAGCAAGGTCAATAGCTGAACTCAGACGACAGGACAACATATTTTATACCCTGACTGTGTAGCAAGTTACCTCATCATTATCATGATAGTCAACATTAAAGTTCTGCAGAATTTGATCCAAAGGCAGCATATACAGTTGTGCTCATAGGTTTACATACCCCGGCAGAATTGATGATTTCCTGGCCATTTTTCAGAGAATATAAATAACAACACAACAACTTTTCTTTCATTCAAGGTTAGTGCTTAGGTGAAGCCATTTACTATCAAACAACCATGTTTACTCTTTTTCAAGCATAATGACAACATAAACTACACATATGACCTGATCAAAAGTTTACATACCAGTACGTACCTTGGGGATTTTGGCCTGATAACATGCACACAAGTTGACACAGTAGGCCCAGTAGTTGGCTGCGTTGGCTCCTAGCAAATTCCTGAAACTGAGTCTACAGATCACAAAGCCCTATTGGCTTTACTGTATATTCTATTGGCATGTCCTTAATGTACTCTGGACCTAAACCATTAAGTGATTTATACATCAGCAGCAGAACTTTAAGCATACTGGGAGCCAGTGTAAGGACTTTAGGACTGGAGTAATGTGCTCTGATCTCTTTGTTCTGATCAGAACCTGTTTAATGCTCTTTAAGGGAGTCCAGTCAGAAGACCATCACAATAGTCAAGTCTACTGGAGATAAAAGCATGGATGAGCTTCCCCTGGTCTGTTTGGAACATGAAACCCTTCACTCTGTACATGTGCTTCAGCTGGTAGAAGGCTGTTTTTGTGTTTGATTTGATATGACTGCTGAAAGTCAGTACACCAAGGTTTCAGACTTGGTGTTTGTTTTTAAAGATAGTGATTGCAGGTATTAACTAACAGCATTCCTCTTTTCTTTACTGCCAAACAACAGTTTCGATGGGGTTTAATTGAAGGAAATTTTGGTTCATCCAGTTATTTATTTGGTCTAGACAGTGACACAACACTTCTATTGATCTGTAGTTATCTAGGGACACTGCTAGATATAACTGTGTCATCTGCATAACTATGATAGTCACCATTAAAGTTCTGCAGAATTTGATCCAAAGGCAGCATATACAGTTGTGGCCATGAGCTGAGACATGTTGATTTTAAGTGTTTCTGTGTTACAGCTAAGGCATCTTACATGCCTGAACAAAAGGCTGTGAGTGCTGTGCAGATCTGTGTCAAATGGGAGATGTACTGTTGCTGCATGGAATTTTTACTGGTTCCATACAGTCTGTTTAGATTACTGATAGTGTATCTAGAACATCAGCAAGGTCAATAGCTGAACTCAGACGACAGGACAACATATTTTAACCTGACTGTGTAGCAAGTTACCTCATCATTATCATGATAGTCAACATTAAAGTTCTGCAGAATTTGATCCAAAGGCAGCATATACAGTTGTGCTCATAGGTTTACATACCCCGGCAGAATTG
This sequence comes from Synanceia verrucosa, assembly GCA_029721515.1. NCBI lineage: Eukaryota > Metazoa > Chordata > Actinopteri > Perciformes > Synanceiidae > Synanceia > Synanceia verrucosa. The sequence continues at coordinate 3,792,225 of CM056560.1, read as the reverse complement.
ATGATTTCCTGGCCATTTTTCAGAGAATATAAATAACAACACAACAACTTTTCTTTCATTCAAGGTTAGTGCTTGGGTGAAGCCATTTACTATCAAACAACCATGTTTACTCTTTTTCAAGCATAACGACAACATAAACTACACATATGACCTGATCAAAAGTTTACATACCAGCACGTACCTTGGGGATTTTGGCCTGATAACATGCACACAAGTTGACACAGTAGGCCCAGTAGTTGGCTGCGTTGGCTCCTAGCAAATTCCAGGGGGGGCTAGTGGCTGATTTACCGCCATCTACACATGCTTCATCGTTCTTTGTTGTGGAGCTAATTAGCTCTCTGTTAGTCTGCTCCTGTCCACTGGCCTGGTGGTCTCATCCTCAGGTTGTCCATTTACCTCCACATACTCTTCAAGGCAGTGAATTTTCATCTCCAGTACCGCTATCTTCTGAAGAAGTGTGTGATGTCATCAGTGGAAAAGGGAGGCATGTTGTTGCTAATCTTGCTGCACTAACGCACAGCTCCTCCTCAGTCATTTCGAAGTATCCAGGAGCTGTTGCTCAAAGTTTCTCATTGAAGGAAACAAGAAAAAAAACAAGAATATTAGCAGAAAAATGCGAGAAGGCAGAGGCGAGAGCAAGCAACAAAGCGTCTGCAGTAGTGAAACCGAAATCTCTAACCAGAAAAAGTTTCATATTATTTAATCTAGCCAAGGTATTAACCAGCTAGAAGGTCTAAATGGAAATCCTAAACCAACAGTCAAGTGGCAGAGCGTCCAACTCTCTGCTGCCTTAAAACAGTGAGCCTCCTTGCTTTTGTTCAGTCAGTACTCACTGACTCACAGTACACTTGATCACTGCTTAAGAAATGAGAAAAGCTTGTTAAAAGTGTTTTGGTGGCTAATACTGAGCGGCGTGTTTCATAATTGTGTCTGTGTTTGTGCCGCAGAGCAGTCTAACTCAGGACATCACCACCTCGATGCTGTGGGTCAACGGTAAGCCCCATATGATCACGATGGACTTCACCATCCATGTTCCCAAGACAACAAAACAAAGTCTTTCTGAAGAGAGGTAAGTCACCACTGAAGTGCCAAAACCCTTTGCTATTTAGTAAGGCTGGACAGTATGGAGCAACAAGCCTCTGTTTTGGTACATATAAGATAATATAATCTTTCATTCATCCCACCATTTGGGAAATATACACTGTTGGAGCAACAAAGTGGACAAAGCAGCATTACAATAAATAGTAAAAAAAATAAGAAGCACTGACATACTGTAAGTAAGCAAGTAGAATAAGTAGGAAAAAATAAATAGGTAACAAGATAAACGAGAAAAGCACTCAGAGAGCGCAGACCTCCGCCAAGGCAGCATTCTGAGAGAGCATACGTAAGCAAGCCCACAACGCCTAGGAGTGATTGTGTTGATTTTGACGCACCTTGAAACCCACATTTAACATTGTTTTCACATGAGTGTCATGTAATTTTTTCTGTATTTCATATTTTCTCACATTTGAATTTGAATTTTTTACCAAAATACCAGTAAAACTTTGCAAATACATATTCTGAGACCAGTTGCATTGCTCTCGCTCCATCCTACATGAAGTTATGGTTAAAAACTCATATTTGACCTTGGTGACCTTGACCTGATCTTTGCCGAACTGAATCGATGACTTTTGGATTCCTATATTAGTGTGTATACCAAATTAGGTGACGATTGGCTGAAAAAATGTATGCCCTGGAGCGTTCAGAAATGCAAAATCTCCCATACACTACCATGGAGTGAGTGACCTTTCATTTGACCTTGATGACCTTGAATCAGATCTGATCACCACCAAAAATTAATCAGTTTTAAGTTAGGCCACTTCTGACCAATCCTGAAATTTCAACAAAATACAACCATTTAGAGTTACTTTGCAAACCAACAAATAAATAAACAAATAAACAATCAAACCCTGGTGATCACATAACCTCCTTGGCGAAGGCAATAAGCAAAAAACTGTCTTACTATGAGTAATATAGATAAGTATAACTGAACACTGTATAATATAATTGTATTTATATACTATATATCAATGAGATGAACGATTGCTAATGAAAACAGAAATTTATGTCTGTTTGGTATATGCAGCTAATTAGCCTTATGCAGTCTTCTAGCCTTTTATTAATATTATTCTGGCGGCTATAAGAAGATTGAAAAATACTGCAACTTGCTCAAAGCATTCTGGCTGCGAAGACTCTCTTGTCATGGTTATTTTAGGGCTTCAAGGTCGATGATCTCTCTGACCAAAGATGTTAGACACAATAGAGAGTAATCAGTAAAGACTGGTAGGAGGATTTCTAATGTCTCTGTCCTCCCCAGTAAATTCCGTCTGTCTGGCTACCCTCATCGTCTGGAGAGCTTCAAAGGTTTGCTGAACGAGGCTTTCAAGGGCAAAATGGAGCACAGTGTCTACGGAGACTTTCAAACGTATGTCCCCGGCCAGACCAAGGCCCCATGCTACTTCATCCATGTCTGCAAGAAAACAGCTTAAGAGTCCAACACAAACACACAATCACTTTGCTAAGAAATTAATAGCTTCTAGACATGCTTCTACTCTCCAGATTTGGTCAAAATTACATTAGAATATAATTCAAAAAATATTTCATCTTAGATCTTTCTCTAAATGATTATTTGAAAATGTTGAAGCTGCAGTGCCTATGGCTTTACCGGTTGAATCTGATCTCTCTTTTGACTTGAAACCTAGTGTATTTTTAACGCTCTAACACCGAAAACTCACCAGGCAGCAGTGAGCTTCATGTGTTCATGTTACAGGAATCACAGGCCTCTGCTTATTGGTCTCTACACAGCACCTGACCTTCAGTGCAGACCCTTTGCTGCTTGCTCTCGTCTCTGCTTGCATTTTTCTGCTAATATTCTTGTCTTCCTTCTGTGAGAAACTTTGAGCAGTAGCTCCTGGATACTTATAAATCACGAGTGCTCCAATTTTTGGAGATATAATAGGCAACTTCGCTGTTTTTATGACCTCATCAGTATGAAGTGAGCGTAGCCTACCGACAGCACAAGCCTAAAGCTACCGACAGCTAAAGCTAATTAGCAACTAGATGCCCCCCGTCTCCACAGACGACTACCAGAAACTTCTACAGAAAATTAAAGTGCTGGAAACAAAAATTCACCAGTTAGAAGTGAATGTGGAAGTAAATGTACAATGTGTACAATGTGGAAATGATACCACCATTCTTAGAACAGTGGACAGGAGCAGACTAGCACAAGGCTACAGTAGTTAGCAACAAGATTACAAAGAAACAGGAAGGCTGTGCACCGGATAATAAATCCAAAAGTGATAGTCCTCCCTGGAACATTCTAGGTGCAAAGGTCACTAATGAATATCAAATACCATATCAAATCTCCCATTTTAAACACTGACAATGGAAAATTTCAGTCTTAGTATTACTAGATCTCAGTATTGCATTTGACACAGTCGACCACAAAATATTACAAGACCAATGGGAAAACTGGGTGGGACTTTCTGGTACAGTGCTAAACTGGTTTGAGTTCCACTTAAAGGACAGGGACTACTTGGTGTCTGAGTTTAATTACTCATCTAAGCGGACAAATATTACAAATATATATGTGGAGTCCCTCAAGGCTCAATCCTGGGGCCTCTCCTGTTTATCATCTACATGCTTCCACTGGCTCAGATTATGAAAAGCAACAAATCAAGTTACCAGAATTACGCAGATGACACAAATTTATATAACCATGTCACCAGGGGACTATGGTCCACTACAAGCACTGAATAAGGGTATCGAGCAAACTGGATGTGCCAGAATTTTCTTCACTTAAACTAAGACACCACTGAGATAATTGTTGTTGGAGCCAAGGAGGAGCGACTAAGAGTCAGCACTCAGCTACAAAACAAGCCAGAAATCATGGTGTAGTCATGGACTCAGACCCAAATTTCAGCAGCCACATGAAAACAATTGCAAAGTCAGCCTACTATCACTTTAAGAATATATTAAGGATTAGAGGACATGTCTCTGGTTTGGGGTTAAAATACCTGTCTGCTGCTCTTCATCCCTTGGACGCTTTCCTACAATTTTATATGTATTTACTGTTATATGGAGTGTTAATGTGTTTTTCATTGCTGTTCATTGGACATCTGTCCATCCTAGGAGAGGATCCCTCTTCTGTTGTTCTTCCTGAGGTTTCTTCCATTTCTTTTTCCCTGTTAAAAGTTTTTTTTTGTGGAGTTTTTCCTTATTTGATTTGAGGGTCCTTTGTAAAGGACAGAGGGTGTCATATCCTGAACAGATTGTAAAGCCCTCTGAGACAAATTTGTAATCTGTGATATTGGGCTGCACAAATAAAATTGACTTGACTTTACTTAACTAGTGTAATGTGATGTGAAATTACCTATTTTTATTTCTATCGTGAAAGCAATTCAAAACAGGAGAATTTTACTCTCCCTTCGAGATTTTTCAAGATTTGTAATCATTTTAATGAAGTCAAAGCAGCAGATATAAACTGTACATTCTGTCTGGAGCATTTCTATATATTATATGATATGAACTGTGATATTATTCCATCAAAATTGAATTCTGATAACTGAAAAAGTCAGTCCTGTAAGTGCAGAATACAGGTCGGACACAAGAGGGTGGTATTACATTACATAACTATTGAAAAACAGTCCATCCCACAGATCAAATCAAATCAAATCAAAAGCCTTTATTGTCATTATATGACGGTGCAGATGACAGGGGAGTCAAAAATGTGCTGAAAGTGACAGGTTTTTTTTAAACTTCCTTGTTGCATTATCTGCATAAACCCTAAAAATATTTTATTACATACTGAGTAAACCTATTGTATTTCCTGTTTTTTATCCAGAAGCGTTACAGTTTTCATGCAAATTCAGTGCTTTACTTCATAGGATAGTCTGGCAGTAATTGACAGTCCTAGAGTATTTATTCTGGATGAACCAGTCCTCCCTTTGTGCAGGTCAACCTAGTCACCAATCTGCCAGTTGATGGCAGTTGAGTATTAACTTTAGGTAAATCTTGCTGCAGGTCCCAACAGCTGCCACTAGATGTTCCTATTGAAATATATTTTTCTGACAGTGCTTCACCAATTAAGTGCTATGACCAATGGTTCCAGAAAGAAAAAGGCAATGAAAGTCTGCCCATTGCTATTTTTCTCAATCACCTTTTTTCCAGAAATCTCTGTTTTAATCTACGTGTTTTTTGACACTGACTGCTTAGATACAACAGTGTTGTCCAGCTGTTTGCTAACAATAGAGATTTATTGAGAAAATTCAATACTATGTATACAGTACATTTAATTTTCAATTTTATTTCTTTTAGTGTAATAATGTGTTACCCCTGACACATGCACTCTGCTTAATACAGCTTTAATCTATTGTGAACATTAACTAGTTGTTCAGGGATGTGATCTTACTTGATCATTAAAGAACTAAGTCAAAGGTGAATGTGGAAAAAAACTGTAATAGCAACTGGGAACTAACACAAGTTAAATGGTAAACCAAATCAACACTGACATGACCTAGAAAATCTCATTTGTTAGCTCCCACTAATATATCCAATCAGGAGGGAGACACCATCATCAAGTGCTGCCTTTATCTCATTTCAGCGTGTTTCCTCTTCACTCTAGATAAGATGGCTGTAAAAGTGGAACTCCAGCATATAAAGAGTGAGAAAGCACAGAGGCTGTAAATGAACAAACACAATAGACACCATGTGGTGGCAGGAATTTCACAATGTTACTGATAAATCACAACCAAGTAGACCCATTATTTTTTTTTTTCACAAACATTGTGATACAATAACAAAAACATTGCTTATGGATATATACAGACGTGCCAGGAGGAATTAGGACAGTGATATTTTTTCATCGAGTTGCCTCTGTTCTCCAGTACATTGACAAACTGACTGCTACTGCTCATTTGAAATATTTAAGTGGTATCATCCTGGAACATTTTGCTTGCCAAACCCTGAAGCAAACAAAGCTCAGCTGCTTGATTACTAAAAAGACTGGCTCCCCAGTTGAACCTGTTGGACAAGTCAGCCCTGAGTGGATAATTTATTAAATTATTGTTGCTCCAACAATTATTGGTGAATTGTTCTTTTGAGCTATTCTATTCCAGAACTATTCTATTTGGAAGCACAGGCCGCTGCGTGACCTCATTCTGCTGTGGTTTGGGTTCTCTTGGAAATAAGACAGAGTCCAGTGTTGAGATAAGAGTCGGGGGTGCAAACCTAACCTGGATGGCACCGGTTGTGACTGACACAACCTAGACTCTGCCAGTAAGCTTTGGTCCTTTGTGGGTTTTTTTTCAGCCAATCACAACAGGAGGAGTTTTCTTTGAACAAAAATAGAAAACTAGGTTTGGTTGACTTGGAGGCTAGTGTCTGACTCCGTCTGAAATCACTTTATTTTGGCCACATTTTTTTTTTTAATGATTTTTTTTGTGAATTTGTTTGAAGTTATTATTGTTGTTGTGGTATAGCATTGAAAATAAACCCTACATATAGTGCTCAAGAAATTTATTAGGCCACCACCCAGTGTAAGGTGTTTGCCACCGATGCCCTAAATAACAGTTCCGCTGATGACCAAATTATGTTTTTATGTTTCTGTAATGGTTAATCTACCACTATGTGCAAGCTCTTTAATCAAAATAATATATTTAATGCTAAACTATATTATTATTGTTATCCAGGAATTTTTGGATTTACTGTTTTTTACTGTTATTATTACTTTTGACTGTCTGTACTTACTGTACTTTTTACTGTCATTCGTGAACAGAAAAATTAAAAAGTCACAAAATCACGAAAGTGTTTGATCAAACAGGATATGTGGGTTGATACCTTTGTGAAGCACTGAAGCATTTTCGTTGAAATGTTTGCATATCAAATGAAGGTAACGTGTTCAAGATATATGATGAAATCGAAGATGATGAAATGATGAATGGTGGACTGTCATAGGGTTGTTTTGGGAGCCCTATACTTGGTCTTACAGGCAACACCTTCTTCGAGCCTGGCTGACTACAAGACTGCCTCCAATAGTCTGGGTAACCTCAAAATGTCCATAGATTAAACGTATTTCACCTCAATTATCTGATTTACGTGGGTTGACGCCATTTTATAACACATTAATGTGTGTACGTGAGCCTGTGAGTTTTTGTTCGGGTAAAAAATACATAACAGCACGTAAGGGACGTACGCTAACGTAAACACGGAAGTGTCTGCCTGCCTGCCTCAGCTCGCTTCATCCTATCAGAAAGTAGGCGTGAGTTCACAGCTCAGTGTCATTGGGCTAAAGTTTGCACCCCGTTTGTCACTCGTATAAATAATAACACCCGGAATCTGGGCATGTGGAGAGGGTATCCGCTGACAGCTCGTTTTCACACATATCCAAAGCAGTCACGTAGCTGAGCATCTCAGTTTCAAGCTAAGCTAACGCTCAACGAAGCAAGTAGCATGTCGGCCGACAGTGTGTTCAGGACCCGCTCTCTCGGTGTGGCCGCCGAGGGTCTTCCTGACCAGTATGCCGACGGAAAAGCAGCCAAAGTCTGGGAGCTGTACATCGGAGACACGCAGAGTAGGACGCAGGAATACAAAAGCTGGGTGGTGTCTTTGCTGAAAGAGCAAGGGGTGCAGAAAGTGCTGGATGTTGCTTGTGGAACAGGGTAATGTCAGGTCTCACCAAAGTCCATTAAATCGTTGTTCAATTTAACACAAACCCTCGTATATCAGCAAAAGTAACGCCTGCAGTCAGAAAGTTAATACATTTTCTGTAGTAGCACAACCAAATCTTCAATTCGGCTATAGTTGTATGCATGACCTGTACAGAATTTAATATCAGTTTGTTCACTTTTTGCTGCATCACTTTTAGATTTGCAGTAAATTGTAGTTCTATTGAAGAGTTGCAATGCCAAAAGAAAACAGTTTGCTGGATTGAAGACTGCACCCAATGATGTTCATGATGTATATTGAAGGAGATGAGCAACATGTTAAACCTGAATGGAGATTAATTTGAGGCTCAGCGAATTCATTATGGAAAAGTACTGAATGTTCCTGTTTTGGCCTATTAATAAATTGGATTATGATTATAGATAATCATGTTAATTTGAATCTTTCTGGAATTTTAACCCACTGACCCTTGTAACTGTGAACAAAATCCAGATTAGGCCAGAGAGTAATGAATGAAATTGCAGAGTTGCACCAGCCAGTCTGGCAGCAGTTTGGAGCTGTGGCCATGAGCCGAGACATTTAAAAAATAGACATTTAAAGTTTTTCTGTGTTACAGCTCAGGCAGCTTACATGCCTGAACAAAAGGCTGTGAGTGAGTGCTGTGCAGATCTGTGTCAATATTCAACCTTCTAATCAACACGAGGCTGCTGAATGGGAGATGCACTGTTTGTTGAAGTGGATGCTATCTGGCTTGTTCTGGGTTGCTGTATTTAGTTTGGACCAGTTTCATTCAGTCTGTTTACAACTGCTGATAGTGTATCTGGCACAACAGCAAGGTCAGTGGCTGAACTCAGATGAGGAGACAACATATTTTAATCTGTTTGTGTAGCAAGTTACCTCAATTGGTCTTTTTCTCTGTCTGATAGATGCAATATTATCATGTCCTTTGTCATTTAATGACATGTACAAGAGAATTTTACACGAAACAAACTATCTGAAAGTGATAGCGTTAGTTTAACTGAACCACAATTACTGAAATATAGATTTTAATAATCATGTATCAGCCGTCATTAAATGTTACACAGCTTAATAATCTTTATCATAATGCCCTCCACTCTTGATCGACACTGCAGTCTTTTAAACATCTGAAAAACAGACATGGTAAAGCTTCATATCTCACACATGGCTGCAGGGATCCAGTGTGGGGGATATCAGCAAACAAACTCTGACCTTTTTCCATAGAAGAAGTGTGTTTCAGCAGCACAACCATCTGGGGCGATGTAAACACGCTAGCAGTGGAATGAGGTTACAAATGGCCTATTTTTGGCTGTCTAAATGTGCCTGTGATGCCGGGCTCTCCAGTTGTTCAGCCATCAGTCTATATGGAAGAGCTGAAGAGGCTGCAGATCATGCTTTCTATAAATGATACAATCATAACAACTTGCAGATGAATTACATTAACCTGAACCATAGAGGTCTATTTGTACTTTTGTCTGAGACTTATGTTGCATAATCGCAAGTGAACCAAAGCTTGCTGCAAAAATAAATGTTGCCTCAACCTCAACGAGAGAGATTTAATTTGACCTATGATGTATGTGGTTTTCTTGGTCTCACCACGTACAGATTATTGTTTTTTTTTGTATTTTTAAGATGTATTTCTATACTGTCATATATTATCTTGCAGTTACCCAGTTACTGTTAATGATTGCAGTTTCTTTCAGGTCATTGCACAATGACACCTTCTCCTGCACATCTATTTGATTGTGTAGCTCTTCCATATTGTTTAACATTAACTTAAAACTAGTTACTATTTGGAATGACTTGTAATTGTAGACTAGATTTCAGTGCACCTGCAAGTAGCACCCAAAGAATTCAGTCTGTTTTAGTGCATGTTGTTCTGCCAGGCTTGCTGAACATGAAGCTCTACTGACTGTGAAATATCAACCATTTCAATATTCATATAAAACATTAAGGTTTTGATGTTATTCCTAACAAACTGCTATGCAGTTTGAAAATGAGGAGAGATTTTTTCTGTCGTCACTTGCCAACATTAGTGTAGGAGCACAGAACCCAGTTTGACAACAACGCACCTCACTGTGTATGGACCCACTCAGAACATACATGAATAGTTGACATACAGTCCAGTTGGTTAGATATAGAGGAGTCAGTGCAACAGTTTCACTCATATTCCTTCACCACTGCTCAACATTACGGAAATATGAAGTGAGTTATTGCAGAGTGTGGTTTGATAGAGAACTTAGAACTTGTATTTACAGAACAGGTGTGTGTTATTTTGCAGAGTTGACTCCATCATGTTGGTGGAGGAGGGCTTCAGTATGATGAGCGTGGATGCCAGCGACAAAATGCTCAAGTATGCCCTGAAGTCAAGATGGGAGAGAAGAAAAGAACCAGCTTTTGACAAGTGGGGTACGGTATTTTTCTTTTTTTTTTTTGAATGACTAAAACTCGTTACATTTAAAAATGTCTTTGTCAGATAAACAAAGCATGTTATTCTAAATCCTGTCAGATCAAATCCCTGCAGTATTAACCAGGTGTGTTTTTTACTCTTTGGCTGTTTTTTCCCTCGCTTTTTCAGTGATTGAAGAGGCCAACTGGTTGACGTTAACAGAAGATATTCAGAAACCAGGGGCCGGCTTCGATGCTGTTATCTGCCTCGGCAACTCGTTTGCTCACTTACCAGACTTCAAAGGTACTTGAGCGATAACGGGACAGACCCCTTGACCTACTTTTCACACTAATTTTGCATCACAACAACAACAGAAGACACATTTCCAGACAAAGCCGGGAACATAACCTCTTATTTAAAAAATGTGATTTAAATGAGGGTCATTCTGTTGATAGTGCATGATCATGTTCTTGCTCTCAGGGGACCAGAGTGACCAAAAGTTGGCCCTTCACAACATTGCCAGTATGGTCAGACCTGGAGGGATTCTCATCATTGACCATCGTAATTACGACTTCATCCTGGAGACCGGTCGGGCACCACAAGGCAAAAATATCTACTATAAGGTATTAAGCTACATGGAGTTAGAAATGCTTTTTTTCTTTTACAAAGTGACATTCAGTCGGTTCATTTTGTAACACATCCAAATCTAATCGCGACTTCACCAGTGGCAGATTCCGCAATCATTTGTTCAAAGTTCAAGGTAAATTTACCTGACAGGAAGATGTGCTTGCAGCCAGGTTACATTCAAAACAAAACCCCAACACGGATGGACAGCAACAAGAAATAGCAGGACCTGTTTTACAGATTAGGTCAGCAGGACATTAAAGTACAAGCAGTAGTAGTCAATACTGTCTACATTTTGATATAGCAACATGGACACTTTTATCTGTTGGTCCTTATAACAGGCATTTTGTGAGGTTAGGGTAACAGTTCAAACTGACTGGAAGGGCTGGTCTTGGTAGTCCAGAAAGAAAGTAATCTTCCCGAGCACCTGTTTGTTATACAGGTCTATAAACTATGCTCGCCTCCTCCCTGAAATCTGCTTTGATGAGCCTGTTTTTTCGGCCAAAGTCAAGTTCCTATACCAGGCATCGTTACAGAACATTTAAAGTGATGAAAAAATCTCGGCGGAGACCTTAAAGTTTTAGTTGCTGGCTAATACTGAGCAGCGTGTTTCATAACTGTCTGTGTTTGCGTCGCAGAGTGATCTAACTCAGGACATCTCCACCTCGGTGCTGTGGGTCAACAATAAGCCCCATATGATCACTCTGGACTACACCATCCACGTCCCCAAGACCAGCCAACAAAGTCTTTCTGAAGTGAGGTAAGTCACCAATGAAGCGCCAAAACCCACTGCTGCGTAGTAGGGCTGCAGAAACAAGCCTCTGTGGTGCATACAGTATAAGATAATAGTTTAAACTAAACTCCATAGTTTATGAGCTAGCTCACGTTTCTCTACATATTAGCTCATATTTCTGAAATAAACTCTGGATTTATTCATTCAGTGTTTCCTCTACCAAGTAACTGTCATGTTGTTCTTTTCACAAATATGGGAATTATAGTCAAAAATATAACTTAAATGCATTGTTTTATGTTAAACTGTCAAAAATTTCCACTGAAGGGCAACCAGTAACATTTCTTTTCATGGGACTAAAATCCTTGCATACTTAATGCAGCCACCCCTGGGGTTGGAGTATACCCACTAGAGTAAACCAGACTACACCACTGCTTGCCTATTATTAATATTATACTGGCGGCTATATAACAAGATGGAAAAATACTGTAACCTGCTCAAAGCATTCTGGCTGCGAAGACTCTTTGTCATGTTTACTTTACAGCCTCAAGGTCGATGAACTCTCTCACCACAGATGTTAGACACAATAGAGAGTAATCAGTAAAGCGTGGTAGGAGGATTTCTAATGTCGCTGTCCTCCCCAGTAAATTCCGTCTGTCCTACTACCCTCATCGTCTGGAGAGCTTCAAAGGTTTGCTGAACGAGGCCTTCAACGGCAAAATGGAGCACAGCGTCTACGGAGACTTCCAAACATACGTTCCTGACCAGGCCAAAGCCCCATGCTACTTCATCCATGTCTGCAAGAAAACAGCCTAAGAGCCCAACTCGGTACACAAACACACACACACACATACCCTCGGCTAAGAAATTAATAGCTCTGGTCGTGCTTCTCTCTCATACTTGGACAAAATTATACTAAAATATGATTAAAAAAAAATTTCATCTTTGATCTTTGGAGGAAGGAACATATTGACTCTGAAATTCGGTGTCCATTTTTCAGAGATGAGTTTACCCAATTCAGGGAAACAATTTGCCACAAGTTTCTCTGTATGAGTGTAAAATTGTTATGTAAAAATGTTCAAGCTGCAGAGCCTGTTTGGCTGTACCGGGAACAACTGGTTGATTCTGATATCTCTTTCGACTTAAAACCGAGTGTGTTTTTAACACCAAAAACCCAGCAGGCAGCAGTGAGCTAGACTGTCATGTGTTCATGTCACAGGAATCACAAGACTCTGCTTACTGCTAGTGCTCTCTGGCTCAGTGTAAATGTAATAATTAATCTATTCCCAAAAAAAAAGACAGACTTACGCCCTTCACCGCTGCTCTGATGTGTCTTTGGCATTAAAATGTTCAAAGCTTGTTTCAAAAAATATATTCAAAATGTATTGGATGTGTTGTTTTTGTGTTTACCTCGTTTCCTCCCAGCTTTCTTTGATATCCACACTGAACATGTTTCGAAATGGTGCTGTACCATAGTGATATTCCTCATGATGGAACACGCCTGTAATGTACAAAGTGCTAAGATAAATTCTTACACATCTGTATTTTATGTTTGCCACAAAGGTCTTAAAAACACACATAGAGTCGTTTTACTTTTCATTTTTGAGCAGGATAAGGAGAAAAAAGCAGATCTCATTCTGGCCTAGTAAGAACTGATAACTGGGTGATAATGTAACAAAATCCTGAGCGCATAACGTAATAACTTTTTGTGCGTAATTAAAATTTGTCAGTTATTACATTATGAAGTGAGCACAATATTTTTTCTCTTAACGTCATTACATTATAGGCTAATGAGGTAATTAATGTTAATGTTAATATAGAGTGCAGCATGCAAAGAGGAACTCTTTTAATAGATGTTATTGAAATTATGGCTCATTTTTCATACACAACTGGCTTCTTCCCCTCCATCCCAAGCCCTGTGTGCCATAAGACATCAATGTGTGCTTTTTACAGAAAGTAAATTATTGACCAATAAGGCTGTTAATTAATTTAATTTGAAGTTTTAAAATTTAATATTAAATTGTGAAACATTGTGGTACATTTCTATGCATAAGATGCCCTGGCTTGTCAGTGGGTGTGGATCTATCAGCATGTCAGTGTGCTGCATTCAGGCACTGCAGCATTTCTGTGGACATCTGAGAATCACTGCAGAAGTCCTTTACTTATCTGCTTTGCCTCATCTAAAGTTTTTTTTTCTGCACCCCTAGAAGTGGGTCTATGTGAGGCGAGTGTTACTGTGTTTTTTTTTTTTTTAATTTTTAAAGCATCACTCCTCAATGACTTTCCTGAGGAATAATGGGTATTTCTTAATCATTATTGTGTCTTTGTGCTTAGCTGCAAAGTGATGATAACGTGACATTTAGAGACTTTAAATTATCATTGTAAAATCAATACATGACTTTTATCATCTGAAAAATTTTCATCACATTTACTCTTTTCAACTGTTGAAATATCAAATATAAATGTTAATAATAAATAATAGTAATAATAGATTTTTTTTGTCAAATTATGAATTTAAGATTTAAACACAATACTTGTATTTCATTTCAATTCAATTTCTTTCAGTTGTTTCAATTTTCCATATTTTTTTCCATTAAAATGATAATATAATGTTTAGGCCTGTCACAATAATCAACTAGAAAAGCACTCAGAGAGTGCAGACCTCCGCCAACACAGCATTCTGTCGCGATTTTAACTTCTATGCACAGTGTATTGCAATTATCATAGAAAATATTGATATTTGACTATAAGAATGTCCAAGATTATAAATTGAGAACAATTTTCCGGATGTTTTGAGAGCAGTTGCATTGCTCTAGCTCCTTCCTACATGAAGTTATGGTTAAAAAATCATATTTGACCTTGGTGACCTTGGCCTTTTACTGATCATGACTAAACTGCATCAGTGACTTCTGGATTCCTATATTAGTTTATAAACCATATGAGGTGACAATTGGCTGAAAATTGTACGCCTTTGTAAACACACACACACACACACACACACACACACACACACACACACTTATGTATGAAAACTGAGCCCTGAACAATAAAAACTATTTAAAGAGTGCTTTATTATACTGTGCGCACCAGATTTTGTTACATTATGATCCAGTTATTACATTATCAGTTTTATGACACTTATTACATTATGCATCATTGTTACATCATCAGCTCTTACAGGCCTACTGCCAGCAGACGGCAGTTTTAATGAATAACTTTACTTTTATGGCCCATGTTCAATAATAACAACCAGTACCTGGACTGTCCAATCAAGGCCTGCTCGTGATAGAGAGACTCCACATATTTAAATAGAATTTACAATTTCCATTCCATAAGTCTACTAATATCTATCAATCTGTCAATCCATCTATCTATCTGGAAGTTGCCTCTTAGCAGTTTTTGTTCAACTGGTTTCTGTTTCCTCTTATTTTATGGTACTTAAAGTGTACTTTGAGTAAGAATGGCTGGATGTTTTAGTGGCTTTAAAATTTCACAACAGTCTTATTGCAATTGTAAACATTTTATAAGGAACAATGATTATTGAAATTATTTTGAAATAAAAAAAAAAAATTCAAATAAGTTGGTAATGACATTTTTATTTCTGGCGTGAAAACAATTCAGAACAGGAGAATTTTACTCTCACTTTTAAAAATGTTTGATCATTTTAATGATGTCAAAGCAGCAGATACAGAACTGTACATTCTGTCTGGTACATTTCTATATATGATAGGATATGAATTGCCATATTATTCCATCAGAATTGATTTCTAATAACGTGAAAAGACATTAGTCAGTCCTCTAAGAGCAGAATGCAGGTTGGACACAAGAGGGTGGTATTACATTACAAGTAACTATTGAGAAACAGTCAAAATCCCACAGATGCCACCAAACTCCATTAGTACTTATTTTTTACTTTTTGGTTTTCTGCATGATGAATTTTATTCATTGTACTTATGCTATTCTTTAACCTAATCTAAGGAAGCTTTAAATGTCTCCTTTCATTTTAATGGCACTGGTCTGGTCTCAGTTATGTTTATAGTGATTGCTGAACTGTTTGATATCACGCTTTAAAGACCGAAGACCTTCAAATTTACTTTGTGGAAGATTGAAAGCTATAAGAACAAACGTTTTGACCCTCTCTTTCTCAACACTGCTGCAACAAATTCAACATCAAGACGTTTTTAGCACAAAAAAAAACACAACCTGTTTCTTCACCATGAGTTACGTTTCCTGCCTTGTCTGTGTGACCTCTGAACATGAACTTGCTCACCATCATCTCGCTTCTCTTCCCCAGAGCTGAGCGTCTGTAGCTCATCTCATCTCATGTCTCAGAGGTATGTGATCAGACTCTGTGGTAGACGTCCGTGCAAGGAGCTGATACACAAACCAGATGTGAGAGCCGTTTGCCAGATGTGGCTGCTGTGCTTTGCTTTGCTCCAGTTAGGGGAGTCAAAGTGGTCAACCATGGCTGGTTTTACTGGGGAGGATCACTTTCACCGCACGTCATTGGCCAAATCGAACAAAAACGGGGAAGCTGACAGAACTGATTGGCTGGAAAATATAGAGATGAGTATTTATGACTAATAATGCTACACTGACGAGCCTTTAAAGGAGCAGCAAAGAAAGGGTGTTCATTATACCATACAGCGTATGTTCTTGTTACGAAATAATTTTTAGACACTTTTTGTTTATTTTGGCCCTAGCATTTGACAAGAAGCTGTCTGAGTTTCCCTCAGAAACCAACGGTATTTGTCACACACTGCTTTAATACTGTATCTCTACACCCCCTCATCCAGCTATATTTCAAAACTCTCTGTGTACGGTCAGTTATTACTGCAGAAAAGAAAGCAAAGGAACAGTAGCGTGGATTTAATAAGAGTTCAGGACAAATTAAAGCTAATTCTTTGGTCAAAGACACAAAGGGGCTGTTGTTATACTGAGATTGGCTGAGACAAACCGTCAGTATTCAAAGTTGGACAATCAGGGCAATCTATTGCCAGAAACTTAATATACCGGTAATATTAATAAGTAAATTGTCTTTAGTGTATAAAATAAAACAAGAGTCACTGTGTTTTTGTTAGCGTAGAATGAGCTAGTTATCTACATCAGGAGTGGGTCCTCTCCACGGAGTCTGCTGTGTTGTACTGCCATGTTTCTGCAGTAGACGAAGCAAATACTGTTAGCTTTTACTGTTAAGGCCGAATTCAATCATGCTACCGTCACCACTTCTCTACCGAAATGACCTAAGCTACTCTTTCCACAATTGGTTGCGAAGAGGGACGTTCACGTTTTTGTGTCAGCCACCATTGTTGTGCTTCAGTTGGTTGCAATCTGCAAAAGATAGATCGTACCTAGCCTGGCCGTAGCTTTTCGTAATTTTTGTATTCTCAATTATCGTTTCCATGCAGATTACGTCTGGGTTTGATCTCCTTGGACTCGATTTCTCAGGATGATTTCCATTCTGGCCAATCAGTGAATGGTGGGGAGGGGAGGTGTTAATGATGACGTCGACCATATGCGCAGCATTTGTATTGCAATGTCTAGCTGGTTGATCTTTGGCAATGGTAGCAGAGACGGAAGTGAAGGAAACCAATCTCCCAAATATTCAGCAAGTTTTATTTTTCAGTTAGCTCCGTTAGTGGCGAAGGAGTTGGCTAGCCTGAATGTTAATGGCACACTACATACGTCACGACCAAACGTTAGCGATTGGGTAAAATCAGATCCAATCTTTTCAAACTTCAACAGAGTTCACGCCTCCCGTCTGAAACTGGTTCTCAGTGGAAGGATGGTCTAGCTCGTACTCTCTCATCTTGATATTTTCCAGTGAAATTCAACAACCTAGCTTGAGTAGGAGTTCTAGGAGAAGAGACGGAAATTTAGAGGGACATATCTGACTTTCTTGAAAAAGATAAAGGGAGGAAAAGAACAGAAGGCAAGAAACAGTAAGCAATAAAACTTCAACAGCTTTGAAACCATTGATGTGAAAGAGGGAAAAGGTACAGCAGGAATCCAGAGGTGCTGAAAAAGAAAAGTCAGTGTCTCACTGGCTTCAGTTGCTCTCACAGTATGCTGCCAGATGAGGGTTTTCCAGATGTTGTAGGTAGGGGACAAATAGGGAGGTGGTGTGGAGGGGGAAAAAAAAACTTTATTTGTCTTTCTGTAAGTTTCCAAGGCTGGTCTGAGCATGGGCTAAGTGGCTGCAAACACTTGAAGGTGAGGGGCTCTGAGTGCTTTGATAGCCTCTATTAGCCTCACAGTGAACAATAGATGAGTAGAAAAAAACTGTCAAGTTGATGGCTTTCTATAAACTCACTGAGCTGCTTTCTTTCCCACTCCACCTCTCCCATCTTTTTGCTTCTTCCACCCACGTCAGCGATCGTTTTCTTTCCAAGGCGCATGAGAAATGATGTTTTTATGTGTGTGTCATGTGATTCCTTCGCACTAAAAGCCTGGCTCTCATTTTTCAATCCCCCTGAGTTTGTCTGTGTGCATAGAGACTGAGGGGCAAGACTAAGGAGTCCCAGCTGTCTTTTTCCCAGCTGCCACTGCTTGACTCCTGATGAGAAAAGTGGATACAGTGAAAGGACGGATAGCTTGTGTGTTTGGTTCTGTCTTCACCTCTGTTTGTTGAGTCCTGCTTGCATGCGTGTGCAATCACTGCGATGTGTGCACGATGTGTTTGCGTTACGGGACTTTCTTGAATCTCCTCCTCGGGATGAGCCAAGTCGAGGGTCTGTAAGCATTTATAGAGTCGTTATAATAAAAGAGTGGGTCACAGCAAAAACTCAAGCAGCTCTGGGATTTTCCAGCCCACCACTCAGCTTGTGCCAAGACACTGTTTAGACAAGAGAGGGCCGGAGATATTGAATGCCTTGTCTAGTGTTACGCAGGGGAATAGCCTAATCCAGACTGGACCCATTCTTTCCCACATGAATGGTTAGCATTTTGTGTGTGTGTGTGTGTGTGTGTGTGTGTCGAGAGGGCCAGTATGAGAATCAAGAAACAGACAACATCCTCCTGCTGTGCAGAGGGCCCAGCAAACAATGAAGTCTGGCAAGTGAAGGAAGGTTTTATAGGACAGAATCTGGACAACGCTGAGTTTGTTTTGAGTCTTGAAGCTGATAAATGACAGAGTTACTCTCAGTTTCACAACCTCACATCGACACACACACACGGGGTCTGAAATTAACACTTGCCAAGCACCAAATGTGGGGAGATTTTCCATTTAGGAGTACATCTCAGGAGCCGGTGAACGTTGAGACCAAAATAGTCATGTGATGATAAACCGTGTTCAGTTACACTGTTTGTTATTCACGAGTGTAGACACAATCCGATACTACGACAAAGTTGATAGCAGAACTCTAGTAAATGCAACGGTACACCATTTTCCTGCTGTTTCTATCTGTGATGATGGATGATGTTTGGAACATCGTCAGCTCACTACTGGCAGTCTGGGTGGGAATGGCTAATGAACCCTGTCTGTGCATAATATGTCACAAGAAGCCTGTCAGTCCAATGGGAGTGTGTGACAGTGGGAAGACAATGCCTGCCATGCTTTTTTTTTTTTTTTCGTTTTTCTTTCATTTTTTCAACATGTTGAAATCTGTGTGGAGTTTGCATGTTCTCCCCGTGTCTGCATGGGTTCTCTCTGGTACTCTGGCTTCCTCCCACCATCCAAAAACATGCATGGGGATTAGGTTAATTGGCTAATTTAAATTCCATAGGTGTGAATGTGAGTGTGAGTGGTTGTCTGTTTGACGATTTTGAAGATTTGTGTTTTTCTGACTTTTTTCGATATACTATACTATGTTTTTTTTTCCAAATTTTTCAACATGCTATTATGTGCTTTTTGACAGATATTTTCCATAAAATTCTACTTTAATCCCATTCATTCCATTTTATGTGACATTTTAATTTTTGTACTTTTTTTGTATTTTTTCCCCCCAAATATTTCAACATGCTTTTATATGCTTTTTTTTTTTTTTACAGCTTTTTATGAATAATCCTACTTTAATTCCATTCAAAATAGTATAATATGACTTTCTGGTGCTTTTATTTAATGATAAGTGATTTGTAATTTATTTATTTTTTTCGACATACTATACCGTGCTGTTTTGTTTTTTTTCCATATTTTTCAACATCATTACGTGTTCTTTTATATATTTTTTCCAAATGATTCAACTTAAATTCCATTCAAAATAGTATATTGTGGCCTTCTGGCACATTTATTAGTGATTTTGCATTTTTCGACATACTATATGACTTTTTTCCCAGATTTTTCAACATGCTATTATGTGCTTTTTATCAGCTTTTTCGCTATTTCTACTTTATTTCCATTGAAAATAGTATGCTATGGCATTCTGATGTGTTTATTTGACATTATTTTACTTTTTGACATTCTATAGTATGACTTTTTTAAAAAAAAAAATTCAGCATGTCATTGCATGCTTTTTAATGTTTTTTTTAATGATTCTACTTTAATTCCATGCAAAAAACTACACTATGGCATTGTTGTGCGTTTGCGACAATTTGCAATTCAATATTTTTTTCTACATACTTTTTTTCCAAATTTTTTAACATGTTATTATTTTTGCAGCTTTTTCTGAATAATTCTACTTTAACTTAAATCAAGATAATATACTACAGCCTTCACACGCTGAATCACATCACACTGAATGGCATGTTCAAAAATTTTCAAAAAAAAGTCTTACTATAGTATGTAGAAAAAAGTAGAAAAAAAATGCAAAATTGGAAAATGTCAAATAAACTCATCAGAAGGCCGCAATATACTATTTTGAATGAAATTAAAGTGGAATTATTCCCAAAATCTGGAAACATCATATAATACCATGTTCAAAAATTTTGAAAAAAGTCATACTATAGTATGTCGAAAAAAGTCAAAAAATGTCAACTCGCAAAACATCTGATAAACTCATCAGAAGGCCATAGTATGCTATTTTGAAAGAAATTAAATCAGAATTATTCGAAACAAGCTGTTAAAAAAATCACATAATGACAATTTGAAAAAAAAATCATGCTATAGTATGTCGAAAAAAGCCAAAAAATGTCAAATTGCAAAATGTCAAATTAACTCATCAGAAGCTCTCAATATACTTTTGTGAATGGAATTAAAGTAGAATTATTTAAAAAATCTGGAAAAAAAATCATATGATACCATGTTCAAAAAATTTGAAAAAAATCATATTATGGTATGTCGAAAAATGTCAAAAAATGAGAAATCGCAAAATTTCACATAGTATGCTATTTTTAAACAAATTAAAGTAGAATTATTTGAAACAATTGCAAAAAAAATCAAAGTGGCATGTTCAAAAATTTGAAAAATTTGTTGAAAAAAATCTAAATTGTCAATTCAAAAAATGTCAAATAAACTCAACAGAAGTCCATAGAATGCTATTTTGAATGAAATTAAAATAGAATTATTTGAAACAGGCTGTAAAAAAAATCACATAATGGGATGTTCAAAAAATTGTAAAAAAAAAAAGGTCATACTACAGTATGTTGAAAAAAGTCAAAAAATGTCAATTCGTAAAATGTGAAATAAACTCATCCAAAGGCCACAATACACTATTTTGAATGGAATTAAAGTATAATTATTCAAAAACTTTGGAAAAAAAATCACATAATACCATGTTTAAAAAATTTGAAAAAGGTCATACTATAGTATGTCAAAAAAATTCAAAAACTGTCAATTCCTAAAATGTCAAAAAAAAAAAAAACTACTCAGAAGGCCACGATACACTGTTTTGAAAGAAAATAAAGTGGAGTTATTCAAAAAATCTGGAAAATTCACGAAATACCACAATCACAATTCAAGTCATACTATAGTATGTCGAAAAAAGTCAAAAAATGTCAAATAAACTCATTCGAAGGCCATAGTATGCCATTTTGAATAGAATTAAAGTAGAATTATGCGAAACAAGCTTTAAAAAAACACATAACAGCACGTTGAAACTTTTGAAAAAAAAAAGTCATACCATAGTTTGTCAAAAAAAACTCAAAAAATGTCAAATCGCAAAATGACAAAAAAAAACAAAAACTATTCAGCAGGCCATAGTACGCCATTTTGAAAAGAATTGAAGTAGAATTAGGTGAAAC
The DNA here is from genome assembly GCA_029721515.1 of Synanceia verrucosa. Classification (NCBI taxonomy): domain Eukaryota; kingdom Metazoa; phylum Chordata; class Actinopteri; order Perciformes; family Synanceiidae; genus Synanceia; species Synanceia verrucosa. The sequence continues at coordinate 3,770,647 of CM056560.1, read as the reverse complement.
GGTGTAAAAAAAGCAAATAATGGCATGTTCAAACTTTTGAAAAACAAGTCATACTATTCTATGTCAAAAAACTCAAAAAATATCAAATCGCAAAATGTCAAAGAAACTCATCAGAAGGTCACAATATATGGTTTTATATGTAATTAAAGTAGAATCATTCAAAAAATCTGGAAATTTGGAAAAAAAGTAATACTACAGCATGTCAAAAAAAATCAAAAAATGTCATATTGTAAAATGTCAAATAAACTCATCAGAAGGTCATAGTATGCTATTTTGAATAGAATTAAAGTAGAATTATGTGGAACAAGCTGTAAAAAAAACACATTATGGCACATTCAAAATTTTGAAAAAAAAAGTCACACTATAGTATGTTGAAAAAAACAAAAAAAAATGTCAAATCGTAAAATGTCAAGTAAACTCATCAGAAGGCTATATTATGATATTGTAGGGTGACACATTAAAAATGAACTTAAACTGATAATGAAAGCATCCCCTAATGTCTCAGTATCTTTCCAGGACCTCCATCCGACCCAGGCACTTAGGCTTGGGTCATGAACTGAAGAAACAACACGTTTGATTGGTTTATGAGTCCAGACCACAGTCTATGACCTCAGGTTTCTCCCCAAAGACTGTGGAGGACATTGAAAGTATGACTCCAAGCTGTGCCAGGGTACAGAAGATGTTTTATACCTGTATATGGTATGCAGACCCTGACAAATCTCATTCTCCTCTTCCACTACCCTTCAGCCACCCTGATCACTGAGGACCATCAGGCAGGCACTATAAAGTACCACTGGCTCGCAAGAACTGTAGTCGCTGTAGCCTGTTGCTGTTTGTGGGTGTACTTTTTACGATGTATTCAATGGATGTCTCTTTTATCTGCTCTGATATAAACCAATGTGACACATTAAGATTAAGATTAAGCATGGAATAAGTGTAAATATATAGACCTGCGTTTTTGTTAGCATACCTATCTACATGCTATGATTTCATAGTTCATCTGTGTTGTCTAATTTGTTGATTCATTTCAATTTAATTGATCGAAGGTGTGTTCTGTGGTTTTCTATCATACAGGTTTGTGGTGTCATTTCAACTGTTGAGCTGGAGATGCTTTCAAATAGAGAAGATTTGATAAAATAAAACACAGTAGTACATGTAACATTAACATTAAAACAACAACAAAAAATTTTTTTTTGGGTAATCCAGCCGATCCAAGTAACCAGCCGCTCCTCACTCCTCAACACCTTCCATCTATCTACAAGTGATGATATGATACACACATACATCTTCAGCTATTAAAGAGTTTGATGATTAGATATTAAATTAACTGGCAGAATTTAGAGATAATCTAGACAACTTAATAATACTGAATAATAAAATACTAAAACTTAGATTCATAATATTAAACTACTCCACAGCCTTCTCTGATGCCTCTTAAACTCTAAACCGCTGAACGGTGCACAAACCCTAAACTCATTGTTGTTAACAACAGTACAGCTCTTACGATAGTTAACAGATAACATCCCTGAATCTAACTGGTCACACTGAATTAATATCATTTATTCCTTTATCAGTCTTTATTTTGTGTTTACTCATTTCATCTATTATGGTCATATTGAATTAATGCCATTTATTCTATTATTACTTATTTTATATTCTATTATTTTCTGTTAGTAGTCTGGTCACTTAGTTTGTCAAATTAATCATTTATTATCAGTTTTTTTCTGCTGGTAGTTTGGTCATGCAGTTTGTCAAATGAACATCTGATTTTATAAAGAACTTGGTTGTTTGATTTGTGTGTGTGTATAAAGCAATTGAATCACTGCACACTAGGTCCAAAAACTACGTAGCACCCTGGGATTAAGACTAATTAATGTCAAATTCACAAGTTTTTAGCAAAACCCTAATAATTTCCACAATTAAAAGTAATAGTGAATTATACCTGAAGGTGAGTGTCATCACTCCCCTTCACCTTTTATGACCATGCATGGTTTATGATCAATAACTTAAAAGTTATTGTTGATCGATACATAATTAGATATTAATTAATAAATTAGCATTAAATGTACTCCAGAATAGTCATGCTACACAATTTTGAATAGAATTACAGTAGAATTATGTGAAACAAGGTGTAAAAAACACATTATGCCATGTTCAAAAATTTTTGAAAAAGTCATACTATAGAAGGCCACAGTATACTGTTTTATATGTAGTTAAAGTAGAATTATTCAAAAAATCTGGAAAAAAAATCACAAAATATCATGTTCAAAAATTTGGAAAAAGGTCATGCTATAGCATGTCAAAAAAAGTCAAAAAATGTCAAATGAACTCATCAGAAGACCATAGCATGCTATTTTGAATAGAATTAAAGTAGAATTATGCGAAACAAGCTATAAAAAACACATTATAGCATGTTCAAAATTTTGTTGAAAAAGTCATACTTTTTCATGTCAGAAGAAGTCAAAAAATGTCACATTGCAAATGTCAAATAAACTCATCGGAAGGCCACAATATAATATTTTGAATGAAATTAAAGTGGAATTATTTGAAAAAAAATTTACAATCTGTACAGGATATGACACCCTCTGTCCTTTACAAATGACCCTTGCATCAACTAAGGAAAAACTCCCCAAAAAAAACTTTTAAAAAATTCGTATAGCTCCTGAAAAAAATGTCATACTATAGTATGACTTTCTTTTCCCAGGAGCTATTTTTTGACATCCAATAATTCAGCTTTTTTAAAACATTTAAACCAAAATTATGCTATGAATGCATTCAACATACCATAATAAGGCATTTTTATAACTTTTTAGACATTTTAATTTTTGACATTTTTTTTTACTTTTTCGACATACTATAGTATGACTTTTTTTGCAGGAGGTATTTTTTGACATCCAATAATTTGGCTTTTTTTAAAACATTTAAACAGAAATTCTGCTATAAATCCATTTAATATACCACAATAGGGCATTTTTATCACTTTTTAGACATTTTAATTTTTTGACATTTTTTGACTTTTTCAATATTATACTATGACATTTTTGTCAGGAGCTATTTTTTGACATCCAACATTTTGGCTTTTTAAAAACATTTTATCCGAAATTATGCCATAAATGCATTCAACATACCATAATAAGGCATTTTTATCACTTTTAGACGTTTTAATTTTTTGACATTTTTTGACTTTTTTGACATACTATAGTATGACTTTTTATCCCAGGAGCTATTTTTTGACATCCAATAATTTCACTTTTTAAAAACATTTAAAACAAAATTATGCAATAAATCCATTCAACATGGTATAATAAGGCATTTTTATCACTTTTTAGACATTTTAATTTTTTGACATTTTTGACTTTTTCGACATACTATAGTATGACTTTTTTTAGGAGCTATTTTTTGACATCCAAAAATTTGGCTTCTGTTAAAACATTTGAACAGTAATTATGCTATAAATCCATTTAATATACCATAATAAGGCATTTTTATCACTTTTTAGACATTTTAATTTTTTGACATTTTTTGACTTTTTCGACATACTATAGTATGACTTTTTTCAGGAGCTATTTTTTGACTTCCAATAATTTTGCCTTTTTAAAACATCTTAACCAAAATAATGCAATAAATCCATTCAACGTAGTATAATAAGACATTTTTTATCACTTTTCAGACATTTTAATTTTTTGACATTTTTTTACTTTTTCGACAACCTATAGTATGATTTTTTTTTTCAGGAGGAATTTTTTGACATCCCATAATTTGGCTTTTTTAAAAACATTTAAACATAAATTATGCTGTAAATCCATTCAACATACCACAATAAAGCATTTTTATCACTTTTTAGACATTTTAATTTTTTGACTTGTTTTGACTTTTTCGACATACTATAGTGTGACATTTTTTTTAGGAGCTATTTTTTGACCTCCAAAAATTTGGCTTTTGTTAAAACATTTGAACAGAAATTATGCCATACATCCATTTAATATACCATAATAAGGCATTTTTATCACTTTTTAGACATTTTAATTTTTTGACATTTTTTGACTTTTTCGACATACTATAGTGTGACTTTTTTTCCCAGGCGCTATTTTTTGACATCCAAAAATTTGGCTCTTGTTAAAACATTTGAACAAAAATTATGCTATAAATCCATTTAATGTACCATAACAAGGCATTTTTATCACTTTTTAGACATTTTAATTTTTTGACATTTTTTAACTTTTTCGACATACTATAGTATGTCTTTTTTTCCCAGGAGCTATTTTTTGACTTCCTATAATTTGGCTTTTTTAAAACATTGTAACCAAAATAATGCAATAAATCCATTCAACATAGTATAATTAGGCATTTTTATCACTTTTTAGACATTTTAATTTTTTGACATTTTTTTTTACTTTTTCGACATACTAGAGTATGACTTTTTTTAAGGAGCTACTTTTTGACATCCAAAAATTTGGCTTTTGTCAAAACATTTGAACAGTAATTATGCTATTAATCCATTTAATATACCATAATAAGGCATTTTTATCACGTTTTAGTCATTTTAATTTTTTGACATTTTTTGACTTTTTCGACATGCTGTAGTATGACGTTTTTTTCAGGAGCTTTTTTTGACATCCAATAATTTGGCTTTTGTTAAAACATTTAAACAAAATGATGCTATAAATCCATTTGATATACCATAATAAGGCATTTTTATCACTTTTTAGACATTTTAATTTTTTGACATTTTTTTTACTTTTTCGACATACTATAGTATGACGTTTTTGTCAGGAGCTATTTTTTGACATCCAATAATTTGGCTTTTTAAAAACATTTTATCCGAAATTATGCTATAAATGCATTCAACATACCATAATAAGGCATTTTTATCACTTTTTAGACATTTTAATTTTTTGACATTTTTTGACTTTTTGGACATACTATACCATGACGTTTTTTTCAGGAGCTATTTGTTGACATCCAATAATTTGGCTTTCTTAAAAACATTTAAACAGAAATTATGCTATAAATCCATTTAATATACCACAATAGGGCATTTTTATCACCTTTTAGAAATTGTAATTTTTTGACATTTTTTGACTTTTTCGACATACTATACTATGCCGTTTTTTTCAGGAGCTATTTTTTGACATCCAACATTTTGGCTTTTTAAAAGCATTTAAACCAAAATTATGCTGTAAATCCATTCAACATACCACAATAAGGCATTTTCATCAGTTTTTAGACGTTTTAATTTTTTAACATTTTTTTACTTTTTCGACATACGATAGTATGACTTTTTATCCCAGGAGCTATTTTTTGACATCCAATAATTTCACTTTTTAAAAACATTTAAACCAAAATTATGCAATAAATCCATCCAACATACCACAATAAGGCATTTTTATCGGTTTTTTGACGTTTTAATTTTTTGACATTTTTTGACTTTTTCGACATACTATAGTATGACTTTTTTTCAGGAGCTATTTTTTGACTTCCAATAATTTTGCCTTTTTAAAACATCTTAACCAAAATAATGCAATAAATCCATTCAACGTAGTATAATAAGACATTTTTTATCACTTTTCAGACATTTTAATTTTTTGACATTTTTTTACTTTTTCGACAACCTATAGTATGATTTTTTTTTTCAGGAGGAATTTTTTGACATCCCATAATTTGGCTTTTTTAAAAACATTTAAACATAAATTATGCTGTAAATCCATTCAACATACCACAATAAAGCATTTTTATCACTTTTTAGACATTTTAATTTTTTGACATGTTTTGACTTTTTCGACATACTATAGTGTGACATTTTGTTTAGGAGCTATTTTTTGACCTCCAAAAATTTGGCTTTTGTTAAAACATTTGAACAGAAATTATGCCATACATCCATTTAATATACCATAATAAGGCATTTTTATCACTTTTTCTATATTTTAATTTTTTGACATTTTTTGACTTTTTCCACATACTATACTATGACGTTTTTTTCAGGAGCTATTTTTTGACATCCAATATTTTGGCTTTTTAAAAACATTTCAACCAAAACTATGTTGTAAATCCATTCAACATACCACAATAAGGCATTTTTAATCACTTTTTAGACATTTTAATTTTTTGACATTTTTTGACTTTTTCGACATACTATAGTATGACTGTTTTTCCCAGGTGATATTTTTTGACATCCATTAATTTGGCTTTTTTAAAAGTATTTAAACAGAAATCATGCTATAAATCCATTTAATATACCATAATAAGGCATTTTTATCACTTTTTAGACATTTTAATTTTTTGACATTTTTTTTACTTTTTCGACATACTATAGTATGACGTTTTTGTCAGGAGCTCTTTTTTGACATCCAATAATTTGGCTTTTTAAAAACATTTTATCCGAAATCATGCTATAAATGCATTCAACATGGTATATTAAGGCATTTTTACCACTTTTTAGACATTTTAATTTTGTGACATCTTTTGACTTTTTTGACATACTATAGTATGACTTTTTATCCCAGGAGCTATTTTTTGACATCCAATAATTCGGCTTTTGTTAAAACATTTAAACAAAATGATGCTATAAATCCATTTGATATACCATAATAAGGCATTTTTATCACTTTTTAAACATTTTAATTTTTTGACGTTTTTTTACTTTTTCGACATACTATAGTATGACGTTTTTGTCAGGAGCTATTTTTTGACATCCAATAATTTGGCTTTTTTTAAAACATTTAAACCAAAATTATGCAATAAATCCATTCAACATACCACAGTAAGGCATTTTTAACAGTTTTTAGACGTTTTAATTTTTTAACATTTTTTGACTTTTTCGACATACTATAGTATGACTTTTTTTCAGGAGCTATTTTTTGACTTCCAATAATTTTGCCTTTTTAAAACATCTTAACCAAAATAATGCAATAAATCCATTCAATATACCATAATAAGGCATTTTTATCACTTTTTAGACATTTTAATTTTTTGACATTTTTTTAAATTTTTCGACATACTATAGTATGACGTTTTTGTCAGGAGCTATTTTTTGACATCCAATAATTTCACTTTTTTAAAACATTTAAACCAAAATTATGCAATGAATTCATTCAACATGGTATAATAAGGCATTTTTATCACTTTTTAGACATTTTAATTTTTTGACATCTTTTGACTTTTTCGACATACTATAGTATGACTTTTTTTTAGGAGCTACTTTTTGACATCCAAAAATTTGGCTTTCGTTAAAACAATTGAACAGTAATTATGCTACAAATCCCTTTAATATACCATAATAAGGCATTTTTATCACTTTTTAGACAGTTTAATTTTTTGACATTTTTTGACTTTTTCGACATACTATAGTATGACTTTTTTTTTAGGAGCTACTTTTTGACATCCAAAAATTTGGCTTTTGTTAAAACATTTTAACCAAAATAATGGAATAAATCCATTCATCATACCACAATAAGGCATTTTTACCAGTTTTTAGACGTTTTAATTTTTTGTCATTTTTTGACTTTTTCGACATTCTATAGTATGATGTTTTTTTCAGGAGCTATTCTTTGACATACGACATACATGACTTTTTTTTGAGGAGCTATTTTTTGACATCCAATAATTTGGCTTTTGTTAAAACATTTGAACAGAAATTATGCTATAAATCCATTTAATATACCATAATAAGACATTTTTATTACTTTTTAGACATTTTAATTTTTTGACATTTTTTTACTTTTTCGACATACTATAGTATGTCTTTTTTTTCCCAGGAGCTATTTTTTGACTTCCTATAATTTGGCTTTTTTAAAACATTGTAACCAAAATAATGCAATAAATCCATTCAACATAGTATAATTAGGCATTTTTATCACTTTTTAGACAATTTAATTTTTTGACATTTTTTTTTACTTTTTCGACATACTAGAGTATGACTTTTTTTAAGGAGCTACTTTTTGACATCCAAAAATTTGGCTTTTTTAAAACATTTGAACAGTAATTATGCTATAAATCCATTTAATATACCATAATAAGGCATTTTTATCACTTTTTAGACATTTTAATTTTTTGACATCTTTTGACTTTTTCGACATACTATAGTATGATTTTTTTTAAGGAGCTATTTTTTGACATCCAAAAATTTGGCTTTTGTTAAAACATTTGAACAAAAATTATGCTATAAATCCATTTAATATACCATAATAAGGCATTTTTATCACTTTTTAGACATTTTAATTTTTTGACATTTTTTGACTTTTTCGACATACTATAGTATGACGTTTTTATCAGGAGCTATTTTTTGACATCCAATAATTTGGCTTTTTTAAAAAACATTTAAACAGAAATTATGCAATAAATCCATTTAATATACCATAATAAGGCATTTTTATCACTTTTTAGACATTTTAATTTTTTGACATTTTTTTACTTTTTCGACATACTATAGTATGACTTTTTTTCCCACGAGCTATTTTTTGACATCCAATATTTTGGCTTTTTAAAAACATTTAAACCAAAACCATGCTGTAAATCCATTCAACATACCATAATAAGGCATTTTTATCACTTTTTAGACATTTTAATTTTTTGACATTTTTTGACCTTTTCGACATACTATAGTATGACTTTCTTTCCCACGAGCTATTTTTTGACATCCAATATTTTGGCTTTTTAAAAACATTTAAACCAAAACCATGCTGTAAATCCATCCAACATACCACAATAAGGCATTTTTATCACTTTTTAGACATTTTAATTTTTTGACATTTTTTTACTTTTTTGACATACTATAGTGTGACTTTTTTTTCCCAGGAGCTATTTTTTGACTTCCTATAATTTGGCTTTTTTAAAACATTGTAACCAAAATAATGCAATAAATCCATTCAACATAGTATAATTAGGCATTTTTATCACTTTTTTGACATTTTAATTTTTTGACATTTTTTGACTTTTTCGACATACTATACTATGACGTTTTTTTCAGGAGCTATTTTTTGACATCCAATAATTTGGCTTTCTTAAAAACATTTAAACAGAAATTATGCTACAAATCCATTTAATATACCACAACAGGGCATTTTTATCACTTTTTAGAAATTTTAATTTTTTTGACATTTTTTGAATTTTTCGACATACTATAGTATGACTTTTTTTTTCACAAGCTATTTTTTGACTTCCAATAATTTTGCCTTTTTAAAACATCTTAACCAAAATACTGGAATAAATCCATCAACATAGTATAATAAGGCATGTTTTATCACTTTTTAGACATTTTAGTTTTTTGACATTTTTTGACTTTTTCGACATACTATAGTATGATGTTTTTTTCAGGAGCTATTTTTTGACATACGACATACATGACTTTTTTTCAGGAGCTATTTTTTGACATCCAATAATTTGGCTTTTTTAAAAACATTTGAACAGAAATTATGCTATAAATCCATTTAATATACCATAATAAGGCATTTTTATCACTTTTTAGACATTTTACTTTTTTGACATTTTTTGACTTTTTCGACATACCATAGTATGACTTGTTTTTCAGGAGCTATTTTTTGACTTCCAATAATTTTGCCTTTTTAAAACATTTTAACCCAAAAAATGCAATAAATCCATTCAACATAGTATAATAAGGCATTTTTATCACTTTTTAGACATTTTAATTTTTTTTACATTTTTTGGCTTTTTCGACATACTCTAGTATGATGTTTTTTCAGGAGCTATTTTTTGACATCCAATAATTTGGCTTTTTAAAAACATTTTATCCGAAATTATGCTATAAATACATTCAACATACCATAATAAGGCATTTTTATCACTTTTAGACGTTTTAATTTTTTGACTTTTTTGACATACTGTAGTATGACTTTTTATCCCAGGAGCTATTTTTTGACATCCAATAATTTCACTTTTTTAAAACATTTAAACCAAAATTATGCAATGAATTCATTCAACATGGTATAATAAGGCATTTTTATCACTTTTTAGACATTTTAATTTTTTGACATCTTTTGACTTTTTCGACATACTGTAGTATGACTTTTTTTTAGGAGCTACTTTTTGACATCCAAAAATTTGGCTTTCGTTAAAACAATTGAACAGTAATTATGCTATAAATCCCTTTAATATACCATAATAAGGCATTTTTATCACTTTTTAGACAGTTTAATTTTTTTACATTTTTTGACTTTTTCGACATACTATAGTATGACTTTTTTTTTCACGAGCTATTTTTTGACATCCAATAATTTGGCTTTTTAAAAACATTTTATCCGAAATTATGCTATAAATACATTCAACATACCATAATAAGGCATTTTTATCACTTTTTAGACATTTTAATTTTTTGACATTTTTTTACTTTTTTGACATACTATAGTGTGACTTTTTTTTCCCAGGAGTTATTTTTTGACTTCCTATAATTTGGCTTTTTTAAAACATTGTAACCAAAATAATGCAATAAATCCATTCAACATAGTATAATTAGGCATTTTTATCACTTTTTTGACATTTTATTTTTTGACTTTTTTGACTTTTTTCGACATACTATACTATGACATCTTTTTCAGGAGCTATTTTTTGACATCCAATAATTTGGCTTTCTTAAAAACATTTAAACAGAAATTATGCTACAAATCCATTTAATATACCACAACAGGGCATTTTTATCACTTTTTAGACATTTTAGTTTTTTGACATTTTTTGACTTTTTCGACATACTATAGTATGATGTTTTTTTCAGGAGCTATTTTTTGACATACGACATACATGACTTTTTTTCAGGAGCTATTTTTTGACATCCAATAATTTGGCTTTTTTAAAAACATTTGAACAGAAATTATGCTATAAATCCATTTAATATACCATAATAAAGCATTTTTATCACTTTTTAGACATTTTACTTTTTTGACATTTTTTGACTTTTTCGACATACTATAGTATGATGTTTTTTCCCAGGAGTTATTTTTTGACTTCCTATAATTTGGCTTTTTTAAAACATTGTAACCAAAATAATGCAATAAATCCATTCAACATAGTATAATTAGGCATTTTTATCACTTTTTTGACATTTTAATTTTTTGACATTTTTTGACTTTTTCGACTATGACGTTTTTTTCAGGAGCTATTTTTTGACATCCAATAATTTGGCTTTCTTAAAAACATTTAAACAGAAATTATGCTACAAATCCATTTAATATACCACAACAGGGCATTTTTATCACTTTTTAGACATTTTAGTTTTTTGACATTTTTTGACTTTTTCGACATACTATAGTATGATGTTTTTTTCAGGAGCTATTTTTTGACATACGACATACATGACTTTTTTTCAGGAGCTATTTTTTGACATCCAATAATTTGGCTTTTTTAAAAACATTTGAACAGAAATTATGCTATAAATCCATTTAATATACCATAATAAAGCATTTTTATCACTTTTTAGACATTTTACTTTTTTGACATTTTTTGACTTTTTCGACATACTATAGTATGATGTTTTTTCAGGAGCTATTTTTTGACATCCAATAATTTGGCTTTTTAAAAACATTTTATCCGAAATTATGCTATAAATGCATTCAACATACCATAATAAAGCATTTTTATCACTTTTAGACGTTTTAATTCTTTGACATCTTTTGACTTTTTCGACATACTATAGTATGACTTTTTATCCCAGGAGCTATTTTTTGACATCCAATAATTTCACTTTTTTAAAACATTTAAACCAAAATTATGCAATGAATTCATTCAACATGGTATAATAAGGCATTTTTATCACTTTTTAGACATTTTAATTTTTTGACATTTTTTGACTTTTTCGACATACTATAGTATGACGTTTTTATCAGGAGCTATTTTTTGACATCCAATAATTTGGCTTTTTTTAAAAACATTTAATCAGAAATTATGCTATATATCCATTTAATATACCATAATAAGGCATTTTTATCACTTTTTAGGCATTTTAAGTTTTTGACAGCTTTTTACTTTTTCGGCATACTATAGTATGACTTTTTTTTCAGGAGCTATTTTTTGACTTCCAATAATTTTGCCTTTTTAAAACATTTTAACGAAAATAATGCAATAAATCCATTCAACATAGTATAATAAGGCATTTTTATCACTTTTTAGACATTTTAATTTTTTGACATTTTTTGACTTTTTCGACAAAGTGATAAAAATGCCTTTTTATGGTATATTAAATGGATTTATAGCATAATTTCTGTTTAAATGATTTATAGCATAATTTCTGTTTAAATGTTTTTAAAAAAGAAAAATCATAGAATGTCAAAAAATAGCTCCTGAAAAAAAAAGTCATACTATAGTATGTCGAAAAAGTCTAAAGATGTCAAAAAATTTAAATGTCTAAAAAGTGATAAAAATGCCTTATTGTGGTATGTTGAATGCATTTATAGCATAAATTCGGATAAAATGTTTTTAAAAAGCCAAATTATTGGATGTCAAAAAATGGCTCCTAAAAAAAACCGTCATACGTAACATGTCGTCATATGTCGAAAAACTCAAAAAATGTCAAAAAATTAAAATGTCTAAAAAGTGATAAAAATGCCTTATTGTGGTATGTTGAATGGATTTACAGCATAGTTTTGGTTTAAATGTTTTTAAAAAGCCAAAATATTGGATGTCAAAAAATAGCTCCTGAAAAAAACGTCATAGTATAGTATGTGGAAAAAGTCAAAAAATGTAAAAAAAATTAAAATGTCTAAAAAGTGATAAAAATGCCTTATTCTACTATGTTGAATGGATTTATTGCATAATTTTGGTTTAAATGTTTTAAAAAAAGCCGAATTATTGGATGTCAAAAAATAGTTCCTGGGAAAAAAATTCATACTACAGTATGTCGAAAAAGTAAAAAGCTGTCAAAAAATTAAAACGTCTAAAAAGTGATAAAAATGCCTAATTGTGGTATGTTGAATGGATTTACAGCATAGTTTTGTTTTAAATGTTTTTAAAAAAGCCAATTTATTGGATGTTAAAAAATACCTCCTGAAAAAAGTCATACTATAGTATGTCAAAAAGTCAAAAAAATTTCAAAAAATTAAAATGTCTAAAAAGTGATAAAAATGCTTTATTATACTAGGTGAAATGGATTTATTGCATTATTTTGGTTAAAATGTTTTAAAAAGCCAAATGATTGGATGTCAAAAAATAGCTCCTGAAAAAAACATCATACTATAGTTTGTCGAAAAAATGTCAGAAAATGTCAAAAAATTAAAATGTCTGAAAAGTGATTAAAAAAATGCCTTATTATACTATGTTGAATGGATTTATTGCATTATTTTGATTAAAATTATTGGAAGTCAAAAAATAGCTCCTGAAAAAAAAGTCATACTATAGTATGTCAAAAAAGTCAAAAAATGTCAAAAAATTAAAATGTCTAAAAACCGATAAAAATGCCTTATTGTGGTATGTTGGATGGATTTACAGCATAATTTTGGTTTAAATGCTTTTAAAAAGCCAAAATGTTGGATGTCAAAAAATAGCTCCTGGGAAAAAAAGTCATACTATAGTATGTCCAAAAAGTCAAAAAATGTCAAAAAGTTAAAATGTCTAAAAAGTGATAAAAATGCCTTATTATAGTATATCAAATGGATTAAAAGCATAATTTCTGTTTAAATGTTTTTAAAAAGCCAAAATATTGGATGTCAAAAAATAGCTCCTGAAAAAAACGTCATAGTATGGTATGTCGAAAAAGTCAAAAAATGTCAAAAAATTAAAATGTCTAAAAAGTGATAAAAATGCCTTATTATGGTATATTAAATGGATGTATGGCATAATTTCTGTTCAAATGTTTTAACAAAAGCCAAATTTTTGGAGGTCAAAAAATAGCTCCTAAAAAAAATGTCACACTATAGTATGTCGAAAAAGTCAAAAAATGTCAAAAACTTAAAATGTCTAAAAAGTGATAAAAATGCCGTATTATACCATGTTGAATGGATTTATTGCATAATTTTGGTTTAAATGTTTAAAAAAAGCCGAATTATTGGATGTCAAAAAAATAGCTCCTGAAAAAAACATCATACTATAGTATGTCGAAAAAGTCAAAAAATGTCAAAAAATTAAAATGTCTAAAAAGTGATAAAAATGCCTGATTATACTATGTTGAATGGATGTATTGCATTATTTTGGTTAAAATGTTTTAAAAAGGCAAAATTACTGATAGTCAAAAAATAGCTCCTGGGAAAAAAAGTCATACTATAGTATGTCGAAAAAGTCAAAAAATGTCAAAAAATTAAAATGTCTAAAAAGTGATAAAAATGCCATATTGTGGTATATTAAATGGATTTATAGCATAATTTCTGTTTAAATGTTTTTAATAAAGCCAAATTATCGAATGTCAAAAAATAGATCCTGAAAAAAAACGTCATACTATAGTATGTTGAAAAAGTCAAAAGATGTCAAAAAATTAAAATGTCTAAAAAGTGATAAAAATGCTTTATTATACTAGGTGAAATGGATTTATTGCATTATTTTGGTTAAAATGTTTTAAAAAGCCAAATGATTGGATGTCAAAAAATAGCTCCTGAAAAAAACATCATACTATAGTATGTCGAAAAAATGTCAGAAAATATCAAAAAATTAAAATGTCTGAAAAGTGATTAAAAAATGCCTTATTATACTATCTTGAATGGATTTATTGCATTATTTTGGTTAAAATGTTTTAAAAAGGCAAAATTATTGGAAGTCAAAAAATAGCTCCTGAAAAAAAAGTCATACTATATATAGTATGTCGAAAAAGTCAAAAAATGTGAAAAAATTAAAACGTCTAAAAACCGATAAAAATGCCTTATTGTGGTATGTTGAATGGATTTATTGCATAATTTTGGTTTAAATGTTTTGAAAAAGCCGTATTATTGGATGTCAAAAAATAGCTCCTGGGAAAAAAAGTCATACTATAGTATGTCGAAAAAGTCAAAAAATGTAAAAAAAATTAAAATGTCTAAAAAGTGATAAAAATGCCTTATTATGGTATGTTGAATGCTTTTATAGCATAATTTCGAATAAAATGTTTTCAAAAAGCCAAATTATTGGATGTCAAAAAATAGCTCCTGAAAAAAACATCATACTATAGTATGTCGAAAAAGACAAAAAATGTAAAAAAATTAAAATGTCTAAAAAGTGATAAAAGTGCCTTATTATTGTATATCAAATGGATTTATAGCATAATTTCTGTTTAAATGCTTTAACAAAAGCCAAATTATTGGATGTCAAAAATAGCTCCTTAAAAAACCGTCATACTATAGTTTGTCGAAAAAGTCAAAAAATGTCAAAAAATTAAAATGTCTAAAAATTGATAAAAATGCCTTATTGTGGTATGTTGAATGGTATTTACAGCATGATTTTGATTAAAATGCTTTTAAAAAGCCAAATTATTGGATGTCAAAAAATAGCTCCTGAAAAAAAGTCATGCTATAGTATGTCGAAAAAGTCAAAAGGTGTCAAAAAATTAAAATGTCTAAAAAGTGATAAAAATGCCTTATTGTGGTATATTACATGGATTTATAGCATGATTTTGTTTTAAATGTTTTAAAAAAGCCGAATTATTGGATGTCAAAAAATAGCTCCTGGGAAAAAAAGTCAAACTATAGCATGTCTAAAAAGTCAAAAAATGTCAAAAAATTAAAATGGCTAAAAAGTGATAAAAATGCCTTATTATACTATGTTGAATGCTTTTATAGCACAATTTCTGATAAAATGTTTTCAAAAAAGCAAATTATTGGATGTCAAAAAAAGCTCCTAAAAAAAAGTCATGCTATAGTATGTCCAAAAAGTCAAAAAATGTCAAAAAAATTAAAATGTCTAAAAAGTGATAAAAATGCCTTATAATGGTATATTAAATGGATTTATAGTATAATTTCTGGTTAAATGTTTTTAAAAAAGCCGAATTATTGGATGTCAAAAAATAGTTCCTGGGAAAAAAAGTCATACTACAGAATGTCGAAAAAGTAAAAAGCTGTCAAAAAATTAAAACGTCTAAAAAGTGATAAAAATGCCTAATTGTGGTATGTTGAATGGATTTACAGCATAGTTTTGGTTTAAATGTTTTTAAAGAAGCCAATTTATTGGATGTTAAAAAATACCTCCTGAAAAAAGTCATACTATAGTATGTCAAAAAGTCAAAAAAATTTCAAAAAATTAAAATGTCTAAAAAGTGATAAAAATGCTTTATTATACTAGGTGAAATGGATTTATTGCATTATTTTGGTTAAAATGTTTTAAAAAGCCAAATGATTGGATGTCAAAAAATAGCTCCTGAAAAAAACATCATACTATAGTTTGTCGAAAAAATGTCAGAAAATGTCAAAAAATTAAAATGTCTGAAAAGTGATTAAAAAAATGCCTTATTATACTATGTTGAATGGATTTATTGCATTATTTTGGTTAAAATGTTTTAAAAAGGCAAAATTATTGGAAGTCAAAAAATAGATCCTGAAAAAAAACTCATACTACAGTATGTCAAAAAAGTCAAAAAATGTCAAAAAATTACAATGTCGAAAAACTGATAAAAATGCCTTATTGTGGTATGTTGGATGGATTTACAGCATAATTTTGGTTTAAATGCTTTTAAAAAGCCAAAATGTTGGATGTCAAAAAATAGCTCCTGGGAAAAAAAGTCATACTATAGTATGTCCAAAAAGTCAAAAAATGTCAAAAAGTTAAAATGTCTAAAAAGTGATAAAAATGCCTTATTATAGTATATCAAATGGATTAAAAGCATAATTTCTGTTTAAATGTTTTTAAAAAGCCAAAATATTGGATGTCAAAAAATAGCTCCTGAAAAAAACGTCATAGTATAGTATGTCGAAAAAGTCAAAAAATGCCTTATTATGGTATATTAAATGGATGTATGGCATAATTTCTGTTCAAATGTTTTAACAAAAGCCAAATTTTTGGAGGTCAAAAAATAGCTCCTAAAAAAAATGTCACACTATAGTATGTCGAAAAAGTCAAAAAATGTCAAAAATTTAAAATGTCTAAAAAGTGATAAAAATGCCTTATTTTACTATGTTGAATGGATTTATTGCATAATTTTGGTTTAAATGTTTTTAAAAAAGCCGAATTATTGGATGTCAAAAAAATAGCTCCTGGGAAAAAAAGTCATACTATAGTATGTCGAAAAAGTCAAAAGATGTCAAAAAATTAAAATGTCTAAAAAGTAATAAAAATGCCTTATTATGCTACGTTGAATGGATTTATTGCATAATTTTGGTTTAAATGTTTTAAAAAAGCCAAATTATTGGATGTCAAAAAATAGCTCCTCAAAAAAAAGTCATGTATGTCGTATGTCAAAGAATAGCTCCTGAAAAAAACATCATACTATAGAATGTCGAAAAAGTCAAAAAATGACAAAAAATTAAAATGTCTAAAAAGTGATAAAAATGCCTTATTACGGTATGTTGAATTCTTTTATAGCATAATTTCGGATAAAATGTTTTTAAAAAGCCAAATTATTGGATGTCAAAAAATAGCTCCTGACAAAAAAGTCATACTATAGTATGTCAAAAAAGTAAAAAAAATGTCAAAAAATTAAAATGTCTAAAAGTGATAAAAATGCCTTATTATGGTGTATCAAATGGATTTATAGCATAATTTCTGTTTAAATGTGTTATCAAAAGCCAAATTATTGGATGTCAAAAAATAGATCCTGAAAAAAACATCATACTATAGTATGTCGAAAAATGGTCCTAAAAAAAACGTCATACTATAGTATGTCGAAAAAGTCAAAAAAATGTAGAAAAATTAAAATGTCTAAAAAGTGATAAAAATGCCTGATTATACTATGTTGAATGGATGTATTGCATTATTTTGGTTAAAATGTTTTAAAAAGGCAAAATTACTGATAGTCAAAAAATAGCTCCTGGGAAAAAAAGTCATACTATAGTATGTCGAAAAAGTCAAAAAATGTCAAAAAATTAAAATGTCTAAAAAGTGATAAAAGTGCCTTATTATTGTATATCAAATGGATTTATAGCATAATTTCTGTTTAAATGTTTTAAAAAAGCCGAATTATTGGATGTCAAAAAATAGCTCCTGGGAAAAAAAGTCAAACTATAGCATGTCTAAAAAGTCAAAAAATGTCAAAAAATTAAAATGGCTAAAAAGTGATAAAAATGCCTTATTATACTATGTTGAATGCTTTTATAGCATAATTTCGGATAAAATGTTTTTAAAAAGCCAAATTATTGGATGTCAAAAAATAGCTCCTAAAAAAAAATCATACTATAGTATGTCGAAAAAGTAAAAAAAAGTCAAAAAATTAAAATGTCTAAAAAATGATAAAAATGCCTTATTATGGTATATTAAATTGATTTATAGCATAATTTCTGTTTAAATGTTTTTAAAAAAGCCAAATTATTGGATGTCAAAAAATAGTTCCTGAAAAAAATGTCATAGTATAGTCTGTCGAAAAAGTCAAAAACTTTCAAAAATTTAAAATGTCTAAAAAGTGATAAAAATGCCTTATTATGGTATGTTGAATGGTACTTACAGCATAATTTTGGTTTAAATGCTTTTAAAAAGTCAAATTATTGTATGTCAAAAAAAAGCTCCTCAAAAAAAAGTCATACTATATTATGACAAAAAAGTCAAAAGATGTCAAAAAATTAAAATGTCTAAAAACTGATAAAAATGCCTTATTGTGGTATGTTGAATGGATTTACAACATAGTTTTGGTTTAAATGTTTTTAAAAAAGCCAAATTATTGGATGTCAAAAAATAGCTCCTGACAAAAAAGTCATACTATAGTATGTCAAAAAAGTAAAAAAAAAATGTCAAAAAATTAAAATGTCTAAAAGTGATAAAAATGCCTTATTATGGTGTATCAAATGGATTTATAGCATAATTTCTGTTTAAATGTGTTATCAAAAGCCAAATTATTGGATGTCAAAAAATAGATCCTGAAAAAAACATCATACTATAGTATGTCGAAAAATGGTCCTAAAAAAAACGTCATACTATAGTATGTCGAAAAAGTCAAAAAAATGTCAAAAAATTAAAATGTCTAAAAAGTGATAAAAATGCCTGATTATACTATGTTGAATGGATGTATTGCATTATTTTGGTTAAAATGTTTTAAAAAGGCAAAATTACTGATAGTCAAAATATAGCTCCTGGGAAAAAAAGTCATACTATAGTATGTCGAAAAAGTCAAAAAATGTCAAAAAATTAAAATGTCTAAAAAGTGATAAAAATGCCGTATTGTGGTATATTAAATGGATTTATAGCATAATTTCTGTTTAAATGTTTTTAAAAAAGCCAAATTATCGAATGTCAAACAATAGATCCTGAAAAAAAACGTCATACTATAGTATGTTGAAAAAGTCAAAAGATGTCAAAAAATTAAAATGTCTAAAAAGTGATAAAAATGCTTTATTATACTAGGTGAAATGGATTTATTGCATTATTTTGGTTAAAATGTTTTAAAAAGGCAAAATTATTGGAAGTCAAAAAATAGCTCCTGAAAAAAAAGTCATACTATATATAGTATGTCGAAAAAGTCAAAAAATGTCAAAAAATTAAAACGTCTAAAAACCGATAAAAATGCCTTATTGTGGTATGTTGAATGGATTTATTGCATAATTTTGGTTTAAATGTTTTAAAAAAGCGGAATTATTGGATGTCAAAAAATAGCTCCTGGGAAAAAAAGTCATACTATAATATGTCCAAAAAGTCAAAAAATGTAAAAAAAATTAAAGTGTCTAAAAAGTGATAAAAAAATGCCTTATTATGGTATGTTGAATGCTTTTCTAGCATAATTTCGAATAAAATGTTCTTAAAAAGCCAAATTATTGCATGTCAAAAAATAAGTCCTAACAAAAACGTCATACTATATTATGTCAAAAAAGTAAAAAAAATGTCAAACAATTAAAATGTCTAAAAAGTGATAAAAATGCCTTATTATGGTATATTAAATGGATTTATAGCATAATTTCTCTTTAAATGTTTTTAAAAAAGCCAAATTATTGGATGTCAAAAAATAGCTCCTGACAAAAAAGTCATACTATAGTATGTCGAAAAAGTCAAAAAATGTGAAAAAATTAAAATGTCTAAAAAGTGATAAAAGTGCCTTTTTTTGTATATCAAATGGATTTATAGCATAATTTCTATTTAAATGTTTTAACAAAAGTCAAATTATTGGATGTCAAAAAATAGATCCTGAAAAAAACATCATACTATAGTATGTTGAAAAAGTCAAAAAATGTCAAAAAATTAAAATGTCTGAAAAGTGATAAAAATGCCTTATTGTGGTATGTTGAATGGTATTTACAGCATGATTTTGATTAAAATGCTTTTAAAAAGCCAAATTATTGGATGTCAAAAAATAGCTCCTGAAAAAAAGTCATGCTATAGTATGTCGAAAAAGTCAAAAGGTGTCAAAAAATTAAAATGTCTAAAAAGTGATAAAAATGCCTTATTGTGGTATATTACATGGATTTATAGCATGATTTTGTTTTAAATGTTTTAAAAAAGCCGAATTATTGGATGTCAAAAAATAGCTCCTGGGAAAAAAAGTCAAACTATAGCATGTCTAAAAAGTCAAAAAATGACAAAAATTAAAATGGCTAAAAAGTGATAAAAATGCCTTATTATACTATGTTGAATGCTTTTATAGCACAATTTCTGATAAAATGTTTTTAAAAAGGCAAATTATTGGATGTCAAAAAAAGCTCCTAAAAAAAAGTCATGCTATAGTATGTCCAAAAAGTCAAAAAATGTCAAAAAAATTAAAATGTCTAAAAAGTGATAAAAATGCCTTATAATGGTATATTAAAAAGATTTATAGTATAATTTCTGGTTAAATGTTTTTAAAAAAGCCGAATTATTGGATGTCAAAAAATAGTTCCTGGGAAAAAAAGTCATACTACAGTATGTCGAAAAAGTAAAAAGCTGTCAAAAAATTAAAACGTCTAAAAAGTGATAAAAATGCCTAATTGTGGTATGTTGAATGGATTTACAGCATAGTTTTGGTTTAAATGTTTTTAAAAAAGCCAATTTATTGGATGTTAAAAAATACCTCCTGAAAAAAGTCATACTATAGTATGTCAAAAAGTCAAAAAAATTTCAAAAAATTAAAATGTCTAAAAAGTGATAAAAATGCTTTATTATACTAGGTGAAATGGATTTATTGCATTATTTTAGTTAAAATGTTTTAAAAAGCCAAATGATTGGATGTCAAAAAATAGCTCCTGAAAAAAACATCATACTATAGTTTGTCGAAAAAATGTCAGAAAATGTCAAAAAATTAAAATGTCTAAAAAGTGATAAAAATGCCTCATTATACTATGTTGAATGGATTTATTTCATTATTTTGGTTAAAATGTTTTAAAAAAGGCAACATTATTGGAAGTCAAAAATAGCTCCTGAAAAAAAACGTCATACTATAGTATGTCGAAAAAGTCAAAAAATGTCAAAAAATTAAAATGTCTAAAAAGTGATAAAAATGCCTTATTATGGTATGTTAAATGGATTTACAGCATAATTTTGGTTTAAATGCTTTTAAAAAGCCAAAATGTTGGATGTCAAAAAATAGCTCCTGGGAAAAAAAGTCATACTATAGTATGTCCAAAAAGTCAAAAAATGTCAAAAAGTTAAAATGTCTAAAAAGTGATAAAAATGCCTTATTATAGTATATCAAATGGATTAAAAGCATAATTTCTGTTTAAATGTTTTTGGTTAAAATGTTTTAACAAAAGCCAAATTTTTGGAGGTCAAAAAATAGCTCCTAAAAAAAATGTCACACTATAGTATGTCGAAAAAGTCAAAAAATGTCAAAAATTTAAAATGTCTAAAAAGTGATAAAAATGCCTTATTTTACTATGTTGAATGGATTTATGGCCTAATTTCGGATAAAATGTTTTTAAAAAGCCAAATTATTGGATGTCAAAAAATAGCTCCTGGGATAAAAAGTCATACTATAGTATGTCAAAAAAGTCAAAAAATGTCAAAAATTAAAATGTCTAAAAAGTTATAAAAATGCGTTATTATGGTATGTTGAATGGATTTATTGCATAATTTTGGTTTAAATGTTTTAAAAAAGCCAAATTATTGGATGTCAAAAAATAGCTCCTCAAAAAAAAGTCATGTATGTCGTATGTCAAAGAATAGCTCCTGAAAAAAACATCATACTATAGAATGTCGAAAAAGTCAAAAAATGTAAAAAAATTAAAATGTCTAAAAAGTGATAAAAATGCCTTATTACGGTATGTTGATTTCTTTTATAGCATAATTTCGGATAAAATGTTTTTAAAAAGCCAAATTATTGGATGTCAAAAAATAACTCCTGACAAAAAAGTCATACTATAGTATGTCAAAAAAGTAAAAAAAATGTCAAAAAATTAAAATGTCTAAAAGTGATAAAAATGCCTTATTATGGTGTATCAAATGGATTTATAGCATAATTTCTGTTTAAATGTGTTATCAAAAGCCAAATTATTGGATGTCAAAAAATAGATCCTGAAAAAAACATCATACTATAGTATGTCGAAAAATGGTCCTAAAAAAAACGTCATACTATAGTATGTCGAAAAAGTCAAAAAAATGTCAAAAAATTAAAATGTCCAAAAAGTGATAAAAATGCCTGATTATACTATGTTGAATGGATGTATTGCATTATTTTGGTTAAAATGTTTTAAAAAGCCAAATGATTGGATGTCAAAAAATAGCTCCTGAAAAAAACATCATACTATAGTATGTCGAAAAAATGTCAGAAAATGTCAAAAAATTAAAATATCTGAAAAGTGATTAAAAAAATGCCTTATTTTCCTATCTTGAATGGATTTATTGCATTATTTTGGTTAAAATGTTTTAAAAAGGCAAAATTATTGGAAGTCAAAAAATAGCTCCTGAAAAAAAAGTCATACTATATATAGTATGTCGAAAAAGTCAAAAAATGTCAAAAAATTAAAAAGTCTAAAAACCGATAAAAATGCCTTATTGTGGTATGTTGAATGGATTTATTGCATAATTTTGGTTTAAATGTTTTGAAAAAGCCGTATTATTGGATGTCAAAAAATAGCTCCTGGGAAAAAAAGTCATACTATAGTATGTCGAAAAAGTCAAAAAATGTAAAAAAAATTAAAATGTCTAAAAAGTGATAAAAATGCCTTATTATGGTATGTTGAATGCTTTTATAGCATAATTTCGAATAAAATGTTTTCAAAAAGCCAAATTATTGGATGTCAAAAAATAGCTCCTGAAAAAAAGGTCATACTATATTGTGTCAAAAAAGTAAAAAAAATATCAAACAATTAAAATGTCTAAAAAGTGATAAAAATGCCTTATTATGGTATATTAAATGGATTTATAGCATAATTTCTCTTTAAATGTTTTTAAAAAAGCCAAATTATTGGATGTCAAAAAATAGCTCCTGACAAAAAAGTCATACTATAGTATGTCAAAAAAGTCAAAAAATGTAAAAAAATTAAAATGTCTAAAAAGTGATAAAAGTGCCTTATTATTGTATATCAAATGGATTTATAGCATAATTTCTGTTTAAATGTTTTAACAAAAGCCAAATTATTGGATGTCAAAAAATAGCTCCTTAAAAAACCGTCATACTATAGTATGTCGAAAAAGTCAAAAAATGTCAAAAAATTAAAATGTCTAAAAATTGATAAAAATGCCTTATTGTGGTATGTTGAATGGTATTTACAGCATGATTTTGATTAAAATGCTTTTAAAAAGCCAAATTATTGGATGTCAAAAAATAGCTCCTGAAAAAAAGTCATGCTATAGTATGTCGAAAAAGTCAAAAGGTGTCAAAAAATTAAAATGTCTAAAAAGTGATAAAAATGCCTTATTGTGGTATATTACATGGATTTATAGCATGATTTTGTTTTAAATGTTTTAAAAAGCCGAATTATTGGATGTCAAAAAATAGCTCCTGACAAAAAAGTCATACTATAGTATGTCAAAAAAGTAAAAAAAATGTCAAAAAATTAAAATGTCTAAAAGTGATAAAAATGCCTTATTATGGTGTATCAAATGGATTTATAGCATAATTTCTGTTTAAATGTGTTATCAAAAGCCAAATTATTGGATGTCAAAAAATAGATCCTGAAAAAAACATCATACTATAGTATGTCGAAAAATGATCCTAAAAAAAAGTCATACTATAGTATGTCGAAAAAGTCAAAAAATGTAAAAAAAATTAAAATGTCTAAAAAGTGATAAAAATGCCTTATTATGGTATGTTGAATGCTTTTATAGCATAATTTCGAATAAAATGTTTTCAAAAAGCCAAATTATTGGATGTCAAAAAATAGCTCCTGAAAAAAACGTCATACTATATTGTGTCAAAAAAGTAAAAAAAATGTCAAACAATTAAAATGTCTAAAAAGTGATAAAAATGCCTTATTATGGTATATTAAATGGATTTATAGCATAATTTCTCTTTAAATGTTTTTAAAAAAGCCAAATTATTGGATGTCAAAAAATAGCTCCTGACAAAAAAGTCATACTATAGTATGTCGAAAAAGTCAAAAAATGTAAAAAAATTAAAATGTCTAAAAAGTGATAAAAGTGCCTTATTATTGTATATCAAATGGATTTATAGCATAATTTCTGTTTAAATGTTTTAACAAAAGCCAAATTATTGGATGTCAAAAAATAGCTCCTTAAAAAACCGTCATACTATAGTATGTCGAAAAAGTCAAAAAATTAAAATGTCTAAAAATTGATAAAAATGCCTTATTGTGGTATGTTGAATGGTATTTACAGCATGATTTTGATTAAAATGCTTTTAAAAAGCCAAATTATTGGATGTCAAAAAATAGCTCCTGAAAAAAAGTCATGCTATAGTATGTCGAAAAAGTCAAAAGGTGTCAAAAAATTAAAATGTCTAAAAAGTGATAAAAATGCCTTATTGTGGTATATTACATGGATTTATAGCATGATTTTGTTTTAAATGTTTTAAAAAAGCCGAATTATTGGATGTCAAAAAATAGCTCCTGGGAAAAAAAGTCAAACTATAGCATGTCTAAAAAGTCAAAAAATGTCAAAAAATTAAAATGGCTAAAAAGTGATAAAAATGCCTTATTATACTATGTTGAATGCTTTTATAGCACAATTTCTGATAAAATGTTTTTAAAAAGGCAAATTATTGGATGTCAAAAAAAGCTCCTAAAAAAAAGTCATACTATAGTATGTCCAAAAAGTCAAAAAATGTCAAAAAAATTAAAATGTCTAAAAAGTGATAAAAATGCCTTATTATGGTATATTAAATGGATTTATAGTATAATTTCTGGTTAAATGTTTTTAAAAAATGCAAATTATTGGATGTCAAAAAATAGCTCCTGAGAAAAAAAGTCATACTATAGTATGTCGAAAAAGTCAAAAAATGTCAAAAAATTAAAATGTCTAAAAACTGATAAAAATGCCTTATTGTGGTATGTTGAATGGATTTACAACATAGTTTTGGTTTAAATGTTTTTAAAAAAGCCAAATTATTGGATGTCAAAAAATAGCTCCTGAAAAAAAGTCATACAATAGTATGTCGAAAAAGTCAAATAATGTCAAAAAATTAAAATGTCTAAAAAGTGATAACAATGCCTTTTAATGGTATGTTGAATGCTTTTATAGCATAATTTCGGATAAAATGTTTTTAAAAAGCCAAATTATTGGATGTCAAAAAATAGCTCCTAAAAAAACATCATACTATAGTATGTCGAAAAAGTAAAAAAAAGTCAAAAAATTAAAATGTCTAAAAAATGATAAAAATGCCTTATTATGGTATATTAAATTGATTTATAGCATAATTTCTGTTTAAATGTTTTTAAAAAAGCCAAATTATTGGATGTCAAAAAATAGTTCCTGAAAAAAATGTCATACTATAGTATGTCGAAAAAGTCAAAAAATGACAAAAATTTAAAATGTCTAAAAAGTGATAAAAATGCGTTATTATTGTATATTAAATGGATTTATAGCATAATTTCTGGTTAAATTTTTTTTTTTTAAAAAAAAAAAAGCCAATTTATTGAATGTCAAAAAATAGCTCCTCAAAAAAAAGTCATACTATATTATGACAAAAAAGTCAAAAGATGTCAAAAAATTAAAATGTCTAAAAACTGATAAAAATGCCTTATTGTGGTATGTTGAATGGATTTACAACATAGTTTTGGTTTAAATGTTTTTAAAAAAGCCAAATTATTGGATGTCAAAAAATAGCTCCTGAAAAAAAGTCATACTATAGTATGTCGAAAAAGTCAAAAAATGTCAAAAAATTAAAATGTCTAAAAATTGATAACAATGCCTTATAATGGTATGTTGAATGCTTTTATAGCATAATTTCGGATAAAATGTTTTTAAAAAGCCAAATTATTGGATGTCAAAAAATAGCTCCTACAAAAAACATCATACTATAGCATGTCGAAAAAGTAAAAAAAAGTCAAAAAATTAAAATGTCTAAAAAATGATAAAAATGCCTTATTATGGTATATCAAATGGATTTATATCATAATTTCTGTTTAAATGTTTTTAAAAAAGCCAAATTATTGGATGTCAAAAAATAGTTCCTGAAAAAAATGTCATAGTATAGTCTGTCGAAAAAGTCAAAAACTTTCAAAAATTTAAAATGTCTAAAAAGTGATAAAAATGCCTTATTATGGTATATTAAATGGATTTATAGCATAACTTCTGTTTAAATGTTTTTAAAAAAGCCGAATTATTGGATGTCAACAAATAGCTTCTGAAAAAATGTCATACTATAGTATGTCAAAAAAGTCAAAAGATGTCAAAAAATAAAATGTCTAAAAAGTGATAAAAATGCCTTATTGTGGTATGTTGAATGTATTTATTGCATAATTTTGTTTTAAATGTTATAAAAAAGCCGAATTATTGGATGTCAAAAAATGGCTCCTGAGAAAAAAAGTCATACTATATTATGTCAAAAAAGTCAAAAAATGTAAAAAAAATTAAAATGTCTAAAAAGTGATAAAAATGCCTTATTATGGTATGTTGAATGCTTTTATAGCATAATTTCGAATAAAATGTTTTCAAAAAGCCAAATTATTGGATGTCAAAAAATAGCTCCTGAAAAAAACGTCATACTATATTGTGTCAAAAAAGTAAAAAAAATGTCAAACAATTAAAATGTCTAAAAAGTGATAAAAATGCCTTATTATGGTATATTAAATGGATTTATAGCATAATTTCTCTTTAAATGTTTTTAAAAAAGCCAAATTATTGGATGTCAAAAAATAGCTCCTGACAAAAAAGTCATACTATAGCATGTCGAAAAAGTCAAAAAATGTCAAAAAATTAAAATGTCTAAAAAATGATAAAAATGCCTTATTATGGTATATCAAATGGATTTATAGCATAATTTTATTTAAATGTTTTAACAAAAGCCAAATTATTGGATGTCAAGAAATAGCTCGTGAAAAAACATCATACTATAGTATGTCGAAAAAGTCAAAAAGTCAAAAATTAAAATGTCTAAAAATTGATAAAAATGCCTTATTGTGGTATGTTGAATGGTATTTACAGCATGATTTTGATTAAAATGCTTTTAAAAAGCCAAATTATTGGATGTCAAAAAATAGCTCCTGAAAAAAAGTCATGCTATAGTATGTCGAAAAAGTCAAAAGGTGTCAAAAAATTAAAATGTCTAAAAAGTGATAAAAATGCCTTATTGTGGTATATTACATGGATTTATAGCATGATTTTGTTTTAAATGTTTTAAAAAGCCAATTATTGGATGTCAAAAATAGCTCCTGGGAAAAAAGTCAAACTATAGCATGTCTAAAAAGTCAAAAATGTCAAAAATTAAAATGGCTAAAAAGTGATAAAATGCCTTATTATACTATGTTGAATGCTTTTATATCACAATTTCTGATAAAATGTTTTTAAAAAGGCAAATTATTGGATGTCAAAAAAAGCTCCTAAAAAAAAGTCATACTATAGTATGTCCAAAAAGTCAAAAAATGTCAAAAAAATTAAAATGTCTAAAAAGTGATAAAAATGCCTTATTATGGTATATTAAATGGATTTATAGTATAATTTCTGGTTAAATGTTTTTAAAAAATGCAAATTATTGGATGTCAAAAAATAGCTCCTGAGAAAAAAAGTCATACTATAGTATGTCGAAAAAGTCAAAAAATGTCAAAAAATTAAAATGTCTAAAAACTGATAAAAATGCCTTATTGTGGTATGTTGAATGGATTTACAACATAGTTTTGGTTTAAATGTTTTTAAAAAAGCCAAATTATTGGATGTCAAAAAATAGCTCCTGAAAAAAAGTCATACAATAGTATGTCGAAAAAGTCAAATAATGTCAAAAAATTAAAATGTCTAAAAAGTGATAACAATGCCTTTTAATGGTATGTTGAATGCTTTTATAGCATAATTTCGGATAAAATGTTTTTAAAAAGCCAAATTATTGGATGTCAAAAAATAGCTCCTAAAAAAACATCATACTATAGTATGTCGAAAAAGTAAAAAAAAGTCAAAAAATTAAAATGTCTAAAAAATGATAAAAATGCCTTATTATGGTATATTAAATTAATTTATAGCATAATTTCTGTTTAAATGTTTTTAAAAAAGCCAAATTATTGGATGTCAAAAAATAGTTCCTGAAAAAAATGTCATAGTATAGTCTGTCGAAAAAGTCAAAAACTTTCAAAAATTTAAAATGTCTAAAAAGTGATAAAAATGCCTTATTATGGTGTATTAAATGGATTTATAGCATAATTTCTGTTTAAATGTTTTTAAAAAAGCCAAATTATTGTATGTAAAAAAAAAGCTCCTCAAAAAAAAGTCATACTATATTATGACAAAAAAGTCAAAAGATGTCAAAAAATTAAAATGTCTAAAAACTGATAAAAATGCCTTATTGTGGTATGTTGAATGGATTTACAACATAGTTTTGGTTTAAATGTTTTTAAAAAAGCCAAATTGTTGGATGTCAAAAAATAGCTCCTGAAAAAAAGTCATACTATAGTATGTCGAAAAAGTCAAAAAATGTCAAAAAATTAAAATGTCTAAAAATTGATAACAATGCCTTATTATGGTATATTAAATGGATATATAGCATAATTTCTGATTAAATGTTTTTAAAAAAAAGCCAAATTATTGGATGTCAAAAAATAGCTCCTACAAAAAACATCATACTATAGCATGTCGAAAAAGTAAAAAAAAGTCAAAAAATTAAAATGTCTAAAAAATGATAAAAATGCCTTATTATGGTATATCAAATGGATTTATATCATAATTTCTGTTTAAATGTTTTTAAAAAAGCCAAATTATTGGATGTCAAAAAATAGTTCCTGAAAAAAATGTCATAGTATAGTCTGTCGAAAAAGTCAAAAACTTTCAAAAATTTAAAATGTCTAAAAAGTGATAAAAATGCCTTATTATGGTATATTAAATGGATTTATAGCATAACTTCTGTTTAAATGTTTTTAAAAAAGCCGAATTATTGGATGTCAACAAATAGCTTCTGAAAAAATGTCATACTATAGTATGTCAAAAAAGTCAAAAGATGTCAAAAAATTAAAATGACTAAATAGTGATAAAAAAATGCCTTATTGTGGAATGTTGAATGGATTTATTGCATAATTTTGTTTTAAAAGTTTTAAAAAAGCAGAATTCTTGGATGTCAAAAAATAGCTCCTGGGAAAAAAAGTCATACTATAGTATGTCGAAAAAGTCAAAAAATGTCAAAATAGTGATAAAAATGCCTTATTATACTATGTTGAATGGATTTATTGCATTATTTTGGTTTAAAGGTTTTAAAAAAGCCAAATTATTGGATGTCAAAAAATAGCTCCTAAAAAAAGTCATACTATAGTATGTCGAAAACAGTTAAAAAATGTCAAATCGCAAAACATCAGATAAACTCATCAGAAGGCCACAATATACTCTTTTGAATGAAATTAAAGTGAAATTATTCAAAAAAAAGTGGAAAAATTCACGACATACCACGTTGAAATTTTTTTAAAAAAAAAGTCATACTATAGCATATCGAAAAGTCAAAAAATGTCAAATCGCAAAATGTCAAAAACATTAATCAGGAGGCCATAGTATGCCATTTTGAAAAGAATTACAGTAGAATTAGGCGAAACAAGCTGTAAAAAAGCACGTCACGTTCAAAATTTTGGAGAAAAAAAAAAGTTATACTATACTGTGTCGAAAAACTTGAAAAATGTCAAATTGCAAAATGTCAACTCATCAGAAGGCCACAATATACTGTTTTGAATGATATTAAAGTGGAATTATTCAAAACATCTGGAAACATCTATTTTGGACGGACTTAAAGTAGAATTATTCAAGAAAAAGATCACGTGACCTGGACAATGGAGTCTACCGTCCTGTTCACTGATGAGTGTCGAGTCACCTTGCGCAGAAATGATGGTCGTCAGCGTTGCTGGAGAAGAGAAGGTGAGCGACACACCGAGGTCAACATGATCCTCAGGGTGCGCTTTGGTGGAGGAGGTGCAACAGTCTGACCAGGCATCACCAGTCAGTGCAAAACAGATTTGGTGATTGTAGATGGCCCAGCAAATGGTGGAAACACTACTACTTTGTCTAAATTTGAACTGAAAATTGTGTTTCTTCTCATTCATTAATAGTAATATCCAAGGGAACTATTACTTCTTCATTGAAATCCAGACCAAATAGGAAAAGCACTGATGTAAATAATAATATTCCTGACTTACTGTGAGTACTGTATACTTTATTCCTAATGTTTTTGAACATCCTATTATCTGCTTTTTATTGTTTTTAACATAATTCTAAGATGACTCTATTCATAACAGTATAAAATAAAATTGACAAGTTTATTTGATTTGATTTTGACATTTTTGGACTATTTTTCAGTGTACTATACTATGACTTATTCACAACTTTTTCAACATACTGTACTATAATCTACCATTTAACAGCTTTTTTTAACAATTAAAGTATTATGGTCTTTGATGTCATTTCATATTATAAAATTTCTTTCATTTCATAATATGGCTTTTTTTAATTGTTGTCATTGTTTTCATCCATTATCACTTTGCACAGAGAATTTTTTTCCACATTGAAAAAAACACTTTTATTCATCTGATAATTGTGTTTAAAATATATATTTTATTCCACTCTATTTAGTGCATATTGTAAATATTTATTCTATTATTATTACTTATCCTGTTATGTCATTGCTGCTGTCTATTGTATCTTTACTACTGTAATTTTCTGTGATTTTGTCTATGCTGCTGTGGCAGGTGAAAAATAAAAAAAACTATTCTATTCTATTCTATTTTTCACAAACTATAATTTCATTAAACATCCTGCAATATCACCTTTTTTTTTTTTTTT
Source organism: Synanceia verrucosa (assembly GCA_029721515.1). Classification (NCBI taxonomy): domain Eukaryota; kingdom Metazoa; phylum Chordata; class Actinopteri; order Perciformes; family Synanceiidae; genus Synanceia; species Synanceia verrucosa. The sequence goes on along the minus strand of CM056560.1, from coordinate 3,739,348 downwards.
TTTTAGATTTTACGCTATGAATTTGTTTCAACGGGCTATATTGAGATAACATGGATGTAATAGAGCTGTCCTGTATCAAGGATTTTCAAAGACCATATATTCTGCCCTGATCAGTAATTCGGGCAACTGGAACATCTTGAACCTCCGTGTGGTTTTCAGCTTAAATGTTTTTTTTCAAATGCAATTTAAAAAAATCACACACAATGTCTCCAGATCACTCCTGGCTGTGTCCAGATAAGTGTAAATAAAAGCCTCTCAGTCTGCCAGCATATTAAAGCTATGACTCAGATGGCCCTCTGAGTCATTTCTACTGCTCCTCTCAGCCTCAGATAACCTGCAACTCCAGACTGGAACTGGCATGCAAGTTAAAGTCTATTAGCTGGTTCCTTTGTCTCCAATTGTGGTTTGGTTAAGAAATATGTTCCCAGTGTGACCAATTACAAATAATGAGCTCTGGCATCATAAGTCAAAATTAGGGCAGTCTTGAACCAAACCAATGTAACATGCACATGTAAGGTAGGGATATGTCATTTAGTCTGATCTCCATTGTCACTCCCCCTAAACCAGGGCTTGTTTTTTTTTTTTTTACCCATAGAGAAATAACTCCTCCATATTCATTCACCAGTGAACAAAACATTTAAAAGCAATTGTTACACCCACTACAGGTGGTTAGCATGAGGAAAAGGCAGGAGAAACCCACGGGTCAATATCAAAATATTTTATTATAGGCATCTTTAATAATTCATTCAGTCCATTTTGTCTAGGAGTGATCTCATGTGTTGCTAACAGGGCAGGGTCTAAATCCCACTACACAGTCCACACTGAGTGAATAACACCCTTCACTTCACACAGCAGCCTTACTGACAATACTCCACACATACTGTTAGTCACACTGCATCAAAAATGCATGCTTTAAGCCTTCTCTGTTGCCTGGCTGAGACTTGACATGAGTCTGTGTATAACAGGGAAAACAAGACAAGACAACAAATAGACAAAACCAAAAAAATAGTCTGCCCCTTGGGCCATACCAACCTTTTCTTTGCCCAATACCGGCTCACAGGGTGGACTAGAGACAGAGTGAACGAAATGAAACAACAACAAAATGACACACACCTCACCTCTTCCTGTCTGCATGCCGTACCTTCTGCAGGTAGCCCTATTTATTAACAACCCAGCTAACGATGCCACCTACCACACAACGTTACCTGAAGAGAAGAGATTAAAAGCATCTTTAATGTGATTTTCAAGCAATAAAAATGCATCAACCAATTGTTGTACAGCACCTGCACATTCAAGACAAATCAACCAAAAACTGCTGGCCTTTCTGGGAGCACAAATCGAGCTTTTAATTTCCAATAAAAGCACAACTTCTCGTCCTGGTGAACAGAGCCAAAGAGAAAAAAACTTCCCACAGTCCAACCAAACATGAATTATGACAAAGTTATATCTGCAATCCTAAATTTATGGAGGATGGTGCTTACTACAGTACACCAAAAACCCCCCCTCAAGATCTGAGGAAGTGTCTTTGGTTAAGCATTACCTCATAGCCTCAGATTATGAATCAAACAACGTGTAGTTTTATATTACCACATTACATATGTTAGAATTTCAATGACACTGGTCTCATTCTCAAACAGTGCATGTGCAAAAATATTAAATTTGGACAGAAAACGCTGACATCATCAGTATTACTTTTCCTCATTTCACGGTGAGTTCAGAACATTTAAGAGCTTAGAGTGAGCTTTCCCTAAATCCTTCCTTAACACTTAAAACCTGTGGAAACCTTGAGCTTCTGCAGGAGTGACCTGCCGGGAGGAAAAACTTCTCTCCGTGAAAATGTTAAGTGGTGGTCGTCCAACCCCTCTTTGGGCAAACACACCACCGCTCTCTGCGGACAAAGCCTCCGAACAATAGGTGCAGTGTTCTCCTCGCCTGTGAGCGCCACACCTGCCACATGTGTGTTTGTGTATGAAAATGACATCTACACATTCATTTCTAAATGTGTGCAGGTTTGTGTGCGCAGGCTGTCAGTTCTCAGAGAACTGAAGAGGCTTTCTTTGAGCGGTGGGCGGCCCGGAGGAAGCAGGAGGGCTTCCTGATGCCATGACAAGGTCGCTGTTTGACTTGGAGAGCCTGGCTGTTATTTCTGTCTAACCTGGCAAGCTGGCAACACTCTCTGAAACGAACCCGAAGGACTGTTGGGAGGAAAACCAAGCGGAGAGCGTGAATGGGAAGTTAGACACCAACAGAAAGAGAGGGAGACCTCACACACCAAAAATTTTTAGAGGCTAACTGAAGAAAAATAAACTTCACAGGGTGTTGAAGCCTGAGAGTCATAACTGTCACAACTACATGACTGCACCTCTCTAAAGAACAGTCCCATTGACTGGATAACACACCCTCACTGTGTGCTGGGATTGGGTTTGTGATGTTAAAATGTTTCCATTGTTTGTCCTAGTAGTCTCTTTTTGCAGTGTACACTGCAAAGAATATAATAGGGAGGCTTTGCCTTATGAAAGGGAGAGTGAGGGGGAAAAGGCAGATTTGGTGATTTGACCACTGGACAGTATGTGTAGGCTTATTACAAGCTCACACTGTGTACAAAACAGTCACTGTTGTATGTTGTTAAAGGGCCCTGCTGAATTCCTGCAGTCTGCACCGTCTTTCAGCTTGGTTGCACCGCTCATATTCGCTTCAAAACACAGTCGCTGCACGTTGAGTCAAACTGTGCTTTGGGTCGGAGAGACGAAGCCGAGAGACCGGGAGAGTGGCATTAATCAGACACAGATGACCTGGCTTGCCTCATATGATAAATGCATCCAAAAAGGAAAAAGAAGGGGTTGACATTTGAAAAGTCAGAAGAGAAGAGTGAAAAGGGTACGTCAAAAAGCAGAGAGGGGCTTAAAAGGGTTAGACCAGTGCTAATGTACTCACATGAAGGGTTGCCAGGTCTTCCTCTGTCTATTTTTTCACATTCTCTCCATCTATTTTAAAGAGATCATGGTGCAGAGCATGCAAGGACATGAGTTGACATAATAGGACAGTGGGCCGGGGTGGAGAGATGTGCAGCTCATCAGCTGATCCCAGGGGTTGGAGAGGAAAAACAGGGATGCAGCAGGACGGATATAGAACAAGGTTAGAGGAGGACATGTTGTGGATGCTCTCAGGCTGTTCCCTCCCCTCCTCCAATGTTAAACCTCATTCTTTCTCTCAGGTCCAGCAGACATCACTGCCGCTACGCTGAAACAAGGAGACTGATTCAAGGCGTTGGCAGGAAATCTATCAGTCTTCAGACAGGGTGTGTCCTGATTCCTCTTCATAGTAACTCTCAAATCTCCCGTCTGGATCCTCCTGCTCCTCCACTGAAGAAAAACCTTCACACCATCACTGTGATTAAACACTGATGAGAGGAGAAAACCACAGAGTCTGATTAGGTTTGCCTCTATACTCCTGAAAGAGTTAAAACAAAGACTGCTAATGACGCTTTGTTCAAGCTCGATCAGTGTTGCATCTGACCTTGAGCATGAGGTTAGACAACAGCTGTGTTCCTCTTTATAATCTAAAAGTCTGAAAAGTGGCACATTCAGCTTTTACAGCAAATAAACCTCCACCTGGAAGGAATTAATAATTACATTTTACAAGCTGATGAGAGAGCAGATTGATTGATTGATTGATTGATTGATTCCAATACTCAATCTACTTTTGGTCTCTGTTTTGGTCTCCACCACCAAATATCTGTCTCTTTAGCTGCTCAGTGCATTGTAGTGCTTTAATTTATCTGCTGTTTGGTGCTGAACAGTTAAATTACAGTGATTTTAACTGAACTTTTTTTTCTGCTAAACGCTGCTGCTTGTTCTGAATGGAAATTAAAAACAAAACATTTAGCTGAAAGAAGCTAAAAAAGCTCCATAGACCTGAGATGAACTGCAGAGTCGAACAAAAATGATCTGTATTTGTCACCACAAGAAGCGACTCCTTCGCTGGACACAGACCTCCGATATATTATAAAGAATAAAATATTGATTAATGCAGTTTTAAATAAAATCACCTGAGAAAATGAAAGGTTTTAATATTTAGACATTAAACAGAATCAAATTAATTGTACAAATTGCAAAAAGGGCAACCCATTACACACATTAACCCAAAGTATTTAGTCATTAGATATTAAATGACTGAAGAATTAAATCTATTTTAGACAATAAGCTCGTGGCTTGTTTGCATTGCATTTACAGGCTCTGCTACGGGACGGCAAAATACATATTTAGGCCAGGAAGAGAATTTATGGTTCAACCCAGGTTTTTACCCAGGTAACACTACAAATCTGCAAAGTCAGGTGACACAGCCAATAAAATGCATCCCTTTCATCTCCCGTCACGATTCAAACACAACTTTGTCTCAGTGCCGTGAAAGATTCAGCGGTGGGGAAAGGAGGCGTGATTCACAGTCAAGGATTGAGGACATTGCAAGTGTTTATCAAATACCAACAGCTTCTTTCTGCACTGAAAATACAGGGGCATTACGCTGGAGGGAGAGACCCAGAAACATCCTCATGGTTGTTATGTAAGCTGAATCAAATTGATCCTATGGGGATCGACTTGTTGGGCTTGAGCTGCAGTGACATGGGTGAAAATTCAGGCATAATAATCTGTAAGCACTTGCAGAGGGCAAGTCGTTGCTGTCGTTGTCGTCCTTGTTTTTAATGCGACTGTGCATTCTGGGTGCATGTATCAGTTCCCCTATGATCTCTGTGATACTGACTATGGATCTTCCCCACCAAAAGAGCTTGTTCTTTAAGATCTGTAATATTTTCAAACACCATTTTGTATGGATGAAGACACAGCGGTGACAGATTGTTCCATGGATAGGGTGACTCGATCCAAGACTGCAGAGCATTTTCATCACTTTTGATTCATCTGGCAAACTGACAAAATATCCTGCATTTGATTAGTAGCCACAAACATTGTAAATAGCAGTGAAATGCCAAAACATCTGGCTCATAGATAAATGTGTCGACCTGTGGACACATTCAACCCATTAAGAAAAAGCATGTGTTTAGTCCTTTGTAATCAAAATTCACAACCAGCATTCAGATTTGTGTTGATATTAGTAAGTTTATGTTTTCATTGGAAATTAAACTATATTGGAAAATTCCAAAATATGGTTCTAATCTGAGTGCAAGGATCAGGAGAGCTGATGGTGACAATTCAGCATATAAAGCTGTTAACTCTTTGAGTGCCATTGACGTAATAATATGTCAAAGTGTTTTTTCGGCAGAGGGGCGCTGATCGCACTCTCACGCAGCCTGTGAGTAATTTTGGGGATTCTGGGAGATGTAGTCAGAGCATAAAGAGACAGTATACACCACAGAGATCAAAGCAGGAAGTGGAGACGATCGAGATTAGAGAGTAAAACAAACAGAATCTGGACAAAAAGTGGTGATTTTGGTGAAAGTGTCCTCTACTCTACCTCTGATAAAACAAGAATGGAACAAGGAAAAAACAAACACTGGAACAAGGCACTTTCTGTTTCATAAAACGACTGGCACTCAATGAGTTAATGCATGTATGGAGCCATTTATCGTGATTTAAGAGGAACATCATTAACAGGCTCCTGAATATATTTTTGTTAATACTTAATTTATAATTTAATGAAGTTTAAACAGTTCCATGTTGTAATGGTAAATAAGTTATTTATTGTGTGACTGGTTGATTTATAACTAATAGACAACTCATCGCCAAGAAAAAAGGCAAACATTTGCGCTCTAACTTCTCTAGTGTGAAGAGTTAGTGATTATTTTCTGTTTCATTATAATTGTAAATTAAATATTTTTGGTAACGGGCTGTTGGCCGGACGAAAGAAGACATCTGAATGTGTCACCTTGGGCTCTTATAGGAGCTCTGACATTTTTGAAATGAGATAATGTGAGACGGCTCGTTGACAATCCATCCAACTATCCATCATCCATTCATCCAAAGAGCAGATACAAACCTGCCTGCTAATGAGAAGAGCTGACTGGGGAATGAAATGGATGAATTCTGTCTGAGGTGGAAGATGGCAGAAAAGCGAGGAAAAAAAAAGGAGGTGGGGGGAGAGAATAAAAATCCTGACAATATGTTTGAAGCTGTGAAAGACGGAGGTGAGGCAGGAGGAGGAGGGGTTGGACCTCCGAGGCTTTGGAGCCAATTCGAGGACCTTGTGATGCAAAACCAGTCCTCAGCAACAGACAGTTCCCATGGCAACAGCGAGCTGCCAAAGTTCCTTGTTGACAAATGACAGCTCCCCTCTCCTCAGCACCAGCCCGGTGTGTGTGTGTGTGTGTGTGTGTGTGATATTTGGCAAGTCCCCATCTCTGCCTTAAGCACTGGAGGAAGGAGGGTGAAGGGACAGAGAGGGAGAGAGCATTGTATTATGTGTGCAGACATGCATGCAACATCCAAACACACAGTGTTTGTTACGACAGCCAACACATCCTCACATGATTCTGAATGATGTGCAAAACTACAAGACAGTTTTACATCTATGAATGAGGTACGGCAGCAGAAATTATAATATTATAGGTAGTGGCGGTGGTAATTGTGTACCATTGTGAAGTAGAGAATCCCAGCCAGGTGTAGAAGTACCTCAAGGAGCACTTCTGCACTTGTCCGGGTGTTCGTGGGAAGATTGTGGAGTAGATCAAAACATTTGAAAAATGTAAATGATGAGAGATAGGTTATTAGATGAACAGTTAAAATATCTAAAAGAATTGGACAAATGCTTGAATGGTTGAAGTAATGAACAAAAGGTGCAATAGTCAGGTTGAAACATCCAGTATCTGACAGTCTAAGTGGTTCCTGGCCTGACCAGCATGAACATTATGAGTTCAATCGCATAAGAAATGAACAGTATCCACTTTTATAATGAAGAAAAAAAACATCAATTTCCAGGTGGTGTTGATGGAGAGGGCGCTGAGAGGGCTGCGGCGGTAAATATGATAAAAAAGAAGGTCGGGAACATTGAGTACATACATAATAACACCTCAAATGTACAGCAACTTCACATATCCATATAAATGAGACAGTAAAAACACAGTCAGGCCAGTTATAAAGTCACGCAGCGACGTGCCAGACTGTGATAGTGAGGAATGTGAAGTAGGAGAAGGAAAAGGTGGTGGAGGTGGAGGAGGTTGAGCATCAGGATACCAACACCCCCGTGGCACAAGTGTCTTCCATCCTCACCCCACAACAGAGCTGTGTAGATGTTCAGCCCTGTGATTTAACCTCCCTGCCACACACACACACACAAACACACACACACACACAGTACAGTGTGAACTACAATGGCTTAGCTGCTCTCAGGCGATCCACAGCATGTCATACAAAACCTGCAGTATTACATATAATCCAGTAATTAGGGTGCAGAGGGTGAACATTATTACTGGATCAAAGACATTTAACTTAAAGCCCAGTAAAGCCAGTGGGTGACAGTACAGTAGTGTATACACAGTGAGTCTGAAACAGTCATAATGTGTGGCATACAGGTGGAAGTGTGTGTTATATTTATTGCTATACGAGTGTTGCAGGGGACAGTGGAAAAGAGCACGGAGACGACTGCTAAGAACGTAATGTCAAAAAAGATTAACGAGAATTGAGCAGTTCGGTGAGACGTTTGACGAGTGCAATAAAGCTGTGGTGCTGCAGCCGATTAGAAGACAATAAACACACATTACCGCAGTGTTGTAATGTAAAGGAATAAAGAAGGAAGCCAGATGTTTTTTTTAAACTTTTACTGATCTTTACACTTCTCACAGAACATCACATAAAAATTATCAGAGTCGACTTGCTCTTTTTTTTTTTTTTTTTTTTTTTAAACAACAGACAATGCAGTTACATGTCATCGTCATTTTTTTCCCCATCTTTAAAAAATACCACCGATAATCACTGTTTTTTTTAGGGTTGAGAGAAATGAAATACATAGGCTGGTACTCGACTTGTCTTGTTCTAGATGTGTCACCAATTGCCAGAAAAAAATCTTATTTAACAATGCAAACTATTATTTTGTGCATCTGGAACAGGAATAATTCCACCTAAACAAAACAAAAAAAAAAAAGAAAAACTCTTATTGACTGATATAAATCTTGAACAATGTAAACAACTTTGGTTTGCGTTTGCCATCGACGCGAGGATGCTAATCTTCAGCGGTGCTAAACGAGACACACCAACAAACAAGAAACCACTGTTCATGCCATCATGACAGAAAGGCTCATATATGTAGATTAGAACCGGTTCTGTCCTTGATTGGTTTCTTTTAGTTAATTAGATAATTTACGGTTCGTCAGCTCCTGCAAGGTGTGACATACATATTCAATGCCTAACAAATGTATTAAACCACCTGTTCTGTTTATCTCAAATATCCTCCAGCATCATCTCTTTCACTTTACCTGGACTCTTTCTTTCTCACTGAGTTCACTACTCTTCACCATTTTGAACAGGAAGTGAGGAATTTCAACTGAATTCACCTTTTTGGACCGAAGTTTGATCCAGAACACTGGAATTCACTGAGAAGCTAGAAATCAATCCAGAACAACAAACAACCACTAAAACACATTTTTCTGTTGAGGAATGACAGGAAATAAGTGGAATTTAACATCTCAGTCAAAAAATAAAAATGTGCTTTGATGTTATTTTTTTTTATAAAACAGTAGATTTGTAAATCCATGCATAACAACAATAACAAGATGACAGAATTTGAAAGGTTTTTGCATTTTTCGCATTTTTTTTGCAAAATTTCGTTGCCCCCTAGAGGTGCCAGCAAAATCCTGAAAACTCCATTTAACATTTTTTTATAGAATGCAAATTTCGTCTACTGTATATTTCAATGTCATTGAGTTTTTTTTCAAATCGCATGGACAGAAAAAATAAAGAAATGACAACGTGGCATGTGCAAGACGCAAAAATGGCCCAAATAAAAATTTGTAGCGCCTTCCCTGTGCGTTTTAGAAAAATCAAAGGTCTTGATGAGTACTGCACATGTACAAAACTTCATAATGATATGAAAAACTCAACGATCGTCATAATCTGAAGGGGGAGCTACTGAGCCGCTTTTTGTGGTCTATTTTTGCAACTCTTAAAATGCACAAATTTTCACCAGACCCGAGCCACCTGCAAAATTTCATGACTTTCTGAGGACAAAGTTGCGAAAAACTGGGCTGAACAATAAAAAAGAAAAATAATTCCTAGCATTTCAATAGGGATCTCACTCACTGTGTGCACATGCTGGCCAGCAATATTGTTAATTAGGCAAACATTTTACAACGGGTGGAGGTCTAATAGCTTTGTTAAGCACTGTATATGTACGCACTGTATCATGAGCTACATGTAGTTATCTTTATTTATTCATTTTGTTTTACAGTGCATATACCAATGTATACCCTAATAAGCTGAGTGGTTCTGCAACGAGGTAAGTCAAACTGTAATAAGGAGACGACATACCTCTGAGATGTCTGTAAAGTACATATGAAGCTACCAGTTAGCTTAGCACCCCTGAAGCTCACTAATTAACACATTTTATCTTCTTCCAACACCATAAGTGTAAAAACAACACGTGATGGTGTTACGGAGATTCATGTGGTTTCAACTACCTGCGACCGAGCACCCAGTAACAACATAAAATCAGTTAAATACTGAGCTTCAGGAGTGCTGGTAAGCAGCTTTTGTCAAATTTGATCATCTCATTTAATGCTGCAAACTTGTAGATCTTCAGGTGAGCGTCTAAACCTCATCAATGGACAACCCTGTTGTCTCGACTCTAACGTAAAGGAGGGTTTGAACACGATCACCTTCTCAAAACTTTAGCGACTGTCCTTGAAAGTTTGTGCATTGTCAAGACAGGTAATGATAGAAAACATGCATTTTCAAGTCAAACAAACGCAACACATTTCAGGTGTGGAAAATTTTGCTCACTTTGATCTTTCATAGACATTTGAAAGAATCCCTGCATTTAACTACATGTCCTCTTTTAGTCAAACGCGAGATACTGAACAACAAGAACACTTACATTAACGCACAATACACATGTATCTATAAAAACACTAAGGCACTTGAACTTGTGATTTTAACACTTCCAATGTTTATGATTGTTGTCTTTTAAAATAATTTCAAGAATACACATGGTGCCGCCACTGCAGCACAGTCGCTCGCCATTGCCTGAGACAGCGTCGAATACAACAGGCACACATTATTACATGTAACCCGTGTTGGATAAAAAGAAATCAAGTCTGAAAATGCTACATCATAATCTTGCAAACACGCACAAAATCCACAACCCTTCATTTCCTCGGCTTTGTTTAGGGTCCTGAAACGGGACCGGTGCACCAATAGAAAGCCCCACTTTAGACTATTCAGTTTTGTGCTTTGGGGCTTGAAAATGGTCTTGAAGACCCTTCACTTCATTTGGGATTTATGATCCCAACATGTGATTTTCAGCCTACATCACTGTTGGATAAAATGTGCCAAAAGTGGCCAAGAACTGTGTGTTATTTTTTCATTACACCATAACACTAGCAATAGAGTTGAATGGAGTTTGTCTGTGTGCAAACCTGGAGTATATTAGACCAGTGGTTCTTAACCTTTTTGAGTCATGACCAATCAGGTTGATGATGACTGAGTGATTATTGTAACTGTTCTGATTAAAAAAATGTAGGCTAAATTTAGTCTGTGATGACAATTTTTAACTTTTAACAGCTAGCGTAGCGCTTCTTCACTTGGCTCTAACCTGCTGGAAATAATACCCACTCACAAACACACTCGCTAAAATATATTCTGATGCAAATTATATCACTACTACAGGTGATGCAATGTAAAAATAATTCCCCAGTCGAAAATATGTTATTTCATTTTTTTCTCCATGACCATGTCCAGAAATGGTCCCGACCCCCAGGTTGAGAACCACTGCTTTAGACTGTTAAAATAAAGTTTACTTGGCATCACTATAGAGAGTAGGTAGCTCACACCTTCATCTGCTAGGAGAAATAATCTTCAACTGATGACAGCTGTCGTTATGTTTTCACTGTATCAGAAAGCACAATCATTGTCTATGAGCCCTGCGGTGCCAAAAACCAACCTTGTTGAGCTCCCTTTCTGCTCCAGAGTCCCACTGACAAGGCCTCCCAACCTGCCCATCTTCCTCCTCATCCTCATCCTCATCCTCCTCTTCATCCTCTTCCTCTTCAACCCTATCTGTCATGCAGCTGTCCTCCTCTGTCCTTGTGTGACCCAGCGAGGTCCTAGTCCTGCTTTTCTGACTCGACTTATCCTTAAGAACATCAAGGGAAGTCCCGGCTTCTCTTCTGTCGTCCTCCTCTTCCTCCTCCCTCTCGTCTTCCTCTTCATTTTCCTCCTCCTCTTCGACGTCTTCATCATCAACGTCGTGCTCTTCTATGGCCACAGTCAGCCCTAACTTACTATGGCTAGCTAGCTGAAAGAAAGAGGAGTGTGGCGTGGAGGGGCAGGTTGAGAGAGCTGCATCATACATGGAGAACGGGAGGTGGAGGTAGTGTCCTGCAGCAGCTGCTGCTGCGTAGATGCAGCAGCAGGTCTGGGCACAGTCAGGCCGTAGATCCCCCTGTCCTCCACGGACCATACGGAAGCGCTTGCGAAAGGGCGGCCCGGCTTGCGGTGCTAAGCAGATCCGGGTGGGCACCGCTCCGTGGAGCGCCTGGTGAGCGGGGTTAGTGCTGGGCGCCGGGACACAGGGGCCGGTGGGGAACGCTGGGTTGGGTGGGAAGCACCAGTCAGTGCTCTGGAGCAGAATCTCAGCCCGCAGGCGCCGGAGGAGGTTGTTAACGAGGACGGAGCGTCGGAGGAAGGCCTCGGGGTCGTCGATGAAACGCATCTTCTCCAGGGAGAGGCGCAGCACATGTGCTCGCTCCTCCAAGACCGGAGCAACCTGAAGGACATCAACACTTTAGAGCTATTTAAACAGGTTAGACATATTTTGATGTCAAAGTGTTTTTTCGGCAGCAGGTCGTCGATCGCGGTCTCCTGCAAGGCACTTTCTGATTTATAAAAGGACTGGTACTCAAAGAGTTAATTTCTTATGTATAAGTTCAGAGTTAGTTAACTTTTTGATTTGCATTGCCTCAACAATAAACTATGTCAAAATATAAATAATGACAATAACCTGTAATTTGACCATTAGAGGAATTTATATGCAGTAGAACAGTGTACTAGTGGTAGTAAAGAGTGAGGCATTGTAATGTAACATCACTTAGTATACACTGTGACTGTGACGATGTTATTGTGTCAATACGTACAGTCTGACAGTATGTCCTGAAGCTGATTCGAGGCTCATCATCATCATCAACAAACTTCCTCTTGAAGTATGCGATCCTCGACACTGAAACATGATCAGGAACTCGTCTGCAGGCGGCTTCTGCGGGGGAAAAAAAAAACCACATTTAAGTTCTCGGCTTGTGAGATAAACACTTTTTTATACTGTCATACCTTTGGCAGGGTATATGCAACATGATGGCCGTTCAGCATCTGTATCGATGTGTGTGTTTTTGACGGTACTGACAAAAACAATACAGTTTAATTTGTCAATAATGGTGTAAAAGCACTGTTAACGCTGAGCTGAGCTGCCTTAACAAACCTTGAAAATAATATTTACAGCATAATGACATGATGAAAGGCAAACTATGCAGACAGAAACAAGGCATGAAGACAGGAAGTGTGTGGATTTCTGGTTTAACAGGTTTATTTGGTAACTGGTTGATACTGAAAAGACTGTTTAACTGGAAATATAATTAAATTAAACTGCTTTCATTTTGATGAGTGGAGAGCACCTTGAAAGCTTCAACACAACAGACAAATACTGATGGGTGGTATGGATAGATAGGTGTAATTACCACATCTGAAATCTATCAGATGTGGTAAAGTTCTTGGAAAATCTTATCAAATAACTTTGGCTGATTAAATCCAGCTTACTGGATGACTGAATAAATAAACCAACATTTGTACCTTGTGTAAACTGCTCCTCAGAGCTGCATGGTGGTGCAGGGTTGGACAGGCAGGTCTTAGTGCAGCGCTCAGACTCCCAGATGGGCCGGTAGGTGGAGAGCGGCGGGTCTCCTTCTGGGTCCAGGAAAGGATTCATGGACAAAACTAGGGTCATCTCTCTCTCTGATTCAGGTCTGGAAGAGAGAATTGAAATCAGAGCAATTGAGGAGGCAACTAAAAAAGTTATGCATATGTTTTCCTAATGATGTGCTAAATGCTAACAAGAATTTCATCTGTGATGCTGGCGAATGTGTCAGCATCGCTTGGAGGAGTAAACCCGCTTCTGTGCAAGCTGCATGACGAATCTGAACGACAATAACAGAGAGCGCTAAAAATTGGCAGATGGCTGGCGGAGTCGACGCGATACGAGCGTCGCCGTTACGAGCGGGGACACAGATGGAGAGATGACACCCACTCACACCATGAATTCCCTATCGATTAGCTGGTGGGAGGGTCGAAACACATCAAATCGCACAGGGGGAACTGTGTCAACAGCGTGGTAAATCTATGAAGCAAAGGTGCCAGAGCGTCCGGCGTACGAGGCAAACAACTTGACAAAAGGTATTGAACCAGATTTGTTTTGAATTCATGTGGATTTCTGTCAGTTTCCAAATAATACAGCCAGTAATATGAAACCGTACCACCTTATGCTTCTGAATGCAAGCGATGCAGATAAGAAAAAGAAACACGAGGAGAGCACGTTGTTTAGCCTGCCAAGTGAGCTTTTTTTTCCAAACAGAAAACAGAGCCCTACTGTGAAGACACTGAGAGCCAAAGTCTGTTGAGAAATCGTCCTTTTGATCACAGCGAACGTCTGTCATTTGGTTCACTGTTGATTTCTCCCCTTCATGCACAATGCAAAGCCAGCTGTTTTCAGGCATCAGCGGCCGGATCTCCTTGTCACCTCCTCCTCTACCTGCCCACATGAGCACATACCGTTGCCCACAACCCAGCTTGACAGACTAAACTGAGGCGACACCGTCTCAGCCTCACCCGGTGGGTAGCTGATTAAAATGTCCGCTTCAATAAGCTCCCCGCTCTGCTCGCATGAACAGTTTTATTTCTGTGTGCTGCTTCTCTACTGTTCGCTTTTAACCGACGCATCAGACACACCTAAAACCACACTGCTGCTCCTATCAAACCAATCTACCAGCTCCAGAGAGTAATAGATTACCCCTAACAGGACTACATTTGGGGTCGGCGAGCATGCATTGATATCAGCTCCAACAGTGCAGTACGACGCCTGTATCACTGCAAATGCTGCACCAATCCATCTGCCAATTTCATGCTCCATCTTGTAAGAACAAGACCCCCTCCCCCTGACGAATGACACTTTCTTGGTGCGGAGGCGTTTGCGAGTCCTCTCACGGGACAATGAAGAAGCGTCACCATACATATATCTGGTCATATCACGCAAAGAACACAATGTCTTTCAAACTAAATATGTAAAAAAAAGTAGGTTCATGCTAGCCTGGTTCCCATTTCTAGCCACAGCTTCAGCTCAGGCTCATTTAAGGTCACCCAACCTTTAAGGTGCACCAGCCTCTATTCTATATCATTCTATATATATTTGGTTGGGTCGTGGAAAGGACATTCGTCAACGTTCGTCGGGTGAAAAGCAGCAGCTGGTGACTCCATGTGCATCTGAGGAGACACATGATTGTCTGCTTTGCTTCAGGCCAAAAGTGTGTCAACACAAACCTGGACCGCTGCAACATATTTGTACAGTTTGCTTCTATAATTCAGCAACATATTCTGTTGGACTTCTTCACTCAGATAATCCAGTTTTGTTTGCAATCCACTGTTTTGCATGATGGATTATTCACATTTTATAAACGGGGTTGTCGGATTTGCTGCCGAGGCCTCCCCCCATCGAGGACCACCAACTAGGGCCAATTATGTCACTGTTACTGAGCGCTAGCGCCATGGTTAATTAGCAGCTTTAGCCCTTCTCATTTCCCCAATGAGCCGCTTTTTTACCTTTAGCTATTTTCATCTCCGTCACCTCCCCTCCCTGCTGCTGTTGCTACGTTTGCTCAGGCACAAAGAAACAAGCATGCCATCACTCCCTCTGCCCTCTTTAGGGACCTCCATCTCAACATCCACCCTCCCTCTTTCATCACCCCCCGGTCTCAATCTCTCGTTCTCGCTGACATCCTTTCAGCGGCGGTCACAGTTGACAGCTCCCTGAACCAGGGGGGTGAAAAAAAAAAAAAACACAATGAGAATACCGACAGAGCAGCTTCCCTGCATGTACAGCGATACTTCTTGTTCTTCAAAGACAAGGAAGAGGAAGAGAAGGAGGAGGAGGAGACAGTGTGAACAAGTGCGTCTGTGAAAGAGGAAGGCAGAAACGGGAGGGGTGAGAAACAAAAACAAGGAGCGAGGAGAGAAAAAAAAAAATCTCCCGTGGGGATATGGTACCTCTCTTTCTCTGTTTCTGTCTGCATCTCACAGGAATGTGAGAGTGATGCATGATTGTGTTTAACAGAGAGTGTATTTGAGGAGGAAAAAAATAATAAAAAAACACACCTCCTCTGGCTTCATCCCTCTTATCATCTCTCTCTCACAGCTTCCCTTCCCTCTGTCTGACTCTCCATCTCGCCGTCTTTTTCATTACACCCACCCTTTGATGATGAGGAGTTAATTGTGGCGCCGGGGCACGAGACGAACCGGGAGGGGAGACTGAGAGTGATGGAGAATGGGGAGAGGTGGAGGGGATGGATGGAATGAGTCGAGGAAGGAAAGATAAGTGCCTTAGGAGGCTTGTCATGAGCGGAGACAGATCGCCCGCAGGGATGATTTCTGCTGCTGTGATTGACTCACTCCCTCCAGCGCTGAGATGCAAACACACACACAGCTTGTAGTGTCCGGAAATATTTCGGATGGAAAGTCAACTCAGGCCACGACAGTCAGCCGAGGTGCTCCAGCAACACATCACTGTCTTAACTGTCAGATTCTGGCAGTTTCACACATATACAGTAGGCGGTAAAGTCTCCATTTCTTTTACATTACACGGTCTAACAATGAACTAATGTCTTTGGCAACTTTGAGGCATTTGATAGCAGATTTTCTGTTAACATTCTGGACTTGTTTTACTTTCTGTTCCCCTGAATGAGCATTTGAATGTGAAGAAACAGATGTGAAGGAGCAAAGCGAGCGACAAGGATTAGATGTTAAAGAAGTCCATCACCTACACATTATGAAAATGTGTGAAAGAGATGCTTCAGCGTGTTAGTTCATACTTTAAACTCCGATTTGAAAATAAAATATGTCATCTGGAAACGTCAGGACAGCTGTCCACAGTGTTTTCAACCATCCCATTTTGCCAGACGGTAGAATCTGGAGAATCCTGATTTTGTCTTTTCCTGTTATGATTGAAGACTGCATGCATAGCAACAGTAACTAAGGGGTGTGGTTTAGCGAATGCTCGTAATATAAAACACTAAAATTTACCAATTTAATTTTTCATTAGCGTACAGTACCTTTAACCCTTTGAGAGCCAAAGACGTACGTATATGTACGTCTTTAAAATACACTTGAGTGCCATAGACGTTTATGTCTTTCATTTTTTGGCACAAGAAGACGCTCTCACACAGCCTGTGAGTAATTATGGGGCTTCTGGGATTTGTAGTCAGGACATATAGAGACAGTATACACCACAGAGATCAAAACAGGAAGTGGAGACGATTGAGATTAGAGAGCAAATCAAACTATTGAAGTTCAGCACCCAACCATACTCTCAACTGAGCTGGCGGCTCGCAGCTAGCAGTGCTATCAGCGCTAAGAGAGAAAACATTTGCAAATGATGCCAGTGGACTAAAAGCTCAGACTAAAACACACACAAAGGGAGAGCGACTCCATTCTGTGCTCAGGTAGATAATGAACTCCACTATGTCTTGAACAAATAGTGGTTGCAATACTAATATCTTTGTAAACCTTTCCTGAGAAAAGACGTTTTCATTTCATACGTCTCCCTGCAGCACATCTTAGATGTGAGGACTGGACCCTCGCCAGCACGTCATGATTTGCAGCTTTACCTCTGTTTTCTCATTATCGTTACTCCTTCAGTTGTGGCTTTTTAGGAGTGTTTAAAGGTTCCTATTACTTGCCCTCATTTAATAAAAAACATTCAGTGCCGAAGCCAAAAGTGGGCTAAGATTTCATTTGTTCAGTGATTCTGGGGGAGTATGAAACATGCCTCTAATAAACTTTGTGCTCTCTGGCTTTTCTCTGTGGCCTCAAAAATGCTAATCGATCCAGCATGTGTTTGACAGAGTGTGTGCTGTATCACTGTGTGTGTGTGTGTGTGTGTGTGTGTGTGTGCGTTTTAAGTGTTTACTCCCTGTTCTTTTGGCCAGCTTTTTACCAAGTGTTTCCGAGCCTTAGGGGAACAGATAGCAGTGAAAGAGTCGTGGTTTTCGCATCAGAATAGATCCCAGACCGCCTCAGAGGGTCTTTGCAGCACACACAAGCGTGCAATGTGTCATGAGTCAAATGCTGGAACAGGGAATTCTGCAAAGGACATGAGCGTCAGTGAGATTTTATTTTTGCAATATTCCAACGCAAACTACATAAGTACGAGCCCAGTGTATCAGGAGCAGACTAACACAGTGCATTTGGGTATACCCACAATGAACATGCATTTATGCTTCCAGTCCAAGAAGTTCTGCTGAAGTAAAAGAGGTCTGCACAATTATTATGAAAATCTGTACAGCTGAACTGCGATCACCACAATTACAGTAATTTTTACAGTTTTATTACTTTTTCTCTTTTGTGCTGCAGTAAAATTAGCAGCAGCTTGCAAGAACGAGTGCTCGTCAAATCATTTTTGATGTGACTAGACTGCAATTTCCCCACTTTATCTTGAGACAATCCAAATTTTTCCACTTTCTCATCCCCCACTTGCTCATTTTTCCCCAAAAGATGGACAACATAATGACTCTACCCATGCACCTAAATCATAATACTACCAAACTATTTAGTATTATGTCAAAAGCAGTATGGTAAAATATCCAGCAAGTCCAGCTACATGTGGTCATATGTTGCATTCCTTACACCAACATGCTTTTCTGGCAATATTCTGACCCACAAGAGCATGATGTAGGCTTGGTATCTGCATCACCTTTGACTTGATAATGTGAAAATGCTTAAATGGTTTCAATGCATAACTGGAAACTGACAGACAGGGCTTTTACTAGGTTTTAAGGACGGGGGGCTTTGCCCCCAGGTGAGGCTAATATATATCCATATATACATTGGCGTGCAAGGGCAGGAGCAAAAAGAAAAATAGGACACCTATCAAATAAGTGGATGTTTTTATCATGTTTTAACCAGCCAACAGGACATGTCCAAAAAGGCCACTTTAGTGCTCCTTTTTTGCCCCTAAAGAAGGCAACTTAGTGCTCGTTTTTGCCTCCAAAGAGGGCACTTGACGGCATATTTCTGCCTCCAAAAAGGGCCCTTTAATGTGTGTTTTTGTCTCCAAAGCCAGCACATTAGTGCACATTTTTGCCCCTAATGAGGGCACCTTAGTGTTTGTTTTTGCCCCCAAAGAGGGCACTTAAATGTGAATTTTTGCCTCCACAGAAGGCACTTTAGTGCTCGTTTTTCAACAATTGAAAAAACTAAATTATTTAGGGGGGCTTAAAAATATTTTAGGGGGGCTTCAGTCCCCCTGAAATAGGCCTAATGACGGCACTGCTGACAGGAGAGTCGACTGAAACGTTCTACATGTAAAAAGCAGTGGGGAGGACGCTGGCGGTAACCATGTGCACATGTGCAAAGTGAGACAAATCCTGTCTCCTAGTCACTCTTGACAATGTCATCTCTTCACAGTGTGTCATCTTCTGTGCATGTCGGCACTCATCCCTGTGCAGGTACAGGTGTGTGTGTGTGTGTCATGACAGTTTGTGTGGTGGACCAAATCCAAGCAACACATCTCCACAGTGGGGAGATAAGTGGGCGTCGCCCTGAAAGGTTGCCTTGACAGGAGCTTCGGCAGCGAGCTTCCTCTGAGCTGTGTGATCTCACAGGCAGGCACTTTGAATCTCGCTGGAGGAGCAAAAACTTGTGTGCCGGCAGTGACTTCCCGCTCGCTTGCATTTCTTTTTTAGCTTGACGCCTGCTGCCTTTCCTCACACAGCGACTGAGCGCCGATGCGATCTGACAGGGACGGGGCCACGCTAATCTGTCACATGTGGAGTACCTGTTGTGTCTCTATAGAGCTACCTGGTCACCTGCATCACACTGATGCTGTGACAGCTAAAACATTAAGGGGTACGCAAAAAGAAATCAGACAAATATGACACATTGCAGTTTGTAAGAAATCTGAAAAAATAAATAAATTGGGCTGTAAGAATTATTAACTAATCAATTAATCTGCTGTCAACTTTATCAGACATTCTGACTAAAAAAAACAAACAAATAACATAAAATTAGCAGCTGATTATCTCTTTGCGTACCATTGACATATTTTGACACCAGTTTAAAAACACTTGAGTGCTGGCGACGTAATAATACGTCAAAATGTTTTTTTGACAGCGGGTCGCCGATCGCGGTCTCCCACAGCCTGTGAGTAATGTTGGGGCTTCTGGGAGATGTAGTCAGAGCATAAAGAAATGGTATACACCACAGAGATCAAAACAGGAAGTGGAGACGATCGAGATTAGAGAGCAAAACAATCTGGACAAAAAGTGGTGATTTTGGTGAAAGTGTCCTCTACTCTACCTCTGATAAAACAAGAATGGAACAAGGTAAAAACAAACATTTTTTTCATGATGAAATAGAGAGTCTCTTCTTTCATTTGAGCTATTCAGTGTTTTCAGAGACATAGTACAAAATATTCTGTGGGTCTTGAAATATGACTGAAAATGTGCTGGCCGGCTGGCACTCAAAGAGTTAAGTTTCTGTCAATTGATCGATTCATTTTCTCAGCTCTAAGATGAGTTTAAAATTAAAATATGGTGTAGTGAACATGTGGTTTGTGCTTTGGTGTATTGAACACCAACACATTTAATTTTTCCAACTGTAAAAAATCCAGTACTTACATCGTGGTCGCAATTCTTAAGTAACCAAACCTGTTAAAAATGTTTGTTTATATCCTGCTTTGTCAAAAGAGTGCAAGAGTAACAAGCACAAAACTGTTACAAAATAGTCATTAATATCTACAATATTTTCACTCATTTATATACTTTTAAAGTTTTTTTTATATTTCTTGTTCAACTCTACTGACTACAAATTAGTGACTGCATTCCCAACCTTGAAAAGTCCTTAAAGTCTTAAAATCTACTTTATTTACATTGACTTTCTGTCTTTTCTTTCACTCTTACTGGTGCACTGCTACATTTAGTGATGCTTTACATCCAGAAACTGTCAACATGCATTTACGCCTCACAGATGGCGGTACCATGTATCACATGCTTGTACACATACATGTTAATATCATGGTTTGAAAGGTTAAGGCTACTTATTTTCTACCTGTAATTCACACCCTAAGCACAAAAGGTGAACCCTCATAAAATGCTAAACAGAAAGCCACCTGATAGACAGTAGATCATCACGCTCTAACTGTTTAACGCTGCATGCCATCAGTGTGCCTGTTGATGTGGGGGTGGAGAGTGACGGCATAAGAGGGTGAAGCACGCAGCGAGAGAGCAGATAATAGAAGAGATAATAGGAGTCATCGTGACATCAAGTTCTGCATCACAGCAGCAACTACAAGTCAGGCAGCGTCCGCGGTCAAATAGCGAACAGCTAGCCCCTGCTCGTAAAGTGGACCGCATTTATACATAAAACACTAAGAGCAGCCATGTCGGGCTGATTAGACACAAAAGATGCTTTGCACAGACATGTAATAAATGGAATAACACAAAAATTAATGCTTTTTGAGCGTTCACAAAAACACTGAAGTGACAGCCTCTTTGATGAACAACAGCATCAGTGGTTTCCTCCACAGGCTGCTTCTAAAAAGTGAACGTGGCCGTTTGGCATTTTGCCCGTCGCCATATTGGTTTTTGAAACCATCACTGACTGAAGGCTATGTAAGACATTTTCAGGCAACCACAATTTTACAATAAACTTGGCAAAACAAAGACGACTCTGTGGTAACGACCTGTAAATCAGCATTTAGCTCCACCCTAAATCATCCCCTGTTTTATGGTCTGTTAGACTCTAAACGGGACCATAATTTACTGAATGAACATCATGTTGTGTTGAAGAAGACTTGAATCTAGAGACCAAGACCATAAACTCATGTTTACAATGTTTGCTGAGGGAATAAATCAGGAGAGAAGTAGCATCATTTCCTCATAGACTTCTATACAACCAGAGGAGTCGCCCCCTGCTGGCTCATAGACAGAATACAAGTTTAAAGGCACTCAGCACTTCTCAGACCTGGAGGTTTCCCACTGGTCTCCTCTTTTGCATAGTTATGTGTAACTTTATATTGTTATATTTGTGTAGACCTCTTGGATCCCTATCCCGTCTTCAGCGTGAGAGGAAAAGCTCTGAAGCAAAGTCGACAAAGCTGCAAGTCTGGGTTTGATTAACCATGCATATTTGCAAAACATGTTTTCAGGCCTGACAAAGAGCCACACTGCGTTAAGTCTTGGGTCTCCTCTCTGAAATTAGCCACATTATTTTCCACTCTTTGCTGCCTCTGCTAATACAAATATTAATGTGAGCCAAGAGCAATAAGGAGATAATGAACAAGAAAAACACTTTGTGTTTTGAGACGTTCCAATATTTGGCTATGAACTGGGACATTACAGTTTATTAAGTCTTCCTTGCTTTTGAGAGGTTAGCTACTGAGTTAGATGATTTTTTTCAGCCCTTAAACACGTATAACACTTTTTTCTACGACTTTAATTTCACAACTTTCAAGAACAACTGAACTGAAGTTTTCAAACAAAAAAGCTTGCAAAATTGCAGTAAATCTCTGAATGCTGTGTTTTCCTATTGGCATTAAACGCAACGTATGAAAATTTAACACCAACAGCAAAATTATGGTAAATTTAAGACAATTTAAGACCTTAATTACCCACATTTTAATTTAAGATATTTTAAGAAACTGTGGGAACCCTGAAATAATACAGCTCTTTGAAGGAGATTCACATCAATATAAATAAATACTAGAGTCAGAAATGTTTAACTTCCTAACACCGTAACTCTAAGCAGCTTTTTGTTGGACGACCGACCAGAAACGACTGTTTCTGTCTATGGAGTCTGGTGGCTGTGAAGCAGGCATACTGATTTATGTTTTCTTCATATATATACTTTAATAGTTGTCCAAATCCCTGTTGATTTTTTAGGCCAAAAACAAGTAAAACATCTTGGCTACTTTCAGACAAGCAGCTGGGACTACAACGTCCTTAAATACATCATCTCTCCACACCTGAATCTGTGTTAACATTTCAGGCATCATGGTTGGATTATCATAACTAAGGTTTTTTTTTAAGGATATCCTCATCCTGCCCTGGTCTTCCTCTATAAACTGTTGGTGCCAGCTTGCAGCCTGTCAGGACTCATCAGAGCAGCTTGCAGTTGGTGGTGGGCCGTCTTGGCCTCGGTGGCGTGACTAAGCTGAGCTCCGGGCCCCCGGGGGTTACGCCTCGGCGCTCTCCTTGCTGAGCGGTGACACATGTTGTGGCAGGGCAGCTGCACTGTGGACAGTCTGAGGACGGCTTGTTGTGGCTGTGAGGGTTAACCGGCCAGGGGTCTGCAGGTTCGTCACTGCCAGAGGTGGATGCAGCACGATAAAAAGGCAGAAAACTGACATTGTTGTATAATACAAGTGTCTCTGACTCTCCTCAACAGTGTTACTTGCTGTCAAAGCTAATGAAAGGGATCTGAAATGCACCACAAATGTTTCCACTTATGATAAGTGATAAACTGTGGAATGTGAGGCAGAGTTTCTGCACGTCTATATTAATTCAGCACTGGAGGGAATCCCTGACAAAAACTTTTTTTTTTTGAGAAACTGCAGGATTGTGAGGACCTCAGGTGATGCAAATGCAGTTATTTTGGGTGGAGGTGAAGTCACTGTAAACGTCATGTGAAACCTGCCTCTATTTTTTGCACTTGTGCAGAAACAAAATGTGTGTTTCCCCCCCTTTCCTCTCAAGTTTGTCCACATCGGTTGTGTGTTTCTGCAGCACAAAAGGCGTATTCATGATGGGGAAGTGGAGCCCGAGGGGAAAAAACGAGGTCTGGGGCTACACCCTGCGGTCCTCACACACTACACAAACACTACACAAGCAGCTCAACTTGTATTGGCTGAGACCTTTTATACAAAACAGAGCAGAGAGGCAGACGGACAAAGGGAATGAGATGTGAAGCCCGTCTGTTTCTTGCCAGCTATCGTCACCACTGACATGCCATTGGCATTTTTCGTCTTTTAGCTGTAATCTCAACTTTCCTTTGTGCTATAAAATCCACCACATCTGCTTTTTGCTAAGAACATTACAAAACACAACAGTTTCAAGCTTGCTGCTTGGCGCTACGTCTGCAAAGAGCCATGTTTTGAAATGCTGCTCCAGATGTGAGCCTCTGCTCCCCTGCTGGGAGAGATGAATGGCTGGGGGGGGGGGCTGCAGGCTACCTACAGGTTCACATCCTTAATGAGCAGAAGAGTCTGCTGAGAGCCAGATATGACTGATAGCACCGCGACAGAAGAGGATGAGGAGGGAATCGCAGCGAGGGCTTTTGATAAAGGCGATAGGGTGGAGGGCATTGGCAGGCGGCAAAGAGAAGGAAGCTGCAGAGCCAGAGCCCCTCCACTCTGGTGTGCTGGTTTAATCTGAGCTGGATCTTCCTCCCTGATATATTCCCCATAACACACTCCCCCCCAAAAAGGGAAGCAAATAGCAAAGGTGGAATTTCTGGCAAGTAACTCCGGATGCTGTTGGCAGTGAGTAGAGGCAATCAGCCCACTGAGCTCCAAGCCTTTTCCTTTCACCAAAATAAATACATGGAGGGACATAGAGGGGGATATATTTATGGGACCTGACTCCATAATAACCCTCTGGGGCTAACAGGGTGTTAATGGTCCAGTCTGAGTGAGTCAGTGACACTAAGCACAGACATGACATCGAGGAGAGAATTACAACAGAAGCTCAGATTTCAGCTAAGTCCTCCATAAGCCTGTTTCCTCCACTTTGAGGATTTGCAGCCAAGAAATGTCCCCTGCAAAAATAATGAAGTGAGGCTGGATGGACGCCAGGAGGGTGGCTGGTTATGTCAGCCTGCATAATGTGTTGGACCGGGGTCTCTGTCATGTCAGCCTGGTGAGCTCCTCATTACCGCTGCTCTTTCACATCTAATCACCCTGCCACAGGTTCATCACAAAGTGCTCAGCTCACTCATCACATGAAGCACTCTGAGGCGTTTTATTCTTTACTAAATAAACACAATTACCTTAAACAAATGTTGGATTTATGTCAGCTTTTGTTCTGTACGTGGCATTGTTCACTTTGCCTGCTTTCAACCTTAAATTTAACACAACTACTGTAATGTAATGTTTTCATTTTAATAAAAAAAATAATAACCTGAGCAGTAAGGTCAGCGTAGCCTCACTGAAAGGTCAAAGGGATGCTTGATTTAATCAATAATCAGGCAACAAAAACACTTGTAAACACATGTGAGAGGATATTTATGGTTTAAGGAAACAATCATATGACACACTTTTCCTTTTTAACACTGAAGCAGCAGATCCTCTCACTGCTGAACATCTGGACACACTCACATAATTTGATCGTACCTGTCTTGAACTGTCTGGACCTCGTCCTGGGCTCCACACTTGCTTTGTGATCACAACAGAAATCCAAGCTGCGTTGATGAAAATAATAAATATATTTAAAAAAAAAAAAAAAAAGTCCTGCAGGATAACCGTGTCCTCCGCTGGCAGCTCGTTGCTCTAATTTTAGCCCGCTAGCAGACTGATGTTTAAACACCACTTATGCAATTACTGCTTAATTAGCTACTTGTCTTAATACTTAGCATTAAAAGCGCCCACTGTATTTGCGCCGTGAAGCATCCCCAGCGCTCTTTCCTCGCTGGTAAACGTGGAGACAGCTGTTGTTGTTGCTTTTGTTGTTGTTGTTGTTGTTTTCCTCGGTAAGTCCATGCAGGCTGAAGGTTTCCGTGCGGCTCCGGCTGGATCCACAGTTCATGTGAAGGGAAACAACAGCAGCAGCTCCATCAGCTCCATCAGCTCCATCCCCTCCAGTCAACTGCTGCTGAGGCGTTCAGGGACGGCTCGGAAATTCACCCACTCCTTGTGGCGTCTTTTAAATTGGTGATTATTTTTATTTTAAACCTAAGATAATTCACAATCTTAAAATAGGGATATTTTAGATTAGATTAAACTTTGAAACAATAATGAAATAAATAACAGGGTTTGCAAAGGGGCGACAAATTAAGGGGGGAAGTTAAGCTGGGGGACTTTTATAAATAATATATTCATGAGATTTAACTGGAAATTTAAGCAAACTGTCGAATCCAAACATAAATATAAATGAAAAGTGCTGCTATGTGCACGTGATCAAGGAATAGTGTAGGTATTCAAGTGTAATTGCATTAAATTTGGATGTTTTATCCAATCTTAAGCTACAATATACTTTCCACAACTATATTTAAGTTCCTCGTTATAAATTCCCGGTTTAGTCCTGTTTATTTCCATAAAGTCCTGCTAAATCCTGTGGAACGTTTCTAACTTTGCAACCCTATAATGATGTGAATATACATGTAATAAGAACATACATACGCAGGAGTATAGATTATAGAATGATACGTAAATGTTTGCAATATATACAGAAGTATATATTATCTAATAGAATATATAAAGTGCTATATATCATATTTACAGTGTTCACATAAGTATATATTGTATAATCAATATTACAATATTGTTTTAAACAATAATTTAAAATGATAGATTAAATAAATTATTGACAAACTGTGTGAAAAAAATCTGTTTTCATCCAAGCTTTAGTGCAAAACCTCAAAAATATTCGGCTTACATTACTAGTAAAAAAAAAAAATCACATTTGAGAACCTGGAATAAATATTTGGCATGTCTGCTTAAAAAAAATGCCTCAAATGATGAATCAATTGTCAAACTTTCTGTCGCTCAACTAATCAATAGCTTGACTGCTTATTGCAGCTGTATCAATACTGCTGACTACATACATACATCTCTAATTATAATTCATTAAAATGAGCTAAGTAATTTATTGTATGTCTGTTTTTTATACTTAATATTACTCAGCATTTAGCTTTTGTGTAAATTTTCCTTTGGTCTTCTAAATGCCAATATGTTTGGACTTAGTTATCAAAATTCCAACAGCACTTGAAGGCAATCTAACACTTTTTTTTTTTAATGGGGATTGTGTGTTGGAGATCTGCTCTGCAGGGATGTGACCGACAAAGAGAGGGGAGGGATCAAGCCCCTCTCATCTGTCATGCATTTCCCCTTTGATTCAGCAGCAGCCACTGAATCTTATTTTCCAGCATTTCTCCCCTCTGGGCGCTTTGTTCTGCGTTCAGCTGAGGAATGTGCCGGAGAACACAGCTAACAGTAAAAAACAGACCCTGATCTTGTTTTCCCAAACAGCTGAAACCAACCAGATGATTCAGGTTTGTGGCCTGAAATTCAGTCAGACCTTCACCACAGCAAAAAGAGAGCAATTATTAGACACATGATCAGCATTTTGATGTTTTCTTAAAAAGCTATAACTAATAAGGAAGGCCCCGTATGATGGATAATATTCATAGTGCCTTGATGCCATTTTCATTATTTCCTCTTGAATTCTTTTAAAGCTAAAAGTTTGCACGTATTAAATTACTGAAGGTCAAATTTACCAAACAAGCAGGAAAAATGCTCCACCTGTTGGTTGTTCTGTGTCGATGTTTGTCAGTTTGTCGACTTCAATAAATGTACTGACTAAAGCCAAAAGCCCAAAACCTTGAGGAAAAATAAACACTGTAAGAAACACAAATAAGAGCACTGATGAAGCTGCTTCAGGGTAAATATTAACAAAGATATGATGAGATGTGGTAAAACAAACTGCTCCCACACAAGTCTTTTTTTTTTTTTTTAAACAATAACATCACATATAAATTCTCTCTATTATAAATCAATTTGTACAGAAGAAAAAGTACACGTACAGGTACGTTAAGACACCGTGACACAAGGTTGCCGAGTGAAAAACAGTAAGGCACCAATGCCGTCTGTGGCATGGCTAGTTTACACCAAAACAAAGAAAAGCTAATCACCGAATAAAACCCACCTTTTTCAAAACGTGTCGAGAAAATGAAAGTAAAGGAGACAATACTGCAAAGCACAAGCATCCTGTTTTAAAAAGAGAACATATTTTAGCAGAACAAAGCGCCAGAATATATATATTTTTTTGTCTAAAGCAGCTGACCTAGATGTGAATACTTAACGATGAAGTTTAAATACAACTGAATTAATAGCACATAGTTTAAATTGAAAACCATCCAGCTCAATTAATGTGGTTTGAATTTCAAAACATAGAAAATGCAAACGTCTGGGTTTTTGGGTCTTATTAAGTCGTGGGTAAGTTTATATTTTTTCTTGGACATCATATATCAAATTTATTAGACCACCACCCAGTGTGAGGTGTTTTAGGTGGGATTAATCAATCTTTAATGCTAAAATATTAGCCTCATTCCTCAACAGAAAAAAAATGTGTTTTAGTGCTTGTTTGTTATTCTGGATTGATTTCCATCTTCTCAGTGAATTCCAGTGTTCTGGATGAAATTTGGGTCTAAAAAGGTGAATTCAGTTTAAATTCCTCACTTCCTGTAGAAAATGGTGAAGAGTAGTGAACTCAGTGAGAAACTGTGAAGGAGATGATGCTGGAGGACAGAACAGATGCTCTGATACATTCATGAAGCTCTGTGTATTAATTTCACATCTAGGTGTTCAGTTGCATGAAGGATTAAAACCTTTTTTGGCCTATTCCTGCTTCTGTAGCTTTAGCAGCGACACCTGGGCTGCGATTTATTCGCCGTTCATGCTTCAACTGAGTCTGCATCTTTCCTTGACCTCGTGACCTTTTCCATCAAGGTCAATGAAAATATCTCAGCCACAGTTTTTGAAACAGCAGCCCTGGTCTTTACATTCAATGAATACGTGTCACCTTAATCACATCAATAACAGGACGCTCTGAGGAGTCCGTGCTTTAACTCAGTCGTCAATGTTCATGATCCAGGATGCACAGAAACGCGCCTCTTCGCTGCTAAGTGTGAAAGATCGCACCGTTCCTGCACACCTTCTGTTGAGTCAAAAAGATCACGCCACTTTTCCTGCAGGCTGTTGAACGGCGAGACATAGGAATGAGTTTACTTAACACATAAAACAAATATTTTTCTTTTAAAAAAATGTCAGAGTCAAATGATGTGATGCATCTCCACAGGTACAGCTGATCTTTTACAGGTGTGTGTGTTTTACTGGCTGTGCTTCTGACGTAAAGAGGACCAGAGCTAGAAGACATAACTGTGTTACCACCTCCTCTATAAAGACACAATAAAGCAACAGTAACCCACAATAGTATTGCTCACTGGGCGCGTTAATTTGATTCTTGACACCATTTTCTCCTCATTATTGATACAAAAATAGATAAGAAAACATTTACTGTATATAAAGTGTATGGCAGACAATCAAGATGGGGGTTATTCTGTTCTGAATAGCGCTAATTAAATTCAGAAATCGTCACACTCATTGAGAAAACTACCTACATCACAGCCTCCTTTACTGTACCTTTCCAGTCAACACACACACACACACACACACACACACACAGCACAAAGCTAGCTTTCACCACAACCACAGACGCAGTAGAGAGTATACGTACTTCCTGTTGTCTGTAAACGAAGTGAGAAAGTGACCACGGCTAAAAATAAAACCCATTCGCCCGCTGCAAATTTTATCAATGCACACTGCGGCGCCTACGAAAGCAGTGTGAATTCCCTTCAGTGAGGTTTATGTGTGCTTTCTGTAATTATGGAAGCAGGTCTGTGTGCTCTGAGGGCGTCTGCGCCTGTTTTTCTACTTGGTCCACTTACAGAAAATTTATGAACTGACTAAAGCGCAATAAGGCAGGGGATACGATTTAGCACCAGAGCAGGTAAAAGACACTAACAGGTACATTTTCTTCTCACCTGTTACTGCTGTGATGTGATGTGTTATTTCTAATCATAGAGAAAGAGAGGACACAAAAAGTGTCTTGAATATGCTTTTGATATTCTGTGTGACTTTTGAATAAGTGGATGGAAATGCAAAATCACAAAACCATCACAGCAACTACTCCTCTTTCCTGTCAGTGATTATTTCTGAAAATAGCTAACGACGTGAAATTTCTTCTCAGACATCAACCCTGACACTTCCACTGTCAGGTTATGTGTCATGTATTCTATCTGCCTGACAAAAAAAAATGTCTAAAATTATTTAGCGGATGTTTTGTTTAGTCAAGTTTAGACGGAGAGATGTTTTTCCTCAGCAGTGTCGACAGACGGATTCATGAAGGTGTGGCAGCACAAGTCAAGCCTTTAAATTAATTCAGAAGTTCGCTGAATCTAAAAATGGCCACATTGGCCAAAATATTTTTTCAAATGTGTCCCAGCTTAGCTGCACAACCGGCGTCCAAATGAGACGATAACAGCCGAGACTTTAGCAGCAATAAGAGCGCTGTTGTTGCTTTTTACGTGACAGTTGTAGCATGTACTGACTGCGGTTTAAAAGCATAAATAAGCTACGCTGTGAGCGAGTGACGTAGAATAAAAAGTGAGAAAGACTGCTTGTGGCGGGCAGGATGGGACGTGGACAGGTCTGAAAAACAGAACTTTGATCTTGGACTGGACTGGCATTTTGTTTTCTAAGTTAGGTTTATGTTTTTTATAGTTTAGACCCCACCACATTTCCTAAACCTAAGTGCTTTTGTTGCCTAAAACCTCAGTGAGTAGTTTGGATCATGATTTAAATGTTATCTGACAAAGATAATAAATGACTTCACCTTTTTCCAGTTGAGCCACACCCACCCTGCACTGAATACACTTTTGTTTTGTTTTTAAAGCTCCTTACTTTTTCCTACTGTGTACGGCAACTGTCGTGAAAGAATTTCCTTTGGGATGAATAAAGTTTGATTTGTTATCTTGCTTCAGACCAGTGAGAAAAACAAGGAGCATGAACACAAATATAGAAATGTGTCTCATGAATAACCTTCATAAAGTTCACAAAATAAAAGAAGTGGACATGCATGTCCGTGATCTGGCTTCTAAACTGAAAACTCGTCCCCTTGACTCTTAAACTTCTTGTGCACAGGCAGAAAAAAAGAAAAGAGAATGGCCATTTTTCATGTTGTGAAACCTTTCTGATAAGATTATCCTGATGTTTGTTAGAGCTGGAGGTGTGGACAGAAAATTATCAGACTATAATTGACTTCATCCAGAGGCTGCCTCTTGGAAAAGTTTCCAGCTCAACCGGTTCGACTGCTAAAAACAGAGTGCCATCTGCAGAAACTTAAAGGTCATTACAAGGCGATCCACGGAAAGAAACTAATCAGTGGCTGTCAGTGATTTTACAAACCATCGTCATGACAATGCTTATGCTGTGCCAAGATAAGAGTGTGGACATGTTGTTCTTTGACCCTGAATCCCTGGACAGTCTTCCTCACTGTTAGGACTCCAGCAAACTGTGCCAGTGGCAAATCTGCTGTCCTTTTGACTCTTTCATCTGAGTCCAGTGGGTTAGCTCCTCCTCTCCGGAGCTGTTGAGGCCGAGCGAAATCCAGCCGATCATCTCCTTGCGCTTCATGCTGCGCTTGTTGTAGACGGAGAGGATGAGCGTGACGTCCGATAGCTGGAAAAGAGCTACCTGGAAGACAAACGTCTCTTTGTAGGTCGGGTTTGGCTGACCTCGACAGATGGACGTCTTACACTTTGACATTTCGTGGCCCATGGAGTTCAGTAAGGTCAGCTTAACATATGTATCTGAGTGAGAAACAGGCGGGGCAGACAATTAAAAAGGGGAAATGATAGAAAGCTTGAGAAAACGTACGGCACCTGGATCGTTTGTGCAAAATCCTCATGTTTCTCCAGCGTGTTCTCTTTGAATTAAAGCGCTGCTACCTGCTGCATCTGTTTTTCCTCTGCAGCAAAGTATGACCCAATTTCCCCACAATGCATTTGTTCTTGAAAAAAAAAAAAAAAAAAAAATGACACTTTGCAGTTTGATGTTGAGGATCCTGACCACATAGGATGTTTTTTTTCTCCTGATCAAACACACGACGCAGCTGTGTGCGAGCGGCGTTACTTCTGTCTCGTTGCTATGCAACTACTGTATGTCTAAACCTGCAGGAGGGGGTAATGTTGATGGATAAAAAAGGAGTAGAAAAAGTTAGTGGTGTGTCTGCCTGTGCTTAGAGGACGAGTAGTCGCTTGTAAAACAGACAATGTCGCTGAAATTAATGTAATTAATGTTAATATATCGTGATACTTTTTCTGCTGATTAATTGATTTTAATTTCTTAATATCAATTTTTTTCATGTTTTGGGCTGACTTTAAATCCAAAACAACTTCCGCACATTGAAATAAAAAGTTAAATTAAAAAAAAAAAAAATAATAATAATCTGCATTGACTTTGACAGCCCTAACATGTGTGTGTATATGTATGTACTGTATAAATAAATAAATATGTATGTACGTATATGTATATATGTATATAAATATATATAAATGTACTGTACATATATACAAATTGTATTTAAGTTGCAATTTAGATTCAGTGATTTATGCAGAACATCGCAATATGTCACAATCTTTACTCAAGTATCGCGATACGTATCGTATCGATCTCAAAAAGATCCTTATAGTCTAACAGAAAACATAAATCTTTAGCAGTTTTGCGACTGATAATCCTGATCTGTGACATTTCTTATCTTTTTTCCTCAGCTGATTCCCTTCTATTTTATTGTAAATCAATGCGTTTTCCCTCCAAAATAAAGCGTTCCCGATGAATCTCGTTCATTTAACCCGCAAAGGGTAGAATTGCATTATCAAGTGATTCAGCGTTCATCGTTTCCTTTTTCACTCCTCATTTCCATGCAGAAATCATGATATAAACTGAAGCCACAAATCCAGCGGAAAGTGAACGAGCAAAGACTGGCGAACACAATGGGTCTTTGAGAGTGTTTCGCCCCTCGTCTACAACCGTACTCCATAATAATGCTGTGTATTATGCTCCTGTCTAAGAGGGAGTATAAGGAATGAATTGCCGAGGCTTTCATGCTGTCGAGTGCCAGCTGCCTTCCAACGCCTTGCTCACCGCCTTGAATCACACATTCACAGTTGCTCTCTTTGACATAAAAGCACAGTGAAAAAAATAGCCTTGATTTCCTTTTTGACTGCTGCTGAATGGGCTCTGTAGAGCCGTGGATGTCTTAAGTGGTCAGTAGCGGTGATGCACGGCTCTCTGGCATTGTTGCTGAATGAGAGGGGCTGCGACTGATGATTAACTTGACTTGTCGGCTCGGTACTGTTTTGAAATTACAGAAAAGGAGCTCTGAAATTGCTCTGCATCTTTCACTGCGCTCTTTTCCACTTTGCAAGACGCACAAAGTCAATCAAGGCCTTCATGAGGATTTTGCACAAAGATTTTTTTTCACTGTTACCAGATGTGACTATTTTCTAAATGCAATTTGTATGCTGTACGTGCGATAGGCTATTCAGGGAGACAAACAATATTGAAAACTGGCAGTTCGTCATTAGGTGCAGACATTCATAAATACAAGGAAAAAAATGGGAGGACAGAACAGTGTCATTTATATGAATATTCACGCTGTGCTCCGTTACTGAAGTCCTGTTTCTGATTCATATTCTGTAATCAGAGCTGAAAAATGTGAAATTACACCCAAAGCATGCCACAGTGTAGAGCTGTGCGATATGGACAAAAATTGAACTCTCACAATACATTTGGATTATCCAGCGATCATTGTGACACTGAGTTGTGCTTTACACGGTGTATCTAAACCACAACCAGAGTAATGTTAACGTTAGCATAGCAACAGAGCTAACCAAGAAGCTACATGTTAAAATTACGATACAACAACAGAGGCTTATATTGTACGGCTTATCGTACAGTAGGCATTTTATACCGCACTACGATATATATGGAAATATCGCACAGCTCTACCACAGTGCACTGATTAAATAAAGCCAAATAATGCACAGCATTTCTAGCTGGCCATCAGCCACAAAGCAAACTGGATTGAGTTAGCATGAAAAGTGTTACTTCATGTCAACATGAAAGACTTGCAGGCATCGCTGGTACGAACACAAGAGACACGACACGGGGGTGGAGAGGGGTTGCAGGGCTGCATGCTTCACAAACACATGCAAAAATACGAAGGGAACCAGGTTTATAGCAAGCAGCCATCTTCATGGATAAGTGTTTCTAGTACATTAGCAAAGTATGTGTGATAGAGTAATGATGAAAATGTAAATGTGCAGTAATTGCTACAGTTCCTATAACAATTTAGTGTTAAGCAATGTTGATTCCGCATCATTTTTTGGGGAAACAAGCATATTTGCCTTCTGCAGAGCTCTCATGTCTGTCTGCTAAATATGAAGCTACAGGCAGGAGTCCAATAGCTTAGCTTAGCATAAAGACAGCTAGCCTGATCCTGTCTCAGGCTATTCCAGCGACTCCAGTGCACATCTCTTATTTGTTTCCACACTTTCAGTAAAAACTACTGTTAGTAATGGTTATTTCTTAGCTGACATATTCTTCTGTTTCCTCATAAATCCTTATTTTTTAAAACTGCTTCTTGCAAAAAATGTTTCATAGATATTTTCATGGAAAAATTGTTCGAAAAGAATGTAAATTATAAATGTTAACCAGCTGAAAACACTTTGACTGCATCCATGAAGATAGTGTGAAAAGGTTCACAGTTCAACATCGATCGCACCTCACTTAGCGGCAGGAGCAGAGACTCACCTCTGATAATATAAACCTGTCCACCTATCAAGTGTTTTAGACAACAGAACAGCCCATCTGACAACAAGGGTTGGACAGCAGTAAGAAAAAACAGCGGACCAAGATGTCAAAAAGGCAGTAGGGTGAGAGAATTTCAGGTGCAGACATAACAGAGGACGCAAGGAAAGAGAAACAGGGTCAGAAGGCCGACAACGCTGCAGTTTGTTTGAACTTGCTGCTCGAAGCTCTGGAAACTGAGCAGTAAGGAAGGAAAAGCAGAGGAAAACCTAGACTAGAGACACCGTCTGCAACAGAACGACCACAGAGGATTTTGTTGGGTGTCTATGGTCATATTTTATCACCTTTGCAAATGTATAAAAAGCAGATTTATAGTTGAGATAAAAACAAAGGTCAAGTTTTGAATATGGTTGTGGTCTAAACAAGATCATCAGAAATAGGAGGTGGGAAGTTGGGAAAAGGCCATTAATGTGATCCCGTCACAAGATTCATATTCTCTAGTTTCATATACGATTAACAAAAGTCTTTCACAATCTGTTCATTAATGTTTCAAAACAAAACTGAAACTAAAAATAAAATAAAATAGTGACTTTTTTTTTTTTTTTTCTAAAACCAAAATGAAAAAAAAAGAGAATGACTTGTTTTTTCCCATTTCCGATTTTAGGCTCAAATGGAAAATGGAAAAAACGGATAACGGGCGAAAACAATATAATTTGACCATGAATTCGTGAGAGGTGGCTGACTGGACCGCAGTACGCAACTTGCATTGGATGAAACGCTGGAAATGCGCGCTGGAAACGATTTTTTTTTTCCTTGGAAATCAGAAAAACAACTCTTTATCTATTTTTTCTTTTTGGTTTTGGGAATGAATATTGAGAAAACAAGTCATTATTTTGTTTTGTTTTTTTTTGGTCTCAGTTTTGTTTTGAAATGAAAGAATAATGCACAGATTCTTCACGTCAGTTTTGACCACAAACTTGTCCAAGACTAATTGAAGCTCCTTGTTTTCCTTGTGTCATTTGCAATTCATACTACATGACCTGAAAGGCTGTAACTTAAAAAAAAAAAAAAAAAAGCTGGTGGCCTGTATGAGCTGCTAATCTGTAAAAACTACACTTTGTGATTCATGTTTTGTGTAGAAAAACAGTATCAGTATCAGGGCCTTCTACACATACATCACTATGCACAGGCTTAACTAGTCTGAAACAGGTCACAATGACTCAAATAAAAACGCTCTAGGGTACTTACTGGGTGGCTTGTTGGCAGAGAGGTTTTTAAAGTGGATGCCTTTGATGATCTCCACAGAGAGACGTCCTGTCGTGGCGTTGTACACCAGGCCCACGAGGATCTCCGGTGTGGAAGTCTGACTGACAGACTGGAATGATGAGGCGCTTTCGCTGCACGTCATGTCGGAGAGGCTGACCTGGGATTCACCACCCTGGAAATGTTTGCAGAAAATATAATATCATGAATCTGTATTACCACTACAATTCCTAACATTATCAACATTTGCAAAACCCAGAGTACAAATCCGAATTACAATGTTTAGTTACATCTGGTAATCAAGTTTGATAACCCTGCCCGAGTTAGTGTTGAAAAAGATGCTTTTCTTAAACAATAAGAGGCAAGTAAATTAACTCTTTGAGTGCCAGCTCTTTTATAAAACAGAAAGTGTCTTGTTCCAATGTTTTTGCTCATTTTGAGTCAAATTTCTAGACCCACAGAATATTTTGTACTATGTCTCTGAAAACACTGAATAGCTCAAATGAAAGAAGAGACTCTCTATTTCATCATGAAAAAAATGTTTGTTTTTACCTTGTTCCATTCTTGTTTTATCAGAGGTAGAGTAGAGGACACTTTCACCAAAATCACCACTTTTTGTCCAGATTCTGTTTTGCTCTCTAATCTCGATCGTCTCCACTTCCTGCTTTGATCTCTGTGGTGTATACTGTTTCTTTATATCCTGACTACATCTCCCAGAAGCCCTGAAATTACTCACAGGCTGCGGGAGAGTGTGATCGGCGACCTGTTGCTGGAAAACCAATTAGACGTATTATTATGTTGATGGCACTTAAACGTCAGATTTTAAATGACGTCAAAATACGCCAATGGCACTCAAAGAGTTAATAAATTACATAATCCTTATATATGCTTGAATAAATTAACAGACAGCTATAGTTTGAGAAATTCCTCAGCTGATTTTCCTCCTAATCTGAATTGTACACAAAGTCACATTTTAAATTCTATGAAAGGAGAAAACAAACCACTGCACCTTAATTATTTTTGTGAAATTTAGGCAGTGTGTCACTACCATCTGTCCCTCAGACACATTAAACCAACAGAAGTTTCATCCTGATAGTTTCTAAGTCTCAATCTGTATCACATGAAAGAACACAATAAGTGAGGTGTAGAGAAAGCACTTGCTTTGAGTCTACATACCGTGAGAGCACAGCACGGGTCTAAAATGACCGGCACGGACACTTTGCCCTGAAGGTTGAGCTTGGTGAGGTAGAACACCTTTTCTCCGAGCACCTTCTCCTTCTTCATGCGCCGCATACTGTACAGGCGGAATCGGATGGCGTAATTGCTGATCATCTCCGACTCTACGTGGCTGAAGTGGAAGGTCTCTGTGAAGATTGGACATGGACCTCTCTGGATTCCCGTCTTGGCTCTCTGCTTCTTGGTGGGCAGCAGCATCAGATGGACCTGCCAGGAGATGTTGCCTGTGCGTTTTACCATGGGAAGATCTGACACCGCCATGACAGTGACCGCCAGCTGCTGGTCCTCGGAGTCGTAGTCAAACACCACATCCAGAGTGCCATATTTTGGGTCTGGCTCGTAACCTTTAGGGAGCTGAGCTGCTGAGCCACGGGCTGACATGTCCTGAAGAAACCAACGAGACGTTCAGTGGTGCAACAAAACCCTCAGCAACGTCTGGTTGCATATCGCTGGTATTTACCTCTGGGCTGAGGACAGCTGTGCTGTCGCTGGGTACGTCCTCCTCATAGCCCTTGTTGAGGTAACTCTCAGTCTCAGGGCCGTCGCTGCACTCGCTGGGGCATTTGCCAAAGGACAGGTGGGGACTGCCGCTGGCGTAGAACAGATCACACTTGGCGTCGCCGAGGTCGGACAGCGTGCAGGACATCCTTGGAGAACCATTCTCATCCTGATAAGGAGGCGGCTGAAGCTCGTCCAGTGGTGGCGTCCGTCTCATCCTCTGGATGCAGTTGGCTGGTTGGAAGGAAGTCAGGAGAGCGATAAATAATGAACAGAATATTACATATTTATACATGATATTTATTTAAACAATGTGGAGAAAGTTAACCGTGGTGGCGTTGGTCAGTTGGACAGGTTAACTGCAGACATTCATGGTTCCCAGTTGACTTCTGTGATCTCTTGACTTTTTATCTGCAGCCATGTCTTCACTTATCTTCTGAAATATCTGTGTTGCTTTTATGTCAACGTATGAAGATCATCATTTCAGCAAACCTCCTCTCCTCCGATCAGGATTCTTAT
Organism: Synanceia verrucosa; assembly: GCA_029721515.1. Classification (NCBI taxonomy): domain Eukaryota; kingdom Metazoa; phylum Chordata; class Actinopteri; order Perciformes; family Synanceiidae; genus Synanceia; species Synanceia verrucosa. Next base: position 3,701,782 of record CM056560.1, on the reverse strand, counting down.
TCATCCACAAAGAAGGCAATTTGCAGAAAAAGCTCTTTGCAGTGACATAAGTGAAGTGAAATAAATGCGTCAGAGTTATGAGTGTGCATTTTCCCCCATTCTCTTTTATAAGTGGTTCAGTATGGTATACCGGCCTTGGCGTTTAGTTCAAGTCACCACTGTGCCTAAGTGCAGCTTCACAGAGCTGCAGGCAGCTCAAACAGCCATCACTGAAGGCAGGGCGATTATATTTCTATAGCATATTTCATACACAAGTGGTTTACATAAAACATGGACACAACAACAAAAGGCTGAGAAAAAGCAACAAAAATAGTGAAGAATAAAACGTATTTGAAGTAAACTCAATGGCAGACGTGTTAGTTTAGTTGAAATGTTCTGGACTTTTATCAGGGTTCTTGCACCATTTTAATTTTTTAACACCTTTTTAGGACCTCAACAAATATAATTTAAGATCCAAAAAGGTCACAAGAATTTCTTAGGTAGAAAATAAAAACATGGAGTTTTTGAGGTTGATGCATTAAGATACTTCGCAGGGAAACCAATCTGATAACCGATTAATCTCCAATAATAATTTTTTAAGGAATTTTTTCAGCCCTTTAACACTTGCAACAACGATATAAATTGAAGACATAACAGTTAATGTTTTTCTACAACTTTAATTTCACAACTTTCAAGAACAAATAAGTGAACTTTGTGAAACGAGTAACGTGCAAAATTGCAGTAAATCTCTGAAAACTGTTTTCCTACTGGCATAAAACACACCATCTGAAAATTTAATACCTACAGCAAATTTATGGCAAATTTAAGACAATTTAAGACCTTAATTTCCTGGATTTTAATTTAAGACTTTTTAAGGAACCATGGAAACCCTGTTCATTCCATATTTTTGCAGCACTGCAGTTATAAGCAGCTTTGCATTGGGGATGTGGGGAAAAGCATTACTGAACAACACATGCTGATAAGTATTAAGCCACAAATATCTTAATCCATTTTATCATATCAATGCCAGATAACAGGAGACAAGGTGGGGGGGAAATGTGCTCCTATGTTGTGCCATTAACATCATAGCCATGTCATTGTATATTTTATTTACAGTGAATGTTTTAATATAACTGCACGCTTTGAGATTATTTCCTCAGATAACGTACTATATAATGTGTGTATTTCATGTAATTCTGTGTGCAGTTTATCATTTTCACCCTGACAAATGGAGCTCATTCTGCCGGTCCTTGTGAGCATAATGTGCTCTCCAGGAGCAATCTTTTCAATGCACGAGCTAAATAAAACATCAGGTATGCACCATTAAAGGGCTGAACTGAATACTTCTTAATCTGCCACAGATTTCATGCCTCTCACCTTTCTAAATGATGCAGTTTGTCTGGAAGGCAGAGAATAAGGCTACTGTGGCACTTCGCAGAGCCCTGAATAGTGTTGTCAGCTGCATTCTCAAACCTGCCTCCCTTGTCCAATTTGGATTCACAAAAATTGAGCAGCCGATGCTAATACTCCCGTAGGGACACTGGAGAAGAGTTTTTTAAAACCCGCTCTCTTACAAAACAAAACAAAACAAAGAAAACAAAGAAAGAAAGAAATGAAAAAGATGAAGAAGAAAATAACTTTGGGGGAAAAAACAATCTTTTTCTGTCTCCATAACTTTTGGAAAAAGCCAACACTGTGATGACGTAATCCTCTCCAACGCATTGTTCCATCTTTCTCCCAAGTTCTTCAAACTTTCACTCTTAATAATGTCAGTGTGAGACACCACCTCAAAGTGGCACATAACAGTGGCAGGATGGAGGCAAAGGAGTCTTAACTAAGTGTCATGGAGGGCTTGATAAAAGGAGCAAATCCATTTGGAGCAGCTTTTTTCCTGCTGAGCCGGGGGCGGTAGATTTGATGGAAGCTGCTGTGTAAAAGCACTACTCTTTTCTCCAGCCTCGCTAATTGGGATGGTTACCATTCCTCCTCTCGTCTAACCCGCCCTTCCTTCACACACTTTCATCCCCTCTGTTCTGGCAGTCGCCTTGTTTTGCCATCTTGCACCTCTCTACGTGGAGAAACAGCTCTGTTCTCTGAACTGTGAAGCTCAGGTATAAATATCTCAGGTGACAAATGAGCAGAGCTGCACCACACTGTCCTTTTCCATGGCTACAAGGACCCCCCCTCCCTAAGTGGCCCCTCACCCATCTGGTACCTTCTGGTGAGCCAAGATTTCTCAAAGCTGCAGCTAAACAGCATGACTATCAATCAGTAGCTATCAATAATGCATGCAGCAAAGCCTCCAGCCCCCTGAGCAAAAGGCCAGTGTCAGTTAATGTAGCATGCTGCCATCTAATGAATATAAGACACTGATTTCAATAGAGCAACGTGTGACTGACAAACAAGTCATACTAGGCTGCAGTTATCAAACATTTTAGTAATCGAGTATTCTACTGAATATTCCAGCGATGAATCGAGTATTTGGATAAAACATACTTTTGCTTAGTTAAAGAGCAATTATAAATATATAAGAGAAAATAAAAAAAATCCCTTAAAAATGAACAACCAACCGGTTTCCATTTTTAGAAAAATTCACAAAGTGAACGGGACTGGGGTCAGACAGAAAGAACTAAGTTCACAGTCCTAAAATGAACTAGTCCACGTTCATTTTTTAATTTTTTTAAAAAAAATAAATCAGACAATATGTGACTCAATAGAAGCTCTGCTTAACCATTCATCAGCTGTAAATCACGGCCACTCCAAAACTAGTCAAATTATTGTATCAATAAAGAATCACAGGTGGCACTGGGCTGGCTCCGCGACACTTTATTATTTTATTTAACCTTTATTTTGCTCGGTAAGTCAGTCGAGAACTAACTCTCATTTACAATGACAACCTGGACACCATGCTGGCTCTTTTTTATTTTATTTTCATAGGGACACCAGACTGTCTCCGAGGCACTGGACTGTCTCCGTGGCGTAGCTTTATAAAACTCCGCCAAGTGCTCTGTCACAGTGACCGTCATAGTGTTTGCCATAAACAGCGTTGTGAAACCTGAAAACCACTTTCTATCACGAGCATTTTCAAATGAACTTGAACGGTTCGTGCCGTTCATGAACGCCGCTCCCGTTCACGTTCATGACTCGAAAACTGAGCCGTTCAGTTCACCACAAATATGAACGTGTGAACACCGTTCATTGACTGCGTTCATGCACAATACTGTCCGGCTCATGAGGTCAACTGTGATGTCTCCTGTCTCCCTCTATGCTAGCAGTTAGCCACACAGCTTGCTACTATCACTACTAAACGGTAATTCAAGGCGAAGGAAATTGCTTCGAGCATTTTTTGTACTTGAGTTACTCGAGTAATCGTTTCAGCCCTAAGTCATACCTTAACTTGTTGTTTGTATCACCCTGTTTTGATCCCACTTTAAGGGGAGGGGTGTTTTTCTGAGCCTATTTTTCCCCATGTGATGTTAGACACTTAACATTGTGTGGCATGCATATCGCATATGGCACAGCTCTAGTTGAGCTTCTTAAACAAACGGGGTATTTAGTTCCTCTTTACAAGTGTTGCAAGAGTCTGCCATGTTATGTTATGCATGTCCCTTGAACATGCTGAATATAACTGGCAGTTGTTTTGGAATGTTAAATAATAAACATTTGTATAAAGCAAGCATATTTGCCTATTCCCATGCTGTTACGTATATGAAACAGTTCAAAAATATACCTTTTAAAAACAGCAAAAAATTGTGATTAATCAAGAGTTAACTATGAACAACCATGCGATTAATTGCGATTAAATTTCTTTAATCAGCTGACAGCCCTACTTCTAATACATATTAGCGTGTTTTGTGTTAGCCTCTAAAACAATCTGTGGCCTTTTTTTGAATGTGAAATGAAACACACCCATCTAACGCTCTCCAAGAAAGAAAACTAGTGTATTTCCCCATGCCAAACTATTCCTCTAATACTTGTCCACGATGCTTTGGAGTGCACTGATACATTAGTTCATACCTGTATTTCCTCCACGACTAATCAAATCTATTGAGGTTTGCAGTTTTACTGGACTGATTGTGGAAGTTTTTGGAAATTTAGCCTTTATCCAGACAACTCATCCTAATGAAAAAAGGATTAATATGAAATAACTTGATTGGTTTCCCGCACACAAAATAATTAATAGATTACGTATTGTTACCATGCCTCGTGTCCTCATCAAGGCACGTTAATTTCTGAGAAGAAGAGCGTCAGTCGGTCCAGACAAACCTCAGATTATTTATTTCTTACTGCTTACATCCTATTTTGGGAGGCTGTGCGGTGCCACCGAGGTTCCCACCCTGCTTGATTCTGCAGCCTCTGCACAATCCTCCTCATGTATAATACATGTGTCCTGAGGATGAAGCTCTTCATAAACACACAGCAGTGCGAGTCAAGAGAAAATAACAGTCACTTTGTTTGAAAAGACGTGTACTTCCTCTGCTACATCATGGAAACTACCCATGTGTACAGTGTAATAATAACAAATAGTGGTATTTTTATGAGTGTCCTGATGTCAGGATGAGTGTGAGGTCACAGCGTGGTCGCTGCTGACACATGATGGCGTTTTGGGAGAGAAATCTGCAGCCATCAAAGCCTCACCTCACGAGTTGTCACTCCACTTCCTCCCTGGGCTCCAGATCAGATCAGTGTGTTTATTATTAAAGTAATTACAATAATCTATCTAATGATCCAAATTTTCAGAGAAACCACCAGCATTTCTATCTAATTTCCCTGCATGGGAATGTTTTCTTAGAGCCCTCCTTTTAGTTTACAGAGAGAAATAATCTGCCTTCTAAAAGTTGGATATTCTATATAATCCTCCAAAACCTTTAAGGCAAAATTTGACTCACACAAAAGCAAACACAAGACCTCGTAGCTTAAAATGTTGGCACATAAATAAACCAAGGAAATTTTAAATGATGGCTGTTGGGCAGACATGACTCAAATCGCTGCCTCTCTCCAACAATGAACACTGACTACATAATCTCAGTGCCACAGAAATTGAATGACGATGACTTCCACCAAAAAAAATAAAATATCTGGAATCCACTCCGATCTACTTTTTTGAAATACACTAAATGAATCATTACTGTATTCTGGTCTAGTTTCTTCCCATTCACATTATAACATAATCAAACAGCAAATTCAGGGACTGGGATCCAACAATGGGCCTCATGACACATTTGATTAATATTATTTATACTACACAAGTTTATTTTATCGTTTAAAGTTTATCCCTTCTAGTCTTTGCTTTTGTTCTTGTAAATTACATTATAATTGTATTTCTCTAAGACAGTATTCTAATAAAAGAATGGAACATTGTAGACATTGAGTTGGTAGAATAGATGAACTCCTAAATTAAACGATTAGTTGATTAAGAGAATTGAACACATTTTTATTAGGGGTGGGAAAAAAATATCGATACGGTGATACTTTTTCTCCTGAGAGAATATAAAGTATAAAAGTCATGTTTTGGGCCAAGTGTAAATCCAGAGCAACTTGTGCATGTTGACATAAAAATTTAAATAAAAATCAAATAAAAAAAGAAACAAAACATGTTAACGCAGTAACTTTGACAGCCCTAATATATATAAATATATGTACTGCACATATATAAATATGGATACATATACATGCATATACTGTATATACAACTTGTATTTTAAGCTGCATTTTAAATTTCTCAGTGATCTATGTACAATATCACAATATATCGCAATAATGTATCATGACTCAAGTATCGCAATACGTATCGTATCGTGAAGTCCTTACCAATACCCACCCCTAATTTTGATCATATCCTTCTTTTTTTCCAGGCAGAACATTCAAGCTAAAGGCTCCCTTGTCATTGACATGACCAAGGAGTAAACATCACCTCCAGCCACGAGAGGACACTCTAGGCTTGTGACAATTACCACTAGTCTATCTGCTACTCCTGTACTACTGAAAATTAATTTAAACATTAACTTAAAGACAACTGTTAGACACAAATGTCCGTGTAGCTGAATAACCATAATATGTTATGTTAAATGTGACACCGATCTTTCGATTCGTTGTAAGTTCACTTTAAACAACAGCACTGATGTGCGCTCTGCTGTGAAAGCTGTGAGCTCATATTCTGCTCCAGTATGAATTTGCATTAACATACCGTACACCTATTCAGCCTGTTGTTCTTTATTCTGCTGTTGTTATTATTATAACTACCTTTCAAAATAAAATGTCTGTTCTTGGTCTCAGATTTTGTAAAATAAATCCATCCATCCATCCATTATCTACCGCTTATCCTCATAGGGTCGCGGGGGGGCTGGAGCCTATCCCAGCTGTCTTAGGGCGGAAGGCAGGGTACACCCTGGACAAGTCGCCACCTCATCGCAGGGCACATAGAAACAGACAACCATTCACACTCACATTCACACCTACGGTCAATTTAAATTAGCCAATTAACCTAATCCCCATGCATGTTTTTGGATGGTGGGAGGAAGCCGGAGTACCCGGAGAGAACCCACGCAGACACAGGGAGAACATGCAAACTCCACACAGAAAGGCATTTTGTAAAATAAATTTCCCCAAAAAATGTGACCTACAGTCCAGTGCAACTTGCATTTTTTGACCTGTTGGACTCACTGATACTCCAGAGTGACTTATAGTCTGAAAAATTAGGTATGCAACTCTGTTATACAGTAATAAAATGAATAAAAAAAAACATATGTGTTTGTTAAAATAAAAAAATTATAACTGACAGAATCTCAATTATGTGTAGGGACGTTTTTTCCATCCCAGAGGGTTTTCACTGAGATCCCTTCTGCAGTGTACATAAAAGATGTGCTTGCTGCTCATATGGGTTCAGAGCACCACGCTGCAGCCTTTCAGGGCCATGCAACTTTGATTAAAGATTAGATTAAGCCTAATGATTTCATTTAAGTGATATCATTCAGAAATATAGGCCGACAATGATTTCTAATGTAAATGTTAATGTTAATGTAAACGTAATGTTGTAATGTAAATACACTCTGGTTGAACAAAAATTTGAATGCAAATATAATAATTTCAGAATTGCAGACTGTTTGCAGTGCCACCTGATTTAAGCTGCACCAATACACCACCCCACACTGTCATCTGTTCAGGGTTTTTTCGGTGAGTACTACAGGGCCTGAAAAAAATTCTAGGGGAAACACTGCTGGGTATCTTGGAGCAATTTCACTATGCTCAGACATTTACAGACAAAACTTAGCAAGAAGGAGCAGAACATGTTTCCTTCTGAAGCCTCCAAAATAAAAAAAAAGGGAACACATTTAATTGCTGCTGAAATATTCATTTGACCGGCTTGTGGATCTTAATTAACAGCCAGTCAAATAAATCTTGCCTGCAGATTGCTGGCAATATTCTGCTCAGATTTTAGATATTATGAATAATTTTAAAACAACTAACTGAGAATAATTTAAATTTAGCTCTTTAAGACTCAAAATGAAGAATCACAATAATTTTAAAACAACTAACTGAGAATAATTTAAATTTAGCTCTTTAAGACTCAAAATGAAGAATCACTGTGACTGGGAGACAGAAAATAAATTGTGTTGCTCTCCATCAGATGATCCTTTAACAGCAAACTGACATAAGGGACCATCTAGTGGTCATACGCAGACAGTGCTTTTGCAGCACTTGCGTAACGCCAACCTTTTTCAGTGTGGTTGCTTCTGTAATGGAGTCAGAAGCATGTCATGCACTATTTATCCCTCAGCTACACATTCAAACATTGCTTTAAATAGACCAAGCCAGACACTCACTGTCTTATATAACACCAAGCTGGTTCAGACGTGATTCACCAATTGACGACCCCGGCAAAGACACTGATTTCTGTCTGACAATGTCCAACTCAAAACACAAAAACACATAGGTGTGCAGGACATCACCACCTCCACTTTAAGAAAACGATCAGGTGTATGTTGTAGAAAAATCCATGTCACTATTTTGTTAATTTTCATGTATTTTCTATTCATGTTTATTTCCTTCCTTCCAGAAACGTCATGGCACACAGATTCATTGTGCTCTAGACCAAAGTTGGACGATAAAGGTAAAGCTACAGCCACTTATCTTAGCTTAACATTAAGACCGGAACCTTCTTACTGTCAAAATGTTGAACTATTCCTTTAAAGGCTTTAAAAGGAATGAATTTCTCTCCTCAGCCTCTCAGTCACTGCTCATTCCACCTGAATATAATGACTGCAGCACGGTGTCAAGTGTGTTGCTCGTCCTCAATGACTGATTCACTTTCATGATGCAAATGCAGAGTGTCAAATAAAAGGCTGATCCAAATAGGTCAGCGCAGGTGTTCTCCTGTGACCTGGTCTACGTCAAGATAAAAGACGAACAAAAAGAAAAAAAACACCTTCTATCTATAAAGGTAAAAGCGTCTTGTGAAGGCGAGCTGGGCAGATGGGAAACAAGAGAGGCATGAAAAAAAATAGAAAAAAAAGAAAAGTGTGATGCTGCAGCGGTGCAGATTATTCAGACAGTTGACTGTTTCACCACCCTCCCACAGAGACAGTGCTGAACGGGAGCTTCGCTTTGATCACCTCTGGATTGTGTGTGTGTGTGTGTGTGTGTGTGTGTGTGTGTGTGTGTGTGGGTTCAGATGTGCAGAAGAGTGTGAATTTGGCTCAAGCTCACAGTGCAGTGATAAGGGGATGAAACATCTGTATTCATCTATTAAACTAGCGCAACTTCTCAATGTTGAGGCGTTTGCAGGGGTGGGTATTGGTAAGAACTTCACGATAAGTTACGTATCGCAATACTTGAGTCACAATACAATATTGTGATATTGCCACATATTGTGATATTCTACATAGATCACAGAGAAATTTAAAATGCAGCTTGAAATACAAGTTGTATGTCAAATATGTTCATATATATATAAATGTAAACATATTTATATATATATATGAATATATATTTATATATGTACATACATATATAGGTACATACACTGTAAATAGTTACCATGTTTATGTGAATTATTAAGTTTTATTTAAATTTTTATTTCAACATGCAGAAGTTGCTCTGGATTTACCGCCCAAAACATGGGGGGGAAGAAATAGTATCGCAATATATTGCCATGTCAATATTTTTACCCCCTTATATTCTACCAACTCTACCATGTTCCAGTATTTTATTAGAATAAAATCCAGAGTCCCGGAGAAAAAAAAAAGAAATTAGGAAGTAATTTACAGGAACAAAAGCAAAGACTAGAAGGTACAGACTAAAAATATTAAACTAAAGTTAAAACATATTAAGAAATTAATATTAAGAAATTAAAAATCAACATTACATCAGAAGAAAAAGTATTGTGCTATATTGCCATATCAATGTTTTTCCCACCCCTAATGTGTGGGAAAGAAAAGTAGCTTTTCTAATTGGATCATAGTTAAATTGAGGGCCTACCGTTGTCAGCCGAGGCTTCACTGCTGTAGCCGTCATAATCAGCAGTCAGAGGGCTGTACTTCTGCCGGCTCTCCCAGCTGAAGCCTCCTTTGTGTTTGGTGTTAACGGCGGCCTTGGCTCCCCCCCGAAGGCCTTGGGAGCGACTGACTGCTTCCTGATACTGACCCATCAGTTCAGCCTCGCTGTCCGATGAAGAGCCCTGCAGGTCGGCGTCAGCGTACGCCTTGTCTGTTTGGGGTGAAGAAAGATGGCCTGGTTACTGTGGGACAGACTGAGATGGAAAAGATGATGTAGACTGGCGGCCCCTACTGGCCCAAAGCCTGAAGTTCACAGGAAATCTGCTAAGAGACAAAGGATGCACCTCAATACAGATTAAACTAAAAAGGTACAATTCAAGTGTAAGAATGGCTGTTCAGAAAGCAATTTCAAGAGAATATCTCTGTTATGTAGTTTAAACACCAGCAATTAATAATAAATTATTTCACTATCATTTAAGGGTCTTTGGTGCTCTATTTGGTGCACTTAAAGATGACATTTTCTGTATTTTACCTAGTTTCTCCTGCGTCATGCTCTAGATTATCTTCTGATTTTTGTGTTCACTGAGAAAATTTACAGTTTATACTTTGACAGTATAAAAATGTATTGTTACTGCGCCTTGTTATGCAACTGAAACATATTCATAGAAATATAAGTAATATATTAATTTAATTAACAAATTGTGAAACACTGTTAGATGCATATAAAACACTCTCATGGAAAGAATTCATCACTGTGAAAATATTTAGCATTTCTGTGGTGATTTTTGAAGCTACAGTTACATTAAGTTGTGGCTTTCATTTGTTTGTTTGTTTGGGAAATATGAAAAAAGATAAAGGAAAACAATAAATCTGAAAAGCAGGTTTATATTTTTGCAAAAAATAAACAATATTATCAGCACGTATGTTAACAACAGTCAATAACCAACAAAGCTTTTTCTAAGTTGTAGCTTCATATTTGCTCCAGCAAGGGGCAGCAGAGCTTCAAAATGCTCCAGTCTGAGCTGCACTGTGACATTTCCTGTGCAGAAAATCTCAAACTACCAAAAAGTAAAAGTGTGTTCAGTTTCAGAGCATAAATCATAAAGAATAAAATATTTTGCATCTGTCAAAAACAAATGCCAGTTTGGGCACAGAAAGGACAAATAGTCTTTCACTAGATTGCATTATAATTTAACACAACCATGACAAAACAACCATGACAAAACAACCATAACGGTGTTGTGTTTCCTTTCAAACAGTCACTGTATATAAAGATAAACAGGAGCAGACACCACCTAACGCCGTCTCTCTTTGTTTGTAACTGACTGTTTACTAGGTGGCTTCTCCTGGCGGAGCCAACTCCCTGTGCCGGCTCCCTGGGGCCACCAACCTTTTAAACTTATGAAGCCCTGAGGATGGATGACAGGGAAACAGGTCTACACCTGTCAGCAACAGTAATCCTCTCGTGGGTTGAGAAAGGCCAGTGCCAGTGGAAAGCCCAAAGTCCCCATGCAGAGGTCAGGCCTCCTGCTGCAGATGGTGGCATGGCTCCATAATTTAATAGAGTGGCTAGATGGTCCTATCGTGTGCTGTCATTAATCTGTGCCTTGAACTGCAAGTGCTAAACATATTTTAATGTGTGTATCCTATATACTTATTTGGTTTGACTGTGGACACATGGTGGCAGGCCTGTCCACAAAGTGAGGTACAGCTGACCAAACTGTGCTAGAAGTAGAGAAAAAAAAATTGATATTAAGAAATTGAAAATCAATATCATATTAGAAGAAAATGTATCACAATATTGCCATATTGATATTTTCTTCCCATCCCTAACTAGAAGCATACAAATATATTTGCCTCAGGCATTTGGTCTCTGATTAAAAAAAGATGTATGTGACATGTAGAAATAATAATAGAGAAATGTGCATTTAAATCTTAAGCACAAAAGCTAAAAAAAAAGTGCACAAAATCACAGAAATGTAAACGCAGACTCACCATGCAGCTCGTTTTTTTTCCTGAAGTCATCAAGGCACTGAAGGCTCCCTGGGTTCTCGAGTGCCAACTTGTTGTTGAGGTACCAGAAGAGGAGGGTCATGAGGATGATGAAGAGTCCGATGGCCGTCAGAAACCCCAGAACCTCTGGAGAAACTGAGACACAGAGGTTCGAGTTAAAGTTGCTGCAGAAACTGTAAAAAACTGTAAAAGTCATGCGTCCCAAAACGTGTCAATATTCTTCTGATCTGTTGGATAAAAGTAAGCTTATCAAATATTTTAATTGGTTTTGTTCAAGAGACAGAAGCAGAGAGTTTGAAAGAGTAGATAAAGAAATACGACAAGTGTAGAGAGAGATGTCACTGTGGAGACACAACTGGTCCGTTGCCATAGCAACAGGTTGCTGCGCAGTATCACTCCAGATGCCAGACATACATAGGCGAGTCAGCTCTCATCAAACGCAACACTGACTGCTACACATCAGCAGACACAAAGATATGAGGACAAAGAGTCACACTAAAGCCAGCTGCATGACCTTCCACCTCATATTTGACCTTCCAACACACTGATGGAGGCGATGCGCATGTTTGTTTTTTTTTGTAGCATCAAAGCGACGAAATGAGCTTAACATCTTTATCCTCAGCAGCTGCCAATTAAAATGTCATCCTTTCAAACCTAAAATACTAAAGTACAATGATTAAGTAGAAGCATTTTTCACATCGTAGACCCTCGACAAAAGTTCAGGAGCAATCAACCTTCAGTTTCCCCACAGACTGAGCGTCACCTCCTGCAGGCAGCTCAGGAAATTAATGTGACATTTTACAAAGTGATGCTTCGCAATCAGGGAGGACGAGTGGGTCACTGAGCTGTCATTAGCATACAGAGGTGGTCAATAACACAAGCGTATCACTCTGTGGGAAATTCCTCCTCTACTTTTCCAGCATAATGATATTTATGACAAGACATAACATGTTAGAGAGGGTGGCAACCTGATGTGGATCTGGTAGAAGTTATTGTCTAGCACATAAGGACATAACTTCCACAGATGAGGCCCTGCGTCATGCTGGGAAAAGTGGTAGTAGGCGATGTGTGAACTTTTTAACAAGGGAGATAAAGTTTAGAATGGAACATTATAGATCCAAGAGGAAACAGGAGACAGGAGAGGAAGGAGCAACTGCAAATCAGTCTGCTAGTTCAGCACCATGGACAGAGCCCAGTTAGGCTACAGGTCATAACAAACCTCAGTCAGATACTAACTTTTTAGTATTATAAATATATATTACTGTATTTTTCACATCGCTGCCTTTTAATAGCCTCATTTGCCTTTTAATCTGCCTTTATGTATCTATTTTGATTTTTTATATCCATTTTCACGCTGATTTATCAAAGTCAAAGTCGGCTTTATTGTCAATTCTGCAGCATGTTCAGGACATACAGAGGAGTGAAATTATGATTCTCCCAAAACTTAAAAAAACAGCTAAAATAAAATAAAATGAGTGCAATCAACTAGAGGAGTAACTGAGTAACTTGTTCCACATTAATTGTGGATAGCAAAGGAAGTGTTTCATTATACAAGGACACATGTTTCCATACTGGTCACATGATAATCAACAGTTTAAATCTTGAAAAAAGGATAAAGGAATCAGACAGATTAGACATACTGCCTGCTTGCTATGAGGAAAAAACAGTCAGGGAAGTGAACACACCCATGATTGTGCCTCTACAAATGACTGAACAATAAAATAAAATTACCAGTGTGTCATGTGGTCAGTGTGGTGTATTATGGGATGAAACACTGACTCTCAGTATTGCTGAGGTTTGTATTCACAGAGCAACATGCAGACTGCACCAAGGACTTGATGCTGACTTCACTCCAGGTACTTTTGAATAAATGAAAGCGATCAAAGTTAAAATACTTAGCATTTTAAGTATTTAGGATGTAAAACAGTCAAGTTTATTTATTTGGGCCTGCAGCATGCCCATCAATTTGGACAATTCATAAGATTAAATCGTCAAAATTGAAGAAACAAATGCCAAGATATCCTGATTTTTAGTCACCAGTATGGATCAAACTCAAAAAACACCACCTTAATGACATCATTTAGTCTCCCTGTCTGATAAATGTCCACATTCTCATCTGTTTCTCCTAATAATAATTCTCCGAGCCCAAGCTGAGATCAGCGTAATAACATTGCTTATTCTCTCAGTTAAGGTCCCTCCAGAGCCACAAAAGACATTAAGAGTGATTTAACACCGTCTATTACTCCTCAAGAGGCAGAAACTAAAGCAGCATGAGCAGACTGATATAGTCTGCACACCCTGTCTGTTAATCACTTACATAAATCAACAAAATAATATATGCAGAGCTTCACAGATGTATTAAACCACCTGTCCTGTTCGTTTGAAAGAGTCTCCAGCATCATCTCCTTCACTTTAACTGGTCTCTTTCTTCCTCACTGAGTTCACTACTCTTCACCATTTTGAAAAGGAGTGAGGGATTGAAAATAAATTCACCTTTTTAGACCCAAATTTGAGCCAGAACATGTCTGAAATTAATCCAGAATAACATATAACCACTACAACATGTTTTTTTTGTTCATGAATGACAGGACATAACTGGAATTTAACATCTCAATCAGAAAAAATAATATGCTTTTTGCTATTTTTTTTTATTTTTTGTTAAACTTTTGAAATTTGAAAGTCAAGGATAATAACAATAATTATATTTTAGCATTAAAGACATAATTTAGCTTGCATATACTCTTGGATTAACCATTATAGAAACATAAACAAAATATTTTGTTAATCAGCAATATTGTTCATTTACTATTCTAATATATCTAATATATATAACATATACTATGAGAGCAAAGAAGAAAGTTACAACAGATTTTTGGTGTAAGTAGAAATAATCCACAGCTCTCTCCTTAAACAGGAATCAGTACATGTAAAGTCCATTTGGGTCAACTAAACTAAAAAGGAAAAAATGGAGGATAATGAGCTCATTTGGCAAAGAAAGTGCACTTAGACGACATCTTATTTTCCCAGCAATGATGGTGATGATGTTTTCTGTTATTTATAATGTCCATAAAGCAGCTGCAACCATGAACTGTCTGGATTCACAACAAACGACTCTACTTTGTATTTATTCAGTCTGTAGTAAACACTGGTTATTTCTTTACACACATCATTATTATTATTATAATTAAAAAAAATATTCTGAAAACAAGGAGCTGCCAAATACGGCTGCTAGACTCGCTGTTTCACACCTAAATACGCTCTTACTTCCAGCTCTTGTTTGACATTTCAGTTGTTTCTGCAAAAACAAACTCAAACTAAAGGATAAGTAAAAATAATAACATGAGTCGGTTAAATGAGCCTGGCTTATCGTTGGTGTTTGGTCACATGGTGAGGTGGGAACAGGAGGCGTTATCCTACGGGAATGCCCGTCTGCTCGCACTGTACCAGCTTCTCACTGCTGACTGAATTATTCACAGCACAGATGGAGCGGGATCCTGCTCTGTATAATTCCCAAACTGCCTCCGACAGGGAAACAATATTCAGCCACAGAAACCTACAGTCAGTTTCTCTCTTTACTCTCTCTTTTCCTGACTTCAGGCTATTTCTTTTGGTTTTACTCTGTTAACACTCAGTGTTCAGACCTTGCTTTTACTCATCGGACATGACTGCAGCACTGTGATGAAATTGTGAGCCATGCATTAGTTCTAATTTTCTTTATTCAAATTTAGGAAACACAAATTAATTCAAATGCATTTCGAATCCCACCTCTAGTTTCTGATTCAGTGTTTAAACCTGCAGCCTCTTAACTGGAACTAAGTGGAAATGAACCAGATATTTATTATTAAAAAAAAATCATGTGATTGAGATAAAAAATAAAAATAAGTTCATTATGCATGATTCTGATTAAATAAATGACTAAAAGTAAGATATTTTGACTGCATTTTTTATTGCAGCGCTTCAGTTAGGTGTCTTATCTATAAGGCTTAGATAAAGTGAGCGGGACTGAAGGCTGACTCATGGGAAGATGAAACAATAATAGACTTTGTTACATAATAATGTAGTGGTTAAAACCTGCATGACGCACCTTTAACATTCTATGTTGGATAAGTTGAAATATATGAACACTGATTACTGAACTGATTATGGTGCAAGCACGGAAATAACATCAGCAGAGATCGTTCTTGTTAAACTTTCCCATCTTTTTGTGGACATTTTTTTGGAAAATCAGTCCAGAGTTGAGGGATAAAGTTGTAACCAGCAATGCAAAGTGCTTGTTTTTGCACCTGACAACCACAGATTGTTAAAGCAAATGCCTTTTCCAATATGGACAGGACTCTACAGACATAAAACTTTACTTTTTATATTGTCTAATAACAATTAGAGCCTAAACAAACACTTTTAGTGGTCGTAAATTCACAATAACAGATTGTGCTCAAGGATTAATTGCAGTCTCTGA
Organism: Synanceia verrucosa; assembly: GCA_029721515.1. Classification (NCBI taxonomy): domain Eukaryota; kingdom Metazoa; phylum Chordata; class Actinopteri; order Perciformes; family Synanceiidae; genus Synanceia; species Synanceia verrucosa. The sequence goes on along the minus strand of CM056560.1, from coordinate 3,685,840 downwards.
GCTGCTAACTTTTTTCAACATGGCTGAAGAAGTGGAAAAATATCTATACCTTGAGTTTAACAGATATAATGTATGTAAGTCACAGAAAGGACCAGAAAGAGCAGGTGGTCAGGAACCACTGGAAGAACTACATTTCCCACAATGCCTGCAGGGCCAGCACTTAAGACACCCCAGGGGGTGCAAGACGATGTTGCTGGGGAAGAGGACATACAGGCTACCCAGCTGACCCTGTTGCCATGGCGACTTGACTCAGGTATATGAGGAAAAAACAAGTAGATGGATGGAAGGTTGAGGATGCTGTTGTCAGTAGTGATTATGTTCAGGTTAGTCGTTAATAATACCCAGTACACAGTGAGGAAAACCATCTGCACATACGTGGAAAAACAACATATATGTGCTTTAATCTAAAGTGACAAAATGTTCATTGTTGCACGTCTCTGTTGTCTTTGTTGTGTTTTGTCTGCATGGAAACAGTTGCCAAATTGAATGTCAAAAAGCACAAAACCGATTCAGAACCACAGACGCCCACACACCCCACAGGCAATCCATGAGCAGTCTCACCAGCACACACTCCCACACATGTTCAGCCAGAGCCCTGAAGCTCAGCTCTCCACCAGACAGTCCGTTCAGGCAGGATAAGCATCCTCTGAATCTTTTGTTTAAAAGAGAGACATCTCCAAAGAGAGGCACTGAGTGCTCTGACTCAACGTGGAAAATTCAGATTAATCAACCAGCCTGATTTGTTAAAAGCTTGTTATTACAGGACTTCACAGCTGCAGCCCCGCAGTGACCTTTACCGCATGCAGTTACATAAAAAAGAAATCATGTCTCCTCTTTTTTTGTCTTTTTCACGTTTTTTTTAATAATAACGTTTGTGAAGTTTTGTTTCTGAAGATGTGCTACGTTGATTTCTGTATGTATCTCACATCATTTATGTACTTAGTCAGGTTGTTGCATCATTTTAAAAGTCAAATTTTGTACTTTTTTTTTTTTTTTTTACGTATTTCGCCATCAAAGTGTTTTTTCGGCAGCAGGTCGCTGATGGCGATCTCCCGCAGCCTGTGAGTAATTTTGGGGCTTCTGGGAGATGTAGTCGGAGCATAAAGAGATGGTATACACCACAGAGATCAAAGCAGGAAGTGGAGACGATCGAGATTAGAGAGTAAAACAAACAAAATCTGGACAAAAATTTTGGTGAAAGTGTCCTCTACTCTACTTCTGATAAAACAAGAATGGAAAAAGGTAAAAATAAACTATTTTTTTCATGATGAAATAGAGAGTCTCTTCTTTCATTTGAGCTATTCAGTGTTTTCAGAGACATAGTACAAAATATTCTGTGGGTCTAGAAATATGACTCAAAATGGACAAAAAATGCTGGAACAAGGAACTCAAAGAGTTAAGACCTTTTCAAGACCTCAACAAATACAACTTAAGACCTAAAAATGTCATAACAATTTCTTTGGTGGAAAATAGTCAATTTATTGTAGGGCCGACGCCGATATTGATATTTAGCAGGAAATAATAAATCTGATAACAATTAATCTCCATTAATATTTTTTTATGAAATAAAATATTTTTTCAGCCCTTTAACACTTGCAACAACAATATAAATCAAAGGAATAACCCTTAACTTTTTCTACAACTTTAACTTCACACCTTCCAAGAACGAAGTGAATTTTGTGAACGAGCATAACTGCAGTAAATCTGTGTGTAAATCTGCATTAAAATGCACCATTTAAAAATTTAATACCTACAGCAAATTTATAGTAAATTTAAGAATTTTAACTTAAGACATTTTTAAGACTTTTTAAGGAACCGTAGGATCCCTGTTATTTTAAGCCCAATCATGTTGGTTTTTTTTCCTATTTGCAGACATTTGCATGACTATGAATGACAAGTTAAAAAGTTAAAATGCATCCTCATCACCCACACCTTCCTGTAAAAAACAAAAAAAAATAAAAAAAGCCAATGCAATTTGACGGCTATAATTTCAAGCGTCACCATTTGTACCACATAACTGCACACTATTTGCACTGTTTTAGTATTTCAGTTATGTATCTATCCATTTCTGGGATGGGAAAATAAGGGCAATTAAGGTATGATGGGAAAAACAACATATCTTTTACATCTAAACTTTCTTTTTCACTCAGTCAGCCTTTGAGAGAACATGACGTTCAACATTTTCGGATGACAGCAGCAGAAAAACAACGAACACAAGCAGTGAGTAGTACAACAAAACAAGGCTCGAACAAAAGGCACAAGACAGCGGAAACGAGGACGAAAGACAGAAAGACAACAGTGATAAATGAGGAAGGTGGAGCGATGGGGTCAAAGGTCAACCTCCCAGAGCTCTGATCTGCCCTACCTTTTCTGACGCAGATCAGCTCATGTACTCCACAGTTACGCTCGCCACCTGGAAAGAAAATGCAGTTTGCATGAGCCACACTGTGACGGGCGGGAAACGAGAAACAGACCAAACGTCATGGCAACACAGTTAAAAAAAAATGGGAAAGTAGAAGAACGACACAGATATTAAGAGTGAGAGTGGATGGTGACAGTCAAAGAGACACAACAGACATTAAAGAGACTGATTCAAACAACAGACCATAATGCGTCTTTTTATGTCACTGACATCAAGTTTTAATGGATTTGGTTCTTCTTGACTATTACTCTTCTTTATTATAGAGCATGTACCACGTGTTTATGTGGAAGGGTTGCCTGTAGCCTCACGCACATTTGCATTAACAAATATTAGGGGTACATAACCTCTTTTTATTGTTTATTTAGCTTTACATCTCTCCTGCCTCTTTAACTCCACTCTAATTAAAAACACATTTCATTAAAGAAAAAGAAACTAGGAATATATTTTAATACTGTTGGGCATCTATTTCCATTAAGAGAGCTCACCCTGTAGCTGTGGATCCAGTGAAAGATTTAAATTGGGTTTAGACTGATATTTTGTACGACATGATATTGATTGAGGGATAAATTGTCTTTCTTGCAAAAAAAACAAAAAAAAAAAACATCCAAAACAAATTCAAACCTAAGAAATTTAAGTTCTGACTTATGTAAAGTGAATGAAGAGGAGTTTAAAAAAAAAATAAGAAGCTGGAATCATTTTTCATAAGAAATTAGGCCTACTAATTATCAAAACAGTCAATTGATAATTAATTGATGAATTGGTTAATTGTTGAAGCTCAAAACCCCACTGAAATAAAAACAATTTAATACAAAAATAACATCCTGCCTGACATTAAAATGTTGAACTTACTATTTTTAGGTTTTTGCCTTTAAACTTCTTGTAATTCTTGAATTCTTATCAAGCAGGGTGTTCATCAGAGCATCAGTCTATCATGAGCTCAAACCTCTGCATACAGACCTCACCATGGTCACCATGGTTTCTTCTCCAGCCTTTCAGACAGTAACTGGCATCCAGAAGTGTTCCTCACACTCGTGATGGTCTGCACTTTAAAAATATATATATTTTTTAAATTTTTATTAGATTTGTTGAGGTTATTTTTCATGGTCTTCTAATTTATTATTCTATGTATTCTATTCAATTTTAGTATATGCTTATGTTTAAACTAGTGGTTAGGTTGCACTTTTAAAATATGTATTTTTTAATTGTATTGGATTTATTGAGGTTATTTTTCATGGTTTTCTAATTTATTTTCCTATTTATTTTATTCAGTTTTAGTGCACACTTATGTTTAAGCTAAACTAGTGGTTATTTTGCACTTTAAAAAATATTTTTAAATTTTTTTGGACTTATTGGTTATTTTTTAGGGTCTTTCAATTTATTTTTTATTTTTTCTATTCAATTATTGAATATTCTTGTGTTTAAGGTTAAAACTGATTACACATTGGTTAATAATAAATGGGTCAGTTTTCCTCAGACCTACTGTTGCTGACGATTGTTCTCTGTTTGAGTAATAGCACTTCATCAAGTCTTTTCTAACACTCCATACCACAAAATAAGTAATAAAAGGTTGTATTAGTCCTACTTGATATTGTATCGGATCAATAGTGAAAAATGGTATTGGGACACTCCTAGCATATTAATCAATTTATGTTTAGTCCTTTATTGTGAAAATGCTATTGAAGGCCTCAAATTTAAATTTTTCTTTGTATATGTGATAATAAACAGAATGGTTGAAAAAAAGAAAGTTTAATGTGGGCTTAAGACAGGTTTTAGGAAATGTGTCATGGAAATAGTTATTAGTTGCAGCCCTAAAGAGAACCAGGACAGTTCTCATTATCACAGAGCTCTGAATAAAACTACTTCTACATGACGACACCGTCTGAAAATACTTTGTGCATAACTTGGAGCTGAAAGCCGAGGGGTTGCTGCTCGACCGTCCAGCAGATCGATCAGCAGCTGTGTGTGGGAGGAAGCTCCTTCACTTCTCTTTCACTCACCATACTTGTCAAAAATAACATTTTCTTTTTTGTGCTCCTGAATACTGAGCACAGTGCTAGCTGCTCATATCATATCTCTCTCTGGTATTTTCAATATTTTGGGGACAGATGCTCCTCCAACCAGCTCTTAAATTTTCCATACTTCTCATTTCCATTCAACATAAAACATTATGTATTTTTACTAGACTGCAAAAATTAATGGGAAAATTAGCATGTTTGCATAAAGTCTAAACATAGCAGTCAGTTAATGTATTCAAACTTTTTACTATTGATCAGAAGAAGCTCCAACTTTTCCAACTCTTAATTGTCCAGTTTTTTCAGACCTCGCCGCAGCACAGTGCAGCATAATGACTGTAACACACTTCAACTTCAAACTTTGTCAGAGAGGTTCATGATCGTTTCTTGACTCTGACAGAAATCAATTTGAAGCAGCAGCTGTGATCGATATGTGCAGTTAGTTACTGAGTTCTTGTTTCTTCACCAGGGAGCGTCTCACTTTGGAGGGCTAAACCAAGGTGAAGTCTTCCCTCATGCAGACATGTGGGGCCGGGCCAGCAGCATTTTTAGGATTTGTCCCAGTTTCTTTAAGGAATCTCCTCTACCTGGCTCCTGTGATTAGGCAGCCGAGGCGTCTGGAGTTCAGGACAGAGGGATGGACTGAGACCGTGACACAGAAAGTTGGACTGAAGTAATTGACCTGACAGATATTCGGGTGTTTGAGGTCAGTGGAGAGAACAAGCTGTGAGAGAAAGGAACAAGGGCGACCGACTTGTTCTCTTAGCCCCATTAACTTTCAAAAACGAGCCGTGCTCATTCAAATTTCAGAGGGAAATATGTGGCCCGTTAGCTGCTAGGTGCTCCAAAAACTGTATGCTCACCAGCTACATGTTAACTGTGCCAGGCAGGTTTAGCGATGTCGCTAAAAACAGCTGTCTGCTAATGCTAATGAGAGCTGTGAGAATCAAAACTAAAAAACAAAACTGGAGTGGATGGCAAAGCTTGGGTTCACCAACCTGAGTGACCACCTTGACATTAACTCACTGAGTGTTATTAACGTATCTATACGTCATTTAAAATTCAACATTCAGTGCCACTGACGTATATATATACATCAAAGTGTTTTTTCTGCAGCCTGTGAGTAATAGTATTTTGGGGCTTCTGGGAGATGTAGTCGCATCATAAAGAGACATAAAGAGAGGAAGTGGAGACGATCGAGATTAGAGAGCAAAATGGACAGATTCTGGACAAAAAGTGGTGATTTCGGTGAAAATGGTCTCTACTCTACCTCTGATAAAACAAGAATGGAACAAGGTAAAAACATTGTTAACATTTTCAGAGCTTGTGCACATACGTGTTCAGTACCTGGTCAGTTAAGAAAAAGTATGAATATAAAAATTAGCATGATATGTACCCATCAAAGCAAAAAATAACATCAATCAGTACAGCTTTTATATGAATAACAAAGTAGCCCTCTAGCTAACTCATCAGGAAAACTGAGACAAAGAAGCAGCTTGTGTTGCTTGGGTTCATTTTCAGATCCTATCAATAAGAGCAATAATTGATTGAAACTGACAGAGGGAAGTGTTTTGTGTCGTCATAATGAAAGCTAAGAATTAGCGACTTCAGGATAAGCTCCAGCTAAGCCAATTAGCAAACGGAGAACACGATGCGTCAAAGATTAGCCAGCCCAACAGACGGCTCAGCTGTAAGTTCGTACGGCTGTACAACACAAACATGGCTTCTTTTATTGTGAGGAAACTACTGCTCTATATTACCAGCACAACCTACAGCCCTGGGCAATAGAAACACACATCCAAAGTAGAGCAGATGACACCTTATTTTTAGGACGGATAAAGCCATCTATACCCGATTTTAGAATAGGCTTCAGCTTTAGACGACACAGATGGGAAAACCCCATGAGAAATATGAATTTTACCTTCCAACAAATCTGTTTTTCACAAATCAACTGGAAAACAATAAATTAAGTGTTAGGCTATGAGAAATGAGCTCAGCATATCCCTCTGTTTCCCTTGTTACGTGTCGACTAGAGAGATGATCAATAAGTAAAATGCAAATAAATAACAGTGACATTCTCTCAACCAGACAAACAAGCCCTGGGATGACAGAAACATCTAATATTAGGGGTTCCATTTGATATCAGCATGAATCATAGAGACTTTTATCACTTATTTTGTAGTATGGCATGTTAGAAAAGGCTTGATCAAGTGATATTATTCAGAGAACAATAGTCAGCAACAGTAGGTCTGAAAAAAAACTGACCCATTTATTATTAACCAATGAGTTACATCAGTTTCAACCTTAAACATAAGAATATTCTACATATAAATAAATGAAAAGACCCTGAAAATATCCTCAATAAATCCAATAAAAACAAAAAATAAATTTTAAAAGTGCAAAATAGCCCCGAATTTAACTTAAACATGAGAATATTCTACAATTGAATAAAATAAAGTCTGTAATTGACTGTCTTGTGTCAGAGTGCTGATATCAGAGATTTCAGAAGTAGGCCGATATTATTCGATACTTGTTTTTTTTTGCTGATATCAGACCGATATCCAATATCAATATTGGATCGGGACATCCCTATCTAATATACATCAAAAATATTGTTGATGATCACTCATTTAAGCTCTGCAAATAATTAAATCATCACATTATTAAAGCCAAAAATACAGGATATTATTGCCTTTTTACAGGCAACGATTGCTGCTTTACAAATGAGCAGAAACACAGCAATATTAGCATTAATATTGTGTCAAATATAAGTCCATAGATGTTCATCTCACAAGATAGTCACTAACTTTGTCTGGTTAGTGCTGGCAGGTAGTGTAAGTCAGTGGGTTTACCACTGAAAACAGCTGCTTATGGCTCAGGGAAAACAGACCAACACCTTCTACATTTCATTCATTATTAATATAAAAATATTGATGAGAGCAGCTTTAGTTGTATCATAAATAATCAAGGCCGTCACTGTAACGACTGGAGGCCTCCGAGCTGCTTAGATGTACGTCCTGCGACAGGAACAGCGACGCATTGCTCAGTTCCAGCTCCGTCTCATAGCACGCATTAGCTCAAATGGTCTGGAGACGGATCGGCTATTATCGCCTCATATCCTGTTTCCCAATCTCCGAAACAAGCAGCCATGCCAAAGATGAGGAGTGGAGCTGAGAAATGCTCAACAGGAAGCAACAGGGTTTAATGGAAAACACCATTAATGTTTGGGGTGTGCTGCTTTTTTCAACCCGTCTCAACAACATATGCGATCGACCGTACATTTCCTGTTGGATTCAGATCAACTGGTTGACAAAGGCACCAGAGGACAAGAGAAGTGACATGGCAGTCCCTTCAGCCAGATTTGAAAGATGCTGCTTCCTGTTGCTGTCATTCCCTCAGCTAAACACCTCCTGCGCTGTCTACTCTGCTCCAGCTCACGAATCAACGAGGCTTCGTATGTACGCCACGCTGAACACCAAGTCAGGCTGTTGTTCGATCCGCCGGCCAGAAAGCCGGCTTAGCCAGGATTCATGAAATCCAGTCGATGTGTCTACAGCTTGTCACAGGAGCTGATGCATGGAGCAGCAGAGCCACAAACACACCAACGCTGCCAAGACCACAACCTAAAAGGAAATCCTTGGTCTTTCAAACACATTTTTTCCTTATTTGACTTTCTACCGCAGTCACATCATGAATAAAAAAAGCTTTCATGACACAATCTTGGTGATGTCAGTGATCTTTTCACTGAGAGACTGCTGTGTTTGTCCAACTAAGAAGCTTTAAGAGATCTATTTGGCATTTAAGACAAAGACGATGATTCAGAAAGCAGAATAAACAGACTGGGTTCGCACAACTGAATCATGCTGAACAATGAGCCTCGAAGCATCGAAATTTGGCCGTTACTCTTCAGGCTTTCACCTAAAACTAGTTTAAAAAGAAAGAGGTTATAAAGAAGTAATATAAATTAAATACTTGAAATGCTGTTCTTTGGTCAGACTAAATAAACAACTTGAGGAGGCTTTGGGTCCTGAGAAATTGGGCGTTTTTATCACTTTTTACCTTTTACACATTCCATGAGTGTTAATTAATTGAAAGAATGATCATTGTTCTAATCAATACTGAAAATAACAGCAATAGTTGCAGCTATATAACTAATAACAGCACTTTTTAAACAACACCTGCAAACACTTTCATGCGATTCATGCAGCCACAATAAATGTGAATTCATTCTTTGCTCTGAAATGTCAGGCAGAAACAACTCGTTCCTGTTTTTTGTGACACCTCATGATGAACATCCAAGCTGACATCACAAGTACAGGCAGAAACACAGCCTCCCACTGCATCTGGAGGCACCAGGTGTCAGTCAGCCCCCTATAAATCTCAACTAGCTCTGGTGAAATATCGCTGACCACTATAATCACAGCCTTCCAGGAAATGGCCCTTTGCTGATTAATGTAGTGGGAAGTTCAGGTCAGTGGGTGGGATAGGATCTGCACCGAACCCAGCTGTGGTTCTGCTGAACTGGAGTCTGGAGGCACAAGTTGAAGCAATTAATCAATTAGTTGTCCACTATTAAATTAAACGGCAACTACTTTGATCATCAATTAATCGATTCAAAATGTTTTTTTAAGGAAAAAAAAGTATCATGTCTCTGATTTCAGCTTCTTAAATGTGAATATTTTTTACATATTCACTCCTCTATGTCAGTAAACATTAAAGTATATATGTTACACACTGTCATTCTGCAAGTGCATACACACTTTTATGTTTTCTGTCTTTTTAACTCTCATGGTTTATCATAAATTGCATGAATTGTATGATCTCTCATATTTCATTATAATCTGCATCTTGCATTGATCCTTCAGATTATATAACAATTTGCACTTTACATCAATCTCTGGGATTTTATTTTTATTATCATAATCTGCATCTTGCATTCCTCTAATTATATTATATATTTTGGTATCTATCTAAACTGATTATGTTTGAGTCGTGGACATTTCAGGATGTCATCTTGGGCTTTTGGGAAACACTGATCCACATTTTTCACAATTTTCTGACATTTTAAAGACCAAACAATGAAAATATCGATGAAAGTAATTGCAGCGTTCCAGTTTTTTTTTCCTAACGTAGAAAAACACTTAATCATGGGGGAAATAAAACTGAAAAAGACTTAAAGATTTCTTTTCAATAACTCCCTCGAATGTCAAAAATATGCAACACTGTACAATAAACGAGGTCTTGAAAAGTCTTGGATCACTTGATGAAAAGTGTAAAATTACACACTAAACTCACTTGCTTCGATTCATTGAAAGAAATCAAACTTTCCCTGTCACTGCCATTCACTTAACCATTACTTTCCAGACTCTCGCTCATAGACTTTATGAATCTCAGCTGAATATGTGTTTCTGAATGGTTTTAGAAGCTCTGCTCTGGTGGTCTAGCTGCCGACAGTCTACAGCAGGAGCTGGATCGTTCACATCACTGTGATGGTTTCTGAACGCAGCTGTCCTGTATTCCTCGTGACCTACTGTTTTCCCTTTTTCTTAAAAACTGGTGCACAGTTAAACCTTTACAGGTTTGGGAGTCCTACTGGCCTAGTGGTTTAATGTCATTACAGCTGGCTTACAAACTTTGTTGTGTTATTTTTAATATTTCTCTTTCCCCACATATCTAGTCACCTCTCTGCTGCCCTTTTAAAAATAAAGCACACCTACTGATAATCAACTTGCAGAGTGAACACAATATTTTATATCCCCCAACACAACGTTAAAGCAATTACACTGATATATTGTCTGAAACATCCCACACATTAGAGCAGCTGAGCCTGACATCATGGCTGAAAGAGTAAAAGACCTCCACTCTCTATTATTATAAAACTGGTGATTTATCATTGATCTATCTGATGCCCTCTTTCCAGTCACATGTGAAGTCCACAGCTGCAAGCAGCATGATATATGAACTGATTAAATAAACACAAAAGCTGCTTACAACCTGCAAAGTTATATAAGCAGAGTAGAGGTGTACAAGCAAAAAACCAAAACAGGATATACCATAAACTGATTTATTACACAGAAATGAGGACTGAATCTAGTCATTTGGATATTCCAAATGTGAGCCAGGTTTATTATTTATTATAGTAAATATAAAAAAGATTGAGACCTGAGTGAGGTTTGCTGTCTTTGACCCAAGTTGTAAACTATGAGCATGCAGAGAGGCTCCACAGTGAGCAGCAGACTTGTAGTTGTGCTAAATGAACAGCAGGCAGCTCATGGACACACAGTACACTGACAGCTCTCCGTGTTAATGAACTGTATGCAGGTGAGACAGAGGACATGTCCTCCCAGCACCATCACAAACACCAACACTCATTTTCTCCTCCACACAGCAGAGGAAAACAAAAATCACCGCTTCAAAGAAATCACATTAATGAAAAAACAACTTTCACTGAATCCAGCCAAAGCAAACACCTCTCTACTGGAATCGTCTGCACTTCTAATTTTAAAGAATTCGTCTGTGACACGAATTATTCCCATCCGAAGTTAATTACGAGGAGAGGAGAGACGTTATTGGCCTACTTACCATCAATCGCCATGATGTTCTGTTTGGGCTTCCGCCACAGAGAGCGGTGAAGAAGCGGGAGCGGTCCACTGCGAGCGTGAGGGGAGGGGGGGGGTTGACGGTGTGGTACAGTCCATGAAGCACCGGGGATGGAGCCGGCTGCCTGACACAAACAATGTACTGTGAAGGAAAAACATGCTACACACGACTCATTAAACCGGTTATGATAGCTCAACAGTGTTATCATGTCAAACAGCTCAATAATGTAGTTTAAAGTTAAATCTAGCTAAGCTAAGAGACGATAAATCAACTAAAACAATGTAAAATCGGCTTCTTTTTGCCCCTGTTCCAACGTCTGATTGCTAACAGGAAGTAAACCTGGACCGAGAGTTCTGTTGCCAGGGCAACAGAGGCAGATGCTACTTAGCTAACGATACCGTCTGGCTAATTTAGTTAGCTAATTTAGTATGCTACATGGCTAGTGATAGCATCGAGCTAATTTAGTTGCATGAGCAAGATGCTGAACAAAGTTCATTTAAGTTGACCAAGATACATTAATAAACTGTGTACTAATATGATTATCTGATGTTATAAAGTTTATATTATGTCACTGGTTTTACCACAAGTAGCCTACTATTTGTGACTTCGGTCACAACGTAGCATTTTTGCTTGTATGTAGCTATTCACCACTGGCATTCATATGCTAATATGCTAATATATTGCTAATTCAGCAATTTTTGTAATATTAATGTCCATTATTCTGATTTTAATATAATTTTAGCTTACCATTTAACTAAGTTAGCTCAGCCAAGCAACGTTACCTATTTAAATGCTATTGGATGCTAAAACAGAATGCATGCTAATACGTTTTACTAATGCAAATACAATCTAGTTAAACCAAAAGAACAAAAGAATAATGAAGCAAGGTGAATCAACATTAGATGTTTGCGTCAAACCAAAGCTCAGCAGAAATATTCTGATTAACACAATGATATCTAGGGCTGTATCAGCATGTGATGGTGATTTGTTTCTCTGCATTATGAACCTTAAAGGTCAGGTTTTAAATACACCACTGGAATTAATTATTCATAATGCAGGCACTGTTGCTAATAGACTATCTGTTCAATATTCACAGTGTTGGTTTCCGTAGCTCCATTGTTGTGCAGATGTGTATGTATTAAAACACCAAAGAATTTGTTGAATATATTCTAGTTTATCTCATAGAAGCTGCAGCACAGTATCTTACTGGCTTTCTATGCCTTCACATCTAAATTCACTCTCTGTGCTGCAGCAGTCATCCCATTTCCTGTTGAGGTTCATTAAATCTCCATTCATTTCTATCAAATCAAATTGCAATTAAGACAATCCTGCTACTGCAATCCCTGTAAGTCAGAAAATCACGACTGCCTGCTTGTGTTCATTACTCAAATGAAATCCTACAATGTAAATATGTACGGCATTGTATTAAAAATGCTCTCTGAAAACACGCAGCTGTTGCATTGTGTCCGAACATGACATTACATGGTAAAATCTACTTAGTTTCATTTTGAGCTTCAATTTACACCCCCATGCCGTCATCGGGTTGTCATGGATACATATGGCAGCAGCTGAGCTCTACCTTTCCTTGTCAAAAACATGAGCAAATGTCACCAAATCAAGGCAATTTTTAACACGCTCCCTCTTTACCCTCACTCTACTGTACCTCTGATTTGAAAATCAGAGATGTGCAAACATTGTGTACACTGTCACACATCATGTTTTGCAATATAATCTGTTTCTATTGCATTACCTCTACATGGAATCTGTCTTTTCTGTGCATGATAAAGTAAAGACACATAAGGGGACACAAAAAAAATGGTGTCTGCTATTTGTGCACCTTCTGACATGCTTTAAACAAAACAATTACACAACATACAGTACTGGATAAATGCAACCATTAAACAGCTCTATATGCATCTTATTATTTGTGCTTGATGTGACCTCTTGTTATCTGTTGCATGTCTACGAGTAATAAGCACTTCAATTAATGATTTTCTTTCCTCAGATTCTTTCATAGATGTCATTTTTACTGTCCTGAAACGGTAAAAAAAATAAGAGATTAGATGAGAGAAAAGTCTTCCTGGGCGATCATCTCACAACCATCTCCTGACCACATCATGTGCTGCAGATTGAGAATTTGTTTAGTTTAAATCATAAAGAAAAATGAAAAGTTACAAATGAACACTTATTTTGATTAATAATAAATCACTATTGCAATTTGTAATACCTCCAAAAGTAAGCAAGGTTACACAAATGATGAATTGGAAACAAACACAGTGGACAAACTAAAGTGTCCAAATAAATTTTTATCTATTTGCAAGAGCACACTCAGGTTTTCACCTTCAGGGACTGTCCAGATATATTTGGATTTTTTTTTTTAAATAATAGCATTGACTTTCTCTTATCCAGATGAGGTGAACTACATCCTGGATGAAAGAAGATGTCTTAAATTACATTATTATTAATAAGATTTTGATATTTAAAAGAAAATGGAATCAACAAAACCTTCGACGTCAAAATGTGTCAGGAAAAGAGTCGACAGGTTGGTGAAACATGCACAGAAACACATATACACAAATATACACTGATCAGGCAGAACATGATGAGCACCTGTTTTGATGATCCCCTTTTTCTACCTGAACAGCCCCACACACCTCAAGCTGCTCTGCTCTGTGGTATCTGACTCCTTTCTGTCTTCAGCAGCATTAACTTCTCTGCTCTGTTGGATCAGACCACCAGGACCAGACCTGCATCAGTGATCCTGGTTCACCACTGGTCCTTCCTTGGACCACTTTTGATAGACCCTGACCACTGCAGACCAGGTTCTGGAGATGCTCTGATCCGGTCCTCTAGACATCACTGTTTGCTTCTTTTTGTCAAAAATCCTGACTCTGGAACATTTTTCTGCTTCTAACATCAACTCTGAGGACTGAACGTCCATTTGAGATAATCAGTGTTATTCTCTTCACCTGGTCATAATGTTATGTCTGATCCTTGTATGTGCACCAACATGTCCACGTGCACAGACTGTTGCTGCCTCAAACTGGTCTCCATTCATTCTTGTTTACTTGGTCCTATTTTTAGCTCAAATGCCCTCTGCTGGGCTCATCAAAGCAGCTCCCTCCTGTTGTCATAGAAATGAGATGGCACGTCCATTAGCTTCTCCATCTGCAGGCTGCCCGAAATCCCACTCACCAGAGCTGAGGTTCAGGTAGATCACTGAGACCAGGACAGGATATAAACTATTATGTAATCAAGCATCAGCAGGGTAGATCATTTCCTCATTATGTAAATACATCCAATCACACCCATTATCAAACAGTTTTCTCCTGAATGAACCGTGAGAGCCCTTGTGTCACAGTCTGACATGAGAGCGTAGCATTTACAGTACAATCATGTCCTCTCCATGTATGACCTTGCCAACGGTGCTCCTGGGAATAACACACTTCAATCAGCCTCCTGCTACTGGAGACTGAATGAGAGGGGTAGCATCAGTGCAACATACTAAATTATATCACCTGTTTTACATTAAATGTATCCATGCCAGGCAAGCGATGATGTTTATCGCTTAGCAACAAGCACCTCAGAATATTCTTGAAGCCTTTTAAAAATGTTGCAAATGTCGAATGAAGGTCATCATGTTCTCTGGGCGGTGGTACTGATGTGGAAAATATATTCATATAGGACGTACGAAGCTTTAGGGACAGCTCCGCCTTTCAAAGGAAATCCTCCTCCTCTATGTTATCACTGTAAAGAGGGTAACAGGTTTTGAGCTCTGTAATATTTAGAAAATTCAGTGTATATGGCTGTCATCCCTGAGCGTCATTCAGTAACAAAGCAATATAAAGTAGAAGTGATGCAGCAGCAGGAAATACATCTTTTGTTTGCTTTGTGTTTAAGATCATAAGGAAGGGGAATTAAATCACACACAACTACAACAATGTCAAATATAGTGTGTTTTTTTTAGACTTTAGAAACTGGGATTGTGATTTTTCCAATGAATTTTGGATTACTGCAGAAAATAAGCTCCGCTGCAAACAGTATTTATCACAGAAACATGTTTTGATCATGTTTAAACCACTTTCATGATTTTTCATGCATAAATGCAAAGTAAAAAGCTGACATTTGGCTATAAATGGTTGCATTACCTCACTAGGCTGAAGGCTGCTACTGTTTGGCATGATGACTTTTGATAACTTTCAAAAGCTTTAAAATTCACAAGAGAGATATTTCCTGATGTATTTTATGTTAACTAGCTTTTATGTTATCTCTAGCTAGTGCAGCTTGTGTTCTCTGAAAAGGACCTGTTCCCTCTGTAAATACGAAGGATTTTAAGGTAAGGAAAAAACTATACATGGTCTTGGTTTAGGTGATTATACACAATGACAAGCAACAGGTACTTTAAATTAGCTTTTTTTACGCAAGAAAACAATTTTTGTTTCTTATACAAATAAAAATTGCAAATATAAACACTCCTGAATAGGTATGAAAAAATTTTGCTCCACATCCTTTTATATAGTCGACCTGTTGAAACCTGTTATGACAAGACCAAAGGTTCATAATTTGGTCCAGACTAAGCAAACTCCTTTTACAGATAAAGTCCAAGTGATGTGACTGAAATCTCCAGAGAAAACTGAAGAAGACATCAAACTGAAGAGCAGACCAGTACAAAGCAGAAATCATCTCTTATTAAATATGTTAATCACAGCTCAGTCTTCTTTGTCATCATTTATCCAGTTTCTTATTCACTATATTTCAAAGATAAATCTTTTGATCAATAAACCACCGCAGTACTTTTTAACAGTCAGTGTTATAGATAATGCAGATGATTACAGTGTGAGCTATGAAGTCTATTTTCTGCTGGTGAACCTGACGTCTTATGTAACTGTTTGACAATCAAGACAAAGACCATCAACAGGTTATTAAATGCAACACTTAACGCTGATTTCTCTGTCGTAGGCAGACCAGCGAGGAGTCGTTTCCATGGCAATAACCTCCTACACATCACACAAACTCACTGAACTACTAAACTCAGTGCATTAGTGAAAATGACATGAGTAAAGACCTGATGGTTTCATCTAAAATATATTATTGCACGTGAAAACAACCCAGATGTCTCCACAAGAAAAGAGAGAAATGCATACATATTTGTGTGTAGTATAGAGGTATATTATTCAGATAGATAACTCTGACTTAAATCAACATCATCAGTGTTTTTCACTTGTTTTTTCCACATCTGTGATTGTAGTTTAGTGAACTATGATGCCACCATGAGGGGAAACCTGGTAACTGACTCTTTGACAAAACACATTCACATGTCATTTACTCAGTTATTTAGAAATGAAAAATGCAGGTTTTCAATGCAATGTATTTTTTACTGTCAAACTACCCTACAATATTAGAAGAAGCACTAATTTCTTAAGTACAAATACTGCAAACAACACATTTGGTTCCAAATCAGAAGAGACATTTCTGCAGTTCTCACCTTCCTTCCTTCCATCCACACACCTCTCACTTCTTTCTTTTTAGGTGTAGTAGTCACATAAACAAACATTCATGCTCTGTACAAAAAAAAAAAACACATTACACATATGTTCACATACTTTTAAGTCTGCAGTTTGTGTTTGAGGTTAGTGAGCTGCTCCATGTCGATGCTGCCGCCACCGCACACAATCACCAGCAGGGGGCCCAAGAGAGTCGGTAGTCGTCCTAAAAAAAATGAAACAATAATTATTGTAGTCAGAAAGATCTTAAAAAAACAACCACAAGATAAAAAAAGAACTACAAGATATGGCACTTCTTCAGTGACACAGTTTTTCCTGCCTTAAGGTATTCAATTACAACCTTTTTCTTGCTTTGTATATGTGGAAATATTTAGTTAAGATGCAGAATAATACAACGACTGGACTGTTTTGAGAATGTAAACAAATAATTTATTTGACTCGGCTGAAACATTGCGATGCATCTTAATTCCTGTCTCAAAAATACAAAAGCGTACTACATTCACTTAAAAAAAAAAACATTTTTTCTGAGTAATTTACTAATTTAAATTTATTTAGATCTTTTTTTCTGAGTATTTTTTCTGTTTTTTTCAGTACATTTTAACTGTTTTTTAGAGTATTTTTTTTGTATTACAGGATACTCTGAAGTCCCACAAGAACATCCAACCTGCAAGTGACAAAGTCTTCAGTTGCCTGCATAAAGTCGACAAACTAATAGTAATACCATATATATGCCTTAAAGACAGGACTTAAGCCCAAATCAAAGTTAAACTTAAACTTAAACAAGTCGATCATGTTTGCTTCCATTAAATCGAGCTCTCATTAAAGGTTTGAATGTGTCTATTGCTCAGAAACTCAGAAAAAGATTTGTCCAAAAAACATAACAGGATATTATCCTTGGAAAAAAAACACAGGAAAAAAATTACTCAGAAAATCAGAAATTATCTTGAAAAACAAACCATAAAAATACAATTACTCTGAAATACAGAAAAAAAAAATCCAAAAAACAAACCAAAAAATAAATTACTCAGAAAACAGAAATAATTACCCTGAAAATATTTTTTTGTAATTTATAAAATAAAATTTATATCTATAATTTATAAAATAAAAATTAAAAAATAGATTTTCTTTTGTACATATTGAAAATATTTATTATTATTGCTTATTCTATTATTTCATTGCTGTTGTTTATTAATTTTCAATTTAATTTTTTTAATATCCCCCCATGAGGAATAAATAAAAATAAAAAATAAAAAAAAAACTAATTATATTCTTAAAACAAACCAACACATAAATTACTCAAAAAATTTTTTTTTCAAGTGAATGTAATACTGTTCTGCACAAACACGGTGTCGCTGTTGTATCAACAAACAGGAGGAGCATGGTGGTGACTCCAGTTACCTTCGGCCTGCAGTCTGCCTATGAGGCCGCTGTAGACGGCTGCTAACGCTGCTCCACACGCCATCTCCACCAACACTCGCTCCTCATCTACAAAGCCAATAGGAAGTCCGTTATAGAGGCTCATGTTTCCAGTTAAAGAGTCAGAGAGTAAAGGCTGCTCGTCTTAATGATATTTGCACTGTTAGCAAGTCAAAAGAAAGGTCCTGGGAAGCTTCAAGCACACACTGACCCAGGAAAGTTTGGACGGCGTGCAGAGCCTGCCGGTCAGTCACCAGCTCAGAGATGACTGTGAGCTCGCTGCACTGGCTGTATTCAAAAGCTTTCCGGCAAACCGTCTTCGCTCCGAGACACTTGGCCTCGCTGTGGAGACACAGAGAAGGATGGAGTCCGTTCAGGTTGCATTTCAAAAACTGAACCACAGGCGACTTCTCAACTCCTTTTAACCTCCAACCTGGTGATGTCATCCAGGGTGACCACCTTCCCTGCTTTGACCGCGGCGTTGAAACAGTCTGCACCCAGCGTCTCCATGGCGACGACGGGTACATCCGTCCAGCCTACGTCCTTCAAGCCCTGGATGACACCACAGAGGAGGCCTCCTCCGCCCACCGACACCAGCACAGCTCCAGGCTTCACGTCAGGACCCAGCGAGGCGGCGACCTCTGTGATCACACTGGCGTGGCCCTGCCTGGATGTGTGAGAGAGGAAGGAAGCATGTCAGTAATTTAACATTACTTTAAAATCATTTTAAGAAACTCTGAAGGAGTGTGTCTACCAGAGCAGGGGGTGATCGAAGGGAGGAACATAAGTGAGCCCTTCAGTCTCCTGCAGTCTGAGAGCTTCCGCATTAGCATCATCCCAAACCTGAGAAGCAGACGATTTCAAAATATAACTTATGACTACATCAAGTAAACTATGAGATAATAATCGACTTCACCTTGCCTGTAATCTTGACAGTAGCACCCTGATCCTGGAGTCTCTGAACCACCAGCTGAGGAGTCGAGGAGGGGACTACGATGGTGGCTGGTACACCCATTTTTCTGGCTACATAGGCTGCAGCCATACCTGCATTACCACCTGGAATAAAGGCCATATTGCGTCGCAAATTATATAATACTATTGTGAACATTAACACTCTGAATCACAGCAGAAATGTCACCTGAAGAGCAGACAACTCCTTTGGATTGTCTGGCAAGCTGCAGAACAGAGAAATTAAATTAAAAAGAGTCATTTTTTCCAAAAACTTTGGCATGCATCGCTGAGATCTACACCCTGTTGTCAGTGTCTGATATGAAGGAGGCACCAGCAGCGGGTGGAGGGCTCCTACCTGCTGGCAGAGGTGTCCGATGCCACGGATCTTGAAGGAGCCAGAGGGCTGTGAATTCTCCATCTTCAGGTACACGGTGGTTCCCAGACGTTTGGACATACTGAGGCTCTCCAGCAGCGGCGTGTTCAGGTGGAAATGTTTCGCCATGGTTCACTTAGTTTCACTAAAAGGACAAACAGACTGAGCAAATGGCATCTGCTGAAGAGGACTGTGAAACATGGTTGAAAGCTCCAGAAAAAAAGGGCTACTGAATGAGCCCTTGAGTTTGGATTGTTCAGTCAGAGTAGATAATTAGTTAACAGTGAGCAGCACTTTAATCTGTCTACACCAAGACTAGCTATAACTCACACAGACAGATAGATTTATCTTTACTACAAATTTCTTCATAGCCATCAATCATGTTTACAGTCAATGATGCCTTCAAGTGCAGCCGGAAACAGTAAAATAACAGAAACATCAACAACTTCTCTCCTACCTTGAGGTTTATTCTGTCTTTTCATGTGTTCCATCTCTCATATTGTGACAATATAACTGTTTCATAGTATAATTAATTGATTTAGCTAGTTGTTGTGGTTAGTGTTAATAAATCAGAGGAGCCTTTGGTCTTTAAATACAAGATGTATAAGCTGGTTGACCGAAAATAACCGTGTGACGTAGAGAAAGTTACAACATAAACCAAACTCATGACGTGTGGCTGCACTGCTAACGTCACAGAGTAACGGCTCATCTTCAGGTGTTAAATGTTGACTTACGTTTGTATGAAACCTCTGCTTGAACGAGCCTCTGCTCTTTAGACGACAGGGTGGTAAAGTTTATGGAAAGAGTGTCAGCGCTCAGTACATCATGCTAGGCTACATCATGTAGCTAGCATGTAGCAGGGTTAGCAAAACATTGCCACTTCCGGTTAACCTTCAAAATAATCGTGGCACTTGAGAGCCACTTCTTCAGTAATACAGTACTAGTGATAACAATAACAATAATTCTAATAAACACCTGCAATATTTGTACATTATATTATTTATACATATATATTTTACATATATAGTACAAGCAATAATATATTTAAAAGTACATATTTACCCGTAATAGTTTTTTTCTTGCCTCATATTTCAGGTAGTATTTATTTAGTAAAAATGCAGTATAATAGTGGACTGTTTAAGAATGTAAAAAAAATGACTTTAAAAAAAGAATAAAAAAATAGATGAGAAACCCTAAAGTATAAAGCCACATTTTCAGTAATTCACCCAGAGTTGAATCAGCGTGCCAGCAGCTTCCAGCTCAGGGAACATTACATAAACTGTTTGCATACTGTGAAAATATCGGTTGGTTTAAATAGAATTAAACTCACATGTGAAGAGCTGGTGCAGAGGCTTGAGCGACCTGTGAACTTGAATTCCCCTCTAAAGTCCACAGTTTATTACCAAGGCTTGAATGGGCGTGTCAAAGAAAGAGTTTTTTCCTTTCTTATTTTCTGTTTTGAATGAGTCAGTCACAATCATGGGTTCTCTGTAGGGATTATAATCTCTTTATTATTATCATTGTACATTTTGCTGTTTAGCTACATGTTGCATATACACAAAGTAATGGTTTCACACTCCTCAGAGCAAACATCAGTCAACTTATTGCCTCAGTATTTTACACAGCATTATTAAAGAAATGACTGAGTGGCAGCAGTGAGATCAGAGCGGTGTGTCTAACAACGATAAAAATAATAGAAAAACAAATGTTTAAATAAAACAAGAGGGATAATACATTTCATATAACTACTGAAAGATGTAACTATGAAAAAAAAATGGTTCTTCGTTCAGTCTTGGCTCATTAGGCCCCATGTTAACACTAAAGCCATAACGTATGCGTACGATTTGCTCAGCTTTGTTTAAAATGTGCCAGAGTATTTGATAGACAGGAAATGCTGCTTTCCTGTTGGACTAGTCTGTATTGTGTGTTAACGGGTAAAAACCGGCAGAGGTTTTATTAAAAATGAGGAGATTGTTGTCACTTTATTCCCCACTCCTCCTCCTCCTTCTCATGTAGCTGCTTTGGTTTCATAAAATCATTTTGCATTTCACAAACACATCCTAGCTTCCCTTCTTTTCCTCCTCTCTTACCAGCAGTGACCGTTTTGCAGGTGAGCAGATGTTGACATGACAGCATGCATCAGTGCTGAGTCGACAGAAATGCAGAAAAGGTTGAGACATCTGTAATTATTCACAGACGCTTCTTTTATCATTTTGTAAAATCAGAGTGGAAACTTTCTTCTGATATCAGTTCAAAAGTTTTCTTCTTTGTTTTTTGTTTCACCATGCCATGATATTATATCGTCGACATCTGTTGCTCGTGTGGGTTGATGTGGATCTCGGCCACCATGCATCAAAAGCTTGCTGGATTCTGTTTTTTCAGTCTTGTTGTCGCACCGCCAACGTTTTTCCTGCTAATAGCTGCTCCATCTACAGCCTGATGAAACCAGGCTTCCTTTAACACACATTCATCTGCTCCCTCCTCTCACTTTCATCTCTCCAGCTTCTCACACATTCAGAACATTCACCTGATCCAGTAAATCTCCACACCGTCTGGGTGTTTTTTTTATCAACACCATACAAAAATAAAGTTGCATTCAAAGATCAAGATTATTTGGATCAATGTCAGACAGATCCAAGAAGTCAAAGCTGCATATTTTTTTTTTTTTTTTTTACCTCTCTTCAGCTTCTCTCATGCAGCTGAACTCGTGTGGAGTCGCCAAGCTACTGTTGCTCAAAATAAGACTCAGGCAATTTGCTTTTAACTGCAGTGAAAATATAGAATGACTCTACCATAAAGTGGCTCTGTGGTTCCAGCATCACATCCAAACAGAAGTTACTTCATCAGAGTCGTGAGCTCCGTCTGTTTGTCTCTTTCTGCCTCCTGACTTCCTTCATCTTTTGTTCTTTTTTTTTTCCTCCAGCTTCTGCCCACATGCTTCCTCCTTTGTACGAGCGTCCACGCGGCTCCTGGTCTGGGCTTCATGCCAGTGAACGTTGTCTGGGTTTGATCCTTGGATACAACTGGAGACAGAGAGTTGGGTCGTTACATCATGTCAACATTGTCCTCAAGGTGCTGAACATCATGAAGGCAGCGGGGGGATAAATCTGAAGCTGCTTCCTCTGATGGATCACAGTTTATGTCCTGAATGAGCTGAAACTGTAACTGCACTAAGGTTAAAGCTGTAAAGGGACAGTTTTATTAAAGCTACACTACAAGCCAAAAGTTTGGAAGCAACTTCAAGTTTCTGTTCACAATGCCTATATACTGTATGTAGTATATGTTTTACTTTAAATAAAAAAGTCACTGCCACCCGGCGGAGGTCTGCGCTCTCTGAGTGCTTTTCTAGTTGAAAATGTGTCTGGCGTCTGAAGTCTTAGCGTTCTCTCACCCCCAGCAGGTTTCTGGGTACGTATCCCTCACGGTCGTTAAGGCGTGCCCACCACCACTCTGTCTCAGTGTCGTCACGCCGACGCAGCACGGTGATGGCGTCGCCCTCGCTGAAGGACAGCTCGTCAGCCTGCTGGGCCGTGTAGTCCCAGAGAGCGTAGACCAAGCCTTTGTTCATCACACCCAGCTTTTCCTGGACACCTGGGACGGACACAGAGCAGCACTCAGAGGACAGTTGACGGCTAAAATGACACAGCACCTGTCTGTATCTACTATCTACCTACCATAGAGGAACTGAGAACACTGTGTGTAGCCCTCCTCCATTTCTTCGCATTTGTCTGCCGCGGTTTCAACGTCGCTGATCGTCGTGGCGAAAATGGCGGCACCCGACTCTACCAGCATCTTACAGAGGTGGACGCTGTTACATGAAGCTGCACAGTGCAGAGGGGTCCTGAGAGGGACGAGGTCACATCAATGTCATCATGAAACAGACTGACGCTAACGAAACAGCAATTCAGTCAAATCTGTCGATAATTAAATCAAGTAACTTCTGAGTGCAGATCCTCATTAGTGATCTCTTCCGACAGTACTGCTACAGCAGCTGAACCAAAAAAAAAATGAATTCAGAAGTGCAATTATCTCTGTGCACCAAACACCCTTCAGCACTTCAGCAGCCACTGAGCTATTATTAGTCTGGACCATTACATGTCTGAAGGTACTGACCATCCGTCACTGTCGGCTGCATTTACATTCACTCCAAAGTCCAACAGGAACTTCACAATGTGGTGATGGCCGGCGCACACAGCGTTGTGAAGAGGAGTTATGCCTTCGTCATTGGGCATGCTAGGATTATCCACCTTTCAGATAAAAAAGAAAATATGCATTAAGATATCAGACTGATGGACTGATTAACAACCTAACCCTAATACTGGAATCAGCGTCTTAAACCCCAGTGGAGACTTAAGAAGAGCCTGAATTCACTGCAAAACTGTGGAGAGTGCAACATTTTCTGAACAGCTTGGAAGCCGCTGAGTATCACCGCCTCGGGGTACGAAAGCGTCAAACTGAGCTGGATATGAAACATGCGCATATTTCCTTGAGAGTATCAGCTAGAGTTTGCAGTTTGGAATGCCAGAAAGCACTTTTTGTCTGGTCTCCAAGTGAAAGATGTCAGGGAGGGAAGACGCTTTGCCTTTAAGGCTTTGTTCTCAAGAGCTGGGCTGCTGAAAAAAAAATCTGAGATACTTAGTGTGAGTGTGTCCTCAACAATTTAACTTTTGTGGTATGTGTTTTTTATTTAAGTCGACACGTTGTGATAAGTATTAGAAACACACTGTGTCTCAGCTAACTTGTTCTGGAAATTTATTTTTTATTTATTTATATTATATTAAACAATATAAATAAATAAAAACAATGTATTGTGAAGCCTCTCCATAGGATTTTTAGAGGTGCATTGTCAACCACTATTAATGTAGGTACAGCAACACTGAGCAGCTGTCCAAATAAACTTCAGCTTTTTGACTCTAGCTCTGCGGACAGTTTAATGGGCACTGCATATGTGAAATAATGAGAATGCACTTGAATAACGCAGCAGCAACATGTCCCTGTGTTACCTCATATATGATCCTCTGCACCAGATCAAACTCTCCCTCCAGCGACGCGTCCAGCAGCAGAGCCAGAGGGTTGAACTTCACTCTCAGACCGTGGCCTGTTCGCTCCGACGATGGTTTCTTCAGGTTGGTTCGCTTCACCTGCAGCACACAGAGCACAGCTGACTGTACAGCAGAGAGCGAGGTGCAGCATCTTAGCTTGAACATGTGTACCCCACCTCAGGTATAACTACAATCTACACCCACCTTAGGCAGTGACGGGGGGGCAGGAGGTGACGGTGAAGGGGAGGCGTGGCCTGCAGAGTTGCGTGCAGGACTGGATCCTCTCTTGTTGTTGTTGTTCTGGTCCTCTGGTCTGTCAGGGGCTGGCGGTGGGCTGGGCTGGGCCGCTGGAGACACACTGGTGGTCGTTTCTGCTTTTGCTGCCATCTCTTTGGGTGTTTCTACGGCAACAGAGGGAGGGGACAAGCGACGGGAGCCCGAATTCAGGTTCTGAACTTCGGCCTCCACGGCTGACATAATGACTTGCTTGTCACCAGGTTCAACGTTCCCGTTGGCTGAATGGATGTTGTCCATTTCACCCAAAAGGCAGTCTGGCTGGTAGAAGGTGCTGCCTGGAACCAAGAAGGGAACGAAGGATTAAAGCAACTTCAAACTCTTCAGTGGGAGATACAGCACAGACTGACTGATGCCAATCCAGATCATCACATCATCACTCACCTGAGCTTCCTTCCATGCCTCCTGCCAACGTGTTGAACCTGCAAACGACAACAGAAATCAGCTTTAACCTTCATCTGCTGTCATCTATAGCTTATAGTTTCCTTTATGGAACAAAAAACATAATGTACCTCCTCTTTATGTTGCACTGCACATACTAATGTTACACTGCCTTTTTGCACAGCCCATAATTGTTATTGTATATTTTATGTTTGTCGTTTAAATGGCTTTATCTGCCTTTAAGCTGCCTTTTTGTCTATTTTTATATATTTTTTTATCTATTCTACACTTTGATTTACTGCTTGGTGTTCATCGTGGATAGTAAAGTGCTTCATTGTTCAGGGAAACATGTTTCTTTACTGTCCATATGATAATAAACGCAGCAGCACAGACCTCTGGTACAGTAGTTTCTGGATGTTTGGCCCCTGTGGGCCCTCAGGCTCGGTGATTGAGCTCCGTTTCTTCAGAGGTCGTGGAGCGTTGCTGAGGCGTCGGCGGAGGACCTCCAGGTCGGCATCGCTCTGGTAGCGCAGCTGGGAGTGGGCTGCAGAGGGAAGTAATATTTAAAAACAACATACTTCTTCCCATATTATCTGTTTATTGAAACTTGGAAACTTGTGTTACGTTTCTGTTCTCTAAGGAAATGATGTCATGTAGGGGTGGGGAAAAAATATTAACATGGCAATATATCACAATACCCGCCCAAAAAAGTAATGTTTTGGGCCGATCCAGAAGGATTTCCGCATGTTGAAAAAAGTTAAATAAAATAAAAAAAATCCACAGTAACGCAGTAACTCTGACAGCCCTAATATATGGATATATAAATATATGTAGAAATATGTACTGCATATATATATCTATATATATATATATATATAGATATATATATACAATTTGTATTTTAAGCTGCATTTTAAATTTCTCTACGACCTGATCTATGTAGAATATCAACAATAATGTATCTTATCGTGACTCATTCGTGATTCGTATCATATCGTCCTTGCCAATACCCACCCCTAATGTTGAGGGAAATAAACAAGAAAAATAAGTAACGTTAAAGCAAGAAGTGTCACAGAGTATCAAACCTCATTTTGTCACTCTAAACTCAGATTTGTTTTCTGGTTCATACCAACTGGGGTGAGCTTAGTGGGGCTGAGGGGACGAGGGATGTTGTCCACAGTGGGCGGTGGAAGGATTGGCCCGTCGCTGCTCTCGCCTCCTCCTTTCCCTCCTTCTTTATCTGTAGCATCCTCTCCTCCAGCCCTTCCTGCTCCTCCTCCCTGGAGGAAAGGGACAGGTGATGGAGAGGTGGAGGAGGTGGGGAGGATGGGCTTCCCATAGACTGTGGAGGGAGTGGAGACGGACAGATGGTGCTTAGATGGAGTTTCCATGATGACAGCATGTATGTAGTTAAAGAAATGAAATGATGCTGGACAGGTGGGGTCATAAATCTGTTAAATACTGTATATATGTGGCACAGTGTGTAAAAATGTGGTGTTTGGTTGCCTGCTTTAACAGTGGTCCTGTTGCTGAGAGATCCGTAGTTCTTAGGCTGCTGGAGGTACATGCTGTAGATGGAGCTGCTGTTCATGGTGGCGGGGGCCTTCCTGGGGGACTGGGGCCTGGAGGGGTGGTCTGGGACGTAGGGACGTACAGCCACCGCCGGAGGGGGATCCGTTCGCTCTGTTTGTGGGGACAGGGGAGACGGCTGGGAGGTGGAGCCTTACAGTAGACACAAAGCAGGGAAGTATACCATTAACACTTTGATGCATCGTGCAACATTCTGACAGAAATGACAGCTTAAATAACCCTGTGACTAAAGTTCAGTGACTAAAGGCGACACTGAGAGCGCTGCAGCTGCTCAACAGGCGGCACCGTTAATTTACAACCTCTAAAAGAGCTTGTTTTTGCCACTGATGGGCTCAGACTGCTGTTTTAAACTGAGAAATAAAACATTTTCTATTCACCTTATGCATGATTTGTTCTGTTTATTATGGTGCTTGACGTTCAGCTTTTTCAGGTGACGGTCTGGTCATAATATTACATATTTGATTTAGATGATCCTCTTGAATATATCGAGCTGAGAGAAAATGTATAAAACACTCCAAGCTCCTTACATCGACTCCTGAAAAGACTTATAAATATAAATTGGGACTGTGTTAACATCCGTATGTTATAGTGAACAAAATGATTTTTTATTGAATAGGATGAGACATATGAAGTTTGATTATTGATTTTTTTTTCTTTCAGTTTGCTTGTTAGATCACCTAAACAAGAAAACGATGGTCTGGTTTCCATTAAACTTAGTGGAAAGCTGCACAGCAGAATCTTTTCCACAGGGAGGGCTTTTTAGGCTTCTCCTGCAGGATGAGTTGAATGTCGCTGAGGGACTGGAGGACATCGGTCCTCTCCTCCTGCCACTGCAGCTGTCGACTCGTAGTGTGTCTTAGTGCCTGGCTCAGTGCAGATTCCTGCAGGCCGCTCTTCTCTCTTGGCAGGTCGGCGTCTGCTCCTTCCTGGTTCTTCTTTTGCTGAAGCTGGAGCTCAGGGACGGGAACCACGGCTTCCACACCATCACAGGCCTGAGTGGTGTGGTGATGTGTTGTCACGTCCTTCTGTGGAGCCTCCTTTAGTGCAGAGACCTGCAGGTCAGGAGCCCCAGGTGCACCGTCTTGTTGTGGTACAGTCTCAGGTGCAACAGGTGCTTCTGGTCGGTCCAATTCCTGTGCATGTTTGTTTTTGATGAGAGAGGTTTTGGCTGGCATCTCTGGAGGGTTTACCTCTGTAGACACAGCAGCCTTGGTCGTGGTCTTCGCCACCATTCTTTTTTCCCAGGACCTGAAAGTGGCTGATATAGTCTTCTTTGGTTTCAGATTGTGTTTCTTCCAGAACTCCCTCCTCAACACCTTAATTCTTAAATCTTTCCTCTTCCCCATGAGCCTTCTCCTGCTCCTGATCTTCTTGACCTGGGGCTCAGAGAGGATCCATGGCTGCTGCCGGGAAACCTGAGCGGTGTGTTGTAGCGCTTTAAAAACCCGACCCAAGCTTTCTCTCAGAGGGGTGAGAAAAGGCATGCAAAGAGTTCTCTGGTCAGTTCCTCTTGTCAATTCAGCCGGCTGGGTGGCAGCTGAAGGGTTACCCTTAGATGGAAGTCCTGATGACCCTTTCCACGTCTGGTGCTTTTTCTTGAGAAGGATCTTGGTCTCTGGATGGTTTACTACTGTACTCTTTTGGAGAGGAGTGGAAATCTTTTTACCACGGTAAATGAGGGGGTCTGCTGACGCCTCCTCTGATTGGGTGAGTGTTTTCTTCCCATCCTTCTTCCAATTTTTGTCTTGTTTGTTATTCTCCATAGTGGATCTATTAGTGTCTCTGAGATACAGAGGAGGCTGCCAAAGCTCTGAACTCAGTGACCAGGTGTGTTTGGATGATCTGACAGCATCTGACCAAGAGTCTAAGGTTTGGAAGATCAGGGGGCTGTAAAGCGTAACGCCGCAAGACCGAATGTAAACCGTCGCTAGGCAACGGGGTTATCGCGGTGTTGAGAGGTCACGCGAGAATAATAGCTCAGCAGCGTGAAGTCGTTTCCTCTGAATATGGCGTCCCCAGCGGCGGAGGATTAAACTAATTAATGCAGGTATTTCGTTTCTACTCACTCAGTACAATTGTTAAAAACAAGAGTCATTAAAAACCTCACGTTTTCGTTAAAAATAATCGGCTAATTTACGTGACGTTTGTGATGCCAACTGACGATGCTATACAGCTAGCTAGCTAGGCAACCCGGTTATCGCTGTGTTACGAGAGATCGCGCGAGAATAATCGCTCAGCAGCCTTGAGTTTTTTCTCTGAATGTGGCGTCCCACAGCTGTGGATTAAACTGATTAATTCAAGTATTTATGTTGAAGTAACTCGGTACAATTGTTAAAATCCAAGAGCAATTAAAAACCCCACGTTTCCGCTAAAATAACCGGCTAATTAACGTGACGTTTGTAATGCTAACTGACGATGCTAAAGAGCTAGCTAGCTACTGGGAGCTCTGGGAAGTCTCAACACAAGCATTTGTCACATGATTGCTAAATTTACTCCCCTTCTCTTATTTTTCTGTTATGTACATAAAAGCATGTACTCTACATGTTAATTTAGAAAGACACATCACCAGGACAGAGCTGTCATCCATGGAGGATCTCTGCACCCCAAAGTGAAGGAAGAAACTCAAGATGACCATCAGACAAACAGAAATAAACTGAACAGCCTGAAAATGAAGGACAGGTCATACGACTGGTGATCTCTAGAGCTCATCTCTATCAGCACTTTTTTAATGTTTACATACAAATCTGTGTAGACACGTTGTACTTATCATAATGCATATAAATTCCTGTTTACATCCAGTTTGCAGCACTGATTAGATGTTTATATTTCACTCTGTTACATCTTTGATTCAGATTTTTTACTGGTGTGATTTTTCTTTTCGTAGATATTTAATGAGCAGGAAGTCGCCTGAGGCCGAATGCTCTTGTTGCCTATAACAGCATCTCTGTAGCTGCTGTGCACATAATAATTATGCAGGTTAATAAACACACTTTTGCTGGAATTTTGTCAACAGCCACGATTGATTTCCTCTGTCTTCGGATTGCAAGTTTCCACTACTGATTAGCAGTGTTTTGTCCACATGGATGACTTTCCTTTGAGATTATGAGGCATCTCCATCGCTGATGACACACCAGGGAAAACTACAGCACATGACCAGAAAAGCTTGTTCAGAGAGAGAGAGAGAGAGAGAGAGAGGTGAGCTTCTACAGCTCATAAAGAAAGACATGAAGTTCACTTCAGGTATAGAGGACCTTAGGACATAAAATACATAAGAGGTGGGACAACAGGAGGCCTTTGAAATTTTGTTTTTGTTCAGCTGAGGGTGCTATAACAACCTTTGCTTTTTATCCTTATCTTTTATCATAATGTTATGAGGCATTTATAATAATAATCTGAGCCTGTCAGTGGCAGAAACAAACACTTGTAGTGGACGAACGTTGGTGGTGTTGAATTTCAGGGCTTACAGCTGCAGCTCTCGCTCAATACTGCTCCAGTTTCAACAACACTTGTACTCATTATTCACTTAGACACAAAACACTGAAAACATGAGGTTCAAAAATACACAAGTTTCACTTTAAATTACCTTGACTTGAATTCGGAGGAACGGAGATCCGTTGCTGTATTTGCTGTGAGGAAGAAGATGATGAAGATGAGGCCGAGGTGGCATTGGCAGCACTGGATCGGGGCCAGCCCAGGGTACCAGGGGCAGACCGGGGCAGGGAGCTGGTGGCACAGTGATGCCCTGCTGCCTGGTGGGCGGCACTGGGGTAGGTACCATAACCAGAGGGAAGCTGCTGAGAGACAGTATTTTCATAAGAGTTTTCTCAAGCCTGGCTTCATATCATAATTTACCTGTGAAAAGATATTTCTGGAGTTGAAAAGTTCAAAGTAATTTACTGCAATTTAAATCAAAGTGGGAGCTAGGGCACCGGGAAATGGCCTCAAGGAGGCTCTTTGCAGAATGAGTCATATTTGACTGTCACTATATAGATTTGACAGTACATTACCTGTTCTGGACTGTTGGTCCTCCAGTCTGCCACACTTTTACTGAGGCTCGGCCATGACGCTTCATTAGCTAAACGAAGGAAAGGGACAAAGGTTAAACCGAGAGAGGCAATTAAGGAGAGGAAGTGGCAAAGACAAAGTACCATGTATGTGAAAGTAGATGAGAGGTGAGCTGGAGTTACAGAATCATTCATATGTTACACTGAATATTTTTACTCTAGCTGCCGTTATATCAGTATATGTCAGTACATTGACAAATATATAAAGCAAGGCAAATAAGATGATGAAAATACACATTACTATCCAAACATAATTTACTCCAAGACAACACAGCACAATATTTTTTGTATTTCCACTGTTTAGTATATATTTTTAGTTTATACTTATATGCTACTGGTTACTTGAATTGGTATCTATCTACCAATCTTTCACCTCAACACAGCAAACTGTAATGCTGTAATAATGTCATGTGCTAACAACCACTCTGCATGCTTAAATTAGTGACAACAGTGTAGCCCCCACTGCAAAAAGTGATTAACATCCTCAAAGTGGTGCAGCAATAGGACTCTCTGATCATGAGCCAAGCTGCAAAATGCATTCGTAGGGTTGTGGTTGCCATGGTAACGTTTGTATCTGATAACAAAAAAAAAAACAGACAAACATTACAACAACAACATAGCAGCTGCAGTCATGAAAATTGAATTTCTTGGGTGCTGCTTATACTTTTTTCTATTTTTACAAGAATACTTTGTTGGGTAATAAAACTCCAGAAACACAGTGAGTGTAATCTAAAACCTCTGAACAACAGGAAGCTGCTGCCGTGAGGCTTTAAAACAGACCGGGCTGAAATGCTGAGCTCTTAAAAACCAATCCTGCTGGCTATGAAAGGTAGCAGCCTCTTTTCTCACACAGACATGGTGTTGCATAACTAACTGGCAAAGTCCAATGCGACGCTCAGGTCACAGTGCCGGTCAGTCATTAAATCTTGATCCACTGTTGCCTATTAAGTAGTGACAGTCGTGGAGACCAGAGGCTTAACGTGTTACAGTTTAACTCCACTTCCACGTAAACTAAAGACTGAAAGGAAGCAGCCTTGTGAATCTTGTTCGTTTTAATTAATCTAGTAATATTAATGTACTGTCCCATGGTAGGGTGTGAGCAGGCCTTTTAAGACTTTATTGTTCTTAAGTTTTTGGCAGCCTGCATGCTTAATATATGTGTGTTATGCTAGAGCATCATGTTCCACTTAGTGATCACCTTTGTATTTTTTAGCACTGAAAAAGCTTTTATTTATTAAGGTGCTAATTTCACTGTTTAACAGGGTTCTTGCACCATTTTAAAAGTCATATTTAATACTTTTTAAGTCCTCAACAAATATAATTTAAGACCCAAAAAAGTCATAACAATTTCTGTGGTAGAAAATAGTCAATTTATTATAGGGCCTGACCAATGTGGAGTTTTTGAGGCCGGCGCTGATATCGATATTCAGCAGGGACAAAAAATCTGATAACCAATTAATCTCCAATAATATTTTTTTAGCCCTTTAACACTTGCAACAACGATATAAATTGAAGGTATAACACTTAACTTTTTTCTACAACTTTAATTTCACAGCTTTCAAGAACAAAGAAGTGAACTTTGTGAACAAAATAACATGCAAAATTGCAGTAAATCTCTGAATACTGTTTTCCTATTGGCATTAAACACACCATCTGGGAATTTAATACCTACAGCAAATTAACAGTAAGTTTAAGACAATGTAAGACCTTAATTACCCCGATTTAAGACATTTTAAGACTTTTTAAGGAACCGCAGGAACCCTGTTTTACAATACTTCTCTAGTCTTTATTACACCAGTTGGTCCATTTTGTTCATTCATCTTGTAAATTTGCAAATTTCTTACTTTTTCATACGGTCTGTTGCTTATGTAGACATTTATTTGCTGTTTACTTGATATTTTCATTGCTTATTCTACTTGCCTACTTACGTCACTTATTTGTTTTCATATACTGTAGGTCATTATTGTAATGTTGCACTAAGCACTTTACTGTAACACTGTAAATTTCCTCATCTGTGGGATGAATAAAGGATCATCTTGTCTTATACTAAAAGAAAGTACATTAGTCTTTTACATTTTTTACGTCCTTAGAAATGTTATCAGTTTCTTTATTGGTGGACCAGCCAATCAATAGGCCAACATCACCAGCTTGGAACGTTAAAACCCCACTTCATGGCACAGTTGGCTAAAATTCAGCATCTGTTGTCAGAGTATAGGCTCTCTGTAAGCTCTCTGTGGTACAACCACGTCACATGTCGGACTCGTACCGATTAACTAGCGAGCCTGGAAATGAACCAGTCATTGAGCTTTGCTGAGCAACCTGTTGACTGCTGCTGTGACCTCCTGACCTTGGGACGAAAACGACAGGAAACAAACAGTCAGCTGTGTGCCAGGTGGAAAGTTGGCCTTCTGCCTGACAGTCCAGATTAGAGGTAGTCACTCAGTGTTGTGGAGGAAAGACAGCACAGTTTACAACGCTGGCATCGTCACAAGACGCCGTGATGCAAAACGGAAGTCTTAACATTAAAAATTAGAAAAGAGAGCTTTCTTTTGGAAAAACGTGGCTCATGTTATGACCTCCCAGCAAATATTAAGTTTAGAAAAGTGGAATAAAACCCATATCTGTCACTACAGGGGATTTTCAGATGAATTCATAAATTATTCACCTTTAAAGCTAATGTGATTGTAGACTGCTATATTTCAGCTATATCGAACATTTGTTCAGAGGCTTTAATCACTCTGATGACAGCGACAACAGCTGCCATGACCCCCCCCCCATCTTATCTGACCCACTCAGTACAGTGTTGACTGTATTTAGCTACAAGCGTACCTCAGACTTCCTTTCATTCATTCGCCATGTCATTTGTTAAGACTGTTGACACGATTTACAACTATGTGTTTTCCACGTTACGTAAGCTGGGACAATAAATAGAGCCGTGGCATTTGCTTTGGCATTCAGGAGCACAATGGGATTTGTATCAGTGCTGGTTCAAGACACTTCTGTACACACTGGTTAAACTAAGTGAGTAGGAATGCTTTGCTATTTCCAGCCTGGGTGCACTGAAATATTACAAGGAGCGAGGCCTGTGGCTAATGAGGCGACACTACGTTATGTTGACATAAATTAAGCTAAGTGTGATTATTAACTTGATTAAATGATGCGCCACGTTAAAGGAACAGTTCAACAGTCTGGCTTTTTTTCTTCCTATAACATTCAGCCCTGTGATGTTAGCTTAGCTTAGCATAAAAACTGGAGGACAAGAATTTAATCCTACGCTGGGTTTCCTAACCTCGAGCAGCTGCCGGCGATCAGGTATCTGTGACCTCATACACGTGACCTTTACATACTGAGGTCATTTTCTGTAGCTGATTCAATTATATTCTCCTGACCATCTGTTCTGTATAGTTAGAGAAAAGCACAGTGCAGCATTCCTGGTTTGATACCCCTGATGATTACTCGTGTGTGTCTGTTTTAGAGTTACAATAACTCATACTCATGCAGTAAATATAGTCACACCCACCCACACTTTAAAGATACGACAAGGAACTTTAATTTCATGTTGATTTTGGTGTTCCCTGAGGACAAAAGTGGTAGTGAGTACCAGATTCCCTTTAGCGGGGTTTGACAGCAGTGCATCCTGGGTCGGCGTGGACGTGGGTCTGGGTCTGTTCGCCGCCAGAGGCATGGGAGTTTCTCATGAACCTGGGTGCAGCAAATTGTTTTACGGAATCGGACTCACTGGAAGTTGCCAAAATTCTTGCCGATGGTCTCGTTTGCTCATGTAGAGGCAGCAAAATTAAATGACCATTAAAAAGTTCCTTGCAGTACCTTTAAGGTGCAGGTGAAAGGCTGAAGAAGCCGGTGCTGCTAGTGGAGCTAGCAGTGAATAAGATTCTCGAGCACCTTCCAGGGACTCACTGATGCTACCGTCGCCCCCCTGAGGGGACCGAGGCCCCTCCCACGTCTCAGTGGGCTCTGACAGGACGACGTCTAAATCTGACACTTTCCATTGGCTGGGAGGCTTCCTGATGCCACTCCTGTCCTCCTCTGCACGGCCACACCCACCACGACGGTAACAACCACCGAAACGACATCAACAACCATCACGGTGACATTGTGATGGCGTCACCAAACAGGAAGAGGAACGGTCACAACAGAGAGGCACCACCACAACATCAACAAGTGACAGAACAATGATCACCGATAACATCAACACACCACATTTAAGATAACAGCAACGACAGATAAGGGAGGAGAAACAGACAGGAAAAGGAAACAGATAGTAAGTTAGACTGAGATACAAGACAAGAGAAACTGTGAAGTGAGAGACAGTGAACGAACTGATCAGATGCTGTGTTTTAAAATGCCAACCTGAGAGGGAGCGGATGTGGCTGAGCGGGGTGGGTTTGGGCGGTGGGTCGGCTGGCGAGGGGTGTTTCCCCTCCGCTGGGACCTGGATGTAAGGACAGACAGCCGCTACTCGTCCTGAAACTCCTCCTCCACCTGGGTTTGAAGAGGTGTGAGGCGAGGACAGGCCTCCTCCGTTCATACGACTCAACTACAAAAGGGTGCAAAGACAGACGGAGTTAGACCTCCAGTAATCATTAACTAGTTGTAAGGAGAAGACGTCAGCTGAGTTACTTCTGCTCTCTTCTTATGCAGTCGCTCCCTCAGGTCTCCGATGCGTTGATCCATCACCGTCACCTGGGCGTTCCTCTTGTTCAGCAGCTCCTTGTTCTGGGCCAACTTGCTGCTCTGCTCCAGGTTGTGACGATTACGAGCCTGAAAGGCACAGCAGAAGAAGTCTTGGACACTTTTCTGATGCTGATGGGTGCAGGTTATGAGGCGCTGTTATCATTTACCTGCAGCTCCTGGTAGAGTTTCCTCAGCTCCAGGGCTGCAGGTCCAGACAGAGGTGATCCTTTCTGGCCACTCTGGGACCCGCTGTGAGCTGGTGCATTAGAGTGCAGCTGGAGGCGTCCTCTCCTCAAGTCCTCCAGCTGCTGGGTCAACTAATAAAACCATTTAGAGAGAGCTTAACGTCTCGCCCAAGTTGCTTGATTTTGATTGTTGTAATAAATGTAATTTCCCTCATTGAGGGATCAATAAAGGAATTCTTCTTCTTCTTCTTCTTCTAAATGACGATCGGCATTACCTGGTCGACTCGCAACACAGCGGACTGCAGTTCGGCCTGCTTCTCCTGAAACAGGCTGCTGACATGGTCGATCTCTGCAGCTGGACACAGACACCAGGACAACACGAATTAGTTTGTCTCTATGTTTGCACGCCTGCAGCGTCTACAGCAATATCACGAATCAACTCATGAATCTATAAATATGCAATAACTTGAATAACTGTGAATATCTTCTCTGATATAAAACACCTATGCTTTACTGCAAAAACTCTGAATATATTTAAATATATATATATACTGTATATAAAACAAACAACCACTAAAACACATTTTTTTCGGTTCAGGAATGACAAGAAATAACTGGAATTTAACAAAAATAATAATATAAATTAACAATAATGTGCTTTGATATTTTTTATGATTTTTTGTAAAAGTAAATTTGAAAATTCATGGAAAACAATAATTATTATTTTATTTCTATTTTAAAGAGTTTCACATACTGGTGGATTAACAAAAAAAAATCATTACATTTAAGTTCAAATCTTAAATGTGGACATATTTTCAGCCATGTTTTTGCTTTTTCACAGTTACACTCAACATGCAGCGCCTGTAATCCACAGTCATAATCTGTGCAGAGTGTTTAGGGCTTACAGAGGTTTCCGTTGATCAGTTTGCTGTAGTCCACTTGTCCTCTCATGGCTCGGATCTTCTTCAGCTTTGCTTCCTGAGTTTCCACTCGCTCCTTCAGCCGCTGCAGCTTCTCAGCTTCAGACTAAACAAGAGACATTTTCATGCTTTCAGTGTGACAAAACTAATTAACAGGATTTAAATACACAGTCTAATGATTTGAAGTTACCTAGTTAGCTAATGTCTGGGTTAGCCTGAGAAAGAGTCATGACTGACTACCCTACAGTGTTTAAGAGACATAAAGGGGTTCAACGCAACCTTAAATATGTTCTGGTTTCTTATAGAATAATTCATATGGACTCCACCTGTGTCTGTCCCTGCTTAGATCTGCCTCCCTGGTGAAGATACCTCAGTCTCTGCTCCTAGAAGAAGACAAAAAGAAATAAGACATGCACAATTTTGAGACTATCTATCATGATGCTGACTGATGCAATTTTCACCTCAATGGCAAGTAGTACAGCTGACTTGGTAGACTTGCACATACATACATACACACACACACACACACACACACACACACACACACAATAAAATGGAATTTTGGCAAGAAGATTCCCATCATTCACTTGAAACACACTCTAAAAACCAATTACATAATGAAGCAGTAAAAGTGCATGTTGGTAGGTAGATGTCAGTGCTGCAGTCGTGATCGGACTCTTTTTTCCTGGAAGTCGTCCATTAATCACACTACCGTAGCGAGGACAGAAGCGTCAGCTGGGAGACTAGACAAGGAAACACTGAATCACAGTCATTCAGGAGGGAAACTGAGGCTTTGAAAAAATGCTGAATATCAGCAAAACATCAGCACTGCAGCTGAAAAAATGTCCAACTCAAAGCTGGCGCTTGAAAATATCCCAGCAATATCCCATCTGAGTCTCTCCTGCAGCACAATTTGGCCTCAACTTCCCAGCAGCCCCATGACCTCATTTCCTGTCAACTCACTTTCCTAGTGTGGGAATGGCCATGATCGGTGTCACGCACACACACAAACCTGCAGCTGGGTGGTTTTCTATTGGCTCAGATGAGGCTGTTCTTTCCTGTCAGTCCTTAAACCCTGACCTGGATCACATGTCCTGTTTCCAGAGAAGACATATGACCCCAGATCCTCACACACACACACACACACACACACACACACACACTGATTGGTTCAAGGCCGGAGCTCCTGGAGTCTCAACACCGACCTTTTCAGAACGACTCTAATGTAGATAACCTTACAATAACTGACAGGCAATCCATCTAACAGCTGTGTGTGTGCACGAGTTACCTTGGCGACCAACATCTGTTGCTGAGCGTCTATTTGTTGCTGTTGTCTTGTGGCCATTTCCTGGAGCTCAGAGAGGGTCAGCTCCACACGGGGAACCTGCAAACACACGGGTTATATATATATATATGTATTAATAAAGACTGTTTCCATGCATTAACTGAGATTCACTCTGTTACTGACGAGATGAACGCCCCAAAAAGTGACAGGAGATAAATGCTAGCCCAACGTTTTTCAAGTCCTGGACCTTTAAACTGATGCAAACTGAATTATGAACCCCAATGGTAAATGGTGTTGCATTTGTATAGCGCTTTTCTACCGACAGCTCAAAGCGCTTTTACACTACATTTTCCCATTCACCCATTCACACACACATTCATACACTGATGCCAGTGGCTGCCATGCAAGGCGCCAACAGCTCATCAGGAGCAATTTGGGGTTCAGTATCTTGCTCAAGGACACTTCGACATGCGCCTCGGGGGAGCCGGGATTCGAACCAGTGATCAGTGAACGACACGCTCTACCACTGAGCCACAGCCGCCCAATATGAGAGGATATGTGCTGTTTTAAATGAAACAGCTAAACCCATCAAAGTAGAGATAAAATAAGATATTCATATTCACATCTGTATATAAGACATTTTATACTTATTTTTGTGCTTATTTTTGTATTTACTAGGGCTGGGCATCACCAGGTACCTTGCGATATAATGCCATCACGATTTTTTTGCCCATGATATATATAACGATAATATCACATTCATCCACAATTTAACATAAATGACAGCCAAATAAATATGTACATATATACTGAATGTATACATATATACAGTGAAAACTTGCAGAGCAGAGGTGCAAATTTTTTGGCCCAAAATATCTTTTTTCTATCTATTTTTTTTAATATTAAGAAATTAAAAATTAATATTATATTGGAAGAAAAAGTATTGCGATATATTGCCATATCAATGTTTTCTTCCCATTCTAAGACTTCTATACTTATTTTCACACTTATCTCATATTTTTGTACTTATTTTTATTATTGTGCACTGAAAAGGGAGAAGCTGTACAATTTTGTTGTATAATTACGACACAATAAGTATGAAAAAAAGAACAAAGTAATGAAAATTAACAGAATAAATACATAATAATGATAGAAAAGTAATACTGTAGCATATATAGAGAGTAATATTGGAAATTAAACTGGAAAAAGCGACATTTCATGTGATATCATGCCATTGTTTTACTTATGGATGACTCAATGAAAATCACTACAGCTGTGCACACATATCACCTCACAGTTTAGGTCATGGAGCGCCTTCAGTGAGCTACAGAAATGTTATTAGGCTCACAGCTGGTGGCCTTGGCAGAGTGACACAGTTATAGCAGCAGTTTGGGGGGGAAATCCCCACAATCCTATCTGCTCTGGTTATTACAGACGAAACATCAACATCTAATCACGCCGATCATTTGTCCTGTACTTTATTATCAGAGGAGCGTTATGTTATGTAGGCGTGTTAGTACGGTAAGCGTTTTTTCAGAACAAACATTTCTATGGTTGTACTGTGTGTTTGTGTGGTTGGGTTGGGTTGGGTTGGGTTGGGGGGGTGAAATACCTTCAGTGGACATCAGCGGAAGGTTTCTGCCCAGTCACATCCTGCTATTGTGTTTGTTCACTCATGGACACACAAACACTGCAGCTGCTCAGTCATTTTCAGTATGCAGTAGCGGCTGTTTCCACTTTTGGGCTACTTTCTAGATGAGTTTCAACAGCATAAAACATGCTGCATGAGCTTTAGTGTGCAACTACAACGTAAAGCAGAAAACTATCAGGCCTGACACTAATGATTGTTTTAGGGCTGTTGAAATTAGCATGGTAACGTGATTAATCATGATTGACTCCACTTGGACACCTGCCTGAAATGTGTTGTCAGAGACGTGCTGGCAGGTTATAAAGCAGAACTCCATTCAAAAAATAAAGGAAACTAACAATGCAGTCATAACTAATGATCAAATGCGCTGATAAAATTAGATGAACCATCTTTTCTTAATCTGTCCAAGCTTCTCCTGTCATTCGGCAAATAAACAATCCACCAAAGAGCATCATCAAAGTATTAATTTGTAACCTAATGCTAACGTAGTGTCGCTCTGATTGTAGCATACATATATACAGTATTTACAGTATGTATACAAAATTAGCACATCTCTGGCAACGCATTTGGGGCAGTTTGTCCAAGTAGAGTTACCGTCGTGCAAAGTAGCACATTAATTTCAACAGCCCTAGATTATTCACACTGTTGATTTATCTGACTATTTTCTTGATTAATCAATTTAGTATTTGGTCCATAACACTCAAGGATATTCAGGTTGTTGCCATAGAGGAGTTAAAGACCCAGGAAGTGTTCACATTTAAGAAGTTGATCAATTGATTATCAAACAGTTGCCAACTAATCGAATAATCCTTGCATACAAGATCTTTGACCATTGGTAAAAACATGCAAATGACTCAGTCAAATATGACGCCATGTCAGTAAAGTACTGAAAGGTGAAAATGTGAAAAATGCAATTTCTTCTCAGTGC
Organism: Synanceia verrucosa; assembly: GCA_029721515.1. Classification (NCBI taxonomy): domain Eukaryota; kingdom Metazoa; phylum Chordata; class Actinopteri; order Perciformes; family Synanceiidae; genus Synanceia; species Synanceia verrucosa. Next base: position 3,645,530 of record CM056560.1, on the reverse strand, counting down.
AGAGCAACACTGATTAATAAATGGCACCTAGAGTACAAGTATCCTCCATTTTCCGAGTCATTATGACACTAATGATTATGGTTGCTACGCATAATTTATATGAAAGTCACACAGAGTACAGACTGCGGATGAGATAATGTCAGTCTAGCTTTAGTTGGGAAATATATAAAATAATATGGATCACAGGATGGAAATGTCTGTTACCTGCAGAATACTGTATATATTGTGTATATACTGTATGTATGTGTTCAGCTGTCACATCATTGTCTAATGATGTTGACGTAGTTTACTGTAGGTAGGTTATTTGTGATGAAAATGATCAAATTCTGATATTCAATACAACATCAAGTTCAGCCTGCACAAAAACAACTAAATTAAACAATTTTTGAGGATGTCGTCCATTTGATTGCATCAAACAGATATTTCTCTTTAGTTTACTTCATTCTTCTTTCTATGTAAGAATGTAACAGGGAACATCAAGGGGCCTAAAATGAAACCCTGAGGAACACCAATGTAAAAGTTTGTAATGAGAAATGAGGTCTTTTTGAAAGGATCAGTTCACTAAAAACATATATTGTGGTATCTCTGGCTCGTCTGCCACCTCAGTGAGAAAAAAAATTGAAAAACACAACACAAACATCTTTGTCAAAACTTTCCACAAAATAATACCATCAAATTTGTACAACAGATAAAACGGTCAACTGTCACTTCATTTAAAACTCTAATTCTGTCAGAGAGGAGAGAGAAATGGTCTCAAATGTCCCAAAAAAAAGTCTCCATATATCTCAGCGGACTCTTTAACGCCACCACTCAGTCAGGACCTGATGACAAACACCATTACCCTGAACTGAGCCCTGAGGGTTTTGGCAATTTTTAGATATGAAATCAGTGAAACACATTAAACCCACAGGCCATTTAACGCTCTAACTCAGCATTATATATGTTAAATATCAGCGTCAGTGATTAATGACACTGTGCTATCACTACCTCCAGGCTGACTATCAAAAACAATGCAGAAGCAGAGTTTTAAAGGCATAACGCAGACTACATCATGTTCTCATGACATGACGCACATTACACTGGTTTGTCATTAATTTACTGCTGAGCTGTGTCACTCTGCAGATTCTCACTTTTCATATTCGTTATGAGAAATCTGCAGAAACAAACTGATCTTAAAGGAAACCAAGTGGTCCAAGTATGATTAAACATCAGTCAGAGCTGCAGGATGTGAACCTTTCTATCACCACACATCTTAATTCACTCAATAATTAGAATTATATACGCAGCTGAACAGGTAACTGTGAAAATTAACCACTACTGAATATTTTATGTTGACATTTAGATGAATAGTATTAAAATATTTCACTTTGGAAACCATCTAGTTGAATCTATAAGGTCTCAATTCCCCCTTTAAAATGCCTTAATTGCTTTTATAATTTCTGGATATCATTAGCCTAGTCTTACCAGACCCTCATACTGTTGTACAGAGGGTTTGGCATTCCTTCATTGAGAACTGATTTCAGACTGGAGGCATGAATTCTGTTGGAGTTTGAAAGGATTGGATCTGATTTTACCCAATCGCTAACGTTTGGTCGTGACGTATGTAATGGGCCACTAGCACTCAAGTTAGCCAACTCCTTTACGGAGCTAAATGACAAATAAGACTTTTCCCGAACCTCTTTGCCAGCAATAAAACTGGAACATTCCTCTTGCTCCGACTTCAACTGCTGAATATTTGGGAGCCTAACAAAACGGACTGAATGGCTTCCTTCACTTCCGTCTCTGCAGCCATTGCCAAACTACAACCAGCTAGACTACAAAGCAACGTCATCGTTAACACCCGCCTCCCCCCGTCCCCCCACCCTTTGCTGATTGGCCCGGATGGAACCTCTTGAATTTTGGTGATCTGGATTTTTGACTTGATTTTTTATATCCATAAATTAACTTTGATATCGTTGATAATTCTGAACTGAATTTCCAAATCATGAAAACGTGAAAAAATAAGTATTTTTAATTTATGACAGGGGGAATTCAAATTACAATCACTAGGGCAGAGCTATTCAGTGGCATTTATCCTGCATGAGCAACACCAAATATTAGGTAGTGACTTAAATTCACATCTACAGTACATCTTCAGTTGCTTTAAAAAGTGTCATTTTTGCTTTCATGTACTTTCATGTATTGAAAAGAAAGTAAGCAGCTCAAAACTGCATTTTAGTCAACCAGAAAAAGCTTCATCATCAACCTAAAACCCTGAAAGCATTTCAAAAATATGCGAATACACTATATGAACGACACCCAGGAGCTGCTTTAGTTTGAAGATTTAAGTCATGATTTGGACTAAAGAGCCGAACCAGTGTCACAGCTCATTTCCTCTCAGTGAAGTTTACATCCACTGCTACTGTCCTCCCCATCTCTCTAATGATGACATCCTCTGGCTGCAGAAAAGTTAACAATAAGCCCGACACTGAACAGCGGTGTCATGCATTCTGCCCCTGTGGACTGCCGAGGCTGACGTTACCATGCAGCTTCTGCCGGCTTCCCGTCGTATTTACCTGCAGGCTGTCCCATGTGATCCTGCAGGAGCGGACTTTAATTTTGCTGCATTGTCCTTCAACAGTGAATTCCTGCACCAGGTCCACCTCATTCCACTCCATCCTCACAGCCGCTCAGAGGAAACGGCACAAACCTTTAAATGGCTTCAGGAAATAAAAGAGGAATAAAGGAGGTCTGAGGAGGGAAACTAGAGCGATCCTTATCACAACTTTCCCTCTCGTCCGCCCGCTGATGTGCTGTGATTTATCACTCTCTCTCTCTCTCACTCTCTCTCTCTCCACCTCCTCCTCCTCCTCTCTCTCATATAAACTCTCTCTAGCATTGGTGTGTTCTCATATGACGTGTGAAGCCACTAATGTGACACTGCATTCAATTACTACAGTAAACAAACACTGCAACAAGACGAGGAAGGACCCCATCCTTCCATCTTTCTTCTCCTCCTCTTCACATCTCTGCTTCTGCATCACCTTCCTCCACCCTTCTTCTATCTCTTTCTACGTCTGCATTCCTTCATCTCCCTCGTCTCTCCATCCTTGCCATCCATCTGCAGCTGGCTTTTTGCTGCAGCGAAATCCCCTTCTCTCTCTCTCTCTCTTCCACCCTCACACCTCCCTCTTTCTTTCTCCCACTTTCCCTTCAGAAGGGAAATCACTGCACCAGGAGCTGCTCTCCATCAACCTCCTGCTCCAGATGTGGGTTATGATGGAGACTCCGTTGATGTCGGCAGATTAACGGCCGCGGCACACGACACCTACGAGCACACGCTACAACAACAGCTGACGTCATATTGTCTTTCTGCAACACACACACACACACACACACACACACACAGTGACATGTGGCTTAACTGCTGCGTCACACATTTTCCCTTTCACACACATCTGTCTCACTCCGATTAACACACACACCCACACACACATCCGTTAATGAATGCAGACTGGTATTTCTGCCAGTGCTGCTGTTCTGGTGTGTGTGTGTGTGTGTGTGTGTTGGAGGGCGGGGGGGCTGCAAAACACAACACTACTAAAAGTGATTCACTTTAGAATTAAACATGACATATTATCAGTAGCAGTAGTATTGAAACTATTCAGGCTGAAACTGTGAATGTGTCTGAATTATTCAAGTTATGTAAGACTGCCTGTTATTGAAGTGCTTGAGGATGTTATCATTCAATAAAACTATTGCAACTCCTTTAAATTTGCACATTGCATTTAAATTGTTTGCATGTTCAGGAGGATCACGACAGGATGTTGAAGCTGTAGTCTGTAATTCTGTTCAGAAGCACTTTTTGTTCTACTGGGTGAAATGTTCCTTCCATCCTGAGAGCAGTCAATACATGATGTGTTCAGAAAGAGGAAGGAAAAGAATCAGACCTCTGTGGCAGCTGCAGGACTGTAAAAACTCAGACCAATCCCTGCCATTCAGTCCGAATGGAAAGAACCAATCAGATGCCTTCATGTCTCAGCCTGACCACGCCCACTCTGTCCCTCCTTCCTCCACACTGTTGCTGGAAATATCCAGCACACTCCTCTGCAGAAATACAGAGTTAGCAGGCGAATCTGTTCTGTAGGGAACAATGGAGAGAAAATGCAGCCAAAAATATCACTTCTAGTGTTACTTCTGACGGCTCATCCTGCTAAACAGACAAAGAGAAGAAAGAGGGAGGCAGAAAAGACTGAAAGACAAAACTAAGAGGACAAACCAGAGCCATAGTCGTCAGTGTAAAGTATAAAATGATGCTGAAATATTGGCTTTGAACGGGATGTTTTACAACTGTGTTGATGTAGCATATCCTCTCCCTGCTGAATCTTACAGTAAGTTTGAGGGGTGTGGCTTTGGATGAGTGGGTGGAGCTTAGAGGAGGCTGAGAGGAGGAGCCATTTTAAAATCTTGCTCTCTAACATGACGGAGTACAGCTTTAATGTAACGGCTCAGAATCTGTGTTGTCTCACTGGTTTAGCTGATTCAAGGTTAGGATTAAATGATCTTAAATTATCCTGAATACAGAAACACTACTGGCAGAGCTTGTGTTGCCAGAGAGGATGTTTTCTCCCCTAAATCGGGCTCCTTTTTATGTGATTGGGCCGATATAGATGACTCTGGGCAGTTTGATATAATTAAGAAGAAGAAGCACTGAGCCAACTGTTACAAAAGCCTAATAAAAGCTTCCATTAACTAATACCCAAAACTTATGACAGATTTACTCAGATGACCTTTTTTCCATGATAATAACGGTGATTTTGAGTATGACTAAGCTATGAAGTTGACGACTAAAACAGAAGCCGGAGGCTGACGTCTTTTGAACATATTCAACCACAGACAAATCATGGAGGATCTGAGGAGAAAAATTCCTTCATATAACCACAGTATAACCACATATTTAGCAGAAAAAAATAGGCTGACTGATTAATCTCCTATAATATTTGTTATGATTTTTTTTCAGCCCTTTAACACTTGCAACAACGATATCAAGAAGTGAACTTTGTGAACAAATAACGTAAATTTCTGAATACTGTGTTTTCCTTCTGGCATTAAACGCACCATCTGAAAATTTAATACCTACAACAAATGTATGGTAAATTTAAGACAATTTAAGACCTTAACTGCCCAGATTTTAATTTAAGACATTTTAAGACTTTTTAAGGAACTGTGGGAACCCTGTAGATGCAGACAAAATCTTTTTTAACAAAATCTAATCATATCCCACTTCAGGCTGAAAATGCAAAGTACAAAGACACTCTGAAGCAAAAAAATAAAAGGCTACAAATAAAAAATAAAAAGGTTAAAAAAAATTAAAAAACGAATCCACATCTTTACTTTGTATAACTGGAACTTCTTTTTGTATTTTTATTTTGTTTATTTTTTTTGATGTTGTGGATTAACCTCTCTCTCGTGTTCACCTGAAATCCAACAACCAATAAAACTGGGATTTGGGAAAAAAAAAAAAAGACACTCTGAAGCGAAGAAATGGTGCTACTTTTAGGACTACCAGCGTTCAAGGCTCTGATTGATCTGGGCTGCTTACGGGCTTTCCAGTTGCAAATTCTCAGCGTGGCACGAACAGACCATGGGATACCGAAAAAGCCTTGTCACGCTGTTTTCTTCTTAGTGGAAACTCACTCAGGAAGTACTTTACTGGCACTGGTGTCACAGTCATTTCTATAATTGTACAACGACCTGTAAACAGTCATGTGGTCTCATGTTGAAGCTCTTCACCGGTCAGTGCAGCAGTTTCATGTGTTCCTTATAATCTGAAGCACATGGGCATATTTGACCTCCTCAGTGTTTGAGTATTACGTTTCCCGGTGGAGTGTATGCACACATATAGCAGGCTCACACACACACAAACACAGACACGTTGTTCCGATCAAACATCCCTCCAGTAATGAAACCCATCTCCTTCCCATCTGCTGCACGCCTCCAGGAAAAATATTCCTCCTAATCTACAATAACAGCCTTCAGGCATTCCTGCAGCTCGAGCCGAACCGAAGGGGGAAAGGCGTGTTATCAGAGCCGACCCACGGACTCGTGTTCACACAGCAGGGTGGCCTGATGGTAACAGAGAGGTCAAAGGTCATGTCCTCCACTGGCAAAGCAGCAAACACCAGCAGAATTTAGGAAAAACAATGAAGTTTACTTCATAACTTCATAATTCTGTGTGAAATTACCACACAAATAACTCAAGAGAGTCACAGCCAAAAATGTGTTTTGTGATGTCATAGTGACCTTTGACCCCCAAAATCTGTGAGTCCAGGTGGACATTTTAGACCTTTTTTTTCTGAAAAAAAAAGGTTAAAAGTTGTTCATAAAACTGATTGTTCTCCTGTTGTTATTGGCTTGTTATGAATTGTTTAAATGTTTTTTGTTTGCTTTCAAAATCAATATTTGTTTTAAAATTATTTTTTGTTTTATAATTTAATTTTTTATTTAAATGTTTTTATTTTTGATTTAAAATTTTATTTTTCTAAATTTTCTTTTGAATCTTTTGTTTTAAGATTTATTATTTAAATCGATTGATTGCTCTTTATTTTTTGTTTTATTTAATTACTAGTAAAAATTTGTTTTATCATAGTTTTTGAAAAAAAAGTGTAACCTCTTCTTTTCTTTAAATGAATTTTTATCATTATAAATTTATTTAATTTTAAGGTAAAATTGGAGGTAAAATTAAAACTCAGCGTGTTCTGTCCTATATTTACACAGCTGTGAGGTTGAATATAACCAAAAATACATAAATTAATCAAGCATTCTTTAGTGCGAGGCCTCTACATGATATATAAAACACGCTAACTAGAAAACAGAAATAGAAAATCCTCCTTCTGGTGCAACAAAACTCCACCCAGTTTTCATCCAAACAGGGACTTCCCTTCAACCACAGCATGTGATGTGCAGAAATATGATCATGTCTTTCATAAATATCTTGAAATGTGAAATGATAGCTTCATCCAAACAAATATATACTTCAAATTCCCAGGTCTGGATGTATAAATAATAATAAAAGTGATAATTAAAGATGTCAGAAGTTTTGAACTTCCAACAAACCCCCCTGACTGAAGCACATAAACACACAAAGACACACCTGACGTCTGAATATATCTCACTCACAGCTGGATGGGGTAGAGTTACATGGATCAAGAGACTCATTTAGCTGTGTGTGTGTGTGTGTGTGTGTGTGTGTGTGTGTGTGTGTGTGTGTGTGTGTGACTGTCTGGTCGCTCTGAGGTTTGAGGCGAGGTTTAAATGACGCCATGTTGGGGAGGGGAAGCAGGGAGTGTTGGGGTAGGACAAACACTGGGATTCTTCCATAATATTACAGCAGAGATATCTCACTTTGTGTTTATTCCAGAAGATGAAAATCATAGAGGAAGATTTGATTTTAAGCACCAAGTTGCTCAGACTACAATCAAACAAATTTCGGTTGTTGGAGTGAAAATGTGGAATTTCCAACCAAAGGATTAAAAAAACTTGTACAGATTTACAGTACAGATTTAGATTTCAATTTAAAGAAATTTACAAATGTAAAAAAATTGTCAATACACACTCGAAACTACTTTTCTTGTTATAACCAAAATGTTCTTGGTGTAGGCTATTGAAAATAAATTAATTGTATGTGATGTCCCAAATTCGACAGGCCACCACTTCAAGTGGTTTTATTTATTTTTTTACAACTGGGAGATGATCATAAACATCCTAAAACCAGGCAGTAATGTTAATATTATTTATTACTTTTGACTTTTATTCTACCTGTTTACTGATGTCACTGTCAAAACTATTAGGATGTATCCACTCAGGACTACAGATACCTGTGTAAAATATCATACAGACCGATCATAATTAACATTATGACCACCTGCCGAGCATAGTGTTGGTGACCTCTGACCCCTGAAGGTTTATTCTGTGGTATCTGACTCCTTTCTATCTTCAGCAGCATTAACTTCTCTGCTCTGTTGGATCAGACCACCAGGACCAGACCTGCATCAATGATCCTTGTCCTCTCATGACCCTGTCTCTGGTTCACCACTGGTCCTTCCTTGGACCACTTTTGATAGATCCTGATCATTGCAGACCAGGTTCTGGAGATGCTCTGACCCAGTCATCTAGACATCACTGCTTGGTTCTTGGTGTCAAACTCCTGAAAAATCCTGACGCTGGAACATTTCTCCTGCTTTGAACATTCATTATGTGTAAGAATTTCATCTCTGCAAATGTGCAATAACTTTTTTTTTTCGTGCAATAACTGTGCTTTACTACTGTAAATAGTATCTTGATTCTTATAAAACTGTGTGTCTTTTCTACCTCATTTTTTTAAGCTTGACTGTTTTTTTTTACATTTGACTGAGCACCATGTGGAGCAGTGCTCCTAATTTTGTTGTCTGTACTGTCATATAATGGCAATAAAGGATTTTGATTTTGATTGATTTTTTTTTATAATCAATGTTATTCACTTCACCTTTAGTAGTCACAATTAGGGGTGGGAAAAAATGCAATATATTGCAACACATTTCCTTCTGATATAATATTATTTTTTTTATTTCTTAATACTGATTTTTTTCCCCTTAAAAAAGTCATGTTTTTTTAAATACAGTCATGGAAAAAATTATTAGACCACCCTTGTTTTCTTCAATTTCTTGTTCATTCTAATATCTGGTACCACTAAACGTATAATACAATGAACACAACAAAAAATGCAGCTGGTCACATAATACTTTATGTCCTATTTGACATTCTTAAGCTTAATTGATTCCCAGGGTATATAAGAGGCCATTTCATGTCACAAGCAGCACTGCACATGCAAAGGCCTAGAGTGGTTTCCTGCTTACATTCAAGCCGTAGCACAACTCAGAAGTTGTCAGCTCTCACATAATGCCTAAAACAAAAGAATTATGTGAAGCAACAAAGGCAGCCATCTTGGCACTGCTGGAAATTGGCATGAGTGAGAGACAGGTAGCGAAAAAAACTGAAGATCTCCAAGACAGCCGTTCATTCCAACAAAAAAACAAGCTGAACATGGCACTACCAAATTGCTACCTGGCCGTGGCAGGAAACGTCTTTCTACCCCACGAGATGACCGTGCACTCATCCGTTCCTGTGTCAGGAATCGTCGTCAGACCTCCAGGGACCTTAAAAATGAGTGGGCACTGTCGAGAAATGTGACTTGCTCGGCAAGGACAGTTCGAAACCGACTTGTTGAAGCTGGTTTGAAGTCACACAGAGCACGCAAGAAGCCCTTCATCAATGAAAGGCAGAGGAAGGCCCGGTTACTCTTTGCTCGAGACCACAAGGATTGGACTGTTGATGATTGGGCTAAGGTTCTCTTCAGTGATGAATCCAATTTTGAATTGATGCCCACTCCAGCCAACTTACTGGTTAGGAGGAAGCCTGGAGAAGCTTACAACCCAGACTGTCTTGCCCCTACAGTAAAACATGGGGGTGGATCAGTCATGATCTGGGGTTGTTTCAGTCTGAGTGGAACAGGGCAAATGCAATTGTGTGAAGGCCGAATGAACCAGGTCAAGTACAGGACTACCCTTGAAAACAGTCTTCTTCCATCAGCTGGAAAACTCTTTCCTGCCTCGAATGACTGGATTTTCCAACAAGACAATGCCCCTTGCCACACGGCAAGGTCAGTTAAAGCCTGGATGGAGAACCACAACATTCGCACCATGCCTTGGCCTGCTCAATCACCAGATCTTAATCCAATTGAAAACCTGTGGAAAATCATCAAACTCAAAATGGAGAACCACAAGCCCAAAAACAAAGAAAATTTGTTTGAATTTGTCCAACAGGAATGGGCTGCTGTGACAGCAGAACAATGTCAGAAGCTGGTGGAGAGCATGCCAAGACGCATGGCTGCAGTCATCAAAAACAATGGTTATGCAATCAAGTATTAACTCTTGTGTGTATCATGTGTTTAAAGCAAACAGAAAAGAAAACATGGAATGCTTAAAAGTAGTGTTTTGGCGGTACAATGCCATAGCTATTGATGTAAGAATTTAAGTAATTTTGGTTATTATCAAGAAAACCATGGAAAATGAATAATCCTTAGTTCTTAAATTAAACTCTCATGAGCTATTTTTGTTGTTATCATTATAATTGTCCAAACAAATGTACCTTTAGTTGAGCCAGGCATTAAAATTAACAAGAAATTGAAGAAAACAAGGGTGGTCTAATAATTTTTTCCATGACTGTATATGTACTGTACGTACCTAAATGTACATATATATCCAGTATATGTACATACTGCATATGCAACTTGTATTTTAAGCTGCATTTTAAATTTCTCAGTGATGTATTCTATGTAGAATATCACAATATATCAATGCAGCGTATCGTGACTCAAGTATCGTGACACGTATCGTATCGTCCTTGTCCTTGCCAAAACCCACCCCTAGCCACAATGTTAAACCTGATCGTTTTAGATGTCAACATGTTTCACAAATTTATGACACAGACCAGTCGACCAGCACAGGGCCTGGATGCTAGCATGGCTGAAAAAAGCTAAAAAAGAATACTTTTCAGAGTGAAAGAATGACATCAACATAGTCTGGTTTCCTTGTTTAAACAGAGCACAGAGGTTTAAGTTATACTAAAAATACACTTTGCACACCAAAACAAACCTATTCTCTCTCTCACACACACATAACTGTAATGTTTACATCATCCAGTGGGAGGAAACAGCATCTGGTGTGTGTGTGAGTAAGTGAGAGATTTTGGATATGATTACATGGAGCCAAGAGTCACACCCTGACTTGAAGTCATGCATCCACATCCCAGACACAGATGACCAAAAGACGCCACACCTTGGCTGCACATAGCGTCCAGTTTAAACCAAACACACAGTGTGTGACAATAACACACACATAGAAACACACTGCCAGCAGTCCTGCCCTGACACATAGACAAAGTGCATGTGTGCCAAAGTGTGTGTGTCTCAGGGAACAACGTAAAAGGGAAAACAAAGGAAAGCACATTTCAAAGTCACCTCCTCGTTCACTTCCACTTTTTCAAGTGTTGCATTATGAACGACGAGCCGGTGTGAGGAGAAAGTGGAGGAGGTGGAAACTAGAAAGTGTGAAGCACGACAGAACAGAAAGAGCAGAAAACTCACCCCACGCTCCCGTCTTGTCTCTAAAAACTCTTTGCTTTAAACCAAACGTCGAAGACAGACGGATACCTCAAGACAACTGTGAAGGAGTGTGTGAGGAGCAGGAGGAGGAGGAAGAGGAGGAGGAGGAGGAGGAGGAGGCTAGCTAACAATCCTCTTAGCCCGGTTATGTCATGGGACCGAGCTAATCCTGCCTTCACTGACTGACTAACCAGCAGACTGACCAACACTGATACACAAACATGGTCGGCGACCGGCTAACCGAGGCCGTCTAGTCTGGGGTTGAACACACAGCAGCTAGCGAGGCTGAAAAACACCTGTTTGAGGTCAATATAAAGCGGCTAGCATGAGGTCAGCTGCTCTTTTTGCTACATGACTCATTATTTTGCAGGGAAGATAACAGGATAAAGAATAAAGCAAGCTGGAAAAACAAAAAAAACATGGTGAGCTAACAATTAGCCAGACTAGCAGTGATTACACTGTGTGAATATACCATGTTGTGTTTGTTCACATGGTTCCAGTTATAATCATCACTGTCGCTAATTCGGTGGGATAATCCACCAGACTATACACAGACAAATATACACACACAGGCTACGTATTAATGTTTCCTTTACGTTCCCTACGTTAAATAATCTAGATTAAGAACAGGTAACAGGTCCAAACTGCATCTTTATGGCTGCACACTGGACAGAATCTGTACTAGTAGCTACCAGTCTCTAAAATTAGGCTTGTAACACCCTAGATTTATATTAAAAAAAGGAATATGTCATCATTTTGAGAAAGCTAGTGTAGCTGTGCCAATTAATGCATGTATATATATATGTGTGTGTGTGTGTGTGTGTGTGTGTATACATATATATATATATATATATATATATATATAAAAGCTGCTAAGATCAGAGCAACACCACATTAGTTCTAAAAAGCGTTGTATTGACGAAGAGAACGTCTCTTTCACTTTTAGTCCATTTCCCGTTACAAATGAACACCTTAATGATGCTCTTTGGTGGATTATTTGTTTGCCGAATTACAGGAGAAGCTGGGACAGATTCAAAAAAAGATGGTTAATCTGACTTTATCAGCATGTTTGATCGTTAGTTACGAGCGAGTTGTTCGTTTCTTTGATTTTTTGAATGGAGTTCTGCTTCGTGTCCGTCTTTAATTGTCTTTAGTTGTTATGCATTTCGGGCAGTTTGTCAACTGAGACTTACCGTCACACGTGCCTATTACATTTTTTTTCTACTTTTTTCAACTTTTTTACAACAATTTTCCACACTCTTGGCTTTTTCGTGATTTTTTTCAAAATAAATTACCATGATAAATGACCATGAATTTATTCAACATAGTGTAAGTCACTTTTTACGAGATTTACGAAAAAACCTTTTTCAACATACTACACACTACGTTTTACAAAAAGTAAAAAAAACAAATGGCTTTTTCCTAACTTTTTTTTAATTCATTCAGCATAGCTTAAAAATATGATATATTTGAATTGATAATATAATGTGGAGAAGTTAGGCGGGCCGTATTACTAGTAGTAGTAAAAAGGAAGAACATTTTTTTTATTGCAAATGAGATGTTAATTTAACATAATTATTAGAAAAACAAAACACATTTTTTCTAATTGTAATGTGGGCGTGACTTGTAAAAATAGACATAAAATAAATAATAATAAAAGTATTTGTTAAACCTAATATTTTGCATGCTCTAAAGGCACCGTATATACACAGTATATGTGCGTACTATGACATTTACCATATATACTGCGTGTGCGCCTCCACCTACCCTGTCATTGGTGCCGTCTGTTGCCTCGGAGGTCCAGCTTGGCTCTGAAGGCTGCAGAATTCCTGCATAAAAATTAACAATTAAAAGAAAGCATGAAATATTAAAATTAAAAATAATAATAATAAAATCATTTACCCTCATGAACATGAATGTGACACAGATATAGAAAGAAAGTGATCGAGCACCTTGGCTTTGATTAACCATTCAGTCTGGAGTAAATAAAAAGACATATGGACGGGCCTTACAGGGTTGAAAAACACTTTCATTTACAGTGCACATAAATCACAAACTCAGTGTCTCCACCAAAATGTTATTATAATATATGTACATATTTTTATATTATCAGTCATGTTCTTGTGCCAGTAACCTGACATTTATTCTTGTTAGAAGTGTCCTTATTTATACAGTCATGGAAAAAATTATTAGACCACCCTTGTTTTCTTCAATTTCTTGTTCATTCTAATATCTGGTACCACTAAACGTATAATACAATGAACACAACAAAAAATGCAGCTGGTCACATAATACTTTATGTCCTATTTGACATTCTTAAGCTTAATTGATTCCCAGGGTATATAAGAGGCCATTTCATGTCACAAGCAGCACTGCACATGCAAAGGCCTATAGTGGTTTCCTGCTTACATTCAAGCCGTAGCACAACTCAGAAGTTGTCAGCTCTCACATAATGCCTAAAACAAAAGAATTATGTGAAGCAACAAAGGCAGCCATCTTGGCACTGCTGGAAATTGGCATGAGTGAGAGACAGGTAGCGAAAAAACTGAAGATCTCCAAGACAGCCGTTCATTCCAACTTAAAAAATCAAGCTGAACATGGCACTACCAAATTGCTACCTGGCCGTGGCAGGAAACGTCTTTCTACCCCACGAGATGACCGTGCACTCATCCGTTCCTGTGTCAGGAATCGTCGTCAGACCTCCAGGGACCTTAAAAATGAGTGGGCACTGTCGAGAAATGTGACTTGCTCGGCAAGGACAGTTCGAAACTGACTTGTTGAAGCTGGTTTGAAGTCACACAGAGCACGCAAGAAGCCCTTCATCAATGAAAGGCAGAGGAAGGCCTGGTTACTCTTTGCTCGAGACCACAAGGATTGGACTGTTGATGATTGGGCTAAGGTTCTCTTCAGTGATGAATCCAATTTTGAATTGATGCCCACTCCAGCCAACTTACTGGTTAGGAGGAAGCCTGGAGAAGCTTACAACCCAGACTGTCTTGCCCCTACAGTAAAACATGGGGTGGATCAGTCATGATCTGGGGCTGTTTCAGTCTGAGTGGAACAGGGCAAATGCAATTGTGTGAAGGCCGAATGAACCAGGTCAAGTACAGGACTACCCTTGAAAACAGTCTTCTTCCATCAGCTGGAAAACTCTTTCCTGCCTCGAATGACTGGATTTTCCAACAAGACAATGCCCCTTGCCACACGGCAAGGTCAGTTAAAGCCTGGGTGGAGAACCACAACATTCGCACCATGCCTTGGCCTGCTCAATCACCAGATCTTAATCCAATTGAAAACCTGTGGAAAATCATCAAACTCAAAATGGAGAACCACAAGCCCAAAAACAAAGGAAATTTGTTTGAATTTGTCCAACAGGAATGGGCTGCTGTGACAGCAGAACAATGTCAGAAGCTGGTGGAGAGCATGCCAAGACGCATGGCTGCAGTCATCAAAAACAATGGTTATGCAATCAAGTATTAACTCTTGTGTGTATCATGTGTTTAAAGCAAACAGAAAAGAAAACATGGAATGCTTAAAAGTAGTGTTTTTGCCGGTACAATGCCATAGCTATTGATGTAAGAATTTAAGTAATTTTGGTTATTATCAAGAAAACCATGGAAAATGAATAATCCTTAGTTCTTAAATTAAACTCTCATGAGCTATTTTTGTTGTTATCATTATAATTGCCCAAACAAATGTACCTTTAGTTGAGCCAGGCATTAAAATTAACAAGAAATTGAAGAAAACAAGGGTGGTCTAATAATTTTTTCCATGACTGTATATTCAGCCTGTTCATTCCTACTGAAGATGCAGAGGATGTTGTCGGCAACTTGCCTGCTTTATGTTGCAACAAGGTTGACTTTGCACAGGCTAAATATATATAAATAAAGCTCCATCTTTCTCTCTTTATATAAGCTATAAATATCATTGTTCGTTTTAATTCTGCTAAGACCAGACAGGCTCAATCTGGGCTAATCCCAGCCAGCTCAGAGTTTCACCTCCAGTCAATAGAGCAGTCAATGCAGAGCTTAACATTCAGTTGAGCTGATGAATTTGTTTTTAAAATCAGTAGAGTGTTAAAAAAAAAAACCAGTATTTATATTCAGCTGAGCAGTAGATTTGATAAGAGGAGTCACCGACAGTTAAAACAAGAGTAATTTATGGAAACGGGAAGAAATACAGCATCATTGTTTGAAGTGGGCCGGGATTCACTTATGACTAATTAATTACCTCTGCTCCATCCCAATACAAACATTTCACTCACATTATGGGGCTGATTATTTGATGGGAGAGCAGAGTATGTTTCCAAGAGGAAGGTGGTGTCCTTGTGTGGGAGGTGCAAACTCACAACAGGCCTCTTTTATCAGCCACAGAGGGCATTTGATGTTAAATTAGCCTGGGAGAAGGCAGTAAATTAGAGTAATGTGTTGCTCTGATCCTTGGCGAGCAATTCACTAGATTAATAAGTTGTTTTATGCTAAAAGGTGAGGAGGTGAGCAGCATGAGCTTTCAGCAAACTGCACAGACAGTTTGGTTGCACAATTAATCAACATTTTATTGAAACTGCAATAAACAATAATGCAATTTTCAAACTGCAGTATTTGTTAAAATCACAACATTACTCAGAGGAAAAGCATGCATAAAAAAATCTTTTGCTTTTTTGTTTTTTTTAATGGAAATGTTCGAATCATGATGGAAAAATGATCATTTCCTCTAATATCTTAAAACAGTTAATTAATAAATAATATTAATTTATGTGTGATTTTAGCATCTAATTATTAAAAAATGACACAGTAAAATATTTGAAAATCATCGCACATATTTGGGGACTATATGCAAAAAATTGCACAGGGCTACAAAAATAATTTATGTTATTTATATATAATATATATGAATATAGGTATATAAATACTGTACATACGCATTTATATATACATATATATTTATACATATTATGTATAAAATTTTTGCAAAAAAACAATATGGTCTATTTCCAGTATTTGAGAGGTGAAATGTTGTCAAAAAAGCATTTTCGATGGAAGAGAAGGAAAATAAGAAATAGAAAATATGTTTGATATTGTGCAGCCCTAATAAAAACCACATCTGCAGTAGTCTGGAGCTGCTCATCTTATGTCGCTCCACATCTCACCCTGCTGCTCATAAACCTGTTCCAGATCTGC
This sequence comes from Synanceia verrucosa, assembly GCA_029721515.1. Lineage (NCBI taxonomy): Eukaryota > Metazoa > Chordata > Actinopteri > Perciformes > Synanceiidae > Synanceia > Synanceia verrucosa. The sequence goes on along the minus strand of CM056560.1, from coordinate 3,629,171 downwards.
TGGATGCAAAGAAAAAAAATCTGTCAAAAAGCTTTGATGAACGTTTAGGAATACAGAGAGAACTTTAATGGCCTCTATGACTCAGCCAAAAACATCTTGTTAAAACTCATTATTAATTCATTATTCACACAGCTCATAAGCAGATGATGATAGTAATGGGATTATAATTCATGGTTATTATGTTTTTAATGAATGGGGGAAAATGGGAATGCACCAGCAGGTAGAGAGGTTACAAAAACACACTATCAAGTCATTCATTCATACTTTTTTTACTGAACGAGTGTAACAGAGAAAAGAAAACTATTCACCATAACTGTTTTACTTTAGCAATCAGTGACTGATGCTAGCATTGATGATGGTTGGAAAGTTCTGTCTGACTGTAAAGTAAAGCAATGAAACTATTAAAAATATGGCGTTTAATTTAAACTGATTTAGATTTTTTTAGTGGCTAAATTAAGTTAATAAGGCAGCAGTAAATTGCTTTGCTCCTGTGTCTTTACACTGAACTCAAACTGTTTTTTTCGGCAGAATATCATCTGATAGTTCTGTCCTGGTCTCTGGCCCCCATACCTCCCCTTCAGGTTTACCCTGTCCATGTTATGTAACACTAATCATCTTATCTGGCTAATTACTGACCGAGCCCCTGACCTCACCTCTAAAGCTCATACACACCACCGGTGTGACGCTCGCTTCTGGAAAAGAAAATAAATAAAAGCTATTTCAAAGCTAATTTTGTCCGTCAGCTGTTGATACTCATAAAAAATTTCCGCTCAAGGATAAATAAAGATTTATCTTATGGGAGGAACTGCTCTGATACTGTGTATGATTTTAGCATTTATTTTTATTTTAACACATATTTGGGGACAAATTGATCAACATAGTGGTGGAATTTGCAAAAAATTTATTTGATTTTTAATGTATTTTTATATATGCTATACAGCAATACATGAGGCTGCACAAATAATATAATATGAAAATCACAATATTTGAGAGGTAAAATGTGTGTCAAAATACCATCTTGGTGTGTTTGTTTTGCTGTACCTTGCGTCCAGGAGGGACAGTGTCTGAGGTAGAAGCTGACCTCCAGCCTCCTGGCTCCCCACTGCTGGAGGAGATCCAACAGAAGCACCTCCTGAGGGAGAACTCGCTCTGAGAGGAGACACAAGGAGCACGATCAATTAGTTATCAGTACGCACATTATCATTATTTTCATTATACTCTTATGAAATACAACATCTTACCTTGATATTATTCCATGATTCCACATATTTACATTTTATTATAATAACTATAATTTTTATTAGTATAATTTTATTTATTATAATAACATAATTTACCTATATTATATTTTAAATTGTAGTATAGATCAGACTTAAAGGTAAATCCAGAAGGAAAACTGATTTATGAGTAGCTTTATTAAACACATCAAAGCTTAAATGACTGATTAATTGAGAAAATAATCAGCGATAAAATAATCGTCAGTGGCAGCCTGAGCTGATGCTTTGATACAAAATTATTTGTATTATTAATAATATTTATATGTGACTGAAACACACTGTGTTGTTGTGTGACTTTCTTCTTCAGCGCCTATGACTGGATTAATGTCGGCCACAGTAGCTCTCAGTGTTTGCATGTGATGGACTGGTCTAATCACAGTACAGTAAACACTTGCTGATTTCACAAGGTGCAGCCGTGATGGAGGTCTGACTTTGTTTACAGCTTCAAAGAGTCACACTGTGATTATCCTCTCATATAACTCCAGATTACAATCATGTAAACACACAAAGGCTGTCATGAGGGTGTCAGTAGTAATTATATTAGTAATGGACACAGTGATGAACTGTGTGCGCAGAAAAAAAACAGCAGAATAACCATAATTATTATCATCATTGTAGTAGCCTGAACACACATTTGTCACCTGTTTACATTGTGAAACCAGTGCATTAAATATAAAAAGAGTCATAAAACTTGAATTCTTCTTCATCACCTAGCAGTCGGCAGCTTTTTGCATATGTTATATTACAGTGTGTTATTATGTTCACTAGGGGTGGGTACTGGCAACATACGATATGTATCGCGATACTTGAGTCACGATATGATACATTATCACTATGTTGTGATATTGCAATATGTTGTGATATTCTACATAGATCACTAAGAAATATAAAACATGGCTTAAAATACATATATATGTATGTATATATGTACACATATTTATATATGTACAGTACATCTACTTATGTACATGTACATATGTATATATGTGTAACACATATGTTAGGGAGTTAAAGTTACCGCATTGACATTGATTATTTTTTTCTATTTTATTTTTTATTTGAATTTTTATTTCAACGTGCGGAACTGGCACAAAACATTACTTTCTTTGGGGAAAAAATATTGATATTAAGAAATTAAAAATCAATATTATATCAGAAGAAGAAGTATTGCAATATATTGCCATATCAATATTTTGTTCCCATCCCTAATATACTGTAAATACATTTGCTTTGCCTGTGTTTTGTGACATCATTGAAAATGAGCGAAGTCCCTTAACGATCTCTGGAGAATAAATTATGGCTGAATACATGAATAAACAGTGGTTTATCATCTGCATAAGTGGACACTTTTTGAGGATCTTATTTTACCACTCTTAATTTAGCCTTAACCTTTTAACTGTTTTTATTATGTTCAAAATGTCATTATTTGTATAGAGGTACAGGTGGACAGACTCACCATGCCCATTCCACACTTCAGCTAGGTGACAGTCCCCTTCGCCGGCTTCTTTGCAGTACTCGACGACGTCAATCACCCTGGTCGCCGGGGTAACTGGGACCTCGGTTAGCATCTGCTGGGTGTCATTGAGGTAAACTGTCAGGATCACCTGAAACCACAGAAACACACACATTAAACGCCATGAAAGGTCTTCACATGTAGCACCATCACCTGATTCCAGGAACATGGACACCATGGATGAAGTATCACTCATTGATTACTGATTAGGATCACTAATGATTTAGCTAATTAACTTGGCCAACTATTGGTTAACCAATCGATCGACATAACTCGTCGTGATAACTAATGATGCAGTAGATACAGATTAAAGTGGAAAATCCAAAGATTAGCTCAAATAGATTACGTCCAATCAACAGCAGCTGATTTACATCCAGGAGGTTCGAGGCAACAAAGGAACCTGAACTGCACTCAGACCTGAATTTTAGTCTCATTAAATCTTCAAATCATCAACATTACGTGACAAAAAGGCCATCAAGATCACTATGGAGACGATGAAGCAGACAATGTCCTGATAACAGCAGTTTGTAACAAGATGCAGCTGTCCATGTGACTCAACAACACATCAATCACAGCTTTAATTACCAATCAATAACTGCTTGTATACACACAGACACACACATACAGTTCCCTCTGGGTTTAGGACAGGGGTTTAACCTCATTTAAATGTCATAAAATGAAAAAGAATTGATTTTATCTCTATATATTTGAAAGGTTCTGTAATCAAATTATGGTAAAGTAGTATGGTGTAAGCTTGCCAATACTATTACTACAAAGCATTTAATTTGTTTTTTTTTTACATATCTGAATATAAAATATAGAAATTCAAAGTATCAGCTGGCGGTAATGATCCCCTCTGAAATCATTTAGTCACCAAAACCCTCCGAATTCTGCGGCCAGAAGATTAAAATAGCAATCAGACAAGGACATCCTGTGTTATCAGTGATGTCACTGCTGATGTCACGTCAGCTAGTCGGCAGCTGAAAGATGAATTTAGGGTAATCTGGGATAGGAACACACGGGAGCACCGATGCAAACACACACAGATACAGATACACTTTTAATCTGGGTGTTGTCACACACACACAAACACACTCAAAATCTATACTGTACTAATCCAGAGTATTCTACACACCTGTCCCAGATCATGTGAAGTAATCTGTGCTCGCATGCAGACGGACTGAGCAGGACACATTCCCTTAAATCTTGGATTAGACACACATAAAAACACACAAACCCTGCAGACACAGCGGGGGGGGTTTTCACTCGTCCGCAAACCACTTAAAGTACAGCGAATCGAGGCCTCACAAAGGCTGCAATGTTTCTGTGGAAAACAGCTTCGGCAGGGATGAAAGGATGTTTTTTATGATCAAATCATTCAGGGTGTTTTTTTCCATTTGAGGGCGATATGAAGATACTCACAATATTAACAACAAATGCAGAGTTTTATTATAAGTCATTCAGTTGTAACAGACGACTAAATGATGGGTAAGAGAAAGTTAAACGGTTAAAAATATAACGTGCATAATTAACTTAAGAGTGAAACAAACTGAGCATTCCACCTGACTGACAGCAACCATTATGGAGATATAACAAAAAACTGCACAGGCAAGAAAATACTACCCAAACTGTGGTTTTATTCTCTATAGAGCTACATCAATAGTAGGAGGAGGTGGACTGATGAGCTGGACACTCTATAATATTTTACATTTCACTGCATTCACACAGCACTTTAAAAAGCAAAACACTTGACACATATAGTACTTTAACAGTAGCTACCATGCACGGCAACAGCCTCCTGACCGAGAGCATTTTGGGGTTAAATACAGCATGTCACTCAAGGTCATGATGCACCGATGCAGATATAAAAATCACAGTTTCTATTTTTAATCCTGTGTTAGCAATTATTAGAGGAGTTTCTTCTTCTTCTTCTCATTATCATTATTATTATTAGGCCTGTTTATTATTAGGGGAGGGTAATGGCAAGGACTTCACGATACGATACGTATCACGATACTTGAGTCACGATACAATACATTATTGCGATATTCTACATAGATTGTTGAGAAATTTAAAATGCAGCTTAAAATACAAGTTGTATATACATAAATGTATGTATATAGGTATACATATGAATATATATATATATATATATATATATATATATATATATATATACTGTATATATGTACATATATTTATATATGGGGGATTGATATAAGAAATATTATATCAGAAGAAAAAGTGTTGCGATATATTGCCATATAAATATTTTTCTCCATCCCTATTTAGTATTATATCTGCTCAATTAATGTGATCACTGTGAAATGATGAATCTGCTCATATTAATTAACAGTGCATACAGAGATTTTGACTTATTATTGAAAGGGTGTTACTACAATCAGAAACAAGTTTATTGCCAAGTGAGTTCATGACATATAGACATATAAACTAGAAACTAGTTGCAAGAAATTTCATCTGCAATACATCACGATATCTGTTTTTTTAATCAATATTTAGAAATTAAGAATCTGTATTATACCAGAAGACAAAATTTCACAATATATCGCCATATAAATATTTTTTCCCCACCACTAATATAAATGTGGTGTAGAGATAAGAACCAAAAAATAATAAAGTGAACTAGAATAAATATGGGGAGCAAAAACACTGATTTTGTGATAAATACAGAGACAATACGGTGCAATATCGCAGATAAATGGCGCAGAAAACTGTGCAGAAATGTGCGATTAGGCTATTTACATTAAATTAAATTAACAGAAGAGAAAATTAACTGTTCAGTTAGTCATGACAGTCTGCTGTTCAGACCCACTGTGGACTGTCAATATGGCCACTAGAGTGTAACTTACAATATTGTAGACCACCCAAAAAACCCCTATAGATAGACCAGACTATATAGGTCAAAAGCACCAAACCTCATATCGCTGTTTGATGATTAATCTGCCGTCACCAGCATTTATGTAGGTTTTCCATTACGCCTGAACATGTCCACATGTATGGATAGCTCTGAAACAACTGAGAACAAATCATATGATAGTAATCTAAGGGAAGGGTTCAAATTAAGTTTCACTCCTGTTCCATGTGAGCAAATGGACGAGGAAAAAATTTGCATCTAGTCTTTGCTGTTAGTTTCTGTTCGAAATTCGTCTCGGCGTCGCTCACGTTTCACTCGAGTGCATTCTAGTTGTTATCGTTGCACTTCTGAACATGAAAAACCCACAAACACAGAGGCAGATTGAGTTGTAGTTCCCTAAATTGCCCCTGGTGTTGAGTGGAGGGCTATTTTAAGCATTAGAGGAGAGTCAGATAGTGAGAGAATCTATGACTGCTCTGCTGCAAAACACTCACACATCTATGCTCATGTTATTAGTGCTGTTATTTATTTAGTACATCCTCTGAACTGAACTTAACTCTTTTTTAACTTCTTATTTCAACATGTGGAAATCGCTTTAGATTTACAATCAGTCCAAAATGACTTTTTTGCAGAATTAAAAATCAATATTATATCAGAATAAAAAGTATCGCGATATACTTCCATATCAATATTTTTTCCCACCCCTACTAAACTCCCATATAAAGCTTCACTAGCACACACTAATCATTCAGGAAAAAGTACTGAAGAAAACCCACTTGTACATGACAAAGTGACGCTCACCGAAGGTTGGGTTTTCCTGGTGCTGACCTTCTTCCTCTGTTTCCTGCCCTGACTCAGTTTGAGCTTCTTAGAAACGAATACCAACCGCTCCAGCAGCAGCCCAAAGATTCGCTTCATTGGAAAACCATCGGACAACAACACACAGCGGTGTGTGTGTGTGTTTGTGTGTGTGTGCAGCAGGTAGGCATGTGCATGTGTCTGGTATTTAGATAATTAGTGGTGTCAGATAGGAGAGTGTGTGTGTGTGGAAATACAAATGTAAGAGTGTGTGTCAGGGAGGGAGGAGGGCAGGAAGGGAGTCACCTTTCAGTGAACAGAGAGGGAGAGAGAGGATGATGGGAGTAGACCATGATATTGAGCTGATTCTATTGGTTTTTATTGCAAAAGCAATACCTTGTGCTTCTGCTTTTACTGCTGGTCTGGAATTAAATCCTCACAAATCCTGCAATAGTTTCTGTAACCCAGTTAAAGGATGTCTGCCAGTGGAAAAGTTCAGTTTCTCATGAAGATGTTCTTCACAACAACTTTAAATAAAAATATTTTCAAACTTTGACTTAAAGCAAGGCTTAAGAGCAATGTCTTTTGCACACTCTGAGTTAACATCATACTTTTATTAAAAATTATATAAAATGTAATAAATTATTTATTACATTTGATATAATATGTAAATATTAAATAAAATATTTAAATCTGAAACAATTTTAAAAATGGGTTCATTGGCTACCAGAATTATGGAGGATATTTCATATAATAATCGACACATCGTCAGATATGTTGATCATTACATAACCATCTTCTCGATTAGTTGGAACATGTGATAACTGATGTGTCGAGTCTATAAAAAAGCCCCAGACGTTCAGGAGCCAAAACATTTTTTTTAGCTGTGAGTCCAGCAGGACTGGAGCCGACCAGGTCACCACAGGTCACTGCTGGGGCTGGAGCTGCAAAGATTAATCCTTCAGTTGTAAACTATACAATTTATAGCCATCTTAATTTTAAAGATAAAGAAGTAAAACATCTCAGATGCCATGTGAACATTTTCTGGTTTCTTTACCCCTCAGTAAACTGAATATCTCTGACTTGTGAACTAAAGAAGACTTTGAATTTGAGGGTCGCCTTGAGCTCTGGGGAACAATTTTCACCAATTTAGAAAATAATCATTAATCTCAGATCCTAAATGTCACAAACATATAAACACACTTTGTATGTAAACAATGTCATACTATTGTCTGATTTCAGGAAACAATAAGCAAACATTTAAGTGCAAACCTCAAGGAAATAATTCAAATAAAAAAAAAGTTAACAGGGTTCTTGCACCATTTTAAAAGTCAAATTTAATACTTTTTAAGACCTCAACAAATAAAATTTAAGACGTAAAAATTTCATAACAATTTCTTTGGTAGAAAATGGTCAATTTATTGCAGGGCCCGACCAATATGGAGTCTTTAAGGCTGATACTGATCTCAATATTTGGCAGGAAAAAAAAAATTTGATAACCGATTAATCTCTGATAATATTTTTTTATTTATTTTTTTCAACCCTGTAAAACTTATAACAATGATATATATGAAGGCAGAACTCTTAACTTCACAATTTTCAAGAACAAAGAAGTGAACAAAACAACGTGCAAAGTTGCAGTAAATCTCTGAATAATGTGTTTTCCTATTGGCATTAAATGCACCATCTGAAAATTTAATACCTACAGCAAATTTATGGTAAATTTAAGACAATTTAAGACCTTAATTACCTGGATTTTAATTTAAGACGTTTTACGACTTCAAGAAACCACAGGAACCCTGGATAATTACATGTTTTAGAGACTTAACTGTAAAGGAACAAGATAAAACCTCAATACTACCATCAGTCCAGTTAGCAAACTATACAAATTAAAAAAAATACTTCTTTAAATACTGACACAAGTATCTGTATTAATGCTCTATTATAAATAAAACTGTGTGTGTGTTGATTGTTCTCTGTGGTGTGGAGGGAAGCTGTCCAGGAGCAGCAGTGGTGAAGCTGGAGGGGAAAGATTAGAGAGGCTGCACTGATATACTGCAACACACACACACACACACACACACACACACACACACACACACACACGGAGAGGACACAGGAGGCAGAAGAGCCATCTCTTGTCACATGTTTGGTACATGTGCTCCAAACAGACACACAGAGTCCTCCGCTGACGGAACAATCAGTAGAAAGAGCAGCAGAAACATGATTTACAAGCCGTGTGTCAGTCCGTCATTAGATGGTGTATAAGAAGTGTGCTTTTTTGAAGATCAAAGATTGACATTTCGGCTGTTTTTTGGCAACCAAACACTCGATAAACGTATGGCATCATGAAGTCCTTGCTAATACCCACCTCTACTTCTGATCATTACACTGAGTTCCTTGTTAAATGAATTCCTCAATACGCCCACAACAATAAACAAAGTCCTAACTTGTCTTTGACTTCCTGTTTGACCTTCTCCTCCTCCCTCTTGACCTCTTTGTCACACCTGCTCCCACTCACCATAATAAATCTTCAAATCGTCACAGGTTACTGATATTTATGCCCCACAACGCTCGCCGGGACTCGCCACACCTGGTCTATGAGCCCTGAAGCATCGTCACACATTTTAATGTGAGGGTAACAATTAGTGCTCATGTTCGAAATGATCGAAGCACTTCCTGTGCTCAGAGGAAATGAAGATTTAGTGCAGTGTGTGCTTGTGTCTCTGCAGGAACTGTGATTTCTATAAACAAAATGTTCCTCCAAGTTCTTTAAACAGGTTACAGCAGTGTACTTCCACCCATCACAGACAATACAAGCACATACTGTGACAGAGATAACCACAGATACAGTCATAGACGAGGAAAGGAAGGAAATTTAAGAGGCTGGAATCAGACACGTTTGTCCTTAAAGAAGTCTTCAAACCGATTAATCAACTAAAATATAGCAGCTCCAGAGTAAATGCCTGAAAAGCTGATGAAAGAAATACTGAATAAGGAATATTATTGAATGTAAAATACACAGCAGCTGAGACGTGAACGCAATAAACTCTAAAACTTTGAATTATTTTTGGGATATAATACACTGGATAGTGTGCAGGGTGTGCTCATGAATCAATATATTTATAGAGATACATTCTATATTCTAGGTATGTATACTCTTGGCTGTAAATACAGTCATATTATTAAATTTCACAACATCCACAATAATTATATGACAGTCAAATTGTTTATCAATGGTTCTTTGTACTTATAGTTCTTGTTCTGCCTCTGATCTGTTCTGTGAACATTTATTATATTAATAATAATAAAACTAATAATAATATTATCAATTATTATTTCCACATACCAGATGGCCTCAGCAGTTCAGTTTAAGTTAGTAGCTCTGTCTGCTGCCTTGCAGTCCTGTTTAATTGTACTGTTTATGTTTATTTTTGTTTTGTGTGTTGTCTGTTTTTGGATAATTATTGTTATTTAGCACCTTGGTCCACGACAAACATAATTTCATCCCTGATTCCTAGATGCTGGATGCATTTATTATAGCCGCTAGGGGTGGAAAAAAAATATTGATAAGGCAATACATTGTGTTACTTTTTCTTCTGACATAGTGTTTATTTTTAATTTCTTAATAATGATTTCCACATGTTGACATAAAAATGTAAATAAATAAAATAATCCATGTTAACACGGTACCTTTGACAGCCCTAATACATATGTACATACTGTATATGCAGCTCGTATTCTAAATTTCTCAGTGATCTATGTAGAATATCACAATATTGCACTAATGCATTGTATCGTGACGTGAAGTATTGTGATACGTATCGTATCGTGAAGTCCTGACTGTCAGCTGCTGTTTCTAAAATAAACTCCATCTCTTCTAACAAGATCTTGGGCTACACCTGAACGCTCTTTGGTCTTAAATGAAAGCATGAAGATTATTTGAGAGCAGCTGGTGGAAGCCCACATGGTCTTAATTTAATTTTAGAGACGTTTTCAAACTGCTCACTAATGATGCATCATGGGAGGGCAGAGCAGCTACAGTGTGGGAGGAAACAGCTGCCGTTCAAATGCTTTCCTTTTGTAGTCAGTGCATCAAACAAAATTAGTATTAAAGGTATTAGAAGCTGAGGAGAAAATAGCTATAACTATAGCATCCTCCCAGTGAGGAAGCTTCAAGTAACACCTGCTAATAAACCCTGCAGGGATTTATGAGCTTAAATATGGAGTCAGACATGGAGCAGCAATCATTGACGGATGAGTCCATATTGAATTACATTTACACTTCAGGAACTGAGCTGACGTGAGCAATGCATGATGAATCATGTTCTGAAGTTAATGTTTCTTATTGTAAACTGAATGATACTCCTCTGCTATATCCTCCAGTATATATCTGTGTAAGTTATTTATACGAAACAGAGGAGAGAAACGTCCCTCATGGTGACAGCTGGAGGTAATTTGTGTTTCAGACACCCAAACACTCACACATCTACGCAGCGACCAGTCAGTGGCGTCTCTATAGGAACCTCATGTGACCAGTGAAGCACGAGCCTCCAGCTCATTGAGAGAGAAAGGAAGTATAGTATACAGTACTGCTGTAACCCACTGCTGTCTGAAGGGCCAACGGACAGTAAATATGTCTGCAGAAAAAACTCCAAGAAGTCTAACAACAAAAAAATTGGACTGTCAATTACTGAAAACATTTTTTTTTAGATTCACAATAAATGTATTCATTCATGAAAACCTGATTGTTATAATGGGAATAATGTTGGTCCAGATTAAGGTCAGCACACCTAAGAGTAGCCTGAGTCAAACTTGTGGCTAACTAAGGAGCTAACACAAGGAAGTGCATCATTAACTCTTTTCCGATCGCAGTCTCCCACAGCTTGTGAGTAATTTTGGGGCTTCTGGGAGATGTAGTCAGAGCATAAAGAGACGGTATACACCACAGAGATCAAAACAGGAAGTGGAGACAATCAAGATTAGAGAGCAAAACAAACAGATTCTGCACAAAAAGTGGTGAATTTGGTGAAAGTGTCCTCTACTCTACCTCTGATAAAACAAGAATGGAACAAGGTAAAAACAAACATTTTTTCATGATGAAATAGAGAGTCTCTTCTTTCATTTGAGCTATTCAGTGTTTTTAGAGTCATAGTACAAAATATTCTGTGCTCAACCAAACAGCCCGCACTGTCTATATTTACGCCCCTGTTGCCAGCTCTCTGCTCAGGAAAGTATGCACTGGCTGCTCAACATTTCAGAGGAAGTTGTGAGATGATATCAGGCTCTGTTTTGCATTTGCTGTATCAATCATGTGAGCCCAAAGTTTAGGGCAAAGCTGAAAGGAGAGCCACTTTAGGAGTCAAAACAGTCTTCCCAGCAGTTTGAATTATTAAGTAGAACTTGTTGATAGCAGCTTTATATGTCGTAAAGCTGTGAACACTGAGTGGACAACAGCAGGAGCTAAAAGTCTCTGCACTTTGGAAAGAAGGCATGAACGGCAAGTCTGAACCAGGAAGAAAGTTAAGGGTGAGGTCAAAGGTCAAGGTAGAAGGGTTCTCTGTCTTTCTCTCTGCAGTAAACACGTCTCTATATCTTCAGGGTATTGTCCGAAGCTGACAGCAGCCCAGTCGACAACAAAGCAGCGTAGTATTGGAGTGATGAAGAGTGAGGAAGGACAGGATGGAGGCAGGAATACTGATGGTTCACTGATTTTACTGCATGTAGAAACCAAGGGATTTTTATTCATCTTTAAAACTGTTTGAGAACTTCATAAAATGCATGCACATGCCATTCCACTGGATCGAATGCCATGAATGCATTTCAATGTTCATGATGTAAATATGATATATCACACCTCTCTAAATCCAAATATAAAAGTGTTTCAACCTATTATGGATGAGCAGTTCTATTACACATGCACAGACAAGCACACCCACTATATAGTGTCAAGCACCAAGAAGGAAGGTGGGACTTCTGATTGAAACTTTCAAAATAAAAGCCTCATTTAAGAATGCAAGAACTTTTTTGAGCAATGAGAAGTGAGAATTACAAATGCATATATTTATTACTAGACAGTATACATGTTCTGAGTTATATGGTATAGCAAAAAAAGAGTTAACTGGACTTTCACCTCTGTTAAGAGTCTCGTTAGGAGTCATTACCAAGCATAACTTAGCAAAACATATCTTTGTGGTTTCAGTTGTTTGTTTTCTAACCATTTTTAAATCCAGTCCAGTATTGAGGGACATTGTGGGAACTGGAAACTGTAAAACAAACCGTGAGGGCAAGGGAGCATGTGACATTCTGTTTTTATTATAATTATTATTATGACATTTAAGTGTGTCAGAAAATCCTATAGATAAATAAAGCATTTCACTTGTTTCGTTTGTTATTGTTGTCCTGAAATCTGAGTTCCTGTGTTCTTGAATTCAAAGAAAAAAAAGATTAAATATACTACACTAAATATTCTGCTGCGGCATGACAAAATATACCAGATAACAATAAGCTACACTTTCTGGGCTCCAACACAACAAACTGTACAGCCGCCATTGGAGTTTCCACTTCGGCAACTCGTCATCTCGCGAGATTTCTAACCCTAACCCTTTCAAGGAGACTTCGCCCTGATGTTGTCATGACAACAACTGCGACTTTTGAACCACCTTTACCAGCCAAAATAATAACAAACTTTGAGAAAATATCCAGGTGGGGATTTTCTTTAAAATACAGGACAGCTGAACACTTGTGTCCACCTTTTGAACGTTTGAAACCATAAACTAACCAGCGTTACATTTTGAAAGCAGACCGCACAACTTCCGGTTTTGCTCTTTCAAAATTTAACAACTTGATGCAGCAAAGAGCCGCTGAAACCAAATCGGCGTTTTACTGTTTCTCTAAAGTCATTTAATAAATGGCACTTTAAAGCTTCTAGCTTTGGCTGCCCTTTTTGCGAAATGAAAAGTTTCACTCGTACTTTTTTCCTGTCATACATCCTTTGGGGAATAGCTGACGTGACAATACGCGGTATAAAAAATGTACCTGAAAGAAAAACGACGGGTTCATATTGAATATTTAAGAAGTTTTCGTTGGTATAGAATATAAGCTAATGTTAGCGCAACGTCCGTTAGCTAGCATTAGCTTGTTTTATTAGCCGACAAGAACATTTTCGTCTCGTGCCGTTTAAAAGTAAATCAATAAAAACTCACCGGTAACATTCCTGCTGCTCGGTCCTCCTGTCCTGTTAGTAAAATAACTTTAGCCTCCTCCCAAGAGTCCTCCACTCCTCGGAGCTTTTTCGGTCTTTTCCTGTGGTTCCAGGTAATTTTCCACACATCCAGATATCCAGATGCTCAGGGGACTAGAAGTCCAGCTCTGATCCACTTTCCTCTCTCAATCCCTCCCTCTTCCTTCCTCTCTCAGTCTCACACAAACACTCTCTGGAGAAGAAAGGCAACAGGATGGGAGTTCAGCTGGAGACTGGAGCTGTAGCTTCATGGTCTTATTTTCTGTAATTTCACCCTCTCAGGCTGTGATCCTGCTCCTGGTCTGGTCTGGTCTGGTCTGGTCTGCAGGGTGAAGTGGGTCACTGTCCTGATCATCCCTCCCATCTGCCCCCCTGGTCTCCTCCTCCTCACATTAAATAGCCCCCAGGTTCACTTAAATATGTATTAAGAATACTTAGTGGATCAATCACAAATATGAAACTCAATACTGTTTCCCAGAGATTTAAATTAATGTTAATGTGTGAGGAACACTGTATGGTCTCTATATTGTTTATATACTGTTTTCCTTCAGCTAACTTGCTCAATAAGAGTTTATACAAATAGTATAAACATATAATAGTAACTCAAACTCAATGTACATGTTCTATAAGTGTGTGTATGTGTGTGTACATTACACCCATTGTGTTCACTAATTCTATTCATATTTTTCTCCCACTTGGTTGTTGCTTATTTAAACATTTATATATTCTTATTATTCATATTTTTTTGTTGCTGTAATGATGCTAACATCCCCGTTTGTGGGACTAATATGTACAACTTAAAGTATATTTATAATATGTGACACTTTTATTGTGTTCTAATATGGAGCTTCTTTTTAAATTAATGGGATTATATGTCATGGTACAGAAAAACAGTCATTTGCACTGTTTTGCATGGCCAGCTGAGTCTGTTTTATACTATATATAATTTACAAGAATGATTCATAAGAAAATATAAGAATTATTTCATTTAATTTGCCATTTGTCTTAAGAACATACTGTAAATATTTATTAGCCCCCTAAGAACTGGCCTCCGCATGCATGGACATCTCATTTTGGGTTGTCCATAATACCTAACTCTGCTCACATCATTTTTGTCAAAACATATATCATGTTAAAATCAGAATCAGAAAGCCTTTACTGTCACTGATCACAAGATGATGTTTTTATATTTATACCCAACAGAAACAATGAACTATAAATCCACAGTAAACAAGAGCTTGGGTCTTAGTAGGTTAATATATGACTTTTCTATTACTGAATTATTATTTATAACTTATTTACACTGCTGTAACAAGAGCCTTTCCCCAATGAGAGATCAATAAAAATATTCTATTCTACTCTATAATATCTTCCTAATACAACACATATGCCATAAAGCACACCACTCCTTTTTATTTCATCCCCGATTCTCATTTTGTCTGTATATGCCTCCATTTGTAATGAAAGGTATTTTTATTTTTTTCTTAAAAAAGAGACAGCTGTGTTTTTGACTCCAGTGAACACACACACACACACACACACACACACACACACACACACACACCTGCCACACACACTGTGCAGCTTACAGCGAGCTTAGAGATGTTCAGCTGTCATATATTCAGCAGATTATCACAGAGCTGTCCTCTGCTGCCAAGGACGATGTAGGCCTCTGTGTGTGTGTGTGTGTTCTGCTACAGAAAAATAATAACACCACAAAGGCGCAGCAGCATCTTACAAACACAGCAGCTGACCGGAGCCAGAGAAACATGAAACGTATGGCCCCAGCGGCAGCCATGTTGGCTCCACAGTCCTGTAGCATCAGTACAGAAATTATTCTGTAGTCTAACTGATCATGTGATAATATTCATAATAATGTATGGTAAACATTTTAAACATACATGGAAAACATTAAAAGTGTCTTTTTTACTTTTCACGTTGACTATTTGGCAGGTCGTTACCGCCCTCTACTGTCCACCCTCCACTAAACATGGAAACATTTGAACTTGACCCCCTCCCTGGATATTATATTTTCATCTCTGTATATCAGTTTATGCATGAATGTCTGCTTAAATCATGTAATATCTAGCATTAGAGTCTAATATTAACTGTACACAGACATTTTGTGGACATTTCAGAAGAAGGAGGAGTATATTTTATTGATCCCCAAAGGGAAATTAAGCATTATTGGTGACTGTTTGTGGCTACGGTTACTATTCCCAGTTTAATTTACCCATAACACTCACCAGAGGTTATAGAAAGCTGCAAATACTCTCTTATTTGTCAGAAAAGAAATGACAGTTTAGCAAAAAAATGTTTCTATGATTATTACTTTCACTGTTTTATCCCTGCATAGCATTTCAAATGGATTAGACTGTGACCTACAAATAAAGCCAACAGTACTGTCCACCTGATTCACTTTATTTCTCCTCAGGTCAAACCTCCAGGATGTAACATTAAATTCAGTGAGCTGTCTCTTTGTGTGGACATGAACGTGACGGAAGGCATTAATGAAAAGAAACCGTGTCGATACATCTGTTCCTCAGTTATGTCTCAACTCGTGGGCATTTATTGTACTCATCCAGTGTGGCTCTTTTGTTCAAGGTTAGCTTGCATGCGTTGTCAGGTCACTCGATAAAACCAATCAACCTTGAATTGGCTGTCACTCCACCCTGACAGCCACATTCACACAGCATTGCCACAGCCAGAGGCGATCTCTCGCTGTCACACACACAGTTCAGAGAGGTCAAACTCAGCATCACGTTGGGCGGCTGCCATGTTGGATCTACAGCCCAATGACTGTGACCTGGAACTGAAGCAGAAGCAGCCTGGAAAACTTTTTTCTTTGGAAACATAGACCCAGTGGACTGATCACCTCCTGCCAACTTCTGATATTATGTAGTATGTTTGTGGAACTGATCAGAAAATTAATCTGAAATGACGGTTGAGAATTTGATCAATTTCACAAAAATACGCTTGAATATAAAATAAAGACGTCCTTGTTTTCTGAACTCGTAACACAGATGCTTAAGTAGAATTAGGATGGTTTTGAAAATACTTTCTGCAACAAGCAACTGTTACATTACCAAACACTTTAATTTTTCCAATAAGACTACTAGTTTTTTTTTCCTCCAGCAGACAGACATTTCACAAGGAAACACCGTGGAACCAATGGATAAATAAATAACATGTACAAATAGGTAAAAGGGTACAGAGAAAGAAAATTAAAGCTACAGAAATTATAACATCACAAAGATCCAACAGCATCTCACAAACACAGCGGCTGACCAGAGAGCTAAGTAGGTACAGAGGCGGAGAGAGGCGAGACTATGGCCACCAAGGTTGCGATGGCAGCCATGTTGGTTTCAGTGGTGGTTGTGATACCAAAAGTATTCAGGAGATTGTCCCATTACGAGTTTTTATCTGCTCAGTGATTGAAAACCTTAGGTGACAAAATGACCCACGTTTGTATCACTGAAGGACTACAAGCTCACTTCTACTTTGTTAAATGCCAGCTTATTTTTTAAAATAGTGTCATGCAAATACCACTCAATTTAATCTTGCTAGACTGTTAGCAAGGGAGCTAATACCACAGTGTCTGCTGACACTCTGTCATACACTATGATGCACTGTATATAGTGAAGTGTAGGAATAGTGTACCACTAGACAGCTAACAGGACAATCCACCAAACCCTTAAAAGCGTTCATTTATGAATACATTCACCAGCTGACCCTTAAACTTTATATTGGCCTGCTTGACATAATGAAGGACAATGTGAAAACATTTACAGCCAACACGTTTGTTCTAGAGAAGCAGCCCGTGCACCGATGGCTCTGACATGGGACATACAGCAGGTAGGAACAGTATAGTGTATGCTTTCTAACTTGCGTGGCGCCCACGTTCTGGCTGCAGGACATCGATTTAGTCAATGAGGAAACGTGAGAATAAACAAATCAGTCCGTACTGCCCTCTGAAAGCACATACTGTCGACTATTTATTCAGCATTTGAAGTGTTGAAGCTTAGCAGAAACATCAAGCTGCAGATCAGTTTAACGTCACAAGATTGGGACCGCCACAAAATCATTTCTAATGTCCGATCAGAAATTTAAAACTGGAATACATCACCCCCAAAATTATCATTTACGTGTCAATTACTCACCCTGTGTTACTCTGAATTGTTTTTCTTACATGTCTCCACAACCAATTCCAAAACAGAAAACTCCCATCAAATCATCTGTTTGTTTACACTCAAACAACTCGTGAAGTACAATCTACCTCCCAAAATACATGCATTTTCACTAAAAGCAATAAGCAGTTCTGTCATGGAGGAGTGGTGTGTCTGGTATGTGGGGAGTGTTTTAAATGGTTGGTTTTGGAGCTGTGTGACTGTTTTCAACAGATGATTTGATGTAGTTTTGCTATTTTAACTTTTACAGCCAAACATGACATGATTTCACAGTGATGCTGACAGTTAAATATATCCTGGTTTTCTTCAATGGGCAAAGTGTTTGTCTTTTTTGCTACATATTAAGGTGAAGTTACAGACCAAGGAGCAGAAAAAAAATCTTACACCTACACTCTTTCAGGCTCATTTTAAAATCAAAACTTTTCTGTATTTTCATAAATATGACATGAGCTCCTTTCATTTTGGAAATACGCAAAGTGCTTTGAAAAGATCTTTAATTTTACCAAACTTTGCATTAAACATGAAAAGATGAAAGTCTGCTGTGAAGCTGCAGTGAGGCTGTATGGAGCTGGAGATTCCTACTGTATAGAGCAGCTCTGTCCGTTGGCATCTTTGGAGCGCAGACACAGTTTAGGTTTGTAGTTTTCTAAGTAAAGCAGCTGCTTGGAGTTGAATGCTCCACGGCGCTTCCTGACAACATGAAACAGACATTTTCTAAAAACAATGAAAGCTGGTACGTCAAAAAAAATCAGAGCAGCTGTTCAAGTAAATCAGAACAGCATAATCTGTGTTTTGTACTCACAGTCTTATGAAGTGCACAGCATCTTCATACTCCATCCCACATTCAATTAGAGCCAGGGCAACCAACACAGGAGCTCTGAGGACAAACAACAAATAGAAGCACATGTACAGCTCTGTGGCACTTTACACATAACTACAACTCTGTGTGTCAACTGGCTCAAGCTTTTATTTTTTATAGTTAAAAGCAAATTTTACTTTCAAATCTGTTCAAGCCACAGATCTGAATAAGTGGGTACAGCCGTTCGAATGGAATAAATACACCATATTAAATCCTGTGTGTAGTGCACACTAACCGTCCTAGTCCAGCAACACAGTGCACAGCCACACAGCTGCCAGGCTCGTCTCGAAACTTTGTCTGCAGCAGGTTAAGCCAATCATCAACCACCTGTTCTGGGGGTGCAGAGCCATCGTCAAATGGCCAATCCTAAAGGGGATATGAAGTCATTATAAGATGGCAAAAGAAGAAGAAGAACTCCTTTATTAATCCCTCAGTGAGAGAAATTTCAATGTGTATTGTGTCTGACGTGTATTAAAACTTTACAATCATTACTGCAGCCGGCCACTAGGGAGTGATCAAGATGATTTGGCTTCACTTTTGGGGAGCTGTCATGTCATCCATCTTAATAAACGCTGTAAAAACTGTTCAGAGTCCATCTTAAGGAGCTTTCTTTTTCTTAAAACCTAGTCAGAAAAAGGGTAGTTTTAATCTGACATATATCTTTGTCACTTACCAGGATTTGTATGCCTTCTTGTTCCACTGGTGTCTTGTCATATGTAGCAGCACACACTCTCACCAGGGTGTTAACTCCATATGCTTTCAGATCCTGCACGTTAAAAACCAGACTTTAACACTGATGCCTCCTCTGTAACAAAAAGAAAACGATGAAGGGTGTAATTACTTGCTAAACTACTGTGTTTTACCTCTATAAACCTTCCCAGTTGTGCATTGGTGGGGTTGTGCGTTATGAGGAATCTCAGGCAGTCGTAAGAGATCTCCACTGGAGCCGGTCGGTTCATTTTTAGACCCTCAAAGATTCGTTAACTCAGAAAAAAAGATCAGGAAATTTCTGTGCTTCAAATAATGGAGTAACAGGCAAGGCCTTCAAAGGACTCAAAGCAAAGGTGTTTCAAATTTTAAAAAGCTAAAAGAAAAACTGCTAAATATACCACTGGGCAAAGATCATAAACATTCTATTCCTATGGAGATTAAAAAAATGTCTGAATAGAAAACAAGAAGACACAATAAATTTCCTGGGATGGAAATTGGTGGAGGAGTCTAAACTTATCTTGGCAATGAAGGAAAAAACTAAAATTGGCTTGTTTAAAAACAAAAATTTAAGTGGAGCAGATTGGGATTAAAAAAAAGACTGGAAACGCTCAAAGTCCCGAAAAAATGAAGACAGAAAAAAAGGTCGGTCCTTCCTTTCTTTCCAATCTTCTAGCCCATTCAGAAAGGACTTGTATGAATCAGAGTGAAGGAAGAAAGGAAACACAGGAAAGGAGGAGGGCTGTGAGGAAACTCCTGGGATAAAACCAAGACCTCTCCTACTCCCCAGGACAGGTGACAAGCTGAAGGTTGGCTTGTCTTCATATGGGTTGAACAGGATGGCTGTAAGGACCTATGAGGACAAGACAAGGTGATTAAGGTGTCCCTCCATTATGAATATGATCTTTTTGTTTACGGCTCTCTTTTACTGCATGCACATGTTCCTGTCTTTTCATAGGATAACTGGATGATGTCAATAACATGAGCATGAGCTTAAATCAATGTGTCACTGGTGAATCAGAGTACTTCTACTCTGTGCCGTGGTGCCCATGGATTGTAACATGGAAAAACATTTTACATGCCGTACATTAACACAACCAGCCTTTATGCTACACACCTGTGCACGTCAATGGCAGTGTTTGCGCCTAGATGGGGTCTCCTGTTCACTTGTCCACAATAAGCAGCAGGTGCTGGGCTTGACAAAACTCCCCTCCGAGCCTCGCAAACGCCATACATGTGCAGCCTGAGAGAGACGGATCGATGGTGTGAAGCTAACGATTAGCACAGTATTAGCACCGGAAAGCCTGTGTGTGGGGTAGTACTTACTGTGATGAGAGCTGAGGAGATGGTTCATTGAGCGTACACAGGAAAATGTGACGGCTCCGGGATGTAGACACACCATTGATGATGATGCTGCTTTTCTGGGTCCTGGCTGACAACGGCCCGCTAGCGTGCTGCTAACCTGCTGCGTAAAGGAAAGCATATTAATGCAGCTCAGTTGACTTTAGCACATCCCTGCATTACGTGTTTGAGCAAAAAAAACTAACAGTTAACACCAGCCTCCCCTTCCAAACGTGACCCGTATGTTAGATAATGTGTCATAACTCGTTAAGCCAGACTGAAAATATCCACCGAGCAACCAGTATCTCTACATGATAAATAATAAGATAGTCTACCGGTTTTTACGTGGAATTCGGCGTGACATAACGGAAATAGTGCGTTTCCAAGCTAACGTTACGGTATTCCGTAAGCTCAACCGTAACGTTACCAGCAGCCACAGATTGCACCTGCAAGTTAACAACCGCATAATTAAAAACAATTAACGGTACAGTACAGCGTACAAATTGCTAGATGCTATGTATTGATAGCTAATCACTGATGAAGAAACTATGAACGTTATATTACAGCTAGCTTAACATGACTGATAGCTCCAACTGCACACAACGCTACTGTATGTAGCGATAACGGTTACTAATATCCAATTTACGACAAAACGCTGTATAAACTACCTCACTAGACTTATCAGCAACGCCATCTGTCATTAGAGGCTCCGCCGCCAGCCAGGTCGTGTAAAACCGGGTCAACAGAAAAGGTAAACAGAAAGCTAACACTTCCAGGCTAAAAGCGCTCGCCGGTTTTCAACAACAGGTACTAGGTCGACATCACACACAGACACACGGCTGACATGGCTACTTACAAAACGCAGTAGTTCAACGAAAAACCCAGAAGCTTCTAGTGACAGGGAAGAGTCTGCGAAGGAGACATGTTGAACAAAAATGTCGAGTTAGACACAATAAGTGACGCCACATCCGGTCGCAAGCTTTCAAAAATAAAATTTTAAAAACCTTTTTAATTTGTAGGTGCGTTTCCGGTATTATTCGGACTGTCTCCTGCTCATTTGACTAATTAAAGCAAGTAAAAAACGCATAAATGCTGTTATTTCTAACTACAAATGTTAATTTTATTTTACTGTGTGATATAATTATAATTAAGAGGGGGAAATATACTGTCTGACAAATGTTGAAGTCATTGCTGCCATCTACTGTTTGTAAAAGTAAATCTATCTAGATAAATTATATAGAGTACTCAGTGCATTAATGTTTTTGAACATAGTTCAGTGAATTCCATGAAAAGATGCTATAAAACTCTAAAAGAGAATTTCTAAAATGCATGTGTTTTCAGTCCACTTACATTAGGAGGTTTGCAGGCTACCTCATTGATGTGACGTTCAACTTATTTTTTCATCTTCATTTATTTTATTCTAATACAGCTATATTATATATTCATAGCTTATAGCCAATTTTCAAATTTTGTTATGGTCACTTGGTATTGTTTTGCAAACACCGTGACTGCATAATTTATTAAATTTTATTCAATACATTTCAAATAAACTACTGCAACAATCTTTACATGCAGGTACAGAGTGCAGGATTTGGTGAAATCTAGTGGTGTGGTTGCAGATTGCAACCAGCTGAGTGCTCCTCAGCTCACCTTCCCTTGCCAAGGCTGTGGTAACCTGAGCCACACAGTACAAAACCATGGTAATGCTTTTTGCCATCCACTCGCCTCCAGTTCGGAGCCAAACATTCATGTGACGTGCTGAAGCAAAGCGACATCTTTGCATTTAAAGTGCACTTCAACTCTGGTAAAATTTTAAGCCAAATTCTGTACGCTTGCTTGACTTGGCTTAACATTATTTAAGCAGAAACAGAAGTGAGACGGTGGCTTGGTTTTGCACTATATGGCTATTGGCTCATGTTACCACAGAGTGATGGCTCTTAGGTAACATGAAAAGGCTCTAGAGTCAATGTTGTCCATTCACGGCTACTGTAGAAACATGGCGGACTCCGTAGATACTGTATGAGGGGATCATTCTAAGCCTTTGAGGTGTTTATACACTAATGAAAACAGTTAAGACGATTATATTCCATTTCTGCACACAGATCCCTGGTAATGTCACACTCTGTTTCTTTAAATCTGATTTAATAATCACAGTCTGTTACCATGTGAACACATTGCTCACTGTAGAAAAACACATTTGCAGTTCTTCTTACAGCTTGGGTGGGGCATCCCTCTGTCTTACTTTATTTTTCCTACACCCCACATACCATACAAACCACACACACACACACACACTGGTGGGGAATGATGGATGTTTTGTCACCCTGCTCAATAAATCATAAGTGTCTTGTTTATTTATCAGATGTAAGGTTACACCACTATAGGGAGTGGTGTCTTCCTGCGTCCTGCAAACTGACAAGACAGAGCATGTAAAATGTGTGATGACGTAGCAGCTGCTGAATCTGGTTTGGCAGGATTTGTGAGGGAAGGGCGAGAGAGCAGAGACACACAGACAGGAAAAGCAGTGGAATAGTTTAAAGACGTTTTCACTTAACTTTCCTTTATTTCAAATCAGCTTCCTCCTGCTTGTGTCGACACGCTGGGTTTCGGCATTTGAGCCTGGTTTCAGCACCAGGTAAGGATGTTTTTGTTGAATTTTCATTATTTCTGTATCCCATGCTTAAAGTTAAGACTGAACGGTAAACAAAAGAGTAGCAAGCTGTGTTTAAATTGAACACAGGCTGAGTTACAGTGATGTTATTTTCCTTATATACCCTAAAACAAGGCGAGACATGTTATTATCCATGCCAACACATTTGGAAAACTACGTGGTTTAATGCAAAAGACAAAAGGGGAGTAGCGTTTCCTTTTGCTATGACTAAGACACTAAGTGTGGCAAGATGTTGAGTAATGATAATAAAGGAAATGTGGTTTTATATTGTAGACACAGCACACAGACATTGTGGAAAGAATCCCTCAAAACATTTCCTCAAACAAACCAATGTATATCACGCATCATGTGACTGGTCTTTTGTTCTGTTTATTATATATAATGAAGGTCTACAGCTTAATTTGCTGCTGTATATCCTTCATACTAACATTACAAGTGATTTCTGATCGACCACTGTCATATTTTTCACCACCGTTTAATATTTTTGAACAGTCAGTGCCCGTTAGAGTTGGAGAAAAATATGTCTATTAATCTGAAATCTGCATCTGATCACAGCAGGGTAGTGTGTGGTATTTATCGGACAGGCCTCTTTGATGTGAAAAGCAGCATTTTATTTTAACTAAGTAGAAATGGTGTTTGAAGCGTTAATGCCAAAAAGTCCTCCATGGTGAGCCACTCCTCTTTAGTGAGATCTAAATATTTTACTCATTTCTAAACAGAGCACTCTGCTTCACAAACCATACAGGCCTGAAGATGCTGATGCACATCCCATGTGGATATTATTTCATATCCAAGCATACAATAAAAACAAGAATGAATTAGTTAATTTAGTTTTAGTAGTTCACATCCTCCTGCACTGAAGTCCAGGTTTAATGTTTGGTTTAATACTGAATTACATATTTTATAGTAAAGTTCCAGACTGATGTAGCTCTAGAAACCATGACAAAGATGTGTGTGAAACACATTCAGTCTCTAGGGTAACAAACCACACGGTTTATGAGTGAAGTTATATTTATACTGGACTAATGACGCCGGGCTGTTTCATTCATGAACCCTCATTACTTTCACACACATCACATGCCATTGTTCCCGTGTTCATTCAGCAGCGACAGCAGCTGTGTGGACAGAATTATCAGCATCCAAGAGGGAATAAAAAGAAAAATACAGACTGATTTTCATGTAGCCACATTTAGCTTGTGTTGCACTTGGTAAATGCAGTATTTTAATACAACACATGAAACATTGTGTGTCCAGAATGTACAATGCACCCCCAAAACTGAGCACTTAAAAACACTGCTAAGAATATTTTTTCTTTGGCGTTCAGTTCCAGCAAGACAAGTAATCTTGGTTTTATCCCTTATCTTTAGTTTTTTATTTATACCCCATTGGGGGAAATTCACCCGCCACAGCAGCATAGACAAAAATTACAGTAATAAAAAAAAAAATCAATAAACAACAGCAAAAGCATAATATAATAAGTAGTAATGAATAAATGTTTACATATTTACATTATGTAGTAAATAACAAAGGAGTAAAAAATATATTTTTAAGTGCAAATGTAATGTTTAACACAATTATTAGATGAATAAAATGTATTTTTACTATGAAATAAATTAGCAGTGCAAAAGGGATAGTGCAAACAGTTTAACTGTTTTTTAATTTTATATTTTTAATTTTATTCTTTGTCTTTTGACTGTTTTATTTTACCCCTGCACCACAGCACTTTGGTCAACCGAAAAAGTGCTTTAGAAGTAAACTTTGACTTGACTTGCTAACATCAAACACTGGAATCTAAATTCTGCGTAAGAGCCAGCTACAATAACAACGATGGCATTTGCCACATGACACCACTCTAATGACTTGAGCAGTGACAATTACAACAACTGAACTGACAGTATTTTCTATTATGTAACACTGGAACAGAGCTGCAAAACAATTAGTAACAGCTTCACTTCAACAGTGACAGGCTTTTTTTTCTCTGCAGATCTTGACTATTGTTTTTATTTTAATATTATTTATTTTAGTTTACAGTAGAAGTTATGTACATGTATGCAGAGATTTGTAATGTTTCATACATACCTGATGTTTATGGTGTAACTAATATCATTAACAATGGCTTAAATGTTGTTACTAAGACGTTATCTGAGTAGCATAATCCCAGCTTCACACTGGTTTGTCTGGTTGTTCATGTTTAAATCCAGAATATTTACTGTTTTGAATGAAAGGTAAAGTTGAAAGTGGGAGCAGTGGCGTCTCTTTTTGTTGTCTGAAGACATAGAGCAGAAAAGCTTTCCTGCGGAGCTTTAGATGAGTCAGACCACTTCTTGGTCAGGGACAGTTGCTAAGAAACCAGTGGACTCTCCAGGAAGTATTTATTTCCTGGACCAAATGGTGAAAGTTGTGTTTTGATGCCGGAAATAAATTAACAAGGAGCTTTACAAAGCTGAAGCATTTGATGGGTTGGGATGAAGAACGTGTTGAGTCAAGCATATTGACGTCAAATGATTGATTTTACAAATCAAACCAGAACTTTAGAGCTGCTGGTAGTCAGACTGGTTTGGACAGCGCAAGGCTAGATGTTTCCCCCCGGTTTCCAGTCTCTGTGCTAAGCTAAGCTAAGCTAAGCTAAGCTGGCCTCATTAACTCACTAACGCATTGAGTGCCAGCCGTTTTATAAAACAGAAAGTGCCTTGTGCAATCATTTTTGCTCATTTTGAGTCATATTTCTAGACCCACAGAATATTTTGTACTTTGACTCTGAAAACACTGAATAGCTCAAATGAAAGAAGAGACTCTCTATTTCATCATGAAAAAAATGTTTGTTTTTACCTTGTTCCATTCTTGTTTTATCAGAGGTAGAGTAGAGGACACTTTCACCAAAATCACCACTTTTTGTCCAGATTCTGTTTGTTTTGCTCTCTAATCTCGATCACCTCCACTTCCTGCTTTAATCTCTGTGACGTATACCATCTCTTCATGTTCCGACTACATCTCCCAGAAGCCCCAAAATTACTCACAGGCTGCGGGAGACTGCGATCGGTGACCGGCTGCCAAAAAACACTTTGACGTATTATCACGTTGATGGTACTCAAGCGTCGGAATATGTCAATGGCACTCAAAGAGTTAATAATCCTGTTTAACAATTTATGAAGCATTAAAAAAGTCAGCGGGCCATCAGATCAATTGGCTGTTTGTAACAAAACACCTGCAGAAATGAGATAAAACCATGTTTCTTGATGTTGCCTCTCTTTCCTGGCATACATGAAGGTTACTGTACAGTAGTTGAACAATTTTATACAAGCCCATGCAGGCTCTGAGTCAGACGGCAGTTTCAGGTGCAGCTGTTTGACACAAGTCTTCACTATTCATAAACCTGGGCTGATCCTTAAGTGTAAATTTAACTTACCTATTGCAAAGCGCAAAGCAATATCTAACCTCTAACCCTGTTTTTCTTCCTTCCTGTGTGTTGCAGGGTTCACTAGTGTCCATCACCCAGACCAGTGCAGCAGCAGTGATGAACTGGTCGGGGCTGGAGAGTCTGCTGAGTGGAGTCAATAAATACTCCACGGCGTTCGGGAGGATCTGGCTGTCCATGGTGTTTGTGTTTCGTGTCATGGTGTTCGTAGTGGCAGCGCAGAGAGTTTGGGGCGACGAGAGCAGAGACTTTGTGTGCAACACTCGACAGGTGAGATGGTTTTGTTTTCCTGCGCTGACACTTCAGGAACTTTTGCCAGTATTAATGATGAAATTGGGTCATTTTAAGGACTGGATCTGGAGTTAACTTTGTAGTTGTGGAGTTAGAAGAAAAGGATTATGGGACTGAAAATAAGGATTTCTCAGGCTCTGTTCCATCATTTTTTTTTCTAAACTGCCCCTGCTGAGTCTCCCAACTTTATTAACATGTCACACCAGACATTAAATCAATGTGATGACTTCTTAGGACTTTCACTCATTTGTCAGCATCAGTCTGTAACTAGAGGATTGGTAAATTATCTTGTGTCTATTTATTATGTTCATATGCTAATCTTTTAGCATATACAAGATAGTAGCAGGCAATCAGTCTTATTTATTAAAATAATTTCATTTATACAGTTGTTTTTTAGCCTGTAATCCAATTTATTAGTAATTAATTGCTTTTTTTAAATGTATATTGTCTGCATTCTAGTTCACAGGTAGAAATGTTTTATAGCTTTCTATAACCTACGTTATATCCTCCAGATGATTTTTACTTCTAGCAGCACCAGTGGTATTGTTTTGTATTCATCATTTCTCACACTTACATTAGTTGTGGTATAAATTAAAAGTATTACAGTCCTTGTTTGTGCACAAATGCAACAGCATACTCCATCACTCATTTTACTCATCTGAGTCATAATCAAAAATAGTAAAGGCGGTAAGTTTTCTAAAAAGTTTCTGCTTCGTTTCCAGCCCGGCTGCACCAACATCTGCTATGACCACATCTTCCCCATCTCCCACATCCGTCTGTGGGCGCTGCAGCTGATTTTCGTCACCTGCCCGTCTCTGATGGTGATGGCTCACGTTAAATACCGCGAAGGAAAAGACAGGAAGTACGTGGAGCTGCACCACGGCTCTCACCTGTACGCCAACCCTGGCAAGAAGAGGGGGGGTCTGTGGTGGACCTATCTGCTGAGTTTGGTCTTCAAAGCTGGATTCGACACATCATTTCTCTACATTCTGTATCGGATATACCATGGATACGACTTGCCCCAGTAATGCTCTTATCCTTCCCTTTCAAATGAACGCACTGCATTTTAATCATCTTTACAGAAAAAGATAAAAACTTCTGTTCCTCTCTACTCGTTTCTTCCAGGTTATCCAAGTGTTCGCTGGAGCCGTGCCCCAACACCGTGGACTGCTTCATCAGTCGGCCAACGGAGAAAAAGATCTTCATGTTGTTCATGGTTGTTTCCAGCGCCCTGTGCATCTTCATGTGCATCTGCGAGATGGTTTATCTCATTGGCAAGCGCATCGCCAAATTGTTACGGGTCCGCCACGACAATGAGAGGATCTTATTTGCTGAACAGCATGAGCTCACCAACATGGCGCCGCCCAGGTCCCTTTATCATAGGACGGATCCGACGCTGACGGAGAGCCAGCTGAGTTTAAACAGGAAGGACAAGATCAGAGAAGGAGGGATAAGTACGACCCTGTAGGAGTCAGAGGTCACTACACTGGGACCGGTGACCAAACAAAGCCAAAGACTGATAAAAGGTCCTGATCTTGTGTATCGTGATCCTGTGACCCAGCTGGCAAAAACTGGAAAAACCTCCAAGCTGGTTGAACACTGCAGGACACTGTTGAAGAGGAGGACTACTTGTGTTTGGATATTTTTGTACCATAGATCTGATCAGCTTACTGCTGACAATATAAGGATAAACATCCTTGTTTTTACAGCACAAATCTGACATTGTGTTGATCAAATGTTGATCACGAATCACGTCATGTTACATGTAGACCAGATCGATAGAAAGGTCTGGCTTATCATTCTGGTGTCGGGGGTTAAAAAAAAATCTGGCTTGTTTGTATTTCTTTAAACCAAACTTAATCATCCTGGGCAACACTATACCCAGGATGCAGCAACGGTGCCCATAACGCACATGTGCACCGTCAGCTAGAAAGGGTTCTTTCAACCAAAAGCATTTATCTTTTCCTAAACTTAACCAAGTAGGTTTATTGCCGAAACCAAAGGCAAACTTCTCCCAGATGAGCCCTTGCAAAACAGACAGCATGGATAGCCGGATAAGAGGAAAAACCCAGTCTACATGCAGTGAGGAAGTATTTAAAAATTACAGCATTTGGTATCTTCAGCACTGTTATAGCTTCATAACAGCCATCTGGAGTGTCATGATGTGGTCCAATAGTTTCTTTTGCAGCTTGTTTTGATGACCTTTATAGAACTATATTTAATTTGTCAATATTTGCCTGTAAAATAAAAATGCTGATCAAGCTCAGTGTCTACAGCATTTATCTTTGCAGAAATGATGCATACATGATGCTGCTCTTATCAATAAATTTAGAGTATGTATGCACACTTTGTGCCTGTCATTTTTAGAAATTACTTTACAGCACACATTTGGGTGAATCACAAATAATAATTACTAATAACAATAACAATTTCAGCGATCCAGCATGTGCAATACCAGGACCCTGATACTGAAGCAGCTCAGATGGATTCAGTCATAATTAATCTCATTATTTGCACCAGTATTTTTCCATTAAAAAGACCCATTGTGCAAATGAATGCATTTATTGTTGGTTAAAGATGGAACAATCGAAAGTTGGGCATGACATGGTTTCATTATGTTGTGTGTCCACTAGATGGCAGCATTATCCAAATTAAATAAATCCAAAGTCTATCG
Source organism: Synanceia verrucosa (assembly GCA_029721515.1). Lineage (NCBI taxonomy): Eukaryota > Metazoa > Chordata > Actinopteri > Perciformes > Synanceiidae > Synanceia > Synanceia verrucosa. The sequence goes on along the minus strand of CM056560.1, from coordinate 3,599,319 downwards.
ATCCTTCCATGTATCGACATTTTGTCTCAAGGTGATTTTTGCAGTTTGCAAAAGGCTAAAGGCAAAAGATGCAGCCGCATTGAGCATGCATTGATCAGTCATCAAGGTAAGAACACACATATACCTGTGCATAATAACTAATATAATTACTACTACCAATAACAATAATAATAATCATAGTAATTATAATTATGGTTCCAGCTCACTTTAAACAAGCTGTCAAATGGAGGTTGAAGATACATTAATAATAAGTGCTAATTAAAAAAACGTAAATATGGCTTATTTTACAGTATTTCTGAATAATATTTAATTATAAACGGCTCACAAAAAAAATTATAGAAAGACTTCTCCATATTTAATAGCCACTGTGTGGGAACGGGGCGGCACAGTGGTGTAGCCACTGTCGCTTCACGGCAAGAAGGTACCGGGCCTTTCTGTGTGGAGTTTGCATGTTCTCCTCATGTCTGCGTGGGTTCTCTCCGGGTACTCCGGCTTCCTCCCACCATCCAAAAACATGCATGGGGATTAGGCTTGGCTAATTTAAACTGACCGTAGGTGTGAATGTGATTGTGAGTGGTTGTCTGTCTCTGGCCCAATCCCAAACCGTCCCCTTCACACTCTCCCTACACAATAGCCCTCCGTTTGTGCGTCGTCGCGGAGGCTCCGCCATATTAAGGGCCGTCGAAACCACTGAGGGCAGAGGGCGAGTGGACCACTGAGTCCTTAAATAGTGAGTGTGTGGGAACATATTTCAGAGTATAAATTGATTGTTGCATTTCAGCTTCCTTACGAAAAACATTTTTATTGATATGATGAAAGCATTCGACGAGGATGGGATTCGAACCCACGCGTGCAGAGCACAATGGATTAGCAGTCCATCGCCTTAACCACTCGGCCACCTCGTCTGATTCACTAGTGCATCCAGGCTCTCAAGATGGCGGCACACAAAAACATCAACCGTTTAGTTATTAACAACTCTTCATCTCTGTCCGTCCACGGCTCTCACCTATACACCAACCCTGGCAAGAAGCGAGGGGGTCTGTGGTGGACCTATCTGCTGAGTTTGGTCTTCAAAGCTGGATTCAACACATCATTTCTCTACGTTCTGTATTCGGATATACCATGGATACGGCTTACCCTAGTAATGATCTAATGTTTCCCTTTCAAATGAACGCACTGTATTTTAATCATCTTTACAGAAAAAGGTAAAAACTTCTGCTCCTCTCTACTGGCTGAACAGCATGAGCTCACCAACATGGCACCGCCCAGGACCCTTTATCGTAGGATGGATCCGACGCTGACGGAGAGCCAGCTGGATTTAAACAGGAAGGACAAGATCAGAGAAGGCGGGATAAGTACGACCCTGTAGGAGTCAGAGGTCACTACACTGGGACCGGTGACCAAACAAAGCCAAAGACTGATAAAAGGTCCTTATCCTGTGTATCGTGATCCCGTGACCCAGCTGGAAAAAAATGGAAAAACCTCCAAGCTGGTTGAACACTGCAGGACACTGTTGAAGAGGAGGACTACTTGTGTTTGGATATTTTTGTACCATAGATCTGATCAGCTTACTGCTGACAATATAAGGATAAACATCCTTGTTTTTACAGCACAAATCTGACATTGTGTTGATCAAATGTTGATCACGAATCAATGTCAGTGTGTTACATGTAGACCAGATCGATAGAAAGGTCTGGCTTATCATTCTGGTGTCGGGGGTTAAAAGAAAAATGGCTTGTTTGTATTTCTTCAAACCAAACTTAATCATCTTGGGTAACATAATACCCAGGATGCAGCAACGATACCCATAATGCACATGTGCACCGTCAGCTAGAAAGGGTTCTTTCAACCAAAAGCATTTATCTTTTCCTAAACCTAACCAAGTAAACTTCTCCCAGATGAGCCCTTGCAAAACAGACAGCATGGATAGCCGAATAAGAGGAGAAAACCCAGTCTACATGCAGTGAGGAAGTATTTAAAATTACAGCATTTGGTATCTTCAGCACTGTTATAGCTTCATAACAGCCATCTGGAATGTCATTATGTGGTCCAATAGTTTCCTGATACTGAAGCAGCTTTGATGGATTCAGTCATAATTAATCATAATTAGTCATAATTTGCACCAGTATTTTTCCATCAAAACGACCCATTGTGCAAATGAATGCATTTATTGTTGGTTAAAGATGGAACAATCAAAAATTGGACATGACATGGCTTCATTATGTTGTGTGTCCACTAGATGGCAGCATTATCCTAATTAAATAAATCCAAAGTCTATCGATCCTTTCATGTATCGACATTTTATCTCAAGGTGATTTTTGCAGTTTGCAAAAGGCTAAAGGCAAAAGATGCAGCCGCATTGAGCATGCATTGATCAGTCATCAAGGTAAGAACACACATATACCTGTGCATAATAACTAATATAATTACTACTACCAATAACAATAATAATAATCATAGTAATTATAATTATGGTTCCAGCTCACTTCAAACAAGCTGTCAAATGGAGGTTGAAGATACATTAATCATAAGTGCTTATTGAAAAACTGTAAATATGGCTTATTTTACAGTATTTCTGAATAATATTTAAAAACACATAATAGAAAGACTTCTCCATATTTAATAGCCACTGTATAGACACTTGTTTCAGAGTTGAAAACGTTCGACGAGGATGGGATTCGAACCCACGCGTGCAGAGCACAATGGATTAGCAGTCCATCGCCTTAACCACTCGGCCACCTCGTCTGATTCACTAACACCTCCAGGCTCTCAATATGGCGGCACACAAAAACATCAACCGTTCATTTATTAATAACCTTTCATTTCTGTTTGTTTGACATTTCGACAAAACGTTTACGGTCAATTCTACTTCCACGGCCTCCGTTAGCAGTGCCGTTAGCTGTTAAATGTAATATTCATTGGTGTTAACCTTATTTTGAGGAGCTTAAACATCTCGTCAGAAGTTGATGCTCTTACCTTAAAGTTGTGCACAGGAACGTTTTGCCCAAATCTACCTCCACACCGATTTAAAACGAAATAAAAGCAGTTTAAACAGAGTATATATCCACCACGACCACGTTTTGACGACAAGCTAGCTTCTTTAACTTTTGCTAAACTACCCTCCGGACGTTGGTAACGGTCGCGATATTAGCCGCACAGCCCCTTTTCCTAACCTCGCGAGATTTCTCTATAAACTATCGCCCCTAATAACAAAACAGAACAACGTGTAAATAAAATAAATACAGTAGGACAAAAAAAAAGTCCGCGACGCTGAGGACTGGAACCGAGCAGCAACACGGTGCAGAGACAGTGTCCACCTCAGGGAGCCAGAGACCAACAAATAAGACATTTAACCCTTTCAGTGTTGCCTCTAAGTCACCATAGAACCTATTAATGAGCTTTACACAAACACAATAAATCCTCATTTATTATAGAACACAGAAAATAAAGAGGCAGGACTTCCTCACAAGGTTCAGCCCTATTATCTCTCTGCAAAAATGAAAAAATGCATCATTTAACAATAAATGAGAAATGTTTATCCATTATTGTTTAAAATATTTTTTTGCATAAATAAGTAATGGGAAATTGGATAATAATGCCTTGAGGTAACAGCGTGCCTTTATGGATTCCCACCATGACTTTTTAAAATATGCTTATGATAGGGTTTGTTTTTTGTTCCCCTCCTAATAAATAACAAAGAGCCAAGGGAATGGAACAAAACAAATGCAGAGCCATTTAATGTAAGGAAAGACACAAAACCAGGAAGATGAAAACAAGCATTTAAATGATCAAACATTGAAATGTGACTCACCTCGTTTGGTTTGACAGACTGTTGATGTCTCATTTTCTGAAATGTGATGACACACTGCTACATGAGGGTAACGTTGATACAAACAAACAACAAACACGCTTGATAAAAAAAGGCTTATTTTCGATTTCAAACTGCATGCATTTTACACTGATTATAAGTATTGTAACATATTTTATTCAAATTCTGAACAACAGCCTTTTTTCATTTCAACAAACCCTAAAATGTACCCCATCATTTTGTCTAATTGGGTTTTTCTATTCCAAAACAAACACATAGATACACATTTAGCATAAAAAAATGCTAATATGACACTAAATGCCTCTTACCCAGCACTTTCATTACAAAAACACTTTTACTCTTTCCCTTTTAATGACAAATCTTAAATATCTTATTTTTAGTACTTGCCTTTAGCTTTAATTCTCTTTATGTTTATCATAAGTCAAATTCCTTGCATGTGAACACAACTCTGATCCAGATAATGTATGTTCAAAAGGTTTATCAATACAATCCATTATTTGGATTCTAAGTTTTAGCTGACACTGCATTTCACATGTAGTCATAGGCAACGTGATGTGCTTCCAGTGTTGCCTTGTATGGAAAATCATGAAAACACTGAACAAAAATATTTGCATTTTTTAATTTAGCACCATCTGCTAAACTTAAAAAGTGTAATTCCTTCTGTTAGTTCTCTCTAAAATCTAAATAATTGTTGATTTGAATGACTTGGCCTAAAAATAGCCTAACCCACCTTCTTTATTGGTGTGTGTTGAAGTGTTGAATCACAAGGCGAAACACAGACAGAGGGGATCGAACATTTATTTACCCTTATTAAAAGTTACAATAAAACCATCAACATCTTCAAACAATAGCAAAATAAAGAGAACAAAAATATTGGCCAAAACATATTTACAGAGACAGCTTGCAGATAAAAAGCTCACATTTTGTACACAATCCCAATCCCCTGCATCATAAACTCTAAATGTGAACACTGCAATACTCAAGCTCGAATGTGGTTTTAGCCAGAAAAAGAATCTAAATGCACGAACAAAGACATTGCTCTTTTTCCACCCCCCCTCCTCGATTTTCACTTTTTCTATACATGACAAAATACTTGAAATTTGGGGGTAAAACATAGGAATGTAGAATTCTAAAAACAAGATCTTTTCAAAAAGGTTTATGTGTTCATGTAACAGTCACTTCGAGTGAAGGAGATGCTCCGCCCCCCCCGCTCTGCGACGGTGACAATTTTTTTTAGATCCCAAAAAAAGACGAGAAAGAAAAATAAAATGTTATAGGGCTGCCACGCTGTTAAAAAAGGATGCTTCTCCATGAATTGGGAAAAATAAGTCAGTATTCCTGATTCGCTCCACATCCGATCCATTACCTTCAACGCACGCCAGTCCCTGCGAGCGCCATGAGGGGGCGACATACGGTGGCGCTGTCATCATGAGAGGGCCCGGTGAGTTTCCGTCTGTCGAAGAACTAATAAAAGGCAGTGAACTGGTGGTGGAATCAGCAGACGTGATATATCCTTTGTCTTCTTTTCTGGTTTTGTTTATAACTTTTTAAGAACGTGGCACGAGTCTCTCATATATATATATTTATATACTTTAATCTTGGAAAATCAGTTCAGGTGCCGTGGCAGGGGTGCAGTCACTCTGCCTTGGCCTCGCCCTCGGAGGCAGCAGGTGTCGAGTCCTCGGCGGCGGCTGCGGCGGCCTCCTCGGCTGGGGCAGCCTCTGTGGGCGGGGCCTCCTCTGCTGACTTGGCCTCTCCCTCAGGTGCAGCCTCGGCGGTGGGGGCGGCGGCCTCGTCCTCTTTGGCCTCTGAGGCCGGCGTCTCCTCTTTGGTTTCCTTGGCCGCGTGGCCGTTCTCTTCGGGCTTGTCCTCGGTCGTGGGGGAGGCGACCTCCTCCTTGCCCTCCTCGCTGCCCTTCTTGCTCTTTTTCAGAGAGATGCCCTTGAACTTGAACGAGTTCTTCAGGGAGAACTTCTTCTTCTTCTTGCCCTCCTTGGCGGCCTCGCCCTCTGCTTTGGCTGCCTCGCCCTCGGCAGCAGGAGCTGGTTCAATGGCGTCCCCTGTGCCGTTCTCGCCCTCCTTGGCCGGCTCGGCTGTTCCGTTTCCGTCTGCGGCGGCCACTTCCCCCTCAGGCTTGGCGGACACATCACCATTGGTTTTGACGTGGCCATTCTCCTGCAGAAAAGAGGACTTATTAGTCTTGGATTTAAATAATCAAACTGGGTCAAAACAAACATCTGGGAATGTAAACTCACTCCAATGTACAGACGGATAAACTAGATGTGTACAGCAGATCTGGCACAGATTAGCATTTAGTCCAGTAGTTAATCCATGTTATACATTGGGGGGATTCAACAGCTGTTTGCATGACTATAAGTGGACACAAGGGGGCAGTAGTGCTGCATCAAAACGTCACAAGCCAGCAAGTTGGGGAACAAAGGAATCCCCATGAAACCTTTGTGCTCCCATGCAGGAGCTGCAGCTTACATCTACCAGGACACACCAGGTCCAGAGGCATGGTCAGTGAATCCTCTGCTCTCACGACGAGACGAGAAGGTCTATCGAGGAGTTCATCAACATGCACAAAAGCGCATCACATTGCACATCACAGCGCATCTGCTGATCCAGGATCAGACTCAAGCAACTCCAATTAACAACGAACATATCTAAAATCAAATTTTATCCTCCCCTACGTTCAACCCAGTCCTATCGTGATGGAAATGAGTGTGAATATTTGAGGCATAATGGGGTTTGCACTGGCGCCGCTCCGCGCTTTGTTTGCGCCTCCAGCAGAGCGCATTTACATCCTCTACGCCGTTTTCGCGTCTTTTGTTCGACGTGAGAGCGACTGCGTCCAACTCATGACAGAAAACATGGTCCGAACACATGTTTCGACCCGAATCTGCTCTAATCTCATGTAATTTTGAGGTAAATTACCCCACTGGGACCCGAGGACAGGAATTAACAAAAGGCATGTCTGGTGCGCGCTGAGCGAGGACGCGCGCGGCTACTCGACGGCTGCTCTGCTGGAGGATCAGGAAGACTGAGACAACCTGTTATGAGGGAATCAGTGTGCTCTAGAGCGATGCTGTCCACAGACAAGTGATGAGAGAGAGACAGAGCTGCGCCATGCTGGTGCCAGTGGGCGTCATGGTGCCATGTGGCTCCCCGCTGATGCGCGGCGCGTCAGGCCGACTTCACTCACCTGGCCGTTGGCTTTGGCGGCAGCAGGGTCTGCGGCGGCGGCTTTCCCCTCAACAGCTACTCCACCCTTGGACAACTGGGCTCCCATTTTTCCTTTTTGAGGTGCTCTGAACAAAAAAGAAAATCTAAAAAGAAAAAACCTCGAGGAGTTTCTTTTTTGTTGGATTTAAAAATCCAGATCTGGGATGGGTGAGATTTGGCCAAAAGAGATGAAAAATCCGAGCGGATCTCCTTCTTCTCCCTGTAGGTCTGAGAAACAGCAGATCCTCCTTCCAGTGAGTGCGGACCCCACGGCGGCTGAGCTCAAATTAAAGGATGTCGGGGATGAGGCTGTGAGTATTTCAACCGCGCCTCAAAATCGACCGGAGTCTCCTCCCAGGGGCGTGCCGGCCGGGCTCTGTCCAATCTGCAGCCGGGGGATGGGCCTCCATTTCCCCATGTCACTGCAACAGTCTGCAGCCCCACTGGACCATCAGCAGGACTTCAATTTCCACTGTTTCACGTTTGGAAGATTTGGGTTATTTTTAAACTTTTTTAACACAGATCCAAGAGCCTATTATTGCATATAGATCCACACCACGATGGACAAACAGGCCCCTTTATGTTGCACAACATCATAAAAGTAACTTCCAATCTAAAGTACAAGATTTTACCACAGTTATGCCTCCTCAGGTCTCAGATAACAACTCAAATCATACCGTCTGGTGATGAGAACGCTCCTTTTTGTTTATTTTTTTTTTCGATAAAGGCTCAAAAACACTCAGGACCAATATGTTGAATATTCCAAGCTCATCACCTCCACATATATACTTCATATTAGGGGTGGATAGCCTATAGGCAAGGATTTCACGATACGATATGTATCACAATACTTGAGGCACAATACATTATTGCGATATTGTGATTTGCAATATATTGTGACATATAGATCACTGTGAAATTTAAAATGCTGCTTAAAATACAAGTCGTATATACAGTATGTACCAGTATATTAGGCCTGTCAAAGTTACCGCGTTAATGTGGATTATTTTTATTTATTTATTTATTATTTTTATGTCAAAGTGTGGAAGTTGCTCTGGATTTAGAATCAGCCCAAAACATTACTTTTTTTGGGGAAAAAAAAAAGATATTAAGAAATTAAAAGTCAATATTATATTAGAAGAAAATGTATCACCATATATTGCCATATCAATTTTTTTGCCCACCCCTGCTTCATATCCAAACTTCTTTTAACTTTGACATGGTCTGTCACTGTGCCGGCGACTTCCTTGTTGCTAAAATAAACCCCCACATCATCACATTATTCGGTGCAGAAACCGACGGACGAGCGCTGACGAGATCGTTAGAAGATTTTGAGTGACAGGCCCAGCTTTCCAAGAGTAAACTCGTTACGTAACGGGCGGCAAGCTTTGGAGACCTTTGCTGTGGCACTGGGGCTGCTTTGTCACAGACAGGGAGACAGTGAATCAGCCTGTCAGACGGTAATGAGGTCTCTTGGCCAGATGAGCAGATCCCACGATCGCAGCCATGACACTGCACTTTTTTTTGGGTTCCTCTTGTGACCTCGGCAAGGTCAAGGGTCGTTATGTTTTCAGCCGAGTTATGAAAGCCAGTCGACCGCTTCCACAGTCCGACCAGTCATGAGACGAGACGTTTATACGTGCCAGCTGTCGTTTGCAAGCCGTTACTCTTAATTGTGGCAACCTTAACCAAATTATCCCTTCTTTCCCATCAACAAGGCCCTCATTTATCCCACAGATGAACCCATTTCAACAGAATGGCACTTTGCCTGCTTGTCATTTTTATGGGATTTCATTAAGTGGAATTTATGATTTCCTCTTATTGGAGTGCTGTATTCTTCTGAGGCATTTCTTTATAGCTCCATGTTCATCTCATCTCGCTCTCTGCCTTTCTGTAATTACTTCCACCGATCCGATGGCACACAGGACGACCCCCCCGACACACAAACATGTCACAGACGTGGTATGCGAGGCATGTATGTACACCACCCAGAGAGTGGTCTCCATCCATTCAGCGGGCTGAACTTCCCACAGTGGAGAACAGCCTCAGGGGTTCACAATCTGCACCCCCCTCCGAACCGACCGCTCCACACATTCTCACAAACTGAGTCAAGAAGGAGAGCAGTGTGTCTGAAAGATGTTTTTAACCTCGCAGCCCAATCATGGCTTTGGAATTCCTCATCGCTCTCTGATGTGGGAACCGGGTTCTCGCTCTGGTGAGGTCTGTCCATTAAGGTTGTCAGATTTCAAAGGGACGTTCCTGGTTTGATCAGCACAAGAAAAGAGCATCCGAGCCTCTATAGAGAGACTCGGTTAACCTCAGACCTGCCACTCAAACTCCGAGTTATATCTTCATAGACGTGGATCAGATTTTCTCCATTTTTGACATAACGTTAGGATTTCTCACCACTACAAAAATCAATTAATACCTCACTTGAAAGTAAATAAAACAGTAAATGCTGTTTTTTTCCTCATTTTTTTTAGTTTGACCTATGGTTGTCGAAACTGGAGAGTACTTTAACTCACTGAGTGCCAGCCCTTTTATAAAACAGAAAGTGCCTTCTTCCCAGCGTTTTTGCTCATTTTGAGTCATATTTCAAGACCCACAGAATATTTTGTACTATGACTTTGAAAACACTGAATAGCTCAAATGAAAGAAGAGACTCTCTATTTCATCATGAAAAAAATGTTTGTTTTTACCTTGTTCCATTCTTGTTTTATCAGAAGTAGAGTAGAGGACACTTTCACCAAAATCACCACTTTTTGTCCAGATTCTGTTTGTTTTGCTCTCTAATCTCGATCATCTCCACTTCTGTTTTGATCTTTGTGGCGTATACCGTCTATTTATGCTCTGACTACATCTCCCAGAAGCCCCTAAATTACTCACAGGCTGAGACCGTGATTGGCGACCTGCTGTCGAAAAAACACTTTGACGTATTCTATCTATCTATCTGTCTATTTATGTATTTCCCTGGTTAATCTTTTTGCTAAGTTAAGCTAACTAGCTTCTGGTTGTACATATTTAATTTACGGTACATACATGAGAGTGTTATTAATTTCCTCATCAAACTTGAATACAAATGTCTGCCATGCATCTGTAAAGACACATTAACTCTTTGAGTGCAACAGATATAATAATACATCAAAATGGTTTTTCGGCAGCGGGTCGCTGATGGTGGTCTCCTGCAGCCTGTGAGTAATTTTGGGGCTTCTGGGTTTTGTAGTTGGAGCATAAAGAGATGAAGAAGTGGAGACAATCGAGATAGAAATCAAAACAAACAGAATCTGGATCTCTCAGCCAGTGAGTAATTTAGGGGCTTCTGGGAGATGTAGTCAGAGCATAAATAGACGGTATACATCACAGAGATCAAAACAGGAAGTGGAGACGATCGAGATTAGAGAGCAAAACAAACAGAATCTGGGCAAAAAGTGGTGATTTTGGTGAAAGTGTCCTCTACTCTACCTCTGATAAAACAAGAATGGAACAAGGTAAAAACAAACATTTTTTTCATGATGAAATAGAGAGTCTCTTCTTTCATTTGAGCTATTCAGTGTTTTCAGAGACATAGTACAAAATATTCTGTGGGTCTTGAAATATGACTGAAAATGGGCAAAAACGCTGGAACAAGGCACTTTCTGCACACAGTGAGTTCATCACTACCAGTAGCTGCTCACAGTGTGATAATTTCCATGAGATGATAGTGGCTGGAAGACTTCCCCTGGCCGACCTGCCTACTTATTTCCATCACGTTTAACATGGCGCTTCACATACTTTTCCCCACTCCCAGCTAGTCAATGCCCCTGTTTGTGTGATTGCCCATTTTTCATTCCCCGACACAGGATGAGCTCTCAAATCCCGCTAAAAGCCTCCATTGTGTGTCTCTCGCTCTCTGCGAGCCAACTGATGAGCATCACAAGTAGAAAGAGAGGAAAAACAAGAGAGGGGGAGAAGAATGAGAAACATGTCTCTGGGGTTTCTTTTGCTTCAGGGAGGAGAAAACTTATCTTTGTGACAGTCACCTTGAACAGACTGAGCATATCAGCGTGATGAATATGTAATTTCCCCGGGTTCCTCAGTTCGTCAATTCATGCATACGCAATCACAAAAACAAGAGTGCATGCCGTTTCCTGGGTAAATAGTATACGCGAGACACTGATGGCTACAAATTTGTAGCAGTTTTGCACCGCTAATGGCTCAAATACTTCAATACTTATTATGCAACCGCATCTTATGAGGCACAGTCACAGTAAAATAGCTTTTATGATGCATGGAGGAGGAGTTAGCCTCTCAGAAAGCGGTTTATATGTACATATAAACATTTCATTTTGATGCACCACAAACGTGGTATCCAAGCAAAGATGTAAATTAGGTTTTACATGTCGCTTTAATGTGGTGTAAACAGAACATTTGCATTGCCAAGCACCTAATTACGAGAAGTATCAGGTGCACGGCCCTCTCCACCGCCATGAATAGGGGTGCGTGGACTTAAAAGAAAGTTCTTTGTGATGCTAATTAATTCGATCAACTGGCTTATTGACTGCAAAAAGGCCCTCGCCAGCAGGAGACCACAAAGCTGCACATGGCAGCCATCTTGGCTGGGGGGCTTGTGCAAGATGTGTGAGGAGGAGGAGGAGGAGGAGGACGTCCAGTGATCAGTTGTCCACATTACAGAGGGAGCGTTGAGACGCAGCACGACCTCCAGAAAAAGCCCAACAGTAATCATGTTGATGCCAGTAGATTTCACTCACATCCCCCCCTCGTTCTGTCTCTCGGTGCCTGAGGTGGCAGACGTGATGCGACACACCCCTCCCCGCATTTCTGCGTGCGTGCAGACATGCCACAGAGCCAGTTACCATGGCAACTGCTCCTCCATACCCGCCGTGTTTTTTGGTGGGAACTCGGTCGACACGGAAGGAGGATGTGGCTTTGCTGTTTGCTTTACCGTCGCCGGCTTGTTTGTTTGAGATGACTCCCACAAATTAATGCAAACGAGACTCTCAACCTCTGTCACCGCATAAATGCTTTCTCCCAGTTTCGCATCTCCACCGTGGCATCAAAGAGTGGGTCATTATAGGCGGATTCGCCCGGTGGTGCTTTGTTTCCATCTGTTGTCATAAGACGGGGTGCCAGGTAAGGAGGCGGCGAGGGATGAAGCAGATGGCGAGACCAGAGAAAGGAGAGGGCGAGGGGTTAAGGAGTGCAGAAAGTGCTGATGAGCGAAGCAGCGTCCACGCATGTGTGTGTCAGACTGACTGCCAACAGCGCTGCAGCGTTACTACATGTAGGTCAGTGTGCCACCGTCTCATTCATCACTATCATGGCCTGCTCTTCCTCTTCATCCCGCCCACGTTTTCTTGCAGAAGCCTCAGAGACAGGAGGGAAAGTAAACCCAAACACTCTTTAATCCCTTTTCCACTGTACAGAAAAAAACCCACTACCACTCATCAACATCTGGATTTTGTCTGCAGTGGGAAAGGTCACCATCGGCATTCATTCCCAGGACAAATGACTCTGCAGTAGACACGGGTGTTTATCGGCTTCGGCACAGATCAGCAGTGATGGAAACATGACACCCGGGTGGACGCTAATTATTTTTCAGCTCCCTTCTGGCGCAATGTGACAATAAAATGTACAGGGATTTCGATTATTATTACGATTTATTCACATAGGCTACAACATACAATTAATCTCCTCAAAGCCGGATCATTGAAACTCAACATAAACCAAATAAAAAAACATCTTTGTTCGTCTTTCCACTCTTCCAACAATCACTAACTCTGGATTGGTTGATTAAAACCCTTAATTCATTAGTAAAATGTAAAATAAACGTTACATGTGCTCCTTGAAGCTACCAGAAACATTAATTTGATGTCGCTGATCGTCATAAAACGAAGGCAAGAGCAAAATGAAACGAAACAAAACCGCCTTTGTGAGTCTTTTAGCTGTTCCAACAATCCAAAACTCTGGTTTGAGAGACAGAATAAGGGAAAGTTAGACAAAATCAACACAAACACTATATCTGTCAGCTGATTAATCTGCCATATTGCACTGTTTTTTTTTTTTTTTACCACCACCAGAGTTTTTGCTCACGTATTCATTTTTCTTAGTCACTTTATTATCTGCGGTTCTTATCTCTGCACCATGTTTACATGTTTATATGTACATAAGTTTATGTTTATATGTCTGTATGTCATGCACCAATTTAAATTGCTTGTTTGTGCAAACTTACTTGGTATTAAACTTGTTTCTGGTTAGTTTAGCTTAGCATAAAGACATCTTGTTTGTTTAATCTTAAAAAATCAGTGGTTTTATGGGTAATAACAACTTTTTGCTGATGCTTTATAAAAGGATAGAAAGCACAAAAAAATTATTGTTTATTGATACTAAAGCTCAATAACTGTGCCTGGTTTACATGAGTAGCACGTCTGCGAGATAATCAGAGTCAGAATCAGAATTAAACAAATTCATTGCCAAGGAAGTTTGCACAAACAAGGAATTTAACTTGGTGACTTGGTGCATGACATGTAGACATTTAAACATAAGCCTATATACATATAAACATGTAAATGTAGAGCAGAAATAAGAACTGAAGATAATAAAGTGACCAAGAATAAATATGAATGCAACAATGCAATGAATGCAATATGACACAGACATTATCAAAAAGTGAAGCGAGACGGATCAAATGTCTGTCAAAGGTCACGTGCTGCAGCAGACAGAAATCAATTATCCCTGGTGAGTTCACTTTAATGATGTGGAGGTATAACGCTCAGCTCCAGACCCATAAAATAAAACTGGCTTTACATTCCTGCATGTTAGCAGAGGGCTAACACGCTGATATCAGACCGTCTCCCCTGCTGCTCGCTAATAGCTGGCAGCAGAGGTGGTGTTTGTTTGGTACACACAAAGACATATATATGACAACAAGCACTTGCGTGCAACCATATGCAAATGCTTACACACCCTCCTCCACCACAGCCGCCGCACACACACACTCATTAGCTGATTGTTTTTTGGTGATCATCACTCTCTCAGTTTTTTCCTCTCCACCGGCTCCTTGAAAACCTCTCCCCTCTCCACCCAGTGCTGCTCCCCCATCTTCATTGTAATGCAGATTTAAAGATGGAGTGGGGGATGGGAGCAAAGGGGGGATGGAGTTAGGTTTGTGGAGAGGCTGTGGTTGGTGTTAAGTATGACCTGGCAGCCCTGCTGTGCCTCAGCAGGAGGTCCAGCCCGGCCTGGGCTGGGTGGGGGGAGGGGAGACGGAGAAAGAGAGAGCTTTGAGGGTTATCCTCATGACTCAGACATCAGATATCAACATCACGGCCTCGAGAAACAAAAGACTGCAGATGAGCCGCTCGTGTCTCCGTTCAACATAAGAAGAAGAAGAAGGACGCTGGATGTGTCTAGACATAACAAGCTTGTCTTGTTGTCCCCTCTAATACCATGTCAAACTAACTGGAAAATAAATGGAGATCATAATTTGCAAATGACAACGTGTTAATCTGCATATTTATCTGTGTGGGGGAAGTAAAACCATTACTGAAACATCACTAATTTGCCCACACAGATCGTTCAGCTGCTGCTTTCTGAGGTGTTTTGGTAAGTTTTTTGTCTATTTCAGTGAAAAAAAGACTATTTACAGAGCGCCTACCGCCCCCCGAACACACCAGAGATGGTGGAGAGAGCAGTCTGGAGTCGATACTCTGCCATTGTGTTTTAATGAGCCTTGTGAGGGATGGATTCATTGACTCTGTACCTCTTTTCATGCTGAGAAAAAGACAGCCTGTTGTTGACTCTTCAGCCCCCTTCTGATTACACTGAATTACACTCTGAACACACAAGAACAAAGCCGAGCATGTGTTTATTACAATAATAACCTTGTGTTTGCCCTCATGCACGCTCAGTTAAAGGGACACAGAAGAAAAGTGGATGTTTTTTTCACCAAATGTCACTCAGCTTTGGCGCGATTCATTATTCCATCGTCATTTTGCTCCAGTTTTCCACTTTTCTCCATCTGCCGTTGCAGCTGTGTTGTCATGGAGCATCATTGCGGCGTGTTGCGCTCGTTTGCCACTGACCTATTTATAAGCCACCCCTTCAGTCTACTGCCCCAGTCCTCTTTCTCTCTCTCTCCTTATGAAAACATGGCCACTTAAAACATCTCCTTTTGAACGGCTTTGTGATTTATTAAATAACTCAGAAGACAGGGTGAAGTCTGGGAGATTTGAATTTCACTCACAGAGATATTCTTTGCTAAAAAAGTGGCACATGTCATCGCTAAAAATAAGCATTTTTATCTTCTATAACATGAGAGGATAATAATATTAATATAATAAAATTCTAAAGTTTTGCATAGAAAAAATGTACTGCTTTTTTATTTTATTCTACAGGTCACATCCACATAACAAATAGTGAAATAGTGAAATTTTTTTTCCAATTATAAATTATATATCCAATTATATAATATTTAGCACATAATGTAAATATTTATTCTATTATTATTACTGGTTCTAGTATGCCATTGCTGTTGTCTATTGTTTCTTTATTACTGCTATAAATAAAAAAAATATTCTATTCTATGAGTGAAATACACTATTAGATAAAAAAACACGCCTGCAACTATGATACTGCTTTGCTAGCTTTTATTAGCAACGAGCTAACAGTTTTATATGATGGACAGGGTTAATGAGTCGTCCCAGACGCATAAATAAGTCAAAATATACTATAATGTTTTACGGGAGATAAGAAAAGTGTGAGTTGATTTTGAAACACTATATTTGGGAGACTCTTCAAGATTCAGATTCAAGAGTCTTTATTGTCATTATACACGCATGATGAAATTTTGTTGAGTCACTCAGCTTAAAGGCACACATAAATAAAGAAACACAAATGAAGATATAAAATTTGAAATATAAATATTAAATATAAAACACCCTTACTTACAGAGGAGATGTGATATTAACAGCAGATGTAATATATGCAACAGATATGTGATATTTGCAGGGAAAGATAAAGTGTATCTTAGTGTAAGGACTGGTGGACTGTTTAACTGTCAGCAGGCTGTACATGAGAAGAGGTTTATGGATTAAAGCTAAAAAAAATGACAGTTTCCACTTCTTTCTCACTCAGCCTGCTAACACTGACATTGAGACAGCATTCACAACTTTATCATCACATGCTCGCTTCTGATTAGCGTTTTCATCGATCTAGAACTGTACAACCGTGTGTTCGCAGCGCAGCACTGACCTCATCTCTACGAGTCTGCTGAGACAGCTAGCATTGATCCATGCTAGCTTGACCAACCGGCCCAGTAGAGTCCCCATTAACCTCCCGCTAGCCCGGGCCTGGTTAGCCCATAACACTCGACAGCGATTGCGAGTGATTGATTAGGGATTGATTAGTTGGAGCAGGGGATAGGGACGGAGGTGGAGTGACGTACAAGTTATTTAGGTTTTGTTGGTTGTGGGCCGAGAATTTACTGTTACTGCCCGTATTATTCCCTCGAACGTTCACTCCTTGACAAGAAGTCACATTAAAAAACAAAAGAATACATCTCCTGCTGACAGGTACAACATGAAAGACACCTGCTCCAAAGAGGGAGGAAGACGTTTGTGAGAGTCTCTTCCTTTGTGCGTCCTCTCCCTCGGGGGTTACTAACAGGGTTATCATGGGTCATTGATGAGCTTTTTGGGATCAGCTGAAGCAGTTCGGAGACCCTCCATGGCTCTTACCATGTGGTGACACTGGGCGAGGTATTGGGGTCAAGGGCGTCAGCTGGTGCAGGTCACAGGAAGTGGTGCGCCATATGATCAGGTGCCGCTGGTGGAATTCCATAATGTAAGCCGATCAGTTCCCATTCAGGACCGTGTGGGAGATAATCTGCTTGACAAGGTTTTTTATATATATAGGAGGCAGTGATTTGATGAGCTTGTCCGTCCTTTATTGATGTCAGGATTTAAGCCTATGGATGTGTAACAGAAGCACATCACCTGTCACAGGCTGACAACCAGGAAGATGTGAAGCACAATATGATCGCCGCCCATTGTGGCCTGATTTCTGCCGCCTGCTCGCAGATGGCGATAGCTTCATTATGCTAAGCAGAGATGGATGAACCATCAAGGATATTTGGTGTCAGGATTTGCCCCTGTGGCGTGTGATGAAGTGGTTATGGTTACAGCAACTCCTTTTCCATTCGCTTCAGAATTTGCCCAAAAGCGTCTCATTCCTAAAGCATTCCAGGGTGTCCGGTTTTCACCACCGAATCTGAAAAAATGGACAAAAGTATCACGGTTTCACATTCCAGCTGTCAGGAGAGTTGATGGTCAAGAAATCCAGACTCTTTTACCCCAGATTGTTGGGATTTCATAGATGCTCAAGTAATAAAACCGGGCATTTAAAGTGCTGTCTGAGTTCATGCTCTTGGAGAACATTCAGAGGATTCCTTAGGGGATTTATGGGGGTGTCATGGGAAAGTTGAATGGGCGCAGGCAAGTTCTCCTAATGGGCCGAGTGACCTCAGTGTCGTCAAGGTCAGAGTGATCCGGAGTAATTAATGACCAGGCGCTCTGACTGGCTTTATCTCGGCTCCTGTGCTATCATCAAACACCTCGAACCATCAGCTTGACACTGAATTAACACAACGATCCACTACACACTCAAGGTTGTCCAAGGACGTAGTGTGATCAACGAGCATGTGCGTTGGCAAAGTGCTGTGTCACAGTGTAACAAGAGGTTGTTTCAGGGGAGTAATGGCTCGGCTATAGGCAGAAATAAAGCTGAATGCCTTGGTATTCACAACTGAACAGCAGCAGCTCTCACTACCGGGCCTGTTTCTAATGCCCCAACCTATAGACCCATCTTCATCCTCACTTGTCCAACCACAGACTGAATCACCTTATAAGGGCTGAAAGAGTTCAGAGTAGTTTGGCAGCAAGCAAGCGAGCGTTGGGCCTGATGTATGGCCATGTTATTCCAAATAGAGAAGAGGGAAACAGCTGATTATTGATATCTGCTAAGTGTCCAGATTGAGTAATGTGGTTGTCCGACCAAGCAGCTGTTCACCAAGCTTTTGGCAGGTGGAGGAAATCAATAGCAAGACACCTTTCAGAAGAGGATAACGGATGAGAGGAGCGCAGCGCAGTGGAAAGATACCCATCTTCTGCTTCGGCCGGGGCCTCTCAGTAACGACGCTGCACTGATGAAAGCCAGACTGAGAGTTGTCGGATTTCAAACGAGCTACATGTTTGACCGCCAGTGTCTGTTATGCTGTTGAGGTTTGCAAACAGAGGCTTTCCATGCTCCTGTAATCAATTGGCTGTCAGGGGTAGTGGAGCCATTATCGTAGTGGAGTAACTCTTCCTCCGATTGTTGTCCCACCTCCTATAGGCTCAGATGTATCCTCATATAGACTGAGACAGCTCTCATCTGTTTTTCTCCCTGCAGACATGAAGCTTTTTTCACTTTTTCATCATCCACTGATACGTTAAAGATACGGTAACGCACACAGAAACCCATCTGTGGGTCCCTGGCGTCTTTGTCTGCTCGGTGGTCACCGTCTGACTGTAAAAGATACAGCAAAGTCTCCACGTCTTGACTCGTTTCCCCTTCCCTTTCTCCCCCTGGCTGCTCTTCTCTCCCCTTTGCTGCCATGCAAATGGATTAATCTTGTAGCTCCAAGTCTAAAGGGAGAGTAGTGTGTTGTGTCAGGTCACAGTGAAATATGCGTGTGTGTGTGTGTGTGTGTGTGTGTGTGTGTGTGTGTGCCCCCACAAAAGTGAAACCAAAAGGAGATGAAAGTCAACATGTGGCTATGAGGTGAATCTTGCATCTGTCAGAGCGCTCTATATGCCCTCAGCTACTTAAAGATCAAGTGTGATCTGTGCATGTTTTGTCCTTTCGGTGCAAACGCTCTTCACATAAAGTTCCAAAAATAGAGTCATATCCATTAATAAATCATGTACCTGCTGTGCATCCCAGCTCTGTTCTCAGTAGAGAGAGAGAGGAGGGGATGCTGCATCACAAAACACATCATAACGTCCAAATCACATGAAATATTTACTCTTGTCTTAACTGTAAATACCCCCGCCTTCTCGACCTCCTGTCGCCCCCATATATTGCTTTCCTCTCACTCTCGTTCTCCTCTGTTGACTGGGCAACGGCATCAGTGACAGCGGTCTAAGTGGTTGCCTTGACAACGCCATGACGACAGTGATGGAATTCATTTAGGACCACACCAACAGATGAGTTTGAACATAAGGAACCTCGCTGTCTGGAAGCAGACGTCTGGTAAGATCACGTCTGTCTGAAGGAACCAGACGCATCAAACGACACAGCAATGGCCGCCTGTTGCGTCCGTCTTGGCCAAAAAGTTATACTCGAATACATGGCAATATAACTGACTTCTGCACCTGGGTGAGATCAAATAAGTCTCCATACTGGTAGCAGGAGTTTGTAATAAATTCATATTATTATACAGCTGTGGTTATGATACATAGAATAGATAGTCAGGTGTCCCAGACGTCACATGGTTCCCTCTGGAGCCACAGAAAGATGTTTACATACATTTAGAGGCAGCAGACTGTGATGTGTGAAATCAGCAGCTTCCCCTTGAAGCTTAGATGCCTTAAGTTTCCCCTTAAGGCAACTAAAACATTTGATTAAAGGTGGGGAAGCATCATGAGCACTGGTCATAAATCCAGAGGTGCGTAATTCTCAGGGATATTGAGCTGGTTTGAGCAGAGAGGGTGGAGCCGTCAGAGGTTTAAATATATTTCAGACTGATTGAAGGAAAAGGGATACAAGTCTTCAGCTTGTTGCGGCACAGATGAGGAATCATGGGAGGTCAGGGTGGGCGGGACTTGTGATGCGACATCACATCCATCATGGCTGCCACAGGCCCTCCAGCTGCCACCAGCTGTTGCACATTAAGCAAAGTGCAGCAGGCGGATTTGGCTGAGCCAGTTATGGGATAACTCAATAACATTACTCTGTTAGGGGCGGCCTTGAGCTCTTTATTTCATAATGCATCGTGGTTTTACCGCCGTCCAGCCCTCAGGAGCTGCCGTGAACTTCTAAGCTGATTACCGCGCCCTGCGCTAAGTTTATGGGTCATTATGATTGGTTCTGCTCGCGGTCGAGTCTTCCCACACCTTGTCGTCCGCCTATCTATGAAAACAGCGTTGACATTATGTTATTATCCAGATGGAAGCGGTGAATTCATCACGCAAGGCCATCAAATCAAACACCTTTCCCCGGCCCCTGGCTTGTATGCTGTCAACATGGCGGCATCTTAATGCTTTCATGGAAGTAGGTTAAGAGTGCCACACAGTGTGACCGACCACAAGTGCGAATTCTGGGAGCTTGCAAAAAAAACCAGAAGAAATCTGCAGCTGAAAAGGGACGAGTGATTTCTAAGAAACACCAGCATTACCACATGACCACCCACTGGCTCACTGTTGGTCTGGGAGCGTGTTTGAACGAGAGGGAGATCAATATGTAGCAGAGCTTTTTAACAGTTATTGTTTGGGATGGAGGTGGCAGCTGTGGGAGAATGTGGGGCAGAAAGGTGATAGCTTGACCTTCTCCACCCTCTGGGCTCCACTCAAGCCGTGTCCACATTAATGGGGATGCACCATCTTTAGCTCTTTATTTTGCACTTCATCCATACTGAGTCAGCCTCTGGCACCATTAAGACCAGAGGAGCTTCTTAACTCTTTTAGTACCAGATGTTTCATAAAACAGAAAGTGCCTTGTTTGCCAATTTTGAGTCATATTTCAAGAACCACAGAATATTTTGTACTATGTCTCTGAAAACACTGAATAGCTCAAATGAAAGAAGAAACTCTCTATTTCATCATGAAAAAAATGTTTGTTTGTACCTTGTTCCATTTTTGTTTTATCAGAGGTAGAGTAGAGGACACTTTCACCAAAAATGCCACATTTTTTCCAGATTCTGTTTTGCTCTCTAAACTCGATCGTCTCCACTTCCTGTTTTGATCTCTGTGGTGTATACCGTCTCTTTATGCTGCGACTACATCTCCCAGAAGCCTCAAAATTACTCACAGGCTGCAGAAAAAACACTTTGACATATTATTACATCGATGGCACTTAAGCATCGGATTTTAAATGATGTTGAAATACATCAATGGCACTCAATGAGTTAAAAACAACGCGGTCAGGAGAGAATGCAATAAAAATACTCTGCAGATAAGGAAGATTGACAGACCTGGTAGACCTGGTTTGTTCTTTCTCACAATGAGATCACATTTTATAGGTTGATGAAAATCAAACTGAATGTCCAGAGCTAAACAGATGTATCAGAGCAGCAGCATCATTTTATATTTCATTCGCTTTAACTGGACTCTTTCTTCCTCACTGAGTTCACTACTCTTCACCATTTTGAACAGGAGCGAGGAATTTAAACTGAATTCACCTTTTTAGACCCAAATTTGATCCAGAACACTGGAATTCACTGAGAAGTCAGAAATTTTTCCAGAATAACAACCACTAAAACACATAATTGCAATTTAGAATCTCAATCCAAAAATACTAATGTGCTTCGTAAAACGTTAAACTTGAAAATTCACGGAAGCAACAATAATTGTATTTTTAGCATGAAATTTAAATTTAAATTAAGAAGTTTGCACATTGTATATTCTATGAATAGGCTGTCAGACTACTGTTTTGGGGCCCTCTACCAACTAAAATTAAAGTGTATTTTTACAAACAGTATTCAGTTGAAATTGCATTAACTAGCTGGAATACAACCACTGGACGTCGTGACGGTGCATGTTGCACATAGACACTGCATCGGTGACAGGTCTTGTAACATTTCTTGAGCCATTCAGGTTATTAAGGAAGAAAAAGAAACATTTTTCCACTACCGCTGCCCTTTTAAGAAAACATGTTTGCCACGCCTCGCTGCCAACCCCACGGCACGTACAGTAATCATAGGTTTTAGTCACTATTTGGTCCATAAAGCACAAATTACATCAGTAATGGTGCAGGCTTGTGTTCAAGCAAAAGTAGTTTAACAGTGCCAGTAAAATCTCTGGGTTGATTCCCTCTCTGGTCATTATTGCCGTCTAACCTAAATGTCAGCTCCCTGCGTTAACTATCATTCTGCTCTTCTGTTGTTTGGTTTCAGAGCAGAAAAGCTTCCTCAGCCATCTGAAAATTTCACCGTTGAACTCTCCATCTTCACTTTTGATTGCGAACCGTCTGCTTGAGCCACCTGGCTTTATTCCTCTGCCTCTATATCGGCTGTACGCTTGTTAGTGTGCCTCCTTGTCTGTCCTTTAGGAGGGTATAAATACCTTTTACAAGCTCCCCTCCTGTATCTTTTCTTTACCTCATCCTGTCCTTCACATCCTTCCCTTGGCTCGATTCTTCTTTCATCTGCCTTCCTTCCTTTCTAGTCTGCTTTTTTTCTATATTGACAAAAACATGTAGGAGGTTACACAAAACAAAATAAACATTATATATATATATATATATATATATATATATATATATATATATATATATATATATATATATATATATATATATATATGGGCGGCACGGTGGTGTAGTGGTTAGCACTGTCGCCTCACAGCAAGAAGGTACCGGGTTCGGGGCCCGGGACCTTTCTGTGTGGAGTTTGCATGTTCTCCACGTGTCTGCGTGGGTTCTCTCCGGGTGCTCCGGCTTCCTCCCACCATCCAAAAACATGCATGGGGATTAGGTTAATTGGCTAATTTAAATTGACCGTAGGTGTGAATGTGAGTGTGAGTGGTTGTCTGTCTCTATGTGCCCTGCGATGAGGTGGCGACTTGTCCAGGGTGTACCCTGCCTTCCGCCCTAAGACAGCTGGGACAGGCTCCAGCCCCCCCGCGACCCTATGAGGATAAGTGGTAGATAATGGATGGATGTATGTATGTATGTATGTATGTATGTATATACGTATATATATATACGTATATATATATACGTATATAAATAAAACACACAAAGCAGAAAATGCGCCGGGGTTTACATTATGTCAAGAATTGTGCAGCAGCATGTGTGAATGTCATCAGTGGTTACTCGTGGATGTAAGAGCAGTGGTCAGTGACGGAGAGGATTCATGTAGGCCTGGGGGGCCACGCTCCGACCATGGGAGGGGGGGCCCAGGATCTGCTTTGGCCGTTACTGCAATCTGGGTCAGTGAGAGTGACCTCATTGCTCCTGCATTATCATTATTTTCCCAGTCGGTCACGACGCTGGAGACCCTGCACCGGGAGAGGAAACGTAGTTACGACAGCGCTGAACCCAGAGGTCAAAGGTCACCATTACAAACGGCTCAGTCTCACGTTCAGCCGTTCAGCGGGCGCACTAATCACACTCTGTGACCCTGAACCACTCTCTCACCAGATTTCATTTGCGGTCATGAAATGGGCCCCATTTTCTCACCATCCCAGTGTTTCCTCTTTAATCTCTTAGTCTCCACACAACGAGCGAAGTGGTTTGATGAAACACCAAAGTCGTCGATGAAATGCCACCTCTTTAACGGCACATCTGTTTAGATCTGGAGGACACGAACCAGCAACCTTTTGCCTCCCTGCCTTTGCTTTTTGCTCCATTTCTCCAGAAAACGTCACTCCGTCTCGAGCCCTGAACTGCTGCCAAAGACTGTTAGAGGAATCTGATTTGCGTTGATTACATTAACATTCTCCAGCTGTTCATTGTTGGAGATCTGACACCTCTGTCCCACAGCTGTGTGGTCACGATGGAGCTGCATCTCAGCAGAACACAAGCCAACATTCGAGATGGACTTGGACTGGATTCAAAGGAAATGAGGTGTGAGTTTTAAAGAAAAATATAGTGGAGGTGTACGGGAGGAGACAGAGGAAACAGAGATAGTTGGATACAAGCGAGTGATTCAGAAAATAAATTAGCAGAGAGAAAGAAGCTGAAGAGAAATTTAAAAAAATATATGATAGGAGGAGGCGAGTCTCAGAGGAAACACTCATTTCCCTGGACTCTGACCGTTCCATCTGTTTGGTCTCATCTTTACAGGGTTTGCCGCACGGCCACAGGAAGTAACCAGCCCCCCTGGGTCCTCACAAGGGAACGTGATACTTTTAATAAGCCCTTCCTTCATTGGAAAACAGAATTACGAGCTGCAGAACATGTTTGATGATTGGTCGCTACGGGGTCACAGGGTGTCCAGATTGTAGAGGAACCTGTATGGATTTTACCCATGAACCAAAACCTTTGGACCGTCCAGAACGTACCAGGTGTCCAAGAAATGACTTTCATATGCTACTAAATAGTGTTGACTAGAAATGTAATTGCGCGAGACTGCGGCGCCAGCTACTGCTGGGCAGAAGTCACCATTTAGAAACATTGGAAACAGTTTTTACACGTGAGATATGATGACATGTGTGTGATCATGTTTCCACCACATTTTCCTCTCAGCACATTCCAGATCCATGTGTTCTGTATGTATGCATGACACGCGGAGTTGAGAATCTCTGCAATGCTTCCTGGAGTGGAAACTTCAGCATGAAACTGCGCATAGAGTGGTGGAGGTTAAAAAGAAAATTGTAGACTTTGTATTTGCTGTTTTCTTCACTCTGGTCCAGTGGGATTGAGAGCAGCGCATCAGATGCTGAGAGGGAACTTTGTACTTGAAGTTTCTGTGACGTCTTGCATTGTGTGCACACTGTACATGTGCATGACTTTCTGTTGTATTCATCCGAGTCCCGTGAGCTCCAGCTCAAACACGAACATCCTCCCTTGTGGTGGGTTAAAAGAGGAGGAAGATGGCGATGTGGTAGATGAAGAGCAAGAAAACAACAGAGACTCAAACCTCAGCAGGACCAAAAGCACCTGCAGAAAAGTGTTAGTCGCCTAGCGTCCATGAACACAAAAAGCTGAATCCCTTTGCTCTCTGAGCCTCTGCATTCACTCAAAATAGTTTGTTGTGTGAACATAAAGAAGTTATGGAAAGTATTTCCACCCAACGTTATAATTACTCAATTATGAGGGATAAATCCAACATATTAATAATATTTTAAACGTGGAAAGTTATTTCCACCAATTATAATACACTCATTTATCGAGTGATGCAAATGCTAAGTAGCTAACCATAGCAACTAATGCTAATGGTTAGCTGCTAATGGTGCTATGATTAGTGAACTACAACACAACAAAAACATTCGCTGACAAAATTAATTGTTCAAAATTATAGAACAGACAATAACAAATTATGTGAAACTTTACTTCCTGAAGTTCAGCACACAGTTCAAAACACATGCTGAGAGTCAGCAATGGTCGTCGTGGAAGACGGTAAGTTAAGGCCTTTATTTGACTTAAAATAACTTTGACTTCAAAATAAAACACTGCACAGAAATGTCACATAACTTGTTACTGTCCGCTCTGTAATTTTGAACAATTAATTTTGTCGCTGAATGTTTTCGTAGTGTGCTCACTATTCATAGCATTAACAGCTAATCATAGCAGCATTAGCAGCTATCGTTAGCTGCTTAGCATTTGCATCGCTTGCAAAATGAATTACTTTACATAATTTTTTATGTCTACCCAAAAATGATTATTATGTTGGATTTACCCCTCGTAATAAAGTAATAGCAACGCCAACACTTGGTGTTGACCCAGAATATTTACATTTATATCACTCTACAAAACAATTTCTTGCTAAATTAGAGTATTATAATTTGGTGGAAATACTTTCCATAATTTTTTTTTTATATTCACCCAACAAATGACTTTTTTGAGTGTGAAGGAACAGAACCAGAGGAGAACTTCTATCTGCTCTCTGTAAACATGGACAAGCAGAGGAATCTGAGCTATGAAAGCTATGGCTCAGGTAGCGTTTACACCTGCATGCAAACGCAACTAAACACCCGGCACACACTGATAACAATGTGCCGCAAACAATCCGCCTCTTTCGGGATGCCAATTTGCAGAGCAGACATGTGCGTGCCTGACCACATTCTTTTTTTTCCACGTCTTTGTCAGAGTAAGTGTCATTTTTGTGGCAATTCCTTCGCCGGGGATGGAAATCAGTAATCTCGTCTCGCTTCGGTGGAGGATGCTTGTTGACTCTATGTAGTAATTATTACTGCATTCTTTCTCTGTTTGGGGTTTCCAGTTGACAGGGCCTGAGAGAAACAAGAGAAACAGCACTCGTGGCTGCGCTGACCTTGAACGGCTGGTTAAAGGTGTGAAGTCAGCTGTGATGTGAGAAAAAAACATATCTGCAGCTAAACTGTGTGAAGCCTTTCCAATATGAGGTTACCCACACATCATTATGAGTTATTGTGTTCTTAAGCATCATGCTTGTGAGACAAAGACACATCACAACATACGTCATGTCTTTGATTTTAGATCCCGACCTCATGGATGAGGAGACGGAACAAAGATGGAGGAGTTAAGATGTCTTTAGAGGGTGGAAATATGGAACGTTACTTCCAAAATGTTGTGCGAAAAGACAAGAATGTGACGTAAAGTGTAAACCAATTCTGTAGCCTTGGTGTTTGGACTGTTGGTCACTACTTCCTGTCAGCTTTGTGATATTAAAGAGCGGAAAAGAGAGAGCTGGTGTTTGTCCTCCTTTTATTACAATGAGGAGCTTTACTTTGAAATTATCTGGTGTCTGTCTGCCTTTTATTACAATGAGGAGCTTTACTTTGAATTTATCTAATGTTTGTCCTCTTTTTATTACAATGAGGAGCTTTACTTTGAATTTATCTAATGTTTGTCCTCTTTTTATTACAATGAGGAGCTTTACTTTGAAATTATCTAATGTTTGTCCTCTTTTTATTACAATGAGGAGCTTTACTTTGAAATTATCTAATGTTTGTCCTCCTTTTATTACAATAAGAGGCTTTACTTTGAAATCATCTGGTGTTTGTCCTCTTTTTATTACAATGAGGAACTTTACTTTGAAATTATCTGGTGTCCATCCTCCTTTTATTACAATAAGTACCTTTACTTTGAAATTATCTAATGTCTGTCCTCATGTTATTACAATAAGGAGCTTCATTTTGAAACGATCTTGTGTCTGTCCTCCTTTTATGACAATAAGGAGCTTTACTTTGAAATTATCTGGCCTCTCAGGTGATGTTACAGAGGAATCCAAAAGAAATGAAACTGATTATTTCAGCAGTGACTAAATAGGTGAAATACGACATTTGGTGTGTGAAATATCACAATAAAATAAAAATTTCTGACTAAAATCAGTAGGTCCAAAGAATAGGTTGGGGTTTGAGTCCTCTTCAGAATTTAGGGACAAAGACTTTGTTGATTTTTGTCAGCAAAACATAAGAAAATGTACCGTTCACAATCATCAAGTCAAATCAGGGAAATTTTATATTATTATAAGTATTTTGATGATTCAGTCTGCTGCTAGAACAGATCTGAAACTTCCCCTTTACATGCGCTGGAAAATACCAAATTATATTCACATTACAAATTTTGCACATCTATCTGCAGAATATAAGTAACAGATCCAAAAAATCAAATGTATAATATCCAAAATATTCACCCTGTGCATTGTCAACCAATATACTATGTGATTATTACATGAGATTCAGACATACTGAAGCCTGTACTGATGGAGACCCTGCCTCTAAAACATAAACCAAGAGACCATAGAGGAGTGTCAATAGTTCTGACAGCCAAAAGCAGCTGTTTCTTAAAATAGCGACAAAGTGGGACAAAAGCTGCTGAATCAAAATTAACTGACTAATGACTTCCACCAGTGTGAACAAGGATCCACTGCATTAATTTCACTCTCAGCATCTCTAAACCATCCTGACGATGATCTATTTTCAGCACCTTGGATGCTGCTCACACTTTGAATCACATTCATGATTTTAGCTTCCTCCCCCATCCCCTCTGCCCCCAGGGTCATACAGGAAGTGACAGCACCTCCCCGCTGGGCAGCAGAGCATGTGCAGGAAGCCGGGGGCCAATCATCCCCACAGGAAGAGGAAGAGCCTTTACGTGTTTTCCCCCCAGATATCAAGGGAGTGACATGTGAGTGAGGGATTGTCAGAGAGAGACAGACAGACGAGTAAAAGAATTTACAACCACGAGACGTTGAGTCACAGACTAAACACTGATAGCCAGGCTATTCACTCTCACAGACGACAGGTATGAATCACCCAGATAAGTGGCGTTAATGAAGTAGCAGATATGAAAGATGAGGATATGCAGTTAAGGTCGGACAGAACGCTTCCGGCCTCGGCTCCTGAGAGGAAAAAGGAAATCCTTTCATAACCACTGAGACTCCACCTGACACCAAACGGCACAGACTAATACTTGGATTAATCGTCTCTCGCTGTGATTCCCTGGCTTTACTGATTTAGGACAGGATACATCTGTAATATATAACCTGGTTTTCTTTTTTACACGTGAGAAAATGACACCTCATACAAGCTGTCCAAGCGTTAATGGGCCTTTGACACCCTCATCATAGGAGCTAACTGGCTCACCAGCGACCGGGTCAGTCCGACCCTGCCCTATTAACTCACCCCCAGGAGAGATCACAAGAACAAGTTTCTTGAATGTGGCCCCGACTGACTCCCAAAGGCAGCTCTCCACTAATTAGAGCCTCATAAATAAGAAGTGTGGGGGAGGATTTTAACATAATTTAAAATCCGACGCTTGAGCGTCATCAACGTAATAATATGTCAAAGTGTTTTTTTGGCAGTGGGTGCCGATCACACAGCCTGTGAGTAATGTTGGGGCTTCTGGGAGATGTAGTCAGAGCATAAAGAGACGGTATACACCACAGAGATCAAAACAGGAAGTGGAGACGATCGAGATTAGAGAGCAAAACAAACAGAATCTGGACAAAAAGTGGTGATTTTGGTGAAAGTGTCCTCTACTCTACCTCTGATAAAACAAGAATGGAACAAGGTAAAAACAAACTTTTTTTTTCATGATGAAATAGAGAGTCTCTTCTTTCATTTGAGCTATTCAGTGTTTTCAGAGTCATAGTACAAAATATTCTGTGGGTCTAGAAATATGACTCAAAATGAGCAAAAACGCTGGAACAAGATAAATCGACTGGCGCTCAGTGACTTAATGTGATCAGAAATATGTTAGACTCGATCAAAACCATGTGGATTTTGTGTCAAACTGAATGATGTCCACTACCACCAGATAAAATATGTTTTTCTATTAACACAAGATATTCATCTTATTCATTCGTCTTTCTGTCCCTCTTATCTGTGATCTTTAAATGACTGGACTACATTCTTTCACAGTGAATGTGACCTGACTATCACTTGAGTCATCTCACCACACACAAACATACGCCTCACGGCTTCGTTTTTGTGTAATCCAGTTTCTTTTTCCCAGGTGTCCTAAAGCCCAAAACAAACACACCTTTCCGACATTTCAGGCAAGTCACGAACAACAGCTGATGAAGAATTAATACTAGAAAAAAAGGAAAAAGACTTTTCATCTTTTTTTCTCTACCCTTCTGTCTTTCTTTACATTCCTGACATGCTTGAGTAAAGCGATGACACGTGCCGATAAGAATGTCAGCTGAAAGTTTAAAGGACTCCAGGCCTTTAATCAGCACAGAGGAGGGGGCTCAACATTTGAGAAAGGGGAACTTTTAATGCCAGACGAATGAAGCTGGGTTTATTCCCTCAGACACAAATGTAAAACTCATATCAACAGTCATATTGAGCTGTACTTTGGGGATATTTAGCTCCTCCAAGCATGTAGCAAAGGGTGTTTTCCCAGAGCGCTATAACAGCCCAGCTGTGTGAGTCCAGGAAGTCACACATCTTTTGACAGGAAGTTCCTTTGACCAGCACGCACACACTCCAGCGAGGCAGGAAGCTCTGCCAGCTCAATTCATTCATATATCTTGACACACAACCAGAGAGAGCTGCAGAGAACTTCTGACAGGATATGAAAAGGTCAGAGGTCAGCTGGGTTTTAAGTTGAGAACTGTGTGGGTGGTTTACAAATATAGCAACTGGATCATCCTTTGACATGGGATGTATCCTCTCCATATACAGATGGAGCTGAGATAGGCCGTAAAGTGGACAGAAATTTCCTGGAAAGATGAAAATCACAGGTGCTGATAGCTCAACTTTTCTGCTTAACCTCAGAGAAAGTAAATTTAAGTTTAAAGTGACCCAGAGGATTAAATGCTTCTTTTTACCGTGCACACAGCACAGTTGATGTTTGAAAGTTAAAACACGTTCAACCTCTTGGAAAGGAATTAAGGAATTAAAGTAGAATTATTTGGGAAAAAAAAATTGTAAAAAAACATGTCGAAAAATTTGAAAAAAAAGTCATACTATAGTATGTCAAAAAAAAGTAAAAAAAAAGAAAAAAAAGTCAAATCGCAAAATGTCTAATAAACTCATCAGAAAGCCATATTATACTAGTTTGAATGGAATAAAGTTGAATAATTAGAAAAAAAATGTAAAAATAGCACATGATAGCATGTTGGAAAAATTGTGAAAAAAAATTTAAATAATGTCAAATCGCAAAATGTCAAATAAACTCATCAGATGGCCATATGATACTATTTTGAATGGAATTAAAGCACAATTATTTAAAAAAAAAAAAACCCAACAGATTATACCATTTTGGAAAAAGTTGTGAAAAAAGTCACATTATAGTATGTCGAAAAAGTAAAAAAATGTCAAATAAACTTGTCAGAAGGCCATGGTATATTATTTTAAAGGAATTATTGTGGAATTATTTGAAAGACTCCAGGCTGACCGGCTTTTAAAGGACACTACTGTATATCACAGATCAAAAGGTGACATCACAAAATGTTTTCCACGAGGGCTCCATCTTTCCTAGAAGGAAGTAAGTAAGACAGAAATGTCAGAAGGAGGACTGATCTGCCTGGTCTTGTCCTCCACATGGCCTGTGGTCCTGAGTAATGACTGGCTGCTCAGTAAGTGTGACTACATACATGAACAACATCTGTCTTCTCTGTGGGTGACGGTGACGTTCCGGGCAGGAGGGGAAGCCTCCTGTCAGTCGGAGGAAATACGAGTTAAAGCAGGGAAACAAACAGGAGGGTTTGCTCCATCATCGCCACGACTTTTGACCTTCAGTCCTCCAATTCAAGGTTAAACACTATCTACGGCTTGTATGCTGTTACACAACACTGTTGGAGAGTTTGAAGCAGAGATATCATCTTTTATCTTTCTTCCTTGTCAAAACTTGCCCACGACGATAACGTTAGTTTATGACAACACTTTGTTCACACGTGTGGCATTTCCAGCGTCCTGTAAACTAGACTTTGATGTGTAAAAGAGGCAATGAGGAAGAGGAGTTTTTCAGGGAAGCATATGCTTACTGTCTTTCTTGCCAAGAGTGAGTCAATTTTGCACATTTAAACAAATGAGACACTCCATGTTAATTAACTCACTGAGTTCCATCAACGTAATAATACGTCAAAGCGGTTTTTCGGCAGTAGGTCACAGATTGTGGTCTGCTGCAGCCTGTGAGTAATTTTGGGGCTTCAAAACAGGAAGTGGAGACGATCGAGATTAGAGAGCAAAACAGAATCTGGACAAGAAGTGGTGATTTTGGTGAAAGTGTCCTCTACTCTACCTCTGATAAAACAAGAATAGAACAAGGTAAAAACAAACATTTTTTTCACGATGAAATAGAGAGTCTCTTCTTTCATTTGAGCTATTCACTGTTTTCAGAGACATAGTACAAAATATTCTGTGGGTCTTGAAAAATGACTCAAAATGGGCAAAAATACTGTTTCCAGTCTTTATGCTAAGCTAAACTAAACGCCTGCTGGCTGTGGGCTTATATATAACAGACAGTATGAATGTGGTATCAAGCATATAAACGTAACTCCACAATGTTGACCTAAAACTGTATGAACTGCACATTCACAGCATTTCTATTGCCTCTACGTGGCTCTCAACATGGTGACATTGAATCGGCAGCTCAAGGCGGTGCTAACGGTAAAAATATTACTAGCAGAGCTGATAGAGCTGATCCTTTTCACCTGAGGATGAAACCAGATAGGTATGCTTTCGTCCTCAACCGGGACGGCTTTATATATATATATATATATATATATATATATATATATATATATATATATATATATATATATATTAAATTGTATTAAAAGCAGGCACTGCTATGTAAACACATATATATTGTGCCTATAGAGAGCCTTTAAGGGGAATGGTGGGTTCAAAATAAAGATCAGGCAACTCATTCTGAAAATACAAGAATAAATGACTCTGGTTTGAAAATACCTCATTATCTACGCCAGCTCTGACATGGTGCATCCGTGCTCCTCTCCCCTACTTCCAGGGTCAGCACCTCCTCCTTCCACTTCTCCCAGCCCTCTCCGACCCCTCCTGCCCGGGATGCTCATCCTGTTTCCTATAGTTTCCTCTTCCCCGCGGACAGGAAATGGCTGGAGCCAACGGATACTCGCACAGGGGGGAACCAGCAGGAAGTGATCTCACTGCAGCACCTGCAACCAGGAAATAGAGCAGCCCCAGCAGGGAGGTGGAACAGGCCATGTATGCTCTTACACACATATATATATATATATACACACAAACAAGTGCCTAACCCACAAACACCCTCTTACTTCCCCTACAGCTGTTGGCACTGGAACCACAACACAGGAAACTCAGTGTGAGCACAGCTCCACTTTGCTCACATTATCACTGTTTGACTCAGAACATCTTAAATATCAGCCTGTGCATATGGGTTAGAAATAAAGAAAAAGAGCCGGTGGTGAGACTTTATTTCCACCAGACTGGGGATTTCTTTGCTCTCTTGCTCAGACTGAGATTGAGGTAAATAACTTCTTCATTAAAGCTCTAATTCAATTTGGGGCTGGGAGAGTGTGTGCGTATAATTGTGTTTGTGCCGGGAGGGTATTCCCTCAAGCGCTGTGATAATCTGAAAAGTTTGAAATTCTATTACCTGTTCAGGAAATACATTCCAAGGTCTTATTGATCTCGCTGCTGAGACTCCCCTTCAGGCTCGTCTGTCCTCTGGATCCATGCTAACCTGTTGGACGAAGGCTGAAGGACGAACGTCTGACTCCAGCCTCCATCTAACCCTTAATATCTAAGTTTTCTCTTTCTGAAATACACTCAAAGAGACCATCTGCAATTGATGTGAGAAATTAAAGGAACAGCTCGACATTTCATCACAGCACCTCAGATATATAAGGGAACAAATGAACATTTAGTCCTCAGAGTTGATGTTCGAAGTAGGAAAAATGTTCCAGCATCAGGATTTTTCAGGAGTTTGTCACCAAGAACCAAACAGCGATGACTAGAGGACTGAGTCAGAGCATCTCCAGAACCTGGTCTGCAGTGATCAGGGTCCAAGGAAGGACCAGTGGTGAAACCAGAGACAGGTTCTTGAGAGGACAAGGATCACTGATGCAAATGGAGCAGTGGCGTGTCTACACTTCTTGGAAGGGTGGCCAAGGTGGGGCACTAAGTCATGCAGGGGCGACCAGCAGGGTTAAGTGATATGCATGCGCCTCCTTCAACATAGCATCATTTTTTTGTGTTTTTATGATTAATTTGACTACTAAAATCACAATCTTAAATGTTAGTATGAATTGAAATATAAATGGAACTTGTAATCATGACACAACTAAATAGGACAAAAAAATACAAAGCTTTTATTTTTTGTGAAAGAAAAATATAAATCATCATATAAAGTGCCAACCAAATAAAACTAAATAAATAAATAAAAACTTCAAAAGGTTGACTTTACAAATCCTGAAATGTAACTGAACACATTCCAGCGTAGTACTGGTCAGAGGTTGAATTGCAAACCGAGTCACGTCTGACGATCAGATCGTCCATCATGTGCCACCCCAGGCCACCCCCCTAGATACGCCCCTGTAGTGGGGAGTGAAGGCTGGTCCTGGTAGTCCGATCCAACAGACCAGAGACGTTAATGCTGGTTCAGCACATCTTCAGGGGTCAGAGGTCAAAGCAAAAGAGGAACCAACATGATATTAGGCAGCTGCTCATTAAATTACACTTTCTAGTTATTATACTCTCTAGAATAGTGTGGTGACACCTTATA
Source organism: Synanceia verrucosa (assembly GCA_029721515.1). Classification (NCBI taxonomy): domain Eukaryota; kingdom Metazoa; phylum Chordata; class Actinopteri; order Perciformes; family Synanceiidae; genus Synanceia; species Synanceia verrucosa. The sequence goes on along the minus strand of CM056560.1, from coordinate 3,565,190 downwards.
TAAAGCCAGGTGAATAAAGAAATGATCTGGCCTGGAGTGGAAAACATCACACCTTTGGTATCAAGACTAACACAAACTGTGAGCCAACATCGAGGCCGACCTCACTAAATAGACTTGAGGAAATCCCTGCAGCCCGCTTCCAAAAATCTCAGGGAAAATGTTTCCAGAAGCTCTTAGAGCAGCCCGTCAATGCTCATCATTCACTCATCACACAAGCATAGCATCTGTGTTTATGGGGGAAAAAAAACTACAACATTAAAAGATGTTTCAGTGGAGCCACTGTGATTTAATGAAGTGAGTATGCGCTGCCCAGATAGACCTCTTGAAATCATCCATTAGCCGGTGAATGGCAGTGTGCAGAGCCAGAGAGCGCGCTCTGAATATGAATTGGCTGCACTGGCAACAGGCGACTGTACTTCACTGCACTGAGAAAGAGAGAGCAGCCCACTGACATACATCCTCCAGATAGAAAAATGGAGATTTACTCCTTTACTCTCTCAGCGTACCTCCCCCAGAGTTTAATCAGACTGAGTGTGAGCGAAGCGTTTTGTATTCTGCTCATGGAAAAGCTTCGTCTTATTTGCTCGTGCATGTGTTGGACAAACACAGTGGAAACAAATTCCTCTCCTTCTCCTATCAATAAATCTCCTTCAGTCTCCCCAGCAGCCCATTTATTTTCATTCTAACACGTTCTGTCATCACGCTAGCGCCTAAAAAGTGCAACAACAAGCCTTCTTCCTTGCAGGAATGCTGCATTTTAGTTTCGTCCCTCCCCCCTCCTAAAATCCCCTCTGCGGCCCTCTTTGTCAGAGTGAGGACCCTTGTGATTCCTGAGATTCCAGACGGTGAAATACAGAAATATTTTTCCACTAGAGCTCTGGTATATAATATAAACATGTCAGTGTTGTTTTTACGCTGCAGGCAGAGGAGGGAAAGAATAGTGTTGCGCTGCCAAATAAACACACTGCAGATATTTATAAGAGGGTCACCCAGCGCGTTCACTTGACGTCGCACGAAGGATTAAACGGCGGCACAAGAATGATGCTGCATCAGGAGAGCGGGCGCTTTACTAATCTGTTGCCTTTGAAGGTTTGGCTCGCTGCTGTCCTATACGTTTTCACACGCCTCTCTGTGGTGTTAGCTGAAGTAAACACATTATAGCTCAGCATCATCAAAGCCTCGCCACTTTAAATTGTGTCTGGTCATTTTGGTGAGACCACCCGACAGCGCTGTGAGCCCATTCTGGCCTGCTGCAGTCTGTCTTTCAGCAGGATGTTGAGAGAAGCAAGGCATCCTGGACGCTCTGACCTCCCACAAACCCCCTCCTTTCTGTGGCGACCCAAGAGAAACAAACTGAAGGAGCCTGAGGAGGACGACTGACAATTAATCTCACTGTAGATTATTTTCTCGATTAATCTATTAACTGTTTGGTCTTTAAAGTGTCAGAAAATTGTGAAAAAATACTATTTTTTCCTCAACTGTCTAGTTTAATAAAACAGAAAGTACCTTGTTCCAGTGTTTTTGTCCATTTTGAGTCATATTTCTAGACCCACAGAATATTTTGTACTATGTCTCTGAAAACACTGAATAGCTCAAATGAAAGAAGAGACTCTCTATTTCATCATGAAAAATATGTTTGTTTTTACCTTGTTCCATTCTTGTTTTATCAGAGGTAGAGTAGAGGACACTGTCACCAAAAATACCCGTTTTGCTCTCTAATCTGGATCGTCTCCACTTCCTATTTTGATCTCTGTGGTGTATACCGTCTCTTTATGCTCTGACTACATTTCCCAGAAGCCCCAAAATTACTCACAGGCTGCAGGAGACTGCGATCGGTGACCCCCCTGCGGAAAAAACACTTTAACGCATCATTACATCGATGGCACTCAAAGAGTTATGAAACTGGAATCATTTCAACTTTTTTTCCCCTGAAAAAATCAATTATCAAAATAGTTTCCAATTGTTTTAATAGCTGACAACCAATCCATTAATTAGTCTTCCTGTTTCTGTTCATTATCTATTCATTAACAACAAATAAAGCAGCCAATGAAGGTTCCCTAACCTTACCCAAGTCTTTATTCTATACAGGTTATTACTGTGTGTAAACCTAACCAAAGCTTGTAATAATAACTATAGATCTTTTGCTGAACATGAACCACTTTGTTTTACTTTCGTGATGTAAATTTCTCAAATGTTTACTTTGCAAAATGTCAGAATGTAGATTTGGAGCAATAATGTTGAGTCATAACGTCAGTATTAATCTAAAATTAGCGAACGTTAGTTCGAGTAACGTAAACAAACTGAGAAATGTATTTTGTCATCTCATCTCAAGGACTTGTCTTGGAGATAATGAGCTAAATTTCAGATCCTTCTGCAGTCTCTCAACACGACACAAAATCCATTCACTGATTATTTCCTCCTGTAAACAAACACAGCAGCCCAGACCTGCAGAGTTCCAGTATGTGACTACAGCCAGACAATATTTTGAAAGTTGAAGGACAAAAAGTGCCCTGCCACCTGCTTCCTCCTGCACCTTATTTTTGCTGTTGCATCACTCCTTTATGTTGTTTATCCGTCACGCTATCATCAATTTCCTCGCTACCTCTGTAATACTGTGTGCACTCAGAAAAGGTGATATTGGAATTTTTGACTTGTGTTGATGGTTATCGACCGCCCTCCCTCCTCTTCGCCGTTTATTTTCCTCTCTTTCTCTCTGCCAGCTGTCGGCGTTGGCAGAGCGCCACGCCGGCGCTGGTCGCTCGGCTGGTGACAGATGCAGCGGCAGCGAGGCAAAGAGGAGGAAATGAACGAGAAGAGAGGTCGAAAGAGGAAGAGAGAAAGAGAAGAGAAGAGAGGAGAGGAGGGATGAGGGAGACAACGGAGAGCTGGCCCTCCCCGTTGTGTCAAAAGGGACTGGATTAATAATCACAGCCAGATGGGCTGTGGACAGAAAAACAAGATAGCCATGGACAGTTTGAGGGAGAGGTTACAGCTCAACTTTATTCTGACGTTGTGTACAATCACAAATTACCAACACAACTCATTTCCTTGCTAGATTGCATCACCGACGGTCCACATCTGTGTGGCATTTAAGTCCTGTTGCCCTCTTTTTCCTCCCTTATTAACATTCCAGAGGCCGTTCGCGAATCACTGCGAGATTACCTTGACCAAAACATGGCCGCTTCCCTCCACGCGTATAATTTGTGCATCTCAAGTGTCGGGGCTTCAAATTCAACAGGCAGCCTCACAGGATAAGAGCGTTACTGGAAGAGAAAGAGGAAAACATCACGTTAGAAGGCGCAGCATGAGGAATAAATTAATTTCATATTTTGTTTTCTTACTCTCTTCCTTTCAGCACTTGAGGCACCCTCTGCCTGAGTTTCTGCCAGCGATACGTCCACCTTTTCAACCGCAAAACAAAGCACGAATTAGAATGTTTGAACGGCTTCGTTTTGCACAACACATGCACAGTGTTATTAATGGTTCAGTGGATGGGTGCAATCGCACACGACAGGCCTATGAACTTGGCTTGCATTGGGCCAACAAAGGCACACAAGCAAACAAACAAATGAGCTCATACAAAGCTGAACCCCCCCTTACCACCACCTTGGCTGTTCTGCCTTTATGCCATTGTTTTTCTCCCCCCAGTTTCTTTGTCTCTTCTTCTAACCCCATCTGGTGTGTGTGGACACGGCCTCTCGCTGCTAATTCACTTCCTTGGAGACCATCTGCTGTGTGACTTTCTGCGGTAAACTGAGCCCGGCTCTCCATCTCAGGGAGGGACGGGGCTCGTGTTGTCACCTGTTCAGCACGCCGCCTTCTGCCGCCCGGCATCGTCTTTCACCGGAGGCTCCACGCATCGACGGAGAGGGTGTGATGGCGAGGGTGTTTGTCAAGCATTAGCACTTCACTTATCTGATTTTCAGCCCTTAATGACTAACTCATGTCTCGACGCACCCAGACAGAAGCATTTGTTGGGTCTAATTGCATCATTTCTAGTCAAGGAAAAGTGTTAAAATGTCCCTGCATGGACGTTTTAATGCTACAAGGCTCATAATCATTAACACTATACTTCAATTACAACAGTTACTCATCCCAGTAGCAGTATGTAGGCAATTTGGGAGTCTGCTTGTGTTACTTGGAGTTTAACAGAGGGTTTAGAGCAAAATAAACTGACATGTCATCTGAGAGCATGGTGGGATTTTGGTCGACTAACTTCTAACAAAACAGGAAATGGTTCAAGTGACTCCAAAGTTGCGTCTTTTTGGCGGCATTGCTAACGTTAGTAACTGGTAAGCATAAGCATATATACAGACACACAAATATCAGCAGGTTTTGTTCAGAGGTTTCACTGTGATGCTGGGACAACTAATTTTCACTATTTTGCACAGCAACAGCTGCACAATTTGCATTTTTATATCATAATGTATAAGTCATATCCAGAGTCTAAATACTGTATTTATTTTCATTTAATTTGCTATTAATAAAAATATGTTTTTTGGTAAATACTGTAAAATAATAATATTTATTATTAAAATAAAATAACATATTATTATTATTATTATTATTATTATTATTATTAGTACTTATTCTATTATATAATTATTTTATTTTTTGTTGTTGTTTTTGTTAACTTGTTTATGCTGTTGTGAATTTCCCCTATTCTATTCTAACACTAATACCTAACTAAACATACTTCTTTTAAAACCATAGCGCCCTGTTCTCTTACCCTGAGTGCTGTGTGTAGCAGCACTGCATGCAAAAATATTAAATACAATGTATTGTACTATGTATAGCCAGTGTTTTGGGCTACAGCAGAAAAAAAAAAGATGGCGGCCGGCTCGGTGAAGAGGCTACATTCCTGATTTAGATATACAGCTCGCTCAAAAGTCAAGAAAACAACAATTTCTATTTCCAGGTGAGGATACATTAAAGAAAACTTACTTAATATTATATTTCTGTCAATAGAAACCTCTAAATGAGAAGTAAAAAGTAGTAACTGACTAACTTTTGCTGAGTTATTACAGTAATGCAATTATTTTTTTTTAATTAGTAAAGTGTCACAAGTAACTGATTGTATTTTCCAAGTAACTCGCCCAGTACTGAGGGCTCCGAGGAGATTTTTCACCCCCTGTATGACTAAAAAGGGCCAACAATGAAACAGAGACAATCCTCAGGACTATTCCCCGTGAATTTAATTATGTATCAGGTCCCTAATCAGCTAACTTAATTACCAAAGACTTCATTATTGAGCATGTCAGACGCTCGGAGGTGAACCAGGATAATAATAGCAGAACAGCGCCATTCAATTACCAAACTCAGCAGGCGATTTTCTCACCACACCAAGAGGCCAGAAAAAGCTTCTTTTCTCAGACGTGCTTTTCACAGCTAAGGCAGACCTATAGGATTGTTTGTGATTGTCGCTGTTAAAACTAGGTATAAAACTGAATCTGCTTTGAAAGAATACCTCATGATCTGTAAAGCAACACAGTTTCTGGCTTAATCCGAATGGATGTGCTCCAGTGTGTGCGCTGGCTTGTGGAAACAAACGGCCTGCCTCTGCTCAGTTTCCTCCCTCGTTTCCAGCCAGATCCATTTCTTTTTCCCCTCTCTCTGCCTTTTCGACCTTCTAGCTCTCCAACCCCGAGCAGAGTTGGGTTTCTCCAAAGCTCGGCCTCAGGTTCTGCCATCTGTGGCTTGCGCTTTGACCCTTTTCCATGGCTCAGGAAGTGAGGGATCTAAGCCCCAGCGGTGTCTGAAGGGAAGAACTGCATCGCTGCCTGACTGGATGTCTTGACTGACTGTTGACATGACAGCTGGATGAGGGGAAAACAGAGCCGTTCCCTTGCAAGAGGATTGGCAAAGGGCAGAACAGGCGACGCGCCGGATTGTATGAAAGCGCAGATTTAGTGTGCACAATGAAAACACGTGACCGACACATGCATGTGTGCACAGATGAAGGCAACAGTAGCAACTGGAGTCTTGCAGCTGTTGACATTGCAGCATAAGAGGCTTGTGTGTCTGCGAACAGCATCCCCACTGATAGCGACTGTCTGCTGGATATCTTCCAGTGGACACCTCAGCAGCCCTCCATCCCAGCAGCCTGTCACTGGATTGCACTTTCTTCCCTTTAATCTTTTTTAACAGGGCCAGCAGAGTGCAATTTATGACACCGCTGTCTTGTTTGGCCCTGTTTGGTTTCAGCACCAGATTGTAAACAACCTGCAAAGTCGGAATAGAAATATGACATCGTTGTGAACTGTTGCTACAGGGGACCATTGCTTCATCGTTGCATTGCGGCATATACCACTGTTTTCAAAGAGCATTATTTAACCTCCTCAATCCCTGTGTATTTAGTCAGAACTAAAACATTCACAGAGTCTTTAAATAGCATCTATTTTCCCCCTTTTTTTTTCCACTCATTATCCTCTTCGTCCATTTCTATCCACATACTGTGGGTTTGCACAGCCGTGTGGAAAATGTGTGTCTTTCTTGCTGCGGTGGCACGTCGTTGATTTATACAGTAATCTTATTATAAAAAGGAACCGTTGCTCCTTTTTCGGCTCGCTGACGACAAGTGTACAAAAGTACCACAAGGCTGCCCGAGCAGTAACTCATTCACTCCCCACCCCTTCCTATCTCCAGCTATTGATTTCCAGCGCTCATTTAGTTCGATCAATCCTGATGGAGAATCAATCTACAACTGATGCTGCACTCGTTCAAACCCACCCATGACAGGAATAACAGGACGGACCCCTGATATGGCCGTTTCTCATGTCATAAATGGATCGGCAGACTTGACGGACCCTGGCCAGGTCGAGGGCGTCTCTGTATGTTGCATGTAGTTGATGCCCTCCTGGGGGGTGAACGGCGGGCTGGATGCTGATGTGTTGGTCGGAGTCGGGGAGTCAGGGGAGAGCTAAAGCAGAGGGATGGTCTCCATCTGTCAGCCTGGCCCGCTCTAAAGTGGCCATCACTCAGGATTGATTAGCCACGAGCCCATTAGCCCCCTGGCTTTTTCTCTCTTTCCACTTCTATCTTTTTTTTTTTTACTCTCTCTTTCCCCCCCGACCATCAATCATTCTCCCTTTCGCGCCAAACCAAGTGTCTCTTTTTATCTTTCCTGAACTCTCAAGGTCCCAACTTTCTATCCCTTTTTTCCTTGAATGCATCCCACTCGTATATCACACCTCTTTCCTCTGCTTTTATACCAATCGCCACAATCGACAGAGCGGTAAAAATCACATCAGCGCCAGGAAACACCCAGACGTTCACAACCATTCTGCTGTCATGACAACATGATGCTCTGGGGCGTGGACACCATTACTCTGCTCATCCATTTAGGTCAGCGTCCTCTGACTTGTCAGCCTCCTGGGGGGAGGTGCGTGTGATGTGGAGTAGCTGGAGGGGTAGAGGACATTTATATATATATAAATATATTGTGTATTATGTCTGATGGATAAACACCAGCTATGGGATCAGAGGAGACACTTTGATGTGACGGATTGAAGCCTTGCTCATTTTTCTCAACCACGAAGTTGACATTTCTGTTTGTTTTGAGGAATGTCTCAACCGTCGTGCCTAGAGGATAAAACTAGTCTTAGTTAAAATTTTTGAAAATTGTAGTACAGTATTTCCCTAGAGTGGCACTGAGGGGGGCTGACCGTAAAAGGCCTGTTGCCTTCCATCCAGTCTCTTCCTATATCACTACTCTCCTGTCTGGCAGATCAGGGCCGGTTCTGGGCCATATAGGCAGTCGCCTAGGGCACCACCTGCTGTGTGTGTGTGTGCCCTGACTATATATATAGACTATATGTTGTTACTAGACTATAGTACTAGACTAGGGCACCAGTATGGCTAGAGCCGGCCCTGTGGCAGATATATATGGGTTAGTGATGACCGCTGGTGGGCAGAGTGCTCTCAGATGAGGAGATAACCCTGTAGGCTTACATGCTTTCTGACAGGCCTTAATGGCTCCTGTGTGAAGATGTGGCCTTGGTGACATACGAGCAGGGCGACAGCGTGAGGAGAGCTGCTGGCCGTGGCTCCACGCCTCGCTTCTGATAAGCCGGCCGAGTGCTGATTGAGCGCTAGCCGGTCTGTCGTCTGCTTCTCCCAGATTGCTGACAACCAACTTCTACTTAAGAAGAGGCTCATCAAAAGCAGGACACAATGCCACCAACAACAGCCCCAGTGTTTGTATGTACTCACACCAAGGTGGGGTGAATGCGGCAGTAGCCTGCGTTCAGACTTGAGGGCACGTCAGAGAAGCCAGTGTTCCCAGGGATGACCACACGGCGTCGGTGCTTGTCCCTCCACGTAGACCCCACCTCCTGGTACCTCTGGGGACTCCACCAGTACCCACCTTTCCCCTGGTGTGGGGTGGAGAAGCCGAGCAGCTCCGGCTTCCAGTAGCGCCTCACGTACAGGGGCTCGTGTAGCCTCAGACTAGGCTTCCTTCATGGGGGAGGAGAAAGAGAGGGAGACAGGAAATCAATACATCCACATCATTACTCATTTCCTAGCAGTGTGGCCCTATTTAATCACAGGCATAAAAGCAAGGGCACACACTGAAAGGTCTTTACGTATTTCTAGTTTTAGGAGATAAAATGTTGACACCATATTTTTGAACATGAGTTTAACTGCAGGAAGAAAAAGACCTTCCCTTCGCTCTCTTTTTGTGTGTTTGTTAATTTCTCTCCAAGCACAGGTCGGCATTAGCAGCGTTGTCCTATTGCCAGCTCTCGAGCTGGTGATAAGTGATTTACCTCGTTGGCACCTCACACCTCTCATTAACCACCGTGGACCTGTAATAAAAGAGCCTGTACTGCGGTATCAGAGAAGAGGATTAGTGGTGGTAAAAGAGGCTGAAGGAAACGAGGTGTGTGTGTGTGACCGCGTACATGCCGACCAAAATATGATGATGTGGGTCCACTTAAGGCTATCTGGTTACAGCGGTGCTTTAATGAACGTGGTGATGTGAGAGCTGCCGGCCACAGACAGTGGGTAACTTTAGAGGCATGCACGCCTCGGGATACGATGGCATGAAGGGGCCCCACACCCTTTCACCATCACCATCAACCCCCCCCATAAGGCCTGTTTGGCTTGACCGCACTCTCTCCCTTCCTTTCCTCCATCTCCTCCCGATGAGAGAGTCACCATCCATCCACATCCACCCGAGGCGAAGCAAAAAGCCATTATAAACCACTGCCAGTGCAAAAAGTAAAACGGTATAGAATAAGCACGCAGTTTAGCATCGTATCGTCCCGCGAGGCGCTGAATACATTACGCTAGAACATACTGGTGGGAAAGCACAGACATACGCACGACAGCGCGTCTCCAGCTGCTTTGTGGAGAGGGGATGTTCGAGGACCAGGTCCCGACTATGATGGTGATGTGGGTCCTTCTATCTCGTTTCAGCAGGACTCTAATGAAGTCAGCGGTGAGAGAAAGTCTGTAATCAGACGGCAATCAAACTCAACTCATTCTGCCGGCCTGCCTCGCTACCTGCGGCCCCTCTCCTCCTCCAGCTCACCCACGGTGAAAATGGCGCTTTTAAAGTTGCATTTTTCATTTCAGACTGAAAGGAAAATGCACATATTGAGAGAAACATTCTGGCTTTTATGCAGCAGTGCTGGTTTGTGGCTACTTTTCAAAGCAGAGATGCTGAGAGGAAAACAACCAGGAATCTTTCAGGCGGATGGAAGCAAATTATTGTTGAAAATAAAAAAAAAAAAAGGCACAACACTTAGATGTTTTTTAACCACCAAAGTCCAATTGGCAGTCATGTACGCCGTACTGACACTTACTGAGCAAACATCCGAGTCATGTCGCCACTAAAACACAAAACTGTGTGTTTGTTGCTGTTGAAAACAACATGTCCTCAATTACAGACACAATGACTTGGTGTAAAATGTGCTGCCGACGGTAAACAAGCTCTTGACCTACCTCAAGATGTAATTAGCCACATATTCAGCTGTTTCTGGATACATGGCTGCCTGTACTGTCTTGCTGCTTCTCAAGTCGTGTTCACTTGTTGTGACGTATTTACATTTATGCCTTTTTGCACGTGGGTGTGTTCTTCAGCTGTACCAAAGGGGACAGTAATGCAGGAGTGTGTGCATCCCTCTTTTAGCAACCAGAATCCCCTCAGGTGAAATAAGCTTGAGCACATCTCTACCAAAATAGAGCGTCTTCTTAGAGCCATGTAAGGACTCCTCAGGCTGCTTCGCCCACAGGACTAATGATTGAACCAACTTCTTTTGCAGTTTCTCCCATTTTGCATCCCAAGTTTTCATCATTTTCCTCCCCTGCAGATCCCAAATATGAGGACGATTCTTGAGTTAATGATGTCTGAATAATTGTCCCGCCCAACACTGCATTGTGACTCAATACACATCGGAAATGAAAAGGGGTTGGAGATTTAATGCGCTGTAAGCCCACTCAATGGGATTACAATCTAAAAACGATCCAATGTGATTACGGCGACGTGCAGTAGATGGGACTCCAAATATCCACACAGACAAATAAAAAAAACGTTATGAGATGGCCTCAATAGTGCTGAATACTGTGACGGAGTCTGACTCTTGAAGAGAGGAGAAAACATAAGCTTGTCATACAGCGTTTTTTTTTTTTTTTTGCCTCATTAAATCTGCAGACGTGCCCTACTTTCCATCTTCCTCCTCCTTTGGACTCCCGTGCTAGCGAGCAGATTTGGTGGTGGATGAGAACGAAGGGGGTTGTGTTTCATTAAATATCCATACACCCCGAGTCTTTCTGAAGCGTTACTCGACATCATGTGTAAGAAAGACAGGAGGCACAGTGCATATTATTATTATTATCGTCCTCCATCCTGTTGTGGTTCATACATGCAGTCTGATAAGCCCTCCTAACCTCCCCCATCCCCTTTCATTTTCCCTGCAGCCCTCCCTAGTGTGACATTGAGCAGCCCAGGATTCCTTCTTGGCCACACCTACCTCCCCCCACTCCCTTTTCCTTTCTCTCCTTTTGACCCCCCTCTTTCTTTTCCTCTCTCCATCACTGTCAAAACACAGCGCTGTCTTCTCCATATCAAAGCCCACTGAAAAACGTGAGCACATGCACGGCAGCTGAGGTCGAACACTAGAGCGATCTCAGTTGTGACTCGTGCTAAAATAAAATATTCACAGTGCCGACGAAGCTTGTTTATAGCATCGAGTAGGAAAGGAGAGTTGTTATCAAATCCTCTGACAGAAGAAAGCTGACAGCTGGCTCAGACAGATAAAGACCCATGGAAACCCCACAGGTCTTTTCTCCTCTTTCTCTCTAAGGTCCGAACCACTAAACCACCAAATTTATGCTGCAACAATTCCCCTGGACTTTCTGAGGAACAGAGCAGAGCTGTTGAGGAACTGCTGAGCTTCAGTTTCGCTCTGCGTTTCGAAAAAAATGTAAGAAAAACCACAAAAAAATGCTCAAAATGTCACAATGTGTTAGAGGACAGAGTGCTGTGTTGGTGCTTTCTTCCAGTTGTGTTTTCAGCCACGTTAGCGCCGTGGCTCTGTGGATTGACACTGGAAACACTGAAATATCTCAACTTAACAGGTGGGTTGTTATGAAATGTGGTCCAGACATTCATTGTTCCCTGACAGTGAGACTTTATGGATCCCTTCACATTTCTTCTAGACCCACCACGAGACTGAAATTTGTAGTTTCGAGTGAAATATCCCAACTTTCATTGGATGGATTACCATAAACTAGGGGTGCCACGAAACCAGAAATGTAAACATAAACATACTTCAGTATTCACCATTTATCATCGTTTGCAGCTGTTTTTTTTTTTTTTTGCAAATTTACCATTAGCTCCTCGAGCTTCTCGCTCCAAGAAAATTCTGTTGGAAAACTTCATTATAATATTATAAATAACATTCATCCATTACTAAATTGTTTTGAGCTTGAACGCATCATAATTTAACTCAACACAGCTTCTTTCTGTTAAGAGATAAGCAGTGTTGTCCGACTTACTGAAAAATGGTCACTAGTTACTTCATTCAAATAGTAACTCGATTACTTTGTTGATTACTTACATCAAAAAATGGCGTGTGTTGGTGTTGTTCTCCATATAGAAGAAATTAGGGGTTAGTCAAACTCGACTTCATGGATTACGTCTCATTTTACCAAAAAAATACACAAAAAACAGATTTCTAAGCCATCAGGAGTCCTGCACCACCTTTACTGAGCTGCTCTTCTGAGTGCCAATCTGATATTTATGGTATTCAAGGGATTTCTTTATGGTGGGATTTTCAACCTCAACCCAGGAAACATTCATCACTCTCATGACTTATAGAACATTTGAGCTGAGCGATGACTGCAGTGTATTTCACTAAATATTTTACAGTGCAGCTCCAGCACACATTTAATCATGCCGGGTAAAATCACATTAAGGCTGGGGGGATTTTATTTTATCACCAAACAGATAAAAAAGTTTACTGTAATGCTGCCAAAAACACAGAGTGCAATAGTCAGTTATGATATACGGTATAGATATAATGGCCAGATGCCTGGATGCTTATCTAACAGCAGGAAAAGTTTTGATAAAAAAGTTTTCAGCTTGAGCTCAGATCACTATCAGCAAGAAATTTGTATAAACCATCATATTCCAAATACCATCGAGACAAAGTGTTTTCAGGAGGGATTTTCTTTTTTTTTTGTTTTCAACAAAGCCATTAAAGCAGCTGACAGAGACACAGCGCTGTACCAACAGATGTCATCCATCACGTGAAATGACTTCACCAACCTGCTAATTACCACATTTAACACAAGCAGTTTCTCATTTTCAATTAGCAGATTTTTGGTAGCAGGGAAGAGGCAACATGATAAGACAAGATAAGATTCATTTCTGGCACAGTGAAACAGGTTGACAGGACCATAACTGCAATCTATGTTGTCTAATAAAGTCACGTTGGAGGGGGAATAAATGTGAGGACCAAATTCAGCAGTCTCGTTTACGGTGATGGATTGTGTTCATCAACGCAGCGCTACGTCTCGGAAAGCTGTTTTAATTGATTTTTTTGAAAAAAGATAAGGTGAACTTGCAAAATAAAAGACAGTTTGACAAGACAACAGGGTTAGGCTCCTTGTAATAAAAGTCTCTATCCTGTCTTAAAGCAAATTTTCAATTTGGATATAACAAAATGTCCATGTGCATTAAAAAAACGTTTTTTAATAGACCTTAATGTAAAGTCACCCAACTCTTTATCACCGTAGCGGCTGATAGAAACACCACAGGAAAGAATCAATACTTGTGGTTGTTCTTTTTACATCCTTAAACTGTAGATTCTCGTGTTATTTTGGGAAAAGTTTTCGTTTTGGACTTGCCCACCAATTTAACATAATCACAAAGAAATTGGTGTGATGTGGAAACAGTGAACTGAAACTCTGAAGCTCCGGACCGTAAAACCACAGCAGTGAGTTGAAAATAATTATCTGTTGGTTCATCACTGGAGTTACCACAAAGAAGCGATATTTCAGTACCAAGCCAAAGCCAAATACAGTATTACAGGTACTATGGGTAATATTTGCCCATTATTTCCCTGATATTGCCTCACTGCCAACAACAGATCTGTGTTGAAATCAACCAGGGAGGAGCTAGTTAGCATTAGCTGGTAGCAGCACAATCCTGGATAATTGATACCGCTTTCACATTACAATTAGCGCTCCCAGTAAACATTGTGTAGCTACACATTTGATTTGTTTGACTGAAAAAAATCTTTCAGAGGTCTCAGGGAGATCAACAGGAAGACTGATTTTATGAGTGAACGAAAATCCTGTGATTTTCGCGCAGTGTGAAAGGGGCTTAAGAGAGGAGCTAGTTAACGTTAGCTGCAGCAGCACAGTCTTGCTTGGCTAATTAATACCACTTTGACACTGAAATTAGTGCTCCCATTAAAGATTGTGTAGCTACATTTGATTTGTTTGACTCAAAAAAAAAAAAAATCTTGTGCAGCGTGAAAGAGGCTTACGAGCGGCGCTAGCTAGCGTTAGCTGGTGGTAGTGCGGTCTTGCTCGGCTAAATTACAAAGCTATTAACATTAATAGAGGTCACACCGAGTTTCATCGTGATGTGTTCAAGCTCTATTTGCTCTTTGCTTTATTGTGACCAAGTGTGATCTTGTAAAGAAAAGTTTTGGTGAGAAACCTAAATACAGTTGTTAGAAGAGATGCTTACAGCAAAATAAAACAGACAGGGAGAAAACAATGCCCTTTTTAACTTATTTTTGGAATCAAAGTGGAAAATAAGAATTTTTGTATCGTGACATCCATATTTCTCATTAACTTAGTCATCTGATCTACTGTTATAAAAAAACATATCAATCATAGCTGCTTTAACTTTCAATTCACGGCTGTATAGATCGCTGAGGACACCAAGGTCATGTCCTTTTTAATATTTCTGGGAATTTAGAGGGTTTAACATGAAGAGGATCTTACGTCGTAGGATTACACAGGTATTACGCATGTTGGGTTTTGTCATGGCCGATGATATATTATGAGGCAAAAAAAAATGTCTGACTGAATGGATATAAATTGAGTTGACTTTGCTCCTACTGGTATTAACGTCGCAGGAACTTCACCAACCGGAGAGCTGAGTGAAAGCCTATTCGCCAAGAGGGCGTCCTGCCAGCTGAACCATCTATCACCAGGCGAACAGTGTAACTATGACTGTGTTTGTACATGAGTGCGTGTGAGACATGATTGTGCCGTCTGATGGGATTTCACGCTCGTGGAGTCGGTGCCAGGCAGTCAGTCCTGTTAACAGTAATGTACAATGACTAACAGAGGCCTGTCGCTCACAAACCCCTGCTTTACCACACACTGTGCTTCCCTCAGCCCCCAACAATGGCCACTCTTGTGAAATGTGGGTCGAAACGTCCGTCACCATCTAATGAGCAGTGTCTTTCTGTGTTGCTACTGCTCACTGTATTCAAAAAATACAGGAAACTGAAACCGAAAAGAGGAAGCTTATTTCTTCTCCATCTTTACAATGACATTTCACATTCGCTGCAGTGGTAGGTGCAAAAAAAGTCCCCTAATTTGCCAGCCTCCACTGTGACAAAGACAACTACTAAGCTAAGAGTAAAAAGTCCCTGAACTAACAGACAATTTAATCTTTCTTTGTTGTATCAGAGGAGGACGGAAAGCACACACTGGCTCACCAAAATCCCCAAATCCCAAATGCCACTTTTTAAATGTTCAAACTACAAAAAAAAGTGTAAGAAGGACTTATGGATTTCATCACTTTCGTGTCAGAAATGTCATGATTTTAAATTGGAAAGATTCTTAGGCATGAAAAAAATGATGATCCTCCCTGAGCTTCATATATCAGACAGGAGATTACAGACTTAGAAGAAGCTACGCTGCCCTTTGTCAACAATAAAACAGTACAGCTGAGTTGCATCTAGGCCTTTTGTTCCTAACAGTCAAGTTTAGAAAAGGCTTAACCCCAAGAGTCTTTGTGGAGTTTTTATCCACTTCGCTAAAGCAGCAAACCTCCAAAGCCTCCTGTTGTGCTCCCTGGGAGTTTTTATGGGAAGCTCTCCAGGAGTCTGGTTAGTCAAAGTTTGTTAACCGCCGTCTCAAAGACAAATGATTCATCAATGTCGTGTTGAGGGGGGGATTGAGCTTTCCTGTCCCTGATGAGAAATCAAACAGATCTGAATGGAAAGCAGGCCCACTTTAGCAGATAAAAGTTTTTTGATTGTTCTTCCAGGAACTGGCTGGTGAGGAGTGAACTAATAAGAGGCTCTGCTCATCAAGAGGTGACTCACTCTAAATGTCTCTCTTGATGGTTTAGACTTTGTTCACTCAGCTGAACAACGGCATTGCAATGCACGCACACACACACACACACACACACACAGTTGTGTATTTCAAAGGTTATGGGGACTTTACATTGACTTACATTCATTTCAAAGACACTTCCCTCCACACTAACCATAACCACTGCTTTTGTCCCCAGAAGGAAGATGAGTCCCCACAATGTGACTCTGTAAACAGATATATGTCCCCATAATGTGATTAAAACATGCTTACTCACACACATATTGAAAATGAATGATGAGTGCACCCATGCTTTTGTCACAACCCATGACAAATAACAGCGACGCATAAAAATGCCCTCCATTGTCTGTATAAGACGTACCAGGCTTTAAAGTAACTATTCACATCTGCAGGTTAACTCTTTGAGCGCCATTGATGTATTTATACGTCAAAGTGTTTTTTTAGCAGCTGGCACAAGAGGGCGCTCTCACACAGCTTGTGAGTAATGTTGGGGCTTCTGGGATTTGTAGTAGCATAAAGAGACATATACGCCACAGAGATCAAAGCAGGAAGTGGAGACGATCGAGATTATTATAGAAAAAAGTCAACGCTGACTTCTTCACTTAACTTGCGAAGCAAAATTATTTTTAGCCTAAACCACAATGCTTTCTGAAACCTAACCACATAATTTTGTTGCCTGAATAAAACAAAGTAGTTTTGTCTGAATTCACAATGACCATGTATTTAAAACTGTGAATGTAGCATAGCATAGCATCACAGTGTGACGCACAGGAAGACCTAGCGGGTTAAAAAGTGGTTGAATCCCTCGTAAAACAACCTGCTGTTTTAAACAAACAAGATCTGCTGTGTGAATTTCTTACATACAGTAGATTTAAATTTGTTAGCTTTAGACAAAGCCAAGCTAGCCACACCCCCTGCTGCTGTTGTTTATGCAAAGCTAGGCTAAGCTATGCGTCAATCAAGCTACCGTCTTCACTTTGAGAGCTGTGTTTCTCAAAATGTTGAATTATTCATTTAAAGAGAAAGTGGGTCATGCTGGGAATTGTTGGTCATGTCAGAGGGGCTCATTAATTTCTTTCTAATTGACAAAAAACAGACTTTTATCTGTGTTTCATTAGAATTTTCAAAGACCAGTAAAATTGAGTGAAAAAATGCTGATTTTATCTTTATATCTTACAGCTGGTGCATGATGAGAAGCCTTTTTTGTGTGTTTTTTTCTACATTTTACAAACATCTGTTACAAGACAAAATGATAACTGGATGAAATATGGACGGAAAATCCGCTCCCTTTTAAAAAACATTTCTTTTGGCGTAGCGGCAGACGCTACAGAGCATGGCTGCTGGCACATGAGCCGCAGACGTGTTTTGGCGGCGTGAAAGCACAGCGCTCATTCTGTCAAGTCATCATAAATAGTGGAAGCAAGAGTCAATGAGAAGCAGAGACCCAGAGCTCAACCACAACACATTTTTATTTACGACTTCACTCTCAGCTGCTTCACATCCTCTGGATGGAGCGAAGGCAAAGCACATTTACTGAAAGCTGCTTCTCTTTGTGTGTCAATAGGATGTTGCTTTAGAGGCATCTCTCGGTCGTTGGCTAAAGCTCCACCAGCTGATGTCACCTCTTGGCACAACTTTGCGATCTTTGGACCTGATCAGCAAAATCTGCCACCGCCATCCAATCAGCTTGCGGGGTTTTGACCCCTGGGTGGTGATGTCATGCGGCAGGGAATGCAAACAAGTGGGCTGTGTGTGTGTGTGTGTGTGTGTGTGTGTGTTTGTGTGTGTGTGTGTGTGGGCGTGTGGTTGCAGGGCAGCGGCTGCATTGTTTGCAGAGCTTGACTGTTGTCAGGGCCGTACAAACAGCCTGCCAGCTGTGACACTGTTGATTTTTCACTGGACAAGCTTTATATTTGGTGCACTCGCTGGTGGATGTGAGTCGAGTTCCTGTGCCAGTGTTTGTTGTGGTTACTACCGCCTCAAACCGCTGAATTTAATCTGCTCTTTTCTGCTCATTGAAATGACTCCACTTTTTTTTTACAGCTTGGTTCAATAAGTGACAAACGTCTCCACGGTGACAACACCAATGACCTTTATACTCCACTTCCTGTCTCGAGATTGTTGCATACATAACTCAGTTGCTCAGCAGCAATGCAAAGCAGCTTCAGTGACAGTTTGCAGTTGAATGTATGAAACAGAGACGCTGGTATCAAGAACCTGGCGTGGCGAAATGCTTGTTTATTTTGTGGCTGCTACTCACTCGACGCCCAGTGTGGGTTATGACTGAACATGTTGGTTTTGAGGTTTGAAGCCAAGTCAAGGCTCAGGGAAATACCTGAACAAAGGAGGTTGTTTGTGGCAAATGCAAAAAAACACACACAAAAAAAACGTGACACTTGAGGTAAAAATGATGCCAAAGCCTGCGGTCTCTCCCCACGCTTCTCAGAAAGAATAATTGGCTCTTTGACTGATCGCTTTTGTGATGCCTCACAAAATACAAGCGTCTTGTCACAGGTTCTGCAGAGAGGAGCAGCAGGGCAGGTCCAGCTGTTACTGGACGCTGGATTTTAGAGCCCTGAGGAGACAGAGGACGACCACAGCCTCTGGGTTTAAATACTGAGACTGTCTGTGCTATCCATATTTGTGGCTATTCCATATTAGTGGTGTGCTGCTTTGGAAAGTCCTGCCGCCTGCAGTTTTTGATTCTTGGAAGGATTAGTAAACCAGAATCATGTGACCTCCAGTTTGTGTTGGTTGGCAGCTGCAACCTGCTATCTGTGGTGTTAAAAGTGCAGCTTTATAGGCTGTGCTGTGCTGAACTAAATGCCCGTGAGCACACGTAGTTTACTATAAACAGTAGCACTACATTCACAGTTAACGTATTTCACCGGCTACTTTTATAAAGTCAAATTGAAATACGTTTTTTTTAATGTATTTTAAATGTCACTTTTGTGATGACATTGCATCCTCACTGACTGCAATGACTTGAATTATTTGGTTCAAGCTCTACTTTTTATTTTTCATCAGTGACAGTGCCCCTTGCATTCATGATCTCCAGGACGTGGAGGTGTTTTATTTTTGGGGTTTTGATTTGAAGTTGGTTAGAGCTTGTTGACTGCAAAGGATTTTTTTCCCCCCATTTCATTTATTTACACAAGGCTTTTATTCTGAAATATTTGCAGGACACTGTGTTTTTGTGATTTTTATTACTTTTATGTCATGTTTCCATTGTCTCTTATTTGCAGGACAGTTTTGTGGAAAACACAGTTGTGTTATTCTATTCTATTCTTTTCTATTCTATTCTATTCTATTCTATTCTATTAATTTCAGTTCAATTATAGTTTTCTGGTCTCTTTTATCAGCTGGCAAATGCAGTTTTGGATTTTGCCGTTTGATATTAGCATTTCGGCCATTTTACTTTAATTTAATTTTATTAATTTTAACAGAAAGAGAGAAGATAAATGTAAAAAAAAAAAAAAGAGGACACTTGAGCAAAATTGGAATTTAGCGGTCAAAAGGAAAATCCCCACTTGTGTCAGAGCTCAATGGGACTTTGAAGTCCTCAGGATTAGATTTACTGATTTGCTCTGCTTTAGGTCTCAAAAAATCCTTTGTATGTTCATGAAATATGCCATTCATAGCAATCGAGTACAAAAACATTTTTTGCTGTTATCTGATCTTGATCTCATATAAAAATGTGGGTTATAAAAATTAAGATGTTTTATTTTAACTTCTGTAAAAGGTTAAGGCTTTTTTGAACATCTCTGCAAAGCCTTATTAATCCATTATTTGTCAAGGTCTAACATCACAGTCGTTAGCAGCCAGAAATTAAGGATTTTTAATCAGATTGCACACAATAACACTCTGTGACCTTGCAATTATCCCTCCACGACTAATTACACAGTGCAGTCATGTCTATATAGGCATTGTTTAAGCCTGATTTAATGGGCATGTAAACCACTACAAAGTTAGTGAATAGGTTGTCTGTGGCTTCTCCCACAGCATTCAGAGGCCAATAGAGATCAGGCCGGGGGGGATGCATGCCAGAGTAGGCAGCACCTGGCAACCCAAATATTAAAAAGACCATTAAAGTTTTATTTAGCCTTAAAAAGACAGTGACTTCCTGTTTTTCCCACACTTGCCAGAGGAAATGCACACAGAGGATTGGTTTTTTTTTCCCCCTCTACTACGACTAACTGTCCTGAATCATTAGGATAAGTAAAGTGGCAGTAAAGCCATCAGATTTTACAGCCTGTCTTTAAAAGCAGCAGGGATTGAGCTCCTTTCTGTCACTTTTATGGACTCCCCTACCTCATAGAGCAACCAGGTCGGGCAAGGAGAAAGCACTGATTAGTGGTACAGATTGACTGAGGGACAAACTGTCTTAATGGACACTTGTAGGGTCACAGATAATCAAAAGAAACAACTATCAGGGGAACAATCATCTGTCTGACTGTGAAGTCTGAAGTACAAGTTGCCGTAAACAGTAAATACAACGGGTGGGTATTGGCAAGGACTTTGATTTTTTTGGGGGAAAAATGATATTAAGAAATAAAAAAATCAATATTATATCAGAAGAAAAAAAAATCACGATATATTGCCACATCGATATTTTCCCCACCCCTAGTAATTACGTTTTAATTTTTTAAAAAAGAGCGTTTTTCATCCACATAATGAGGGAGAGTTTAAATAAGTCAACCACAAATGCGTCTGCAAAAAGTATAAAAGTCATAAAGGCTGGGGCTTACTTCAAACAAGCCATTCTGTACGAAATGACCTGCAAAGACATCTGAAGGCAAAAGTGTTTATAGCTGTTCTGAGCAGCCACATTTGAAGCCACAGTGAGGGGCAAGATGTGATAATTGTCCAAAAGGACTCAATTGCTCCTCAAAGGCAAACGTGGCGTTGCACTTAACTGAATGTGAAGAACATCGCTGCGTGTAGAAAAAGTATACCTGGTTGTTCCCATATGCTGTGACTATGATTGTCGGTCTGTAACTTTCCAAAAGTGACAATCCGAGGTTTTAGAAGCTGTTTGAGCCAACAAGCACTTCAGCTGAAGCAATACCGTTTATCTTTCTTACAACAACCACTCGTGGCATACAAAGCACGGCTTAATGCATGCAATGCATGGCTTAATATTTCAAGATGGCGATGGACAGAAACGCAGAACTCGAGTCTTCAAAACCCTCAATCCACAAACCAACACCCACGTTTTATGTAGAGTCTTTGGTTCATAGTGGAAATAAGGCTCAGTCACTGAAAGAGGAAAAATAAGAGCTCACAATCTTCCCCGAACCAACAGTCCTTCCTTAACCCTTAACTGGAAAACCCAGTGTCAGGTAGTTGAAGGCCTGATATTTGTACACCCAGCATCCACTCCCTTGTTCATAAACGTCTTTTTTAAAGACCCTACCAGACAACTAAAGCTGCTTTTACATAAAATTTACTCTTTGCTCAAAGTACGACAGGATAAGATGTCATCAAAACATGAGAAAGGAATGCTATTCTCCGTTTTAGTGGTTATCTCACTGCTTGATAGGGTACTTGAATCATGATATGGTACATTATTGCAATACTGCAACATATTGCGATATCCTACATAAATCACTGAGAAATTTGAAATACAGCTTAAAATACATGTACATATTTATATATACATACATACGTGTGTTTATGTATATGTATGTGTTTATATATCTGTATATATTAGGGCTGTCGAACTTACCTCGTTGACACAGATTATATAATGTGCAGAAATTAGCCCAAAACATGACTTTTTTTTGGTGGAAAAAAATTGATATTAAGAAATTAAAAATCAATATCATATCAGAAGAAAAATTGTCATATCAATATTTTTTCCCACCCCTAATTTTGAGCGGCAGCACCAATTTCCCCACCAGAAAGAAATGGCACAGTGATTTTACCACTGTTTTTCCTCAACCAACAAAGTTATCAAAACAAAAAGTGTTTCTGCTTCTAATTAAGGTAGTCACAGCTTGGTCAGGTACCAACAAAAAGTGTACTTTGAGGACTGATCTAAAAATCAGTGTGCAGAGACTCCCAGTGACTCAAAAGCTACCATGTTACAAAGCTCATGTGGAGTGATGGAGAGAGGAATGAAAGGACGGTGTACTAGCAGCTGAGGCTCACAAACCCAATCACAACTTAAACAGCAGGACTTCTCGCCATCAGCATCCTCATCGCTCTCCTCCTCCTTTCCATTGTCTACCCCCTTCTCTTTCCCTGTGCACAGACAGCATCGCTCAAAGAGGTGCCAGCTCGCAAGAGAAACACAAAAGCAGAAGAAAGAAGGTTTCTGCAACGATCTAATCCTGGGGAGCTGCAAAAAAAAAAAGGGTCGGCTGAGGTTTCTCCCGCTCTCTTTGTGCCTGTCCAACAGCCCTGTTTCTTGATGAAAATGTCCCGCTGGATGAGGGCATTAGACGCCTGCTCTAATCCCGTGTAATTTCCCACAATCCCCTTTGCTTGCATCCTGCCAAGGAGGCCTTCGGCGCCCCGCTGAGCCCCTCGCTGCTGGCTTTGGCGTTCCCACACCCCTGCTCAAGCAGTATTTCCTCTGCTGGCGGAGAGGAAACAAGACACTCTGTCTCTCCATCCCTCCTTCCTTTCATCTCTCTTTTCATCAGTGCCAGAAACTAGCAGCCTACTGATGAGGCCGTCCTCAGATCACGACCTTTGGCAGAACCGAGCCGTGGTAAAGAGACAGACAGGTTTTAGTCATTAGCAGAATTAAAACCTCGGTCCACTACTGGTTGACCCAAATAACATCTGTGTGTGTGTGGCCTTGTTGCATTGTTGCCCTCCTCTGCTAACGGTGCGTTTACTTGTCGTTTTGCCGTAATCCTGTACAATCTCCTTCTTACATAAAATGCTTTATTATCATTTTTTTTCATCATGAGGCACATCAGAGGGTCAGCTAGGGAAAGAGCAGAGTGACACACTATCGGCCCTCTTGTCCAAATGTCAATTTCAGACGCATCCAGCATAAGTGATAAATCTATTATACATGCTACGGCGTTCTCAATAGACATGTAAGCCGGAGCTGAAAGGGGCTTTGGATAAAACGCATGATTGCGTAAAAAGCAAATTGGTTACTAATCAATGACCCATTCAGAGGATGTTATCCACGCACACTGAGGAGAATTCTGCTGAGACAGAAGTCTGACTGATGCTTCATGGCAAGTTGGTGTGGATAAAAACGCTTCGGGCGGCAGTAGCTCAGTCTGTAGTGACTTGGGCTGGGAATCGGAGTGTCGCCAGTTCAAGTCCAGGTTGGACCAAAATGTGGAGAGTGCACTGGTAGCTGGAGAGGTGCCAGTTCCTCCTCCTGGGCACTGCCGAGGTGCCCTTGAGCAAGGCACCGAACCCCCAACTGCTCGGGGCGCCTGGATAAGGGGCAGCCCCCTCACTCTGACACCTCTCCTCTAATGCATGTGTTTGTTTCATAACTTGTGTGTGTAATGTGCAATTGAAAAATATATATATACTAACAGAGTGAAAAAATGTAATTTCCCTCATTGAGGGATCAATAAAGGAATTCTAAAGGAATTCTTCTTCCTGTGCTCAATCTGAAGCTGGGCCAACTGGGGAAAAGGTACGATGAGACGCTTTTTCTTATTAAACGTTAGCAAAACTTAGTGGAAGAGCATTTCTGTGCAAAAAAATTGAACAATTATAAAAAGTGAAAGCATAGAAACTAGTTTGGTTAAAACACTGAGGGACAAACGACAAGGCAGATGTTAAGCTTCATAATGTTTACCTCATTCGCCATTTTAGTTAGCATGCTAACAATTGCCATCTAGTACTAAACCAAAATTAAGCTGTGGCTATTTAAGGTATTAGTTATATTCTGTGGGTCTAGAAATATGACTTAAAATGGCATTGGATATAGGTGTATTAGTTGTATTAGTCTCATGAAATATTCATATAATATCGTACAAAAAGTGAGGCACAGATTTTCGTGCAAATCTTATGAATGACCGGCAACATAACCGAGTCCCAAAGAGAACCCTGAAGCGACAGCTTCAAATATGGTGGACATTCCTTTCACTGTCAGCTGGAACTGTAACATTACAATAAGCATTGACAACACCTCCAGTGATGGTTAGGTTTACGGATAGCATTACAGGGTTAGGCTTATGGAAATAAAATGCATATTTCCCGCTAGAAATGTGATCAAAACGCACCCGAACTCCAAAACTACTCCACTGAAAACATAACGAATGTCCGCTGAGAATGTAAGGAATGTCTGACATGATTTCACAGACGGAGCAGCCTGCATCGAATGTCACATGATGTCCGAATTACGTGGGTTATGTACGAATTTAAGTACGAATTTTGGTGCAATACTTTTCATATATATTTCATGAGACCAGGTTGATTTGTTAGTCACCAAAAGCCCGGCATCTTGTCACATATCCTTACTTGGCCTGACAGTTATTACAGGAGCATATGCAGAGCTGGCTTACTTGTTTATCATGTCTGTGTTGTGGGAGTCACACATGACACATCGTCATATGTGTGACTGAGTGGGAATGTGTGGATGTTTTCTCTGTTTGAATGTACTGTACGTATAGAAATGAACGTGTCTAAATGTCAGGTCAACTCTTTGGCATTTGGAAGTGAGCGTTGCTGAAGAGCATCCCTAAACACTGCTGGTCTTAAATTTAAATTCTGGCTGCATATCTGAGTGTGTGTTCAGATCTGTGGCCGGCAGCGACACCTCTGTAAACACAGCGGTGACTCAGGCCAGGCCAAACCAAGCGTCCCATCAACGCTCCACTCAGCTAGTAATGCTAATGCAGTGACACATGCACACAGGGATGTCAGCTAGCCCCCAGCTGTTTTTACACCTTACTAAAAACTATTTATTCACAGCTAAATGCAAACAGAATAAACACAGGCTGCAAGCAAAGTGTTTCACCACAGAAAGTGATCCAGTGGATGTGGATTAGTAATTACTGCTGCACAGGTCTAACAAACGTCTAACCTTTGTTCAACTTCAGCACCAGACTGAGTGTAAATAAACTGCAGGAAACAGTTGAAAGGATATTGCTGTATGTGTTGACATACCCATGTCCGAGCCTCTGCTTCCCATGGATATGAAGTTTTAATGACTGCAATAACAAAAACAAACAATATGGTCGTCATTGCCGAAAAGCGTAGCTTCTAGTTGTCTTCATCCAACAATGAAGTCTAATTATAAGGACAACATCTGTGTGTACATGCTGGAGTTTGTTTCGACATCAACTGGAATGACCAAAATCTGGAGTCTGTGTTCTCTGGAGGGCAATTTTTTTTGTTAGGACTGAAATGTTGGTGCTGTAATTTGATTGATGCAACAATGGGGTGGGCGGACAATAAAAACTTCTTAAACATGAATACTTTGTGGTTTCTTTCATCCTCCTTGACAATAAACTGAATATCTTTACAAAACAAGACATTTGAGGATGTCATCTTTTTCAGTTTTTCAGCATTTTCTGACAGTTTATATCAACTATTGAGAAAATAATCAATAGATTAACTCTTTGAGTGCCAATGACGTATTTATATGTCATTTAAAATCCAACACTTCAGTGTTTTCAGAGTCATAGTACAGAATATTCTGTGGGTCTAAAAATATGACTCAAAATGGGCAAAAAACCTGGCATGATGGTTCTCAGTGAGGTAATTAACAAAGAACACAATTGTGTTAATGATAGCTGCAGTATTGCCACAGTTTAAAGTGCGAATTAAAGTTTAATTTTGACTTGAACATATTAAATTTAGTCACTTTGTGGAAGTGGTCAATATGATGCAGAAATGCTACAATTTCAAACCACACACAGCTGTAAATTCATCCCGTGCTGTGCTGTGATTGAGCAACTCTTCATGACAGCCATGTGCAGATGGATGGAGGATGAGTGTGCTGCTCTGGACTGCGTCACTTCACACCAACCACCACCAACCAAGGGTCAACTGCGGACAACCGAAGTGGACGACACGCAAGAGGAAAGCCGCTGGAACGAGACTGTAGCAGCTGACTCAAGTAAAAAAAGTTTCCTCTGGAGCAAGTCCACTGTCATCACTTCCCCGTTGTCTTGAGATGCTGTTTCTTTTTTGAGACATGTAGGAAAATCTTGAGCTCAGCACAAACTAAATGTGGTGCTCTCATTTCCTTCAAATTGGCTGCAGCAGAGGAATGGGACTGGAGGAGAGTGAGTGTTTGCCTTGGTGGTTTGTATCATTAAAAAAAAAACAAAAAAAAAAAAAAACAGAGGGCCGAAAACATTCGATGTATGCAGGAATTCACTTTGATTTACAGCAGATGTACAGTTAATCTGCATTTCAGGGTTTGTTTCTTTGGTTGGGAGTTCACCCCAAACACGCTTGACATACCTCACACCTCCTGTGGTGTACGGCCCTTTTCCACGGGGTGGTTCCAGGTCTGGTTTGGAGCCAGAGCCTGATTTAGCACCAGTTCTTTGTGTTTCCACAGCCGAAGCACCAGCCCCTGGTGCTTAAAACTGGGGCCAGGCAAGCATCAAGTCTTTGAGTCGCTGCTCGAAGAAATTAGTAACAGTTATATGTTGTCAGATTTGCGCCACACTCCTGAGCAAACACAGACAGATTTTGAGCAAACAAATGCGTATTTGAGCACAGAAATATATTCTTCTTTGCACATGCCTCAATCATCACTGAGTCTCAGTGTTTCTCCTGCCCCTGCATTTGTTCGCTCAAAATCTGTCTTTGTTTGCTCAGGAATATTGCACAAATATAACGCCATAGACTTAGTTTTGTCGGCTCTGAATTTTATGCAAAACCTTGTTTTGATTTCACATGAAAACGAAAATGCAGCACGGTAGTGTAGTGGTTACTACTGTCGCCTCACAGCAAGAAGGTACTGGGTTTGAATCCTGGGCCCGGGGCCTTTCTGTGTGGAGTTTACAT
Source organism: Synanceia verrucosa (assembly GCA_029721515.1). Lineage (NCBI taxonomy): Eukaryota > Metazoa > Chordata > Actinopteri > Perciformes > Synanceiidae > Synanceia > Synanceia verrucosa. Next base: position 3,538,421 of record CM056560.1, on the reverse strand, counting down.
GTTCTCCCCGTGTCTGCGTGGGTTCTCTCCAGGTACTCCGGCTTCCTCCCACCATCCAAAAACATGCATGGGGATTAGCTAATTAATTGGCTAATTTAAATTGACCGGAGGTGTGAATGTGAGTGCCAGTGGTTGTCTGTCTCTATGTGTCCTGTGATGAGGTTGCGACTTGTCCAGGATGTACCCTGCCTTCTGCCCTAAGACAGCTGGGATAGGCTCCAGCCCCCCGACCCTATAATGGATAATGGATGGATGGATGGATGAAAAAGAAAATGCTGATGTTTTGCAGTGATCTAATGACATGGCTCTGACTGGGCTCCTTACCAATGGAAAAGAGGCCGGTGCTCAGAAGGAATGCAAGTTGAACCAGCTAAGCACCAAACTAGCACTAGGTTCCTTTTGGTGGAAAAGGGGTATAAAAGGGAAGTCGTTCCTGTGAGATGTGGTGATGGTGGAGAGAGTTGTTGAAGCCAGATGTAATCACAAAGCTGTTGTGTCTGTAAACCACAGAAACCATCTGTGATCGCACAGGTGCCAGTGGGATATAATTGATCTGTGATCGTGACTTCATGCTGCAGGTTTGTTCCCACTATGAGGGGGAATGTAAGATGGCGGTTGGGACGGAGGCCACCATGGGACTGTCGCTGAGGTCGACCGCAGAGAAACATTGGGAAACACGAACTGCAAGATCAACACATCTTCAGGAGTGGCTGCTGTGTCTCCAGCCTCCGATCTGAACGTACAAACGGAGCCTTGATGGGATTTCATCACAAACACTGCTACATTATGAAAAGGCATATTTCATAACATTGCTCAGGCTGTGGGGGCAAATTGATTGAAATCCATATTTCAAAGATCACTCAACCAGTGACACATTTTGACCCACAAAGGCAAATCCCACCATCGTTCATCTTCTCCATCCTATAATTTCAATCAATCATCCTCCCACAGCTTTCTCCTTCTCATCCCTCGTCCCATCTCAGACCTGCTGGATAACAATTGAATTAACAATTGAGCTCTCGTCTCTAAGCTCTGAGACTGGTTGCTGTCTTTGGGATTTATGGTATGTAGCTAACCCTCCACCCTATCTGCTTTCTGATCCGCTCCCTGCTCTGTCTGTCAAGCCAGCAGAGGTCAGCGGGTTCAGATAGCGCTCGGCAGCATCATCCATTACCTCACTGCCGGCAGCCGGGCTTAGAGCGTGATCAATGGACTGAACACACAGAAGCTAAAGCACTCCTCAGACCATCTAATTACGGCCTCTATGCTACAAAATAAAACACACATGCATCAAAGCGTTGATAAGTGCAAATGAGCAGCGAAGATACATCTGACCTCCTTTTCGAGGAGATCTGCAGCCGTACAACGTTGCTTTGTCGTACAGTAGATGATGATCAGTGGGCAGACAGGGGCTGAATAGGTCTGTTGGAGCATCAATGAATACTAATGCCTCTCTAACCTGAGAGGTTTCCTCCTGTTTGAGCAAGGGAATACCCTGATAGTATGGTGTGACAAGCATTAAAGGGAAATACACCGCATGTTGTTCCTGTAGCCTGGGGCAGCAGCACAGTCAGCACTGTATCTGTTAACATAACACCCCTGGAGAATCAAAGCCTGTGAACATACAGTCAGGTTTCATCACATTAAAATATTCTGTAAAATGCACTGTGAGAAGCCATAAAATCAGAAAAAAATGATTCATTCAGATGAATTTCTCAGGGTTTGAGTCGGTTATGGACTGTGCAAAAAGTTCTGCAAGGCAAGTGAAGAATGTTATCGTTATCGTTCCCTGTGAAACGAACCTGTGGCTGTCACAGTTTCACGAAAATATTTTCCAATTCATCGCTGAGAAGAGGCAGCTGCAGAATATGTTCGCTCACATAAGCCAAAAATGTCTGAGGGCGAGAGCGAAAAACATATTTCACAGCTGAAGTTTGGTGGCATCGGAGCAGACTAAGATTAATAGCATTTCAATAGAGGGAAATAGTGCATTTAAAAGTGTTCCTGCATGAATATGTTGCTAAGCAGAAGGGAAAATATGGTGTTGACCATCTCTATTATCTAAAGATATTAAAAGGACGGATGAATCTCAGAGTGCCTCTTTCACTCAATTTGTGTTCACAATCCAAACGTCATTAGCTCCTGATTTAGCGAGGTAGCATCTAATTACAGCTGGAAGTACCTCACATAGCAAAGCTTTAAAGGTGCAGTTCTGTAGATTTACAGCATCTGAAAACAGCCAGCTCAGAATAAAAAATGGAAATGGTTACGCTGAAGTTATTTGACTCTGAAACATTTAATATGTGGCTATAAAACTTTTATTAAGGAAACTATTGTGGTGCCTTTTATATAGCGACTTATAATGACACAGTCCTTACTTCTGGAAAGTTTTGGTAAGTCATTAAACAAACTTCTATTAGGCCACTGCCAGCAGCCGGTTAGCTTAGCATAAAGACTGGAAGCAGGGGGAAACAGCTAGCTAGCCAGCTAGCCTGGCTCTGTAGGAAAGTAACAACATTCAGCAGCACTTCTAAAGGTCACTAACTCATATCTCCTTTATTTGATCCTTAGAAAAACGAACTGTAAAGACGACAATTAGCTGTTTTATGGGGGTTATGTGTCGGACTGTTTCTTGGCTCAAAGCGGTTGCAGCGAATACTGCAGCAAGTTTCTGGTAAAACAAAGAATCGTCATGTCATTAAAAAACCTTCCCCAGAAAGAAAATCATTGAATTAGTCCTTTAAATTTATATAAAACAGGTGTAAAAACACACACACATGCCTCTGGGTTTAATAAAGGTCACAGCTATTTCATATGAGGTAGCTTATCCTAAGATGACTGTCCCCCCGATGATTTGAAAATTATTGAAGAAATCTGGGATTAATCAGCTTGAACTTGTGGTTCCCCATCGGATGAGCTCAGGAGGTCTGCATGGAAACATGTGATATGCTATCTTTTTATTGGACTCATTACAATTTATTTATCATATCCTATTAATTCTCACTCATTTATCACATCACAAGCCCCTCCACCAGAGCAAAAGCTTTGGCCGGTCTCCATTTTGGGGCCTAATCTTAATTAGAAACTGCTGTAGGGGAGAAACAGAGCGATGAGAGGAAGGAGGGGATGAAAAAAGAGACAGACACGGTGATGACAACATAATATATCAAATATGAGAGTATCTGTTAAAACCAGACAAGCAGCAAATTTCTCATCGTCCACTTCTCTCTGTTCGTTATCGCTGTATTCTGCAGCAGGAGTGCAGCTGCAAGACACGTTTAATAGGCCTAGTAGTGCACGGGTGGAAATGCATGTACTGAGGCACGAGGTCAAAGGTCATCCAGTCACTAAAGGTCAGAGAGGAAGCCCTGTTTCATGATATGATGGGGTCTGGCACCGGGGCGAACAGACAGCAACGTAAACAGAGATTAGAGCAGCAGAGACCGCCCCCCCAAACAGAGATGAAAGCTAGCGGCCATGACACCATGACGCCATGACGGACAGAGAGGCAGCAGGTTTGGGCTGATACTGGACTTAGTAGTAGCGTTCATTTACCTAAAGTACTTCCCATCATAGACCAAAACCTAAAATATTAGTTGACAACCATACCACAAAAACATGCAGGCTAGCACGCTAACATAAGGTGAGCTAACTCTCCCTAATTTCCACTGGAAGCCAAACGACGCCGACGTCCGTCACTACGCACCAGATCTGCCTGCTGCAGCTCCGCCAGACAGCTGGATCTTACTAACTAAGGAGGTCTCGTGAATTCACGTATTATCATGCGATATAGTGGGTTGTAGTGGAGCGTCAGTGAAAGAGAACCATCCTGTGTCCACTGAGTAGAAGGAAATCGATTATATGATCTGCGGAGTAACGCTATCAAGGGTCATGGAGCTGGTTTTTGTGTTTATCAACAGGAATGAGTCTCAGCTGATGTCGTTGTAAATGTGAAATATACTGTAGAGCGACAATTATTAGTCAAATAATGGTGAAATTGAAAATGTGACAAATATAAATCATTAATCTGAGTCTTTTCATTATTTTCTATAAAGTTCTCCTTATATCCGTATAAAAATACTGATCACATCCACTTTAAAGAAATATACATCATTCAATGCTCTACTGAGGAAAGTGAATGAAATATTAGTCTGAATGATATCATACGAAAAGTAAAGGCTGGAATATACTTCTCCGACTACGTGATACGTTATCCGACTCTGTAGCTACGGAGACACCTCGAGCCCTCGCACTTCTCCGTCATGATGCGTGTTGTGCAGCCCTGCGCTGAAATGCAACCCCTCGGAAAGTGAAGCAATTCGCCTTAATATTGCAGATAAAAGCAGGAGGAAATACTATTTTATGATTTAATTATTTGTGAGGGAGATAGAAGAGAAGGACATTAATTGCTTTCAGTCTTTAAAACTCCTCTTCCTCATTCTTTTCAACACAAAATCGGATAATGGCAAACGCAAACCAACAACTTTCGGTATGTTCTGTGGAAATATACCCCAGCCATAATTACTAAATGAACTAAATATATTTTTTGAGCAGGTTGAATGTTTGATTTGCCTTTCACAAGGATAATCAATACTTTAGTTCCTGTCCTGTCCCCGTTGCTGCAGAGGCGACCTGTCTGTCTGTTTCTGTGTAGGGAGAGGGGCTGCATTTCACAGCAGGGTGCAGCTAGAGGACCAATCACAGCCCTTGTTGTCTCTGTCTTCCCTTGACGGATTGACGGACAGTTGAAAAAAAATTTCTGCGCCCGGAGAGGATGGAGACACTCTCCGTCAGGCTCTCCGGTGACGCAGAGGGCTCTCCGTCTCTATGTACGTCACTTTACGGAGTACTATAAATTGGCCTAAAGGCGAATGTAACGAATGTCCGCTGAGAATGTAAGGAATATCCGACATGTTTTCACAGACGGAGCAACCTGCATCAAACGTCACATGATGTCCGAATTACGTAGGTTATGTACGAATTTCAGTGCAATACGTTTTGTACTAATTTGTACGAATATTTCATGAGACCAGGTTGACATCAACCATTGTGACTGAACAATGAACAAATGCTCAACTGCGAAATGACAGATGAAGTCGGAAATGTTGTTGACTAAAATAAACACAAATAATCACATCTAAATCTCTAACATTTGCCTCAACATGTTCTGTTTTATCAAAAGATTAAAGTGTCAATATGACGGATGATGTAGTTTCACTTCACCTTCAGTGGTTTTAAGTCTGTAAAACTTGTAATGAAACCTGATTCAACTTAAAGTGCTTCTTAACTAAACCTCACCATTCTGAATTTTAGTTTTAGTGACGTGGATCACTGAGTGCCATGGACGTATTTCGACATCATTTAAAATCTGACACTTGAGTGCCATCGATATAATAACATGTCAAAGTGTTTTTTCGGCAGTGGGTCACCGATCGCGCTCTCCTGCAGCAGGTAAGTACTGTTGGGGCTTCTGGGAGATGTAGTCAGAGCATAAAGAGACAGTATACACCACAGAGATCAAACCAGGAAGTGGAGACGATCGAGATTAGAGAGCAAAATAAACAGAATCTGGAAAAAAAGTGGTGATTTTGGTGAAAGTGTCCTCTACTGTACCTCTGATAAAACAAGAATGGAACAAGGTAAAAACAAACTTTTTTTTTCATGTTTTCAGAGACAGTACAAAATATTCAGTGGGTTTGAAAAAAGCTGGCACAAGGCACTTTCTGTTTTAACGTCTAGCACTCAATGAGTTAAAACTGATGACTGGATTGTGTACAATTATTATTTAACGATAAGATGTGTCAGAGAGAGTAAACAACATATAAATGAGGCTTTTCTGAGTGTGAGTGCTTATCACACAGCCTCAACATGACTAGTAATGTAATGATGTGTGTGTTAGGGAGGGGTCTCCCAAATCCTCTGTTTCATATTAGCCTCAGACCTTTATGAGATCATGCCTCAGCCGCACCGTAGATACGATCATGACTGACAGGCTGCGTTGCGCAAGAAGGAAAACACCGTTTAAGATCCGTGTTTTTAAATCAAACTGTTTTTCCAGCATACGAGCTGCAGCTCAGCTTAACAGCTGCTGACATTCAATCACACTCCCTTTAATGGAAGAGAATTTCAACGCTCGGCAAGGCAGCGGCTTGTGTTAGCCGCCATCTGCTTTGAATCGTGAACAGTTGAGATGGGGCCGAGGTTTGGGTCTCATCTGGATCCAATAGGTGATGAGAGGAAACTGAGCTATCCTGAAGCGCCTCAGGCACGGCAGGGGTCACTTTCATGACACTGACGTATGCCTGCATAAGATGCTGCATCGCAAATATCGGTATCAACTTTATTGTCAGCTGACATGAATCATAAAGTCACCCGAAAATGTCATCTTGTTGTGATTTGAGTGCAAGAACCGATACTGCCCACATCTGAGAAGACAGACTGCTACAGTATGTACGAAGCATTTCAGAGATGGATAGTTTAGCTTAGCATTCGGCTAACTGTAGTCATCACAGCCGCTGTAGCGCTGAGATTTACCGTTCATGCAGAAGGCTAAACTCGATACTCCCAGTTGATTGCAGTTTTATTTTAGTTTATTTGATTTTATTTTAGCATGCACCAAGGTTTGAGAAAACCATAGTTATGTCTTGTACATGCTGCAGAATTGACAATAAAGCTGACTTTGACTAAACTATGAGTAGAGATGAAGAGACAACGTCAGTGGTTTAGCCTTTTGGCTGCAGGAGTCTGAACTATCATCAACATTTTCTCTCTGAAACATGACTTAAATACTGTCAGACTCTTTCTTCAGTCTAAACAATAACAATTACACTTTTGGCCCCTGAGACTGTACATAATCAGAGAACCTGAAAATAAAACTTGCTGGCCAGCGTAAGTGGTTTTGGGGATTGCTCCTGAAATAAGTCATCATATTCCCGAACAGAAAAGAAGTATATACATTCTGTCTCTATGTGCAATATTTCCCTCCACTCATTTCATTAAAAAAGAGCTCACTGCTGGAAAAACAATATCACTGCATGAATGCATTGCCAAATTAATTTGCCTGTCTGCTTTTAACAATAGATTCAGGAGATAAACACTCTCCTGTTCCATTCAACAACAACTTCTCTAGAGCTCTGTGCCAGCTAATTTAGCTTTTTAATGGCCATTGCTTTGGAAATGAGCAAATAAGCATCAGGAGACGGGGAGAGTGGTCACTGCACAGCCTCATCAGCGCTTAGAAAAAGTTCATCTCCATTAGTCAGCATTACCCTGCTGCATCAGCCCAGTCTATAGAGTAAATGGGCCATGGAAGCAGCCCATTCACAGTCATTACTAAAGGCAGCTCACCCAGGAGGTGCCATTACCTCGCTAGGTAGCTGGCAGCACGCCATGGTGACCTGTCACGTCGTGTCGCGTCCTCACTCCATTCACACTTTGTAGAGTGGCACAGTCCGTTATGGGATTATGGATATAAAAATGTGTAGGAGGTCACAGTGTTTCTCCACAGACTCCATCAGCTTGTGACCGTCGGAGGCTCAAGCCGTCACTGCTGGGGCGGGGGAAGAAAACATTCCTGACAGGTCAAAGGTCGAACGCCTCCTTTCTGCATGATGGGATCGGAGGAGCGTGACGGGGAGTTGGCTGATATCCCTGTCTATCACTCTTCTCCACCCATCCTGCCTGAAGGGGTTTGGGTATAGTGAGGATCTTCTTTCTGCCTCCTCATCTCCCAGCAGCATCAATCACTTACTGGGGTTTCCTCCAGGATGGACGGTCCCTTTCTTCGTCACCTCGTCCTCCTCCCTGGTCGCTGTTTCTCACAGGGCCTCCTGGTGTCGTCCAATCCCCGGTGAGCTGCTGCGGATGGAGGTGATTTACTGGTGGCCCCTGTGTTTGTTTTCGCTTCCCCTGCTGTTGGTTCTGCTAAGCACCCTGCTTAGCTACTTAGCTGCCGAGGGGTGCCTTTGTGTGTTCCAGCCCACGGGGTATATGTGACTTATTTGCAATAAACTTCAGCATTGGGGTTTCAAAGTGGGAGGTCGTCATGTTTTATTGAAATGGCCTGTTCTAATGGAGGATCTGGGGAGCGTGACAAATTTGATTTTGCTGACAAAGCCGGCTGGCCGACTCTGACGGTGGACCTGAGGCTGCAGTCATAGAGTGCCATCAGTCTGTTAGAAGTGCTAATGTCATCATTTGACACATGCTGCCCCCCAAAAGGCTTCCTGAGCAGGTGGCGAGGGCTCAGCCTCCATCAGCATATGCACTGACACTCACATACAGACACTGGTATGAGTGTCAGCACTCTATCTATTACACAGGCATAGACAAAGCCACCGCTGTCGTCTAATTGGCCTCGTAGCCGGAGGGGAGGGGCTGTGAGGTCACGCTGCTCTCTCTTCTGGCCGCCCATTACTCGCTCAGTTAAGCCCGGCGCCGCGTGGCGTGGCGTGGCGTGGCGTGGCCTGGGAAGGCTGTGGACACACTTGTCACTGAGACAGACTAATTAGAAACAGCCATTCAGTGCATGACACCCCCCCATGAAGCACCTGAGCGGCAGAGCTCAGGTCCACCTGTTCCCCATGGACGCCTCACCCTCACAAAGATCCACCGTCTGTCTGTTATTGATGTTCAACATCTGATTAATGGATTCTTACTGAAGCAGCTCTGACATGTGTGGTATCACTTTTTAATGAGTCGTCTTAATAAAAGCTTTATAGGTTAGATCTAATGGACTTATTGATGCTCATGACTGATTTGAAAGTTTTATAGATGATTTTCTGCTTTTCTCAGTTCTACATCATCGTAAACTTGAGAGAATAAAATCCAGATAAATCAATAATGTAAAGAAAAAGGAGCTGCGCTAAAAGGTCATTACTTTTCTCGCTTTAATGAGTTCATACAGTTAAATGATCGTCAACCAGTAATTATGGATTCCTCCACTGCAATGACTTATTTAACTAATTAACCAACAATCTTCAATCAAACAGAAATAATAATATAAATTAAAATTAATAAATGACAATAATAACAACAAGAACAAAATAAAATAATTATAGTATTCTTATTCTTCTTATTATTATTAATGATAATAATAATAATAATAATAATATATAATCGTAAGAATAATAATACATTTGAACTGTTTTATTATCTATGTATCTAGGCATTTTCTGTTAAATATATTGTCTGAATAGAGTTTATATTGTACTCTTACCACCTGATGCAGTTTGTATCTAAGACACCATTGATGGCACACATTGAGAGGGTTACTCCTAATAATTAATTTCCAACAATAAATTCTATGTCGACACGGAGAAGTCCTTAAAATGCTCAGGAAGATCATGTAACACGATCAAAAGGTTGTTTTGCCACTTAATTTAAAAAAAATAAGTGAGTATTCCTTCGTGATGAAATAAAGGAACAACAAAGAAAAACAGTCAAAAGGAGTTATCACTGATTTAAATGTAAAGTATCATAAATGATGAATAATAAAACTGCTGGTTTTCTTGTGAATTTATAGCCTTGAAAGCTGCTGCACAAAATATGCTCTGAACATGAAGCTCTTCTGTCTCTCAGACTCCACTCTATCTTACATCAGAGCATTGTTTTTTTTTTAAAGTCTGAACCTCTTTGATTCCCTGGCGGCAGACTCTACATTATATGGGGCACGGACGGTCAAACCAGCTCCTGCCGTACAGCCGCACTCCGAGGACTGCCAATTACTGATGCATGAGTCACTTCTAAAGGAGCACTTTGAAATACTGCCAAACATGACAAACTTTCCGCTGCTCGTTGGAGCGCACTCGATACAGACGCACTGATGCATGCTGGGTTAAACTCATATCTCTTTTTTGGGGTTGGCTGGATGAGACACAGGAAGTAAGGGGGCTGGCTTTGTGTAAACGCTGCAAACATACCAGCAGTCAAACATACATACATTCTTGCATTGAGAGGAACACAAACATGCACTTATGTGTGGATTAAATTTACATAAAACTTCCTAAATACCCGCGTGTTCTGTCTGTATTTGTTTCTGCACTCTCCCTTTCATGTGTCACCCTTTTACAATCACATCTACAGGGGAAAAAAGAAATAATGTGCGACTTCACGGGGACATTCAAGGTCTCACCTCCTCCACAATGCTTCGCTTTCGCATCATCACTCGCCTCCTCTGAAGAGAGGAAGCACACACAGAGATGTGTCGGTTGGTCTGTTTCACACATGAACAGAGTGCTTTTGAATGGGACACAAGAGGTTAAAAGGTCAGGGAGCAGAACGAGGTAAACATGGGGGAAAAGCCAAAGTAGACGGAGACTTAATTGCGCCGTCATGCTGCTCTCCTCACCTCTCCAGCCCTCTGATGTTGCTTTATATTCTGTCTGCTCCACAGATGCAGCTCTGCTTGATGTGATGTGACTTTTATTTAAGTCCAGCCCTCAGGACTGGTTGATGGAAGGGAAGATGGTACAAGGAAGAAGAGGAGGTAAAACTGAAGGTGAGCTGGTGTCTGATCCGCCACAAAGAAGAGGACAAAGAAAAAGAGAGAGAAATAATGTGGAAGAAGAGTAAAAAAAATCTAATGCGGAGCTGGAGGTGTGTTTAAGCCTCCTTGTGTTATTGATGTGCCTGTCGAGGTCACTCTTCATCAGGCTGTGGGAAGGTGAGGTGAGAGGACGGGTTCGACTCGAGGTCTGCCGAGCCTTAAAGCGCTTTTCCATTATAGCGCCAAATAATGAACAGAGACAGAAAAGAAGAGGAAAGACACGGAGGAGTGGAAGCCAGACTAAAAGATGGAGTGAGAGGAGGAAGAGGAGGAGGAGAAAATAATCATCTGAAAAGAACTGAGATAAAATCTGCTGTCAGCCTATTTCATGCCTATGGGATTTCTTATTTGTCTATACATGTCAGTTCTTACGTTTATAAGCAGCTCCACGAGCTGGATAACTTGGGCTTCATCCCTCTGATTTTCTGCTGTCTTGGGGTTTATAGTGTGACTCCACCAACGTTCGCCACAGAAAACTGAGTCATCGCTTTAGCCAGTTGGCTCGTCCTGGATGGCCGTCCGGCAATCTGCCTGTCAGATTCAAACACGCCTGTGATTATTTCTCCTTGGCGCAATCCTATTCTGTGGCGTGCAACGGGGAAATATTGTGACCTATTTTTTTTTTTCGTTTTGTTTTGTTTTACCCCCCACATCCATCCCTCCCCTCGCTCTTCTTTAGCTTGAAATTTAGGTCATGTGGGGACATGGTTTTCCAGGCAGAGGCAGAGAGAGCTTACTGTCCACTTGCTCCCCAGCCCCCAATATGTAATTGAAAACATACAAATGGATTAGCTGGAGAGAGTTCAATGCCAGTGGGGCTGTTGGGTTTGGAGTGCATGGGTGGGGGGATGAGGGACAGATCCAGGGATTTAGGTTCTTGTGAGACCAGTATTAAAAATCAACATGCAAACATACCTGCCTGTTAATATGTGATCAACACCGGCTGGTATCCAAGCTCTCAAACACAAATATCACCACATACTTACATACTTTGGGAGAGGATATAGGATACTTCTTCAAAAGACGGGTCACATTTTTTTAGTTATTATCATGATTCCTAATCTATCACGACAACAAATGAGTAAACTTATTTTGTTTAGAGACCACAGACTGCCACCCACTGGTTTGTTTCATTTTGCAGCCGCCATCTTGGTTTCTTGCAACCAGAGGTAATATGAGAGGTCTGATGACGCTTTCTGTCAAAATAAAGGAATAGTTCCACATTTTGGGATGCAAGCTTATTCCCTTTCTTGCTGGCACTCTGATGTCTGTTAATTATGAAATAGCAGGTTAGCTTAGCATAGCTTCCGGACTGGAAAAAGGGTGGAAATAGCTTGATTTTATGACAAGCTAAGCTAATCAGGTGCTGTATTCACAATACGGGTTGCATTGATCTAATCATTGAACACTAGGGATGGGAAAAATATTGGTATGGCAATATATCGTGATACTCTTTCTTCTGTTATAATACTGATTTTTAATTTTTTAATTTGGCCAATTGATTGCGTTGACACAATAACTTTGTACCTTTAGTGTGTAGTATGTGTTAACAAATACAGTATATGCATGTATATGTACACAAATATGCCTCTCTATATACTGTATGTATGTGTGTGTGTGTTTGTGTGTGTGTGTACATATTCATACATATATAGATAGACATATGCATACAATGCAAAATACTTATCCAAATTTGGAATTTTGGGGAAATTTGTCACAAAAACGTACGTTATCAGTGCAAACTTGCATCCTTGTAACTTTAATGTCTTTTTTCGAGGGTTTCATCCTGTTTGTCCTGCTGTTACAACACTCATGTCTGCAGCATCTTAAATTTGTATCAAGGCAAACTGGGGATGCAGGTCTGAGGCTTAGTATTCATTTCAAAGAAACATCACACCTGTCTAGACACATTTAATGACCTGCATGAAGTGATGCTGCAGGAGCTGAATGTTATTTAACTTTTCTGCTCATTTGGACTTCAGACCTCAGCGAGAACAAAAATGACAGATAATATATCGCCTGCCAATGCTGTTACAGGTGTAACAAACGTTAATTATTTGTGCTTTAAGGCAGGCAGACAGAGAGCTGTTGTCCTCACAGACATTCACAAGGTCAACCTCTGTTGAAGCGTTGCTCAGCGAGAAACAGTTGGCTTGGAGATAATTGTAAAAGCTCCGACAACACAACCTTCTCCTTGACCGATGATGGACAAGAGAGGGTTATTACTATGAGCGACTGGCTAAGCTGTCTGCGGGCGCAGAGGATTGCCTGAAATTGATGGCGATAATGTGTCACAAAAACATGTTTTTATTGAAGTTGTGCTCTGAAATATGCTTATAGGAAAAGAAAAACACAAGGTATAGAAGAGGGTGGAGCTATGGGGAGAAGATGAGAGGGGAGAAGGAGTAGAGGAATACAAATGAGAAGAGAAGAGGAGGAGGGGATGAGGATGAGGAGAGAAAGGAGACGAGGCAGGGGAGGAAAGAGGGAAAGGAGGGAGAAGACAAAGAGGAGAATACAGAGTGAAAGAGGTTTAGAGAGAGAGAGAGAGAGCGGCGTACTAGACGAAGACTTGCCAGCACATCGGTGACCTAGATTCTCTGCTTCTCCCCAGATCCCTCTCCCTCATGAATGTTTGATTACGCCTCCAACAATAGCAGTATTTACACCAAACGCTTTTTAAATTACAATCCGGCTGCAGCAGAGGCGAAAGAGAGAAAATCCAATCCATTCAAGGTGGAGAGAAAAAAAAAAAAAAACCTGGCTGAGAAATTGATTTGAGAATTCTCACCTCTGTGGAGAGGCAAGATGTGAGCCTCTTAAGACCAGACAGCGCTGATTGGTGCACAGTCGAGCTGTCTCGTACACAAACACACAGAAAACACGACCAAATTCGCCTCCACTCATGCATGCACATGTCAGACCACGCTGGCATGCTGAAGCTCTTCCTCATCAAGGTGTGGTCATCATCAACGCCCCCCCTCGCATCCGAAATCTCATCATCAGCCGTCGTCATGGCCACTGATAAACCTCTGTCTGTGTTGCCACGGCAACCACTCTGGGAAGTTAAGCCCCTACGACTGCCATGAGAGAGATATAGAGAGGAGACACCAGACGACAAAATGGCGGCAAGATTAAACGGACGATTTCTGGGGCCCGAGCCGCCTTTATCAGGCCAGACGACAAAGGATGCTGGGAAGGCGTCTGGCTCTTTGACTGCACTCTACGTTTTCCACGCATGCACATATGTGCACATGTATGTGCACACATGCAGCAGCAGCAGCAGCAGCAGTTAATCCCATTCCAGTAACCAGAGAGAACTGGTTCAGAGTCGATAATCTCCAAAAAGCCCAGTTTTTGGAAGCTGCCTGACATCCGGCTCCAAGTAGAACAAGCCAGTCATTACAGCCATGTTTTTAAAGTCAACATGAGGAGTAAACAAAAGGGCAATGAGAAAGGAGACAGGAAGGGAGCTTAAAAACTTTGCATTTTCTGCGTGGTTTGTTTACTCACTCATCCTTCAATCGTTATTTTCCATTATGAGTTTTGGGACCTTGAAAATACTGAACTGTGAATGTATCCTCCCTCCACCCCCCACCCACTGCTCTCCGGCGGAGGCCTCGCCCCTCATCACCATAGACTCGCTCTGTAGACCAAATCATTCTGTCTACCCCCTGCGCCACAGTTGCCACGGAAACCCGGTGTGAGTGTTCATTTGTGTGTGTGTGTGTGTGTGGTGCTGCTGGATGGATTGGTTGCCGGGGGCGAGATGCTTTCCAATCAAACCTGTTACTGGAGGTGCAGGAGCCCCCTTCGATGGAAAACAGGGCAGAGAGAGGTGCTGCCTGCTGGGGCAGGTAGAGCCACGTTCACGTTGTATTAAAGATTGATATGGAGCATAATGTTTATCGTTGGTGGCCATGACCACAGCAGGACAACACCGGCGACGATCAGAGTTGCCGTGTGACAGGACACCACCTGAAGAACCCACCGTTCTCACGCTCTTCCCGTCCCAGCTGTCAAAGCGATACGACCTGGACGCCACGCTTCACGGGCCGGCGAGAGACAAAGCTGTGATGGTTGTCTGAGCAGGAACCTGCTGGCAAAACTAACGCACCTAAACAAACCCATGGAGAGCGCCACGCTGGTTTAACGGAGGTCATTCACACCTGCAGCCTGATAATTAGACCCAACCTTCCTTTTTCTGCCTCATTATTCAGTCTGACACCATGCTGTTGTGAAGGAGCCCATTCTTCTCACTGATTTATACATTGTGTCCCCCTTAAATTGTAAGTACCTCTAACGTGAGCCTAAATATACTTGGTTACATTCAAACCACTGCTGCTTTTTTAACTAACCACAATTTTTGTAATATTTTGTGACAAATTCACTCATTTAACATTAAACAGCTTGTTTTTTTTCTGGCAGAGGATGAGTTGAACGTCATACTAGGGGTGTCCTGATCTGATATTGATATCGAATATCGTATCATACCAAAAAAAGAGTATTGGATTATATCGGCCCACATCTAAAACCTCTGATATCAGTCTATTTCAGATCTCTAGATAGTCCATTACAGACTTTATTCTATTGATTTGTAATATATGCTTATGTTTAAGTTAAACTAGTTGTTATTTAGCACTACATTTTTTTGCTTTTATTAGATTTATTGAGGTTATTTTTCAGGGTTTTCTAATTTATTTTTTGTATTTATTATATTCAATTATAGAATATTCTTATATTTAAGGTTAAAATTGATGTAACCCATTGGTTAATAATAAATGGATAATATGAGTAATATCACTTGATTAAGACCTTTTCTAACACTCAGTACTGCAAAATAAGTTATAAAAGTCTCTATGATTCGTGCTGAAATCATAAAAAACAAAACAAAAAACAATATCTCATTTAGATGTTGAATTAGGTCAAATTCTGAATTTCCTGATGAGGACAATATCTCTAATATCTATCACTGATATTACTCCGGTATCAGGAGCATTATTTGGAAATTTGCGCCTAACTCTTACCTGTTTACGGCTGTATAACTTTTTAACCTGGATTTTACCTGTAGTCTGTTTTATTGATAATATTTGCTACCTGCTCTGTAAAGCACCGATTTGAAGTTGAAGTTATTATTATTATTAACTGGATGACAGCGTACCCAGGAGAAAAGCCCATGTTTCTGTCTGAAACATGAAACACAACTTTTAATCATGATTAAATACTTGTATATTGATATGTGCAACTCTCCCAACACCGACCTTTTAAAAAATGTGGTGAAATGAAAGCAGGAGGTTTTCACATTTGTGAAACACTGATTTTCTTCATGCAAACAGCTGAGTAGGAATATTATCTCCAGTTCCTTGAACTGAGCTAAAATCGTCTGGTGGTTTATTTCAGGACATGTTTGTCTCATCGTATCGATCATGTGATGTTTGATGCTCGCTCGCTGCTTTTTAACGGTTATAACTTTTACACTCTGTGTGACAATGTGGAGCTTGTGATGCTGCGAGCCTTGGGCCATCATGTCCATGTGGAGGGCCCTCCAGGAGACACTGGATGATGTGTTTGATTAACAGAAAGTCTTCAAGTGGCTCTGGTCTAACTTTGTCCCTGTGGGATATTAACAAAGACAGACAATCTACTGATTCCTGTGTCTTAGTGCACCTCTCCCTCTTTATCTGATCTGATGATTTACTTACTATACCAGCCATCAATCTCTGTTTCCGTCTTTGTCTTTCTCTCTGCTCGCCTGCTGCCTTCAGATACCATATCTCCTCTTAATCTACTCCTGAATTACAGCCGAGCCGGCGTCCCACAGGAGTGCTTTAGATTGCTTGCGGAGGAGAACGAGGATAAAGAGAGAGAAATTGAGACAATGAGGTTGAGTACATAGAGGGAGGAGATGGCATTTGCAACAAAAGATGATCTTAATGAGATGATTTATGTCGTGCAGATGAACAGAAAAGGACTTCATTGATCTTCCAGTCGGCAGAGGAAAATACAGTAAATTATCAAACGGCCCGAGAGAGAAAAAAAGGAAACGTTCCATTCATGTGAAGCGAACATCAAGCCGATCGATGCGTGACACGCCACACACGGCGAGCCAAAATGACGCAGGAGATAATCGCATTGTTTCTGGGCATGTAGCGTGTTCGCTCCGTCATAATCAGACACCCGCCGCCGGCTCTCACTCTCCTGACATTCAGGAAAATGATGTTGCAGGGAGCAACAGCAGGAGGACGGTAGGTAGTGACGCTCTGACGAGTGTCTGTAGCACCTTGACTTGTTACCCCACAATGAAACGTGTTTGTATTTATAACACTCAACTCTGGCAGGAGTAGAGGACGACGATGATATCAGCAACCACTCAGCAAATATCCATAGTAAATAAAAATCCCAAAACAGACTATTAGTGCTGATTGAAATGCTTTGACAGCGGAGTTTTGTGCAGAGCCAGGACAAGACGCTAACATGTCACTGCCATTTCCCTCCAGCCCTGAGGTCAGGGGTCAAATGTCTATTCGCCACATGTGAGTCGCAGTGTTTTAAACAACAACAGGACTTGTCACAGCAGGGTGCGCCCACGCAAACAACTGTGGCTGTGAACGGCACATCGACTAGGCCTGGAGAGCTGTGACAATAAAAGACACAAAGGAAGCGGCAGCATCGATAAGCGTCAATCCTGCTTGTCAGGCTAATATCTTTTCATTACTGATAATGATCTGATGTTTACAGTCTGCCTCACCTCTGTTTTGAACCTCTGTCTTCCTGCCATGACATATGGCTGCCTGCTTTGACCCACGGAGTCAAGGAACATCAAATTAATTTTACACACTAAAAGATTAAATCATCCAGCCTCTATCACGCTAAAGCTGGAGAAAAAGTCTGTTGCTTTCTTAACTCATTGAGTGCCAGCTGTTTTATAAAACAGAAAGTCCCTTGTGCCAGGTTTTCTGGCCATTCTGAGTCGTATTTCAAGAATATTTAGTA
Source organism: Synanceia verrucosa (assembly GCA_029721515.1). Lineage (NCBI taxonomy): Eukaryota > Metazoa > Chordata > Actinopteri > Perciformes > Synanceiidae > Synanceia > Synanceia verrucosa. The sequence continues at coordinate 3,520,882 of CM056560.1, read as the reverse complement.
CTATTTGTCTGACAACACTGAACAGCTCAAATGAAAGAAGAGACTCTATTTCATCATGAAAACTAGAAGAGCAGTCAGAGAGCGCAGACCTCCGCCGCCAAGGAGGTTATCACTGAGGTTTTCACTGGGGCTTGTTTGTTTGTTTGTTTGTTGGTTTGTCGGTTTGTCGGTTTGCAACGTAACTTAAAAAGTTATGGATGTTTTTTTATAAAATTGGCCGGAAGTGGCCTAACTTAAAACTGATTCATTTTTGGTGGTGCCGTTGAATCGGATCGGATCACCACCAAAAATTAATCAGGCCACTTCTGACCAACCCTGAAAATTTTGTCAAAATCCGTCCACAACTTTTTGAGTTATTTTGCAAACCAACAAATAAATAAACAAACCCCGGTGGAAACATAACCTCCTTGGTGGAGGTAAAATGTTTGTTTTCACCTTGTTCCATTCTTGTTTTATCAGAGGTAGAGGACACTTTTTGTCCAGATTCTGTTTGTTTTGCTCTCTAATCTCGATCGTCTCCACTTCCTGTTTTGATCTCTGTGCTGTATACCATCTATTTATGCTCTGACTACATCTCCCAGAAGCCCCAAAATTACTCACAGGCTGCGAGACACCCCGATCGGCAACCCACTGCCTAAAAAACACTTTGAAGTATTATTACATCAATGGCAGTCAGACGTCGGTTTTTAAATGACATTGAAATATGTCAATGACACTCAAAGAGTTCAAGTGTCCCAGACGCAGACAAAGGCGTCTGCTCTGCAAAGACACTTTGAATATGGTTGTTTTTTTCCACACCTAAATGCACAGATGGTCTTCTCCACCAAATGTCTGTATAATAAATATTGGATGTGTAGATGTAAGGGCCTGGATTGTGCATATCAAACAGCAATAGGACTGTGCCAAAGGGAACTAATGCAATATTTTTGTGCTTGGATATGTCTTCTGCTCCTGTGTGGCCCAAAATACAATTAGAGCTGAATCGCAAACACCTAATGAGTTTACTGTTTCTGACTGATGATATTTGACGATTATGAAGTTGGCATCATTGAGCATTTACATACAAATCAAATGGGGCCTGCATGTCAGACATATTTTTGTTACACATCCTGGAGGAGGAAACAACAAAAACATGTTTGTACCCCAGAGGTTGCATGACAACTGTCAACTGAACATCTTTGCCTTCAGGCAGAACATACAGAGCGAGAGAAACCACAAACAAGAAAAGGAGTGTGAACAGGAGAAAGCAATAAGAGTCAGACTGCAGCTCATCAATCATTCCTGGAGGCCTTAGAGGTGATACAATATGACTTTGTGAACTCCTGCCTGTCTGGTGTCACTTCATGACATGTTCAGTGTGTGTTTTTAAAAGTGCCTTTCAGTTTAAACACAACGTGCATGCGTGTGAACATGGAATAACATTAAGCCAGTTAAAATGCACTGTTAGTAACGATATAAAAAGGGAGAGTGTGTATCATGATAACTGCTGTTAAATTCACACAAAACAGCCACAAACAGATTGAATTAAATGTGCCTATCTCAGCGTAATGTTGCAAGAATTACCCAGGAAGAGAGACAACTCAGACAAGTAAACAATTAAATGATCAACAATAAATAAAACTACTAAGTCTACTAAGTCAACTTTAGAATAAAAGGCCTACAAAATTAAAAGATAAAGTGGAAGTTTAACTCTTAGAGTGTCAGCCGTTTTATAAAACAGAAAGTGCCTTATTCCGGTGTTTTTGCCAATTTTGAGTCATTTTTTCAAGACCCACGGAATATTTTGTACTATAACTCTGAAAACACTGAATAGCTCAAATGAAAGAAGAGACTCTCTATTTCATCAGGAAAAAAATGTTTGTTTTTACCTTGTTCCATTCTTGTTTTATCAGAGGTAGAGTAGAGGACACTTTCACCAAAATCATCACTTTTTGTCCAGAATCCGTCCGTTTTGCTCTCTAATGTCGATCGTCTCCACTTCCTGTTTTGATCTCTGTGGTGTATAACGTCTCTTTATGCTCTGACTACATCTCCCAGAAGCCCCAACATTACTCACAGTCTGCAGGAGACCACGATCTGTGACCTGCTGCTGAAAAAACACTTAACAAAAAAACACAATACATCAATGGCACTCAGAGTTAAAATACCAGAAGTTGTTGTTGCACTCACCTGTCTGAAAGGAGTCATGCACAATCAGCTCAACCGCAACCTCCACTCATCCATTCATGGTTTGATATAACAGGTCCAGTCGTCCTCTCTGGTCCCAGTATAACCAGTCCTTTCTGGTCCCAGTGTGCTCCTGAAATGACAACATTTTGAGCTAAATAAGGCTCCACAAAGTTCACCAGTGTCACACACAAACGCTCAGACGCCTCACTGAAGGTAGAAGTTCCTCAATGAAGATGGAAGTTAGCATGTTAGCATTGAGTATGCTATCCAGACCCAGAGCTCTTACTGTGAGGTCAAGATCGACATGGGTGTGCCACCATTAATTAGCAAATTGCCACGCAGACACACCTGCACCTTCTTCTCCACTACTCCAAAACCTACCAGTAAATATAACACAGATGCATACTAACAAACAATATTTGGTGAAAGTCAAAGAGGAAATCTTCCTACAGATAGAAGAGGGAGGATCAGGTCAACATCTAAGCCAGTTGTTTCACAAAAGATAAATATCAGTACTACAATCCTGCAAAAGTCCCTAATTAAAGTATGATTAGGGTTACGCAACTACACTTTAACATCCAGCCCAGTGTCCTAGAAATGATTCACTTTGGATGATTTCACAAGAAATGGAAAAACACAGGGCGCTGTGTGGTGAAAAGTGAAAAGTAAGGGTGCGGAGCTCGATGTGGTGGACATACATGCCAGATTTCATAGCATCCACTCTGCATGACTGGTCGTACACCTTAATGCAGTTAATCCGAACCACAAACATTAACCAGAATTTATTTACCACACAGTCTTTTCCACCTTTCACATCACCATGATGGGAGGTAAATTGTAAAACACTGGCCCTGGACTTAAAAACATGTAATTCTGGGTTGTCCAGTATCATCGTTCAAGGGTGGAAAGCCTGACAGGCTGCATCCATCAACTCAACCTCCACGTCCTTATCCCCCCTTCTTTGTAAAAAGGCTGCACTGCTTCATGCATACAGAATTTTGAGGCGCAGAACTGTCCAATATGAGCATAATTTCAGCATGGCGTCTCTGTCAAGGCCCCATTGATGCATTTCCAGATTGTGTGATCTGACTGCAGTTAAAAAAGGCGGTGCTGAACGTCCACCTTGCAGATTTTTGGGCCTCAGAAACACAACATGGCTCACGTGAGTCCATCGTTTCCCACTCAGACAATGATTTGCAGCTTGTGCCCTAAATCAGAGGGGAGCTGTGCAGAAGGTGCAGATGGTGTTTCTTCTCTCTGGCAGGCAGAGCAGGACAGAAATTGAATAAGGAATTCAGAAAGAGTTGGCCCGGAGCACGCCCACTGGCCAATCAGCCTAATCCAACCCAGTGGACAGCTATAGCCAAGTGTTATTTGTTTTTCATTGCATCGTGTAATTACTCCCCTCCTCCCCAAAGAAAGCTGTGGCCAAGGCAGCTGGGGCCGGGAGAGGAATTAGACAGATAAACCATAGATAGATACATAGATAGACCCAGGGCTGTGACAGTTTAAGGAACATTTGGCTGGCGTTTAGAGATCAGGGGATGAGGGAGTGGGATTGATTCCTCTGCACATTGGAGAGGACTCATTACTCACAGTTGATAAAGCCGTCCATGTTACCTTCTGCGCTCTCCGCGGACCGTCCCACCCGCTCATCCCAGCTGCAAACATCAGCCCACAAGCCAAGAAAGGACCAGGGTGTGGTGAGAATACAATAACACTAACAATACGAGACACTTTGGCTCGAGTCCTCCTGACACGTTATTATTCTTCTTCCCGTTACATTAAAACAGCCCCGAGTAAAATCATGTTAAATAACCACTCTTTTTCTGATGTGGGTGGATGTGCGGGAGGGCGATGATCAACTGGTGGTGCTGCAGAGCCTTGAATGTAACCAGCAGACATCATACACACACTTTCTCGCCAGAAAACAAACTAAAGGTCATCGGCACTAATCAGCTGAACCATTCCAGCCACCTCAGTTCAGTAATGAGATCATGGAGCTTCCTGGTGAAGAATGCCATGCTCGGTCAAGGCTGTTGTGAGACGGGCTGAATGTCCTCCGGGGGGCAAAGAAGCACAGGTTGCAGCAGAAACATGTGGACAGCTGGCTAATGTAGCTGCAGCTGATGTGACTGCCAGCCTGGACTCCTGTCTTCACCCAGCTTCAGAGATCGCTCCCCACAAAACACCACGAGGACAGCTCTTTTCATCCAGAGACCCGGGGCCTCATGTACCAATGCAGCGTACACCAGGAAACGTAGCGTACGCTAGCATCCACGCTCACATTCAGATGTATCAACCGTGAAATGAGTGTGGAAACTGGCGCAGCTCCACGCCAACTTCATAGCTGCTGTACACCAGGTTCTGATGCTTTTGGTCCATTGGTGACACTTGGAGGGGATGCTGGCAAACTGTCACTAGTTGGTAAACACCTGTGAGGAGCTGTGAGCGGCCTTGGAACACCACAGGAGGAGCTGCCAGAGCCACACAGGTGCTGACCACACTGGGAGCTGGCCGACCCTGAGCCGGGCCACGCCACCTGTGTTGGACTGGATCGTCCACATGGCAGGCAGGTGTATAAAATTCCCATAAAATGCAGTCGAACAGACTGCGGAAGGCAGGGTACACACTGGACAAGTCACCACCTCATCATAGGGTACATAGAGACAGACAACCACTCACACCTACGGTCAATTTAAATTAGCCAATTAAGCTAATCCCCATGCATGTTTTTGGATAGTGGGGGAAGCCGGAGAACCCGGAGAGAACCCACGCAGACACGGGGAGAACATGTAAACTCCACACAGAAAGGCCCCGGGCCCGGGATTCAAACCCGGTACCTTCTTGCTGTGAAGCGACAGTGCTAACCACTACACCACTGTGCTGCCCCTCGACTGCACTCATGTTGCAATAAAAGCACCATCTCAGTGTGCAGATTATTTGTGACACACAGATGCATCTGGCCAACATCGTTGTGAGGTGGTCTGGCTCAATGCATGATTCATACATCCTGAATAAAAGCATGGTGGGAACAGATTGCAGGCAGCATGGTGCAGGGCGACTGGAGTAAATGTTGACTGGTCATCAGTCTTCTCCCTGACTCATGGTTTGCATGTGTGCGAATAGCTACATCAGTATCTTTCCTGAATTGCACTCCTATTTTACATCAGTGTGATCCATCAAGTGCAGCACATGTGGCATCTAATCCTGTGCTTTTAACCCAGGTGACCATGGTTACGCCCTGAAGTTTCTCCTCTTTCACACATCTGGATTTTTGACGGTGTACGCTGATTTCTGGATTAGTGTACGCCAGCTCTCAGTATGAAATCCATGTAAGTCTTGATATATGAGGCCCCAGGAAAGGAGATAGTACTGTTTCCATTGTCAGTTTCTAAATATGTGTGGAGGGAAGAGGGATATGAAAGGTAACGGAGAAGGCAAATACAGATATAGATATATTTGTCAGGTTTGTCACGGTGGTGAACAAGTGAAAACGGGAGGTTGAAGCAGGGGTTGTAATGCAGAACACATGTGAGTGAAGGGATGTGATCTTTATGAGCACATCAAGTGTGAAAAAATGCATATTTTCCAAATATCTCACATACAATCCTACGGCCTCGACTGGCTCAGACCCTAAAACTGTTGGTTTTTTTTGTTGTTGTTTAAACACTTCCATATGTGTGTTAAGGAGTGGACCTCATAAGCAAACCACAATTCTCTAAAGAGTGGACGTCCAACAAAACATCTGTGATGATTCATAATCCAAATCATTATGCATGCAGTAATGTCCACATGGGGATGGATAGTTTGTAAGTGAGGAGAGGGGTGCAGTAAAGAGAGAGAGGGGAGTACTGGAATGAAAACCGTCTTGTCGACAAAAGTTAAATATCTGAGGCTTGGCCAGGGACCAGAGTTCGGGGTGGGGAAGTTTATTGTGATACTTTGGAGCTGCAGCTCTGTACTCTGGAGTGTCGACTCGTCAGGTCCTATCTGGTGTATGAAGGGTTTCATGAAAGACTACTTTGATTCTTCAGCCTGTTGTGGTATTATAGTGGGCAGCTTTGATGTTTTATTAAGTGAAGGGAGGGAAGAAGGAAGCAGTTTGATCTGGTTGGAGGCCGTTCATACGCAGGTGTAGGCAGCACCAGGTCCTCTGATAACACATCATTAGGCCTTCTGTTTGCTTCGTTTTGTGACCTTAACCCCTATTTTCCATCGAATGCGTAATGACATAGACATTTTGTTGGACCCGACAGGTTTCCAATCAAATCAATGTGTCAATTTCCACTAAACATGGAACGGCGTAACCCTATTTTTGTTGATGACGGAGCATGGCGACATAGCAGATCATGCAGGTTTATCTGTGTTCATGGTGGATCGTATAATCGGTGGGAAGAGACTGGGTAAAAGTTTTTTAGATGGCACTGAACACCATGGACGAGGAGATGTTGGTTGTGCAGATCCAATATAATCACATAATAATCACATAATATTATCTATGATCTCATTAGTCCTCGATTCCAGCTGGCCTACGGAGCCGCGACAGAAAGGACCTGGTGGCTATAGCGCTCCGGTAGTTGACACAATCCCACATGCAACTGTGAAAACCAAATCACTGCCATATTGGCAGGAAGGCGCTCTAAACTACTAAGAGGGATTTTGTTGCTTGTAGTTAAACACCTGTGAACGTTTCTCAGAGATATGGTGGATAGCTGATGTGCTCTGGGATGCCAGAACAGCTGAATACGAGCAAAGGGAGATTATTTTACAGGATTCACAAAAATCCTGAACAAAGACAGATGGATAACTGACATAAAATGAGCAGGAAGTGATCATAAGAAAACAGAGCGGTGGGAACCAGCAGTGACCACTTTATATCAGGTACAGAATCCAATGATCCCTAAACTTTACATCTGATTTATTTTACATGCTTTTATTATGATTCCTGAACGGATGTACTGTCATTAAACGCACGTTAGACCGAGGTATTATGGCATGGAATTTACAGTGCTTTTACACGACGTAAAAATGTTTGTCTTCAGAGTTGTTTCCTTCAGATAAAACTCAAAGCACGTTATATCTGCTAGTGTGCTGTTTGTCTGTTCTTGTGATTACAGCAACGAACAGAGCGCTGTGTGATTTATAGTAATATGATTAACGAGAGGAGAGAGTTTGCATATAGTCATATCTTGTGATTTAAAACTCCGAAGGCGTAAATTCACTGCCGGCTCCACTCATTTTGTGCATAAACAAACGGAGTTACGTGACGTGTGGAGCTAACCGTCTTTGCTTTTACTCATGTTTTTAAGACGACTTGATCAAAACAATAGTGGGTTTTGGCTGCAGTATTTGGGACAGATGGGACAGCTGTGAAGCTCGTTGGAGCTCCTCAAGGCCGTTGCGAATAATCAACTCAACCAACGACTTTTTTCATTTCCAGAGAGTAAATTAAGCTTAAAGAAAGTTCTGGATTGACTTTAAAGCTTGGTTCTGGGTTGCTGCCATATTTGTTAGTTATTAATACCAGACAATTTGTGCAAAAGAGTGGATGGAGTGGATGGTGGAGTGAGCAGACAGATCTCAAAACATTTCTAACCCTCTGCCTTCTTAATGAAACACAAAATCAGAAAGTTGGGGGTTTTGACATTGATGTGGTAGGATTTTTTTGTGAGTCAGCAGCTGCTGGAGGAACTTGCACCTTAAAGCACTTCTCAACTGGCTCCACTATCGAACCTTTGCGTTCGATCGGTGCGTGAATACGATTACACTCCACTAGTTTATCATTTATTAAACTTGCCAGTGAAAGGCTCATGAATCCACGAGGCGAGATGACAGCGTGTGCACCCGAGGCAAAGAGGTGGAAAATCAGATTGTCGTGATTGATGGCTTGTTGGTGCATGTTTGTGTGAACATGTGTTTTTGTGTGGGCTGATAACGTGTTCGTCGTGTGCATATGATGGTTTTGGTATGTGAGGTCACTGCAGGGAGGAGAGTTCACACGACCCAGACTCCCATCACTCTTTGTTTTTCCCCCCGAATTTATCTGCCTCCATGAAAACTCACCACTTTGAGGGGAACATGGAATTCTGGCCTCGTCTGAGAATTACTGCTCAAAATATATTCCAGAACCCTGTAGTGCAGAAAGTAAATACTTAAAATACGATGGAAGATATACACAGAGTCTTCTGTTTGCAGACATGCAAACAAAACATATGCTTCTATACGCTGTGCACATTTTCTGCCAGTCCCCCTTTTTTCGTTTCTGGGTGAAAACCAATCAGACATGCAGGAGATGGGCAGCAAGGGGGTGGAGAAAGAAAGTGACAGGAAATGCAAAAAGAAAGGTTGTGTTTCACGCTGCCATCCATCATTCTTACAGTCGGGGTTGCAGACTTTGGTTTTTGCACATTTCTTTGGCGTGAGGTGGGAGGTAAAGGGGCGGGAGAAGTGCCAGGGGACTGCGCACTTTTTAAGATAAACTGGCTCGATGAAAGAGGAGCCCTCGGCTTCGCAGTGACCCCCATCATCCATCTGGTAATGTCACCTTGCAAGTGTGCGTTAGTGAAAGTGTGTCTATTAAGTGACCCTGCAGTAAGGCCTCTGGGAAGTGAAGGGGGGTGAATATGGGTTGTCAGGTGGAAGGATGACGCTTCGGCCCCAAACCCATTTATGTATTGTGCGTGCACGCCATAAGTATGAGAGTATGTGATGTCAAAGACAGACCCCACCCATGTTCAGCGGTAACCCAAAACCTCTCCAAACACGACAGCAGGAAAGGAGAGGGAAAGAAGAAAAAGAGCTTTGGAGACATTTAAGGGCCCGCAGTGCCAGAGGTATCATTACCTTTCCATCTCACTTGATGAAACCCATTTGGCTGGATTAGTTTCACACTCTCAATGGGACCCCGAGGTGACGGGAGCCTCCCATCAGGATTAGCGCTGCAGTGGGCCGCAGACAGCCAGGTGATGGAGAGGAAGAAGAAGCTCCACCTTTCTCCACAACAAGGGAGGCGGCTTGTTTCTGCAAACCAACAGAGGCGAGGCGTCATGCTGGACAGATGTGTGTGTGTGTGTGTGTGTGTGTGTGTGTGTGTGTGTGTGTGTGTGTGTTAACAAGAGAAAGTGTATCTGCACTGAGAGCTAGCCAAGCTGCCAGTCTGAATGAGAATGAAGGACGATGACTGGACTCGCCAAATCGGAGGGGATATTAAATCCAGGAGGCAAAACCACTTGATAATGAGTGTCTGCAGCTCTGTGTGTGTGTGTATATATAAAAGCATGTGTGCGTATGTGTGTGTGTGTGTGTGTGTGTGTGTGTGTGTGTGTGTGTGTGTGTGTGTGTGTGTGTGTGTGTGTGTGTTTGTCTTCACACCTGTGGGCTCTGTTATCTTTGCTCCTAATTATCTGCAGCATAAATCAACGGTGGGTGCGTTGCCATGGCAGCCAGCAGTAGGCAGGGTGCTGGTGATGGTGGAAGGAAAGCGCCAGAGCTATTTCATTAACCTTTAAAGGACTTGGTATTTATTTTAGTAGCAGCACTATGAATATAAATTTGTCATTTTGAAAGGGGGAAATGGCCAGGTAATAAAAAAAGTGTCTCTTTCTTTCTCTCTGCCAGGTTTTTAGCCTCACCAGCTGCTCTGCTCTAGGGATGGAAATATCTCAACAACTATTGGATGCTTCACCGTGGACTTTGGTGATCCACTGACATTTTGCTCGGTGTCATCATCTGCTCAGTCCAAAACAATTTGTCCTGTGTGTGTTGTGGTCAGTTATGGGCAGCAATGCGTTAGTAGCAGTGCCGTTACCAATGTTGTTACTGTTACTATAGTAACTAACACTCTGACGCATTACTTTTAAAATAAATAAACACAGTTAGAGTTACAATATGGTGTGTTTGTCCATTGTATTTACATTCCAGATTTATATACTTATTTTCATACTTATTTCTCATTTTTATACTTATTTTATCCTTTCGCACTGAAAAGGTCGAAGCAGAAGGGCATTCTAGTCTATTCTATATTTCAGCATCACAAAAATAAAACTAAGTACTTTTTTGCACCTCTGAAACAAAAATCCATCTCTCTTCCTGCTAGAATTTCAAGGCTTTGTGCTTTTAAACAGTAGATAGTCTGTTGAGGAATGAGGATTGAACAGGATGCCATCTCCAAATAAGATAACAACCTCCGTATCAGCCTGTTTTCACCGGCCACTGCTTGTTCAGTGTTGTAATACATGTCTTCTGACTATCACACAATCACCTGGACACAGTCATGTGTTGTTAGTTACGTCCATCTGCATGCTGTGCTGTCCACACATGAGACTCATCATTGATGGTGTAAAACTGAAAATGTATGACCATAAAAATAAGCCATAACATATTCCCTGGGCTCTCTCATGCATATGTCATGTATCTGGTTCTCCTGTCTGGGAAGGACATCACCAGGAGCAGACAAAGAGACGATGTTTGCAGCAGCAGCCTCAGGGGCGACGGGCTGCAGAAGGGTCTCTTTGTGTGCTGGCATCACGGACGTTTTAACCGCCAATGGCTGGTTAAAAAAGAGCATCATCCAGATGCCTCAGCAGTAAGTGAAGCCTCTGTAACCGCTGGTAATTTGATTGTGCCACATGATTTCTTTGTGAGTAATCTACAGATGGGTTCACAGTGAAAACAGCTTGGCATCCAGGACTAATGAGCCGGAGGAATGGAGGAGGAGGGGACGAAGTGATGCAGAGCAGACTGAAAGTGAAGAGAGGAATGTCACGGCAAGACAAAAAGAAGTAAAAAAAATCATGATTCACATCATTGCGGCCTGTGGAAGGGACCGCATCAGCGGCCAGCGTACAGCAATGACTCAACAGCGAAATAAAAGACTCAAGATGAAACTTTGGTGTTGTTTCCATTGATGTGACGCAAGACATAGGCATTTAAAATCTAAGCAGATGAGACACACACCCTGGCCGTTAACTGACAAAAAGCATGCACGCATACTCGCAGCCATGTGTAGGGCTGTAAATCTCTGACTGCGAGGATCTGGACTGTTTCATGTCAAGAGAAGAAAGGAGGCCAAGAGACGACGCTCCGCTTTCATTCAGAGCCTGAAGACGACGATGCTCGTTCATATGGCGACGAGGGAAAACGCAAACAAAGGTCGGAGATGCTCCTGAACTATCTGTAACTTTTAGGCAACGATTCTTAGTGATGATTTTATCAAACCGAGGTTCAATTTCTGAGCGATCGCTCCAGGGCTGCGAGGACGAACACAGGGGGGTGGGTGGTGCTAATTTTTACCCACTGTTACACGAAAATGTGCGACTCAAAATGGACCAGAGGAGAGGGAAGAGGCACAGGCACAGTTTCCATAGTAACCATTTTCAGACTAAGTGGTTATCTGTGCTCGCTCTCAGTTTTCTGTTGATTTGCTCTCTTTTTTCTCTCAGTTTCCTCTTTTTTTTGGGGAGAGAATAAATCAACAGCCATTTCAGTAAATAAGCAGCGCAAAAGGTGGGAAATAGACTGCATTCATTAAAATTTAAAGAGAGGAGACGAGGGATGGGGGGAATAAAGAGAATGTGAACACACAAAAATGCACACCTGTAAAAAAAGCTTTCAGTGGCACCAATGTAGAGGGGCAACAGGGCTAAAACTAAATCTGGACAACAATTCCTGCCCTATATTTCATATTTAATCTGCTGCTGGAGGATTTCTTGGCCCAGTGCGCTGTGTAATCTTGTCGAGGGGCAGATGGCACACTCGCAGTGTCAATCGGATCCCCAAGATTGGAACGGTGGAAGAGGAGAGTCCTCCAGGGACCGCCGGCCGCCACGCCGGGATCAGCAGGTTTGGCTGACCAGCAGCAGCATCGAGCATACGGTCCCTTCACCTTTTTTTCCAGGCTAAGCACAGACCGAGAAATGACTTTAAGCAGAGGAGTTGACAGGCTAGGATTAGCATTAGCACAGGATCTGATGTATCAGGCCTCTTGTTTGCTTTCCTTCTCACACAGTCATGAACACACCTCAGGGATCCTCTTTTACACAGATTTACGCTGCTTATCTGAGGACGGATGATGTTTTCGTGAAGCTGATGTCTTGTAGTGCTTTTCCACAGGCACAGTACGGCACGGCACTACATACTTTTTTCACACCTCCTAAGCCCTGGTTCCCAGTGAGCCAAAGCAATACGAAAACGTGACAACAGCTGACTGCCTTCCACTGATTGGCCAACGGGTGTCATCACTGGAAGTGTCATTGGATGTACGATGTCCGACTAGACTGTAAAAGCCAAACACAACTCGACCCCGCCATTTTTAAAACTGACAACTGCTTTGCTATTGTTACACAATAAAATTTCATCGCAGAAAACAATGCCATGGTCTTATTTCGCTCTGTGTGGCCATGGCGTTCGGTGGTTCGCTTCAGTGTCCTGCATTGTTCTTCTTCTTCCCGGTTTTCTGTGTTGCATGTAAATGACGTCATGGCAGTTTTGCGCTGCTGCATGATGACTCCGCCCATGCCAAGGAGGTAATATGAGGTACTCAGTTGTAATGGAAAAGCACCAAAAGTGGGCCGTACCGTGTCATTACTGTGTAGTGGAAAAGCTCCATTAGTGGCCACTCACCGACATCATGTGTCAACTAAGAAGCTCTTGCTATGAGAAAGAAGAAAGTTTAGATATTACTACAGGAAATGGAGAAAAGAGATGAACGTACATGTGGATGCTAACCCCTAATTTCCACTGGATGAGGAAAGACGTCGGCGTTTTGTCGGACTCGATACGTTTCCATTCAAGTCAATGTGTCATTTTCCACTGAACACATAATGCCGCCGACGTGCCGACGCCTGCCGAAACAAATTGACAGAGCTTCTATTTTTGTCAGATGTCAGAGCATGGAGTACAGGGCAGAATGTGCAGGACAGAAAGTACAGACACAAAATATTTTCAAAATAAAATGTGTTTGCGGCAGATCGTATAATTAGTTTCCTTCTACTCAGTGGACACAGGGTGGTTCTCTTTTCACTGACGCTCCACTACAACTCACTATATCATGCGATTATAAGTGAATTAGCGAGATCTCGTTCTTGCGATTCCAGCTGTCCAGCAGCAGGTGGATCTGGTAGGTATTGATGGATGTCGGCATCATTCCGCATCCAGTGGAAATTAGGGGTAAATGCTAACATTTTGGTCAGCCGAGGCTGACGGGAATGACTTTCGTCTTGATGCATTTGGTCACAAACACAAAGTGTTGAATGCATTGAAAGTCAGGCTGTATCTAAAGCTCGGTAATAAACTAGATCGTGTTTTTCTTAATTCATGCAAAAATCAAAGTGTTAAAATGACCAGTTGCCTTTTACGTGGGCTTATGTTTTGGTCAGGACCAGTAGGGAAGAATCACACAACAGATAGGACATGGACCAACTGAACAACTGATCAACATTTATGCCCAGAGCCAAGCTGCATGCATGGTTAAAAAGTCCAGAAAATAGAGAATCATACACAGCATGCCCACTACTACTAAACTTAGTCCAACAGAAGTCCTCACCAGACCCTTTACCTTTATCTCCAGGGGTTGTTCTGCACAGGTTCACCTCTCGGATGCAACCATTTACAGGGCAGATTTATGTAACAGGCCTCACTCCCATGAAGTTTTGACAGTCTAATTTGCAAGGCTGCAGACAGTTAAACTTGGCTCGGCCTCGCCTCTCCTCCACCACCAAAACAATCTCACCTTCAATTACCAGACATCAGATGAGATGAGGGAGTGTGTGGTCCTCTGCTAGACCAGGGAGGGAGGGAGGAAGAAGGATGAATGGGTCCGCTGGTATCCCGGAGCGCTGGGGAAGAATGAGAAGAAATGAATGAATGGGACAGTAATGAAAAGAGGAGGAGGTGGAGGAGAGGGGAAGAGGACATTCAGAGTGGTCGGTCTGGCTTTTAAAAGAGCACAAAACGAACACAGAGTTTTGCAAGTGTGTCTGTTGAGTTCGTCAGGGAACAGGTGGGGTTTGAAGAAACTTTTAGAGGAGTTTTTTAAGTTAGGAAATAACTCACACATCGAACCCAGGATTCTGCTGAACAATTTAGAGGCAAAGTTGAGTGTGAGTATTCATATTTGTTTGGCTCTTAAGTGAGAAATCCACCAGCAGCTTGGCTCTGTTCAATGGTTACAAATTCCCCTAGCAGCACCTCTGATCAGGGGTTATGTGCTGAACTTGGCCAGGAGCAGGGACTTCCTCAAGCTTTTGGACAGCATCTAGCTTTACTGCTAAGCTAAGCTAAGCAGCTGCCAGTTGTAAAGCTTCATACTTATAATACAAACAAAATATCAAATTATTAACCCCAGTAAAAAAGTCAGGACGCCTTTAAAAAACATGTCCACTCAAACCTGAACCCTCTGTGCAGACGTCAAACGATGCAAACCATCCAGGGTCTTAAAAATCAGTAATCATAACTCTGGTATATAATCATGCTTAAAACTCAAAACCACGTAGCTTCTGTTCGGGCAAAGTGCAGACTGAAATATGAACACAAATGTCCCGTGTGAAAGCCTCACCGCAGAGCAGCCACTCACTTTTCCATATGATGGCACAGAACAGAAAGACAGCAGAGGATGTGAAGAATAGCGAGGGTTTGTTCAGCTAAACATTTGCTTTGGCAGGCCTCGGAGTAGAGGGGCGGCGCTCTGCTGGTCCCCTGACATACATCCAGAGGAGCCCCTCTGTCTTGACCATAAATCTGAATGGAGTGGGAGTTATCATACTCCCCTCCTCCCCTGCTAAACCCCACATTCCTCCCAGACGCTGCTTCGTACAAACAAAGTGGCCCGTTCCCACCGCTCAACATTGGGAAAGACGATGGTTTGTCATGGAAAAATCCAGAGGCATCTCAAGAGTCCTTTAGAAGTTGTTTTCTTTTTTTTTCTTCCCCCCCACAAGGCTGAGCGATGGATCAACACTCAGTCTGGTGGCTGCATTTTCTCTCTGTGGAGAAAACTACGTTGGACATGTATCAGATAGAGGTTATAACTAACTGTCCAAATGAAATGAGTGTGCATTGGGAGGCAAGTCGCTATAGAAAACCCTGGTAACACATCCCATAGGAGTCCGCCTCCTCCCTCAAAGGGAGTCTTTTGTGCTTATTGAAAGGCAGAGGGGTTACAGGGTTTCTCGCTTTAGGGTGCAGAGGATAATGCTCACCCTCGAGACAATGACCTCATCCTGACTCCCTCTGCGTGCACGCAGACGCTGGAAATGTGACATTATGCTGTATATGAGAGAAAGTCAAAGAGAAGCAGGAAGTGTTCGGTCAAGGATGGATTAAGAGTTGAGGGGGAGGGGAGACGCCAAGGGAAGTATTTCTCTCCTGGTCTGATTGGTGCCCGTCCCTCTCCTTGTCCGTCCACGGTGAAACGATCTGTAGATGACATTGGCGGTAATGTAAAGCACACACAGCCAGGCCCAGGGAGCGGTGGGCTTCGACAGGAAATTCCTTTACAGCCTTTCTGCTGACTAAGGCCTCCGAGTGGAAACAGAGTGAGAAAGAATGTAACGTATATGGTGTCTGTGTTATTTGGAGCGGCATATGCACAAGCTATTATCACAGGGCTGCTGGTAATATCATTAGACTGATAAGCAGGTGATGTATTACTGCAGGTTGTTGTTATTCGTCCTTAAACTGTGTCTTTTTAAATTCCCTCCATGCTACATTAGCCTTGACATTGATGGTGTACATCATCAAGCCCCCCATGACCACTCCCTCTGTCGTAAAGCAGAGCCAGACAGACGCAGACAGTAGCCATCTTTACAGGCAGCATCCATGTTGCAGAGCCGACACACTGCACAGGTGTCCCTGCCCGGTGACCTACATCAGCCCAGCTGATGCCGCCACATCTCAACATTTCATCGACTGGCTGCCGCTGAGGCATCCAGTGAGACATGTTAAGACATATATAAAAATGAAATCCACAAATCGTATCACGGACGAGGCTGATAATGAACAATGGTATGTCAGAATATGTGGCCAATCCAAGTCTGAGATGGATGCTGCAGCTGAGAGAAAAGGAGTGGCAGGTTGGGACGGGATCGGTCGATATGGAGCAACAGCGCCATCAGGTGGCTGAGTTTTAAACTGCAGGCTCTACACTTCAGAACCTGACATGAAAAAATGATGCAGGTGAAATTTATTTGTCCAAAGACACCAGCTATGTCAACATACATTTTGGAGTAATGTGTGTATAATAAACATCTAGAAATGTTTCAGTTTAGAACAATCTTGGGTTTGAATATTTTACTCTGCTTTAACCACAACAAGCAACACAAAGAAGAGTGTCGTTCATATGAGAGTAGGGCTGGGACGATAACCGCGGTCATGTGATGCCTACTGTGGTGTTCAGCTCATTGGCATCATCATCACAATATTAAAATAATAAAAACACAGAGCTATATATGTTAAAGGAGTGCATATGGAGTTTGATATGAAATAGAAACATCCTGTTTTTAAAGCTAGTCGGAGAAACAAAACTTTTCACACTGCAGCTCAGCTGCGGGCCAGTCCAGGTTTGTTTTCTTATTTTGAGATTTCAGGACTTCTCATGATTAAATCAAACATTAAACACTGTCACCAATTTGGGAACATTTTATGCTAGAGGACAAGGAGCGATCGGAGGGTAGCGGGTTTGCAGCGGGATTGCAGCGGGGATAGCAGGATTGCGGCGAGTGTAGCAGGGTTGTGGTGGGGGTAGCACGGTTGCAGCAATCGTGGCGGGTAGTGGGGTCACGGGATTGCAGAGGGGTAGCGTGGGTGCAGCTGGGGTTGCAGCAATCGTGGAGGGTAGTGGGGTTGCGGCGGGGTAGCGTGGGTGCAGCTGGGGTTGCAGCAATCGTGGAGGGTAGTGGGGTTGCGGCGGGATTGCGGTGGGGTAGTGTGGTTGCAGCTGGGGTTGCGGTTATGATGGAGAGTAGCGGAATTGCGGCGGGGATAGCGGGCCTGTGGTGGGGATAGCGGGTTGCGGCAACCGTGGAGGGTAGTGTGGTTGCGGTGGGGGTAGCGGGGTACTGCAGTCAACCGCCATACCGCCATTGATCGGGTGCTTTATCAGAGCAATAATAAAATATCCATACCGTCACAGCCCTATATGAGATAAAACAGTTTTTGCAATGAAAACATGATAAAGCACTGAACTGAACACCCAGTCCTCCCATTAAATTCCACTTCAACTGAATCTCCTTCTGCATCAGGAATAATATAATCTAAATAAAGCCTCTCTCCCTGGAGAAAACACCTTTAATAGATAGTAGTGTTTCAACAACTCTTCAGTTAAAGTTTTTTTTTTTTTTTTTTTAAGGAATTTTTTACAGCGTTGACTCCATGTTGTGAAATTCCAGTTTTTCTATTGAATGGAGCTTTTATTTCAACACAGTAGTTTAACCACAGGCATTATGCTCAAATAGTTTCAGGATGAGTGGTGATTTCCTGCGCTTTGCTCGCACTGTAATTGAAGATCCTCAACGCTCCACTAATTATAATGTTTTTGTAGCCAAGTCTGGTTTAAACAGGCCCATCTGGTTTTTCCTCACGAGAAGCAAAATGGACGTAAGGCACAGCACTAAGCCCATGAGCCATGAATCCTTTAATGACAATGATCATTTGAAAAATATAGTGAAGTAGTTGGCTTACAAAAAAAGAAAAGGAGGAAAGAAAGTGACAGCTCTGATTAGTTCAAAGTTTGAATCTGAAGGGAGTACACAGCCGAGAATCACAGACATGCAACAACCTGAAGAACAGCCAAAAAAAATAAAAAAAAAAAAACAAAAACATACAACTCAACAGTAACCATCTGCACAATGTTTTGCATGTTATTGCACAGACATGCAATCCAAAGCACATTATACAATAATTAAGCACTTATTTTAGTATAAATATTACATCTCTAGGATTACTTTTCTCAGTTACATTACAGATGATGAGAAGGGAATCAGAAAAGCGTGGCGCTCGCTCACGTTGCTCCTTAGTCTCTTTGGCACCGTTTCGTACCAAACGTGGGCCAACAGAGAAACTTTCAACTTCACCCATTTCTCTTATTTTCCTATGCAAGTGAAACACAACAGATGCTACCCTCGATTTCAAGCCAAAGAAAGCAGAATCACGACACCAGTTCCAGTTTAAATTTTTATGACCTCTCTCTTAGCGATGCGTAATTAATTAATTCCCTTAACCCAAACAACACAAGTCATTTAACATAGAAATGAGTCACGGGATATGACGAGGAGAAGGGAAATGAACTAATTATGACACATGAGCTGGTTGTGTTTCAGGTGACTGACTTACATAAACTAAACATAAACATTTGGATAGCATCATCACACCATTGTGTGTTTTACAAGGCCATACATCTAGAGTTGGGAGTGAATCCAAAATGAAAAAGCCAAAATATTATTATTTTTTTTTTTCATTTTGAAGATTCACTTGCATAATAGAGATGAGAAAGAAAGGGATTCGGGTAGAATTAACTCAACCGATCATCATCATTCAGTATTTCATCTTAGAAAGGCGACAAGCAGCGTTATAGTTTACGCCTGTTTTGCCTCAGACTCGTGACATACGTGATGTTTTTAATGGCATAAAGAAAAGAGAGCTGCTGCAGTGACAGCTTTCACATTCTGACTGCTCTCTGCGTGTCCTGAAGCTTTAAACCTGTAGTGACTCGTGTCAAACGCTCTGCAAGTCGGACGTTACTCCGAGAAAACCACAGAGACCCGAGTCGCTAACCTCACTAGCACTAAATGCACAGCTGACAGAGCTGTGTAATTCTTATTGCCTTGGTCTTTCCGTTTGCTCTTTTCGACAGGTTTACCAATATGGTTCAAGCCCGTCAGAAAATCCCCTACTGACAATCATGACATGGTGACAGTGTGGACAAAGAGTTAAAACACGTTAAGCATGGTTCGTCTGCCGAGAACTAGCTTTAATGGCGGGAGAGGGTTTGTGTTGCGGTGGCGCTCAGTCCCAGTTCTCCCAGTCTTCATCCATCTGATAAAAAAAAAAGATTTGAATAAAATGGTAAGATAAAGTAAAATAAATCTTCAGATTTGTATATTTTAATTTAAGGTAACACTAACCTCTCCAGAAGCTTCTATTTTCGAGAGCGCCATTTGGACTTCTTCTTCCGTCATGTCCAGGTCGAAGTCTTTCTCCCAGTCCTCACTCACGTCTGTGCTGGACCCTGGAGGTGGAAAGACAAATCTGGAACTTTCTGTCACCTTGACTGCTTCTTCTAAGCCTATTTAGCAGGGGTGTCCCAAATCCGATATTGATATCGGATATCAGTCCGATATCACCAAAAAAAAACAAGTATCAGATGATATCAGCCTGAATCAAAAATCTCTGATATAACCACTCCGGTACCAGTTGTCCATTCCAGACATTATTCTGTTCAACAGTAGAATATGCTTTAATTTAAACCAGTGGTTATTTTGCTTATATATATATATATATATATATATATATATATATAAAAAAAACCTATATAACCCTATATTTGGATTTATTGAGGTAATTTTTCAAGGTTTTCTAATTTTTTCTTATTTATTTTATTCAATTTCAGTATATGCTTATATTTTAAGTTAAACCAGTGGTTATTTTGAACTTTAAAAATATATACTTTTTTACTTTATTGGATTTATTGAGGTTATTTTTCAATTTTTTCTTATTTATTTTATTCAATTTTAGTATATGTTTATGTTTAAGTTAAACCAGTGGTTATTTTGCAGTTTAAAAATATGTGTATTAAAATTTTCATTAGATTTATTAAGGTTATTTTTCATGGTTTTCAAATTTTTTGTTATTTATTTTAGTCGATTTTAGTATATGCCTATGTTTAAGTTAAATTAGTGGTTATTTTCCATTTAAAAAATATGTATTTTTTATATTTTATTGGATTTATTGAGGTTATTTTTCAAGTTTTCTATATCATGTTTTTACTTATTCAATTATAGAATATTGTTATGTTTAAGGTAAATATTCATGTAACTCATTGGTTAATAATAAATGGGTCAGTTTTTCTCAGTCCTACTGTTGCTGACTATTGTTCTCTGAGTAATAGCACTTGATTGAGCCTTTTCTAACATCCCATACAACAAAATAAGTGATAAAACTCAATTCAACAATCAATCTCGGTATCGCAAATACTCAAGACTGCAATATCAGTATCATATCTGAAGTGACAAAGTTGTATTGGGACACTCTTAGTGTCTATTTAGTGGAAAACAACCACATCACGGAAGTTAATCCAGTTTGGATTTAAACTCAAACTGAAAAACACGTCCTCCAGTCAGCTTACCTTTCTTGCCGTTGTTAGAGGGCGTAGATTTGCCGCTGTCAGAGTTGAGCTCGAACACTCTCAAGTCCTGAGGCCCCTCTTCCTTTGCTGCCTCTGGTTTGGAGGAGGAGGCAGGAGGCCGTGCTGACGCCTGATCATCAGTGACCTCAGGCTGGGTTGCAGCTTCCACTGGAGCTTCAGGAGGTGAGTCACTCTTCTCAGGTTGCTGCTCTTCTTGTGTCTTTTCCGCAACATCCTCCAAGCTAGCTTCTGTCAATTTCTTAGCCAGCTCCACAGCGAGGGGCGCCGGCCGCATCTCCACCTGTGTCGGCAGGCTGACGCTGTCGCTACTCACTGAGAGGGTGGCGTCACGCTCGTCGCCGGGAGACAGGACAGGGCTCAGCACGGTCGTCCCTGTGGGAGCCGATGAGCTCTGGTCCAACGGGGGCGTAAAGTCAAGCAGAGAGGACGATGCAGCGCCAAGGAAATCATCTGAGAGGGACAGCATGAGTGTAAGTGACAGTTTATAGTTTAAAAGTGATCGGTTTATTTGCAACGTAAAAGTGCAGAAAGCATACCCTCCTCCTCCTCCTCCCAGCCCAGAGGCTCAGGGTGTGTCGTCTGCTCGGCCCTCTGCTTCAATGCCACCCTCCTCGCCTCCTCCTAGGAAACACAATCACATAAGTTTTGATATCTGCAATAATTTCAAACTATGCATCATCAAATGTTTTAGCAATCTTTTTTTACATAATGTACATAAGTTTTTATGTGCCACATTTATGTTGTTGACATTTTATGACAAGCCTGTTGTTGTGTTTTCTTTTCCAGGGTTCTTGCACCATTTTAGAAGTCAAATTTAATACTTTTTAAGACCTAAACAAATATAATTTAAGACCCAAAAATGTCATAACAATTTCTTTGGTAGAAAATAGTAAATTTATTGTCGGGCCTGACCAATATGGAGTTTTTGAGGCCGATGCTGATATCAATATTTAGCAGAAAAAAAATCTGATGACCAATTAATCTCCAATAACATCTACATTTTTTTTAATTATTTTTCAGCCCTTTAACACTTGCAACAATGACATTAATTGAAGGCATAACACTGAACTTTTTTTCTAATTAACTTAAATTTCACAACTTTCAACAAAATAATGTGCAAAATTGCAATAAATCTCTGAATACTGTGTTTTCCTATTGGCATTAAACGCACCATCTGAAAATTTAATACCTGTAGCAAATTTACAGTAAATTTAAGACAATTTAAGACCTTAATTACCTGGATTTTAAACCACGGGAACCCTGTTATACACTCAGTTTTCTTATTCCAATTCGACAGACAGAATTAGCTTAAAGGTGAATGTAAAACTTTTTTCGTCAGTATCAAAAAGCAGAATAAGATGTAGTTAGTTTAAGAGAAATACTGATTAAAGGGATGTTTTATCACATCATATTAGTTTATTCTGGTTTTACTATTTTTCAAATACTGTATATTTTGAAAAAGATCAAATCACAGTGCTTTCTGCAGACACACAAGGCAAACACAGGACCTCCAGCATGTTTCAGCCAGCAGGTGGCACCAAAGACAAAAAATTCAGCTGATGGGAAATCCTGAGGACAGTCTGCAGTTTATACGCACCCTATAAAACAGCATGATTACCTGGTCCAGCTGGAAGACTCTGTAGAAATACCTCTGCCAGAACTCTGAATGGGCTACAGCCACTGGCACCTGTGAATAAAGAAACAAAATTCCAATAAAACGGGTTAATATTCTGGTTTATTCTTCCGATTCCCAATGATGTCTTGTTCTTTTTGCATTTTAAGGAAAAGTTCTGCCAAATCAGTGCAACATGATAGCTTAAAAAAAACTGGAGGCCATGACAAAAGCATCTATACATACCATTTTGGTATAAAGGGCTCGTATAGAAGGACTGCTGACCAAAAGCTCTGAGATTTCTCCTTTCTTCTCTTCCAAACTGAAGCTCGACAGCCAGTTGTCAAACTGCTCTGGAGGACCTGGATAAATATAACTTCACATTAAAAAACACACTAAAAGACACCAAGAGCATCTGTAAATATTAATAAGGGACATATTATCTCATCCATCTCACAATCATCCAACTGCACGATTGTCACATGTTGAATTAAATAGTAGGTCATCACACAAATCCAGCAAACTAATACATCACTGAATAATAGTTTTATTTGTCATTACAATTCCTGGAAACACTTTAAGAATAGTGAACAAAAATGAGCTTTTAAAGGCAGATAAATCATTTACTGTATGTGTCACCGCATAAAAACAGATGTATGGTGTAAATAGTAAATAATCTGGAGAACTAGCATGCTGTATAAATTGTAAACAATAAAATTAAAAGAATACTTTACTTCAACAACAATATCACTGACTAATACCAGTCTACCAGTCTTGCATGACTCCACTGTGAAGCGTCTTACCATCAGGCTCATTGCAGTATGTAGCAGGGTCAGCTTGCAAACTGTAGAGACGTGCCTGCAGGACAAACAAATGCTGAGCTGTTTAGTCCTGTCATTTGCTCACTTTCACAGTCCTGCAGCCTCTTATGCTAAAACATGAGCAAACTAAATATGTCCTGAATCAACACTTTGTTCTATATTTTCAAGGAGCCAGAAAGTTTCATTTTTAACTGGTTGTTCACAAAAGCCCTTGCACATGAACATGCACATCTTTACGGTTATATCATTTAGTAACTCCTTGTGGTGTCGAATTAAAAAGTTAAGCATCTTTTTACAGCTAAAAGTACAAAGAAAGAAAACATCTGCCCACCTTGGAACTGTCATAGACCTCTGTAGTTCCTGCAGGCGTTGCCACCAAAGTGATGACATCACAGTCGATGGTTTTATCAGGAGGTGGAGCAAGTGTGTCTGTTATCACCCCCAAGAAACTAGAGAGGCTCTTCTTCACCTTTTCTGAGGTCTCAGAGGAACCTTCCACCTGGAAAGTAGCATATAAACAGGTCAGCTTTGGCACCCAACACCCCATTCATAACTTAGACATGCAACATGGGTTAAATAAACACACATTCAACCCCCATTTGACTAAACATGACTCTGGAACAACAACAACAAACAAGGTGAAGGCTGCATCTTACCGCAAGCTTGTTTCTGACAGCAGTGGCTGTAGCCACAATTGAGCAGGTTGTGTCATGTTGCACCACAGTGGAGAACTCTGTCAGGTCTCGCTTTAGGAATTCCAAGGCCTCAGACGACTGCAAAGAAGAGAGTCAAATAAATCAAAGTCAAAGTCAAAATCCAGATTTAACTGAGTATATCACTTTATCATCTCCATTAGGATATACTTGTTCGGTGCATAAAAGCATAACATTCAAGCTCAATGTCACTCATGCCAACAACACATAGAAAACATATAACAAACATAAAAACTGCCAGACGTTCTGAATCAATCAGCCCTGCATCTGACTGAGATTTCTTCCTGGAACAACAACGATTTGAGATTTGTTTTGATCACTTTCTTAGGACATTTGAAACTGAACAAAGTAAAATTTAAACAGATTTTATTGACAGGAGGAAATATTCCAAATTCACATCACTGTTGAAACAGCGACATCAGATATGGGCATAAATCTGTACTGTGAGGTGAGGACTGAGGAATACAAACTGTCAGCCTTTGCTGACCACTGTAGTTATATCCATGAATTTTGCTTCAGTCAAACATAATGGTTCTATTGCATGTTTATGTTTTGGCTCTGAGCTATGTGGCCGGTCACTACAACCTGACTGTTGTTTTATGCATCTACTGAACCGATTTATGACATTTAAATCATGACAGACGACAAAACACTACACAAACTGAGCAACCATTAATGATACAGAATAAATATTATCTTCCCTCATGGTGTGATTTGAGATTACCTTATCTTTGACGGCCTGGAAGCTCTGCTGAAGCCAGCCTCCCCACCAGCCTTCTCTGGAAACAAACACAAATTTAGCTACTTCTCAAAACAGCTAACTTACACAACACAGCCTAGCAAGCTAACCGAGCTAGCTAACGTCAGCTATCAGTGCCTTGCGAGCTAATTTGTCGAACTAAATACGTGAGTGCGATTAGTAAAACTGAACATAAATGCTACAGAAACACAGAATACCTACTTATATGTACACGCCACCTTCGTTGCTGCGTGACTTTAGCTGCTTTACACCATAGCTGACTAGGCTATGCTAACGCTAGCTAGGCTATGTTTTGGTAAACAAATGCACTTCCTGAACTGATTTCCGACTGATTATTAAGTGCAGCGTTTAAACCAGACAACTCAAATCGATCTGTGCAGACACACAACACAATAAGGAACACGATGTGTGCAGGATGACGGCGCTCTCTGCCGTATATAATCTTAAAAGTAAAAAGTATTTTGCGAGTTCACTCTCACCCTTCAGCCATCTTCAGACGATGACATCATCAGTATTTACTGAACTCTAACCCCGGTTTAAAAAAAACACAGGCGGCGATGTGACGCAACCTCCCTCCTGACATGTGCGGATATGACAGATATGCATAGTGACAACAGAAAAAATCATGTTTTTAAATAATTATTATGTAAAGTTTGTAAAAAGAGAATGACTTATATAGTCAGTATCTACGGTGGCTGCAGAGGAACAAAGTGGACCGCAACGCTAAAGCCTGAGTGGAAAATAATTCTTTCACTAAAGCAAGAAAATGTAAGATAAATGAGATAAACCTTTATTAATATTATAACTGGTGACATTTGCATCGTTAGAGCAGCAAAGTGGATAGTGCAACATTACAAGAAGAACATATAAAAAATACAAACAGCAGAAAAAAAGTGTTTAAAAAAAAACTAAAGCATCATGTAAACACCATAAGTGTATAAATAACACCAACACAGTGTACTGCCTAGTGTAATAAAGATGAGCAGCACAGTGAATGGTATAAATGAAGTAAAAGAAAGTGTAAAAGAAGTAATATTAGTACATTAGTAGATAAGTATGTAGTTGTAATATGTATATTAAGAGAGAGAGCACTCTCTTAACAAAAGTGTTATTGAGTATGAGTATTAATACTGCAGAAAAGAAAACTAAAACAATGAGAGGCGTTTCAGTTGTTCTCTGCTTAGAGACGATGTAACCCAACTTTGCATGTGGCTTTTTACTCTTTATGAGCTCATAAGTTTTGCATATACATATTTTACCAAATTATTCAACATTTTTCATAATTTTTATGTTTCTGCAATGGTTAATCCACCAGTGTGTGCAAACTCTTTAACCAAAATGATATCTTTAATGCTAAAATATAATTATTGATGTTATGCATGAATTAAATTTACTATAGTTCCAAAGAAAGCAGAAAAATATCAAAGCAATTTATTATTGTTTTTTTCCTGAACATAAAAATGTGTTTTAGTGGTTGTTTGTTTTTCTGGATATATTTCTGACTTCTCAGAGAATTCTTAAACTTGAAATTTGGGAATAGAAAGGTGAATTCAGTTTAATTTCCTCACTTCCTGTTCAAAACAGTGAAGAGTAGGGAACTCAGTGAGAAAGAAAGAGTCCAGGTAAAGTGAAGTAGATGATGCTGGAGGCTCTTTGAGACAAACAGGACAGGTGCTGGAGCTCTGTATATCAAACCCAACAGAAACATATTTTCCTGGGAACAAGGTGGAAACTATTTAAGATATTAGAAATTTGCACCCACTATAGGCTTTTGTCATAAATGCTCTACAAACCATGTCCTCTATAGTCTGTGATAGTTTTGCAGAGAAAATATATATGTCATCAAAAGTCACATTTGGAGTTACCGTTGATCCTTCCATAAAGGAAGCTAATGCTTTAAGATTTTTTTTTCTATTAATTAAACCTCACTATCCACTGAGCTGCGTATGAAACCAAACAAATGACTCTCCTTCCTGAGCCATTATGTTAGCTAATCAGTATTTAGCAATTCCAGCCTGAATCTCCTCATCAATCTCCTGCTCTCAGTACATCTGTGGATGTGCACGGGGGCGTATGTGCACACCGTATTGCATATGCGTGTTGACCCCCAGCAGCTGTGCTTTCCCCTCATCAGGAGTCTAGGTGAAAAGGGGGGGCTATAAGGCTTTACCAAGCACAAAATGAAAGAAAACAGGCAACAAGCCTCTGGAAGTGTGTTCTCCCTTAATTGAAGTTGCTCTCATCCAGACGCTGCACAATGTGTGCGTATGTCCCACAATATGTCTCCCCTGTCCAGCCCCTCAGTCCTCTTAATTGGGTCTTTCAGTCCTCTAATTAACTCTGTCAATGCAGGTTGAGCTGAGCCAAGTTAGGACAAGTAATCCTCTATTGATCAGTATCTGAAGCAGTTAACTTATCCATCTGTCTACATGGCCGTGCTGTGCAGTGTTTGCATGGCATTTAATGCACAAAAAAGGATCAAGAATTTGCAATTCTTTTTCTTCAGCTAAATAGATTCAACTTTGCATTTCCTGTATGAGAAGGGATGAAATTCTATTATGCAGTTGTTTTTCCATTTTGTGCCACGTGATTGATAGACAGACAGACAAATAGATAGATATATAGATAGCAAAAATTTAACTTAATAACAATTAAAATAAGGTACCTAAATATATACTATAATAGATACATAAGAGGAATGCAAGATGCAGATTACGATAAAATGAAATCTGAGAGATCAATGCAAGGTGCAAATTATGATAAACTACAAGAGATAAAAAAAATAATATAAAATTGTGAGTTAGATTATATTTCTACTACTATTTCTAATTTTTCCTGTCATAAAAAGTTCAAACAATTTGCCAGTTTTTTATTATACCACATTTCACGTTTATGCAGATTAACTTGTTTCAGTTGTCTACAGTCATTTACACAGACAGATACAGTGTTCAGCAATTTTAAACAAGTTGATATATTAACAGGTTGACTGCGCTGTAAAATAAGGATAAGGACTCAATTATCAGCAGAAATGTCGACGTTGTAGATAAAAGTGCCCAACACTTAATGAAGTAGTTAAACCCTCCACCCAGACCACCTACAACTAACCTTTAATTGAATCAGAGCTGATAAACCTGTGATATGCTATGTAAGAGTCATTTTGGCAAAACAGGTACTTTTACTTTTGTTATTTTAGGTACATTTTGCTGATAATACTTCCATACTGCAGGAGTTGGAATGTGTGTTTTTACATTGCTGCTTCCACTTAAATAAAAAATGTGACAACTTCCTTTATCCATGCTAAAATGATCATTTTCTGTATTAATTTTCACAGCTAATTGTGCACAACATTATGACTTAAACCAGAGCTGCCACTGCTGGTTAGCGTATGCTAAAGAGCGCCACGATGACAGCAGTGGCTGACCATAATGGCACACAGAGGACCTGTCCATATTGTGTGATTTAAGAAGCATATCCATTACACACCACACACACATCACACCCACTGATGCCACAGAATTGGGTTAACACCATCTGGTGCTGATCAGGAAACACCAGCTTTGCACAAGTCAGTGTCTCTAATTATCTACCTAGAGCAAAGGGAGGCAGATCTCCACTAATCTCCACAATGTGTTCTGCTTCCCATTCCCACCTGTGCCCAATAAAGGTGGGGGGAGCCTTGTGGGAGGACATGGGCTCTCTGTGTCGAGGGACCGAGGACCAGGTGCCGCTGCACCGCCGGTCCCCACGACAGAAGCTCCGTCGCTTGGTTTGGCTGGCAGCTGCCTCCCCCCACTGAGACATCCCACAGCTGACAATCCCCAAGTACTGACAGGGGCTCTTTTCAGTGTCAATAGCCTCATATATTAGAGCTAACCGCCTTTGTGGCGAGTGAGGGTGTCAGGCCTTTTGGCCCGACGGCGCTTGTTACCATGATGAAATGTAGATTGAATGGAGGGGGTCTGTGTCTCAGGCACGAGAGCTCGGACTCCCCCGGCCTTTGTGTCCCACACATGGCCATTGTTCAGAGCCATTCAGGGCTCTCAGGGGGGAGGAGGTGGGGCAGGAGGGGAGGTGGGTGAGAATGAGTTACATCTCTTCATTTCTCCCCCTGATCTCCGACTCATCTGTCAGCCGTGGGAGGATAAGCATGTATTTTACACGCTTGATTTGTTGCTAAGTGAGGGACGGCCATTGTCGGGTTGTTTGACTAAATCACGTTCATGGCAATCAGGGAGCATAATAGTTGCGCTTGCGGATTAATCATTGTTATGAATCAGATAGCTTTTGATTTCTAATTGCAAATTTCAACACTTCAAGTTAAAGAAGAAAATCCAGTGTGCTGTTATAGAAACTCATTTTTATTTTTTTAGACTGACCTCATTACATCCTCTGCTTTATATCTGTCCTTTGTCTGCTTATATCTATGTTCTTATGAGGCAGAGACAAATCGTTGGCCTAGAGCTAAGGACATGGTTATGTCCCTCGCCCTGCGTCAGACAAAAGTGACGTGCCTTCCTGGCGCCTGTGTCGTCCTTTCATCTCCTACTCCCTGTTGAGGTGAAGATGGATGGTCCCCCTGCTCCTGAACGCCACATTCAGCCTCTGGCGCTGGCGTATTGTCTCGTCCTTCTGTCCCCCTTTAGCCCTTTAGAGGTTAGGCTGTCCAAGGCTGGTTAGCAACCAATGACACCCTTTCCTCAATATCCATTTTTACACTGCCCTCCACCAATAAAACGCTCTTCTGTTTGGTTAAAGAAGAAGCAGCTGCATTTTGTTTTTTTTACACAGCTGTTGGGTCTAAAACTCTTCCAGAAATATAATAAGAAACATGCATATAGTTTTAGTTCATGAGAAGAAGAAGGCAAACAAGATGGTTTTAATATTACAAATTTTTAATTTAGGAAAAATAGAATTCCTGCAATACAATAGGACACACCAGTTCCAATGTTCATCACCACAGATATCAGATAAATTACAGCATTTGCTACTCTGGTAAAATCCTGCATGTATTTAGAATAGTTCTGTATAAACAATGTAGAAGAGACAATCGATATAAAATAGCAGTTTGCATGGCAGAAGATATATATACAGTATGTACAGGCACAAGCTGTTGTTTTAGCAGTTCATTGGACAATCTTCAGTGAGCTGCAAGGATCCAAACAGTCAGAGGTCAGTTTTTTAAGAGAGTCCTGCTCACTTGATCATAGATATATTTTGTAATGTGGAGGTAGTGGTGGGCAGCGGTTGGCAGAGCGAGCAGGGGCAGGGCATGCCGGGGAAGTGCCTGTAGGAGCTGGCCAGGTGGAGGGGGTCCTTCAGGAGGCCCTGGACCGGAGTGTGAAAACCCAGGAAGCTGGTAGATGGAGGGGAGTGCAGGGCCGGAGCTGTCGCTGCAGAAGGAGAGTGATGCTGGAGAGTGGAGGCGGTGCTGGACACCAGGGAGTGCAGAGACTGAGCCAGAGGATGCAGAGGGAGGTGGGCGGTGGGGGCTACAGGGGTGATAGCAGGGTGGGCAGCGGTGCGGCTCTGGGCGGCAGCACCACCTCCATAAACATCCCCCACCAGCTTCTTCATCTCCCCCAAGGAGCTGGACAGCATGAGGATGTAGTTGCGAGCCAACAGTAAGGTGGAGATCTTTGACAGCTTGCGGACTGAAGGCCCATGAGCATAGGGCATGACCTCTCTCAGGCTGTCCATCGCCTGGTTCAGATCATGCATCCTTTTCCTCTCCCGGCTGTTGACTTTCAGTCTCAGGTCTTGCATCTCGTCCTTGTTGAGCTCGGACCTGGTCTTGGATTTACCGCCCCCGCTGCAGCGCTCCGTCCTGCCCTGGCCGGCCTCGCTGTCGGTTCGGTTTTCTTGGCAGTACGTCTGGAACATCTTGTTGGAGAAGAAGTTAGCGGCAGAGTCGTCCACCACCAGGTCTGGGGATGAAGAGCGGCTGCAAACAGAGCCAGCGTCGGAATCCATCTCGACAAACTGGGACAAAAACGGTCCAAAAACACGACCCTGAACGCTGGAAGCTTGAGTTTGAATTCAGCAGATGCTTCCTAGTTCTCTGCTCTCAAGCTGCTTCAGTTCCCTGTGGTGTCGCTGCAGCTTTCACTTCAATCTGATGATCAGTCTGTCCACAGGAGTGAATCTGTCTGAACTGTCACCCTGTGGGCTCACTGGGGTATATTTATACCGCCGGCATAACAAAGGAACAATAAAGCTGCATAATGAGACACTTAGAGCCACAGCCAATTGCAGAAGGGAAACACTTTCACCCCCCCACACACACCTCCTTCCTGCAGCCCCCACTTCACCTTCCCACACCCACGTTTAACTGCCCCAACCCTGATGAACCCCCTACACATTAACCAAAACACATGTTAAGCTGTACACCCAGGAGTTAACCATAACTGTGTTCAAATATAGTGCTTCATATGTTTACATAATTGGATAAAATTCATATTATCATAATAATGCACACCCCTAAGTTGCACTAACATATCTTGACTCAGCATATACAGACATTCAGGCTGTTCTCATCCAATATTCGTATAAATTACTACTGAAAGTATTGCACTATATAACCCACATTATTGGAAGCCAAAGTTGCGATCGCGTGACGATCGCAACTTTGGATCACGTGACGTTCGATGCAGACTGCTCTTTCTGTGAAAACATGGCGGACATTTCTTACATTCTCAGTGGAAAATGCAATATTTTAAGATAGATTATGAGTTCAAATGTATTTTGATAACATTTCTAGTGGGAAATATGTATTTTATTTCCATAAACCTAACCCTGTAACCCTATCTCTAACCCTAAGCATCGCTAGAAATGTCAAAGCGTATTTAAATGCATAAACTTTATTAAAGTATTGCAATTTCCACTGAGAATGAAAGGAATATCCTCCATTTTTAAGGCTCTCGCTTCGGGGCTCGCATATGAGTGCTGATCGCTCATGTTGCCGGTCATTCGTAGAGATACGCACGAAAATCTGTGCCTAACTTTTTCCATTTCATGAGACAACATTGAGACATTAAAAATGAAGCAAAAGTGAGTGTGAGCTGCATTTCTGCAGAGGAGTGAAAAACATCCCATTCTTTACTGCCCCTGCTCCATAACACCTGATATATGACGCCTTCGAGGCCTTATTTACATATGGTATCCATGAGACACTTTGGGGAAAGGTATGAAGCACCGTATGAGGTGCTCAAACATGTAAAGAGCAGTGTTAATAGCAGACTAGGTACAATTCAACCAGGAGCTCACGACAAAAGAGGTCAGATAAATTTGACTCGGCTCCCCTCAAACAGTCTGTGAAATCACATCACTATCACTGGAAGGGGGTCCCTCAGATGGGGAGGAGGTAGTTAAAAAGACTCTAAAGAGTGGGCACACCATTGTCTTCCCCTAATTC
The DNA here is from genome assembly GCA_029721515.1 of Synanceia verrucosa. Taxonomy (NCBI): domain Eukaryota; kingdom Metazoa; phylum Chordata; class Actinopteri; order Perciformes; family Synanceiidae; genus Synanceia; species Synanceia verrucosa. The sequence continues at coordinate 3,489,035 of CM056560.1, read as the reverse complement.
AACCGTAAAGCTACTTGCACTTTCTCAGGTTTTTCTTTTTTTAACACTTGCTCCGGGTGTTTTCAGTCAGGAACACAAACTTTAAAAGGAGCTGAATCTCAGTGTTACAGTCTTACTGGGCTTAGTGTCCAGCATGTATCTGTTGATCTAATCCTCTATCTGGATCAAGCTTTTGTCTTTTCAACAGCTCTCTTTCCAGGTGGCGTTCAGAGGCTGGATTTCACCGCTCATCTCAGGAATTTCCTGCAGCCTTCTGCTGAGCAAAGCCTCCACTGAGGCAATGCTAGAGGACCAAGTGTAATAACTCATGGGTAACACCAAAGAGATTTACCAAAAAAATCTCTTTGATATTACTCCGCTCCTGCCCGGAGCGGAGTAATATCAGAGCGAGGTTGTGAAACTTTTAGATGCATGTGTTGTGTTCCCATCTTCTCTCAGCTCATTGAATAAATAATATTTGCTTTGGTGCTCAGCAGGACACCCTGGTTTATATTTACCCAGCAGCGTCGGCGTCGTCCTCCAGCCGTGGGCGTCTCTATGCAGCTTCATCGATTCTTCAAGAGGCTGTGGAGCAGATTTGAAGTTACCTTTCTTATACACCATTTATCAGTCATGTGACTGATAAACAACACTAACATCATCATCCCATTCTTGATGTTAAAATTGCAAGAAAAATATGAATTAGTATAAATTGACACTTTACAATGTCATTTCAAAACATTTTGTTTTCTTTCAGCCTAAGAATTCAAGAAACAACATACTCAAATCCCTTCCATCACTTTAACCTTTATGGATATCCCAAATTAAACCATAACACAATCATTCATGAACTAAATTGTTCTCAATATTCAAAATAAAGGGCGGGTTTGAAAAATCCAGATTGCCTCGTGAGCAACAATTTCCTCAAATCCGTCCCCTCGTCTTTTTTTTATTAGCACATAAGTAAAGAAAAAAACACAATGGAAAACAGATCGACAAAAATCACAGAAAGCACACAATAGATAGGAATGTGCAGGACGAACCAAAAAAAAAAAACATTCAACAATCACCTAGGAAAAAAGAAGAAGTCATAGTTACAAAAGATGAATTAAGAAATTTAAAGAAGTGGAAGTGATAAAATTAAATATCGTAAAATTGGATGAATTATGAATGTACTATGCTCAATTGACCCAGTAAAAATGTACGGTCTTTAACAGGTAGATTTAGTTTAGTCTCATATATTAAAGACACTAAATGAGTCATTGAATGTGATTTTTCTGCACCTTATAATGCTTTTTCTTAATTTCTCAGACATATCTTTCCATACATCATTTGTAGTGTTCACATTGTGCCCAAACCAAATGTATGATTTCCCAAAAACTGTGTGAATGGTTGATGAAGCTCAAACTGGTCGTTCTCAAACACTAAGGGACCCACAGAAAGTTAGGAGTGGGAATGAAGAGGGCCCTCAGGACCCCCACCACAGCTCCATCAGGGGCCCTGCAGGGTGCTTCGGCTCAGCCAACATTCAGTGATATTATAATTGGGGGAACCTTGAGAGCCAACATGGTCCATTTATATAGAGCATATGGATTTTCCCATCGTTAGGCTCCGAGCCAACGTGGCTGCTGGACTCTCCTCTGCTAATTGGGTCAGGTCCTAATTAACTGCGTTGGACACACAATAGTCCAGATTTCAGAGTGGCTGGTTCTGTGCCACAGCTTTCATTGTCTTCTCCACACTCTGAGGAGAAGAAAACGATCAATAATGTTTATTTAATGGTCTTAATATATTATCTATAAGTTCAGGAAAAATGCACCACGGCTGCTCGTTAGCTGTGCATGAAGGTACATTAGTTTACCGATGAGGATGCAGCACATCAGAGCAGTTGTGTATTATTGAAAGTGCAATCGCTAGGAACACATATATGGATCGTTGTTAGTGCTGAATAAAGGCAGTGCAATCAGTCCTTCTCTTACTCCATCACTATATGCATGAGCCAGATAAATCCCATTCGGCGGCTCATTCTTATTCTCATTCATGTGTTTACAGAGGCCACACAGAGAGACACAAGGATCTCTGAGCTTTGTACTCTACAAATGAAAGAGTAGCCACCCTCCATGTTTCCACATAATCCTTCAATTTTTAACCCCTGCATCAGAGTGTTTGACTTTCTTCTCTGGGTGCCACCTTTCAAGACCCTTCATCCAATTCAAGAGCTTTTTTTAGGCTTTAGAGACCCCCTTTCTGCTAGTGCACTCCAATGAAAGTGCTCAGGTGACCAGAAAATGAGGGCATTATCACAGGCATATGCTTGTAGCGACAGAGGATCAGGCTAGATTAGGGCCTATCACGGCTCAATAAAGCGCTAAGCTGGAGAGCAAATCTGTGCTGTGTACCATAAGGCTTCCTTCTCTGTCTGCTGACTATTGTTTAACAGGATCAGTGGCCAGATATTCTGCACACACATACACACACTGAGCTTTAATCCAGGCATGTGGTCTGGAGTAGACCCCATAGAGGACGCACAGCAGCCTTTGTTTACCACCATTTTTCTCAACGTCGCTTAGATATGGAGGCTCTGAGCTCGAGATCATAGCAGGAGGAGTAATCAGCCTGAGCAGATATGTGGAATAGCTTTTCTTCATCTATGGATCTAAGCGGTTCCCTCTGTGCACCAGAGATATAAAATTGTTTCACAAAGTGTCTGAACGGGCCGACAAGTGTTTCTGAGAACAGGGAGTGCTGCCCTTTGTTATCTCTCAGCGCCAGGACAAACTGCTCGCTGATTTATTCATTTACACTGCCTGAAACAATTGCATTACCTCGGCCACAACAAAGAGGCACAGAGGCGCTATGAAAATCCCCTAAGATGTTTATGAGTCACTAAAGAGTCCAATAACTTTCCCCTTCATCTTTAAGCGGCCGCGAAGGGTCGCATGCTGTGGACGGCTGCAGGGCGAAGGGGGACACAGGCCCAGGGAGAGATGCTGACTATGGGCAGGATAAAAGGAGTCCAGGCCCTCTCCTCTGGAGCTGAATGGGGCTCGGTCAGCAGGCCGTCCCATACACTGGCCTGCTCCATGCTGCTAGAACTTCATAAATTACCCCACAATTACCCCCGGGGGGATGCCGAGGGAGGGAAGACAGGCGAGAGGGGGAGAGAGTGAAAGGGGAAAGAGCAGAACCGGTTGCCGAGCAGAGCGGCATCAGGAGGAGCAGGACCCAGGTCCAGATGTTGGCCTTCAGGTTGCCAGGACCCAAATGATGGTAGCCTCCTGAAGACTGTCAGCACTAAACGAGAAAGATTCACCTCTGAGGCTCATTAGTGTTGCTGCTACAATCCAGCATAAAGTGGTTTATATGTAAGCTTACATTAATTAGATTACTGGCTTTTAGTTGATTCTCCTCCTACGGTAACATAACATTCATCACTTGCGTTTAACGGTGCATAAATGTTTTGTTGTTTTTTTTTTTTAAACAAGCAGTTTAATTAATGGTGCATCGACAAAAGGCAGCATTTTGCACGGTGGGAATAAAATAGTTTACATGCCATGGACACTCCTTTTTTCATTCCAGCGTGGATTTTTAAGGGCACAAATTTTTAATTAATTATATTGCAAATAGGGAGTGTCAACTAAAGGTGGGTATTTGCAAGAACTTCACGGTACAATAGATATTGCGATACTTGAGTCACAACACATACAGTATTACAATATTGAGATATTATACATAGACACACATAGAAATGCAGCTTAAAAGACAAATTGTATATATATATAAATATAAATATATATATATATATATATATATATATATATATATATATATATAAATATATAGATAGATAGATAGATAGATGTACATATATATTAGGGCTGTCAAAGTTACCGCATTAACATGGATTTTTTCAAATTATTTTTTATTTGAATTTTTATTTCAACGTGCGGAATTGGCTCTGGATATTATAATTGGCACAAAACATGACTTTTTTTTGGGAAAGTCAATATTAATAAATTAAAAATCAATACTATATCAGAAGAAAAAGTATTGTGATATATATCGCCATATCAATATTTTTCCCACCCTGAGTGTCAACTACTGATGCAGAAATAGTCTTTTTATGACAACTTGAAGCCTTTAAGCATCAAAGTTCCTGCTGCTTTAAATGGCCTCCATACACGTTTTTTATATGTGCTAATTTTGACATCCATCCATCTCTTTCCAGAAGATATACAGTAAATGAACAGTTTTCATGTGATCTATTATAACATTCACAGTGACTGCTTAAAGGTAGATGTTGAAGCAGAGATCATCACGAATAAACCTTTAAAGTGATGCTACCTGCAGTATCTTCAACAGTGCAATGATCTGTCTTAATACCTGTAATTATACATACATAAGGATAGGTGTATAGTTATGGTGGATTGGAATGAAAAGGGTTAAAACAAACCCTAATCAATCAAAACATCCCAAACACAAGCCTTTACAGATGCACACACTTCTACACACAAAGTGTATCTGTTCAGCATTGTGTCGGTCACACTTTTGAACAGTTGGCTGATCACTGGTGCGTGGGGGCGGCTTTGTGTCGGCGGTCTGCCGCTCTGCCCCCCCCCCATCCATCCAGCCTGATAAAACAGAGGACCTGCTCGCCCAATAATCTCCCTCCCTGAAATCGAGGCACGACTCCTTCCTTTCATCAGCACCATTGTTTCAGTCTGTTACCTCCACATGTGCTCCTTCACCACGGCAACACCCCCCCCCCCCGTCTCCGTCCCATCTGTGGATAGGCCTGCCATGTGTCTATTCATAAGGATGCCGGCGGCAACGCCACTGTATGTGGTTAGTACATGATGCCGTCCTTTTGTGTGGGGCTCAGTCCCCAGCTACTTACCGCTGACCCGAGGGTCACCACGCACAATAACCCTGAGTGTTGGTGGCCACTGGCTATCCTCCTTAGCCTGTGATTGACAAGCTGATCAATGGCCAGTGATAAAGTGTGCGCCCACATGTTTGGTCTCTATACAGCCGCTGCAGGCCCATCGAATCAAGCGTGTCTGTTTTTTAAGTCATGCTCTTTTGAGGGCATCAGACTTGTTAGTGACACACAATTGACTTCACTGGCTTTTAGCTTGATGCAGTGAAATGAATAAGTGCAATTTAGCTGAATGGGCACATGCCTTGTCTGGACGTTGGTTTATTGCTGTAATTCTCACTGGGGCTGCTGAGATGGAGAACATCCATTTCAAATTCTACCATATCCCTTCAAATCAGTAATTTTCATCCCTTCATCTTTCTGTTCCAGTATTCCTCTTTTACTCTCTTAACCCCCTGCCTCTTTCCTTTTTTTTCCCCATGACACACACACTCTCCACGAGTCAGGGGCTCAGGTGGGCGATTATGGACGTGCATTAAAGCTTAATTCACATCAGGCTGGATGTGAATACTGATGAGTACTCTACAAAGTGCTCCTGTGGCACATCATCATCATCCAGAGGTTGAAACATCAGCCACAGTGACCCGTAGGAGTGACGGATGGAGGGAAACACAGCGACACTCAAACATGTGAAGCATAAACTCAGAGTGGCTGTGTTGTTCTTTTCTGGTGTGCTGACAAAAAACAGGCCTTGACCTGTTTGGTTTATAGACCTGCTGTTGTTTAACAAGAGGAGGCAAGAAGAAGGGGAATCACCTGTTTAAGACTGCCTGTAATCTACCCCCAATACCCCTGCATGTGTTGTTTGTTTATTTGTGTCCTGTTTTTTTTGTTTGTTTTTTTTTTACCTGATCTGTGTACAACGTCACTGTGTGCCTTGATTATTATTATTATTACTATTTTGGCTTTTGAGGTTAATTAACTTGTTATTATTATTTTTTTTAATATTTATTTCAATGTGCTGAAGTTGTTCTGGATTTACAATCGAGGGGGCATTGATATTAAGAAATTAAAAATTAATATTATATCAGGAGAAAACGTATTGCAATATATTGCCATATCCCTAATGTGCAGTATAGGCATATTAAACAAAAATCATATGTGGATTATCTAGAAAAGAACATGGAGAACTGATATTCTTCCTGTGGTTTTTGAGGTTCAATAAAAGATATTCAGATTGAGTGATGGGAGATGTGAAAAGTGACTCATTTTTTAACTATGATGATTTAAGAGTGAAAACCCTGAAATGTGCTGGTAAAAACAGATTGATTGTTCAGTTAGTTTGCTAATTTTGTCTCAAAGCCTGGGAAAGAAACCAGAAACCAAAGTCGTTCTCGATTTACAATCAGCCCAAAACATGATTTTTGGGGGGGAAAATAATCAATATTAAGAAATTAAAAATTGATATTATATCATAAAAAGTATTGAGGTATTTTGTTGAATCATTATTTTTTCCCACCCCTATAGAGATTGATGTTGCATTGATGTAATAAAGAGGTTTGAAACTCTGGTTCAGATATAATCACTGAAATAATGTGGATAATCTTGTGAACAGTCTGAGTGGCACTTTAAAGGACAGACTAAATATTTTTTTAAGTTAAAACAATACTCACATGACCATTTTATTGAAAGAGTCACTGTAATTGTTGATGCATGCTGCAAAGACGGTCCTCTTTCTGTAAAAAGAAGACATTACAGATATTAGCTGCCATGATACTTCGGCAGTCTATATTCTCTAAAGTGGTTGTTTTAGTGCAATATTCCCTCTGTGTTGCTTTTTTTCCACTGTTGCAGCTCAGCCAGGACACAAGAGGGCACCTTGCAATTTAATTTGAATTTAATTAATTTTACTATATTGAAGTTTTGGATTATTAGTGCTGCTTGTTCTATTAACTTTTTATTTGTTGTTGCACACATTCCAATTCCACAGTTGTTTGGATGTTATTTATGTGTTTGTTGACAGTCTGAAAGTCATTACAGCAGAGCTACATAATTTGCATCATTACCCTTTCATTATTCAACGTTTAAGTGGTTGCAATGTAAACTGAGGGAGATTTCTAGGTTGCACATTGATGTGAGATGTTTACATCTGTGTTACAGATGGCTCAGCCAATCAGAGCTAAGGACTGGACCGTGAAGCATGGCGAGTCTATTTGTCTAGTGACCCAGAGGGATTTTGAATGAGGCAAAGAGGTGCATAAGAACATTAAAATAATAAATAAATCAAAATGGATTATTTAAAAAAAATGCACTAAGAAATACAGATAGACAATATACTTGCGGGGGGTCAACGAGACAGTCCACATCTGCACGTTATGATATATGGGAATAAAATTCCCTATAAAAAGAGTTGGTGAGCCACTAAATGTCAAAAAAAAACAAAAAAACAACCAGGCCACCTCTCAGCGGCACGAGGGCTGAGTGTAGGTTTATAGCACCTTTGTCATTGATATCATTCTTTGTCTCACTTTTCCTGTCTCTAAGTTTGGCCCTGCAGATCCTGCCCTGCTGAGTGCAGCATTAAATATCAATACATGTTTATGAGGGCCCGTAAATTCTCCATATACAGAGAAGCAGCAATGAAAGAGGTGCATTCTCACATGTGCATAAAGGTGGAGGAAAAAAATAGTCAAACATCCACCTGTTGCAGCTCTTGTTGCCTGGGATTCAGTCTGACAAGCAATAATAGCTTTCATAACCTGTTATGTAGTACAATTTTCAGCGAGCATTAACGAATGACTTTATTTATGTTTGCAAAGCACCAATGCTGAAAAATACAAAGCATCCTTTAAAGTTTTCACTCTGCTTCATTTTCCAAGTAATCTATTATTCATGATGTGTTAATTCCCAAAAAGATTTAAGGATCTCAGAGTAATGAAGCGCTGTAGACTTAAAGGCAGAGTACGCAGCATTTGAACAAAAGCTCCTGTAAAGAGTACAGCTCTAGTGACTGTGTGGCAGTATATTTGGGGGGACAGTGGGCAGGAGGGGGTGCCTTTAAAAGATTAACCCTGAGCCCACAAAGGCACGGGGGGCTATGGCGTGAGTGGGCTGCTCACTGGTTAAACATTGGCCTTCTTGGATCTCCCGTCATTGTCTAGTTAGGAGCTCCCTGTTAGCAGCGCAGACGCATATCTTGGCAGCCGGAGTGAGCCGATACAAAGGCTGTCGTTGCCCAAAAGGCAGAGATGGAGATGTATGGATCCAGGGTGGGGTACTCGCCACGTGGGGCCCGTGGTCGTAAAGCCCAAAGCAGGACAGATTGGACAGCAAACCCCCCCGACCCCTCCTCAATCCTTCTCTTTTTGAGCGTTTCTGCACCCTGACAGTGATAAACGGGGCACACAGCCTTCCAGAACAACAAACAGACACTGCCTCATTTCCCCAATGTTGGCGAGGGCAGGCATAAAGGAGGTGCCATCCCATTAGAGCCTGGACTCAATGCAAAGACAAGGAGGGCCACTCAACCGGGGGCCCCCAACCAGGAGGGGACGGCTCTGCTGTTTTGTTTTTGCAAAAAAGTGTCATAAAAAAACTCTCCTTAATTGGTGCTCCATAAAATTAGCATCTCCAAGCTGATTAGATTTCCTCTCTCCTCAGTTACCATTGTGCCTCTCGGTGACCCCATCCCTGCCATTCACTTTCAGCCCTTTCACAATTTTATTGGGCATCAGAGAAAGAGGAAACTCATGTAAGATTTTGCCCTTTGACCTTCACTTCTCCTCCTCCTATTGGAGTTAACCGAGTCCACTGAAAAGTGAACTCATGATAATACACTGAATGTTATGCTAAACTGGCCAGAAGGGATGCCTTCAGTGTCATTTCACTTTCTGCCTCTAAAACTATTGTGGTGTTTGATTATTTTACGGTGCGATTCACATGCCTTTTAGTCGTCCTCTCAACCTAACTTTAACCACACAACCCCATTGTGTCCTGAAAAATCTCAATTACGAAAAAAAAGTTTTGTTCCCTTCTCAAAACCCTGTTTATAGATGTGTCGGAGCGCCACCGACTGAAATATAATCCCATTAACTTTGAATGGCAAGTCTCCTGCTCTGTTGCATAATGTGTCTCGCGCTGCATGGATAATCGCCATCTCAGTGGAAATGGCGGCGAGATAAAGGGATTTGTGATGCCTTGACATCTTTATGAATGGTGTAATATAGTCAGTGGGACCATAAGCTCCCCCAGAAAAGTTTGGGCCGATCTAAAATGTTATCTGGCGTGAGGGATGCATGACAAAATAACCTCATGATGGGACACAATCTCATTTTACAGGATAGATTTGTGTGTAGGTTTTGCTTGAGGTCTTTAACTCATTGAGTGCCAGCTCTTTTATAAAACAGAAAGTGTCTTGTTCCAGTGTTTTTGTCCATTTTGACTCATATTTCTAGACCCACAGAATATTTTGAACTGTGTCTCTGAAAACACTGAATATCTCAAATGAAAGAAGAGACTCTCTATTTCATCATGAAAAAAATGTTTGTTTTTTCCTTGTTACATTCTTGTTTTATCAGAGGTAGAGTAGAGGACACTTTCACCAAAATCACCACTTTTTGTCCAGATTCTGTTTGTTTTGCTCTCTGATCTCGATCGCCTCCACTTCCTGCTTTGATCTCTGTACTGTATTTTTATGTTCCAACTACATCTCCCAGAAGCCTCAAAGTTACTCACAGGCTGTGGGAGACCGTGATCGGTGACACTTTGACGACAAAATACATCAATGGCACTCAAAGAGTTAAAGGAAAACTTAAGAAAATGAATCAGCAGACGATTAATGTCTAGAACGAAATAAGTCTACTTCTCAGACTAATAATGGAAAGTGTTTTGACAGTATTATTAACAATTTCAGATTCATTGCTGACTGGCATTTATTACATTTACTCACCAGGATTTTATTTATCAGATGATCATAGATCTTTACTCTTTTTATTTACTCTTTTTTTTGAGACAAATATAAGTTAGTCAGGTAGCTCAGAGCAGCAAGAGGAGGGACACATGAGGTTGTTAAAGAGGTGGGTGTGGGGGCCATCATTGATATACATATATCACAGGGAAAGTGAGGGTTAAAGAGTGGGAACGTACCAGGACATTGTGATGCAAAGGGCACGGGAGGGTTAAACCAGGTTCCTCTCGGCCCCCTGACCTGGGATCCCTTTGATGCTGCAGCCTCCAGGACGTGGGCCTCCGAGGGGGCTCAGTGTGGTGCGGCCCTGGGACCAGAGGACCTGCCTTTGTCCCCAAAGAAAATGTACGTGGCTTTGGGTGGGGCCGGGGGAAAGGTCACTTACAAGGAGCATGGGGAGAGACGGGTGAGATTAAAACAAACAGAGCGGGGAAACACATCACATCATTTTCTCACATGATGCAGATGCAGGGAAATGACATTAAGGCATCCACTTCAGTACAATTCACAGTGAATCTGACAGTTGAAAATGCCACAGAAGGTAAATGTCAAAGCCCCAAGACACAAACTGGATCAACACTCCAGATCAATAGTGGCAGCAGTGTGGAGGCTGGTAGTCTGGTGCTCATGCTGGGATCGAGGAGATGCTCTGCAGGTACGCTGAGGATGAGACTCACTGAGATTTAACCACTGCCTGCATGTTCGTCCTAATATTTCATAGGTTTCTGCAGCTCACTGTCAGCAGACTGTTCCTGCAACCACCGAAGCGAATATTCGTCTCAGGAAAATGGGGGATTTCTCAGCTCACAACAGGCTGCATGAATGTTTAAAATTACAAGATGTTAACTGTCACTCAAATTAACAAAAAGCCATCGCCCATCATTCCCTCACATCCTTAAATCCAACAATATCTGTGCTTTGCTTTGGATGATTCTGGATTTTGAATACCATATTCTTTGACCGTGTGTGCCTTCAGAGGCAGTCATTATTATTATTATTAACCCCTCCGAGGCTTGCAAGAGCACATTTTCAGGAATTAATGCGCCCACTAGTGGCTGCATGTGGGTAATTTAACTCTTAAATGTACTAACAATGAAACAACAATGTGAGAGAGGATGAAATTAAAACTATACTGTTATTTCGTTCATATTTTTAACAAGCTTTTAAATGTCTTAAATCGTGCAAATCTTAATTATAACTTCTTGGTATACAAGAGACAATAATCTCAATTTGAAAATTGTGAAAAAGTGCACTTTTTAGATTTGGAGCTCCAAGCCCAGACTTCTCAGTCTAAGACGTTCATTTAAGATAGATGGAGTGTACCGGCGTCACTCATTTCCACTGTTCCCATGAATAATGCAGTGATGACAGCTGATGAGGCGCATTTGGTTGTCAAATGGAGAGACAGGCACGCAGTTACCCAAGAGGCTGATGTGGCTGAGGATACCTGACAAGCCTGCCTTTGAAGAAAAGCACCTCATCACCTCCACAGCTGTGCAGGGATGATGAAAGAAAGCAGCGATTTAAGCATCATCCTGAGGTTAAATCCTCCCAGAAGGATGGGTTTCAATAAGACTGAAGCGTGGATCTGTATCCTGGGTGATGCTCTCTGATGAATAAAATAATTACAACAATTTAAAGGTGTGTTTTGTGTTTCCAGTTGAACTAGATGATCACATTATTTATAGGATGATAACATACTGAGAGACGCAGGCTCTATCACCTCTATCTGCTCATATCTGCACAGTGAGTATGGGTCTTTTTTATATTTAACAGCAGCAGTGTGTTTGGAGGAGAGGCCCAGACCGAGGTCGACACGTGCCTCCTCAATCATTTATGAGAGTTAATGCAGTGAGCGAGGCAAAGCAGCAAAGACCTGCTCCCGTGAGAGACCTGCAGGCGCAAGGAAATTACAAATCAACAGCACCATAAACCATGCCGTGGACTTCGCTGGCGTTACAACCTACTTTCTTCACACCATATGTTAGACAAACGCTGATAAACCCTAAAGACTGAGCCTCCTGTTTGTGCACCAACAGGCTTTCCAGGTGCTAAACAGCCTCACCTCCTCCCTGTGTGGATGTCACACAATAGAGCTCTGGTAGTTGACATCACACAAGCAACAGTCAAAATCAAATCACCGCCATATTGGCAGGAAGACGCTCTGTTCAAACCACTTCCAGGGATCTCACCGCCTGTAAAAGTTTCTCAGCGATATGGTGGACAGCTGTTTTGCCCCGGGATGCCAGAACAGCTGAGGATGAGCAACAAAAAAGATCATTTTATTCACAAAGATCCTGAATGAAGACAGATGGATAACTGCCATAAAATGAGCAAGGGTTCCTCTTATGTAGTGACCACTTTATATCAGGTACAGAATCCAACGTTCCCTAAACTTTATATCTGATTTATTTTACATGCTTTAATTATGATTCCTAACTGTTGTACATTAATCTCATGTTAGACCAACATATTATGTCATTGATTTTGTGATGCTTCCTGTTGCAAACACAATATAAAAATGTTTGTCTGCAGAGTCATTTCAGTCTTCCTTCAGATAAAACTCAGTGCACGTTATGTCTGCAGGTGTGCTGTTATGCACATGCTGCTATTCTTGTGATTACAGCAATGAACAGAGCACTGTGTGATTTCTAGTAATAAGATTCACGTGAAGAGAAGACATTTTGAAACATCTGCATCTACTAAACCTTTTCAAGATCCATGGAAAGTATCCTGGGGGCATGATAAGGGTCAGAGATATTTAGTCTTTGTATTTACTTGTGCATATAGTCATCTAGGGATTTAAAACTCTGCTCTCATTTTGAAGCAGATACTACTGTCAATATGGAGGTGTAAACAAACAGAATCACGTGAGGTCTGGAGCTCTGTTGCAAAGACCATCACTAATTCCCCTCACCTTTAATTTTCCTTACACTCAAATATCATTTGAAAAAAAAAAGCTTTAACATGACCATTACTGAAAGCACACCCCTGAGGAAAACCATCCCATTCATCCTGTTGAGAGCGGAGCAGGATTATGGTATCTCACTCATATATGGCTGATAAATGTCACATTATCGCCTCCCATTTCTGTCTAAATCTAAAAGCTCCTCAACTTTCTGGAAAAAGGCGTCAGAGGCGACATCCCGGGAGCGGAGGAAGCCTCTTTCTCTGCCTTGAAAAGTAATTTAATATCCTGTGAATAAAAGAGATGGCGAGGAGGAGAGGAAGAGCTTGAGGGGTTGTGTTAACTTTGTCCTTCCTTTTTTTTAACCGCCTTTTATGCTAAATTGCAAAAACTCACAGCTGTAAAATGCAGGGGTGTCACTAGGTTTTAAGGACAGGGGGGCTTAGCCCCCAGGTGAGACTAATTAGGGTATTTATATAAATTTATATAGCCAGGTGCATTTTTGCCTCCCAGAAAGACACTTTAGTGCACGTTTTTCAATAATCAGGCATTATGAATCAATATTATTGATTTAACTCACATTCTGACTACTTTATATTGAATTTGTAAGCATTTTGTAAAAAAAAACAAAAAAAAAAAAAAAATAAATAAAACAACACCACATAATTTAGGGGGGCTTAAGAATATTTTTGAGGAGCTTCAGCCCCCCAACAATAGACCTAATGACACCACTGGTGAAACGTGAAAATCACATGTATCTCTTGCGTCTGAAAGAAAGAGTTTTGGATTAATAGTAGGAAAAACTTTTAGTATCAGTCATCACAGCCTGACCTTAACCTTTTTGTCTGGGGCAGCCAAGCCACAGCCTGACACAATAGGAAAGCTTCTGATTAATGAGATTTCACAGCGGTGGAATATTCATCTGTGTACAATCTCGTGCCTCCTCTCGGCCCTCTTCGGCAATGTCACAATGACTTTGCAGAACCGCTCGCTGCTTCAGGACCATTTATTTTACGGTGCGTTTACGGCCGAACAAATGTTATACGTGTCGTTTTCAGTGACCTCAGGGCGGTGCACAGATAGACAGAGTATAGAGCTTTGGAGCGTTAATTGGACTTCACAAGAGTAATTGCATTGTGTGTGTGTGTGTGTGTGTGTGTGTGTGTGTGTGTGTGTATTCACCGCTGTGTTTTGCTTGTGTGCATGTCTAGTTAACATACAGACTCGCTCAAGGCGAATGACATGCAGTGAAATGATCCATCTTGTGCTGTCCTCAGTTACTGACAGGGGGAGCTGTGGATCTCCTTCCTAGACTCCTCCATGTGAGCAGACCTCACATGTTCTCACATCAGCAGCATCCTTTGCATGCAGTAAATGTGTTTTTATTCATGCAACGATTCTCAACAATCACAGGGTTTGACTGCAGCTCGTTGTGTTACAGTAATAAGTCAAGAGACAGATCTAGATCTATCTGTGGGGGGTTTAAATCTCCTTTAACACCCAGCAGTGAAGGAACAGAATATTCCAGAGAACCAAAGATATGTCACAGGTTGTATCTGGAAACCACAGAAATAAGAATAATAAAACCAGAAGTGACTTCAGTAACCGTATCGATCTAAAAGGCTCTAAATAAAACCACACTGGAGGATTTTCGATTGTTTGCGATCTGCAACCTCAGCGCCACATCTTAGACACTGGCCTTTTAAGAGACATTTCTGTCTGGACCTTTTTTTTTTGGCTTGGATAAAGAATATATCTGGCAAAAATTTACAATTTACTGCACGTTGAAAGAGTGTAACCCCTAATCTCTAATTTTTTGCCCAAATAAATGGACAGAGCTTCTATTTTCGTTGGACGTCGGAGCACCGCAGAGAAGATCGCGCAGGACAGGAAGTCATGTACAGACACAAAATAAAACATCCGGTCTATTTTCAAAATAAAATAATCCACGTTCGCGGATCGCATAATCCGTTTCCGTCTACTAGTGGACACAGGGCAGTTCTCTTTAACTCACACTCCGCTACAACCTGCTATGTCACGTGATTATACGTGAATTCACAAGATCTCGTTAGTCAGTGAGATTTTGTTCTCGCAATTCCAGCTGCCCTGCAGAGCCGCAGCAGGTGGGTGTTGACAGTCGATGGACGTCAGCGTCGTTCTGCATCTAGTAGAAATTAGGGGTTATAATATTTTAAAATAATGAAAAACAAAACAGAATTTTATTTTAGAGTTTCATTTCGGGAAAAAAACAATGCAATTGAAATGTATGAAAAGTATTTACGATACATTTTTGTGAGTCCATAAATTGGCCATGAAATGAAAACTATAAACAGGCATTTTATTTCCGTCTACATGGCAACGCAATAACGAGTGACAACGATATAATACATGTGCCACGCAAAGAAACACAGAGAGACCCCAAACGCAACGAAAGAATGCAATGAGCATGCCCAATAAGTCCTTGTTTACTACTACTTCTGGTCACGTGATGATGTGACGTCATCGTTAGCAAAAATGCCGTGTACACGCTGCAACTCCAAAACGGCATTATCAAATCTTCATCTGTACGAAAGGCAGAGTCAATATTAAAGTTTGTCGGATTCACCGAATTCCACTGTCGTGTGGACGGCACCTCAGACATGTTAGCCTAGCTTAGCATAAAGACTTGCAGCAGGAGGGAGTCACCCAGTATTGCTATTTGCAAGAAAAGAAAGCAGCTGCACTGTATTTCCTCAAATGCTGAACTATTGCTTTGAGCAGAATCAACAGCTCTCTGAAAGAGCTTCGACACAAAGTGAACATAATAACCTTCATAAAGGCAGGATTTACTGCCTAGACTGTATATTTTAGGGTTGAAGCTTTTCATCCTGTGTAGCTTTTAGTTAAGGCTAAGTTGGACTATATTGCCTTCCTGTATTTTTTTAAGGGGATTCGCCCCCCTGGTGTGAGCTACTTTCAGTGCCTGCGATGCCTCCCGGCTCTTGGCATGGTCACGTACGTTTCCCGGCTTTACACCAGGCCACATATATTATAAAAATCCCCTCACGTTCATTCCACTGTAAAGAGCCAGCACACTGTAGCTGCTGCTCTTTTTTATTTTTTCTTTACAAGCCCATTAAGCAGAGGGCTTTTATTCTTACACAGTAAGTGAAAGACAACTGGAGGGAATCTGGCTCATATTTTCACAGGAATACTGATCATTTCAGGGTGGGGATGGGTTCAGGAAATCCAAGGAGAGCTTATAGATTCACCAGAGGAAAAGGACTGAAGCTGGAGCAGTGGTAATGTTGGGTGTCAGCTTGAGTTAAGGTGGCCGTGTGCAGCTTCCACCGGCCTCCTGCCAACCAGGCGGAAAAAGAAACGCTCTGTTCTGCTTCCATCTTCTGCTGATTCGGCTCGGTGACTCTCTGCCACGCTCCATATGTGACTATAGCAAACTCTAACTGTAAAATATGGACACTGCAACAGCTGAAGGGTAGAATATAATGTCTAATGGCCAAAACAGGCCTGGGATCAGATTGAATACTAGTTCCAAAGAGCCTCGATGTTAAAATACAATCATATCAAAGCTGCAGTTGGGCCTCTGGGTGTACTGTAATGTATGATCTAAACATGGAGTCAGATAGCTGTGAGCTCTATGGATAAGTGTAGCAGAGAGCATATAAAATACAGCTTTAATGCATGGGGATGGGGACCAAATCAAACAAAGAGACGCATTGTGCATATGGATGAGTGATTCCTCCAGAGAGTGAAGACTCACAAGAGAACGAGCATCGAGTTCACTGTATATACAGAAGAATATCTGCCTGTTTTCATAATTATACTGTACTGCACATGGGTTTGAAAGTGCTTTATGTAACAACATATACAACACACCAGCAATAAAATAAATGAAATGAAAATTAGCTGGAATTTAAACCTAAATGGGGATGGAGGCAGTGTGAGGTATATGCCAAGTAGGGCTGCAAAACATATTAACTCTTTGAGTGACGTATTTCAACGTCATTTAAAATCCAACGCTTGAGTGCCATCGACGTAATAATACGTCAAAGTGGTTTTTCAGCAGTAGGTCACTGATCGCGGTCTCCCACAGCCTGTGAGTAATGATGGGGTTCTGGGAGATGTAGTCAGAGCATAAAGAGAAGGTATACACCACAGAGATCAAAGCAGGAAGTGGAGACGATCGAGATTAGAGAGCAAAACAAACAGAATCTGGACAAAAAGTGGTGATTTTGGTGAAAGTGTCCTCTACTCTACCTCTGATAAAACAAGAATGGAACAAGGTAAAAACAAACATTTTATGATGAAATAGAGAGTCTCTTCTTTCATTTGAGCTATTCAGTGTTTTCAGAGTCATAGTACAAAATATTCTGTGGGTCTTGAAATATGACTGAAAATGGGCAAAAACGCTAGAACAAGACACTGTGTTTTATAAAACAACTGGCACTCAGTGAGTTAATTAATAATTTGGTCTAGAAAACACCAGAAACTAAAAATAAATCTTGTTTGCTCGTTAGATTAACTTGGTCTCTAGTTTTACCACTGATTCGTTTCTCATAACTGTGAAACAATATTTGTGAAGCAGCTTTTTCGCCGACGTAAGAAGCCAAAGAAAAGTAAATGTTATAACACAGCTAATAAAAAGCCACAAACGCTTCCTGTATTTTGAACTCTCCTGCCCTCAAACCGCAGCACTGTCAGGACTGCGCTACTTTCTTAACGTTCATGTCAAAGTTCATAAAAGTGTGACGCCAAGTGAAACATTCAGGATTAACTTCTCCTCCTCAGGTAAACCTTCCTGATGAGTTTGCAACACAGCACAGGACAAAACACTGAGAGATCAAATACCTGCGGCACGACACGGCGTGGCCAGAGCCTTGACAAGCATTTACTGTTTGACTGTTCCCAGTCGTTCAGGATGAGGTGAATCCAAAAGAGAGTCAACTGGACAGCTTAAAGTTTGGTGAAGATGTTTCTCCTCCCATCATCCAAGAGGCTTCTTCACTTCTGACTGGTGGAGTCCAGATATTTATGAACCTGTTGGAGCAGAAAACAAAAGACAGCAGGTGTTGTGTAGAATAGATGACAATGACTTTTTGCTCTTTGAATAATAAAAAACATCCTAATTTGCAAAATGCCACATAAAAGCCAGACACAGAGGCGAGCTGCATTTGTAAGGATGTGCAGAGCATATGATGCCTCACTGCTGACATTGCTGAGTTGAATTAATCTGTGATAGAAGATTACTGAGGATTACTAAGAAATACTGGGATTTGTTGTACAATTCTGAGCATGTGCGCTGCTAATAGAGCACTTGTTTGCAGATTTAAGAGATGTTTCACTTCAGGGTCCTCTAATGAGTCTTCTAATGCAGGTAATGCATCTCCTCGAGGCAGCTAGCTGCACGGTTCAGATGGGAGGCTGTCCAAACTGCTGCAAGACACACTGCTGATGGATATAAAGCCCAGTGGTATCACTGTGAGCACAGGAAGGAAGTTATAGACGGAGGAGGAGAGGAGTGGAGGAGGTGAGAAACCCTATGGAGAAAGACAAACAGCAGAATATCATGCAAGGGATGCAGTTAATTGAAGAAATCAGCTTTACAGATGTGTTGCCTACGAAGAAAACTAAGAAACCTTAGAATAGACGACAGAAAAGAATATCCCCCATTAGAGGAAATTTACCTGCCACAGCAATAAAATAACAGTAATAGTAACAGTGATAAGTATTTACTAGGGGTGGGAAAAATATTGATATGACAACATATTGCAATTTATTTATTTATTAATATCGATTTTTCCCCCCCCCCAAAAAAAGTCATGATTTGGGCTGATTGTAAATCCAGAACAACTTCCACACACAAATAAAAAGTTAAATAAAATTTAAAAAACAAATAATCTGCATTAACTTCAACGACCCTAATATCTATATGTATGTATGTATATATGTGTTCAGTCTGTATATATAAATATATGTACATATATGTAAATTTGTGTATATATAAATATGTACCATACATATATCCCATGTGAATTTTAAGCTGTTTTAAATTTCTTAGTGATCTATGTAGTAAATATGTCACAATATCAGAGTATCGTGAAGTGCTTGCCAATACCCACCCCTATTATTTACAATATGTACGAAATCAAATGGGAAGAAAATATATATTTTAATTGCAAAGGAGATGTAAATGAAACACAATTATTAGATAAATAAAATGTATTTTTACTATTTGTAATGTGATGTGACTTGTAGAAATATACATAAAGTAAAAAAAACAGTGTGAATATGCTGTGCAAAAAAAAGTGAAGTTTTGTTTCTGTGAAGGAGGTAACGTATCCCCCACCCAAGCGTCAGAGTAAGGGGAAATGTTCACTTTTGTTGAAAAAGTGCCATCATTGGAGGCAACAACATGTGCTAAGCTATTATTATTATTATTAAGTTGCTCCCCTGTTTGGCAAAATGCAGCATTTGGCTGGTTAAAACATGATAAATTGCTCCTTTGGGAAGCAAAACCTCACCTGTTTTTCTTTTCGCCCTTTTGCCCTTCAAGTCTTTGCACACCACTGTATATATACACATATTTATGAGGCTACTTTGGCTATGTCTGTAACCAAGTTAGCATCACCTGAGGGCTATGCCCCCCCCATCCGTAAAACCTAGTGACGCCCCTGTTAAAAACAAGTTTCAAAGCTGAATCTATCATCAAACAATGGATCAGATCACAGATGAGATGGTCAGAAACACTGTAAATTGAGTGATTATGAGCGCCTAAGAAAGAAAGAGCAGGTGATAACTGTGTGTTCGTGGTGCATTCAGCTGGAGACCAATGGCTGCTGGGAGCTAACGTCTCGCTGGGTCTCCACGGTGATGAGAGGGAGGGTTGAGGTATCCATGGGAGAAGGTGGGCGTGATGGGATCCCTAGGGAGCTTTATGGAGGAGGTGAAGGAGAGCTTTAATGTCTCTACTGTGAGAGAGCGAGAGAGACATTCAAAGCCCCACAGGAGAAAAACAAACAGAGGAAATACATGTGGTGCAGATTAACACACATCACACCATTCATAACGTTTTAATGGCAAACATAATTCAATGCTTCACAGCTCTTTGAAGGACAAAGTCATTTAAACCGTGAGACACTAAAACCATTACATGAATGGATGATGCTTCTCTGAGACGCTGTTGTCCTGAAGCTAAACAACCTCACACTCATCACATTTCACCCCAAAGCTCCAGCATTTTCCTACAATTTCTCAGCAATAACACTGATATATTATAAAATTAAACATTATAAAGATATCCAAACAGTTAAGCAGACAATATTTACATTAATAATCAATAGCTTTTCCTATCCAATGACCTCGATAGACCTACAGTATTGTCCTAAAACTAGCACAGAACAAACAGCACGTTGATTAATTTAGCAGATATGGCATCATCGTTATGCAGAAGAGAGTTATAATGATGTTTCATCTGAGCTGATATTTAAGTTTAACTTCTGTGAACTAAGTTTGATAAATCAAAGTGAGATTGATAAGTTAATTTACTTTTTAAATGACAGACCTGTAAGTCTTCAACTGTTGCGAGAAAACCTTTTAAAAAAAAATTATGATTTATTATCTCATTGAATGCTGCTGTTTTATAAAACAGAAAGGGCCTTGTTCCAGCATTTTTGTTCATTTTTATTCATATTTCTAGACTCACAGAATATTTTGTACTATAACTCTGAAAACACTGAATAGCTCAAATGAAAGAAGAGACTCTCTATTTCATCATGAAAAAAAAGTTTGTTTTTACCTTGTTCCATTCTTGTTTTATCAGAGGTAGAGTAGAGGACACTTTCACCAAAATCACCACTTTTTGTCCAGATTCTGTTTGTTTTGTTCTCTAATCTCGATCGTCTCCACTTCCTGTTTGATCTCTGTGGTGTGTACCGTCTCTTTATGCTCTGACTACATCTCCCAGAAGCCCCAGAATTACTCTCAGGCTCTGGGAGATGGCGATTGGCGACCCGCTGCCGAAAAAACACTTATTATTACATTGATGGCACTCAAGCCTTGGATTTTAAATGCCATCAAAATACACCAATGACACTCAAAGAATTAAATATGAAAGTTGCAAGAGGTAGGACCAAAACTATTTGGGAAAAAAGTGCATAGTTGTGCGATTCATTTTAAATCTAAAAGTGCAGATTTAAATAAAACGCTGTCCATTTTCATTTCCTTATATTGACTTCATCAGCTTATAACCTCCCATCCCTCCTCATCACACACTCATTAGTGGCTCTGTCGCTGCTCCTTTGTGATCTCCTGTGTTTCAGGTCTAATTGGCTGCAGAGTGTGTTGCTGCCAACGCTCTCTGGAGCCCACAGAGGTCAACCATGTCAGGGTTCATTAGTGGCAGAGCCGCCATCCTCCCTCAAAAATCTGTACATTCTTCTTCTTCTATATCTATATCCTTCTCTCCTAACTGGACACAAGCAGCCGCTGGTAATATCATGTAACTGTCACTCATACATTTCAGTGGTTCATCTGGATCCTGATTTTCATCCCACCTCATTAAACCACATCTAAAAAACACAAACGAGCCCACTGAAAGCAGTAAACACCAGGGGTGTCACTAGGGTTTAAGGACAGGGGGCTTAGCCCCCAGGTGAGGCTAATTAGGCTATAGCCAAAGGGTGCGATTTTGCTTCCCAGGAGTTCACTTTAGTGCATGTTTTTCAACAATTTGGTATTATGAATAATGCAAGGTTATATAATTATATATTTAAACTGGCTACTTTATATAGAATTTGTAAGCTTTTTTTGTAAAAATAAATAAATAATAAAACACCAAATAATTTGGAGGGGGACTAAAGAATATTATATATAAATATAGGCCTATTGACGCCACTGGTAAACATCCCTGTGCGATAATGCCCAGCCATGTCCTATTATTAGTTTTCACCCAGAGTCCCACAGGTTGCACACCGTCTCTCACTGATGGGCTCTGGTGATGGATGAGGTGCGCTCCATCCAGAAGCAGAGAAAATGTAGCTTTCATTAGACAAACCTAACCAAGCAGTTGTGAGCCATCTCCAGAGTCCCTCAGACACATTACCTCCACCCAAACAGCAGCACCTTTTAGATGCAATCAATGTGTTGTTCGCTTGCAGCCACCTCTGCACCTTCACACACTCTGAACCACACCGAGTCGATTTCCAGGACTCGTCTGCAAGAGGAAGACTCTTTAAGCTTCGGTGGTTTGTGCTGAGAGCGAGGGCTTTAATATCTTCTGGCTGGCTATTTTAGGCACCTTTAATGTAAAAGAAATGGAGATGATGGTGACATGAATCTAAGCTGGCCTGTGATTATTGAGTGATGGGAACAAGATGCCCGTTGGGGCATAATATTAATCAAATCAGAGATCGCTGCCTGTAAATCTGAACTTTATGTGTCTAATAATCTCTGTGTGCAGGAATGAAGCGATCAGGAGGAACGGAAACCACTAGAAAATGTCACCCTCGCTCACTTTTAGCCATGCACAGTCCCTCACTTTCCATCTGTGCACAGTTTGGGGTTGTGCTTTACCGCAGCGTTGTTCACCATGAATTATATTTTCATACAATTTCCTCCTGACAGCACCGTGGAGAAAAAAAGAGTCCCAGTGAGTCTCTGTGAGTGCACAGGCAGTTCAAGGTGAATGAAAGGGTTTTTAACACTTTCTTAGAAGTGGGAGGAAAATGCTCATCTCCAAATATCTTGTTTGCCTCTTTGATGTTTTGAAGAGAAAAAGGAGAAAGAAAAGAAGAGGAGAGGAGAAAGAAAAAAAGGGGTGTATAATTGCTACAGCTGTGATAAAATATTCAACATGTTATAAAATGGTTGAAACCACATTTGGAGAGTCTCTTTCCTATTCCATCTCCTCGCTCTCTCTCTCTCTCACCACCTTTAAATATTGATGAAAATTTCCTGCAATTTGCCTGATTTACAAACACCTCTGATCTTCACTCGTTTGTGTTTTTTCAGAATATATTTCTAGTCGTGATGCAATATCGTGGCTGCATCTCACTCATGCAAGAAAAAGCAAAAGGTCATGACGACATTTTGCATGTTTCCTTATACTGCAGTGCTGCAAAATAGCGGCGAGTGTGCGGGGGTTTCCTGTTGAATTATGGCGGTTGTTACAGAAGCAATGAGGCGGTGTGGCCCTGCTGGCTCTTTACGGGTCAAGCCCGTCTCTGGCAACGCATTTCAATCAGACCCATTTAATCAGTGACACATTCACAGCCAAGGACTTTGTCTGTCAACACAGGTGCTTCATGTAATGACCTGATCATAGATGAGACGCCTCGCAGACACTCGACACACATCAATAACTCACAGGAACACCACGCATGCAGTCTTTACCTCCACAGCCATAAACTTTAGAGTGATGAAGAGAAGTGTCGTAAACACACCCTTTCAATTTGCACAATGAAAAGCAACACATGGCTGCTGTTTGATGAAATGTGAGACGTCACGTTTATGTAATAAAGAGTGTAGAACAGATTATAGGTGACCCCCACGAACACATGAATGCATCATTTCCAGTAACTGCTTGAGAAAAGAGGAGGCGTCTTGTTGCAATAAAACAACTCACAGCGAATCGATATGAACGACCTCTCCGTAGTAGGCACGTAGGCATATGATACTGTAAAGTCATTATATGTATGCAAAAATGTTTTGCATACCTATCGATTTTTAATCGATCTCCATTTAAATGGCTGATAATATCAGCCAATTATAATAAATAATCTTTTAACTTGCATATTTTTTCTTCACTGGACGTGCGGAGAAGCAGCTTGAAGTATAAACCTGCCTGCCAGTCTCATGTGAGGGCATCAATAGTCACACATACGTCTAGTCTGCATAACTAGTCTGCCGAAACCAAAGAAGAAGAAGAAGTTTCGCATGATCAGCGTTTAGTGCTGCTTTCCACCGCTTTCCAAGGAACAACATCTCATGAGATGTTACTGCCAGCAGTCAAACAAACATGGCGGAAACAAGTCCATCTCTCCAGACACCGCTGACGAGTTTAAAAGCTGATGTTTGAATGCATTTTGCATTTAAGAAGTTGGCGGAAAATGACGAGTTGGACAAAAAACAAGCAGTATGCAAAATATGCAACGGGAAGATAAAATACAGCAGCAATATGATGAATCTTCACAACCACTTGAAGAGACATCACCCGGAAACACAGTGGGCAGACTCGGCACGGCTCAAACAAACCAGCCTGGAGAAGGTATTATCACCTAAGTTACCAGCAAACTGTCAATGTGCACACAAAATAACGACACATTTATTTTAACTGAAATATACCTGACTGAATCAATATTGAATCGTGAATCGAATCGGGACCTTGAAATATCGAATCGCATCAATCTAGCAAATCTGAATCGATACCCAGCCCTTATCTATATATATATATATATATATATATATATATATATATATATATATATATATATATATATATATATAAATAATTAATTAGAATTATGATTATTATTATTAATTATTTTGTCTTCTTGAAATGTGAACGTAACTATTAAAGGTCTTCAGAGACCATCTAACACATTTTTCCATTAAGCCATAAGCCACTTCTATTCCCTCAACAATCCCCTGCTGTCAAAAGGTCACATCTCTTGAAAAAAATGTTGTAAGTATGCCGTTTCACCATTTGGACTCTTTTTGTGCCACTGGCACCATAAATAAACACTCATTTTTAATCTTTGAAACAGTGCATCTCTGTAAAAAAATGATGGCTTTTATAATTTCCTCTCCCCTTCCCACCCTCCCTCACAAAGCCTAACATACAGTATATCCATCAGCTTAACTGAGGCAGGGTTACAGCCCAACGCTAAAGAATCATCCCTCCATTAAGATCCTAATAATCACCTTAACAGTGAACTGGCAGAACATGATAGAGACAAGTGGCTTTTAATTCGCCTCAGCGGCTCCCAGATGTATCAATCATAACAGTGTGAGCTTCAGGGACTGTAGGTCACCGACTACATGTCCATGAGGACAGCTGGTCAACTTTAAATAGTCCAATTTGATCCTTATCAGGCTCCAGTACAGAGATAGTGGAAAAGTAAAACATGTTTCACTGCAGCATTTAATGCAATTCCTACATCAGCTCTCCACTCTATAAATCAATGATGGTATTTAACATCACAGAGGCATTTTAGGGGGGCTGAAGCCCCTCCCCAAAATATTTTATGCTGACAAATTCAATATAAATTGGACAGAATATGAGTTTAAATAGTCATATAATGTTTCATTATTCATAAATCACATAAATACGGTAGCCCCCACTCATGGCCTGATTGTTGAAAAATGTGTGCTAAAGTACCCTGTAGGGAGGCAAAAATGGCAAAAAACTTGCACTAAAATGCCCTCTGGGGAGGCAAGAATGTGCCTTTTTTTCTTTACACTCCTGCCGTTCAAAAAATCTTTGCATGCCACTGTGTGTGTGTGTGTGTGTGTATATATGCATATATATATATATATATATATATATATATATATATATATATATATCCAACATAGCGTCACCTGGGGGCTAAGCCCCCCGTACTTAAAACCTAGTGATGCCCCTGGTATTTAAAATTGTATATTTCTGTATATTTCTCTTACATGACATATGGGAATATAGGTGATTATCTTATAGGTTTGTTTGGGTGGGAAATCAATAAAGTTTTTTCCTCCTTCCACTCCTTTTCGAATATGTTGACAAGATAATAATATAATATATAAGATGAGATAATATTAGGAATAAATAATGAAAATGAAAATGAAATGAAATTATCAGCCATGCATTGCTGTCATGGCAGAAATAAACATCTTCTCACAGGAAGGAGGCGAGATGAAAAGGACGGCCTCTATGCTGAACACTTAAAGGATGTTCTTCAGGAGCAGGCAGCAGCCACATTATCAATGCTGAGGTTGAACAACCTGGTGCTATTTTCTGTCCAGAGGCTGAATACCCCAAAGCTCTGGGACTGCTCCAGTGACAAAGGGGGGGGTGGAGAAAGGGTGAGCTGGAGGCTAAGGAGTCGATTTGTCAATCGGCGCCCTGAATGGACGCCTCATCGATTGAGGAATTGTGATGATTACAGGGTTCGCCGTCGTGCGAGTAATGCAATAGGCGAAGCTGTCACGGCCCGCGGCGTTATCAGGCCCGATGATTTAGACCCCGCCTCGTTAACGACGGCCATCCATTCTGCTCAAATTTACCCAACATGACTCTGTCACACATGAGAAAACAGCTCGGCTCGCACACTTCCTTTGAGAAAATGGACGTAGACTCTGCTGGCACTGCTTCATGCATTCGAAAAGGAAATACTGGAAGGTCAGCGGCCCATAGATCTGAATGATAGCAGGCAATGAGGGAGATTTACAGCAGGCTCAAGGCAGTGCTGTATGTTTTTAATCAGGTCCATGTCTGAACATCCACTGTGGAGCTGTCCCGCCTCTGGCAGCACATCATCAGGGTCAGGAGGAGCTCTGCGACGCTCAACGATTAAGACGAACGATGAGTCAGAGCGCCCAAACGCTCTCCACGATTAAACACACATCCATTTTTTAAACGGCCTCCGCACAAATGAATCACACCGAACGTCAAACAGCGCGGCGTACTCCCTAAAGAAAGATGAAGTGGATCGCAGAGTGGAGAGCGTTCAGATAATAATAATAAAAAGACATATTCACCACATTGCTATTCATGGTTTATGTCCCGTCCATTAATTATTCTCAAAAAACAAGCCTGCACGAAGAGCTTTTCCATGTTCCCCAAAAAGAGTCCTTGTTGGGATAACAGCATTAGCTCAGCACGGTCCACAAAGTAATTAAGGCTCAGACATTAATAACTCTGACGAGAGGGAGAAATTAAACGAAACACAGGGAGGATTTATTTCCTCATTCCAGCCTCTGTGGTGAATCTTCTTTTATCTCTCTCCTCTCTCCTTCTGTAGGAAAAGCTCCAAACATTCCTGATCAATAACGCTCCAGCGAGGGGGAAAAAAAATCATTTACCCTCTTTTTCCACTTCTTCTTTCACTCAGAACGATGGATTTCAATTGGAGCTTCGAGGCGTCTTTGTCTGAGGCTGCAACGCTCTCACAGAATGCAATATTCTTCACCGAGATAAATGGCCACGAACATGAAGCACAGCCACACTGGTGGGATAAAAGAGTGGCTGGTAGTTTCGTCCTGAGGGTTAATTAACTGGTCATCAACACAAATGTCCCTCCTCACAGCCTGTACACCTTTATTACTGCTGCTGTTAGAGGTGAACACAGGGAATATGTCCTGGTGTTGCTCCCACAGATCCTGGGAGTCACTTATTATTTTTGGAGTCCTCCCAACACAGAGTATTGTTAGTATTCCTGTGCTGATGCTGGGGGTGATTACAGGCTGGCTGGGGAAAGTGGAGGGGTGGCCGGAAAGGTAATGGGTGCTGACTTACAGCCAATGATGAAGGAACGACAGCATTAGCACGTCTCTGGCAACACATTTCAGGCAGTTTGTCCAAGTAGAGTTACCGTCACACAAATTAACTTACATTAATCACGTTAACAAGCTAATTTCGACATTCATAGCTGTAACACATCGAGCAGTCAAAAAGACTAACAGCTGCAGAGTTAACCAAGGTCAGATATGGTTTATTCCACTTCCTCAGTTCAGTTAAATGAAGATATTTCACGTCGACACTTGTGTTTCAGAAGTGGAGCAGAGGCAGAAGATTTAAAGGTCATCGTCTTCTGACAATTCAAGAAGAAGCTAATGTGCAACATCATCCTAACCCTTCAAACTTAAATCCTGTTTGGACTAAATAATCCAATTTGCAGCACTGTTTATTCACAGACTGTCACTGTGCCGACACCTCTGTGTGACTTCCTTCAGCTGCAGCAGCATTTTCCTTCAGACAGAGGCCACGCCTCAACCTTCCTCTGACTGCAATTAAATAAAGTTGGCCTGATGAAATCATTGAACGTGCTCTCGTCTAATCGTTAATATGTCATTAGGCTTTGCCAGCTAAACGCTGCAGACAGCGCACAGTGAGCAGGTTATCATTTACACGCCACTCATTCACTCACATTAGAGGAGATTTAACCAAATGATGCACAAACGCTGTGAGTCCCTTTTGATTTGTAGTCAAAGTCATTCCTAATTCACAGGTGAGTCATTTTTCATCTCCATCGATCCCTTCCCCTGATGTGTGGAGCCCATCGATAAAGAACCACCCATCAGGTCTCCATCTGGTCTGCTGGTCTTTTCAGACCTCACCATGACCTAAAGCTCCTGAGGGAAAGATGGGCTGCAGTGACAATTTAAACAGGAAGTTAAATTAATCTACAGCATGGCATCACTTCAATTTATGATTTAGAATTTTTATTAAATCCTACAAAAAGTTACACTTTCACTGTAATTTTCCACTTGTCACAGACTTATAGTCTAATTTGCACCTTTTATATATTTATTTTAGCATCTATTTTTTTTATTTCTCTGAACCCTCATGCCCCTGTGTGTTCCCATCTTTCATTCTTTTGGAATTGTGAATTTCTCTGCGAGATTAATAAAGTTTCTGTCTATTTTCAATACAAACTTCACAGGAAAAAACTTGGTTAGATTTAGGAAACAACTTATGTTAGGTTTAGGCAAATAAAAGAAATAGTTTGATGTTGAGGTGTAGCTATAACCCAAGCATGACTTTAGCTTTACCTGTGTGCAGACTACATGAAGCTAGGCTGCAGAAAAGCTTACAGATTGAACGCGAGTGGCGTCACTAGGCCTATTTTAAGGGGGCTGAAGCCCCCCTAAAATATTTTTAAACACCCCTAAATGATTTGGTGTTGTTTTATTTATTTACTTTTAAATGTGCAGACAAATTCAATAAAAAATTGGCCAGAATATGAGTTTAAATAAATAATCATACAACCTTGCATTGTTCATAAATAATTTAAATATGGTCGCTTTGGAGGCAAAAACTTGCACTAAAACGCCCTCCAGGAGGCAAAAACTCTCCATTACAACCTTGAAAAAGTCTCTGCATGCCACTGTGTACATATATAGCAGCGTCACCTGGGGGCTAAGCCCCCTGTCCTTAAAACCTAATGACGCCCCTGTTAAGTTTTACTTTATTCACTTGAAATTCACACATGCTCAGTGTCTTTTTCTTTTACTGATGTAAGGTTTGAGCGGACATATGACAGCAGTCAGTGACCGGGAACATTGCACAGCAATATATCACTTAATAATTATTTTTGGAAAGTACATTACATTTCAGTGTGTAATTAGAGCTCAGCTGCACACATTCATGCATATTGTACCTTTAGGATCTCGTCCTTTCGCCACGGGCACTTCATCCAACTGTCACTCAAGCCAACCTCATTTCCCACTTCCTTCTCATTCCCAAGACACTGTCCCACGTGTCTCTCACTTTATCCCAGCCTTTTCCATGACCATAAATCATTTTAAGTGTGTGAAAAAAGTCTCATCTGCACCGCAGACAGATATAGTCTGTGCTGCTCCCTCCTGTAATCCCTCCAGAGACTGGAAAAGCGCTAATCCTGCTATTGTGCCCCATGAATTGCACAGGGAGTTGTCCATGCCGCTGTCACATGCTCGGCCCTGTGTTTCTTAACTAACGGTTTCTTCGGCCGTCACACCTGTTATAGCTATGCAGTGCATTATTTGAAAAGGATCAATTTTTGGAGCTTCAGAGGGAAAAAGCATCTTAATCAGATGTATTAGATCATTTGATTTCTTCATTTCTTCTACATTTGGAGGACCGTCATTCACATCAGTCATTGAATTCTCCTTAAATACCACAGCGTACAGACGTAACGTACTGTCAAATCACCCATCAAGCATCACAGGAATGGTAATAAACTGCTGCAATATGAACGACACACAGCTGGAAAGAGAGGGAAGGAAATGACAGACAGACCCAAATGATTTGATTGGTTTGTGCAGCGTTTCAGAGGAAAATAAGACTTACAAAGAATTGCTAATTCGTCCTCCTCACTGGTGATTTATACAGAAAGAAGCAGAAAGTGAAGAGTGGCTCTGCTCTGCATCAGGTGAGGCTGAGGCTCATCATTGTTTTCCAAAAATAGCTCATTTGCAAGTGAAAAAAACACATAAGGAAGCAAGTTTTTGTCCTGTAGCACATGCTGTCATTATCTCTGCCTCAGCTGGTGGTTGTACTCTCACAGGGAGCAATCACACTAAAGGTAACATGCTTTATGGGCTCACATTCTAATCACTGTAAATCAGCAACCACGGAAAACGGACGGTGCTCACTTTGCATTACACGCAGATGTTTTGACAGTGTTAAAATGCAGCTGTTTTTTGAGTGAAGCGAAGCTTTGCGCATTAAAAAATAAGACTGTGGTTGTTATTCATTTAAAGGAGCTCCAGTCACTCGTCCTGCTGAGTGAGACTCTCGGGCAGATTTAACGTTTTTTTTGTTGTTTTTTTTGACAGGAACCCCCGGCTCATTATAAAAGCTGCTTTTGTTGCGCTGCTGACACTTCACTTCCCAATTTATAGATTTCACAGATGGCCGTTTTCTATGAAAGAAGAGTTGAAGTTGTGCTTTATGCCAAAGACAGAAGGATTCATTTTGTGAAACGGTGCGCTGATCTATTTTTCGGATTTATTTCATGAGGTTTATTCAAAATGCATGGAAACTAAGAAAATCTGGGGTACTATATGTCTGTCTGGTCATGTGACTATCCTGGTTGTTGTTGTGTCTTGTGTGGGCACCAAATGTTGCAGGACGTTTAACTCTTTGAGTGCCATTCACATATTTCGATGCCATTTAAAATCCAATGCTTGAGTGTCATCGACGTAATAATACGTCAAAGTGTTTTTTCGGCAGCGGGTCGCTGATCGCGGTCTCCTGCAGTGAGTAATGTTGGGGCTTCTGGGAGATGTAGTCGGAGCATAAAGAGACGGTATACACCACAGAGATCAAAACAAAACAAGTGGAGACGATCGAGATTAGAGAGCAAAACAAACAGAATCTGGACAAAAAGTGGTGATTTTGGTGAAAGTGTCCTCTACTCTACCTCTGATAAAACAAGAATGGAACAAGATAAAAACAAACATTTTTTTCATGATGAAATAGAGAGTCTCTTCTTTCATTGGAGCTATTCAGTGTTTTCAGAGACATAGTACAAAATATTCTGTGGGTCTAGAAATATGACTGAAAATGCTGGAACAAGGCACTACTTGTTTTGCTGTAAACATTGGTTTGCCCTTTACTTTTATGGACTCGTCCTACAGTATCAGCTGCTACATGTAGGACATTAAGTGTAAAGTTAATTAAGCTTTAACAGCCCAACACATCAATTAAGGAGGATTGGACACAGTGTCATCCACTCAGAGCTGCTAGCTTAGCAGTCTCTTTAGATTCACACTTTACTCTTCGTCCACCGAGTGTTTAGTGTTCCGTTTGCTGCTCGAGGCTACCAGATGGAGAAAGTCCTGCACCAGTCTGCCTGCTAATGAGAACAGAGTAGAGCAGATGCTACAATGAAGGGGCACTTCCGAAAAATGGGATGCACTTCATTTATACCCCCTCACATGGTCGCTGCAAGGGTTTGATAAGTGATGCCATGGTTGATTTTCAGGCAAAACTCTAGAGCTGCAAAACAGAATCGATCAGTTGTCAACTAATCTGATAGCAATTTCTGTCTGCGATGCACACATGTTAATATTCCCTTTACATCATGTGTGTCCTCATCTCCTTGTACTATCTCCAGTTTGCCAAACTGCCTTCTTACCTCCTTCAGAATAGCACCGGGATTAGATTTAACCTGGCATGTCACTGCCGCTCATAAATCATTTGCTTTATGATTTCTCCAGCCTCAATAAAACTCCTCTAAATGGAAATGCACCGCCATCGTCACCGGGGCTTCCTTTACGGGAATAACCGTATAAATCAGGTTTGTTTAGAGAGCGAGCGTCGTAAAGGCCTACAGACGATCAGAGACGGCTCGTTTTCCTGGCTTCCCCTCGGGCATGTGTCCATACAGAAGTGAGTAATCTACTGGGAGATCGGGAGAGAGGCAACACATGGCTGCAGGGGAAGTGTAACAAGCCTGACTATGTTGAGCGAACAGGCGGGACTATATTTAGAGCAACAATCTGGCATGAGGTGGGGCAGGGTGCGTGCTAGATGGGGGTTATATAAATGATTAATATGCTCGATTATAACTTTGAAACTGTGCTGTCAGTAATACCCTTAAAGGCCACTTCTCCTTGATTTTATCCCTCATTTAAATGGAGATACGTCTCAGCTAATCACGCTTTCCGAGCAACCCTTTGAATATATTTATCAACTTTATGATTCTATAAGGACCTTTCTGAACGGAATAAAAATCACCAGCCGTACTGATCTTTGATTTCAGTTCACAGTCTGCCCTTCAGTAGCGAACGAATGTCACTTTCCCCGTTGGTGCAGTGCGAGAAAAAAAAAAGAGCTCCTTCTGCAAAAAAATGTACCTTACATTTCACATACATGGAATGAGAGATTGCAAGAGCCGTCAAAGCACAAAGGAAGCAATCAGTTAAAATGAGAGCTTAATTCAGAGCTGGCGTATGAGAAGAAAGACCTCCCAAACAGGAGAAATAATTCACGGCTTGACCATTTATCACGGAGCTGAATGTTAAAGTGGTCAGATCGCCGTCCTCTGAGTGCGGGACAAAAGAGCCACTTTCATTAGGGAAAGAGTCTCTTAATGGGTACAAAGGAACTACGCTTGTCGTTTCCCTCCTCACTCTCTTCGTTAGGTGTCGGGCGGTGATGAAATGACCGAGAAGTGGCGTGGTGCGAGTCGGACCACGCCGTGTATCATTCGTTCATTTGTTTTTAAAAATGAAACCGAAACTTAAAACATTGTTTTCTCAATGTTCGTTCCCAAAACGGAAAAATGGATAATGACTGTTTTTTTCTGATTTGTGCACAAATGGAAAATGGAAAAACTGGATAACGGGCGATTATGGCGTTTCATCCAATTCGCAAATTTTCATTTGTAGCAAGTTGAAGTTGCGTACTGCGGTCCAGCGGCCGACTCTCGCAAATTCGTGGTCAAATGAGCCGCTCGTCTTTTTCTAGTGCACAAATGATCGCATATTTACGGTAATCAGTGTGAAACGGCTCTGAGGCTGACAGGAGCTTTTCTGTTTCCACAAAACTTTACTGAAGAACATCTTTTATTAAACTTGTGGGATAAAGTAAATGTCCCTGGCATGTTTTCTGTATTTTACTGTAAATATGAGTGACAATATTTATAAATTAATGGATATACTGTCTTCCAAACACAATAATAAAGCCTCTTCTGCTATCTTTGAAGATGGATTTTTGCCATGAGTTTTGGACTTAGTACATGTTAGAGTATTACCAAAAATATTCTGAAGTACTTTTACTGTGTATTTTTTCTCAAATTTGAGAGCGGCAGCTGACTGGACCGCAGTACGCAAATTTCGACAATTAAAAATATCCGAAATGGATGAAACACCAGAATCGCCTGATATCCTTTTTTTCCATTGTCCATTTGTGCCCAAAATCAGAATTCAGAAAATCAGAAAAACTAGTCGTTACCGTTTTTTTTCATTTTGGTTTTGGGAATGAATAATGAGTTTCAGTTGTTGTTTTGAAAAACGAATGAACCAATGGTGCACGGATTCGGACGCTGCCAGAGCTTGGAGCTGTTGTGGAGACGGCGTCTTTAAGAACAACTGAAGCAGACTGAGGCGTTTGTGTCAAAATCAAGAGCAATCTTTTGCTTCTCACAGATGAACAACATCACGATTACAGTTGAAACCTGATGCATGGATTTCATACAGAGATGAAACGAAAAGAAAAAAAAACAAATGTCAAACTAATGCAGCTTTGATTTGTCTGTCAGAGGACAGGACCACCAGACAGACATCAAAAGAAAAATCCTTTGTCATGACAGATGGCCTCATTAAACCCAGTGAGTTTCTGCTGCTCCACTGTGCATTAAAGACAACAAAGAAAACAGAAACTTATTGTATTTGAAAACCTAAAAGCAACACGTGCTACAAGTTTTAGACGAAGATGTGAGGATGCAAACCAAACAGCTTGTTTAGGTTTAGGCAACAAAGCCACCTGTTTAGAAAAAAACATACTGTGTATTATTAAAAAGTGTGTTTTCTTTAGTGTAAAATCTCCTGAAAATAACAATTAGTGTTGGTGTTTATGGCCACTTCATTAGGACCACCTTGCCTTAACTCACTGAGTGTCAGCCATTTTACAAAACAGAAAGTGTCTTGTTCCAGCGTTTTTGTCCATTTTGAGTCATATTTCTAGACCCACAGAATATTTTGTACTATGTCTCTGAAAACACTGAATAGCTCAAATGAAAGAAGAGACTCTCTATTTCATCATGAAAAAAATGTTTGTTTTTACCTTGTTCCATTCTTGTTTTATCAGAGGTAGAGTAGAGGACACTTTCACCAAAATCACCACTTTTTGTCCAGATTCTGTTTGTTTTGCTCTCTAATCTCGATCGTCTCCACTTCCTGTTTTGATCTCTGTGGTGTATACCGTCTCTTTATGCTCTGACTACATCTCCCAGAAGCCCCAACATTACTCACAGGCTGTGGGAGAGCAAGATCGACGACCCGCTGTTTAAAAAAAACAACTTTGTCATCAAAATACGTCAATGGCACTCAAAGAGTTAAATTTTCATAGCACCACATCCCAAAGGTGCTCTATTGTATTCAGGTCTGGTGACTGTGGAGTCCTGTGAGCTCATCGTCAACATGAGATCATCTGAGCTTTGTGACATGGAGCATTATCCTGCAGGAAGCAGCATCAGAAGATGGTCCACTGTGGTCATAAATGGATGGATATGGTCAGCAGCGACACTCAGGTAGGTTGTGGAAAATATCCCCCACACCTTCAGACCACCAGCAGCAGCCTAAACCGACAAGGCAGGATGGATCCATGCTTTCATGCCAAATTCTGACCCTACCATCCCAATACTCAACTCTATACACTCTTAAAACTCTGTAAAGCTTAAAAAAGGCCTATAAAGACTCGTAAAGTGGCAGGTGTGTGAAGTGATAATTACTACTTACTCATTAGAGGTGGCCTTTTCTATTGGACCATGTGAATCGATGATAAAACATGCTGGTGGGTGTGGGAGGTCCCTACTGACCCACATCTACAAGGCTGATAACTGCTGATAACGGCCATTTAATGAGCTGATAACAATCCAGCCGGCTGTGAGACAACACTCTGGGGATCATTTCTTGTTTATGACCAGCGGTCCTCTTTTACTTCTTGGACGTGCTCGTCACTCGTTTCAATCGCAGTAATGACCCTCTCAGCGGTCAGCGGCGCTCTCTCGGCTAAAGAGCCGGGAAAAGGAGGTCAAGCAGGGCGAAGCTCGCTCGGCTGCCAAGTTCCACTTTGCGATTGTGTCCCTCATCATTCACGGTGTAGTCAGAGTGCTCTACAGTATATTGTAGCTGCGACGTTGATGGCTTGACAGCCCGGCTCACTATTTCAGCACTGTGCCTTTTATTCCCCCTCAGTGGGTTTCCAATGAATGACAGAATGACCTGATGGATGTCATATCCACACTGCATGTTGTTTATGACTCATATCAGATGGAGATGTACTTTGTGTGGGTTGTTATCCATCACCTGCTAATGAGTAGTTTATTGAAATAAGAAGTACTTCATCTGTGCTCCGATCGATCTGATCAAACTGAGAGACTTCACTCTCTTAATTGCTTCGGCACTTCTCGCACCAATTTGCATATTTCTGAAGGGTATTTCTTCACCCGGTGTTGAGGAGCCGTGTGGCGAAGTATGTTTATGGCTATATTGGTGCTGCAGGTATTTAGATTAAAGGCTCCCTGCCAAAGAGAAACTCCAATCAGTGAAATATTGCTGCACTTCTGTCGCACTGGTTCACAATTCGGACCATATCATAGCTTTAAAACTGTATTTCCGTACTGTTTTTATCCCCTGTAATGAAAAAGAAACACATTTCATGCTCACATATAAATGCATATATCTGCTCCACTGCACATACATGTGTACATGATCAAATATTAACGTGTCCAGACATAATCTGACTGTGAAAATACATTTGTTGCCTTTTAATTTCCCTCATCATGCATATTTTATATCGCAGTATGATAGAAAACAAACCTTCATTTCTTTTGCGCACATGAATGCTGTTAGCAGACACATTTCAACAGAGTCACACTGAAGCTTAATTGTCTGTTTTCTGGAGCCAGCAGACCAGGTTTTAAGAGAAATCCTTTACAACTATTGGATGAATTACTGTGTAATTTCGTACAGACATCCAAGATCCTCTGTACATTAACTGGGTCAACCTGATTTTTCGTCTAGCACCATTTCTAGGTCCAATTTTCCAATTTATCAAATAGTTTTAGTTTATCATGCAAATGAAAAAACACGTACATTCCCATGATTCTTAGCTGCACTTTGTGTTAAGTGGTAGGAAATGTAAATAAAGACGTTAACCATAAGTATCCAACCTCAAGCAAATATCCAACCCCACTTTTTTCATCATTTTCAAGCTTGAAGTCTGACATTATTTCAGATAATTTGTCAGACTTCAAAAAGCAAAAAGCTTCTTCTGGAAAAACCTGCAATCAGATTTAAAGAGGACCCAATATGTTTTTGTGTTTCCCCTTTATTATCGTGTCATATTTGTGCATGTAAATGTTCTGCATGTCAGGGGGTGGTTTTAGGACACTGAGCAGCTGGAAAGTTTCAAGGGTTTTTATTATAACAATAATTAAAGACTACAACTAAGCATGCAGGCAGGTTAGAGCCAGAGGGTGACAAGAGGAGCTGCAGCACAGCCGCTATAATAAAGGTAACATTAACACATGTAAACATGGTCTAATGGTCCAACTTTAACTCTTTGAATGCCAACGACGTAATAATTCATCTTCTGGGAGATGTAGTCAGAGCATAAAGAGACGGTATACACCACAGAGATCAAAACAGGAAGTGGAGACGATCGAGATTAGAGAGCAAAACAAACAGAATCTGGACAAAAAGTGGTGATTTTGGTGAAAGTGTCCTCTACTCTACCTCTGATAAAACAAGAATGGAACAAGGTAAAAACAAACATTTTTTTCATGATGAAATAGAGAGTCTCTTCTTTCATTTGAGCTATTCAGTGTTTTCAGAGTCATAGTACAAAATATTCTGTGGGTCTAGAAATATGACTCAAAATGGAACAAGGCACTTTCTGCTTTATTAAATGGCACTAAAAGAGTTAAAGTTCATCTTTCATGCACTTTACAGTAGTGTGGTTTGGTCAAATTGTGTTAAAGGCAACACGAAAGGTTATTATTATCTCTCTTCCTCCCTTTGCTTTGCAGGTTGCGACATTCTTCATCCGATATGAAAATGACTGCAGCTCTGAAATACTCGTCACCTCTCAGCGAATGGACTAAGAAAACATTTAAGCTTGTTTAAACTGGATCCGATGACTCATCATTACATTCACGACTCAACATCTTTCGTCTCTTTGGTTCTTTGTAATCTGTTCCTTCTCCACCATCTATTTTTTGTTTTCCTCTGCTCCACATATTTCTGACCTCGTGGTCGTTCCCCTGCACCGTGTCAAACTCTCTTCACTGACCCAACCAGCCGGGTTCATCTTCAACACCCCTTCCCTGTTGTTGTTCATCCCTCGCTTCCCAGCCGCCTCCATCAGTCGGCCTGTATGTCACTTCAAGAACAATTCCCACCCTCTCATTTTTCACTGTCGCCCACCGTCTGAGTGCATCCATCACTGTCTACAGTCCTTCATCTGTCTCTGCACACACAGCCATCCTCCTTCAAGAGAATCACTAAAACTATCCCTCTCCTTTGTTCTGTGGGCAAAAAAAAACAAACTGTTAATGCCTCAATCCTTTCGGTCTGTCTCAGTTTCTACACACTACTTTAAATATACAGGGAATTTATTGCGTCAGCGTGCATGGCATTATTTCAGAGGGCGTGGTGGTATCAGCGTTCAGCAGCAGGTCTTTGTCAACCTCATGCTGAGTAACGTCTGATAGGAATAACTTGAGAGATGCAAAGATAATGAGGGGAAGGAAGAGGGTAGAAAGACAGACAGATAAAAAGAGGATTTACATGTTCGTCCTCACAGAGCAGAGTGATCATCAAAATCATGTTCATTAACATAAAAATCAGAATCAGAAACAATTGAGCCAATCAAAGTCTGAAACTTCTGCTTCAACATTTTCCCTGAATCTCTGACATCAAATCATTTCCATATGAAAAGCTCAAACTACTACTACTACTACTACTACTACTGAGGATGAACAACAGGGCGTTAGAGAGTGTAGGTGTGTGAAAGTGACCTGTTACATCACAGGCTGGACTGAGGGGGCGTTTGGACTGAGAGAGCCTTTCGATTACAGGTCACCTCACTGAAATGAGCATCGCTGCTTCACCTGCTGCAGCTCCCCTGTGTCCTGGCTTCCTTTAGCGCCCAAATACTCCACCTCCCTCCTTACAGCACACAGGGAAAGAAAATGAAAGACAGGTGGTAATATTGAGATCAGCTTGGTTGATTTCACACAGACTCCTGATGCCACAAATCAGATAAACAGCTCGAGTCTCCGTGGAATCAGATCGTTCTGCGGTTAGAAAGCCGTGAAAACATCCATGTCACTAAAGGCTTGTAAGCCAGGTGACAAAAACAAAAACATACGATCCGAACCATCCGGCCGACACAAACATATGTGTCTCCGTCCTCGCCTTTGCAGGAAGTCACTCCAGAGATAAACACTGGTGCTTAGCGGTCCGTTTAATTGAGTGGGGTACGGCGTGACAGGAGAGAGGGATGATGGGAGGCTGCTGCCAGAGCGAGGCAGGATGTGTAGATGCACTCAATTTACCGACTGCCACGGCCACCACATGGAGAGAAATGGCAAACAGATAGTCAGAGGCTGATCCTGTGTGTGTCATGTAAAGAGGATGCTTCTGAGTGTCTAATATGTTTAATGGAGGTGGCGGGTTGCAACAAAATGAGTAATAAAATACAATAAAACACCACTGAGACTCTGATAAAAGCCTGATAAATGAGACATCCAGGTTTGTATGTGTGCATCCATTTGAGGAGAAGCTAGAGAGTCACTAGTGTTCATGCATTAGGCTAAATAATGCTGCTTCTCAGGGTGATAATGTCTGACACAAAAAAGGAAACGGCGTCCAGCAGCAGACAGCTGCAGCGTCTCGTTTGGAAAGCACTTGAGACGAGCGAGAAGACAATGCATGATTTTGACGGTACAGCCGATGCACTATTTCGGGAGGCGAATGAGCGCTGTGGTGCATCAGTAATTGTGTCCCTCCAGCTCAGCGAGTCCTCCCACACGAGCTCAGTGCGACTGCTTACAGTGCAGCATGGAGGGCCTGCTGCCGTCATCTGGGTTTAATCCTCCCCAGTGTTCGTCGCTAAGCTTCATTTTCATTTTCTAACGTGCACACGTGTGCAAACCTGCAGTTTTATTCAGCAAGTTAATAGTCAGCAAGCGGTCAACAGTTTAGCCTAATTATCTATCAGCCATTTGAACTCATGTAGGAAGAACTGTGGTGTTCCTGCTTCACAATGATGCTTCAAATCTCTCACTCTTCCTGAACAATGAACTGAGCTTTGAGCGACACAACAACAAAGACTCTTTGTCATCTGCAAAGCTCTATAGGAGCATAATTCAAGCTGCTTTCAGCTCTTTCTAATGTTTCTTCACCATGAAAGCCTGTAGAAGCAAAGCAAAATCACACAGAAGGACTCCAGGCTGGATTCCAATCTGCAGCCCTCTTGCTTTGAGACAACTGCACTACCGTGGAAAACACTTCCACACATTTATCAGGTTTACCTGGTTGGCTTCATTTTCTCTCACTGTTGAAATGTTTCTTTTGTCTTTCTGGTGATACCAACATCATAACTCAAGACTCAAGTTATATGAAACCTTGTTTTCGGTTAGGGTGACCATGGACCGCACAGCATTTTCATCACTTCTGATGCATCCCGTATTCGATTAACAGCTACAGTAAAGACAGAGGAAGTACTTACTGCTGGGTAAAACTGATGGAAAGCTTTTCTGTGAGTTTGTTAATATACAGCAGCTGAACTAATGAACATTTAGCACACTGTGCAGCGTTCAAAACGGGTGGGAGTAAATATTGATATGGTCAGTATATCATGATACTTTTTCTTCTGATCAAATATTGATTTTGAATTTCTTAATGTAGATTTTTTTTTCCCCCAAATACATATACATACTGTATAAACAACTTGTATTTTAAGCTGCATTTTAAATTTCTCAGTGATCTATGTAGAATATCACAATATATCACAATAACGTATTGCATTGTGAAGTCCTTATATATCAGATGTTGGTCTGATATCAACAAAAAAAACGAGTATCGGATGATATTGGTCTGCATCCAAACTCTCCAATATTAGCACGCAGATACCATCAGTTCATTCCAGACTCCACTCCAGCTCTTCTTTATTGAGGTTATTTTTCAGGGTCTTTTGATTTATTTTCTATTTATTCTATTCAATTACAGAACATTCTTACATTTAAGGTTTAAATTGATGTAACACATTGGTTAATAATAAATGGGTCAGTTGTTGCTGACTATTGTTCTGTTTGGGTAATATCACTGGATCTTTTCTAACATCCCATACTACAAAATAAGTAATAAAAGTATTTATGATTCGTGCTGATATTGTATCGGATCAATATCGGTATTGGCCAATTCTCAAAGCTGCAATATTGGTATCATATCGGAAGTGAAAAAGTTGGGACACCCCTAACCCCTATAAACAGATAAAATAAGACACAAATATCTACGTTCATTTTTCAAAACTTGTACATTTTTAGAAGCAAACTGTCCCATAAAGAAATGTGACTTTTGCTTCCATTGACTAATAAATACAACTGTTGCTTTTTTAATAGAAGTGTTGGAAAAATCCATTCAAGCCAAATACATCTGTTAGGTCATTTTTTAGGTCATTTCATTGTATCGATATTTATAGGTGTAATTATAAGTTAACGGGTTAGGGTTAGGTGGACATTGCATAAATATCTAAACTACCCGACGCTTGTTGTTCATCAAGTCCTCCACAAACACACAAACAACACCTCCTTCACACCTCCTGCCTTATGAATACTCATCAAACAGCAGGAAGTGATGTCAGCCTTTTTTTCCAGACGCACTAGCTTTCCTGAGTGCTTTCTTGGAGCGCTTGAACTTCAATGACATTGCACATCAAGAGTCGGAGAGGCAGAAACCAGATGCAGTCGGAGCTTTGGGGATTTCTCTCAGTCAATCGCTGCCGTTTCATCCCGGATGATCTGCGCACACTTTGAGCTCTTAGAGCCGCTCGATGCCGCCTTGATGAACGCTGTAGGGGGGAATTAGCAAATGCCGATTTCTGTTTGGATGTTAGATCAGCGTCGGTGCTGGATGTAGAACACTGAGCCGTCCAGAAAGTGAGACTTACTGGGCTGTGGATCAGAGTTAAGCGCTCACACATAGAGAGTTACCTAAGTTTTTCTAAAGATCATTTAAGGAAAACTGTAAGTTGAACATGCTACACTGTTATCCTCCTAAGGGTCGAACAAAACAAAGAAAAAAGAAAGGTGAATAAAAGCATCTCTGGGCATCAGGACAGTACTTTTACTCATCTGGGCTTATGATGCAGTAGAAATCAATAAAACATTCATAGCACATCCATCACTCCACACAACACATAAAAGAGTTTACCATTGTTTCCCTCTAATGCACAGCAGGCCGCTCGTTTCCTTCACTTCACAAAGCAAACATTAACTCTTCCCCATTAAAGTAAAGATTACTTTCTTGATGAATCGGTGCTGCAGCAGGAGTCAGAGAGCTTTATCCCAACGAGGCCTGCAGCAGCCTCTCATAAAAACAGCCGTGCAATTGTGCTCCGTGATGCAAAACGTGGCCAATTAAATTGACTTCCCCGCCGAGGGAGGAAGCGCTGCCTCTCCGCTGTAACTATCCCACCAAATCAAATCACTCAGCTCAGGCTAACCTGAAAGCAGGCGCCTGTGACGCTCATTCTAAACACAAACAGCCTCCACTATACTTTTATCGTCCACTCGTAGGGTTAGTTAAAAGCAGAAGTGCTGACCGCTGCTGAATAGCAGCAGCTGCCTCATTCAGGGGTTGATTCACGGCGGCTATTATTTGGGCGGACCTGACCCACAGACCGTATAGGCAAACGTTTAAAGACCGCAAGATGTTATCGGAAAGGCAAAGATAACACAGAGAGAATACGGGAGGGACGTGAAAGAAAAGTAAACCCAAACAAAAGTCAGACAGATGAGGAGTTCCTGTGATTAGTAATGAGCCTGTGATTCCTCCGACTCGGTCAAACAGAGGATGTAGATGGCAGCGAGGACGGAGGCAGAGTAATGGCATCCCTGACCCGACGTCTTTTATCTGGATACTAAGACAGAAGTCAGGTCTGCCTCCTGTCTGCAGGGATTTACAATCTGCTGGCCCCCACCCACTAAGTGCAAGCACACTTTGAGTCACATCCATGCATCGGCAAGGACAATATTATTTTGCAAAATATTATGCATGTTGGCAGCTATGCAAAAAATGCAATATTTTCTTCATACTTTCCACTTTAACTGTTTGAGTGCCATCGACGTAATAATACGTCAAAGTGTTTTTTTTGACAGTGGGTCGCTGATCGCGCTCTCACAGTCTGTGAGTAAAAAACATTTTTTTCATGATGAAATAGAGAGTCTCACATAGTACAAAATATTCTGTGGGTCTAGAAATATGACTGAAAATGGGCAAAAAGGCTGGAACAAGACACTCTGTGTTTTATAAAACGGCTGACACTCAATGAGTTAAATGCAATTAACTGCTCAAAATCTACTGTTAATAGAGCTCCAAAGTTATTTTGTGGGATGTATAGGAATTACAGTGCATTGCTTTTTTCACTCACACACATTTCCATACAGTACGAGGCCACAGGGCACCCAAATAGTTTGATAATTTGTCGTCCAAACACCTCAACAAAGTCAGAAATAAGACCAACCCTGACACAGTGCTCTATAATCTGTCACTGCCAGCC
The DNA here is from genome assembly GCA_029721515.1 of Synanceia verrucosa. Taxonomy (NCBI): domain Eukaryota; kingdom Metazoa; phylum Chordata; class Actinopteri; order Perciformes; family Synanceiidae; genus Synanceia; species Synanceia verrucosa. Next base: position 3,446,110 of record CM056560.1, on the reverse strand, counting down.
TCTGCTTGTGTATAATCCAACAATCTTCAACAAAGCACGGTGACAGATAAAATTGCCCCTCATCAAATAGTCAGAGTTACTAAAGCAACAAACGGCACATTGATGGAGAAAGACGCTTACTGATCGCCTGTCAGAGGAGGCCATGTCGTCTGCAAATGCTGAAATTCATTTAGTTTAATTTTTCTTCCTTAATCTTCCCTGTTCTGCTACAAGAAGCTTTGAGTCAGTGAGCTGCTGCCAGCACTGATTTCCCCTCATTTGCAGACGGGAGCGTGTCTTCCCACAAAGCTACAAATGAACTCTGGATCTGCAGCGCTGTAACAGGATTATGAGCAGGAACTCAATCATCCCAGAGCTACAGTTTTTCCACAACCACCCCTGAAACATGTCAAGAGCGGGTGCCAGTCAAAGTCGTCAAACTAAGTCTGAAAGGGGGGAGAAAGTAGAAGTTATTCCATGTGTGAATTATCATGCTTCTCCTCCACTTTAATCACAGCTCAAGTATTTGTTGCGTTTCTAGTCCAAATCCTATCAAGTCAACACAGGGACAAAGACCGCCGCCCTCCTCACTTCCTGCTTCCCCACGTCAACCTCTAAAATAAAAAAAAAATCCCCTCTAGGTCTTGGTCCTCACCTCTGAGCGACCTGCCAGAGCTCATAATCCAAACTCATTTTGAAAAAGCTCCAGTGTCGCGTCAGGAAATACTGGTGCATGTAAAATATTCATGCTGGGGTGTTTCGTTCTGTGTTTAAGAGGAAAAAAATGCTATATCAAGTTGTGGGTTTTAGCAACTGTTTTGGAGTCTTGACTTTTTATTTTCTAATCCTCTGTGGCCATAGCGCTTGGTCAGATGAAGCTCTTACTTTGTGACTAGAAGTGATAATGGCTGAGCTTCATGCCTCAGCTATTTCAAAATAAATGCTAAACAAAATGTCTGAATTGTCTCAAACAACCGTGGACAAATTCCCCCCGGGCTGCAATATGCATTGGATTTTATATCTTATATTGACAAAATATGGATCTATGGACCATAATGGAGGTTCAGGATTGAGGTTATTTGCTGACATTTGAACAAAAACCTAATTTTGTAGCGGTGGCAGCAGACTAAGCAAGGGAACACAATTTTAAATTTGATTCCTATCAGGTAAAAAGATGCATAACTAGGGCTGGGTACCGATGTTTGTTACTTTGTGGTACAGATCCTATCAGGTATCAAAAATGTGATAATTTTTCGGTACTAAATTCTGATACCTAAGTGTCTGTCAGCCATGCTGTCAGATGTCTCTATGGACGGGGGGGACATGTCATAGAGACACTGATCTGTCCCTCCACTTCCCAGCATAAGGAGACAAACATTGCAGGTAAAACAGAGGATTGATGTCATTGCAGCAGCATTTGGAGCTCGGTGTGTGTGTTTAGGTTCATGGTGTGTTCAAGTTATACATGAATATCGGAATTTCAAAGCTCCAAGTCAGAATTTAAATCAGAACCTCCCGTGAAGTCGGATCTCCACCTCAAAAGGTCAGATTAATCTCACCAACCTGACATAGAATTCATGCTATCTGCTACTGAAGTAAACAGCAGCTCCATGTTTTGTTGTTCGTCTGTAAGGCTGGAAGAGCTGGGAGCACTAAACTTTGAGGTTAAGATGATCTGAGCTCCAAGTTCTGACTTCCAGTGAACACACCATAAGACAAACTCTCACTCCCCATGATCCTAAAGAGTAACAGGTAGCAGCCTGTTCCTGTTGATCATCAGACCATTGTCTAGTCTGTCTACCATGATAAAGACCAAATTACACAAAAAAAACCTTTCAAGTTGAAATCATATAATAATGATAATAAGAATAAGAATTTTACGATTTGGGCTTCATCATGGTCATTATAATAAAATAATAATAATAATAATAATAAAGCCCAAATTGCACAAAATAATTGGCTTCATATCATGAAATTTTGAACGATAACCCAGCCTTATGCATAACAGATTACGTTCTTCTCCACCTGTTACTCTCTGGTAGAAGAAGAAATTAACATATCATTCAACAGTCAAAATTTCATATTAATAGTATAAATAGTATAAAGAAAGCATGTTTTGCTAATGAGGTGATGGTGTACTATCTGTCTGTTTCGTGCATCACTAAATGGAAATAGGTTTTGAAAACAGCTCTTACATGGAGAACAGTTACTGTAAAATAAATACAGTAGGCCTGAGGAGTGAAAAAGCTTTGAGCTAATGAGCATGCTAAATGCATGCTAACAGATGGTTAGGAACATCTAATTACCATGAATGCCTCACCAAATCAATAGCTCTTGCCTTCAGTGTCTCAACACATCACTGCCTTGTCAGGTGTGACCCAGGACTTCCTCTGAAGAGCTGCATGAGCTCAGCGTAGCCACGATAACTTTGGACTAATGTTCTAGCTCATGGCCCGGTGCTCCGCTCTCTGAAAGTTGATTACAGGGACCAGAAGGATCCCTTCCCTTGACCAAACACCGTCAGCCTCCAATGGGCTGAAGCTCACAGGAACACAGATGAACTAGGACGTCCATAAAGACATCAGATTTATTGCACATTTTCTGCTTGATCTACGCTTAATGTAGAAGACTGTAAAGTATCAGTGAGGCCAATTTCCAGAGGCAAATTACTCGCTTGGGCTGAGTCCTTTATGTGTTTGCTGAGTGCTGAGTTTAAAGACCATTAACATTCTGTTGGCCCAGGACTTTGAGAGATCCCTCAGTGTGGAAAGTGTTGACAAGTCAGTGTGCTGTCTTTGTGCAGCCAGGGCTTAAAATGAATGAAGTCAGTTTAGCTCAGGTGTGTGCGCTCCTTCACTCTGCAGCCCATTTTCAGATTTTCTAGCTTCAGATGCAAACACCTTGTTGATGCTCACAGGTGATGAACATGAACCCGTGATTTCCTACAAGGACAAAGTATGCAAGCTAAAATATTAGGACACAAATTTATACTTTTTCATCTTCACTCTTTGGGTGCTATTGATGTATTTCAATGTCATTTAAAATCTGACGCTTGAGTGCCATCGACGTAATAATACGTCAAAGTGTTTTTTGGCAGTGGGTCCCAGATCGAGGTCTCCTGCAGGCACTTTCTGTTTTATAAAACGCAATGCACAAATGCAAATTGGTCAGACAGAAAACTGTATTTTGTGAAAGAGTGGGACTCTGTGGCCATTTTAGTCTTTTTTTTATGTCTTAGTTATATTTTAATGGCTGGACAGGAAGCATGAAAATGTTTGTTTCTATTAAAACACCTAAGTTGGCACTGGGATGAGATTAAGAGGATGAAAGAATTGAAAATCTATTTAATTTATTTCATAATACCTGCAGGTGCATCATCGCATTTGGTGGTGTCAAGCAAATTGGCTGCAGATAAACTGCAAAAAAAAAAAAAACTTGCAATTGACTGAAAACATAGAGCATATAGGGCAACAATGGTTGGCAAAATAACAAAAAAGTGTAGCAGGACCTGTGAGAAGGACCTTCGATATAAACATCTCATTTTAAGCTGACATAAACACAACAACTTCTTGTTTTCTGGTTATTATACACTAAAGAAATGAAAGCACAGGGTCCTCCGGTGGTTTAGAAAACATGACGTCTGACAGAATAACCTCGTTAATTAGGAGTCTGAAACAACATGTTTCATGTCAGGACAGGAGGTTTTGTTTGTGTACAAATTAGTCTCTCAAATTATTTTCTTCATTGGTCATATAAAACACTCTTCCTGCCTTGTTCCTATCGTTCATCTCAATGCAGTTCTCCCTTCACACCTCAGTCCTGCCTCCATCAATCCAATTAAATCCCCCATAGGACCATAAAGACAGTCAAGCAGGGATAAGAAACAGTGTTTTTTCAGTATTTCATCGACACACTTTCTCTGAACATTAAAAACTTAAAGAGTCTTTAATGCAACACGTTTGGCTTCCTGTTCTGATGTGTGAGGGTGAATCAGACAGGAAGTCAGGAAGATAAATGAAAACACTGGATGAGGAACGAAAAGAGCAAGAAAGTGAACAAAGGAGGTCCAAACTATTGATGGTTCTGGTTGAAGGAGCAGCAGCCAGCGGAGTCTAAACACTTTAAGTTTAACTCTTTTATCAGATGTTCCTTCACTCTAATGGACTTTAATCTCTAGACATCTTTATCCAGCTCTGCTGGGATCAATCCAGGAGGAGACTGACTCTTAATCATGCAGATCACACCTGAAATATTACGATTTGTCACTCTGTTCATGTAAATTCCTGTATCCTGTACATTTATTAGACACCTTTAGTGTAATATTAACATTTTCCTGAGGATAAAAAAATGGCCTAGCTCCATTAAACCTCTGAAATAAAGAAGCTCAATTAAAATTATCACCAGAAAATCTTTGTGAATGTCTGTAGAAACACTGCATTTAATCACCAGACACCATTTGTATTTTTATATAAATTAATGAAGAAATTATTAGCATTCCTGAAGGTCTAAACATTATTTTTTAGCAAGAGGTAGTACTTGCATAGCTTAATTTTAGGGGAAAAAACAGAGATATATTTTATATATGGTCCAATGAGGAAAATAGCTACAAAATACTATTTTAATTTCACATCCTTTGAGCCTCTGCTCCGACCCAGAACGTACATAACAACAGCAATAGTTTAAAAAAATTAAATTATAGACACCTTTGATAGGAATACAATGTTAGGGTCACTCCAGGAAAAGTCACAGAAAGTCACAAAAAAAATCTCTGCTGTTAAACACAGTGACCAGGTCATTTTTGACCCTGAGACACAACAAGGGTTAAATTAAGGGACAAAGATGATGTGAAACTAAAAGCAGCTCCACTGTGACCAGTTACATCAAGTTTACCTGAATACATCAGTGATAGGGACTTAATCAGGGGTGTCACAAGGTTTTAAGGACAGAAGGGGCTTAGCCCCGAGGTGAGGCAAATTTGAACCTGCTTTTTTAACTTGTACAAATGGCAATAAAACTCTATTCTATTCTTTTAAGGGCAGGAGCAAAAAGAAAGAAAGGGCAGGTTTTTACCTCCCAAGAGGGCACTTCAGTGCACGTTTTGGAAAAAATTAAGGGACCACTGCAAAATGATTAGTTTTGCTGGTTTTACTATTTATAGGTATGTGTTTAAGTAAAATGAACATTTTAATTTCATTTAATAAAGTGCTGACAACATTCCTCTCAAATTTGAAATTAAAATATTGCCATTTAGAGCATTTATTGGTAGAAAATGACAACTGGTAAAAAATAACTAAAAAAAAAGATGCAGCGTTTTCAGGCCTCACATAATGCAAAGAAAACACAATTATTTATTTAAACTCATATTCTGGCCATTTTATTGAACTGTTTGTAAAATAAATAAACCAACACCAAATTAATTTAGGGAGGCTTAAGAATATTTTAAGACACAGAATAAAATATGCCTAATGACGCCACTGGACTCAATAATATGATGGAGCATTTTCTGCATTAAGTGCATATTTATTTTATTGCTGACACACTTTATCAGTGCAGGGCTGTTACCTGGAGTAGAGGGTGTTTACTGCTGCTCGTGGACACAGTACGGGTGTGACAGAGGTGGTAGCCCTCCCTCACTCCCTCATACTGTACATCCAGATGTGGCAGCAGCAGCAGCAGAGTGCAGCAGCCCAATAACCTCCAGCAGCGCTCAGAGGCTGCAGCTATGAGCCGAGGGTGAAGGAAACACTTCTTGGGGACAGTGCGGGGCTCCACACTCGGGGCTTACACTCCCACGCGCATCCACGAACGCGCACGAAAATCCTGCAAAAGCTGCAGGAGCTGCAGGGGGAACAGTCAGGTATGCACACTTTCTATCCACTCCACTTTGTGTGCGGGGATCAGCTCTGAGAGCACGTGTTTGTTTTTAAGGTGGAGTGGAAAATAAAAGCATCGCCACGGAGACTTTTTGCGTGGGCCACTGTATGCATATTTAATGGGTGAGTGGGCAGCAATAATTCAGAGGACATGGCTCACCATGTGGGCAAGTAGAGCGGGAGGATGAGAGAGGAAGGACAGATTTGGAGTTTGCATTTGATCAGCTGGACTGGCTGTTAGGATGAAATGTGTAGGAGGGAAAATCCTGAAAGTTTCATTGTATATTCCGGTTTGTTTGATATTTATTGGCTCGTGTTTTATGAATTATTTAGCCAGGTTTTCCTCCCACTGAAGCCCGCAGGAGTCGGCGTGGCAGCAGGCAGGGACGGTCCAGACGCTCATATACAAAGACAGCACGTTTCACTGTCTGCAGCAGCCGAGCGGTGCTGAGCACTGAGCACCACCTCCACAGCACCAGCAGCTCCACCAGAAGCAGCTCCACCAGGGTTTTTGGAGCACCGACCCCAGCAGCTCTCTGGTCGCATCCCGGTTTGGCGGCTTGAGGTGTCGCTGTCCGAGGTGCTGAACACCCTTTTTTTTCTCCACCCGAGTCGAGACGACACCAACTGACGTGAATGCCGAACAGCTCAGCGGCTCACCGGCTCGTCGGTTAACGCAGCAGCAGAGTAAATGGGAGCTCACGTCCTCCGAGCGTTAGAAAGATGGAGAGATTTTTCTGCCTGCTCGTCCTCGGCTGTCTCTGCGTGTCTCGAGTCACAGCGGGTAAGTTTCTGTGCAGGTGGAGGTGTTTCCACGCATTGCCTGAGGCATTTCTATAAGGAGCCGTGGAGGGCTTTTTGCAGAGGCTGCATTGTGCAGCTTCAGCTTTGGGCTTCTTTGTGGGGAGACGCTGCGCAGTCTGCTGTTTGTGGAGGCTGGAGGCTGATCCGTGCATGGAATCACACTCAAGTTATTGATTGATTAGGATTAGTGGCTGTGAAGTGACCTGTAACAAGAGGTATTATGGTTTGTGTCTGTCAAAAAGCAGCGTGTGTGTGTGTGTGGTTAAGCTGACCTCTGAATCTTCAGGCAGGTATAAACACACACACCTTGATACTGTGTCATGTAACATGTTGAAAGCTGGGCATTTTTATCCAAAATGTGACAGTGATGAAGTGCCGGCCATTAGAAACACATGATTGGATTAGTCCGCTCACACAGATCCATGGAAACACCACTGATGCATGCTGTTTGTGTGTGTGTGTGTGTGTGTGTGTTAACATACAGTACAGTGTGTGAGTGCATCTATAAAACATGTACAAACTACACACACTCTGCAAAGGAGTGCCACACTTTACTCCTCTGGTTCACTGTGCTGCACACAAACACACACTTTAGCATTTTTTCTGTAATGGATGCTGGCATGTTGACGGTCGCTACATTCAGCAGCACTTGAGAGGAGTAATCCAAGCTACTCTTCATGTTTTAGATGTTTTTAAAGGTGAACAAGACAAAAATATTTCTGCACCCCTTCGCTTTTCATCACTGTAATTTAATAAAGAGCTGTGTGTAGGATATGGCGCCATCTAGTGGTGATGCTGCAGATTGCAACCAGCCAAAGAACTACAGTGGCTTATGTATGTGTTTGCCATCCCTGAAATCTGATTGGTCACCCTGCCTGATGATCTGATCGTCAGACGTGATTTGTTTTGCAATTCGACCTCCGACCCGAGGGGCAGGATCGCACCAGAACATTTGTTCACTTACCTACATTTCAGGATTTGTAAAGTCAACCTTTTAAAGTTTTTTTTGTTTGATTCGGTCATCTCTTTATATATGATTAATATTTTTCTTTCAAAAAAAAAAAAAATAATGCTTTGTATTACCCTCGTTTCATCCCGTTGGATTGTGTCGTGATTATGATTTATATTTTTATTTCAATTCATACTAACATTTGAGATTGGGATTTTAGAATTCAAATTAATAATAAAAAACAAAAAAATGATGCTATGTTGATGGAGGTGCATGCATATCACCTAATCCTGCTGGCTAAAGTGCCCTCTTTGGAGGCAAAATCACACTAAAGTGCTCTCTTTGTAGCCAAAAACATGCACTAAAGTGCCCTCTTGGGAGTAAAATACACACCTTTTTTTCTTTTTACTCCATAGCCAAATTAGCCTCACCTGTGGGCTAAGCCCCCCCTGTCCTTAAAACCCAGTGACGCCCCTGATGTGACCTGAAGTGTAACTGCATCACTTTTAGATTCACAAGTCAAGTCGAGTCGAGTGTATTTTAAGACTCAGTCAGACGCCTCCTCCAGGAGAAGCCGGACAAATCGATGTTGAGGCGGAGAGGTGAACTGGCAGCAGCGAGCGGCTGAATGTGTGCCATAAAATGTTCACCGATGACGTCTTTACTGTGTCTCATTTATAGTGACTCATAAACAGTCCGTTGATCCGGGGAAAGGAAAGGTAATGTTTCCATTTAAAATGTAAATCGACTCTCTAACACATTCATCTAAATGAGGCCATAAATCCTTGCAGGCAATTTCTCCCCGGTCCCTAACCGTTTGGAGAAAGAAAGAGCAGAAAAAAAAATCAATGAATCAATCAACATTTTGAACAGTGATGCAAGAGCTGGAAAAACTCCAGGCTGTTCTCTTTGTTTGAGAGACGCTTCTAATAATAATGAGCGAAGAATCAGAGTCTTTCAAGAGCGAAGAGGTTATCTTTTATACTGCAAGTACAAAATAATATATATAAAAAAACTCTTGGAACATTTTTGGCAACTTCCTGCAAGGTGATAAATTATCTGCGAGCGCCACTGCATCGTGCGTCAAGAGAGAAAAGTTAGGCGTCTCAAAGTTTGCCCTTAAAGTTTCCTCAAACAAGGAACAGATTCTCCACACTGGAAATATTTCTGAGTCAGATTTAATGGAAATAAAAGTCGTTTCATAAGATTCTCTCTGCATTTTGTCCCAAACACACAGTCACTTCTCAAACCTGCATTATAAATACTAAATACTTTTTTTTATTGTTATTATTTCCATTATTTATCACATGCATGAAACAATGATGCCTTGGTTTCATTCATCACCGTTGCCTCTGAACAGGGAAAGATGTCTGATTATCTGTTAGTGTGTTTCCCTGTAGTCAATGGTGTGAACACAATTAGCCGTTTGTAATTATTAGCTGTTCGTAATCTTGTTTGCTGTTTTTTTTCCCCTCATGAGCTCATCACAGCGTGCCAAACAGTCACTTCTTACGAAAACGTTGCATCAGATTTGGGAGGGAAACACTTGGTTATGTTGCAACTGCATGTAACAATGCTAGAAACCGAGGTTTATGTCTGCAGGGCTATTTTTGCTGTATTATATTTAAGAAGACATAAATACATGTTGGCAAGCCGACCGCTGTGGGTAACTTCTGGGCTGCAGTTTCTGTTGACTCACAGCGAGGAAGGATTTTCATCCATTACTATTTATTTTAATCAGCAAAGTGAGTGATGTTGGATATTTGCTGCTACTTCACTGTTTTGTTTTCAAATTGTATGAAAAATTAATAGATTCAGTTTTTATTGTTGTGTCATGGTGATGCCAAGATACTGTACACACTCATATACCTGCTGCTTTGCTGCTGATTCCTGCTACAAAAAAAAAAAAGAAATAATTAACTAATTTTAATTATTTGTCAGACTTTCTGACCTTCAGGTCAAAAAAAAAACTGTATGAACTGGAAAAACACTCCATCCTGGTTTCTTTCTCAGGCAAACTAACTGAACAACCAATCAGATTTTTACCAGAATATTTCAGGGTTTAAAAATGACCTCCCTTCTGAATATCTTTTATTCAACCTCAGAATCCACAGGAAGGATATCAGTTCTCCATGATCTTTTTCTAGATAACCCACTATGATTTTTAATATGCTTATACTGCACGTTAGGAGTGGGGAAAAATATTGACATGGTAATATATTGCGATTCTGATCGATTTTTAATTTCTTAATGTCAATTTTCCCCCCAAAAAGTCATGTTTTGGGCTGATTGTAAATCCAAAACAACTTATTATTTTAAGCTGCATTTTCTCAGTGATTTATGTACACTAAGAGGAATTAAAAACACAAGAAAGTTAATGTAAAATAAAATTGGATACAACTACTTTGAATACAAAAGAATGTTTTGTTTACTACCACTCGTGGCTGTTGAAACTATGGAGCCACATTTTTCAGCTCAAACAATAAATTAACGTGGCAGACGGTACCAATCCCTGTTTTTGCATGTGTGATTCGTTAGGACATTGTTTGAAAGCTTTCAGTGAGTTCTTTTGGTGATTTGAGCTCAACTGGTCAAGGCTTTAAAAACCCGGAGGAAAAATGCAAGCTGTCACAGACGGTCACCATGCCACGCTTAGCAGCAAACATGAGGGAGCAGGCCATTGGTATGCTGAGATCCAGAATGACCGAAGCGAGGGTAGCCAGGCATTTTGGCGTCCACAGATGCACTATCTCACGCCTGCAGGCACGTTGTGCACAGACATAATGTGCAGGTTATGGACTGGCCGCCTTATTCCCCGGATATGAATCCGATTGAACACCTTTGGGACAATCTGGATCGCCGTGTACGGCGTCGTATTCCACTGCCGGTGACGGTTGCTGATCTCCGTACTGCACTCTTGGAAGAGTGGGAAGTGATTCCAGTGGCCGAAATCAACGCGCTCATCATGTCTACGCCACGACGATCACACAAGATACTGACATTTGTAATCCATGTGGATTAATTTTTCTGTTGTTGCTTTTGTTCATTCATGTTCAGTATCATACCAAGTGAAGTCGCCCAATAAATTATGAAAATTCAAATTAATATCGAAAAAATACATGTTGCGTTTTTAATGCCTCTTAGTGTAGAAAATCACAATATCACAATAATGTATCATGTTGCGATATGTGTTGTATCGTTAAGTCCTTATATATCATATATCGGTTCCATATCAGCAACAAAACATTATTATATCGATCTGTATGTAAAATCTCAGATATTCAGTTCAGAGAACAGGCTTTAGAGTACAAAGATGAGGCTTGAACTCTTTATAAGCTTGACTTGGTGAATTTTCGTGGTTTATTTTGGCTGATGTGTCAGAGGTGCCCAGATAATCGTCCTTCATCTTTCCTTTGATCTGATCTCTTTTAATCGTCACCTGTCACAGAAGCGCTCTGTCGAACCCTCTTTCAGAAACGCTGTTGTATCCAAACACTATCGCTGCTGCTGCTGCTGCTCTTTGCTCTGGCGCCTCGTCAGCCTCTTCTCCACTTCGAGAAGCCTTTTTGAGTTCCTCTTTGAGAGCTCGCCAATGGCTTAGCGAGACACAGATGAATAGAGCGATGGCCTTGTGGTTGACGGAGTGCTCATATTATGTCCTTAAGCTTTCAGATCTGGAAGCAACACTGGGATTAAGACCAAACAGCAGGAGAAAATACTTCACATGTTGATCTTTTTTTTTTCATTGAATTCCACTTGGAGGCTTTTCTTCATGCTCTTTTTTTTGCCCACAATGAAGCGAAACAGGCCTGAAAGGACAGAGTGCTGGGATCATCTGGACACTGTGCATGTGGGACAAAGAGATGATGATAATACCAACAGACTGACGTGGCAGTAGCAGCTTGCTGATGCAGGCTGTCGTCTGTCCAGAGTCACATCTGAATGTGTGCAGGTGGAGGCATGGGTGTAGATGTTTTCCATGGAGCACCGGGGACGCATCGTTTCGGTGAAAGTACGGTTGTAGCTCATCATGTGCCTCACCAACATTACAGAAATACATCGTTTGTATCTTTAGATCAAACTGAATACAACGGATTGATCCAGGATCAACAAATCCTCCTCTACAACAACAGAATATTACAACTTTATTCCCATAAAATTACGAGTTTATCCTCGTAATTAATGACTTCAATCTTTAATCTTGTAAATAATAACTTTATTCTCGAAGCCGATAATCCGTTGAAGAAATGGCAGGACGTCCACTAAGTGGGAAGGAGGGTGAACATACAGTTTCACCCAGGAGACTGATGACCATAAGTCAACAGACAATGTTTTCCTAAGCATGTCTAACAAAGGCTGAAGTTTATTTTGAAAAGACTGTGATCATGTAATGAGCGGGAATTGACAAATTTGTTTGGCACGCTTTGAGGCCCCTGGATCCCTCCTCTTCCAGCTCTCATTAGCCTAGCAGAGCATAAAAAATACTGTTTTTATTTGCTGCGAGGTAGTCAGATCCTATGGGGAGGTTTGATGGCCCAGATGGAGCATTTTTATATTTTATTTTACATTCGAGCAGTCTGCAGCTCAGGTGGGCACCCTGGGAGATTACCTGCACCACCTCCACCAACAAACAGATCCTTCTTTAATAAAAATATTGTCTCCAGCTCCAGAAGTTGTGTCTGAGACAGACGCCTAAGGTGTAAACATGTGAGGCATAAATGTCATTCGATTTCCCATCATCAGGTCTCAATCCTCAGTCACAGCTGGTTCTTGGAGGAATAAAGAGAGGATGTACGGAAACACACGAATGTATGAAAAAAGATAGAGAGCGTGAGCGTTAGAGCCACAAGAGAGAAAGTCCAACTCAGAGAGAGATGGTAAAACGCTATCGGCAAAAAAAATTTAAAAAAAAAAGAGCGTGAAAAATGTAGAAATCAGAGCGAGTATTGCCCACCAACACTCAGCTCAAAGAGGACAGCTAATATCATATTCATAGCCTTCTATCAAGCCGTGGGCTCCTTTAAGCGCCATCAGCCCCGTCCCAGCTGGTTCCAGATTTCATTAGCAGCGGGCTCGTCAAATAATCAACCTCACGGTACTCCGTCGCCTTTGTGAATTAGCTGCCGTGCGTTCTCTCCACGCACAATGCCGCATTGATTTTCATACCCTGCCTTTTGACATTTAATTAGAGAAAAGTGTGGTGTGTGTCGATCGGATGGAAAGAGAGGGAGAAAGAGTCCATCGTGGCCGGCAGGGTTGGAAAATTCATTTCCTATGAGTAAACAACTAATTTCTCTACGAAGGGACGAAAAGACCCTCAGGTGTGATTACTCGACAGCGGACTGCAGAGTATGGATGGGCTCGTGCTGAAAACATGCACAGAAAGCCTTCTGCAAACAGCCGCTCTGTGGACACTAAAGGAAGACATTCAAAATTAATACAAGATTTACAGGTGGACAACAATCTAGGCCTCACTGCACATCTGCTTACATTGTACAGCTGCTGATCAGAGTCCCAGTGAAGTGTCAGTTACAGGACATGGAGGCTATGGAGGCACTGCCAAAAGGCCTCAGTGCAACAGAAATTTAGTGAGGAGACACAAACAGAACAGATGTGAGGGGGAGGTATAGCACCAAGTGTCCTTTCCAGTCAGGTTTGAAAGCAAAAGTGAACAAAGGATGAAATACAGGAAACCTGTGAGGTGGATTTCCTTAGAAATATCGATCCTAACGCTCCTGTATGAAAGAAACGGAGGCTCAAAGAAAAGAGAAGCAGCTCCTTTTTGTGGTTTACGTAACATTTCGAGCAGAAAAAAAAGAAATGATGGGTGTGAAACAGTCGGCAGCCTCTAATGAAAAAGGCAATTAAAGGCATTAAAGGCAATTATAAAGCATAACACAGCGTTCCAGCGTGGCTCCGACATGTAGGATAGCACTTCCTGGATTATTTACCAGATGTTTTCGCTTATAAATGAGGCGCATTAACACCTCGCGTTTGCGTCACGCTGCGATCCTCCAAACTTCAGCGAGAGCATCCACGTGCCAAGGTCTCCTCCGACACATGCAAGGGCGAGCTCCAGATCAGCACAAAACCCTGATGGCTCTATCATGGCACATTAACTATGGATGAGGGGGAGCTCGTGTCGCTGCCAGCTGCATGCGAGCGCTCAGAGACCCAGTAGCATGTTAGCGGGGGAAATGATTACGATTCCCTCAGCGTCGTTGTTAGCCGCGGCACGAGACGCCGGCGCGTTAATCAGCTTGTGCAATCCCCCCGTGGCCTCACGCTTGCTAGAAATTAACAGATGCAAAGTTTTACGTCTTTCCCATACTACAGGTTTCCTTCAAATGCACGCTGTCCACCCCCACCTGCTGAGTATTACACCTTCCATACAAAGTGATTATTTACCAACTATTAGCCATGAAATGGGTGAAGGTGGTTTAAAATGCTGAACATGAATCAAACAGGGATTGAAATGAAGGAGCAGGAAGTAGCGAACACCCGAGGCCTGTGTCTGCGTATAAAAAACAGCAGATAAGAGTGGAATATGTCGTAGCTAACGGGCGGGTTTTCATGTTAGCTCACACTGAGCTCATTAGCATCCAGGCGAGCAGAGCCAGCCCAGAGGCCTCACTCTCATTTACAAGTACTGCAGAGCTGTAATAAGGAGGTACAAATCAGTGCTATCTGCCCCACAGATGGAGACTGGAGCATCACCCTGCTAACTTTCATGATCTATCAGACTCAACGCCTCTGCAGGCGTCACAGCGGATCAGCCTGTTGCAGCCGACTTCACAAAGTGTAGTGTCGGCTGGCACTAAGACTTCCTCGTATTCACAGTGGAGGCTTTTAGTCGGGCATTTCTGCCCAAAACACAATCAAATAGATCGTTTTGCCAGCAGACATTTTCACTTGTTGAAGCAGGAATCCTGCTTAGACAGTGAATAATGCTAATAATGCTAAATTGATTTCAAAATGACAGCAAACCTGGTGTGTGAGATGTGAGGTTGTTTTTTAAAGCTCTGGACAAATCTTAGTAAGGATGCCAGGTGGAGTCTTATCTTATGCTCTTTTGGGGATTATTTAAAAATGTAAAGAGATACAGCCCAGTCCCTGGAATTAACAGACAGTATGACAGATCTACACATCATGACAAAGGGGTCACAGCTCAATTTACTGTATAATTGCACTTTTTAAGTCTTTGAGTGCCAAGAACATATATTTGAAATAGAACGTTGAGTGCCATAAATTTTCCTTTTTTGGCAGCATGTTGCCGATCACAGTCTCCAGCAGCCTGTGAGGAAATCTGGGGCTTCTGGGAGATGTAGTCAGAGCATAAAGACACCACAGAGATCAAAACAGGAAGTGGAGATGATCAAGATTAGAGAGCAAAACAAACAGAATCTGGACAGAAAGTGGTGATTTTGGTCAAAGTGTCCTCTACTCTACCTCTGATAAAACAAGAATGGAACAAGGTAAAAACAAACATTTTTTTTCATGATGAAATAGAGAGTCTCTTCTTTCATTTGAGCTATTCACTGTTTTCAGGGTCATAGTACAAAATATTCTGTGGGTCTAGAAATATGACTCAAAAAGAGCAGAAAACACTGAAACAAGGCACTTTCTGTTTTATAAAATGGCTGACACTCAATGAGTTAAATGCAATCTATTGCTCAAAATCTAATATTAATATAGTTCATTGTTTGGGACGTTAGGGTTAAAAAAGGGCTGGCACACACAGTTAAAATAAAAAAAATCAGGAGAAGTGAGTAAAGTTGACTTTTTTATGCAGTCAGAACAGTGGGATCTGTCACAGTCCTTGTAACATCACAGCACGACTTTGAGGGGTCATATATCTTTGCAACTTAAATATAGTAAGATCATCTTTGCACATAAATGATTAATAACAAATCAAGAAAGAGTTTTTAAGAGCTGTAAAACTCATTATAATATTTGATATTTTCATAAAGTTCAGTCTCTTTCTGAAAACTTACCCCGACCCTGCCTTCAACATGATTAGTGATCTCAACATGCAAAGTAACGGTCTAAGTAAACAGAGGTGGCTGTCAACAAACATGAACCCGCATCATTAGAATATCCAGTAACAGATCGCATATTAATACCTGCCCTTTACACAAGATGATTGTCGCAAACAAAACCAAGTCCTGAGGGAGCAAATTCAGAAACTTCAGCTTTAAAAAGGAGAAACTACTAGCTGCTCTTTTTGATCATCCCTGTTACCTGCGATACTTTCCTGTCCATGAATCCAGTGAACACAGAACAAACTAGGGCTGGGTATTGGTAAGGACTTCACAATACGATACGTATCGTGATACTTGAGTCACGATGCAATACTTTATTGTGATATTGCAATATATTGTGATATTGTGATAGTTGTAATAGTTTAAATACTATATATATATATGTAGAAAGAAGAGACTCTATTTCATCATGAAAAAAATGTTTGTTTTTACCTTGTTCCATTCTTGTTTTATCAGAGGTAGAGTAGAGGACATTTTCAACAAAATCACCACTTTTTGTCCAGATTCTGTTTGTTTTGCTCTCTAATCTCGATCGTCTCCACTTCCTGTTTTGATCTCTGTGGTGTAGACCGTCTCTTTATGCTCTGACTACATCTCCCAGAAGCCCCAAAATTGCTCACAGGCTATGTGAGAGCACGATCGGCAACCCGCTGCCGAAAAACTACTTTGACGTCGAAACAAATCAATTGCACTCAAAGCGTTAAGAAATTAAAAATGTTGATATCATATCAGAAGAAAAAGTATTGCGATATATTGCAATAAAGATATTTTTCCCAGCCCTATAACAAACTGAGAAAAGTTCAGATGGAGGCCTGGAGGAGGTGTGGGAGGAGTGATCCTGTCGTTCTGAGGTCAGACAGATGAGGAGTACGTTCGTTAAATAATGATGAGCTTCATGGGCCAGGACTGTTCACTCTGTGTGTGTGTGTCCTCCTCTCCTTGACTTTCTCCAGTCTCTACCAGTGTGTTTTCTAATGAACGGGGACATTAAGGTGCCGTCACCTTTCACACCCCTCAGCATGGATAGACAACCAGCTGTCAGTGCCGTCATCAGTGGGCTGACAAAGACTAACACTCTCTCACCAGGGACATCCATCATGGCTCAAAGTCACCCTCATCTCTCAGGGCGAGGCAGCCAGAGTTTATGAAGACATCTGTCTGGTGTTTCATTAGAGCACACTCATGTCATGTGGATATTTGAGGCGAGCATCGTCCCTCAGTGTAACGCCATCATACAGCAGGAGGAGGACAAAGAGATGAAGAGTGACAAAGATCTGCAGGAAGCTCAGAAATAACAAGGACACTTAAATTTATTTGACTCCCCACCTTGTCACCATCTCCTGCCATCTATATGCTACACCGCACGTTTTTAGTCTTATTTAATCTGCGTCTCCGACAGATCAAGGTTGTTTTCAGGCGCACAGCAACGCGCACCATGTGAAATGAAAACAGAAGAAACGCCACGCTCTATTATTCAAAGTTACAAACATGAATGAAAAACCTGAGGTATCATGACTTTAAGATCATCCAGTGGGGGAATAAAAGCTCGAATTTCAAAGAGCTTCTCTGCAGGGGGTTTTTATTATATGGAGAGAAAATATTCCCAACAATATCAGAAACACACAGCAGAGGCCTCTTATTAAAAGCAAAGCAGCTCTGTGTAAAATTATAGGACTGAAGTGTGAGGTTTAAGAGAAGAGAGGTGGCAGTCTCTCAGAGCCTAAGAAAATAAAGATATTACAAAATATCATTGTTTTTTTGAGGAGTTAAGTAAAAATCACAAAAAAGATGAGAATTTTTCAAGTGAATTTGTCAACAAATGAAAAACTGGATATATTTTGACCTCTAAAATATGAACTTTGTGTATTGTATTCAATCAAAAATAAAAAATATATAGAAGTAAGGTAAAACAATCCTTTATTAGTCCCCACAAACGTAAATTTGCATCATTACAGCAGCAAAGTGGATACAGTCCAATAAAGGTCTATATAGAAAAATAACAGGATATGACATCTGCAAACAAGTAGAATAAATAGGAAAACATGTAAATAAAGGAAAATAAGTAAACAACATAGCCTAAAAGTTTGTGCATGACTGATAACCAGTATAGATCAGAAAAAAATGTAGAAATGTCTAAATAAGCAACAAACAGGTGGAAAAAAAGTCATAATATATAGAATAAAATAAGTAAAAACATATCTATGCATTAAAAAGAAACCAGAGGAATCTTGTGCAAACCGGCAATAAACTTTTTTTCTGATTCTAAGATGCCATGTTTGTGAAAGCTATAAGAGGAAGTGGAGTGATTATTTCCATCTATTTATATCTGTGAGATTCTATTTATAGATTAAAAATGAATATTTAATTGTGATTAATCTAAATTAATCCACAACAATTTGTGATTAATCTGACTTAAATTTGTAATCGTTTATATATATATATATATATATATACGTATATATGTCTATATATACATATATATACGTATATATATATACATATATACGTATATATATATGCAATTTTGAGGAGTGTTTTTCACGTGCAAACAAAGGAACAAACTGTGTCAGAGCTGCAGGAATTGATACAACCATCACTGGGTGTTTTGATGTTTTGAGGGCTGCGTACCACAGAAGGACTAACTGAGGGTTAATGAGTTTGATTTGTGAACCCTCGCGTCCCATCAGGCCCCTCCGCCTCAGAAGCGAAGCCACTTCAAACATCAGACTCCCCGCTGATGAAGAGATGCAGCAGGTCTCTCCATCCTGTCACCTCCTGTTAGTCAGGTCGTTCATCAAAGCGTCAGAACTGTTCCTGAATGTACAGTGAGTGTTCGAGCCCATCACCCTGTAATTACCAGCTGTGTGATCTGTCCCCGTCGTCGAAGGGCGAGGGAGCGTTAATCTATTCAATAACTCACTGGCTACATTTGGTGGGTTGAATTGGATTAATATCCCATTAAAGACAGAAGAGTGACCAGCTCTCCTCTCCTCCCCATTCATCTCTGCTTCACAAATATTAATCAGTAGTGATTCATGAGAACGGAGATCTGCTTTTCCAGGGTTCTTGCACCATTTTAAAAGTCAAGTTTAATGTAATTTAATTTCTTTGGTAGAAAACAGTCTATTTATTGTGGGGCCTGAGCAATATGGAGTTTTTGAGGAGGATGCCAATATTGATATTTGTGAAAACGTAATACCCACAGCAAATTTAGGGTAAATTTAAGACCTTAATTATCCAGATATTAATTTAAGACTTTTTAAGCCTTTTTAAGGAACCACAGGAACCCTGTATTCTGTCCAAAAGACACAAACGCCTCAGAGGAGCATGAATTAATGTGTCTTGTTTGTTGAATCCATGCAAAAACAGTGATGAGAGTCCTTCTGATATCTGACTCAAAGCGAGGCGCGCTCATAAACTCAGCCTTAAGAAATGAAACACATAAAACAGAAATGAATTAAAGATTAAAATAAAAAGCAAATGTCTGAACTCTCTTCAAAACCCTGCTTTACATGCAGCATCTTAAGATCAGATCTGAATTTATGCCTTATTATTTTCTGGCATTTCTCTCAGAAAATCTTCATTCTCAGACGTTTGACAGCTGAGAGTATTAATGACGTTTAATTAGCCCCTCCAGCATTAATTAGCATTAAAACAAGGAGCAGATTTTGGGAATCATAACTTATTTGATCCATTTCCAGCTGCATGATGTCACGCCTCAGGGTCACAAAACATGGGGATGGATCAATACATCAGGGTTCCCACGGTTCCTTAAAAAGTCTTAAATTTACTGTAAATTTGCTGTTGGTATTAAATTTCCAGATGGTGCATTTAATGCCAATAGGAAAACACAGAATTCAGACATTTACTGCAATTTTGCAGATTATTTTGGTCACAAAGTTCACTTCTTAATGTTGTGAAATTAAAGTTGTGTTATGCTTTCAATTTATATTGTTGTTGCAAAAGTTGTTATCATCGGATAGATATCTATATCGACATCAGCCTCAAAAACTCATATTGGTCGGGCCCTACAATACATTAACTATTTTAAGAAAAGAATTTGTCATGACATTTTTGGTTCTAAAAGGTCTTAAAAAGTATTAAAATTGACTTTTAAATTGATGCAAGAACGCTGTACACCTTATCATCCATTAACGGCACGGTTCACACTTGAAATGAGTTTAATGACAAAACAAGAAATTCAGAAGATGAGACTGCATAAACAGAGAAATCATTTCACGCTCATCTGAAGCGAACGGATGCGGCTCTTGATCGTCTGGCCTGCAGAGCTAATGCTCGTTTAGGACGGCGGTTGTTCGGTGTGTGTTGAGTCGAGCGGAGCAACACGTCCAGTAATTAGAGAGCAGCAGCAGAGGCCACCAGAGTTCACACAGCCACACACTTAATTATTTAATGAAACCAAGTCATTATTGTCAAACCTTGCAGTCTGTGACCCTGCCGCCTGTTTGTGTTTAATCATAACTGCTTTTCATTCTGATTCTCCAAAACACTGAAACAGCTCAGTGGACATGTTTTAATGAAGACTTCCTGTTGTCAATGTTCGGCTGTCGACGCAGCGTTTTAACAAAGAATGCTACGCTTATAATACATATATATATAAATAATGTGTCCTGGTATCATGCTTGCATATGCAAAATGTTGTATTAATGAAAAGCTGTTTTGGGGGAACTAAGTGTAGAATTGGGAGCTTTGCTTGGTGTTTAAATGGTCAGGTATGAAGACGATTTCATCGGCACAGTTCTGGTTTCTTTGTGGCTGAGTTGATTTTAGGACTTTCATATCTATCTATTATTAAAACTGTGTTATTACAATCTGTATGCGTGCAACACTGAGAGGAAAAATGTTGAATCTCTGCGTGTCGAATGTCAAACAGAAGAGTCTGCTAGCAGCACCGAGACACTGGTGGTGCTCTGATTAGCTAATTGGCTAATGTCGCCATGGAAACACACTCACAACATTCGTCATCATCATCTTGCAGGCTGCAGGTGTTTGGTCGTATGAGAAAATCCGGGACAAACTGTTAAAAAAAAAAAAAATCCACAAACGTAAACGTCACTGTCACACTGACGGACTGTTTTCTCTCTCCACTCACAGACTCACATCATGGATTCATCTGAGCCTTTTATTCACGCCGCTGGATTTGGCTTCCTGCTCCACGCTGGCAGCCATTTGCTTCACACCGCAGACGTTAACACAGGCTTTTGTTTCTCTCTCCGTCTCCCTGCCTGTGTTTGCAGATAGCTTGTCGCCTCCCGTCAATGTGACCATCAAAGCGGTGAAAGCAAACTCTGCTGTGGTGACATGGGACATCCCAGAGGGAGACCCCGTTATTGGCTTCGCCATCACACAGCAGGTGAGCGGCGCACCTTTCAGTGCAGAAACACTGGATCTACAGTGAAAAGAGCCGAGGACAGGCTGGATAAAGAGCACAAACACACTGCAACTGAATTAATCACTGCTTGTTTGCTGCCATGTGCAGTCTGTCCTGTTTACCGTGTCGCTGCCTTGTTCGGAGTCGTGCATTTAAGGGAATTATTATGGTATGATGGATGCCGTTGGACTGCCTGACTACTCTCTGAAATGGGTAAAAGTGGTATTATTCACAGCCATCGTTCTCATATTAACGCACAAATCCAGACATGCACACAAACACTGCTCAGGTTCACACACAGAGACAATAATAGATTAAAAAAATAGTCGAATCTGTCCAACCTTCTTCTGTAATTCAGCAAACAAATAATCCACCAAAGAGCATCGTTAAAGTATTCATTTCTACATGAAATGGATGAAAAGGAAAAGTTAAACACTACACTAACATATATAGGGCTATTATAAGACAATGAACATTAGCACGTCTCTGGCAACACATTTCAGGAAGTAGAACTACCGTCACGTAAATTAGCATTAAAAGCGATTAATCCACATTAAGGCGTTAACTTCTACAGTCCTAGTAAACAGCAAGAAGAGACACAGGAGGAGGAGCAGGACTTTTATTCACTTTCACCTTACAGTCAACTGTTCGTGTCCCTTGTTCACATTTTCACGACACTAATATAGTCATTTTAAGAACGATCGTGTTGTTTTTTTCTGTGACTTTGTTGCCGAAACCAAAGCAAAGTTTTTTTAAGGTATTAATTTAGACCGAAAAAAGAGACAAAGTTCCTAGAAAGCCACAGTTGCAACACGTGACATTGTAGGCTTTATAAAAAATATCTGCTTACAGTGATTTCTGTTGCTGCATGATGCAGAATCAGTTTTATGTTCCAGCTTATATTTAACACAGATAAGTAGAATATGACATCAAACAGTGACGTGTTGCACTGCTGTCAGTGTTCAGACACACCATCCTTCTTTCTGAGCTCACAGCTCTGTGCGTCTCTTCAGTTTGCCTCTTTTATATCTAAAATTATTCTTGTGTTAATTTAAACATGATCCTCTCTTTCTTCTCACTGCTGCCCCTCCTGCTGTGAACAGTGTTTCATCATCCTCTCTCGTGTCGTACCCACAGAAGAAAGACGTGCGCATGCTGCGGTTCATCCAGGAAGTCAACACCACCACGCGCTCCTGTGCATTATGGGACCTGGAGGGAGAGACGGACTACATCGTGCATGTCCAGTCCATCAGCATGTCTGGGACGAGTCCGCTGAGCGAAACCCTGCGCTTCCGAACGCCGAAGGAGGCCGAGACTCAGGCCTCTAAGAGTAAAGGTAGCCATAGCACACACTTAAAGGAAAAAGAAACTGCACACTTCCTCACTGTTTCTGTCCTTTTCAAGACAGAGAGTGCAGAGGGGACTTGGCCTTTTGACAATATCTTGACTGATTTTGTCTAAAGACCAATAAAAATCAATAAACACGCAAAGCGTGAAATGAAATTTTACAACAGAGTGCACCCTGAAGCTCACCCCGCTGACCACAGCTCAGGAACGAAAGTGCAGAGGGGCTCCATACTTCACTGTGTATTGATGTGCCTCTGCAGACCTCGCCCTGCCTGCACTGCTCAGTAAGCCCAAATGAGGAGAGGCATTCATCAGGCAGTCGGAGCTGCAACGGGTGGCCAATCGATGCACTTTCGGCTGAAGCCCTGCTCTCATTTACACTCGTCTCTGTACGTCGACGCCTCCCAGGGTGCGGAGCTTTTGCTATGAACAAAAATATAATCATTGCAAACCGAAGACCGCCGAGGCCTTATTAGCGCAGGTAGCATTGTCTGAGTGGCGGTACTGAGAGAGCAAGAATCTACAGAAATCAATGTCTGCACAGCATCCACATTTCATCCTTTTGTGCACCTGTGCATGCTCGTTTCCTCGAGGTTTGCAGATATGATCGTCTCTGCTGGTGACACAGGTATAGTGAGAGCAGTTGTTAGGAATCCTAATAAAAGCATGTAAAATAAATCAGATCTAAAGTTTAGGGATCGTTGGATTCTGTACATGAAATAAAGCGGTCACTGCAGGTTTGGTCTTTAGTGGAAACGTCTTTAATTTTAAAATAAAACCACATAACAACAGATAAATCTGTGTCTGTACATTGCACATTCAAACCTTAGTATATTACATAATAACAGGTTCATAAATGTTCCTTCATTAGTATGTGACTTTGAAATTTCTAGAAAAACTGTTAAATTATGCGTTACATTTTAACTGAACCTGTTAGATGGAATGACATATTGAATAAAACTAAATAAAATTCAGATGACCAAAATTTGACGACATTCTCTTCAAAAGACAAAGACTAAATCAAAATTTGCTGGCAAAATTAACACTAGTTCGAACAGTGTTTTGATTGACTGTTGCATGCTGGGATTGTGTGACGTTAACTGCCGGAGCTCTATTGACACGAAGCGACCTCCAGCAGCTGGCTAACTTAGCTTAGCATATAGGCTGAAAACAGGGACATAGCTATAGCTGGGCTCCGTCTTTAATCCACCTGCTACCAGCAACAACAAACTTGTATTTTTTTTTTTGTTTAATCCGTATAAAAATCATCATGTTACAGGTTATTTTTCTGACATTCTTGGCCTGGAAAAGAAATAGTTACTTCTGGAGATTTTCCAGTGGTGGAGGAAGTACTCTGATACTTTAGTAAAAGTACAAATATGACACTGTGAAGTAAAATTCATTCACCTGTTTCTGAAGAAAGCAGCTCTGTGATTCGTCATCCTCCACACACCTCACCGTTTAGCACCACCCATCCTTCTCTGTCTCATTTGCACCGCCTGCTCAAGCATGTCTGTTTAATTAGCTTAGCATCGCTGGAACAAATGAAACCTTTCCATGAGCCAGATGTTCTTCAAGTCAACGTTTTGTATTTCGGTGGAAAATCCAGAGCGAACTCAAAATCCTGCATCCATCACGGCGTCAAGAATGTTTGTTTTCCAGAAGATGGTTTGGTTTTGTACGTTGGCCTTTATGTTCCACGATCTGACAGTTTCTCTCCAACTAGGGATACGAATAACTTATCATCATTATCATCCTGCAAACTGAGACAATTAGTTTGTCTTTTACTGTGGATAACTGCTTTGGGTAGAGAGTCTCTGAGTCCATTAATTGTCCTGATGTGACAGATGAGCTGTTTTCACTGCTCATCCCTCCACTTCTGCCACACCATGATGATCTCAGTGGAAAGAGACCACGACGAGCCTGAAATGCCGGATTATTCCCTGTTTTTCCTCTTTTGAAAATGGGTCGAGCTTCAGGGGATCAAATGAGACGAGAGGGATGCTGGAAAACAGCACAACTTGTGTACAAAACAGCAAGAAGAGCAGAAATCACGAGCGGAAGATGCAGTGATTAAAGTGTTCGTCTTACAGAGGCCAGAGAAACTCTAGAAAACAACGACGGAGCAAAAGTCTCTCCTTTCTTTGGGAGTTTGATGCGTATGTTTAAACAAAGACGGCGTCCTTCAGCTCTGCTGCGTCCCATAAAGGATGGGCTGTTTCTGGGTTTTCTTTTCCACTTTGTGACCACTAAAGTACAAGCAGCCACACACAAAATAAAGGAGGAGTCCAGTAGAGCTCTGGTAGCTTGACGTCACACAATCCCAGCATGCAACTGTCATGTAGCGACCACTTTATATCAGGTACAGAATCCGACGATCCCTAAACTTTATATCTGATTTATTTTACATGCTTTTATTAGGATTCCTGAACGGATGTACTGTCATTAAACGCACGTTAGACTGAGGTATATAAGGGTCAGAGATATCTAGTCTCTCTAATTAACTGGTGCTTATAGTCATATCTTGTGTAAATTCACTGCTGACTTCACTCATTTTGAAGCAGATTTTCCTGCCAATATGGAGGTGCAAACAAACATGTGACGTCTGGAGCTCTATGGGGCATCATTCTGGGAAATTAACTTATTTGCTCTCTTTCCAGCAGCGAGATGAAAGAGGATAGATAATCAGTCATCTTTGCATGTTCATCAGTTTGACCACCAGGCCGTACTTGTAGCTACCAGGTTTGTTGTTTTCTGGGAATATGAGGACCTCAAGTTATACAAATGGAAGGACATTATAAAAATATGTACATTCATTTTACAACAATCTGTTGAGAAATCTCTGTGACATCAAATATTAACACAATAAAAAATGCCAGTTGAATGGATTAAATGTGGAAAAAAACTTCAAATTAAAAGAAGTTTTGAAATTATTTGAGGAGGATGGACTTCACTCCAAAAAAACTGTTGTGTTTGAGATAACGTGGCTCTCAAATGACCTCTGTTTTGTTGGAGACTCTCAAAAGATAGATTACTATAAGAATGGGAGAAAATAATAACAATCATAAATTTGATTTATAAAGCACTTTTGATTAAAAAAATCTCAAAGTGCTACAGAGTGCAGAAAAACCCAAGATACACAAAAAAAAATAAAGATCTACAAATAAAATGAGGAAACTTCCCAAAATGTTGAACTACTTTTATAAACAGAGTTTATGCCATAAAAGTCTCAATCTACAAAAATAGTTTGGCATCACTTTTGATAATCTTGCAGTAATGTCAGGCTATGCACGGTTATAATAATCTCTGGGAGCTTCAGATTATGAATATCAGATAATAAAAGCATCAAAAAAGGCAGTTGTGCGCTGAAATCTTCATGTTAATTGAACTTTAAACCTGTTTATTCATAAATAAGCTTGTCTATTGAATGGTCAGCGCGCATCTGAGGTGTTACAGCTGACCAGTGAAGCCAGCGCCTCAGGCTGCTGTACATTGATAAGTTAATACTGGACAACAGAGGCCAATAGATCAGCAGGATTGCTTGTTGCCAAAATCCACCAGAGCGTGGGGTTCCTGCCACACTGAGCCCTCCGAAATGTCACATCCTGCATCTAAGAAAAGGACAGAGCGCTCTCCACGCTGCTGTAAACTTGAGATCAAGCCTCTGACTTCCACAAAAAGTCACGGCGTGATGCTCTGTTCGATAGAAACCTGCAGGCGAACAGCGAGAAAACATGCTTTGATATTTCTCCTGATGGTCATACGACTTCAAAGGTGATGATGGAGTTTAAGTGAGACTGGTGAGGATTGACCCTGAGCGCTGTGATTAACTCTTTTCATTGCTTTAGGATCCCCAGAGGCCCAGATGAAGCCTCGACTTCTCCCTTCATGTTCTGCCTCCATTAGTCATCAGGCAAAATACATCTCTACGGCAGCTTGTGCGTGCATGTCTGCGTCAGCCTTTTGAAAATCAACATTTATTTTCCATGCTTCAGCTCCCTGCAATTTAACACATAATGTGGACAGGTGAGGACCAGTCTAGACTGAGATCGTGACGAGTAAAAACACTTGAATTCAGAGGAATAGCAGCTGTGAAATGATGACACCGACTCTCAAACACTGTGTGACGAAGTTCAAGATCTAGAGAGTGAAAGATGAGACCCTGAACTGCAACTGCATCAAAGAAAAGAGTATGGATAAAATGGCGATCGAAGACCCGCTGCCGAAAAACCACTTTGACATCACATTAACACGATTAATCAGAGTTAACGCATTAACTTGCACGGTGGTAACTCTACGATGGTAACTGCCTGACATGCATTACCAGAGACGTGCTGACAGGTCATGAAGCAGAACTCCACTCAAAAAAATCAAGGAAACTGACAACGGAGGCGTAGCTAACGATCAAACATGCTTATAAAATTAGATTAACCATCTTTTCTGAATCTGTCCAAGCTTCTCCTGGAATTCGGCAAACAAAAAATCCACCAATGAGCATCGGTAAAGTGTTCATTTGTACCGTGAAATGGAAAAAAATTAACACGTCTCTGGCAACGCATTTTGGGCAGTTTGTCCAAGTACAGTTACCGTCATGCAAATTATTTAATTTCAGTAGACCTCTGAATATAAATTGGCAGTGAGGTAAAAGTCTGCTGCATCAGCACAAAAAAAAAAAAAAAGAAGAGCTACGCAACGCTCCTCCTCCTCCTGTTAGCCTCCACCTTCAATAATGTACAGTCTGTTCTTCATTACTGTAAGAGGAAGAAATGGATGTCAGATGTTGTTTAGCTTTTGATATGTGAACCTTTTATCAGCAGTGTCACAAATTCTTAAGTTATTCAAATTACAAACCTCTTCTCTGATCACAGCGCCTGGATCTGTCAGATGTTTTTGTGTTTTTTCCCTGCTGGATGCTTCTTATGAAGGATAAGTGTGCTCATCCTGTGGTGGAGCTACCTGGCGTTTCTTATTACAAGAGACGCTGCCCTGCATGAACACAGTGGTGCTCAATGATTAGTCTCTGAGCTCAGCCTGCTTGAAGTGTCAGTCATTAGACTGAAGTGAAAAGTAAACTACTTTGCTGATATGTGGAATAATTTTGCTGTTTAAAGCCAATTAGCTCCTCGTCTTCCAAACAGCAACTTGCCTCGAGACGAAGATGCAAAAACAGGCTGATGATGCAAAAAAATTATGACAGGGCTGTTAATGTGTCAATGGGAAATCAGGTGAGGAAAAGCACTAAGACAACACTGAGATAAAATTTCATTTAAAATGTTTATCAGGGGATCATAATACCGAATATACCATTTTTAGTAGGGATGTCAAACCATTTTATTTTTTAACAAGCGCTATAGTGAACTTCCTCCATTTAGTTACATTTCTGTCTGATATGTTCCGATTGAGTTTTTCAAAATAAAAGTAGGAATATTGATATCAATATTTTTTCCCACCCCTACAAAATAGTAGCATGAGATTAACAAAATGAACTAATAAGATGTGTTTTGACTTTAATCACTGACAAATCATAACCTCCTTCCACTGACTACATGTGTCTCCTTGACTCCTGCAGACGAAGTGACGATGGAAGAAGTGGGCCAGACCACCCAGCTGAGGGCGGGGGAGCTCATCATCATTGTGGTGGTTCTCATCATGTGGGCAGGTGAGGAGGACACAGCTTCACCTACATGTTTTTGTTCGTAATCTCATCAGTTGTCTCATCGCTGACTTCCTGTGCCTCTCCTGCCAGGCGTGATCGCTCTCTTCTGTCGCCAGTACGACATAATCAAAGACAACGAGCCCAACAACAACAAGGACAAAGCCAAAAACTCCTCAGAGTGCAGCACTCCTGAGCATCCGACGGGGGGGCTGTTGCGCAGTAAGGTATAACCCATCCCCCCTCCCCCCAGCACCAGGCGCCTCCCCCCACAGCAGCGCCGGTCAGGTGAATGGTCCAGGCCACTTCTAGACTTTTTCCACTGGCACTTCATGCACAACCATCTGAACCCCAGCTTCAGCTTTGTACGTGCATGAGCTCAAATGATACCATACCCATTTCCTGTCTTCAAACCAGGGCATAAAAAGAGTCAAAACAACCCTTTATCCCTTCCGCTCTGCTGCTGCAAACATCAGTACAGAGGCATGCTCATGCTCACTGAAGAAGCTCACTGAGTGATCCCTGCAGCCTTCTCAAACCTGTCATCTTCCTCTTTCCTCCCACAGTTTCCCAAGAACAACAACAACAGGATGCCATCTGTCAACATCATCGAGGTGTGACCGCCAGGACGTCTCCTCTTTATCCAAAACTAAGTCTTTGTGTTCTCACAAACGAGCGGCACCTTTATACGCCCACGATGTGGCCGAGACTCTGGGTCCCTCAGCGCCACTTCCTCTCCTGAGGCCGTCAGGTGAGGCCTGGCTAGAGCTGGTCTGAGATCAACGTCTGCAGCGGCGGTGAGTTCAGAGGCTGCTCGATCACTACTGTACCACGGGGCAGCAACGATTACAGCCAGGAGGCTCCGGCAGATTAACCAACCCCAGGGACCAACAAGAGCTTCTCACTCTGTCATTACCAACAAGCAGACATTCCCTATTACTGGGTGGCTCTGAGACGCTCCCCCTGTACTTTATTTTCCTCATAAAACTCTCCGCTCTCTGAACTGAAGGTAGATCGTTCAAGTGTGTTGTTGTAGTTTTACTATTTTTTCAACAAGGTGCTGTTACAGTATCTTCTTTTTTTATTATTGTTATTTTATAATTTCTTTTTTTAGATTTCCCTCGGGTAGAAACTCCAGAGGGAAAGTTTTCATCCTGGCGAGCTCACGTTTCCCCCTCAGGGAATCCAGACTCCACCTGGCTGATTTCTTAAACGACGAGGGATCGCCGTGCCGACGAAACTCCTTAGCTCACATTGATGTGAACACATGTATACAGGCTTCTGTCATGCTTTTATTAAAGATTCCTGAAATGTTACATTCCACGTCCAGGATGAGCCCTTTAGTATTCCTTTGTGTCTTTTCTCCTTGAGGGTGATGGATTTCAAAGTGTACGGTCACAATGGGAGCACTTTCATCTAATTAATGGATTCTCTGGATGTCTGTGGAGAACTGGATCCCTTTTATCAGCAATAAAAGCCTTCGGTGACACACGGAAACTCAAAATCTGTAGCCTGTTATCGTCCAAAACTCGACCTCCAAGCATGCATTGGAATTAACCGTGCAGGTGAATTCTCTCCTGAACTTTCAGCGCTGTTGTTGTAAAAAAAAAATATAATAAAAAAACACTTCTGCAGGAAAGCATGGGGTTAAATAAAAATAAAATAAACTTTTACGGGCCCGACGTTTAGCCCAGAGACTTCCTTATGACATCCTGAACAGATGTCGACCAAGACAGAAGGGCTTCTACCAAGACTTTCAACACTGAAACTCCAATGATAAGGGATCAACTGTTGCCATACTGTGCACTGCATACCACGAGGGACGCCTGGTGTATTTGAGGGCTGATTCAAACTCTGTAGTACTGCCTTAAAAATATCTGCATCCTATGATTTGTCAAATGAGATAGAAAGCCCCGTATCTCACATTTGTGTCACGTTCATTAGCTCTCATGTGATATTTCTGTGCAAAGGAAAAAGAGGTAAGTTTGTGTATGTAAATACATTTTATATCTCATTCTTGTTTGGTGGTGCCAGCTTAGAGCCTTTAATGAAGTGTGACTAATGTGGAAAATGTATAGAAACCTAATGTAAAAGGGTGAAAATGTAGGTGTTTTTTTAAAGTCTTTTTTCATAGCACTCCTCTACTGGTATGTATTTCTATTACATTATGTCATTGAACTGTTTGTGTGCAATAAGAAAAAGACTTTTTTGATGTTAGAAAAGCGCCGGGGAGTTTAAATAATCATCCAAACGTCACGGTTGAGAGGGAAAAGGTGGTTAAGAGAGAAAAATGAAGGTTACGGTTGAGCGGAGGGACTAATGAAACAACAGGCTACTATCACTTCTTTTTACATTCTGGTAATAAAAAGCAGAAAAAGTCAAGGTTTTGCTCCTATAATGAGCCCCTCTGCCTGATTAACAGGACAAACTTTACAAAACGGCACTCTGCTGCGTTACCCAGTGATCAACACTTCACCGAAAAACCTCTGCGGCTGAAGGTTGAATCCATTTTTTTCCAGGAACACAGCACCGGTATCAGCTCTCTAATCGGTCACTGTGCATCCATAGAGTAACGGATAATGATGATTTCTTTGAACTAGGGCCATGTCTTTAAGTGTGCCAACAATATATTCCTAAATGACACTCCCTGCAGACGCTGTTGTTTTAATAAAACTTCTTTTCAAGCTGGTACAGAGGCGAATTTAAGGTCTAAAGAAACAGTGAGGCTAATTTGTGAGCGACTAGACAAACTGAATAAACTCCAAATTTATTCTACGTTATCATGTATATACTGTACTCCTTATTACAGATCTAAAAGCAGGGAAAATCTCCACATCCACTCTACTGGCAGGTAGTTGTCCAACACCTGAGGAAACACGTTAATTGACTTTCTTGTGACAAGAAATTTCTATCCAACACTTGACATCAAATTTAAGCATATTTCCAGAAATTGACCATTATTCATTTAAGCTCCTGCATATGAGCAGAGACGATAATCCCTGCAGGGTTCTCGCACAAATTTAAAAGTCAAATTTAATACATTTTTAAGACCTCAACAAATATAATTCAAGACCCAAAAATGTCATAACAATTTATTTGGTAGAAAATCGTCAATTTATTGTAGGGACCGAACAATGTGGAGTTTTTGAGGCTGACGCCGATATTGATATATAGCACGGAAAGAATCCAATAACCGATGAATCGCCGCTAATATTTTATATGACATTTTTTCAGCCCTTTAACTCTTGCAACAATGATATAAATTGAAGGCAAAACACTTTCTCCAACTTTAATTTCACAACTTTCAAGAACAAGGACATAAACTTTGTGAACATAAATTTCTCAATCCTGTGTTTTCCTATTGGCTTTAAACGCACCATCTGAAAATTTAACACCTACAGCAAATTTACAGTAAATTAAACATTTAAAAAAAATTAACCAGATTTGAATTTAAGACATTTTAAGAGTTTAAAGAACCACAGGAACCCTGCCCTGACCAGATTTTACAGACGTGGGTTTGACACTGTCACGTTATCTAACTAAAGAAAAAACAGTAAATATATACCAGTCAACCATAAACTCTTATTCCTAAATCATTTGTCAACTCACGGTGAAGACCATGTGTGAACCACTCTCAGCATCTTCATGCATCTTTATGCAAAAAAAAAAAAAAAAAAATACCTGATGCTACGAGACGAGGCGGCAAAGAGACGCTGGACTTTTTTTGAAAAACAGCTCGTAGTCTGTCTGCAAACATACCAATGTGAGATAGAACGTTTCATTCTGGGTTCATGAAATATAGGAATGAGATCAGCAAAAAGAAGCATGGTGTAGAAACAACGAACTGCTTTATTAGTGCTCTCATGTTGATATCCATTGTATGAAGTGTACAGGAGTCACTGCTTAATGAGGGCTAGCATGGTTTAACTATTATGCACAAGGTTACACAACTTCGGTTATGAAGAACATGGTGTATTGCTTACTTGTGTATGCTTCAATAAAAATAAAAGAAAACA
Organism: Synanceia verrucosa; assembly: GCA_029721515.1. Lineage (NCBI taxonomy): Eukaryota > Metazoa > Chordata > Actinopteri > Perciformes > Synanceiidae > Synanceia > Synanceia verrucosa. The sequence goes on along the minus strand of CM056560.1, from coordinate 3,414,055 downwards.
GAATATTTTCCACAAACGCCTGTGTTTGATCTTAAGACTAAAACATGAGCCCTGGTGGTGAAATAATGTTTACTACAGAACCAGGGAAGGCTGGCTTATTCTTCAGTGAATAATACATGTGAACCTCAGCTGTCATTTTCCTCCATCAACCTACAAGCTTACTGTTACTGGGGAGGAACGGCATATTTGGACATTGATCCTGATGGTCATGGTTTCAGTCGACTCTACTACTGCTGTCGAGTCAGCGGCTTGTGTGAGAAAACGTGCTCACATGTGTAACGACCTTAGAAATCGATGACACTTACACGGCAAAACACAACACATCACTCGTCCCACATTGGATTATGTGCACCCGTGCATCTATAGGAAAGCAATCGTAGGCTTGGCTGCACAGCCGAAATGGAATTCTGTAGCTGACACTTTTGTATACAGCGATGGGATCTGTTGTAACAAAACCCAACAAAGATGCAGAGAAATGGCATGTTAGATCAACACAGGCAGCTTCTTGCTGCTCATGGCTGTGGAGGGTGAAACAGCTGCAGCTGCTCACGTGCCCTGCAGCCTGCACATCATGCGTCACGAGGCCTTTCCTGGCACCCACACACCTCAGCCTTCTGGATGTCTGGCCAGGGACAGGCTGACCCACTATCTGTGCAGACAGGAGTGCTTTAAGAGCCCTGCATTATTCAACAAAGAATGGGACCTATGCTGATAAGCTCCATGTATTTAGGCTCTCTGGGGTCCCTTCTGACAGCCTGTACCTGTGCACAGCGCTCAAACGCTGCCGAGTAAACTCTGAATACAGCAGACAATGGTGCATCAACGTTTACAGGGCTTTATTATAAGCAGCACTGACTCACTGCACACAAACACTGCTCCGCTTCGACTCGAGGGGTCCAGCTTTCCACTCAGTGCCTGCAGCACTTAAACTCGTTTTTATTTATTTTTTTAAACAATGTTACAGGGTTTTAATGAGACCACAGAGCAGCTGGGAGTACGCTGTGGTCACTGCTGCTCTACAATTAAAAAGGTCAGTTCACTATAACTAAAAACATTTTACCAGGCAACCCCCAAGTGTCCGCCATGTTTACTTTACTCCACTGCTGAGACTTTTGTTTGTGGTGCTCACAAAATAACCGTCGAGGAGCTCAAAGGCAGAGTTTCTGGATAGTTTTAATTCACAGACCTTGTTGTGAAGAAAAGGTTTAATAAAAGTGTCCAGCTTAGCCAGGATTCTATTAATGGATGCTCTTCCTCCCTTACAATTAAGAATATGCTTGAAAAATATTTAAGATGTGAACTAACCTTAATAAACCTTCGCTTCCTGATTACACTGTGCTTGAACAGTATCTGTCGACTCCCACATAAAACACAGTACATTATAAATGGAGAGTTGTGTCAGTGTCATAAAAATGAGTGATGTGAATATTTGCAACAGCTTCCTCGATTTTGATTCGCGGATTGTTATATTGAAATGACAGAAACACCTCTAGGATTACATAATCCATTCACATAACAAATTACTCTGCTTTACCCTGTGCTACACCTTAAAGCAGCCCACTCTCCTTCAAACCAAACACTAGGATTAGCAGGTTGTACAAGGACGGACAATGTAACAGGAACACGTAATGTAATCGAGCCAAGAGCCAAGAAATCAACAACAGAAACAGGCCTGTTCTAATCATATCCAGGTTAAATATAAAGTGGGGAATACCTCAGCACTCACAACAACAAAGAGTCCAACATTTCAAAACAGTAGAAGTAATTAAATACACATTAAAACAGACATATAGTAAAAATGTTAAATGTCTCTGAACAAACTCTTTAGTGCTTGCTCCTTTGTATCATTTCCACAACAACAAAACCCTTAAAACATGCATTAATTTTCTCATACGGGGACATGCATGGTTGAAAGAGAATAACAAAAACAAAGAAAAAAAGAAACAAACACCACAAATCCAGTTAAGACAGAAGAACAGTGCAAACATTGAAATGAAGCCCTTTTGCGTCTGGTATAACATTAGATTAAACAGGCCTGACTCCATTATGTTGAAATTGTGCAACGTTAAGTGCGATCAGTTTAAGAGGACTGTCCACAGCTCCTACTTTAAGGGAACTGACTCCTATCAAAGATCTTTGGCATCTTGTCAAAGCGCTTGCGTGTTGGATCGCTCTTGGACCGCCATTCGTTGAGCGTCATTTTTGGCGTTGTATTTCCAAACCGCCTTTGGTAGTTCCTAAAATTAAGCACAGATCCAGAGCCACGTGTTTTACATCGGCTGAAGCTGGCCTGCCTCGGTACTATTTCAGGTCCGCACCGCTTGGCAACTATAAAGAAACACAAGAAGAGTGTCGTACCTGCGAGTCAGATCGGAGGGATGCTGCCACTGTTTGCCATCAGTGCCTGTTCTCTGGTCAGCCACACGTGTCATCAAGGTCAGCAGCTCAGACATGACATCTTTGGGGAAAACACAAATGTGCTTTTTATTTATTTATAGCATTAATAGGTGTGTTGCTGTGGAAAATGCCATTAGAGGAGGTCTACCTTGATTTGCACCTTTTCCCTCCGTCACATGTCTGGTGACCGAATGAACATAGAGCCGCTTCTCACGCTCCCAGTCCACCTCCCGGTCAAAGACCACCGGCCTGGAAAAGACAGTAGCTCTATATTAAACCAAACTCATACTCATGCCATACAAGACGTCTCCTGCTACACTGAGTAGTCTACGAGTACAGTGAAAGAAAACATGCTCCACAAATACGTACAGGTAAGACTATTATGACTACAAATATTAAGAGCTTTGTCATTGCTGTAGGACTGTGCGATGCCATTTGCAAATGGATTTTTAGCTTTTTAACCGGCAGATCACAAAAGGTCAAGGTTAATGATTGTGTTTCTGATGAACTCACTGTGAACATTGGTTCACCACAGGGGTGTATTTAAAGTCCTTTGTTGTATACTCTATACACCTATGAAGGTGCTGCTTCCAATCCTAACAATCTGATTACTAAGTATGCAGACGACAACCATCATTGGTTTGATCTCTTCAAATGACGACTCTTGTTACAGATCTGAGGTGTAAAATTTAGTGTCCTGGAGTGAGGAAAACAACTTGATCTTGAACACCTCTAAAACCTGTGAGATGGTCTTGGATGTTAGTAAAAAGAAATCTCTTTTACCTGTTTTTATAAATGATGCAGAGGTGCGAATCATCAAAAACTGTGAATTTCTTGGTGTATCTCTGTCAGACGACTTAAGCTGGAATGTAAATACCAGTGTTATTGCCCAAAAGTCCCAACAGCAGCTCTTCTTCTTGTGTAAATTGAAAGAATTTACTCTCAACAGGCAGATTCTTTTAAACTAGTGCTATCACAGTGTGGTTTGGTAATGCCCCTGCCAAAGAACGAAAAGCTTTAAACAGAGTGCACCTTTACTGTTTTTTTTTTATCTTTTATTGTGTTTTATATTCTAAGTTCTTTATTGTAACCTAATTTAACATATTTGTTATGTGGCTATTGTTTGGAGCATTGTTTTATGTATTTTAACAATTGACCATTATGTTTGCGTGAATGTTTGACAGTGCACGTTGAGCTACTTGCACCTTTCTTCCAATGTGGTTTTATACTGCAAATGGCAAATAAACTGAACTGAACAAAAGGCAGTAGAGCAGCGCTTTGATTTAGCTGCACGACACACATGAAATAGACAATACAAGACACAAAAACAGAAGCAGAGTAAGTCATGGGATGGATATGTGAATGCTGTAGACCGCAGTGATCTTCAGGGCGTAGAGCTTGAACATGACCGTTATTTGCAAGCAAAAATCTAATGTGCAAACGACAGGGATTCTGCTGAGGTACAATCAGAGGGACAAACACAATCACTTTCACACAGATACAAATACTGCAAAAAAGATCTGCCTTTGTGCCACTGTTATTCTGTTACACTGAACTGAACAGTGGCACAATATCGACAACGTAGGAGCATCACAGTGACAAAACCTGCTGACCAGCCCAGCCTTGAATAGGCTGTGTGAAAGGAGCTACTGATGCCCTGAAAACCATTAAACCACATCCATAATTTCCACATGGAGTTATATATGGTCATACTGCTCCCTCCAGAGGTGACAGAAGATACTACAGTACCTTTGTCTCCTAGAGGAACCTCTGACCTCATCTGGGCTGGGCTTTGACAACTGCTCCGGCAGAGGAGGTGCTGCTGTTTTACTGCTGGAGGTGAGCAAATGGGGAGCAACCACGACTGACTTCACCTGAAAGAGTACACAGGTGTGAACAAACAGCATACACATTATGTAGCGCAAAATGAGTGTAGGAATCAAACACATCATCAGGAGCTCCTAGTGAAACAGCTTACCTTGACTTGGAGGGGTAACGTTGACTCATAGGTAGTGTCTAAAGTGTCATCCTCTCCTCCCAGTGTGGCTTGAAACATGGATGATTCAAATATGGGGGGACCAATATTCCACGCATCTTCAACATCCCCTTCTAAATGCTCTACAGAAGGGTTATGAGACTCCAGCACTGGCCCACACACAACAGGACAGAAATTGTTTTGCAATTTGCTACTTGCATTGTCGCTGCTCACTACATTGTCTAAGGGGTTGAGGCACAAAATGTCGTTAACCTCACGGTCGAAAGTAGACGACAGATTTAAGACCTTCTCATGCTCCAAACTGTGTACGATCCCCTCATCAACCCCTGTCTCTGTCGGGGACCGGCTTTCTTCATGCTTTGAGTGCAGCTGAGAGCTCACACTTTGTATTATTTCTCTCTTAATATCTTGTGACTTATCTAGAAATGCAGGTATAGGGATGGCAAAAAGGGAATTCTGTCGTGAAGGAGGGCTGCAGTAGTCCACATAACACCCAAGATCTGGGGACACATCCTTTAGACTACAGGCCCTTTTTGCTGGAGTCTCATAACCGTCATCTACACTGAAATCCTCTGGTTTTCTTTTTTGGCCACAATTGTTTACCATTTTAAATTTAAAATTTAGAAAAGGATTTGAAAACCCCTCCTGGTGATGGTGACTGGGAGAAGGGACCATCCTGGAATATACAGAAAGAGGTTTCAAGTGGTTGGCTGGATTGCTCCGATGGAAAGTTATTTTTGTTGATGAATCCATTTTTTTATCCATGTCTGTTGATAAAACAGAAAAGATCAAGTAATCAGTTAAATGTCTTTAGATTATTCTATTCCAACATTCTGTTTTGTATCATTTGCATTTCATTTTTGAGTCAATGATTGGAGCAAAACAAAGCAACACCTATTTTTATACACATATGACTTACTCAATATTTGGACTTAAGAAGTTGCTCATAATTAAAAAAAAACAAATATGTATTTGTTCATTAGCTCATTCAATCGACACACACTTGTTATACTGGTGGGTTTATGTTCAAACTCACAGACATTACTTTAAATTTAAAAACTAGAAAAGCACTCAGAGAGCGACAGCGACAAGAAGGTTATGTTTTCACCAGGGCTTGTTTTTGTTTGTTTGTTGTTTGCAAAGTAATTAAACTTTTTCAGGATTTTGACGAAATTTTCAGGGTTGGTCAGAAGTGGCCTAACTTAAAACTGATTAATTTCTAGTGGTGCCGTTCAATCGGATCCGATCAGCACCAAAATTTAATCAGTTTTAAGTTAGGCCACTTCTGACCAACCCTGAAAATTTCGTTAAAATTCGTCCACAACTTTTTGAGTTATTTTGCAAACCAACAAATAAACAAAAAGCGAAAACATAAGCTCCTTGGTGGAGGTAATAAACAAAGAACAAACAATTTCTAAACACAACAAATGTATCATTGTGATTTAAATTATGCTAAATGGACAAATATGAAAATATGGCAGGTCATGAAATATCTCTTAGCTTAAAATTCAATGGAAGACTCCTGAATATACTTAGTATTAACCAAACATCATCCAGTGTCAGCACGAAGTGACGGAATATTAGCCTTAACGTCACTCACAGAAAGTTAAGCACATCAACAGTGCCTTATAATGTGCCTTTTCTCCATTAACATTTTGTTTAGGGACAATTTGTTGTAATTTTCTGGACCAATGTCAGAGATCCGCTAGCCATTTGAATAAATGTACACTAGCATGAACGTCGTAGCTAGCTAACATTAGCAAACATAGAACTCAGCTTGGTGATGGAAAAACAGTAAGTTGCAACTAGTTTTCAACGTTCAACCAAATTAATTTAGCCAAATGAATTAACGCTGAAGGTGGCTCAGAACTGTAGAAGTGGCGGGCATAACGCTAGCTAGCCCGACTTTAGGGAACTGGTTAGCTAGCTCGCTAGCTCTATGTTTGCTAATGTTAGCTAGCTAGGACGTTCATGCTAGTGTACATTTATTCAAGTGGCTAGAAAATTACAACAAATTGTCCCTAAACTACATGGTAATGGAGAAAATGCACATTATAAGCCACTGTTGATGTGCTTAACTTACTGCGAGTGACGTTAAGGCTAATATCCCGTCACTTCGTGCTGACACTGGATGATATTTTGTTAATACTAGCTCGCTAGCTAACCCGCGTTTAGCGAGCTGGGCCCGCCTTTAGCGAGCTAGCCACCGAACTTCCTTAATGTTATCAATTAAAAACTAAACGACAACCAGCAACTTTAAGCTAAGGTAAACTGGTGCCTGCCAGCCGTTACTCCACCAACATATAACAGCACTAATTGACTCACCTGCTGAAGTCAGTCAGCTGAAAAACCTCAAATACCTGCCACTCATTACACATGCAGCGGCCTGTCTGTTACTCGCACAGGTGCGTGCTGCGGGAACGCGCACACAAGGAGTAAAAAGTGTGTTCAAGTTCAAACTTTTTAATTTTTCATCTTAAGTGTCCTGCTGCTTCTGTCCTTTGCTTTGGTTTGGTCAGCGACCTTCAAAACAAAACATGGAAATCTGACAACAATCCAAACATATTTCTCACCGCACGAATTTCTGCTGCTTGCACGTCTTTTCTTTTTTTTTTTGCACAGCTATATTTTAGTTTTAGGATTTAGGGTTTTTTTAAATACATATGTCTGGATATTTTGTCTATCTATCTATCTGAGTTCTTGCTGTTATGAGGCCTCTGTCTCATTGTAGTTAATTTTGTTTATAAAAGGGAGAAAAAAGCTTGAAGATTTGCAAAATGTCCCAATATCACTGTGAAAGTTTATTAATATGAGCAGCAGGTGATCCCAGCAGGACCAAATATTTCTGCTTTTCTAGATACAACATGGTCTGAGAGGGAAAATATGCTTTTATTAGGGAAGTGAGTGAGCTGATGGTTCACAATATGATCCAAGAATGTGTCTGCAAAGACACTTGGTGCAATAAACATTTTATAGCTGAAAACAAGGAAGTACTGTTACTGCAGGAACACTTGCACAGGTATTTAATCCTTTAATCCCAACACAGGTAAAGAAACACTGCCACAAACATGAGTGCATTGTGTTGTCTTTGCAGGGATTTCCCAGGTGCCAGTGGATGGCAGACAGTCTGTCACACAGCAACCAATCTAACACCATCACATGACAGTGGTGTGGATGTCCAAATATGTGGATATCCTGGAGAAAACTGCACACCTGCTGAATTTACACACACAAAATAACATGAGTGGAAAGCTGTCACAGGACTTCCCTCACGAGCTCAGTGAAGTGAAGTGGCATAGGTGTTATTTTGACAATAAATTGCCATATTTCAGTTCCATGCAAAGAAAATAAAAAGTCAGACCGCAGTTAGCTAAAACATGTGCAATGTAGGTCATTTCATTAAACTGAAATATCAATATTAACTACTATTTTTTATACATTGAGAATATTTTAATAAAATACTACCTCAGGTGTCATCCTGGTTTGGCTTTTAAAATAAGATATTCAAAAGTGTCTGTTTTTCTCTGTGCGAGGAAGGAATGACTAGAACATATTAAGGCTTCAGTTAAACATTAAAGAGGGGATGCTGTCAAAAGGGACGCCCTGGTACAGCCATATTACACTGGATTGTCTCTGTTTCACCCTTTATTTATTCTGAATTGTCACTTTATTATACTTGCACTAAGGTACCCACGATACTAAGTTAAATCCCTCGTATGTGTAAACTTACTTTTGGGATTGATTTGGTCTTAAAAGTGACAGGGAACACTGACACAGTGAATGAAAGTCATGGGAAAACGCTGTAAACACTATCATAAACAAAGTCTGAAGAATGAAAATGTCATAATGCAGGGGTAGATTTAAGCATACCTGAGTATATTTGCGAAGAAGCTAATCTGGTAAATCAACAAAATGATGATGCTACTGTAACAAATGTAGTGAAAACATGGGATTGATGACTACATCCTCTGCTGAAGAGTCTTTCTACTCCCCCTCAACGTCCTCGTCTTCTGCTTTTGGCTCACCAGGTTGCAGCTTCACCACACTGTAAATGTATTGGAGTGGGCAACAGCTGCACGTCCTATCAATGAAAAGAGTGGTTTAAAACTTGCCAGATGAGGGAAATACATACATTTCTATCAGCAGATAGAATTTAAAAAAAAAATACCTGGAAAATCGTTGTTGGCATTTATAGTATAGGATAACAAGGCCCACCAGCACCACCAGGACAACAACAAGAGCAGCAGCAACAGCAGCAGCAACTGTCTCTGACAGAAAAACAAAAGCTTTATTCAAAAAAGACATTTTAGCTTACTAAAGTTCATGCATAATTGAATGGAAATCTACATCACAGGGAGCCTTGTAGCCCTGTCTAGTCTATACAAACATAAGCATGGGAGGAAATATGGGCATTGTTAATGTATATTAATGAATACAATATATGCCATGCATTGGCAAATTAATAAATGAGGCAGACATAATCCTAAAGTCTGAAGTGTTGCAACAGTGATTTATTTCTCCGCACTACCAGTTGGCTGTAAAAAGAAGAAACATCAGAACATTTGATGAGTGGAAACACATTTCAATACATAAGTGAAGGAAAATACTGGCAATAATTAGAAAAGATACAACTGCGTGCCACAAAATTAACTATCCTCTGTTATTATTAATATAATTATACTCATTCGCACAAGTCGCTGTGTATTTTACCTCCTACAGAGTGGAAACAAAGGGGCAATACAGTGAGACTATTTAAAAAAAATACAAATATATAATACAATAAAACAAATTAATTAATAAATAATATTTATCTCACATAATTCAAAAAATCCAGGTGACCAGGTTGCAGCAGGGTTGGGGAAAATATTGATATAGCAATATATCGCAATACTTTTTCTTCTGACATAATATAGATTTTTAAATTTCTTAATACTATTTTTTTCTTCCACATGTTGAAATAAAAATTTAAATAAAAAATAATTGCATGTATGTGTGTATATAAATATATATGTATGTGCATACATATATATCTACATACTGTATGTACAGCTTGTATTTTAAGCATTTTAAATTTCTCAGTGATCTATGTAGAATATCACAATATATCGCAATATCACAATAATGTTTGGTATCGTGATGCAAGTATCACATACATATTGTATCATGAAGTCCTTGCCAATACCCACCCCTAGGTTGCAGTGATGTTTCTTCACATGGAAAAAAAAAAAAAATCTGAAATACCTCTGAGATGCAGCTTCGCACGAAGGTGACCATGTCGAAACATTTGGAGGTGATGAGCTCGTTGATGCTGCTTCTCACCACCAGCTCACTGTTATGCTGCTTCTGATTAGCCAGCACATTATTCTAAAGTCAATACAGAGAAAAGTCAAATACCCTCAAGCGTGTTACGTTCATCTGAACAAGCTCACCTATCTGTACTTAAATCATATGACGATGTTTGCTAGAACTTGTGTAACTTACACCTGTCCACATTGGCACCTACTTTTCTTAAACCACTTAAGATGAATCCCTATTGCCCTTACTTCAGTTTCAATAACCACAAAATAAATACCCAAATACAAAACTCAAATGCTAAGAAGAAAACAACCTTCTAAGAAGATCTGCAATATGGTTTAACAGAGATCACTGAGGACTGCTACAGTAAATAACCCAAATTAACCAAAAATATAACACTTAGAAATACACATAACCTCCATCTTGCTCGTGTCTTGCTCCTCTGTCCTATCCCCAGCAACTCCGGTACCTGAGAGGCAAATTAAGAGAAGAAATGCAGAAATGCATGTCACGGGCAAAATAGAAATGGTATTACAACTTTGCAGCCTCAGTCTCAGAAAACCCAAACCCGGGTTTTATGGCAAAAGAGCACGCGACAGCGCATCAGCTAGGATATTCTCAGCCCCTTTGATGTGCCGAATGTCAATGTCATAACTTTGCAGGAACAAAAACCATCTCATCAGCCTCTGATTCGGGCACCGCAGCGAAGGTAAAAAGGTCAGCGGGTTGTGATCCGTATAGACCAAGAGCGACGCACCTCCCCCCACATAAACCTCGAAATGTTGCAGTGCCCAAATAAGTGCCAGTGCCTCCTTTTCGATAACCGAGTAATTAAATTGGTAACGATTGAATTTTCTTGAAAAGAAACTCGCGGGTTTCATCACCCTTTCATCGTCCTCCTGCAGCAAAACGGATCCTGCCTCCACCTGGCTGGCATCCACCTGCAACACAAAGGGGTGGCCAAAGCGCGGCGCTGCCAGAACAGGGGAAGAACAAAGAACCAATTTAACATTATCAAAGGCCTGCTGGCATTTTTGGCACCACACATACTTAACATTGGACTTCAGAAGCTCAGTAAGTGGGAACACTACGGCGGAAAAAATTTGCAGAAACTTCTGTAGTACCCGACCAAACCCAAAAACCGCTGCAACTCCTTCTTCTTTGTGGCCCGTGGGTAATTTTCGATGGCTAAAACCTTAGCCTGAACTGGGGCGACCCCACCTTGTCCCACAACCAAACTGGGGCGACCCCACCTTGTCCCACAACCCGTCCCAAATAAGTGACAGTGGCCCTTGCAAACTCACATTTGGCCAAGTTAATCGTGAGCCGCGCCTCAGCCAAACGCTCAAACAGCGCCCGGATGCGCTGCAGATGGGAGTGCCATGTGTCACTACAAATAACCAAATCGTCCAGGTAGACTGAACAACCTTCCAACCCGGACACAACTCTGTTCATTAATCGCTGAAAAGTAGCCGGAGCGTTTCTTAACCCAAATGACACTACAGTGTATGAATACAGTCCTGACGGTGTAATAAACGCAGCTATTTCCTGAGCACGCCTAGACAGGGGTACTTGCCAATATCCCTTCAGCAGATCGAATTTCCTGACATATTTAGCAGACCCAACACTGTCAATACAGTCGTCCATTCGTGGCAAAGGGAAAGAGTCTGGCTTTGTAATTGCATTTACTTTCCTCATGTCTGTGCAAAACCGAGCTGTCTTGACTTGCTTTGGCACCAACATGCATGGGGAGGCCCAACTAGAAAAGGATGGTACAGCGATGTTATTTTCAATCATATACGACACTTCCGAGTCAAGATGCTTTAGTTTCTCTGGGGACATACGATAGAAACGCTGTTTTATCGGCCATCCCCCACATCAATATGTTCCACCCAATCGGTGCGTGAGGGGACATCGCCAAACAGACAGGGGAATTTCCCTACCAACTCAGCCAGCTCACAACGCTTACCCTCAGGTAAATGAGACAGAAGCTTGTCCAGGTTACTTAAAGAGACAGAAGCGACCATATAGCAAACTGTCATCCGGCTCAGGCATCACCATCACCGGCATCATGCATCACCGTCACTGAACTGGATACCAGAACAGGACGCACGTCATCCCTTACCTGCCTCATCTACCTCACCATCCCTGCTATAGTAAGGTTTTAATAGATTAATGTGACAAAGCTGTTTTGACTTCCTCCGTCCTGGAGTTGCAATGAAATAATTCAGGTCTGAGAGCTTTTCAGTGACTGTGTATGGACCGGTGTACTTGGCCTGAAAAGGTGACCCTACAATAGGCGTCAGCGCCAAAACCTGATCCCCAGGACTAAACTCTCGCCGTTCTGTGGGACAATCATAGTTTTTCTTCATTTTGCGCTGAGAAGCCTCCAATTTATCCCGAGCCATACAACCCGCCACCAGCAAACGATGTCGAAAACCGTTCACAAAATCAATCAAATTTTTGGGTGGTTCGGCATCTACCCACTTATCCTTTAATACAGCCAAAGGGCCTCTCACCACATGTCCAAAAACTAACTCATTTGGGCTGAACCCAGTACTCTCCTGTACAGCCTCTCTTGCAGCTAACATCAGCCACGGGAGCCCTTCCTCCCAATCTCGATCCAGCTCGGTGCAATATGCACGCAGGAGAGATTTAAGTGTCTGATGAAACCTCTCCAGGGCGCCCTGACTCTGACTATTTGTATTCAGATTAATATATTATGAATATTTGACCCTTAGTCACTTTGGATAACCTTCGGGATGCCAAAAAAATGCAATAAACTGAGAAAGTGCCCTCACCACGGCTTTAGTAGTTATAGATCTTAATGGGTATGCAGCCGGGTACCGAGTACTTTGGCACATAACGGTCAATAAATACTTGCAGCCGGACTTAGAGCATGGCAACGGACCGACACAATCAGCTACTGAAATGGTTGGCTTATGGCAGGGATTGGTTGAAGAGGAGCAGGCTTCCCACTCTGATTTGGCTTACCTGTTAACGGCACACATGACAAGTTTTGATGTACGCGGCGACATCTCTTTTTACGCGCGGCCAAAAGAAATGTTTCATCACGTTCAAATAAGTTTTTCTAACACCAAAGTGTCCACTCGCGTCGTGTGTCGTTTTCAGGACAAGAGTGCGAAATTTAATTGGCATCACCAACTGAAAACCGCATCCCCCACGCAGTCTCTATTCAAAACGACCCATTTCCTAAAAAGTAATCCGCAGTGCGAAAAGTAGCCACTAGCGACATTCTTTACCTCTGAAGCGGATAGGAGTCACGCGCTCCTGTGTCTCTCAAAATTGTAATCGGCACTTTAACATTGCTACCGACAAGTGACACAAATCCGCGTCTGATGAAAGGAGCATATATGCTTCCGAAACATCTGTCTCACAGACAGAGGGAAACGCCTCAGCAACACAGTCCGCGACTACCGGTGCAGCAGCCGCTGCAGGCTTAACATTAAAATTACCTCCCTTATGTTTAGACCGCAACACAGGGCAATCGGCCCTCCAGTGGCCCCTCTCCCGACAATAGTTACATGATTGGCTACTGTCAAAACTGCCTCGGGTGTTTAGCTCAGATTTAGATGGGCCAGGCTTCCCAGAACTTATACGGTCAACCGCCGCAGCGCCCCGAGTATGCCCACCCAGAATCCTCACGGCTGCCCGTGCGCTCCCTCAACCCGCCTTTGTGGAGCAACACATACCCATCCGCTGACGCAGCAGCCTCAGCAGCAGAGCACATCTTCTGTTCGTTAATGTAAGTCGCAATTCGATTAGGCAGTGTGTTCTTAAAGTGTTCTAGAACGACCAACTCGCATAAGTGTTCAAAAGTGGTAATATCAAGCGTAGCCAACCAACGTTTAAAATGGGTATTTAAATCACGTACAAACTCAACATATGTTTGGCCACTTCTCTTCTCCCAAGCTCGGAAACGCTGGCGATACGCCTCAGGCACAAGCTCATAAGCCTTTAGCACGGCGGATTTTATTTTGGAGTAACTGGAACAATCAGCTCCACTCAAAGACGAATACGCCCCCTGCGCCTTACCTGTAAGGACGCACTGGAGCAATAGAGCGCAGTCTGAATCAGACCAGCCCCTCGCAGTGGATACACGCTCAAACAGTATAAAAACGAGTCAGGATCCTTTTCATTAACAGGTGGTAACAATCGCAAATTATTTATATCTGAGGGACACGTCCCTAACCCCTGGGTCACCCTGACCGTTCACGTCACTTTTACCAAGAGATAAGCGATAACTCTCTAACTCCAACTTCGCCTTTTCTGCGTGCTGACGGATCACCTCCAGCTCAACTTGTTTTTTAGCCTCTCACTCCCACTTCTGTAACGCCAGTTTCTCCTGCTCCATCTTGAGCTTCTCCTGCGACCTCAAGAAATACCAAAATAGCTTATATTCAAACAGGGTCAGTCAGACAGTGAAGTATCCCCGTGCGCACTAACCAGATCTCAGTTTGGAGTCTCCCCGCTACCTAAACATCCACCCGACTAACTGAACTCCCTCCTAGTCTTCATGCAGTGAGCAGTGGTGGGTATTTATGCATTATAGACCGCTGGCTCAGCGGGCGACTAGCAAGCCAGCCAAGCTCCGGGAACCATGGACATGCTCCCAAGACAATGCTTCAACCACTATGTCAACGCAACACTACAACAGCCCCCGCAACGAACCCAAAGGGGAACGGCGCTAAACTCCGCACCACAGTTTTATCAGTACGCACACTGAGGATCATACTCACCCGACCTCCTGTTACTAACATAAGCCAGAACAATGGTCCTAATGCCCAAGCTCTCCTCACCAAAACCAAGGTAAGAAATCACATCTAACTAATACGGGAACAAAAAAAACCCCACCACACACATCATAAACTACTCACCCTGATCCGCCAGCCAAAATGCCCTGCGAACTATCCCTTACTTGCTATAAACACTCAGAAAGGAGCGGCGCCCACGCATTACCAACAAAACAAAAGCAAAACGTATTGGCACGCCACACGTGCTCCAGAGCAATTTTACGCACGTTCGCTACTGCTCAAACTCTGTACCAATTTATGTCATTACCAACTTCTAACTTCAACAAAACCGAACAGAAACAAACGAGATGTAAACTCTACCAGGTTCTTCACATCTAAACTAAATTACGAAAGCCAACCGGACGAGCCCCCATTTTGTCACGACCAGGCTCAAAGTCAGTGACAAACATCTGGACAGACACAGGATTTAAATAAAGACAGTGCATTTATTTAAGGTGGAACATAAAATAACTAAAGAGACGCAGGCATGAGGTGTGTAAGTTAAGAGCATCAGTCGTGTACATGTGGGTGTAGTGAGCGTATAAAGTGTAAAAACAAATAACACAAAAGACAAAGTCTATGCGCTGGCGAGGAGAGAGCGAGGGCAGGCGACAACTGCCCTTTTATATCCTCTAAAACCACCGGGCCCCAGGTGCTCCCGATCAGCTGATCACCTCGGGAAGGAAGGAAAACACAATTACGTCACCATCAACAACCACAGCTGATTATGCCGTCTCCACGGGCCTCACAGCTGTATGTTGTTTGGTCGTCATGCTGTGAGTATGTGACTGTGCAGTCACTGCTCTGGACGCTGCACAGGTGGACAACACCTGAGGACAAACAGACAAATACATCAGCAAGATTAGGAGAGACGCTCTCATGAAGCTGGGTCTTCCTAACACTGCTGCTTTAGGAAAGAAGTAAATATCATTAATCCCATCATAACTGTGACGCCTCACATTTAAATTCAAACATGGCTTTTAATTATTCTGAAATAAACATGGGGCTGTTGCCTACAAACACAGGCCAGACTGCAGTATATACTGTACATACCCACATTTAAAAGAAAATAAAAATATTTATATGAATATTTATATTTTATTTAACTTTTTATTTCAACGTGCTGATTTACAATCAGCCCAAAACATGACTTTTTATGGGGGGTATCGATATTAAGACATAAAAATCAATATTATATCAGTAGAAAGTACTGCAATATATTACCATGCCAATATGTTCTCCCACCCCTTGTAATAACTATATATTTGTCTCAAGCATCATTCTATTGTACTATATTGCTAGACATGTACAAACAGTTTAAGTTCTGTAAAGTTCAGCTGCTGTTTGTTTATTTATCTCTTATTATATTAAGGCTTTACCTTACGTGCTGCTGTCTGTTCATTTTTTTATTTTAAGCTGTTTCTGATTCTGACATACTCATTTTCAGGTCCATACTTGTATGTTGTATTTCCACTAGAACATGTTGACATGCTGCACGAGCCAGATTGTTCATTTGTTCGTTTCTTTGGGTGTTGTGCACGTTTATACCAGTAGGTGGCAGCATGAATGCATGTAAATCTCACTTTACCCAATGAATGCCAACACAATGATAAACTGTAGTTTCTTTGTTCAGGAAAAAGTTAAATTCACGAGATGTAAGTAATTATTTACGAGGGAAAAAAAGTGAATTTATGAGAATAAAGTCATTATTTGCAAGAAAAGAAATAATTATTTACAAGATTAAAGTTGTAAATTTAGGAGATTATTATTTAGGAGAAAAAATGTCATTATTTACAAGAAAAAAATCATTATTTACCAGATTAAAGTCGTATTTAAAGTCTTAATATTCTATATATTCAACACTAATCAGTACTTTTCAAAAAGGTAATTGTCCCCACTCGCCGTTATGAGCTTATCACTTCATTATACACAGAATTTGACGCAGGTTCTGGTGAAGGTCTCTATGAAGAGCCTCCAAGAAAACTGCTAAACAGGAGGGGACAAACTTGTGAACCAGGTGAGCCAGGTGACCACGCCTCCTGCTGCCTCAGCTCACGGCCAACATGGAAAAAAACACCTCACTGCACTTCCGAAGTCAGCCTCCAGCGGCCGCTGTTGTGACCTGCAGCATTTTTTTAAAATTTATTATTATTTAACAAACCTATATACAAACAATATGGCAGAATTTTTCTCCAATCAGTGGTACAGGTGCATAAAATACAAATGTACAGAAAACAAGGTGAAACAGGACGTTAAAAAAAAGGAAATTAAAATTAAATAAAATAATATTAGCTACTTAAATCAATTAAACTGCAAAGTTTCATTGCATTTTTACCATCCATTATGTGAAGGGATTTTGTAAAGGAGAGAAGTTCATGAAACACATTAAATCTATGTTTTACCTTTTATATAGTTGCATTTACCGAGGATGAGTATGTAGTTTATCAGAAAGTCCCACTCCTTGTTGTCTGCAACTCCATAGATGATGTCATTTTGCCAGCCAGTCATGTGTACATCAGTCCAGAGTGATTCACAAAACACACTGAAAAAACAAATGATCAGAAGTTTCATTGCCATCACAGAAGGCACAATTATTTGTTTCAAAACCAAAGCGTTGTCGTAACAGTTCACTGGATGGATATACGCCATTTAAGATAACCTTTGGGTTAATAGGGAATTTTAAGGAATATACCATATCTTTGGAGAAGATCTGTTTAATGGAATTTCAAAAAGACTCCTATGTCCGATCCACCTAACAATGCATACTTATAGTATTTTCTTGACATAAAAAAGCATTACACCTAAGGACATTATGTTTTAATGTCACTATACATTGATTCAGGGGTGATTTTAACCAATTTCTAGAACTATAAATAGTGAACATGAGTGAGTGAGTCAGCTTGTGACCTTTTAACGGCTGTTAAATTTTTAGGCAATATCTGCCTGGATTGTTTTATGCCAAGAGGAGGAGGAGTTTTGTTGTGGCAGCCCACCCTGCCATCAGTGATGATGAGGCAAGAAAAACAGTATTATTTTGGAATAAATACCACACATACACATTTCTTTTTCTTGTATTGAATTTTATGTAAATTAATGAATTAAATTAAATCCATACATTAACAAATGTCAAAAATAACACTGGGAACCCTTGAAAAAAAAACAAAAAAAACATATATTGTAAACTAGTCAATGCAACAATATAATTTAACAAACAGTGCCGATAAAAGCATTCACTCACTCTCTTGGACTTCCATGTTTTATTTATTTATTTATTTTTTAATCACAGCCGACTGATGTGACTTTTTGACTTTTGTTATTGAAAACAAAACTGACTCGATCAATGAGTCAGATCAGGTATAATTAATCCACTGTGATTGAAAGTTGTAAAACAATGAAAACCAAACAGAGTGAATAGAGGCACTGCAGATGAGCCTGAATAATGAATTTGGTGCTTACTGAAATTAAATTCCCTTACATTAAATATGTGCTTTTAATAGAAGATGAAGTGCAAAAATAGATTTTGCATTACCAAAAAAAATATGATTGTCATTTTGTTCTCATCCATTTTTCACACAAACGCTCTCTGACCAAAACACACACACACACACACACACACACACACACATACCTTTATTTAAAGCTTTTGTTGGCCTTTCCCTCTAATCCAGTTACTTTTCTCCATCTCTAGGAAAATAAAACATGTGACAGCACCCTTATTGACCTTTACCTGCTAAAAACTCACACCACACATATCACTGCTCTCACTTTGTACATTTATATACTGTACATCCACACACACACACCCACACGTACCACAAACACATTACTGACAGTGAATGGGTAAACAGACACAGAAGAGCAAGTAATACGCTGACTGTAACAAACATTAAATGACTGCATGTTTCTTTTTTCGCATAGAAAAATGGATAAATTGGTCTGTATTGCTTTGGCATGTCGTCCTCCTGTGAACCACAGAGAGGACTTGGCAGCAAGGAGAAGGCGATAAAACCTCACAGGTGTCACAAATGTCCGTTTTTCTCACTTCCCCCGGTTTCCAACCACGTTTAGCCACCAGTGTCCTCGTCCTGACGGAGGCTTCGCTTTCAGAAAGTGTCTTTTTGTGTGGTGAAGTCTGCGTCCTCTTGGTCCCATTTGCCTGGGGACAGGCACTCTTCAGTGTTGAAGTCCTGAGGGTTTACCCCAATGTCCAGGACCTGGGGGTTAGTGCGAGACTCAGCGAGTCTGGAGGAACACAGCAAAACGTTTCATTAGCATTTTAAAAGTCAAATTAAATACTTTTTAAGGCCTCAACAAATTTAATGTAAGACCCCAAAACAATTTCTTTGGTTAAAAAAAGAAAACAGTTGATTTATTCTAGGGCCCGACCAACATGGATACTTATTACAGGAAAAAAGAAAAAAAAAATTGATAAATCTCTGAAAATATTTTTTATGATTGTTTTTTCAGCCTTTTAACACTTGCCTTTTTTTACTACAACTTTAATTTCACAACTTTCAAGAACAAACAAATGAACTTTGTGAACAAAATAACGTGCAAAATTGCTGTAAATCTCTGAATGCTGTGTTTTCCTACTGCCAATAAACGCACCATGTGAAAATTGTTATACCTACAGCAAATTTACGGTAAATTTAAGACAATTTAAGACTTTAATTAGACTTTTTAAGTGATTGCGGAAACCCTGCTGTCAGTTCTACCAGTAACTACTGGACTCATTACTGGCATTTCTACTTTTTTCCAATAACTAATTTGCACAGAATGTTTTTTTCTTAATTATTTCATGCCTATTTTTATACCTCATAATTTAAAATCTATATGCATGGTCTAAATAGTAAAAACATCTATTCATCATCTTATTCATCTCAGCATAATTTAATTTAATACGCCATTAAAATATAGATTTTTTTTTATGGATCTTTAGTACACACTGTAAATATTTATTTCTATTACTTATTCTATTATTTCACTGCTGTTGTTTACTGTTTCTTTCTTTTAACGTGTTTACTCTGCTGTGGTGGATGAATTTCATCCAATGAGGGATGAATAAAACATAAATCATGACATTTAAAAATGCTGTGAACAATGAAAACATGACTAATAAATTCATCACATGTGCTGATAAAACTCCAAAATGAGGCCACCCTAACGTACGCACTAAACACCCATTTAAACACAAACATGTTAGACGTCCTCATCTCGTTAACAGAGCACAAAAGCTGACGGATGTGAGGCGGAGACACATGAAACACTTGTGATGGAGACGTGGACTGGTGGGACACTACATCAGTGAAGCTCAGGGATGGATCAAACTTTGTAGTCGCACAGGTCTTGTTAATGGTTCATGGCCTCAGAGTGAAACTATGAGTCTTTATTAATCTGGATGGACACTCATATCCAGACAGATGAACGGTGGGTTGACTAGAGGAGAATGAGGTGGAATCCAGTGAATGACGTTGTTACCTGAGTAGGATTCAAAGCTATCCAGACTGCGGCTGAGGGTGCAAAGGAAACATCACAAGTCAGACAACAGTCGCACTAAAGTGAACAGCCTCGTGATAAAGTGAGCGAACTGTGCTAACGATAAGCCCAGATTCTGCCTGACAGAATCAAACTGTGCTTTCCCTCAGGCGTTAAAGAGGCTTTAACATCTGCCAGCAGGTGGCAGTGCAGGATCACAAAAATGATCTCAGCACACGACTTAATGTGCAGCTCAAACTGTGACAAAAGTGAACATTGAAACATCACTCATCAAAAATAAACAGGGAATAAAGCTCAGCTGAAGCTCAGAATCAAAACTCTATGTTGCAGGAAGAGAACAGATGTGTGTTTTTAAAAATATGTCCCAGTCGCAAAGTAGCTGTTTAAATGTGAAATGATACTGCGCTGACTTGAGGCGTATTTATGTTCCACAGCTATCCATTAGTCTGGAGTTTATTCCAGCCTGTGTCACACGTTAACTACCATTTATCCATCCTCCTGTAATATTCTCATCCACAGAGCCGTGAATTTGCTCTCATTTTCTCCCACCCATGGCTTCTCCTGACGGACAAAGATGTCAACCTGGCCCTCGGGGGTCCTCTCTGGATTTCCTTCAATTACAGAAATCTACACGTGGATGCGTCTGTGCTTAGGCCGGGAGCATCCTCGTTAAATCAAAGTGCTGGAGATGAACGGCGTTGGGGTGTAATTATAGCGTGCAGACAAATAATCATCTGATAAGGGGGCTGAAATGGCCTCTTAGTGCTTGATTGCAGAGGCTGCGGAGCCCGTTCTCCCTTTGAATAAATGAAAATGCGAGAATAGGAGGTCCACTGTGCAATTAGCAGAGGGAATGAAAGGCAGGGTCAAAGGAAGTAAATGCACTAATAAAGAGCTGAATGAGTGCAGTGTAACAAGACTGTAAACAAGCTGAGACAACACCAACAGCTCATTCAAGACCTAACTGAAGCATCAATCACAGTGGATCCATTCAGATGAGTTTGCTGACAGTGTGGACAGAGTTCAAGTCCAATCGGCACAGATAATAGACTTTCCTGTCAGCTGTGACGCTCAAAAGAACAAGTGATGGGTTTGTGATATAAATACCAACCGATGCATCTCCTGTGCAGCACTCGTGTGTAATCACAGGCTTTCTGAGTGCATATGAAATCAGTGTGTGGGCCTGAGACGATGGTAAACGGAGCCTACAAAAGCAGCGTGACTCAGGGTTTGGAAGCTGAGCCCGTCTGCTGCCTGTGGGAGCGATTATTGCTAGAGGAGCCCAAACCACAGGTAGCTATTAGTGGCTGATTAGCAGAGCCGGCCTCCACCCTGGTTCTCACCTTGAGAAAGCCTCGTCCAGACCGTCCTCCAACTCCTGAAAACACACAAACTGGTTAAAGATAAAATGTCTCCAGATGTTAACACATTCACCCACCCGTGCACCTTTTTCTAATCTATGCTACACCCTCTGCAGCTATGTGACCACTTGATAAGGCCAGTTCTGTTGAATAGACTATTGTCCGACTGTGTGGCAGCTGACCGCCTGCAGAATCCACTCCTGTGAATGCAGCAGGTTCGGTCCACCACCAGGCATTTCAGCTAATTAATCAGTGTTTCCTGCACAGCTTTCTCCTCCTCCCATCTTATCAAGCCTGAACAGCCTTGACTTGTGCCTTACCCATACAGTATTGTTGTTCTCTGTTGCATGATTATGCACCATAAAGGGATCTGATTCAGTCTGCTTTGTTCCTGAGTGGACCAGCGCCACGTTGGCTCCCTCTGCCAAGTCCAGAAGTTTTGCTGTGGCAACCTCTGCAACAGAAAACAAACACTTTTGATGAATTGAACTTCACAAAAAAGCAAAAACAACCCCACTCAATGCACACATATGACCCACTAGAAGTGGAAACCCTGCCCCTCTGTATCTTATCATTATCGATATATTAATAATACTCTGCTTTTTTTTGTCACATATGATAAGTGAGCATGGAGTAACCCCCTGACCTGCACACTCAACCATGATGACACCACTGATCTGTAATGGGATTGGCTTGTAATGGCCTCGCCTGATGATCAATGTGTCATTAATGTGTGTCAACCTTAATTTCCGTCTGGTATTTCGGCTAATGTTGTCTCTAGAGAACAGTGAAAGCTTGATGCTTCTTCTAACGCCAGCACAACTAAACTTTTTACATTTTTAAATGACCTTTTGACTGTTTTTAACCACAAAAGAGAAGTGAGACACAAGTGAGACAGCACAGAGCAGTTCTGATGTCCTCTCTGTCAACACCAGAGTACACTGATGTGATGAGGAGGACAACATTATGTCATTTATAGAGAAACAGTCATGATTACATCCCAGTTAACAGCTTATGTGCACTGTTTTTAATGACATTTTAAAGACTAAATCGTTAATAATGTAACGTTTAACTGTGAAAACCACCAGCAGGGTAATTAATAATGAAAATTGTTGTAGGTGACACAGGAAGAAGTGGCGTTTGTGTTGCGTGGCCTCTTTAAAGAGCTGAGGGTATCGTGTCTCGTTAATAAAGCTGACTCCTCACAGTAACATGCCATTTGATCTGCCAAAGAGAAGGGTACGTAAATGTGATCGCTCTAAAGCTCTGCTGTTCCCGTCGCTGCTTCAGGACAGAAACGCTCAGAAGCTCCAACTATGGCAACATGCTTTACAGCAACAGAGTCCGCTGGCAGCCAGATTAACTACTGAACGATCAGTGGGACAATACGTGATCCAAAACCGTGCACCAAGCCTCTCTGCTGCCACATCTGATTCCAAGTCCTACTTTATTGAGTCTTCTCACTCGGGATCATCCTTAAAAACCCGTGTTAGCGCACTGAGGGCCACAGCCCCAAATAAAGTGTCAGTCAGCAGCATTTTTGGAGCGATCGCTGTCTGGATGGAGGCCACCTGGCTGGGCAGAGAGGGATGTTTTGGGAGTTGCCTGCTAAAAAAGAGCTCGGTGTCAAACTGAAAACCTCCAGCAACAAAAGGATCAAAGTGCACAGTGTGACGGGAAAAAGGCAGAGGCTGACAAAAAGTGTGCATCCATTGTGCCGTTGGCAACAGCATGCTCGTCTGTTCATATTGTATCTCAGCTGAGGGAAAAACACGGGACTAATAATGCCTTAAGGTCGTCTGGATCGCTGGACGTCAAGAGCACGACCCACGTCTCCAGTCCTGGAATCCTGGAATAATGTCGGCCTCCTTCGTGCTCTTTGTACAAACAGGACTATAATTGTGCTTCCACCGTGAGACAGAATATAGCTGTTATCTTCAAATCGCCATGGAGATCTTTGTTTGTTTTAATGGATGTGCAACACAACAAGGGGGCGTTCATCAGTGACATTATCATCATACGATCGCTTAAATAAATGTCATTTGCTGTTCACTGAAATGATGCTGAGGAGAAGGAATAAACAGATTATTGTCAGCTGACCTGCAGCCTCAGTGTGAGCCAACCTTTGACAAGTGGCTGAATACACTTCCTCCTCCCTGGGGCTATGATTACTGTGACAGAGAGAGGGGGGAAGACGTGACGATGGCTGACAGGACTCACCTCCTCCCTTCAGGCTGCCCAGGCTGGCCGAGCTGTCCGACTGGGAGCTGCTGGCTCCTTCTCCATCTGAACCCGACTTCACTCGCTTCTCTTTCTCTGGGAAAAGCATCCAAACCAGTGGATAAGCACAAAAATAACAGGGAGAATAACAAAAAGAGAGCAGTCAGTGCAAGACTCAGGAGCTTGTGAGTTACTCCAGGATGTGTTTACTTTTCCAGCTGCTAACCAAGCGTATAATGAGTGGAAACAAATCAGCAGCAGTAAATTGAAAGATAAGGTTAAGGCCATTACTCAAGCCATCTGCCAGCGGGAAGCTAGAGGACCTGGGCTTTGAAGATTGTACCACACATACTTCATGCAGCAGTTAATACGGTGATGGCAGCATTTAAATAAAATGGGCACGGCATGTGGGTCAGATGGATAATGGGCTCTGCTCTCTGCAAACAGTTTCACCTGCTACAGAGAAGCTTTTGCACAAAAAAATGCAAAAGTGCAACTCTTGTCGTACTTCCTGCTCTCTTAAACTGGCGTAAAACAGTTACATGCATTTCAGAATCACTCCTTAGAAATGCACTGAAAGTTAAGAACGAAACACATTTGAGCTTATCTATACAGCCTCTCTAGTAGGGGTGGGTATTGGCTTCATGATATGATACGTATCGCAATACTTGAGTCACGACACAATACATTTTTGCAATATATTGTGATATTCTACATAGATCACTGAAATTTAAAATGCTGCTTAAAATAGAAGTTATCGGCCCAAAACGTGACTTTTTTGGGGAAAATTTAAAAAAAAACAATATTAAGAAAATAAAAAACAATATTATATCAGAAGAAAAAGTATTGCGATATATTGCCCTATCAATATTTTCCCACTTCTACTCTCCAGCTAATTCACCTTTCAACTACACCCTTAGTTAACTTATGTTCTTTATAAATTTCTGTAATGTTACAGTCTGTGGAAACGCACCACAACAACATGAACACATGCTATATTCTTCCAAATATTACAGCCTCCCTATCATTTGAAATAGCCTGACTGTAAATGATAAAAGACACTATTAAAATATTTCACCTGTTGTAATTAAGTTCTCGCTGAGAACCGCCCTCGCATTACGAGGCGCATAAACACCATCAAGGTTTGATTCATTACTTGCTGCTGCTGTGCAGCTGCATTTTCCTCGTTACGATAAAGCGTAACATTGTGAGGTCATCAGTTTCTATAGGAACAGCATGTCAGTGAATATTACACAGCACTTCCAAAACACATAAATGACTGTACACCTCCCAGCAATGTCACTATCACGTTAGGACCTCCTAAAGCACGTCTGCCAGCAAGGAGGTGTGTTTTTTATTTCATCATCATCTTAAAAAACATTATTTCCCATGAGCCCAGGTATCTTAATGATGGCAGTGTTACCAAACGTCCCCCAGGGCACCTTTCCAATGTGAGCTAAACATGGACACATCTTTAAAATATGCAAGTTCAAAGCTAGCCGTGGTGTTTACAGTGAATATTCAGTGAATACTGATTTATGAAGCGGTGATATACAGAAGAATGTGGGTCAGGAATGTGTTGAAGCACTGTTGGTGGAGGACAGTTTGTAAGAAAGCAGCAAACTAGACAGTAATAAACACAGTGGGTTCTCCTTCTTCCTGCCCTGATCCTCTGGGTCTTGTAACGTTAATGAAACAGACTCAAAAGGATTCTTTCTCCCTTTCTTCTCTTCTTTCTTCCCCTCCATAACCCCCCAACCAGCGAGGCATCGGCTTCCCTTCAACCGTGACACCGTGCTGAATTAGAAGAAAACAGCTTGGCGAATTAACGGCTTATTAACAAGAACGGAGACAAAAAACATGAGGTGAAAGAGTGAGGAGGCGAGGAGCCTTCAATGTTTGGGGGTGGAAAAAAAAAAAATGGAAGCCCATATTAAAACATTCCCTCACGCCACAGTAGAAGGAGGGAAAATGTGGAGTAAATAAAAGACACTGCTAGAATTTTCATGCAGTGCAAGTGTGTGTCTCTAAAGGACTGAATAAATGAGCTGCAGACAGAATCAATGGCGCTGACACTGAGTCTGTCAGGAGGTTGAGCTCACGCTGACACTGGCACACAATCATTTTCCTTTTCTTTCATGCTCTCTTGCCCTCTCTCCTCATCCCCCTCCTCTTCTTCACTCATCTTCCTCTATATAATACGATGATGGTGGGAGGGAGAATAAGTCAAAGGAGGGGGAGGGTCAAGGTGTCAGGTGCAAAACAAGACAGACAACAAAGGGATGATCGCAAAATTCAGTATGTAAAGAAGAAGAAGAAGAAGAAGACGTGGTTGTGAAGCAGAAACTGATATTATGTGGAAAGAGCTGCTCATTTTCTGGAGTCACTCATGCAGTAAATTACATGTATGTTCTGCACACCTTCCTTACACATCACAAAAAAATAAATGAGGGGGGAAAAGGGAACATTTTTGCAGTAAAGATGAAATATAGCCACACACATCTGAGTCCTGTTCTCACTGCAAAGGAGACTAAAATGAGTCTCCGACCATGACTGAGCTGTCTGTAATGAAGAGGCGTCACTAAACCGAAACACTCCTATCTGCCCTATCTGAGAAAGCCGACCCC
This sequence comes from Synanceia verrucosa, assembly GCA_029721515.1. Taxonomy (NCBI): domain Eukaryota; kingdom Metazoa; phylum Chordata; class Actinopteri; order Perciformes; family Synanceiidae; genus Synanceia; species Synanceia verrucosa. The sequence continues at coordinate 3,387,849 of CM056560.1, read as the reverse complement.
TCCTGAAGGTGTCAAGGCCAAGAGCAGGAAGATAATTTATGTTTCCACATGGTGCAGGAAACCTCAGGATAACAGTCAGGAGCTTTGTTTGAGAAGGAACAAGGGTGTGTGCAGCAAACAGAGAGGATAACAGCGGTGTGGTGGGGGGTTCACTCGTTCGTCACACTCCTGTGGTCGGCGACGGGTGACCATGCATACCTTCCTTTGCAGCCTGCCAGAATTCAAACGCCACTCTGAACGCCTGAGCCACTGTTAGGGTTACCGCCTGGGCCTGTGGGAAGAGTAGACAGAGAGAGGGTAATGAGGAAGGATAAAAGAAAGACGAGTAACGCTCTCATCACATCCACATGCAGGGAAAACTCAAGGAGCTGTGGCCGTGATAAAAACAGGAAGTGACCACCGACATCCTTCACAGAGACTTGAACAGGAGGAAGAGAAACCCGTGGGCTCCATGACATGTTTATGTAACTGGGAGGAGGATACGTGGCCTTTAGGCCAGAACTAAATTAGTGAGGGGAAGGAAAAGGAGGGTGTGGTTCACTCGTTCTGCAAACCTCCAGGGATGGAGAGAATGCCTGAGAGGGACGACAGCCTCCCCACCCTTCATGTGCTCATTCCTCATCTTTCTCGTGACTGTGGCAGCACTGTCTTTACATAATACTGTAAAGTCCTTTCCACAGAAAGCTGAACAATGATCCTGCGCTGTGAGGAAATGTAGGATACAGCCTGCAGCCTTATTTCACTGCATTTATTTATGGGTAACCAAATGGTATTAAATGAGTAGCTCCAGCTTTTGGTGAATTTGCTCACTTGCTTTTTAACTGGGACTTACATCTATATGTTAAGATATGCCACAACCAGCAGCTGGAAGGCTTAGTAATGCCTTAAGTGACTTTTCCTGTGTGAAACAAGAAAAAACACTATATTCTAAAGAAAATCACCTACCAGAAGCTCACGATTTTAAAAGTCAAATTTAATACTTTTTAAGACCTCAACAAATGTAATTTAAGACCCCAAAAATGTCACAACAATTTTGTTGGTAGAAAACAGTCAATTTATTGTAGAGCGCGACCAATATCGAGTTTTTGAGGCGATGCCGATATCTAGCAGGAAAAAAAAAAAAATCTGATAATTTTTTTTTAGTCCTTTAACACTTACAAGGACGACATAACACTTAACTTTTTTCTACAACTTTAATTTCACAACTTTCAAGAACGAAGACGTAAACTGTGTGTGTTTTCCTATTGGCATTAAATGCACCATCTGAGAATTTAATACGTACAGCAAATTTATGCTAAATTTAAGACAATTTAAGATCTTAATTACCCAGATTTTAATATATGTTATAAATTCTGTAAAAAATAAAAATAAATAAAAAACAAAGTTTCTTACATTTTATCTGTAGGTGTGTGGGTATATTTTGAAAAAAAGGTGCTGACAGATGGATTTCAACCCTCACCCTCCTTGTTTCCAGGCTGTACGCTAAGCTAACCTGCTGCTGGCTGTAGCTTCAGCTTCATATCTAACACACACACATTCATGCATGTAGAACTAAGAAAGAGCAGTAAAGATTATACATGATATTTGGATTTAGGTAGTTGCAGAGTCTTTATGTCCACTTGCAGAAGGCGAGGAGATAAAATAATCCATCGTGCTTCAGACTCACAGTTTTGTCATTCACGTACCATTTTTCTCTTGGTGCAGAGGTAGGCATGACACTCCAGGGTCTCGTTGTGTTGGCTCTGGACGATGTAGGCAAACACTTTGTCGTGCATCTTGTCCGCTGTGCAATACGATATTCTGATGGAGAGGGAAAAAAAAAAAAAAACACCCAGATGCAGACGCTTTAATAAAAACTCATCTCAGATCAAGTGGGCTCATTGTGCGACTCCATCTGCACTAAGCCTTTAAGCTAGTCCAGCAATCTGATTCAAACTGTTCAATCTTTTTTAACTGTTGTAGAAAAAAAAATCCCTGCTAGGATAACCACTCCAGCTGAGTGCAGGTACAGATCACAGGGATGTCATGGGTTTAAACTCTGCTGAAACATATCAGTCGCTTTTTGTCAGGCTCAGGTGCAGAGTAGGGATTTAAATTAATCTGTAATGCTGCTCAAATAGCTTTTCTCCACTATTTGATCTTTGATATTACCCTAATACCAAAGTGAAGGGTGCACTGGCCAGTTGGGAAGCGAGACCCAAAATGACGAAGGAAGGCTGTAATGACTGTCTGCCAAACTTCACACTCTGTTAGCTAACGACTGAGGACATAAGAAACACATGAATAAAAGTTTGGCTGCGGATAAGATTAACAGGCAAATGTTTGTGAAGGAGGGCGAGGACCATTTCTTTCACTGGTCGTTCATCTTCACAGCAGATGTCCAGGGAGGAGCGAGACACAACCAGCTGCTTTATGTCCTCACACCATCCACGAGGTCACAGCTGGACTCGCCTCACGCCGTCAGTATTGACCTCATACTCATAAGCGTTTTACTGGGGACGCCCTGCAAAACTTATACACAAACGAAAAGAGCTGTGTGATGGATTAAGCCGAATAGTTAAGAGGTTTTTAAACTGACCCTCGGGAGGCAAAGATACAGGTGGATAACAGTTTAGAAAAGCTCTTGGTACTTTTTATCTCTGCATGTTATCTCTGATAAGTGTGGGACATTATTAGAGTTTCTGGGCATCTGGCTGCTCTAAAGCTTCCTCACTACCTTCAGAGGATTTTTGAGCGTAATGTTCCTCAGGTTAAATCTGACAGAACAGCTCAGCGACGTGGAGCCCAGAATTTTAATATAGATAAGTTATATGCGCCTGACAAATGAACTCCATCCTGGTTATCTTAAGATGCACAGCCAGGTTGTTCAATGACAAGCGATGCAAAAGCCTGAGCAGGTGGGAGGCGAGAAACCTTCCTCTAATAATATAAATAACGTCTCAAAGGTGACACCGCAGAGGCTATCAAACATGGTCAGAGCAGACAGCTTTAGAAAAATGTCGACAATCAAGATCCATCCTCAATCTGACAGTTTTTGGGAGACATCATTCAAAAAAAGCCTATTCATGCTCAGAAAACTGATGGAAAGTCCCATCTCTCCTTGATATGTAGACTTATGAATGTGGAATTTTAGAAAAGCTTGGATCATAAGCTCGAGGCCAATGGAGGTTAGGCAGCTTTAAGTGTGCAGGAAAGGCATTTACTGCAGAGAATATGTGTGAGTGGAGATCAGACATCCAGCTGTTGCTGTCTCTCAGAAACACATCACACTGTGGAAGATAAAAAATGTAATTTCCCCATTGAGGGATCAATAAAGTAAGTCTTCTTCTTCTAAAGACGGGCTCAGGGTGGAAGCAGAGGACTGACCTGTATATGGAGATGTTTTCTATCAGCTGGTTGGAGGCACTGTCGTAAAGGATGATCCCTCGTGGGGAGACTGTTAACGTGACTTTCTGGAGTTTCTTCCCGCTGGCTTTGGCCTGGAAGGAAAGGCAGGAACATGAAGACATGGTGGAGGCCACGAAGAGGAAATAACTTACTGCCTGAGCGCTTTGCACAGGACAAAGTGCATGTATGTACTTGTGTATATACACTACAGTGGGGGGTGGGTATAGGTAAGGACTTCACCATATGATATGTATTGCAATATTTGAGTCATGATACGATTGTGATATTGCAATATTTTACATAAATCACTGAGAAAATTAAAATGCAGCTAAAAATACAGGTTATATATATGTACATCACATATTTATATATAGCTATATTCACATATATATGTACACATATATTATTTTATTTTATTTTTTATATATATATTTATTTATTTTACATATTTTACAAGTCATTCTGGGTTTACAAGCGCAAAACATGACTTTCTGGGAAAAAAATTGATATTAAGAAATTAAAAATCAATATCATATCAGACGAAAAAGTATCGCAACATATTGACCTATCAATGTTTTTCCCCCACCCCTACTTTACAGGCCAAAAGTTTGGAAGCAACTGCACGTTTCTGTTTACAATGCCTTTATATGTATGTACTGCATGATCAGACTTTGTCTTCACTGATATGCACCATTTTTCCTCAGTTTACCGTCAGCTATACGTTACTGTTACCTGACCATCGCTGAACAAATGCCAACAAAAGAAAAGAAGGACTTAGTTTTAGAGTCACAACTGGAGTGCAAAAGTAAAAAAAAAAAAATCCCAATAAATCTCAACTGTGTTCAAATCTCTGATAAACGATCACAGAAATGTGCTTCTGAACTTGTGGCCTGAAGTGTATATATGTGACAATAGGTTGCTTAGTATTTAGTATAAAAAGGAAAAGTCATCTAGTTTTCATGGGAATGATGCAAAGATGACAGATCTTTATATTACAGAGCTGCTATCATGATTAACAGCAGCGAAATACAATTAACAGAGACATTATTAAACAAACAAATATGCAAAAACATTCTTAAAATGCACTTTTCTTTCATCTTTTACTATGGCCTGACAAAATATTACTTAACATCAATACGACAGCAGTCAACAAACATCCCTTTCAGAGGGACAGCCAACAGATCAGGACCAATCAGAGCTTCTCCATACATCACAACAGTCCCACCATCCTGTCGCCACTAACTTCATTATCCACCGAGCTGCCAGATCCAATAATGTTGAGCCCTCTCTACCACGATGAAGCTGGCTGAGCCTACACTGAGCAACACCATCCAAACTAATTGCATCCTTCTCTAAATGTCAGCCAGGGCCTCGGGGGGAGAGGAGGCAGTCAACCAGTCGCTTTCCACCATCAGGTCATGGACAGGAAAATACAGGGTGACTATGATTTGCAAGTGGTGGAGGTGGTGAAGTGTGAAGGAATAGTTTAGTGTTGTCTCTCACCGTGGCCACTATCCTCTTGACAGCGGCTGCAGACAGCTCCTCTCCTTTGGGCTGCTCGACCATCGTGACCCCCAGGTACTTGAGCTGGAACACCATGCCCTCCAGGAGGGTCTCCCTCGTGTCCGTCCAGTTCTCTGGAAGTTCTGCAGAAGAGAGACATGCATCAGTGACACTGCAGGGATGGCAAATATAGACTCTGTCAGACATGTGTCAGGGCAGCGTATTAGAGACAACAGCAGCCAAACCAGATCCTCCTTATGGCTGAGTGTAATGAGCTCATGCCTTAGCTACTCCTCTTGGCTGGAAGGAAAATGAAGTGACATGCATATTCCTCAGACTAAAATAAATCAGGAATATGCTGCTGGTTAACATGGTCATCTGCAAGATGTTCGCACATTTTAGCTTCAGATATGGTCGGTTTCTTTTGGATAAAACAAAACAAAGGTTTATTATGACGTGAAAAAAAAAATTAATAATGGAAAATAACAGAATATGGAATACAACAAAATGTATTTTTAATTTACTGTTTTTTTATGTTGCAGCAGCATAAACAAGTTAACTAATAAGTAACTACAAACAATAAACAACAATACTGAAATAAGATAATAAGAAATTAATAATAATAAAAATACAGTATTTACAGTATACACTAAAAAGAACACAAAAAAGAAATTCCACTATTCAATCACAAGACAAAATGTAAGAAATAAAATCATACATCTGTGGTGGAATTTAAGGTGTTAAACTAAGTCTGGGCATCAGAAAAATAAAAAACAATATTGAAAAATCTGAACAATATGTTTCAATCACAATAGAGGCTGGGTATACAATTGTCTTTTTTTTTCCACAATTACACTTTTCCCCCCATTTATTTTGCATTCAAGCTCTTAAAATGAGGAAATACTTTATACTATTTATGAAGTATTTAATTCACAACAGACTATGTGCAAATGTATACTCATGGTATAGCCTACATAATTATTAAAATATCAGAAAATATGCTTTAATATGCTGGTGTCAAACAGATTGAAGAGATAAGTGTTTCCTCCAGAACTCATTTACAGTCCTGCCAACTTCTCCCGGGGAAATCATTCATAAAAGATAATCTCCTCCAGCGTACCAGACGATGACACTTATTCAGGTCTCGACACTGTTAATTTAGTCAGTAGAATGAAACTCTGGGGCTGTGGTTTTGATTTCTTTTATCAGGAGAATCGCTTGGTGAGCTGCTCAAGGCCATGAATTTCTCTTCATATTACATCAATAAGAAGATATCCAGAGGGGGGGGGCTGGTCACAGGACTACACCACAGAAAGAGAAAGAAGAACAACGACAAAAAGACACCAAATCATCAAGATCCAAGTTTGAAGGTTCACACAAGTTTCTCCAATATTCAGCAGCTTTCAAATAGTGGAAACAAAAGTGAAAGACAACAAAACGCTTCTTCAGTGTTCAGCCTACTTCCTCCTTGAGGCTCATAAAAGGTTTATGGACCCATTTATCTCCTCTAAAAGGTCCATCAGGAAACAATCAGAAACATCACACCCTGGACCCTGTGAGCCAGCATCTTCAGAGTGATCTGACCAGAAAATAATTGTGCTATAGATGGTGAAAAGAGCCCTGCTCATATGCTTTGTAATTCTATCTTGGCTTTTTAGGGACAATGAGTGCTCACTGAATGAGTCTGCATATTATTTCCCTTATTAATAATCCAAGAAATACTGGCCACAACGTTGACAATCTCCTCATATCATAAATATGTTTATGTTTTGTTTACTATAAATAAAGCAATTGTACTTTGAGAAGCCAGATGGAATGTGATTGTCAGTGTTGGCTGACAGCTATTTGTTTTATTATTGTTGTTATTTTGCTGTTTATTGTGTTTTCATTGTTTTTGAAGTTAAGTTCCTTGTAAATTGCGTTTTAGGGGGTAAAGGGGCACATTAGGTAACACAGATTTTAATGAATGAATGAAATCAAATTTAAATGAATATAAATATTTTAAATCGGGAAAAATGCCAAAGAAATTCATTGAAAACTGCTGATTTTCTGTCTTCCATGGCAGTAAACTGAATACTTTTTGGTTTTTTTCTACTGAGCAAACAGGACATTTAAATGTTATAATAATAAATAAGAATTTATCGGCAATTGGCAGATTAAGTGACATTTATTCAGTTAAGTTTACAACCTGCTAGTGTGCAATAGCTTTGATTTTTAATTACGTTACTGAATAGCGCCTCCTTGCTTCTACTATTTATCTGCTAAATGAAGTCAGTCCACTAAGTGAACCATGTTAAAGCTATATGAATGCTTTTATACACCATCACTTGGCTTAAGGACCCAGATTGTTCAGGGAGAGGCCAACCCATAATATCCCTTTCTCCACCAGCCAAACCAAGCAGAGAGGGTTTATTATTGTCTAAATGCAGCTTGAACCAAACCCATACTAAGTAATGGGTGAGTCTGAAGTGAACACCCACTCTGAGGTCAAGGTCTTTGAACACAGGATGATCTGCTGGTTACATTAGTGCCTGGATAAGTGGACACCTCACTGTAATACAACCTGCAGCAAGGAGTAATTAGCTCTTGTTCACCACCTAAATCAAGTTACCGAGTGGTCCAAGTGGACTGTGAGTGTCCATTACTTAGGACATTTACAGACAGCTACACAAACATGGAGATAATGCAACTAAACATTTTTAACCTTTAGCTCTGCTCCTGAGAACCAGACAGTCCAGAGATTTTCAGGTATGATTACTGACAGGTCTGCTTCACTGAATTTCAACAATCTGGAAGAACAAGAGCTTTGAAAGTATGAGCTAAGTGATTCAAGGGATGCCATTCATATAACAGACTCTGCCGCAGAGATACAAGAAGCTCCATCCTGAGAGATCCTGAGGAGGCTGGAAGACCAGACCAGACCAGACCAGCAGATCTCCAGTCTGCCTGAAATACAGTTTATCAATATAAATCAGATAAGGAGATATTTCAGCGGGGGTGACACAAATGCGTCAAAGCTGACTGCTGCCATGGAAATCAACCCCCAACCGCTGTTTGATTGCTTCATTTTTTTAGTTATATAAGAGTGTAGTAATAAAGCATAAATTAAAAGCATAAAATAATAAAAAAACAACAAAATAGGAAATACTCCAACAACAATTATTAATTAATTATTAATTATCAACTTCAACATTATCAACAGACACTGTATTTATCTCGCAGAAAAATTCACAAAAAATCTTTAGTTTGTTGACATTTCAGAAGCTGGAACAAGAAAATTAACTCAATTAACTCTTGGAGTGTAAAAGATGTATGTATAGAGAAATATGTCAAAGTGTTTTTGGCAACAGGCCCTAGAGGGCGCTCTCCTGCAGCCAGTGAGTATTTTAGGGCTTCTGGGAGATGTAGTCGGAGGATAAAGAACAGGTATACGCCACAGAGATCAAAGCAGGAAGTGGAGACGATCGAGATTAGAGAGCAAAACAAACAGAATCTGGACAAAAAGTGGTGATTTTGGTGAAAGTGTCCTCTACTCTACCTCTGATAAAACAAGAATGGATTGAAAATAAAAACAAGCATTGTTTTCATGATGAAATAGAGAGTCTCTTCTTTCATTTGAGCTATTCAGTGTTTTCAGAGACATAGTACAAAATATTCTGTGGGTCTAGAAATATGACTCAAAATGTCCAAAAATGCTGGAACAAGACACTTTCTGTTTTATAAAAGGACTGGCACTCAATGAGTTAATCAATGATCGAAATTTCGCAGTTCACGATTAATTATCGCAGCTCTACACTTACGAGTTATTCATTAGGTTTTAGATGATGTTGTACATCTGTGCACAGCGGTGCAGTGCAGCAGATCTACACACAGACAAATGGCAGCCGATGCTTCGAATAGCTTTGAGTATTTCTCACAAAAGCTACCACGCCCTCCCTCCACCCAAAAAAAAAAAAAAAGAAGGTACCAGGTACAGCCCCATATTTTAACGAGCAATGAAACAACGGCGTTCTTCAAACAGTTCAAATGAGCGACTCATGAACCACAGCTATTTTTAGACTGCTGCATGTTCCCAGAGCGCTGCTTTGTATGGAATAATAATCCATATTTTCATATTGGTCACATTTGCATTCACACAACCAACCCCCAACCCAGCACCACCACCAGCAGCTCCCATGGTGCTCTGCAGCTGCGGCGCTGATTAGAGCCAACTTCAAAAGGCTCCTTGGCTACGCTGGAGCTGTGGTCGGACAGTGAGCTCTGATGTCTGCCGAGTGGAAGAGGATTGGACTGGAGGAGGCAGGTAAAGGGCAGCGAGTGCATCAGTGAGCGTAAGACGTGTTAGACGTGTGAGGGTCGGTTATTTAGCCAGTCATCTTCAAAGTACATGAGGATAATGAACCGCTGGGTTCACCTGGAGCTCAGCGCCTCTAAAAACAAAACAAACTGTTCATATAAATATCAACCACACCACAGCAGAGATGAATACTCAGTGAACAGGAACAAAACAAATATGTGCTGGCTGGACAGCCAAATGATGGGGGATTGAAAAAAGAATTTACCACTCCCTGCATCTGTCAAGCTTGGATTAAATCCCAGATGAGACTAATCTCATCTAGTCAAAAAATAAGTCAGTCAAACAGAACAGGGACGAACTCCTCTGCTCCGTTGTTGGGCTGGGCAATATACTCATATTTATAGATAATAATAATAATAATATAACAAGTTAAAGTAGACAGTTTCAATCTGGATCAAATGCTCCTGATAAGTAAAATAAGAGCCAAGGTCATTAAACTCATAAGGTTTCTTCTTCTTTTAGTTTGCATGAGAACATCACACATATTTCAACTTCTTAAAATATGTGGTATTTAAATTTACAACCACGTCAAAGACATAGTATGAAGTGAAGTGAGGTAATCTGCAAATGAAGGCAGCTGGTGGACATTTCCCACCGTAAATTCACACACAACAAATGTAATGGACAGTTAGAGCGATGCAACAGTTTAATCACCGTGGAGACGGCAGGAGTGCTCTGCTAAATAATGTGGTGAATACTCTGGGGCTTGCACAGAGGGAGATGATGGCACAACAACACAAACCTCCACAGTGAGTCCTGTTATCACTCTGCAGCATGGCTCGCTTCCACACGACATTAACAGAGTTTCTCTGCTTTAAAACGGATAAAAACGCATTCCTACAAGATAAAATCACTTTTAGTTTTGAACTGATGCACCCGATTAGACAGAGGAAGGAGGACAAATGTTGTTACGAAAAAATTAATTGCTGAAAATAAAAATTAAAAAATCACATAACTAGTGTTGTGGGCTGAATAGATTGACTTGGTTTGGTGTACAATATTTATTTAAAGCATCATATATTTATCTCTATCAAAAGCATCAGAAGTAATGTAATAATAGATGAACAAAATGTAACAAAAATGGAATTAATAAAATAATTGATTAAAAATGAAATGTTAAAACATACTGATAAAAGAGTAAATGTTATGCTGTAATCTAATTTTATAAAATTGTTTTTAATTATATTTTACTATATTATTATATATATTATTGTATTTCATTATATTATTTTAATTTACTTTATTTATGCATTTCTATATTTTGTATGACTTTGCTACGTTTATTATTATTTTAATAATTTTAATTTACTTTTTTTTTTGATACAAATTTTATCATAATTTATCTTCTTCATGCTCAAAAGGACCTTTGCATTCTCGTGGGATCGTTTCTCTTCATTCTGTATCTCTAAAAAAACCCTATAATTTCAAGCCCAGCAGCTGAGGACAGAGACACATCAGAGACTCTTAATCAGAGTCGGTGACACATTTCTCAACCAAAACCATTTAAAAAGGTGCCAAAGCTCAGCAGGACTGAGTCAGAGCCTCACATGATTAACTATCACAACAGTAGGAGTTAATGTTCCAGCAGCGTCTGGAGGAAAAAAAAAAAAAAAATCCTCTCACATCCTTGTTATTGACATCAAGTGATACCAGATTATGTGAGTGTGAAGCTGTGAGGACATGAGATGATCAAAGGGACTCTCAGGAAGCAGAGGGAACTGGTTTAATGTACAAACACAAATAAAGACCTGCAGGTCAACAGTCAAAACACCACCTCCACCACCTCCACAGCCCCAGCATGCTCCACCAGTCCAGCCTGCTGCATCAACATTTCCCCCTTTGTTGAGGTTTGAAAGGAGCTTCTGAGCATGAAGAGCTGTCAATAAATGAGTGAGATTTATCTGAGCCCTCTGGACCCCCAACTGTGAACAATGCTCTTTAATTAATCATAAATGAACACATCTGTTCTTCTCAACCCTTAAAGGTCTTGGTCTATTTTGGCCATTTTACATACATTTGATTTTGTCTTTATATACTAAATAAAAAACTGTTTAACATCCCAAGTTTGGTATCTCTTTTTAAGCATAAATTCCCCTACATTATATTATCTGACTATTATTTTTTTCCCCCACTTTGAGCTACTGTAACAACACTTCAGGCCCACACGTTTCTTTATTGGGGCATGATTGTAATTTGGGATCAAACGGAAAAGACAGTATCTCCAGTTTTACTTTTTCTACTAACTTCAAACCAAAACGAGGACTGAGTTTCAAGTCTGCACTTTCTTAGCAAAGAATACGGCAGAGGGACTCAACATAGTTTTTATATGAGGACACCCGACAGTGCGCACATGATGTGATCACAAGAGGCGTGCACCAAAAATGTCAAAAAAAAAACAAAATGGCATGATGTCCTTGCCAGTACCCACCCTTAACAATTAATCAACTGTCATCTATTAAATTAGCCAACTCATCTGATAATCAGTTGGTTTGAGTCATTTTTACCCCCCCCCAAAAAAAAAAAAGACTCCGGCTCAGAGTTGTGTATCGTTCACTTTCAATACCGGTTCCAGAACAACACATTTTACGATACCTCAATGTTATTTTAGTGTAATTTGACTGATGTTTAATTTAGACTAGTGATTATTTCACATTTTAATTTTTATTGGATTTATTGAGGTTATTTTTCATGGTTTTCAAATTTATTTTTATTTATTATGGTCAATTGTAGAATATTGTTATGTTTAAGGTTAAAACTGACTAACTAATCCATTAACAACAGTTAACAATAAATGAGTCAGTTTTTCTCAGACCTACTGTTGCTGACTATTGTTCTCTGTTTGAGTAATATCACTAGTACAAAATAAGTAATAAAAGTATGTATGATTCATGCTGATATTGTGTCGTATCGTTCAAGGAGGGACCACTGTACAAATAAAACTCACTTGACTCTATAGCACCTTTTCTCTTTCGGTCTCTCGACCATCCACTCGCTAAAGCTCCAGGTTGTTTTTACACTGGCTGGAGACTCATTTTGTTTCATCACCTCAAAAACACACATGAACTTTGTGTTAAACAAACACAACATGGACTGCTGCACCACAGCACAACATCATGAAACACAGCGCCTGTATTTACAACAGTACGACACAGCGCCCAAGCCTCTACTGTTTGTGTAACTCTGTTCTGGTTGTTGATGTCTGACAGGCTGACATAGACAGGAGTGGACAGGACAAAGACTGTTCTTCAGCCTCTGTGAGAAGGAAACAGGAAATGTTTTACATCTGACAGGAAACACAGGTCAATGGTTCTCAGCGTGACATAAACAAACAGCGTTAGATACAAACAACCAGAGCGATGTAAACCACAGGCCAGCTCACTAAAGGAGAGATCGATACAGTAAGTAAGATGGATGGTCAGCGGGGATCCTTCATGTCCAGCCGCCTGTGACCTCTTTCCTCCACCCTGCACTTCATCTACTTCTTATGGTTTTCTAAAGTAAAGCACATATACATGTGAAGGAAAGGATTTGTTGAGCATAATAAGAGTCTTACAGTCAAGGTTTAAGTGACAACATTGAGACACGTGTCATTCAGTTTTGGATTAAATCCATTCAGAGAGGAAAAAGAGGAAGGGGGGGGTGGTCATAGCAGTCAGGGATTACAGCTGATAACCAGCTGAGACCAGAATAAACTCTCAACAAGAAGCAGTGTCATGAAACTGATCCTTAAAGCATCCTGTGCTGCAACTTAAATGATGGGATACAAGCATGTAAACTCACTATACCGATCGGATATAACCCTAAGAACACTGACAGGTGAAGTCATAACACTGATGGCATCACATTATAAGGCAAGGAATGAACATTTAGTCCTCAGAGGTGATGTTGATCACCGGGTACCTCACAATACGAGGCTACCACAATAACGATAATATCACGATACGGCAATACTGCAATATCTCACGATATCTTTGTCACTGAAGAATTGAAATATATAATGATGTATATGATGATGCGGGTCAGAGCACCTCCAGAACCTGGTCTGCAGTGATCAGGGTCTATCAAAAGTGGTCCAAGGAAGGACCAGTGGTGAACCAGAGACAGGGTCATGAGAGGACAAGGATCACTGGTCTGGTCCTGGTGGTCTAATCCAACAGACCAGAGAAGTTAATGCTGCTGAAGACAGAAAGGAGTCACATACCACAGAATAAACCTTCAGGGGTCAGAGGTCACCCACACTATACTAGGCAGGTGCAGGTTTGACATACTGAGACTCAAACCTGAGACCTGCAGAACTGGACCCAACTACCCTGGATATAACGTGGACCCGGTCTGTCCTCAGGTCTCAGTTACTAAGAACTAAAAACAGATCCTTTGTTTAGTCACCCAGCTCCCTGAGGGCTGAAGAGCTTCATTCTTGCTGAACCAGTTTGTGACCACAGGTTTGCTTAATGTGTCCCTGAGATTTTGGAGGTGTGCTCCACCGCAAATCCCTTCCCTGCATGCCTAACTCCAACACTTTCCATGTGCTTCTCTGCAGAGACATGTGTCGGCTTGCAAGTTTGGCAGACGAGCAGGTGGAGGCGTGAAAGACAGACAGGTCAACGAGCGGTAAAGGAAACTTCCATTCATAAAAAAAAAAAAAAAAGAAGAAGTTTTTGGTGTTAAAGACGGAGCGAGTCTTACCTGTCTTACAAGAGTGAGGAGGGGGAAGCTTCAGCAACCACTTTGAGTTTTATTCATGTCAAAAGACATGCATAAACCTCCACAACTTGACTGACAAGGTGGAGAAACGTGACTGCTGGAGGTGTCTTCCTTTTGCTTTAGGAGCTGTAGAGTTTTAACTGGATATTTGATCAGATTTCCCTTTGCTGTAAAAGTCTCAGATGTCAGTCTTTATTTAGTCACCAGGATCTCCTCCTGACAACGGAGCTAAAGCAATGGGATCTCGCATGTTGACCATATGTCTGCACATATGGCTGAAGGAGATTACATCAAGTATTTCTTACCAGGAAGATGAGCTTGTTAGCCACTGTGCTTCCTGCCCTGCTTCCTGTCTGGCTTCACAGAAGCACAAGCTTTCCAAAATCGGCCCTATATTTTGAAAAACTGGGACAAAAAACACATGATCTGTCCATTTCCTTGAATAAGAACAAAAAAAACGTAGAGAGTACTTGGTTTTCTAATTCTGAGTCTGTCATAAATAGGGGTGGGTATTGGCATAGACGTCACGATACAATACATATTGCGATACTTGAGTCACAATACCATACATTATTGCGATATATTGTGACATTCTACATGGACTACTGAGAAATTTCAAATGCAATTTAAAATACAAGTTGTGTATGTGTATATATAGAAATTATGTGTACATATACATGTGCATATATTTGTAAACACAGATATACACATGAGCTATTGATTGATCACATACGACACGGTACCTTCGACAACCATAGTATATGTGGTATATATTTTTTTGGGGGGGAGGACAACTTATATTAAGAAATTAAAAAAATATTTATTATTATCATCAGAAGAAATAGTATTGCGATATAATGCCACAGCAATATTTCCCATCCCTACTCCTAAATGTCTTTACTTTTTTAATCATAAGATGTGCTTGCAGCACACAGAAAGGGAAAGAGTGTTTACTCTGAAATAATAACACGTGGGAATAGATGTACTTTTTTCCCTAATCACAGATAAAAATAGACTGCCTCAACACATTCATCACACTACAATTACACTGCTCAACTCAGCCTGTGTCAGTGATGTTTGAAGTGTCTTCTAACCATCCTGCTGTGTCAGCTGAGACCAGAGAAAGTCCGACATCTATTTCCCAGGCAGGATTAAAAAACGGCCCTTTATTGGAGAAACAATGACGAGGCGTGATTGTGCAGCCTTATCCACACATGTTCATGACACGTGACGCTACACACAGAAGCTTAGAGATACAGACGATCTAAACAGGCTGTAAATCAGGAAGAGGCTTTACAACTCCATAAAGAAATCCTACGGGAAGCGATCTCCATTACAGCCCAGCAGCAGTGACTTTGAGCAGAGGACAGAGCATCCAGAGCATCCAGAGCACTCATACCTTCTGCTGTAGAAGCCAATGGTGCTTAAAGGTCTACTGTGTCTGCCATTAACCATTTAAAGTAGAGCGACAGATGTATAATTCAACACCAACCTCAACTTCTGTCACTGAGTGACGCCGGCTGAATAATGTACAAAATGCAAATTAGCCACACCAACATCCTCTTCAGTATCAACGACACCGTCTCACACGTTTAGGAGTAGGGATGGGAAAAAATATTGATATGGCAATATATCGCAATACTTTTCTTCTGATATAATTTTGCCGTTTTATAAAAACAAAGTGTCTCATTCTAGCATTTTTGCCCATTTTGAGTCATATTTTAAGACCCACAGAATATTTTGTACTGTGTCTCTGAAAACACTGAATAGCTCAAATGAAAGAAGAGACTCTCTATTTCATCATGAAAAAAATGTTTGTTTTTATCTTGTTCCATTCTTGTTTTATCAGAGGTAGAGTAGAGGACACTTTCACCAAAATCACCACTTTTTGTCCAGATTCTGTTTGTTTTGCTCTCTAATCTCGATCGTCTCCACTTCCTGTTTTGATCTCTGTGGTGTATTCTTTTTATGCTCCAACTTCATCTCCCAGAAGCCCCAAAATTACTCACAGGCTGTGGGAGACCACGATCAGTGACCCACTGTCAAAAAACCACTTTGACGTATAATTACGTCGATGGCACTCAAAGACTTAATAACGAACCCCTCCCAAAAAAAAAAAAAGACATGGGCAGATTGATGACATTAACGTGGTAACTTCAAGAGCCCTGGTGTATGTATTATTGTATGTATATCTTTGTGTATAAATATATGTACAAGTAGACATAAATTTGTCTACATATACACTCACACAACTTGTATTTGTATTTTAAGCTGCATTTTAAATTTCTCACTGATCTATGGAGAATATCATAGAATATCACAATATATTGCAATAATGTATCGTATTGTGACTCAAGTATTGTGATACATATATCGTATCATGAAGTCCCTGCCTATACCCACCTCTATAGGAGTTATAATGATGCATGGGTTGAGTGACACCCTGATAAGTAGATGCTTAAATATTGACAACCCCATAAAAAAAACATCTCCTCGATCAGGGACGTGGGAAGCAACTGTCTGTCTGCCTCCCAGACAGAGCCATCATGACCTAAAAATATGGTTGATCTTACATACCATGTTAACTATTTGGACGTAACGGCAGGGCAGCGCAGTGGAGCATGTCAACAGGCTGCCAAAAAGCAAACGAGCTGTTTTAAGAGTGAGCAGGAAATGACATAGCGAACACATTCCTGCAGCTGCAGACTCACGCAGAAGACGGCGAAACCGAGGAAAACAAGACGAAGCAGGCGCTAAAGTCAGCCTCCTCCAAATGCTGACATGCAGCGATCGTTGCAGTCAGACACACGGGCCAGTTTTCAGAGAACAATGCTGGAACCTGACAGTGGGAGACTAGGAATGCACCGCTGATAGATGCCAAAGACAAGGCCAGGGCCTGCAATCTTAGAGGGAAAACTTTGCATCAAATTATGGGCCTGTCTAAATCTAGAAACACAACCCAAACCAGAGAGGAGTTTCTGCTATTTGTACTCTGTGGTCTTGGCATCTGTGAGTCAATTAAAGCAGGACACTACAAGATGAAACAAGTTGCCGTCTTCGTTTGCGTGACTCTGCAGTTCAACGGTGCCTCCTGCAGCACATTTAAACCCGTAATTATCTCAGGAAAAAAAAGAGGAAGATTAACTGTTAGTCACAGACAAAACAGGAAGCTCTGATGAAGAATGTATGAAATGGTTGACGGGAACGGGACAAGCGTCTCTCTTTCTGCTCGTCTGGTGTTAGAAAGGTTACTGTCACTGCAATGCAAATCAAAGGGATTGATCTGTTAACCCTCTGTGACCGCTGTCTGGTCAGACGGGGATGGACCACGCTGCCCTGGAGAGGAAGAGTGGAAACCAAAACAAAGCATGGCTTGCACTGGCTGGCACGTGTGACACGCTGCTGCCAACTGCTCTATTGTCTATGAAATGAAATAGATAAAGGGTGGGAGAGGGGATAAGATAAGATAAAGCTCTTTGTGTCCTGGCAGCTCAGCCATGATGGCTGCACTGAGCTGAAGGCATCTCACAGGAATGTGGCTTTCCTCATGATTAAACCCTTCCCTATAAGATGTAGTCTCTCCTCCTCCTGCAGCCTCTCCATCTCTTTTTGTTTCCACGGTATATCGCCTAGCAACAGAGCGTTGCTAGGAAGAGACGACCACTCATCTTTTTACCCCTCACTTCCCTCTCTCTGTCTTTCTCTCTTTCTTTCTTTCCGCTCTGTTGTAAATTTCACAACCTCTGACGTGGCAGGACAGGATTTCTCCAACTTTTTTTGACAGTTTTGACGGAACTGAACTCGTTTCTGCGGCTGTTTTAACGGCTGATTGACAGTTTAAGGGTCTAATCCACAAACATTAGCCACTTTAACATGATTAAACTCTATAGTCAGTGTGAAACTATTCAGCCAATCGTCCCCAAACCTCCGCACACACACTGACAACTGTAGCTGTGGAGTTTAAAGTGGCGCTAAGTAAACGCCGGTTAGCTAGCTAGCTTTAGCCAGATTAGCACCAGCTAACGCCTTTCGCGGCGACGTTATCGATCGACTGAATACTCACTTTTATGTCGACCGGCAGCCCACGACTGTTTGGCGATGCTGGGGCTCCGTATAATTGCCCTTCCGGCGGATTTCAAAGCGTCCATATCGGTGTCCAAAAGTGGGGCAAAGAGCCCGACGAGCGCTGGTCCGTCCGCGTCGCGTCACGCCGCTCGGTTAAAAACAGTCCTCCCGTGCGGTGCAAACTTTTCCCCGGCTCTTCTTTCTCGCTCCCCACCACACAGCTACAGCTTTCAGTCGACGGTAGATTATCATGTTCGTCCCCCTGGGCGGTGTTTTGTATGTAAATGAACCGGAAAAAAACGCGTGACGCCCGTTTGTGGAGTCACGCCAGTGAGCGGAACGGTGTTTTTGTCCTTCCTGGTCCTGTTTTTGTTCACGCACGGCGCAGTTTGACTCCACCACTGAGCTTCTGTGACACTTCAGTCACACTTCAGTCACATCACGGTCTGTTTCGACCTCTCATGTTTAATTCAGCCACATTGCTTCTTCTTTGTTGCACCGTGTATGGAGTGGAAATGTCATAAAGTCATGAGCAGAAACAGGGTTGGATCACCTGAATTCATGTTGTGCATCATGCTTTTATTCAAAAATATGTTCCCTTCATTGTTTGTTTCAAGCCAGCTGCTTTGATTTTGTTTTATATTTCTGGTTTTATTTCCATTATTGCATGCAACCTCCCATAGTCCACAGCCATCATGCAAGGAAAAAGCTGCAGCAATTCATGTCCCGTTGATCCATTTTTGTGCACGATCGAAAATGCATTTTTGAAAATACCAAGACACCAAAGCATGACCCTTTGTGACCTTTCATAGTGCCGCTTCCTGCAGTGTTACCACCTCTTATATGATGCAACGAAACAGTATCCTCCTCAGACCTGAGCTCTTTGGTATGTCTACATCATGACCCACTAAATGAATCACTCAGGAGAACGGCTTTCAAACAATCTTGTAGGACCAGATTTCATATAGGAGATGACAAGCTCAGATACAACAGAGTGCAACAGGCTAAAACATCCCCAAGGACTTAATAGGCAACAGTGCTATCTTCAATCTAAAGCTCTGTTGGCAGTAACATACTGTAGTATTGAGTTTATTCTGCAGTAAAAATGCTTCACAGGTGATAGTTGCAGCAGGTGTGTTTGGGAAGAAAGATCAGTGTGTTTCTGCTGGAGGAGAGGATAGAGCTTCACTCAAAGACAAAATGTGTAAGAAAGTAAGCACACATCTATTCACTGAAAAACAATGTTCTTCTTTTCCAAAGGGACAGGTATGGAGGCAAGGGGGTGAAAAGTACATAATTTCTCTTTCATGGACTTGTTCTCAGCAAACAGCTGGATTTACTGTAGATTAGTGAGGTCTAATGGCATCACGGGCACAGCCGTGCCAAATGCAGACGGCTTGAAAAGACCCATTATAATCTGTTAATTCTACATGCTTGACTGTGCCAAAGTGTAACAAGAGGAGCACTAAAATACTGAGTTTAAAGCAAATCTATGCACGACCCAGTCACCGCTTAATGCAGAGAAAATGAGTGTGAAGCTTTGGCCACAGTTTCCTCGCTGTGCAGGGTAATCGAGCGTATTTGGGGAAGCCTGGCATGTGACAGGACGCTGAGCAGAAGGCTTCTTTCATGCATGGAAAAAAGTCAGGTTTGCTTTTTGCATTAAATGAACGAATTATTATTCCTCTCAAAATGTGTGGCTGCCTACAATGTGCTCCCAGAGGTCAGCAGGACACAGAGTGATAACATCTGGATGTAGAGAGAAAACTGAAAATATGGAAGTATTTTTGAATTTTAATTTCTAAACCATGGAATTTCTAGCACGAGTTTTGTTTTATTTCTGACGTTTATTTTTTTACTCAATTATAAAATAAATTCAGTTTAAAAAAATCAACATCTAAGAATTGGGCTTGAAAAAAAATTACCATCAAAAATATTCAACTGCAAAAAAAAAGAGAGTGTAAAAAGAGACCCAGACAACATCCAGGTAAGCAAATAGATCAACTTCCAGTGTCATTTTTTTACACTCAATTTATTTTAATCAGTGAGAAAAAATGCCAAGAATAAAAATGGATGCTAGAAATTCAATGGTTTTCAAATAAAAAAAAAATTAAAAAAATTGATAAAAAAAATCAGCTTTAGAAATTCAAAATAATGTATACTTCCATACCAGGATTTTTTGTGGGATTTTGTGGTGATTATTCATGAATTACTTTGTCAGAGCTAAATGGGATTCTGTGGTCCTGAAAGAGGGAATTACTGGTTCCTGATAGAGTTAATGATTTTAGTCTGAATGGACAGATTTTAATCCACATTAAATAAATCAGCAATGCCCCCTAGTGGCGATACAGCTAAAGTACATCTAATTTCTAATGTTGATGTGGCAAAATAATTCATTATAGTACTGCAATATATTATGAGGAAAAAATGGGTTTTCTTCAAAACAGACATGAGATGCCAAAACATAAATTATGGTTCTGGGGTACTGCAGCATTTTAACATTGTACTTCCAGAAGGTTTAAAAAAATAATTAAAAACCATGGTCAAAATTAAAGCAGCAGATACAAAAATGTTTTGCCTTGTGAATTCCCCTCTTCAGTGAGAAAATAAAGCTTTCTGAGACTTAATATTCACTAAATAAGCAATAAACTGAACGTGACGACTAAAACAAGGTTCTTGCACCATTTTAAAAGTCAAATTTCATACTTTTTACAAATATAATTTAAGACCAAATATGTCATAACAATTTATGACCAATAAGGAGTTTTTGAGGATGATGCAACTATTGATATTTAGCAGGGAAAAAAATCCGATAACCAATTAATCTCTGATAATATTTTTTTTCAGCCCTTTAGCACTTGCAGCAACGATATAAATTAAAGCATAACACTTAACTTTTTTTTCTACAACTTTAATTTCACAACTTTCAAGAACAAAGAAGTGAACTTTGTGAACAAAATAATGTGCAAAATTGTGATAAATCTCTGAATACTGTGTTTTCCTATTGGCATTAAACGCACCTTCTGAAAATTTAATAGCTACAGCAAATTCAAGGTAAATTTAAGACAATTTAAGACCTTAATAACCCAGATTTTAAGATATTTTAAGACTTTTTAAGGGACCACGTAAAATCAACAAAGAGCAGAGAAAAAGTCAATTTGCAAGAAAAAAATGTTTATTCTTGTAAACCTCACAGAGCGAGAGCACAGCCAAGGTCAGACCTGGGGAGAAACAGAGCAGTGACTGTGGGCAGAGAAAAAACAAACAAACAAACAAAAAAAAACAAACAAAAACACTTTTCTAGACTTTCAACAATCAGTTGACTAAACTGTCATTTTCATTTTCACAACTTTTTTTTTTTTTCCAGGAGCCAATAACAGCAATCTGAGTGAAAAAAAGAAGTGTCTCCATATACAGTAGGTGAAAACCACAACAATGACCATTTTCAGATGATGTGAAACCACATCAGACTCAAGCGACTTCCTCCCTGCAGGAAAATAACAATACCACCAGAAACAGGAGCGAGGAGAGCCACTTCCTCAACAAATACTGTAACCTTCACGAAAAGAAATGTGACTTTCTTGTCCCTTACTTTTAACTACAGTCTACTACAAACAGGTGACCACTTTCTTTCTCTACCCGCTGAACAGAAACTTCCATTTAATTGGATATTATGGTGTGCAGTACATTCTTCACATCACTAGAGAAACAAGCATTCCCAGTCTTGGCACACAAATCAAAGGAGGAGGATTAATTTAATAAAATGATTGAGGAAATGTATTAAAGTTGGCATCATCTTTACAGTTTTCCCTTCTGATCAGCGTGTTTGTTTTGCAAATTTAAACCAAAAAGGAACAAAGGGGGCGGCAGCTGAACAGAGGGATTTGGGTTTAATAGTTTAGCAGTAGAGATGAGTGGACCTGTGACGAGCTGGAGACCAGAAATCAGCCGACGTAGTGACAATATTCAAATAGAAGTGCCATGAATTCAGCGCCGTTTAAAGTGACTTACATAAGGGACAAATCTGGATCAGCTTCATACCAGAAATTAATAAGGAGCCCAAAAGCCAAATAAGCGTCTGCACGCATCTTTGTCCCATGTCACAAAGCCAGGTCAAATTATTATCCTTTCCAGCTGAGCCAGATGCTTCACAATTAATTCGGGAGGGTTGGGCCGATCTCATTATGTCCTTAACTCAAGGCACTGTGATCAGAGCTAATGAAGACTACAGGGAACACTCTCATTCACACTCCTCTGTTACTGCACGCTTTCCTCACATTAATAGCTGCTTGGGTTCATTTAATGTTTCTGCTTTTAACACAAGACCTCTTCCAACTTTTTTTTTTGTTTTTTTTTTTTGCAACCAACACTTCCAGCCTGTTGAAATCAACACTTGAATCTTAAAGACGAACATTTACAACCACACGATACACTTTAAAAACTATTTACCACCAAA
Source organism: Synanceia verrucosa (assembly GCA_029721515.1). NCBI lineage: Eukaryota > Metazoa > Chordata > Actinopteri > Perciformes > Synanceiidae > Synanceia > Synanceia verrucosa. The sequence goes on along the minus strand of CM056560.1, from coordinate 3,365,377 downwards.
CCCCAAAGCAGCGGAGAGCAGGGTGAACTTGATGTCTTTAAAATAAAAAGAAAATGAAACATAACAGGGGCGTGAGTGTGTGCCAACCGTGCACTACATTCCTCTGGTTGTACAGATGGAGCCAAACTACTCTGGGAGAATCTGTCAAAAGAAACTGAGATACAAGTCAGGCTGTATGATAAAAGGAGAACTGTTTTCCAAGAGGCAAAAATAATAAAGCAGCTATTCCCCAGGACCAAAGAGCAGGTAACTGGTTGCAGGGGGTGGTGGGAAAAGAAAAGGGAGAGCAACACCCTTGAGATGAAGATACATACCCGATTCTGTGAGGTTTGACTAAACACTTAAGAGAAAAAAAACTGGGACTTCCTAGTTGACACGTGATGTCCGTTTAAAGTTTTTTTTGTCTTTTGTTTTAACTACAACAAATACAGTCACACAATACAACATCCTTCTGACCTGGCGAGGAGAGAAATAAAACCCCAAGAAAAAAAAAAACTGGAAGGTGGTGGGCCTGCAGGAAAAATAAAAATGATGGGAGGATGGCGGCAGGAGAGGGGCGGGACGAAGCGTTCACTTTTTGAGTGGCTGGTAAACGGAGGCGTTGGGGTCGAGGCCGGAGGGACTGGTGTCCATGAACTTGGAGGAATAGTGGGGCGCCACGGGGGTCATGCTGCTGGTGTCGGCTGAGTAGATGCTGGGCATGACGGCCATCACTTCGGCTATCTTCTGCTTCAGATCTTTTATCTCCTGGTCTTTCTGCAGGATCTGACCTGAAAGCAGACAGCAGTCAAAGTCATTTAAACGCTTGAGCTCAGTCCCTTTTTTGTGTGAATAAAACGGTTCTCCAAGGAGATCAGACCGACCTTGTGCGATCTCCAGCTGTCTCTTGGCGTCTCCCAGCGCTGAGAAGAGGTCCAGCTTGATCCTGGTCTCTGCGCTCAGACTGTTCTCCAGGTGCTGGGTCTTGTCCTGCATGGCTGACAGCGCCGACATCAGCACCTCTGTGTCTTTTTCATTCTCCTTATATTTATGAAGCTCCTGAGAGACAAGGAGGAAAGAACACAGCTGAGGTCACCGTCTGAGATCACTCTTTTTTGTAATATCCTTAATAATGTTAATTTTGCTGACACTATATAATAAACAAATAAAAACAAGACAAAACGTTAAGCAGGGACGAATCGGTCAGTAATCCAATAAAAACTAACCCACGGTGCACGTTTGAATTAAAATCCAATTAAACCAGCAGAAGATGTCATGTGATCTGACGCACAGTGCTGCTGGGGAGGGGGATGATTAGGCTCTGCTTACTACTTATCTATATACTATCTATTAGGAACACAGTGTCACTGCGGGGCTGCCTGAGAGAGGCTTTGAAACACTCGAGTAAAGTGTCCGGACCTCCGTGCCGGGGAGCGGACATCACTGGTAAGCGTGCCCGCCTAAGGGTGTCTCTTCCCACCTAAAACCAGCAAGTCACACAGGGACTCCGTCTGGAGGTCCACTGGTGGCTATTAAAATATCAATATCAAGTCCCCCACTTTAGTCTTACGGTTAGGGTTAACATCTTTAATTTTAAAATAAAAACACGTCACAACAGATAAATCTGTGTCTGTATACTGCACATTCAAACTGTATTATATTCCATAATAACAGGTTCATAAATGTTTCCTTCCAGTTTGGAATTTCTAGAAATACTCTTAAATTATGGGTTACATTTTAACAAAACCTGTTAGATTTTTTGGACAAAAATGTAATAATACTAAAAATGGACTAAAACTAAATAAATGATGATAAATGACTACAATATGACTACAAATAATTAGCAATTTAGTCAAAAGACTTTGACTAAGACTAAATCAAAATTTGTCAAAATTAACACTGGTGTGAAAAGAACAAATGGAGACAAATCTTGACCTAGAATTTAAATTAAGTAGGTGCTTGAGGTAAGTATGCATCACCGCAGTGAGGCAAACAACACAGAGTTTAAAAGCATTACAGTGCTGTGATAGAATATTGTTAATAAATGCTGGTGTGTTGGGAGACAAAAAAGGTAAAGAAATGAAAACTATTTTGTATACTGCAGGGTGCTATAACTACAACAGAAGTCCAGAAAACACCCCATCATGATGCAGAATAGAGGCTAGAGGTTATAGAGGTTACATTTTGCTGCATCACTTTGAAGCTTTGTCACTCATTTGAGCACCAGTCCAACATGTTGCACACTTATTATTATTATTAATGCACAAGCTGTTTGCAACATTCAAAAAAAAAGCAGAACATGTCAGACATCAAAACTTTCAAGAATCGCTGACAAGTATCCATTTTTTTTTTCCATAAATTGTGAAATAAAGTTTGAAATCACACACTCTATTTCCTCTACCTATCACAATAATACTGATATTAAATATCAACCTTACCTGAACTTTCAATTCCAGCTCTCTGATCTGGTCCTCCTTTAGCTTGATGTCCATTGTTAGTTTCTTACACTCTGTTTCTAACTCGGTGATCCGCCGTCGCAGCGTGTCTGTGCACTCCCCTCTGGAGAAAAAAAAAAAAAAAACATGATCGTGACTTAAAAGAAACAAGTGACATGTAAAACAGTCGTGGGAAACTAAAGTGCACGTACCTGGAAGCTGCTGCTAGTGCTACCGCTCTGGCTGCTGTGGCCTCCTCTAACTTCTTTCGCTTCTTTTCGTCTGCGAGCTGTTTCTCAGCGGTGGCTCGAGCCTCCTGCTCGGCTTTGAGCCTCTTCTCCAGTTGGCCCACCGCCTGTTTGTCCTTCTGCTTTGCCTGCACGGCATTATGGAGCCTAAGAGTGTATGGACAGGAGGGCACATTAACAAGCAGCAAACACAGGGCGACAGAATCACTGTCTTAGCTGTCCTGAGTGTAGGGCTGCAACTCATATTTTTTATTGCTCATTAACTCATTGAGTGCCACTGACGTATTTTAACATCATTTAAAATCCAACACTTGAGTGCCATCGACGTAATAATTTCATTTTTTTCAGCAGCAGGTTGCCGATTGCGGTCTCCCGCAGCCTGTGAGTAATTTTGGGGATTATGGGAGATGTAGTCGGAGCATAAAGAGACGGTATACACCACAGAGATCAAAGCAGGAAGTGGAGACGATCGAGATGAGAGAAAAAACAAACAGAATCTGGACAAAAAGTGGTGATTTTGGTGAAAGTGTCCTCTACTCTACCTCTGATAAAACAAGAATGGAACAAGGTTAAAAACAAACATTTTTTTCATGATGAAATAGAGAGTCTCTTCTTTCATTTGAGATATTCACTGTTTTCAGAATCATAGTACAAAATATTCTGTGGGTCTAGAAATATGACTCAAAATGGACAAAAACGCTGCAACAAGGCACTTCCTGTTTTATGAAACGCCTGGAACTCAATGAGTTAATGTGTTGATTATTTTCTTGATTAGTTGTCTGGGCTATAAAGTGACAGAAAACGGTAAAATATGAAATGAGTTAATTCAAAGACACTCAGCTCATGGTCAGAGAGGAGTTAACAAAACAGGAAATAGATTTTTCTTCTCTTAAAAAAAATGACTCAAATTGATAAATGCGATTAATTTAATAGTTAACAACTAATCTGTTAGTTGGTCTTGGGTTGGGTCTAGCTGTATAGGATGAATTTAATCTGCCCGTACAAATTATTTGGCACTTGTGATTTCATTAAAGAGTTCTCACAGATCCAGAAGTTGACTTCCTGTCCCAGAAACGTGAAGCTGTTTTGATGTGACCCACTGTTTCTAAATGAGAAGGCCCATCTGACGTAGCTCCACTCACTTGTTCTGCAGCAGCTCGTTCTCCTGGCGCAGTTGGCCCAGCTCGGTGCGTATGGAGCGCTCGGCGCTGCCCAGAGAGCCGATCTGGCTGCGCAGGTCCTGCTCGACCTGCCGACTGGCCTGCAGGTCTGCCTTCAGCTTCTTCACGTCCTGCTCCAATCTGTCCCAGGTGGAGGAGACAACAGAGGAGACACTCATTGACATGCTGCACGGCATGGTGCTTCATGTGTCTTTGTGGATGCATAAATCCACATATTGTGGTCCAACCATGGATTAAACACATGCTGCCTCCCAAAAGCAGACCCCATATTTTTACTGCAGCCAAAGCATGTTCATATTTAGTCTATACACACTTCCTACATCTCACATCAATAGAATACTGTTAGCACAAAAACTACACTTTATTTTATGTGTTGCATAAAAGAACTGGGTTCACAAATCTTCATCATTTATGTCAGACAGAATATCTTCATTCCTACTTTCAGTATATTTTCTAAAAGACCTTGAAGTAGAATTGAATGTTTGATTAGTAAAACACAGGCACTAAAATAATGGCAGACACTGCACACTATGACTATTCAGGGTTCCTACATGTCCTGGAAGACCTGGAAAATTATTTTTCCATCATGGAAAACATCTGGAAAATGAGGAAAAAAAGGTAAAAAAGTCCTGGAAACAGTTGGAAAAATATTTATGCAAACAGGTTAAAAGTAACTTTTAATCCTTTGCTCACAAGAAATGGCGAGGACAAATCACTTTCCAGGATAACTTAACCATTTCCAGGACATTTAACCTTTTTTTCCCCCCCCCTCATTCTCCATGTTTTCCATGACTAGACATATTGGTCTATACTTCTCCAGGTTTTCCAGGACGCTGCTATTTTTCTCACCCTCACCTCCACACTGAACCCACCCTTACCCTTGAGAAATGAAAAATAACATCAAGTCTAACGTACAAAGGAATGCAAACATATCAAGACATTTTTCAACATTTAGCTCAATTAACTCACCCTCAGTAATAGAGTCTGTCAAAAACCATCTGTTTGCAAAACGAGGCCACAACCTGATCAGAACATTAAAGCTTTTTATGGATCCGTATCAGGCACGGACATTTTTTGATCCTTAAGTCATTTTCTCCAGGTACACGAGCTGTCAAATGTTTCAAACTGGAACCAGAAGAAATTCTAAACAAAGCATAAAATAAGCAGCAGCCTGTCAAAGAGCTCCAGTTAATGAAGCAATAAGCAATGCAAGGAAACGCAAATTAAAAAACTCAGGGGTGTCCCAGTCGATACTGATATCTGTCCCATATCAGCACAAAAAACGAGTATTGGATTATAACGGCCTGCATCTCCAATCTCAGATATAAGCACTCTGATACCAGCAGTCCATTCCAGACATTATTCTGTTCAATAGTAGAATATTCTTATGTTTAATTTAAACTAGTGGTCTGGGTTTTCTAATTTATTTTCTTATTTATTTTTATTAAATTTTAGTACATGCTTATGTTTAATTTAAACTAGTGGTTATTTTGCATTTTATATATTTTTATTGGATTTATTGAGGTTATTTTTCAGGTTTTTTATATTCAATTATAGAATATCCTTATGTTTAATGTTAAAACTGATGTAACACATTGGTTAATAATAAATGGGTCAGGTTTTCTCTGACCTATTGTTGCTGACTATTGCTCTCTGTTTGAGTAATATCCCTTAATCAAGCCTTTTCTAACACTCCATACTACAAAATAAGTGATAAAAGTCTGTCTGATTTCTGTTGATACTGTATCGGATCAATATCGGTATCGTGTCAGAAGTGAAAAAGTTGTATCAGGACACTTCTAAAAATACATATACCGTGCTTTGGAACTACTGCAGTTAGAGTAAAGGCGTTGAACACCACCAGACACCACAGATATCTGACATTTGTTAGTGTCATATCGTGTGCTCCTTCCTTACCTAACAAGTGCTTCTGGTTTGCTCAGCTGGTTGTTGGGGATGCAGTTGTCTGTGGGATCCCTGTGGGAACCGCCCGACGTCCCTTTCCCCACCGCCACTTTGTGCTTCTTCTCGTTCTTCCCCGTGGAAGAGGAGGAAGTCTGCGCTGAGGAGGGCACGCTGCCGTTGGTAGCACTGTGGCCGCGGGGCGAGGAGTTGAGTGCCGCCGCGTTGCTGCTGGCATTTTTGTAGTTTTTGGAGGAGGAGGAGGATGAGGAGGAGCAGGAGGAATTGTTGTCCTCTTTGAGCAACAGGTTCTCTGTGCTGCCCAGCTCTGTGGTCAGTCTCTTGTTGTTCATATGGTTCTCCATATACTCCATCTCTTGGAGTTTAGAGTCCACTGATGATGGCAGGATGCTGTTGCTGTTGTGTTGCTTTTTAGCATCCCCGCCGCCCCTTCCCTCTTTCCCTTTTTCTCTATACTCTAACTCCGGCAGTGACGCCGATGTCTTTTTATTGGCTGGAGCGCCATTCTGTGACACTGGAGGTGTGTCCACTTCAGATATTCCTTTAGCTGCTGCTGCATGAATGAAGAGTGACAGGGATACAAATGAAATATGAATATGAATGAATATGCCCACTTCCATGAGACTTTGTCTTTAAGAGTCCTGAGATTCCTGAAATTTTCTATCCTCTCTTCACTCATGTGTAATTCTCTGATCTTAAGGAGGGTACACACATGAAGATAATCGGCCTGATTTTGCGCCGATTTTACACCTTCCCAATCAGGGAAGATTATCTTCCATCTTATAAGATTATCCTATATGATTATCCTGTGGTCTGTGGTGTGTTGAGAGTCAATTTGTCCTGATAATTTGCTTGGAAACGGGTTCCGGCCGACAATCGTACATGTTAAACTTTCAATATTTACGAAGAAAAGTCTTTGTGTGTGGGGAAAGCCGAAGAATCACTACTTTGTGAAATGTGATGTGAAACGCAACGTAGCCAACCAGCTGACGGAGAAACACGGAAGGAGACAAAATAAAAACAGAGGTGAGATCTAACTTTTACTATGGGGGTGTTTGAATTGGCTATTTTAATGGGTTTTTACCGTTGACTCCAACATTAACCGTTACGCGCTACAGTTAAATTGTCATACTGGCAGCGTCCGAAACACACATGGTCGACCTGAGGCACAAAGTGCGGTGGACAGCTGACATGGAGGACCAGCTCGTTGTGAAGAGCCCAGTGATGCTGGGGTTGTTGCCATTGGTTACTGTAAATCACGCAATATTTCTGACTCAGAGGACAGATTCTAGATCGGCCGTGAGATAAATAATCTTTATGTACGATCAAAGTTGATTTTTTAATCTTCATGTGTGGGGGGGCTCTACAGATAAAAAAAACTGGGATTCATAAAATCCTTATGTGTGTACCTCCCTTTATATCTGAACCATGACTTCATGCAACCAGAGTGAGCACTGACAGGGTTAGGGTTAGCTAACAGGGCTAACTGCTGCTGAACTGTTACTTCTGAGAAATGCCATGACTTAGCCTACAACAACACAAAACAACATCTCAGTGGTTGTGCATTTCATGTGATCCTTTTATTAATGGACTGCTGTTTTTGCAACTTCGCCTAATCACACCCAATGAGCAGAGGCTTGTTTAAACAATGAGGCTCCTGAGACAGGCACACCTGCAACCACACACTTTGGATACAGAGGGAAATGCAAGAGGCAAATGTATGTTGGAAGTAATGTTGGCTTGTTTGACTAGAGAGTCTCATGAAAGACCGACACAAACTTAAACTTAAAACACTCCAGTGTCCATGTTTATTGTGATTAGAACTTCACATGAGCAGGACACAAAAATCTAATAAGATCTAATGTAAAACTTTCTAGTTGCTACCTGCCTGACTGTCATCAGTCCATCACTGACCCAAGGCAGACAGCGAGCTAGCTAACCAAACATCTAAGTGACAAGATAACACTATTTAAACTTTGTGATTTGGTCTATGTGAGCCATATATTACCCAAGCCAGACGCTTCATGTGTTTGAGTCTTACCTTCTTCTGCTTCTCGCTCTTGCCTCTGAAGCATCTGTTGCTCTGGAGGAAGAGCCTGCTGCAGGAGCTGCATGTAAAACTCGTTCTCCTTTTGCACCTCCTTCTGCTTCCGAAGGCGCATCTTATAGCTTACGTAGCTCTTGAAGCCAAAGCCCAGCGTGACCACTGGGTAACCAATGCTAAAGAGACGGACACAAGAAGCACACTCATGAGTCTACTCATGGCTTTTCATAGTGTACAGTGTTGAGGTGCTACTCTAAATCTCTTTCAGGGTTTTTCATAAAGATGCAGAATGATGAGGAGGATCTGTTTAGTACAGTAATGTATATTTATTCTTATCCAGCCTTAAACTGATTAATCATGGGGATGAGCAAATGGAAGAAACAGACACATGGCCTCCATATAAACATTCATGTGACATCACTGTGCAGAAATGAATCAAGCTGTGTGTCAATCTGGATTATAATGCAATCTCCACATCATTCCTCTAGCATCGTCACAGCTGGCGCTAAACAGAGATAGACGTAATGTCACTGTAAAGCACAGCTTTGAGTTAAAAGGAAGCAGTGGCTCACCAGTGTGCAGCAAAAGGACGACACAAATCCACGTGGAAATTCTTCAGGTCTTTGAATCTGATGGCCGCCTCTATGTACACAAAGAGTATCCATAGAGACACGGTGGGCAGACAGACACCTCTCTCTGAGGAAACAACAAAAACAGGACCGAGGGGTTACGAAGGGGCAATGAACATCATTGCTATGAGTACTTTAGTTTGACAAAATCCTGTTTATTTATTACTTCAGAAATTTAAGAAATGTCACTTGATGATGTGGCAACCAATTTGGCTGACCTTGACACACATTTTAGAACATGTATACATTGGCAGGGGGGTCTCTTGTGGTCTTGTTTTCATCAAGCACATCCTTCATATTTTGAAGAGAGTGATTGAGCCATGCATCCAAAATGCTAATCTCACCAGTGTACTCAAATTCACCAGGGAGATGTGAGACGTCCCGAAATGTTGTAATGACGACAAAGACTTGATAAACACAGATCATCATTCTGTAATGACCTAAAACCACCACACTTTCTCCACCAGGCTGTGGAGTGGTGGGAGATATTAATACTCTTACATGAATGTGGGTTAGTTGGAGAGCTCAGAAAGCAACTGGGGACCACTGTGTTTCTCCCTCCCCCATCTGGCACTAGGGTTTCCATCTGACACCTGGCCTTTGGTCAACGCAGGGGGATGCCGCTAAATCAGACTGACAACTAATCCGCAGAGCGCAGCTCGCTTTCACACCATGCAAAATTCTAAGAAGCGAGTCCATTGGTAAATAAGATGGCACAATACGCACGGGGTATTGCACAACACCTGCTTTACCCTGAAGCACCGAGATAAAGAACAACACCACATAGTCAAAGTTCAAAGAACTGCTGTCATCTGTGACTTATAAGAATTATTTATCCTAACAGCCTATTGTGTAAATATACAGACAAATAAAAATTAACAGCTTCCATTTCTCAAACAAATATCAAGTCCTGATGTATACATTGTAAGGCCTTACCTGTGTGCCAAACATACTGCACCCACACATAAGTACTGGCAGCGAAGAATAGCCATTGCACTGGGATGAAGAGGAGGCAAATGATGTCCGAGGTAAACGCCACACACACAAAGAATACTGAGAAGGCCTGTTGGGAAGATGAGAGGTGGCTATGATAAACCAAAAACATGTGCAGCAAATAAAGATCAAGGTTGATCACACCTGTTCTTAATCAATGCTCAACATTTTAAACATCCCCTTCAGAAATACAAGGAAATAGAAATACAACCAGCTTTAAGATGCTGGACAACAGTTCACAGACACACTGGCTGCCATATCTTAATTAAGGTTAAGGTTCTGTGTGACTTGTTGAATTTTACCACCACGAATGGTTCTGCTAATACTACATGTTTATTTCTCCATTTCTGCATCTCTGTGCGACACACATACCAACCAATGCACACCTACACAATGCATTTCAATGAGAACGGGCTGTCCAGCATCAATAAAGGACCCACGGCAAAACAAAACTATGAAAGATTAACATATGCAAACAAATTTTAGGTAACCAGAATACTAATGACCCGCAAGCCTGATCAGATCAGTGGTTTGTAAATGATGTCATATAGTAGTTTTGATCCTATGAGGCAGCAAAAAAGAGTGACCGAAAGATTGGATTTGTTTAGGAAGGCCCGAAGTTCATTGTCCACCTGCAGCAGCTCTCTCCTGTTTATCATCCTGGTTTTATTTGAGTTTGGATGACTCAGAATCAATATCAATGGTTCGTAGAGTACACATTGAACTATTTACACTGTCACTTTACCTCTTGCAAACTAAGTAAACTACTGATTATGTTTACACACACAAAAATTCAGACTTTTGAGAGCAATCAGGTAGAACCAAAGCCGACATATCTGAAGTTTGTAACTAAATAATGGTTCAGGATTTAAGGTGTTTATATTTGACTCAATGCATCTGGACAGACAAATGCAGAGATAACAGGTTCTGTAGCATGATAGACACTTTTCTCTTATTGTGTGTACGGATCTATATTTAGTAAATAACTATAAACAGTTGAGCTGGTTTCATAGTTTGTGCTTATTTTTGTGCAACAGCTAAAAGTTGAGTGGTAAAAACAAGATTAAAAAGATATATATGCTCTGTCTTTACCTAATATATAAATAAAAAGACAAAGCCACTCACCAGGCCCTGGTATCTAAAGGAGTCGTACACACTCCGGATGAAGAGCCAGAATGGCCAGAGGTACTCAAACCTGAACTCCAGTACAAAGTCTGCCAGTAGCACCAGTGCCCACACCACCAGGAACTTCAGGTACAGGAAGGTACTAACGGGAAGAAAAAAATGGATGAAACACAAATACACTACAGCATAATGTAATTTGTATTAATGAGAATTGCACTCATATTTAACAGTTGACATGCGTCAAAACCATTAAGTCAATTCAACAAAAGAGATTTGGCTGTATTGTAAGAATATGTGTGGGTATGAGTGAATTAAGTGTGACATGCATGTCTGGAGACTGTTGCTGCTGCCATAAGGAGCTTATGTTATAGCATGTATACATAACATGTCCATAGAAATTTAAGAGACTTGTGAAGTTTGGAAGGGGTCTTTGTCTGCACTTCAAAAGTACCTGTCATGTAATTACGACATGGCAACAGCAAAAAACCACAGTAAATGCATTGTTCAAGGGCTGTGGAAATAAAACATACACAAAGATAGCTGGTTATTTCCCATTGCCACATTTATTATCAATTTAATAAACCAGGTATATTTTACTGCAGTCGATGTGGTTTGTTATAGGAGCACTGAGAGCAGCACAGTAGGGGGTTATGATCTCAAATCATGTCTGTTTGGTGATGGGGCACCTGCTCAGTAATTCAACAACAGCCCCACATCTGTATGTCCAGATGACACGTGTCAAACCAGTGCTTTATTAAATACATTCACTCAGAGGTGGGACCTGTCAGTTGAGTTTGGGTTGGCCAACTAAGCAACTTTAGTTGCTTGAATAGCGCAACACACGGCCTTCAGAAGTCAGACAAACTGGCTCGTAAACTCGTGTTTACAGTTAACATGATATGTTACGCCATAGCTAGATAAGTAAGGCGCATGTGGTGAAGTTAAAACAAGCCGACAAAGCTGCTGCTGTTATGCTAGCTAAAACAAACTACCATAGCTAAAGGGGAAGGGGCTAATTTTGACTGGGCTAACAGATGACAACTGACAAACGGCAGACAGTCAGTGTTGTTTGACTGCTGTCCACAAATCCACCACAACGTCCATCTCAGACAGTAACGTTAAATGGAAAGGAGACCGTGTGACATGGTTCAAAACAGGCTGTTTTGGGGCCTAGCGCCAAAGCTAGCTTAATAGCTAACGTCACCTGCTAATGTACAACGAAAACACACCGCTAGCATACACTACGCTATCACTAGAAGCTAGCTAGGTTAATATGGTAGCTAGCGATGGCAGTTCAGCGATATCAATGGAAACGTTGGGGAGTTTTCACATTGTGCAGCTTGTCAAGCCGCAAGCATCCCCATTCAGTGTCCCCCATTATTGTCGTGATGAGGACCCCTTCGCCAGGCTCCATATAAGTTAACGTTACCTGCCGTATATACCCTCAGTGATTCGGTTCCGTTTTAACGGCCGTCGGAGTTTGCTGCAGTCCGCATTGCGCCGCTTCATCCTCCTCCGCTTGGCTTTGGCCTTCGAGTAACCACTGTAATCTTATCCAGTTTTCTTGTGTATACGGACAACGCTAATAAATGAAGTGCCTGCGCTGTATGTCGCTGTTATTATTTTGTCCCCCACTGGAAACAAAGAAATAAATAAAGGACTCTATTCGGGAACCTCCTCTTTTTCTGTTAGCGCAGACTCAATAAGCCCAAACCGCGCTGTGTTTCACGCACGTCCACTTGTCAGACAGCTGGTACATCCAATCAGTTCTGTCCGCCGAGGCCTCTGTCTTTGACGGATACAGAGACGAGCCACTGACGTCGCAGCGCTGCTAACCACTCGCTTCTCCTCCACCAGCACAGACAACAGCGACAGAGGAGAGTGACGCTGGCTGTGCAACGTCACGCCGTTGAACCAATCAGATGCTTTGTGGACAAATCGGGCATCAGTGATTGACCAATGAAATGTCAGCGAAGGCGGGGTTTGTTCTCCGAGAGGTTTTTGTCTTTGGTTTATGATGGGCAGAAAATATGCAGACTATGGGACAAAAATCCTCTTTATGCCTGGCACTTAAGCCCGTTCCAACATGCGGGGATCATTTAAATCAGGTCCTCTGTGTGTGGTTTGTAGAGAGACTTGCCCCAAGGCCTTATGTGCCATGTGCCTTTTTGCTGCCTGGTTAAAATGTGTGCATACACACTAAAAAGTGTGGGTTGCAGTTGTAGTTATAATAGGATGCCCTTTACTCATGGCTTTGTGTTTACAATTGCCTTTAGTACCATAACAAAGTGGCATCACACAGTAACCTCGCTGTGTAATGTGTACACATATTCATCCTAATAGCACATTACTATGCAATATCCAATGGTGTTACTTATTAAATCCCATTCTATTATAGTTACAGGTTCATTCATTTATATAGCACTTTTAAAAGTAAACAGGTTTGTTGACAGAAAATATATACTCACACTAACACACGTATTGCATGTACTGTACATATACAGACAAACATGGAGACTAAAACCCAGAGAGTTAGATAAAACCAGACATGTCAGACTCAAACGTGAGATAGTAAATTTTGTTTACTATTGTCTTAATAATGTTCTATTTGAATTTTCAAAAACTATTTGTATTCTAAGTGCTATTTCATGTATTTTCATTTCTGTGAATCAACAAGACCAAAAAAGAGTCAACTGAACTTGCTTTTGTTTTTTTTGAAGACGTCTCTTCTCTCATCATCTCAGAGGCTTTTTCAGTTCTAACTGACTCATAAAGAGTCCAGAAACTTATATTCCTGTAGGAGCAGTAAACAAACGAAGGAAACCACCAGAACAATAGGTCTGGTTAGGAGTTGTTATCATTCATGTGGGAGTCGCTGTCTCGACCACCCTGATGAGAGCCGTTAAGGTGAGCTGCACTCAGGTGTGAATGGATACTGAGGTTTCTGGGGGTGGAGGTCAATACTGAGTTATAAGTGGCTGATAGATGGTGTCGTAGTCCTCCTCCTCTGTTCAGAGATGGTTTCTCCAGTTTGACAAAATGGCTTCTTCTCTCAAAACCATCTCTCTTCCCTGGCTAAAACCTGGACATTACTGTCCTCAAAGGACTGTCTTCAGGTGTCTTCCAGGTGCAGGTGAACTGCTGAGTCTTGTCCTGAGGAGCTGGCTCTCCCGTGTTGAGTCATGTGCTTGTGGAGCTCTCGTTTGGTCTCCACCAAAGTACAAGTCAATGCATTCCTCTTTGCACTGGACAGCATACACTACATTTTTGTGGTTTGGTTGAAATTAATTAAGAGTTCTTTAAATGATCCATATTACCATCTCATTTTCAGGTTCATACTTGCTGCTAAATGTTAAATAAAAATACTACAATTGTTATTTGTTGTTTTTTATGTAGGTTAATGAACATTTGGTCATTTGATTTAAATTAATTCTTAGTTGTTCTTTCAACAAAAACAACACTAGTTGAAACAACAAGATTAATATTAGCAAACCTATCAAACACCATATAAGTTAACCAAACAAGACAAACATTAATTGGACTAACTAAAGACAAACTATTTAATTCCATTAAAGATAAATCAATTGAAATGACATATTAACTTCACATTTGACCCACAAATCTATATGATGTTCAAAGAGCACACCAGGAAAGGCTGGTTTTACTTGATTTGTTTGGGTGGGATATAGGTGGTGGAATGAAAGTATGTTCATCCAATATTTTTTTTATTTTGAGTGAATAAGCTTGTTTGCAATGTCTGGATATGTCTGTTTTACAATAAAAAATACATTAAAACATTTTTTTTTTACAATACAGGACCTTTACACATGAAACTAGCCATTGCCTGGGTTAAAACCTTTAAACCCACCCAGTCAAGAGTCAGTCATGACAGACCCTGTAGCTGATAAATATGAAAAGATCTGCACGAGGGTCCCACCCTGCTCAAAGGGCCGAAGCTTCACGAGCATCAGTTGGAAGAGGAAAGTGCACAGGAAACATCTCCAATGGCTCCTCAGTACGCACCAAGTCTGCGCTCCCGGCTGGCACCTTTGCTGCTATTTCTGCAGACAGGATTCATTGTGATATTTGCCTTTTACATTGAGATCGAAAGCAATGTAAAAGTAGATGGAATTACCTTCAGGAACCTCTACCCAGGTAGGTCTAAAGTGGGAAAAGTGAAACTCGTTATTGAAAAAATACCTGTTAAGTTACTCTATATTGGTTCTTTGAAAAAAAAAAAGTCAAATTTCACAGCAGAATCCAGTAATAGGGAGGGGTTTCAGTTATTTTGGGCAGTGATAAGATCAGACAGTTGCTGGTTGGCTCCTAACGTTGAAGAAGCAGAAGTGACTGCATTGTGATTAAAGTATCTGGCAGATTTTAGAGCCAACGTTTAATTTTCTCTTGCAGAGTTCCAGGACGTGAATGTGATGGTGCTTCTAGGTTTCGGCTTCTTATGCACTTTTCTGGTGAGGTATGGTTTCAGTAGCTCTGGGTTCAACCTCCTTGTGGCCGTCGTGGCAACCCAATGGGCTCTCATACTTAATGGAGTTGAGTCCTGGTACTACAGAGGAAAGATCCGGATAGACTTGAGAAGGTAGGTCATTGACTGAATAAATGATCTCTATAGAATCAATTTGACCCTGTATCTGCAGCCTATATAAGAAAAAACAGCATTAAGAAAATATTATGCAACATTTCACAGCAGGGGCTGAGCTAGGTTTTAAGGACAAGGGAGCTTAGTCCCCATGTGATGGGGGTGAGGTGGGGTTTATCATGTTTTAACAAGCTAAGAGGGCAGTTTAGTGTGTTTTGCCAAATAGGTGCACTTGGTGCGTGTTTTTGCCTCCAAAGGGGGCACTTTAAGGGGGGCACTTTACCATGCATTTTTCAATAATAGGGCCACGAGTGGGGGAGACTGTATTTACGGGATTTATGAATAATGCAAGATTATATTATTCTTTATTTAAACTCATATTGTGGCCATATTTCTGCACTTTTTTGTAAAATAAAAAAAAGGAAATAAAACAACACCAAATTATTTAAGGGGGCTTAAGAAGAATATGCTTATGACCCCACTGCCGTTATGGTCACTCATGGGGATGTTCAGCTCCCCCCCAAAATAGGCCTAATGACACCTCTGTTTCACAGTTCATTTATATTTTCACCACAGCTTTGTGGTTGCTGAGATGTGCACAGCCTCTGCACTCATTTCAATCGGATCCGTGCAGGGAAAGACCAACCCAGTCCACCTGGTCCTCGTGGCCCTGCTGGAGGTGTCGGGGTTTATCCTGAATATGTGGCTCCTCCAGACTCTGCTGAAGGTAAGCTCCTAATCCTGTGTTACATCACACATGTACAAAACACACACATCCTTATTGGTGTTTTCTAACCCTGCAGGTCCATCTTCTGAACAGCATCATGCTGCTTCACGTCTTCGGAGCCTTCTTTGGACTCGTGCTGACATGGATGCTTAAGCGGAAAGGATCCGAGCAGCAATTTGAAAAAGAGAAATTTAACAGAAAAACAGGATTGTTTTCCACACTGGGTACTGCTAGACTGGGCTTTGTATGTCAACTGATGGTTTATATTAGTTAGCATCCAACATGTTCTGAATCCTCTGCATAGGGACGGTGTTTCTCTGGATGTTTTGGCCCAGTTTTAATTCAGTTCTTGTGGACAATGGTACTCCCTGGAGGAAGCTGGGGGCCGTGTGCAGCACCTACCTGGCCCTGGCTGTCAGTGCTGTAACAGCAGCTGCTGCGTCTGTACTCTCCAGCCCCAAAGGAAAACTCAACCCGGTATTCTGACACTTGATATGTTAACACAACTTTATGCTCTGCCATGAAGTGAAACATTGCTGGATGTTGTGAAAGGCCTGTTGAGTGAGACTTACTGTAAATGGGTCATATATTTTCATTTCTCCGTCAGATCCATATGCAGTCGTGCATCCTTGCTGGTGGTGTCGCCGTTGGGGTTTCCATGCCTGTGGTTCATCAGCCATGGGAAGCCATGACAATCGGGTTCACTGCTGCTCTTCTATCAACCATCGAAATGCGATATCTCAAGGTTACATTCACCACATGGACACATGGTTCCACTTCACTGAATAATCTAGACATCCCAGCTCATCATAAGCTCTTGTTTTCCAGAGCCACATGCTGCTTGCATTTGAGTACCATGACACCCGTGCTGTCCTGAGCACGCATGGACTCCCTGGTCTGCTGGGATGGCTGGCACACCTCCTGCTGCAGGTTAAAGAGTGTGACGATCACACAGTGTAAGAACACAACTGATGTATTATTGTATCACGACTCACACAGATGGTATGACATCACATTTAACTGGGCTTTTATTTTGTAGGGCCATCCGCTTTGCTGTATTTCACATTTGTACTCTCCTCATCACCATCGCTTTAAGTCTGTCCATGGGAATCATTACAGGTAAATCTTCTATAAGGCCTCCATTATTAACTCATTGGGTGCCAGCCATTTCATAAAACAGAAAGTGCCTTGTTCCAGCATTTTTGTCCATTTTTAGTCATTTTTGAAAATACTGAATATCTCAAATGAAAGAAGAGACTCTCTATTTCATCATGAAAAAAATGTTTGTTTTTACCTTGTTCCATTCTTGTTTTATCAGAGGTAGAGTAGAGGACACTTTCACCAAAATCACCACTTTTTGGCCAGATTCTGTCCATTTTGTTCTCTAATCTTGATCGTCACTTCCTGTTCTCTTTATGCTCCAACTACATCTCCCAGAAGCCCCAAAATTAATTACGGGCTGCGGGAGATCACGATCGGTGACCCGCTGCTGAAAAAACACTTTGACATATCATTACGTAGATGGCACTCAAAAGTCAGATTTTAAATGGCGTCAAAATATGTGAATGACACTCAAAGAGATAAAAGTCTGGCACATGCTAGAAGACAGAAGGTCCACTTTGAATTATTCAGTCAGCAGCAGAATGATGTCAACAGTTAAATTAGACCCAACACATAACTTACTTTAGGTTTTCAGTGAAATCCAGACGGTGTATATCTACACTGTATTATACAGTATACTGTCATTTTTGAGCTTTCCTCCTCTCTTTCATGCGTCAATGTTTAAAGGGCTCCTACTCAAGTGGAACTTCTGGAGACCGCCCCAAGACAAGAAATGCTTTGATGATCAGGCTTTCTGGGAGGTTGGCAAACCTTAATCTCACAACAATTACCTAGCTGAAGACAGATTAATATCATACAATTATGATACTAAAAGTAATTTGTGTTATGCAATACCCTAAAATACCACTAAATGCCTTTCATGTTTTGCAGTTTCCCCACCTGGCAGTGCATAAGTAAGAAGAAGGAGAGCTGCAACACTGGAACTATTTGCCTTTTTATTAATTTCTACTGCACTGTAACTTTTATTCTTGGATTTTATACCTGTCCTATTCTATTTTAGCTTTTTTTTTATTTATTGAATGAATGATAAGGTCACTGATGGAGAGTGAGAATCTCACAATCATTTATGAGCTATGTGTTTTAAAGTTTTGTCTTGTTGCTTTCAATGTTTTATACTTTGATGCTTTGAATTCTTGATGTTTTATGTAAAGCACTTTTGTGCTTTTGCCCTGTTGCTGAAATCTGCTATATAAATAAAATTGCCTTGCCTTGTGTCAGTGCACATCATTTCATACACTGTATTTGTTTACTTTCATGCAAAGTTGTTATTAGATGTTTTATGTGTGCAAAGTTTGACATAAATTGAACAGCAGAAGCATGAATGCAACACTCACTTACTGCCCGGTATGTTTCTGTTTAATGGTCGTCAGGAAGTGACCTCATGGTTTTGATGTTACACAAGCAAACAGCTTAAGTGTTGCAGTCAAATACAAATCTCCAGTACAGACATAACACTCATGTCAGCAGGACGAGCCAATTAATTAACAACAACAAACTGAATGACTGTAAAGTCTCACAGCTGACATAGTTATTTCAGGAACAACACAAACAACTCCATATGGTCACATTTACTAAATGAGTACATTATGGAATATTGCCCTCATTGAAATTTTGTACCATAATAATAATAATAATAATGATAATAATAATGTATGTCATCTCCACTTAAGACTGTTCAAATTAAAGGACGTCATAAAAGTGAGCATACCCAAAGAAAACGTTGTCTGTTCATAGAAGTAAAGCTCCCAAAATAAAAAAATATATATTGTTAAACACGTTGTAAACCATTATAAGGACATGGCTACACAGGCTGAGTGCAAATAGACACATTTATAGATGTGCTACATATGGAAAATATTCAAAACTTGAAAAGGGATTTATGAACATTTGTGCTCAGTTATGATTTAGCTATTATACAGCAAACAATATAAATTAAAAGACGTTAATTTGAACGCAGAAAAGGTTTATATATATATTTATATAAACTGAATAACCACTAAAGCATATTGAGTTGTACAATATGAAAAGCAGAGTGTATAAACAGTGGACATAGAGACACACAGAGTCATTACTGCCACAGATCCTCTGTACGTCCAAACTTGAAGACCAAACCCCTGATCAGAGGACAGGAAGAGGGCATCAGAAAAAGACATATTTTCACAGAATACCTGTACTCAAGTGTAATCATGCTGAAGACCATCGACTTACCCGAAGAAAATGAACGCGTTCTGGAAGAAAATGGCGATACCAGGGTACACGACAGGCTTTTCTGCAAGAGACGGCAGATTTACAGCGTATAAAATGACACCACATTTATAATTTGACACAGTAAATGATAGGGGTTGGAAAAAATATTGGTATGGCAATATATCGTGATACTTTTTCTTCTGAAATAATGATTTTTAATTTCTTAATATCGATTTTCGCCCATCCCTCCAATTGAAAATCCACTTCCACATGCTGAAATTAAAATTTAAATTAAAAAAAATAAAATGATCCATGTTAATATGGTAACTTTGACAGTCCTAATGTATATGTACACACACACACACACGCGCGCGCGCGTATATGTATATAAATATAAAATATAAAAAAGTGCAGCTTATATATATAATATATATATTACATATATTACCCACATACATATGCATATATATACACACATATGTATACATATATAAATAAAAGTAGCATTTTAAATTTCTCAGTGATCTAAGTAGATTATACAATAATGTATCGTATTGTGACTCAATTATCGTGGTACGTATCGTATTGTGAAATCCTTACCAATACCCAGCCCTAGCAAATGAGTAGTTTGCCTGTTTCACACGGCACATGTTCATTAAGTTATCGCATCACACTGGCTTCTATTTCAACTCTGCATCTTTCCTAAAAGCACTCCTAACTTGTTTATTACTGTAAAAATGCCTCTCATCGTCACACCCCGACACTGATTACTGAACAGACAATGCCAGAAAAACAGGACTTACGAGGCTGTACGAATCCTCCAAACAGAATCCACATGGAGGCGATGAGGGAGCCGAATGCTAGCATGAAGCCGATGAAGAGCCACACTCGAGCACCTGCAGACAGAGATAAGAAACAGTGCGTTACTGGGTGATGCTGCTGCACGGTGCTAATTTATGGGTTTGTGTTTTACTGCATAATAGATGGTGTTTGCAGGGAAGTATACAAAGAGAAGTGCATCATATCCTGTCATCCACACCTGTCTGTCCGATGCAGCCTTCACTGTAGCTGTCTCCTCTCACTTGGCCGTTTGAAACAGCATTTATCCTGGAAGCATTGAATGAGATGGAAAAAACACATCAGAACAAAAGCTGCTTAGTAAATGACTGTTTAACCTGGCTGCTTATGTTGACCATGGTAACAACTGGGTCCGATAATAATATGAAAGCCTTTTAGTTTGTGACAAGTAGATGCATTATAAAGCTCTCTACTCCAAAATCAAACAACCTAGGAAATAGTAAAAGGATCAAAACCTGACCATCACAAGGCCCATTCAGCCCCATACACAACAATATAAAACCACCAGGTATCATGTGACCGAAACGCTATACATCTCCATAACAAATGAGCAAGACCATATGCTCAAGGAGAGCTGAAATTGTACTATAATCACCTCACAATGTCTGTGCCCAGACCAAAGACTACAGTCAACAGCCTACAACTGCATACATCCTCCATCTGTGCGAAAGGAAATACCTCTGGGAAATCAGAAAACCTTGAACAGTGCATATATACATGTCGTTGTTATGATGAAATAAATCAGCCTTTTGTGTGTGCCCTCGTGACTTAACTAGTTTCTCTTCTCATCTCATGCACTGATTTACTTCAGCTGAACATACAGTCAGAGTAATTTCTCTCCATGCAAAGACTACAACGACTGGTGCTCGTCAACACTCAGCTTGATGTGTCGGAGCCTTTTAAGGGAACAGTGTGTAACATTTAAGATGGGAACCCAGTTGGTAACTTTGTGATGAGACCGTTTGACAGACTGAATCATCTAACACTTCCTGATACAGAAAGAGTCGGTCTTACATGAGAAAAGCCACAGTAGCGATGACTCCACAAGTGTGATAGGCATGATGAAACTGCCCCTCATCGGGGTATTTTACAGCCGCATCGATGATGATCCACCAGCCGGTGAAGAACTGCAAACAGCAAGATCCACAGGATGATCATTAATCAGCATCCACTTATAACAAGAATACACAGCCCTGCAGACACTAACTTCACTAGTAGCTAGAGGTAAAAACACAGAGCAGTTTAACGAAATACCAGAACTCCAGCTGCTATGGATGCGATGGTGTTTCTTCTTTCTCCCCAGTCCACATTACACTCACAGTCTCCACACCGGATACCGTCCAGGAAGCCTGACATGACGCTGGGGAAAAGGGCGTCATGTGCAACAATGCATAACAGTGAAAAAAAACACAAACATTCAGTCATCTCCATGATACATGTAAAAGCAAACCCCAACATAAAACTGATACAAGCAGTCAGTAAAGTAGGCTGACATATTAGTGCGCAGTCGTTGTCCTGTATGATGATGCTCACCTCCATGGCTTTTATATCAAGCACAGCAACCACCACCTACTATTTCTACAATACAGCTCAGTAACATCTATTCAACAACATGTCTGTAGATACATCCTCTTTACAGTAATCCAAACTAAACAAAGAGTGGATAAAAACAGGACGGTGTCGTCTCGTTTGGTTCTTTTGTTCTTCGCTTTGGCATTAGCAAACATTTCCTTGAAGGTTTCTTCTTGCTACGAAGTTGCTAAAGCAAAATAACAGCATAACTCAAGCGACAACAGTGCTGTCAAGCTAAAATATTAGCCCACGTAGCGTTACTGAGCTGTAATGGCATTTTAAATAGTTTATTTACCTTTTAATTTCGTTTTTTTTCTGATGTGAACCCCCTGGATAAGCCCGACTTTACTTCCGATAGAGCTCGGTCACGCACATGCGCAGTTCAAACACGCCCGTTTGATGAGCCAACATCTGAGACGCTGTTGATATTGGTGCATTCACGTACTTTGGACAAAATGGGAATTTGACCAACATATCAGCTAACAGCCCGCTCAAACGGAAATAGCAGGTATATCAGTACGTTAATTCACTTGATTGTAATATACAACAGTTTCAGAATAAAGTAGGCTGTGTGTACAGTATATTTTACAAGCAGTTATTCCTTTGCTATTTCCAGAATTATTTGCCGCACACTTACGGAGCTAAGATGTGCGAGTTTAGCCTGGTTCGTGAAGGAAACATCGTAGCATTCAGTGTGCTTTCACATTCACTTAGGAAGATACTGCAGACAACAGAAGCGTTAAAACTGACTGTATTTGATACCAAATAAACAAATATCTAAGCATGTACATGGAAAAAATAATATTGAAATAATAAATACTTAATGAAATGATTGACTAAGTTATGAGAGGGAAGCTGTTGATTAATGTTGTTTATTGAAACACAGTGAAGACAAGTTCTTTCAACTTTCTAGACAGAGTCAACAGATAAATTTCTTAGATCTGTTAGAGCTCATTGTTAAGATGATCTGTAGTTGTTCTTGAACATATTTACTGAATGACCTGATGTGAGATGTGTGCCTGGGGAGTCATGTGGGAGTCACATGGGGCCTCCACTCATGCTGCAGAACATTTCATTATTCACCAAGATGGAAAGTGTACTGGAGGACACATCCAGGGCTGTAGCATGAATCAGCATCAATCTACTTTACTTTATTGTCAGTGATTACATGGAGACATTCACAACAAATATTGGAATAAAAACATAAGTGGACCATAAAAATATTTTCAGCATCATGATGTGAAATTAGCAATTTATGGTTGATACAAAATAACATCAAAGCTGATACAATTCATAAGATGACAACTGTCTTAAAAGACTCCTAGCAACTGTAAAGCAACAGATATGGACAGAAAGATGACGCCAAAGTATCCGATGTAGCCGTAGGCACCATTCATCCTCTTGGCTGGATCTGGAATAAAACATAAAACAGGATAATTATATATAAAAAATTAAATTTTGATCATCTAATATTTTGTTGACAGTACATTGAATGACCCATTAACTGAAACAGCTACCATGCTTTAAACAGTTTTACAGTATCATTTATTAAATGCTTACTGTAAATGATTAAACAGAACTAGGTGAAGAGCAACAAAAAGTGCTCTGGCAATCACTGTGACCGCTGTAACACCACTGCAACCTTTACACCTCAGTGTTATGAGTATGATGTGGAAATAAGAAATCAATTGCAAACAAGAACAGCAATATCAACTTACACCACAGTGATTTTATTACCTGCCTAATTGCCAGCTGTGCAGTAAACAGTGCATTGTGTTTTATTGTTTTTTGAGGGTCCATATACTTTTCATCCATGCAGTATTATATTACATTGAAAAAAAGGTCCTCTTAGCCTTCCATTAATCCATGTCAGCCTTACCTCCTGTGTAGTAGCCCCAGGCATAGGAAAACCTGCTGGTCACCCAAATAGCCCCCAGCACAGATGCTGACAACTGAGATTGTGAACAAAAGAAAAAGAATATCACAAACAGCCCCTAATATTCACTTTTATTATTTACATTGATTAAATGTGTAGAAATGACACATACTGGGTAGACCAGAGCTGCAATGGTCTGGAAAACGAGCCACTGAGGGTACACCTCCAGGGTGTTCTGGTGTGCTCTCTGGATGCAGTTAAACACCTGCTCCTTGTCACTGTACATGGTGGGGTACTGCAACGTAAAGCAATATATTATGAACACATATAAGACAGTCCAATACAACAATGAGCGTCTAATTTTACTTTAATATTGTACCTTAACGTCGTACTTCTTCCTGGCAGCCCCAACCTTGACTGCTAAATAGCCCAGCATGACCCAGCTGTAGAGGAAGGTAAATATGGCGTAACCAAAGCTGGGCGGCAGAACAGTGAGGACGTCCATCTCTGCTCGATGTGTTTCTCCTGTAATGTTTCAGCTTTTCAGAAGACGACAGCGAGAAAATCACACGACCAGCCACTGTGTGCTGCTCAAGAGTTTGAGGCGAGAACCAGGAAACCACGGTAAACAGAGCCGAGATTACACGAAGTATCGCGATATCACCCGCCGAGGTTATATCATTTTTAAAGGACAATGCCACCATAATGTAATAATGTCCATCTATGCTGCGTGGTCGTAATAACGACAATGCTCCGAATTGATTGCAATTTAATGTAATTGTATAACTGCATTCCCCAAAAAATGCTCCACACATAGATTACTAAAATATACATAGTATTTTTAATGTTTCTGTAATGATTAATGCACCAGTATGTGCAAAATCTTCAATATATATATACGTATATATATACGTATACACGTATATATATACGTATACGTATATATACGTATATATATATACGTATATATATATACGTATATATATATACACGTATATATACGTGTATATATATATATATATATATATATATACGCTGATATATAATTATTGTTGGTATCCACGCATTTTTAAATTTAGCATTGTAGCAAAGACTTAAGAAAAATAGTAATACTTACTTTACAAAAAAATGCAAATTTTAATAGATGAATAAATGTATTTTATAAATTACTGTTTGTTATAAAGATGTGACATGTAGACATAAATAAATAATTAAATAAAAATAAATAACAGCATATACACACACTGTTTTTTAGGGTTAGGAACACACACACACACACACACACACACACACACACACACACACACACACACATATATATATATATATAAAATAAATAAAATAAAATAAAAATCGGAAAACATGCAACTGGAACATGAACACACTGTAATATAGAATCTGTCCGATTACCAACGATTGTCTACTCCAGTCCGATAGGTGGCGGTATTGCGCCTTAAGTTGCCAGCCACCACTCGAATCATAAGAACAAGAAGAATGAGGTCACGTGACTGGAAATTTCCAGAACGGTCTTGAGTCCGCGAACTCCATTTTTGATCGCATTCGACTGACGACAGCCGACGGATCAACTTCTGAGAATAAGCTCGGTCGCACGCATCTGGCTACAACCTAACAACATTTGTATTATTTTCTTTTTCATAAATTATCGTTTCACGTTTTTGAAAGCGAAAATTTCGACTTGACGTTATATTTTACATAAACTTTGTAAGAACAAAGGTCTAAAGCTACAGTCGACGGTAAGAGCTAACATCAGCTAACTTTGTTTTGCTAATCTAAGTGGATGTAACGTTGCGTGTGTTGTTTTAAATGTCATGTATCGTGATTTAAGATGGTCTACGGTAAGCGTTATGTGTTTATTATGCGTGAATCGTGTGGAATGCTAACAGATTGTAGCTCAAGCTAATCGTGCTATCTCTAGCCTGCATCATGGTGGAAATTTCCAGTTGGTCTAACGGCCTAGTCAGCCGTTGGTGTTACGTTGCTCTCCGCCATGTTATGCAACGGTAGACCTCTTATCGAGGCCAAGGTCCAGTGATACTGCGCCTTTATTACGTTAGGGTAATCTATTCAAGGTTAAGCGATAATCAATAGACGTTATTATTTTAGTGCTTATGCAGACTTTTTTTGTCGTTGCAGTTTAGCAGAAAACAAGATAATGGCCAAGGGAGAAGACTCACACCCGGAAATGGCCAACGTTCGTCGCAGCGACGGTATCGATGTCATCTTTGACCGGACCAGTCCTGCTTCATCTCGATCCAGGTCGCGATCCAGAAGCAGTGGTGGTAGCAGTCGCTCCTCCGGCTCTCGCCGCCACAGGGGACGTAGCAGCCACAGGGGGCGTTACAGCAGCAGGAGCAGCAGGAGCAGTAGTGGGAGGAGGTCCTCCTCTCGGACCAGGTCTCGCTCTCACCCTCGTTGTTACAGGCCTTCCTCCCGCTGTCGCTGTGACAACCACCGCAGATATGGCCGCAGCCGCCGGTCCCCACCACGCCGCTACAGAGCCCACTCTCGCTCCTACAGTCGCTCACCTGTCAGGCGCTCCAGGTCCCGCTCCAGGTCCTCCAGCCGTGTGAGCAGGTACCGGAGGACTGAAAGCAGGATCTCCCAGTCAGCATCCAGAACCCTTAGAAGCCGCTCAAGGTCTGGATCTTCCGCACACTCTGTCAACTCAACTTTCAATGGTAAGACAAGGACACAACCAACAACTTGTTGTTACGCTCACAGCCATGATGGATTGCATGATGATTTAAACCTCTCAATATGTATTGTTCAGATAAAAGTGAAGTCCTTGAAGCCAATACTACGACAGTCGAAGCAGATGAGAAGCTGGAGCTCACCAAGAGGCTGAACCCCGTCCTGTCAGAGCAGCCAGAGTCCAAACAGGTTTCACCACAGACATGGGTGAGACTAGACCCACAAGAGCCTCTGTCACAGGTGGGTGTCTGAGAGTGAATGTCAGCTTCACATATAGGTACACAGTGAACACCCAAGTATGGCTTTGTCACATATTCTTCTTAAAAGTCGAGTTTTTGTCCATCTTGGACCACATATAAATACAAGGTAAGCAGTATTGAAGATTTCTTCCTAGTAATTAAAGTTGGTCCTAGCCACCAAAGCTACACTGTGCATGAAATACTGTCTCTGTTGCCATTTCTACAGCTGTCTATTGATCAGTTTGACGTCCATGTTGCGTTCACTTTCCTGTGTCTTGTGATAACCTCTGGACCCCTGCGGGAATATGTATACTCTTCTGTATTTATTCCTGTCTTCATAGATAACATGACAGTGGTCTCCTTCACACATCGGCACCTGGGATAAAGGGGCTGTCATGCAACTCTGGTGACAAGAAAATGTGTTTGCGTGAAAGCTTTATCGCTTAACTCTTGTAATGTTCACATTGTGTAAGTTTATCAACTAGAGGCTTGCAATGAAACACACATACAGATTATCAGACACAATGCACACAGTCAATACAAACGCTAAGTCAACACAGATATTATATTATACATGACATGTATTTATGCTTGCAGTTGAAATGGGTCGTTGTTATTTAGCAGAATCCTTCACTCGCTGATGGGGCGCAGGCGGACTGCATTATAGTGACTATCCCTGTCAAGAGAGCTAAAAACAGACGAAGAACTCCTCCTCCGTGGGCCAAAGATAAGTTGGTTCACCAGCTGTGTGCTGAGGGCTGGGAAACCTCCGTCACCATCATTCTGCCACTGTAGACAGAGAAGACCTTCTCTTTTACCCTGATACTTTCATTTGATAGTGTTATTCTGTCCTTGTTGCATTTATTTATTTAACAGTAAGGGCCGAGTTTTAAGTGTTGAAACTTAACACTTGAATAGTTTGCTGTAAATATTAGCAGTGGGAGCTATAATCCATCTATATGAACTTGACAGACTGTTAGAGCTTGTCCTGTCTGTTTTACACTCATCTAACTTGATCTATTCTTCTTGTCTTTTTGAAAACAGAGCAGTGAGGAGGATCCTGATGACATGTTCAGCCAAAAGGTGCTCCCGACTAGGAAAACCATCTCTTTCAGCTTTAATGTAAGTGATTTGTTAATGATAAACTGCTTGTTTACCACTGTTAGTGTGTATATTTACATGCTCTAATGTCTTCTTCCTCTCCTACACAGACTTCCCTGGTCAAAGCAGCAGTGGCAGCTCGATCCCCTGCCAAGGTAACTTCCAAAGTGGACAGCTATGAGGGCAGGAAGCCCTATGGCAACTGGGTCACAGTGAAAACATCCAAATCACGCAAACGCACCGTCGCCACGTCACACTAGTGTGGCGCAGTACACGGACTCTGTAAATACCTTGTACATATGTTTTACTGTTTCCTTTCAGATGTTAAAGAGTTAAGTGAGGAGAAGTGAAGAACTCGTTCAGGTGGGATATTTTTTTCCCTTTGCTGTATATTGAGTGTCAATAAAGATATTTATTTCTCAAAAAGTGGCAAGTGTTTTTTTTTTTTTTTTAATATCACAAGTCTCAAATGAATGAACTGACTCCAGGAAAGTTCCTTGATAAAGATTAATGTCAAAATAAATTATAAGAGGAACACTTAAAATGGCAATGTAACATTTCAGTCATGCTTGATTAAGAATTTGTAAGTGAAAACCAACATGTCATCAGCGCTTTGAGTGTTATGAAAGGCGCTGTATAAATCCAAGCCATTATTATCATTATCAGTTCACAGTACTGCAAATGCAGGCTTCCTGCAGTTCCTTTTAAGTCTTAAAATGTCTTAAATTAAAATTAAAGAAATGAAAATTAAGACTCCTTGCTAGGAATTTTTAGGTTCAGTTAAGAGCTTTCTGAGAGGATTCTCAGGGCCCTGGTAATTAAGGTCTAAATTTGTATTAAATTCACCACAACTTTGCTGTAGGTGGTACAGATGGTGTGTTTAATGCCAATAGGAAAACAATGATTTACTACAGATTTGCAAGTTATTTTGTTCACAAAGTTGTGAAATTAAAGCTGTACAAAATTGTTTTACGCCTTCAATTTATATCGTTGCAAGTGTGAAAGGGCTGAAAAATAAATAAGTGATTATCCTGCTAAATATCAATATCGGCCTCAAAAACGCCACATTGGTCGGGCCCAACAATAAATTGACTATTTTCTACCAAAGAAATTGTTTCGACAAGTAAAATTGTGAGAACGACGACAAAAGAGAGTCCATGATCAAACAGACATAAATATGCTGAATTATTTTTGTACTTGCTCTATTTATTTTTTTATATATTTTTTTTCTATTCTGCTGTCCAGCCTGTGATCAAATTTGTAATTTGCAGAATGACCACACGGTGTCAGTACTATCATACATGTTCAGATTTTTAAAGACTATTTTTAAACTATTTCCAGACCTCTGAATCACCACCAACACCTCTGATTTTTGTAATAATTTAAATATGAATGAAATAATGCAAAACTGTAATTCAGTGTGTCTTAATTGCATCAAGGTATCACACACTGCTGTGTCTCCTCACGATCACAGAAGAGCGACAGTTTTTCTGCTCTCTGCCCTAATTTGAACACTTGCTTATTCATCTTGACAGGTGTTAAATAATAAGGAAATTAATAATGTCATTTAGCTGCAGGCTCTTGGTACACACTGTTAGTCACGCCTGTATTTTTCCTACTGCTGCGTTCAACACCTGTAACATCTGCTTCTCCTGCAGATGATGATTAGACCTGTTTTGGGGGGGCTTCAGTCCCCCCTAAAATATTCTTAAGCCCTCCTAAGTAAATTGGTGTTTGATTTCCTTTATTTGATTTAGATTTGTTTTGGTTTGCAAAAAAGCCCAGACAAATTTAATATAAAATGGCCAGAATATGAGTTTACATAAAACCTTGCATTGAAATTTCCCTCACTGAGGGATTAATAAAGGAATTCTTCTTCTTCTAAATACAGTTGCCCTACCCCCTCGTGGCCCAATTGTTTAAAAATGTGCACTAAAGTGCCTTCTTTGGAGGCAAAAATACACCCTTGTTTTTTGCTCCTGCACTTCAAAAAAAGTCAATGCCCGCGACTATATATATAGCCAAATTAGCCTCACCTGGGGGCTAAGCCCCCCCCTTAAAACCTAGTGACACCCCTGGTGATTGATGATCATTGGTCTGTTTGCATGTGATCTGAATATATCCTGCTGCTGCTGCACCCTGAAGCATGAGCAGACTTAGATTGACTGGTTGTTGGCACAAACATAAGAATGATAACTATATCTTGTTATGAGTAATACACTGAGGCTGATATTTAGATACACGTCACAAGCTGCTGTAATAAAAAGGTAAAATCAGTTTTGATCATGACTCCCAGACTGCCTGTCTCCTGCTGTAAACTGATAGAAGATATGCAAATACAAACTGTAACAGCACACACTAAAGGAAGGCAGACATCTTCATCACATAATAGGTTTTATTTATTCTATTTTCAATAAGAACTGGTGCCACTTTAAACGCCTGCAGGCCTCTGTGTCTGTGGAAAAACTCACCCATTAACACTCACGGTTATTTATCCCGTGTTTACCTGGCTGACATCACACAAACTTCACCTTAACTGGCAGTTGGCTGCGAAAGAATCAAAGGTGTCAGATCACCTGAGACACGACGGTGAATTTACGCAGTGTCGTTTCTTCTGCGTTTGCCAGCCAACGTCCTCGGGCTCATCAGATATCACTCCAAACATAGTCTCCACCATAAATCTGAACATTTAATCCACTCCCTCACAGCTCTGGAGGAGCGTCGAGTATCAAAGACATCATTTGAAGGCCTTCATCAGGAAAACATAAACAGCTTGTGTAATGGCGCCTTTGCACACGATGCCATAAATTTATCCTGCCAGGGACGATTGATTCATCAAGATTAGATAGACACAGGATATAATGTATTTACTGAAAGCCGGTAGAGGGTGCAGTGGCCCTGCTTTAATGGACAGCAGCTGATGGATGGAGGCTTGGTGGGAACTGCTTGTTGTCCTTTGTCTCGTCTCCAGTCACAAGACTTTCCTTCTCATGTCGCAGCTCGGGGGCAAGTTAGTTAGACTGAGATGAAGATGATAATGACTGAACTGAATCGCTCAATTGTTTGGTCTTTATCTTTATCTGTGTGCACCTACACTAAAACATTCCTTTGGCTGGCATCTTGGGCTGAATGTACCCTGGGGTTTCACGCTCGTTCATTCTCACGCTCGAAAACGCCTCCCATCAGGAGACCACACGCAGCCCAAGCCACAGGAAGACAAACAAGCGTGCAACTTAACTGTAAGTGGTTTATTTAAAAATAAAGAGTAAGAACGATCACAACAGTTGTTTGGCGTGTGACTTGAATGACTTTTTAGCTCATAACCTCAGCATGACAGAAAAATATTACAGTCCCTGTATGCAGAGAGGAAAAGGATGCATCCTTGACTCCTAAATGAACACCAGGACGCTCTAGACGGCCGTTCCTCTCTCCAGGTTTTGTTTGATCTCGGCGGTGTATTTGCCATAGAAACGCTCGGCCTTCTTGTTGAACTTGGCGTTCCTCTCGTTGATGTAGTCGATGTCGGCGTCGTCGTTGTAGGCCCTGCGTCGGCTGTACTTGGCCCGTTTCTCTATCCTGACAATCACAAATAAAAGCAGCTCAGAGAGGGTTTCATAAACCGGCGCTATCCACGGCGTATCCGATGGCAAGAAATTGGCTACAGGCAATAATTTGGGGGTGTGCGTTTAAATTTGGCAAGGAGAGTAGCGACGGAAAACCAGACGCAGACATAAATACTCAGAGGAAAATACTGTCAATTTGTGAACTCCCAGTCTTGATTCACTGTGGCTTCAAAGCATTGTTGTGCGTCATAAGCTGGCAGCTGGATCCTTGTCTAATGCCCCACAGTCGCATCTCTAACACAAGACTGGCTCAAATATAGAGCAGAGGACGACAAAGACTGCTGGTAACCAGGTCATCCACGCAGATAATAAAGGACTAGGACTGATTTCTTCAACTCAACCTGAACGTAATTCATGATGGCTGAGTTTCATATTTTCATATTCCATGCGAAGTTTGTGGTGTACAAAGCTGGAAAAAAGGTCTGAATGTACCCAGTCATGCTGTTAGCATGCAGACAGGTGGAAGGTTTAAACACCATCATTTAGTCATTTAATCTGAGATGTTAGTGTGAAATAGTCATCAGGAAATTAATTCATAAGTTACACTATCTTTTGTGAGGTCACAGTGCCTTCATCCTCCAAAATCTAATTAATCCATCGGGAGGTTTGTGGGACATTCAGAGAAACTCCCTACAGGAGTTCCTGAGACATCACCTTCATGAAAATGAGACAGACCTCAGGTCACAGCGACCTTTGACCTAAAATCAGTTTTAAGTCAAAAATCTTTTTTTTTTTTTTTTTACACTCATGTGCTGGCTTGGCTTGACTCGGCACATCAGCCCAGCATGGCATGGATTAGGTTTCCATTCCAACAGGGCTACCTGCCTGAGGATAGGTAAAGGCCGTAGTCACAGTGACATCATCCACTAATTTGTGAGCCACCGTTTTTGGCCGGCACCCTGTTTTGCATCCAAAATATTTATAAAGTTCTAAGATGAAAAAATGGTCCAGTAGCAACCTGTCAATCAGCAGGTAGCTTCACTTTAAAGTATCCTCTGCCTTATGGTCTGTTTGACTCCAAACGGGACCATAATTTACTCAAAGAACATCTCTCTGTGTTGAAGAGGACTGGAAACTAGAGGGAATAATTCAGGAGAGAAGTGGCTTCACTCCTTCCTCTGTAAGGCCCTCTCCATAATGTTTTCAGATACTTCTAACACTTATAAATCAGCGCTTCTCCCTCAGTAGTGGATCAGGACAAAAGGGTGAAGCTACATAAACCACTGAATGACCGTTTGTTTAGCAATCATTCATCCTGTGTCACCTTGAACTTCTTTCTTCTTGAGCAAACTGATGATTTGTTGAGGGACATTTTACATATGACTAATGGTTGGCTTTATGTAGAGCTCATTATTGTGTTTTCCATCATTAGCTTTCAGCTCTTCTGCCCAGTCTGTCAGTATGAAGGTTTATCTTAGTGGTCTGCTCAGTGAGTCAAGCTGATATTTAATGGGCAGGCTGAGAGTGAGATGCCATTAATGGAAGGTCAGGGATGGATGTGCTCTTGAATGTGACTTACTGTTTCTCGACGTCTTCCACCATGCGGTCAATGCCATCCTTTGTGGGGACATGGGTGCCGTAGATCAGGCTATTGGACGTGGGGTGGAAGTCCTCACCGCTGTGGAGCACCAGTAAAGGAATTAGAAACGCATAACCACAGCTAATCACAATTTGAACATACTAAAAACTGGCTTCTCTGTTCCACCATAGTGATTACGGTCATCCCAATAAGAGAAGGCAGTGTGGCTCCAGGGAGGAATGTCTATGTGCATCCTTCACGGATCTGCATGAACGTCAGTCTTTAAGGGTTAAAAAAAAAAACCTGCAGGCGATCCGCTCTTCCATCCATAACATGCATGCGTTTCCCTTTAAAATCCCGAATCACTAGGAAGGGGGTGTCAACAATATCCCCAGGGCGAACGAGGGGGTACATGTCTCGACGTATAGAAAATTCTTTGTGCACATGTGATGGCCAAATTCTGGGATGATTACACCAAGCAAAATGTTACGATTCATTTTACTTGACAGGAAATTTCAGAGTTACGGTCTCAAAGACGGAAGCGTCTTGTGTCGTTATTTTTAATGTTACCGCTGGTGGGAACGTCAGATTTCTTCCTGTAATGAGCGGTTTGCCTGTCTGGATAAAGTATTGAAAGTAGGGATTTATCTCTGCTGGTAGTAGCAGCCGTTGTTTATCTGTTGTGCTGCATGAATTTGTGTTGACTAAATGTTGCGTTGGTTGTTTTGGGGCGGCCTCGAACAAAAGTATCACCCCATCTGTGAGAGATCAGCAACAATCTTTCATTTGAGCTATTCAGTGTTTTCAGAGACATAGTACAAAATATTCTGTGGGTCCAGAAATATGACTCAAAATGGGCAAAAACACTGGAACAAGGTACTTTGTTTTATAAAACGACTGGCACTCAAGGAGATAAAGATTGTTTCACATACATGCTTAACTTTGTGCATTCACACACAGTATCATGGAATGACTTTCAGCTTGGTTACTTATAATGAAAATATCTTTGATGGTCTCAAAAGGGGAATAAAGTACTGTTAACCAAAACATTTTTATCTGTTGCTGTAGGCCCAGGATTTCACATCCCTCATTAAAGAAGGCACAAATGCAGCTCTGTGACAGCAGAAGAAGATGGCATGGAGGCGTAACTCACCATTCCTCTCTCTGCTTCTCGTAGCTTTCCATGTCTGGTCTGATCTGCTTGGTGAGCCTCTGATACTGTCGGAACTGGGCTTCGGCGTAACCTGCAGTGCATCGTGGGAGACGGAGAGAAAAATGAACGGACCGAGCTGTAATTACCGAAACAAACGGCAAACAGGCACAAGGCTCGACGACACAACCTGCGGCTGGTTAGGGAGCGACGCAGAGGCAACACTCCTCATCCTCCCAGCCTCTCTTGGATCATTTTCTCCCCAGAGGTTTTGATGCCACAGATGGCAGCCATATTTAAGAGACAAATCAGGTCTTTTTTTTTCAGTAGATTAAACTGGGAGCAGTTTAAGATGATTAACATCTCAACAAGCCTTTACATGCAACCAGTACTGCTTTATCCACTGTTAGGATAGGATTTAACATTTCACTGCGTGGTGGTGAAGTGGAAAAAGCTCTCCAGCGGTGACATGCCATGGCACAGCTCAACAGAGTCCCAGTGTACCACTTGTTTCCTTGAGCGTAAACTGTATTAAATTACAATTTACTAAATGAGTAGACTGAGGTTCTGTGGTGTCATGCCCTTAAATAAAGCATTTTGATCCAATCACCATTTGATTCCATCTTACTTCCTGACGCGACTATAAAACTCAACACAACCAGTGAGTGACAACCACTTTATTGTGTTAATGACTGACAACCTGGATCACATTCAGTGTGAAAGGGACAGATCAAAAAAAAGTGTGATTATTTTAGATTTGGCTTCAAAAAGAAGTCTTAATCTGTACTTCGAGCTTCTTGAATTCCCACAGAGGTTGGTCTATTTGAGGTTAGGGACAGCTTGTTTTGAATCAGTCGAAATGCAAAAAAACAAAATGATTTAAGTGCAGGAGGTTGTGTCATTACACCCCAGTCATGAGTGTTGTTTAAGGCATCGGTGAGACACTGAAAATGACCCAGGAATCCACTTTCAGTCACAGATTTGTGTTGAAAGGCAAATCAGATGACCACGGAGGTGTAATACTCACAGCCATGACTGTACAACTTCATCACAGCTCCACTATTTTATCTTTCATCATCTTTTTCTCATGAAAGTTTCTGCTGGGTGGCCTTGTATGATTTTAGTAAGGTCCCATGCAGTAATTCAGTAAAAATGACGCCTCACTCAAATACCACAAATCATATCGCAATCGCACGATCAGTCAAACTAATCACAGTCAGATATATTTTTAGAAATTGTTCAGCTACAACAGACCAAAAGTTAGAGTGGAGATCATGCCACCAACCTGCAAATCCTGTGTCTGGGTTCTTCTTCTTTTTCTTCCTCTCCCACCGCTCTGCGTCATCGGCCGTGATTTCCAACAGTTTCACTCTGTTATAGTCTTCTCCTCTGGCAGCACATTCCTGAAAGCCAAACACTGATATATGATGCATGTATACTACAGCTGTGATGATTAACCAATCAGTTTTCAGCTATAAAATTAATGGCCAACTATTTTGATGATAAATTCATCATTTAGATCGATACAACAAGAAATAACAGATCCAATTTCTTCGAGTCCAACTTCTCAAATGTGAATATTTTCTGGTTTCTTTCCTCCTCTATGACAATAAACTTATGTGAGTTGAAGACAAAACAAGACATTTGAGGATGTCATCTTTTATAGACCAAACAACTAATCAGCAAATTATTACAATGAAAACAATCCTTAGTTGCTGCCCTACTTACTGTATATTTATCTTCAATCTGATATTTCACTCACCTGTCCCTGCTACCCTCTCTATCTTGTCATTGTGCTGAATATGCAGAATTTAGGAATATTATACTTGAAGACTTGGGAGGCATAAATACCTTTTTCTTTTCATCTTCAGCAAGCTCCCACTCCAGTCTGGCTTTCTTAGCCTCCCAGTTAGCAGGAAGTTTCAGCCTCTTGTCCTCCTCCACAACCTCCTGGTGATTGAGCTTACGTGCTTCATTCTGCAGAGGAGAAAAGAAAAATAAAATCTGTGATGACATGTTGTACAAACGCCTGCAGGCATGCAAGTACGATCCATAACAGTATAACATTTCTGTAAACAATACATCTGCAAACCATATGATAGATATTTAATTGTAAATATCTTACTGTCACTTCCTTCTAATCTAATTCTTCCATCTAATTCCTGCCTACTTGCTTGGCTTTATTATACATGAACTGACATTTCCGTCTACTTGCACACTATTCGCACATTTTATTTGCATTTTTAAACCTTTCCTCTATGTGCTCTGCTCTTAGTTCTGTTTAACATATAATCTATCTATCTATCCATCCATCCATCCATCCGGGACACATTGTGAACTTAAACATGATTATTTCTTGTTGTTCAAGGCGTTTTCCACAGCTGTGATTCATTCCACCCATGTGCTTTAATCGGTTAAACTGAAATGTTTACTCACCCGTTTAAAATGTAACTCTCGAAACTTCCGTAGTCTCGCTTCCCTCTTCAGGGACGCAGCACTTTCACAGTTTTCCTCTCCAGTTGCTGTAGCGGTCTCCTGAAAACACCGACAATTAACGTTACCACTAACTAACGGATAATATAATATAAAGCGAGACTGTTTAAGGACATCGTGAAGTCTATTACAGACATGACAGACGTAAATCCCGAAGAGAAAAGACAGTAAATATAAGGAACAAGCTGTAGCTCTAGTCTGTGACGAGCTAACGTTAATTAGCATTCGCTAGCATCGGTTAGCTTAGCACAACAACAAGACTGAAAACAACAGTACAGAACAGAAAGACAGTCTCCACCAGCAAAATACCAAACATCTCTCCCAAATGAATTATATTAGTCAACTAGTATCCACCACAATATCAAATAAAGTTTGTAATTTATGTACTAACCTGACTGCAGGACGCCATTGTTGCGCTAACCTTACAAGGAGGAAGTGACGTTTTATACCGGATGTTGCGAATTTATAAACATACACTGTTTATAAATATATAATATTATATAAAAATAAGTCAGAAAATATTGAAATAAAGACATATATGTGAGTATGTATGTATGTATACGTATATTAGGGCTGAAACTGAAACCATAGAAAAAAAGGTCGAAGCTTTGAATTTTTTGGGTCAGCCCTAATATGCATATATGCTTAATATTGCACATTCCAGCTCAGTTGCACATGCCCAATATTGCAAAAATATTGCACATTGTACTACTTTGTATAGCCTGTATTTTTACTGCATATATAGTCATTTTCGTTTATTTATCACATTGCTGCTTTATTTGTGTTTAAGCTTTTATTATCTAATAAACACTAATGTCTAATAAATATCTTGAATATATATTATAGAAATGAAGAAAAATGCTTAATATATATATATATATACACAAATGCCACAAAACAGTTAACATTAAAAACAGTTAATTCTTTACTGTAATGTCATGATCTTTTTTTTTATCATGGTACTGTGGCAAAAGTAATTTCCAGGCATGTTGTATTCTACAGAAATGCCTTTGTGTGTAATTTTAAACCAGTCCATCTTGGTTTCCTTTGAAGATTAAATTCATTGCAAAATACTGCTAGACTAATGGAAACTGGCACAACAAACACAGACAACAATTATGAATATGACTGGAGGTCATACAGTGAGAGGCATGAAAGGTCAAGCGTTAAGTCATCAGTATACCACACAGAGAGTCTGTTCAGACTCCCCTGAATGCAATTGTTATGGTTGCTCTTGGTGCAGAGAAATTCAGTTCATATTAGTAATGCAAGAAACGCAAGTATCAATCAGTGCCTTGGAACATAAACCTGAGACCTCCAGATATGATTCTGTGATCAGATCAGAAGACGAAAGTAAACACTTTCAAGAGCCATTCGAGCATGTTTGACTTGCCAAAATGGATGTGCTCCCTGTTTGATTGCATTACACTAATAGAGGTCTTTTGGAGGATGTAATTAAGTGGAGTTTATAGTCTTAGATTAAAGCATCCTCTAGATCACAGGCAATGTTAATGGAGTGATGCATTTTCACTGGAAACCAGATGGGATCACATCACAACAGAACAAAACATCATTGACTCCAGTAATGGGCAGGGCTCTGCTATTGCCATGCAAAAAGAGAAAACATCTTCATAATAAATGAATCTCAGATGAAACTATATAGCGAGAGAGACTAACAGTAAGTAAGTGGGGAAATAGCAGGAATTAGAATTTCCTCTGTATTTGTTCATTGCACATATAAGTTCAGAGTATATGACTTTTAAATTTCTAGACATCAATACAAAATGAGCATGAGTGTTTGCAGTATGTCTTAAGGGCGTGTCTTCAATAGCTGTTAATCACTCTGTTCATGTTTTCCACACATCCTTTACAGTTTTCAAGTATTCTCATGTGTCAGCTAAACTCACTCACTGCCCTGGAAGCTCCAACATGTCCTGGACAGATGTTATGTTATGTGTTAGTTCACATTAACATTCATGTCATGTACAGTATAAATCCAAGGTACATTTAGCTTCTATTTTTAGCAACAGCTCATGGGGATTCACTTGATTAAAGAGTGTTTGGGTGTCTTGCTACATAACAAAATGTGACATTTGCACAATCAGAGTTTACTGTATGTGTGGACATTACTGTAAGTTTATAGTGACAACCCGAAGGGTTTGGTTAAGGTGAAGGAAAAGGAGTTTTTCCATCCATTCCTGTGCCAGTGCTCATCTTTTGCCAGACAGCAGCTTCATACGTTACAGTAGAGATTTGATCTAAATTTGAAATCCAACCTGGCTTTGTGACAGGCAGTGTGAGGATCTAAGCAATGCTGTCACTGCTATTTAAGGGATACTCAACTTTCGTTTTGTACGACGTATATTTCATGTGTTGGGGCCACCCAAATACATGCTGAACAGCCACTCCTTGATATTAACTTTTCCAGTCAGGCAAATCAGGCCTGCAATAAAGTCACATTATATCTGCAAATAAATCACACTTTCGGGGCACATTTTTAAATACATAGCTGAGCTCGCGGCCCTTCATAACTGCAAATTAAACCAGACATGATATTAGTTCAGTTTGCTCCATGCTGTCAGTGAGATGTTTTTTTTTGCACATTTAATTAGAGCTGTTATCTTGTTTTTAATAAGAGTTCCTCTAGATAGCACATGTGTGTGTGTTGGGTGGGGGGTAGGGGCCTCTTGCTGTGCATACAGCTGCTTCACATCTGGAACTTAATATAAACATCATGGCCAATAAAATCATTCCATTTCCTTAATTACTATTCCTGTCATTTCCGCACTAAATGAAAAGTTATTAATTCGGGGCCAACACAAACACGCTTCCCCAATACGAGGAGCTACTCGTGAAGCGTCGCCACCCTGACTACAGGCCGCTGTCACTGGACTGGAACCACAAGCTCCTGCTTCGCTCTGCCAGCGTGAAGGTTTGTGTCAATGTGTAAACGTAAAGAGGCCAAAAAACGCTGCAGACATGAATGGAAACACAAGATGGCGTCTTGTTTTCCGTCTCATCCGAACATTCCCGCTGATGCCAGTGTAATCACGACAAGAACAAACCGTCCTGTTTCCTCCCCTCCTGCCACCTTTTTCCTCCACAACATTCATACTAGTCTTTCCCCTACATCTATTCTCCGACATGCCTCCCAACAGGGGCGTCGCTATGTTTTAAGGACAGGTGGGCGTAGTCCCCAGGTGATGCTACTTTGGCTACTATATACCCGAAAAGAAATAGAAAGAACTTATTAAAAATGTACTGAAATTCATGAATAGTATATGATTTACTCTTGAAAATGGCCACTTTTGCATTCTTTTCATACAAGATAATAAAAAGAAGTATAAGAATATTGTATGTATCATTCACTGTTGTATGTAAATACAACAGTGAATCTGGATATAAGATCCTTAGTAAATTTAAACAAAATAAAACTTGTATGATTTGGGTATTTATCAGAATAGCATATAACAGTAATGATACATACAATATCCTTGTACTTCTTTTTATTATCTTGCATGAAAAGAACGCAAAAGTAACCACTTTCAAGAGTAAATCATAGACTATTCTTGAATTTCACAACATTTTTTTAAATAAGTTTTTTTTGCTGTTTCTTTTTCGTATGGGTATATGCACGTGCACGTTTTTGCCTCCAGTGAGGGCACTTTAGTGCACGTTTTTGCCTCCAAAGAGGGCATTTTCCTGCAAGTCTATGCCTCTTGAATGGGCACTTTGGCATGCAGGGAGACAGGGGGTGACTGTATTTAAGTGATTTATGAATAATACAAGGCAATATCATTATTAATTTAAACTTACCAATTTACATTGAATTTGTCTGCACTTTTTGAAAAAAAAAAAAGAAATAAAACAACACCAATTATTTAGGGGGGCTTTGAAATATCTATCTAACTTAAGTTATACATGTCTCAGAGGGTCATATGTCATGGTGCTACTTCTCAGCTGAAGCGTTCCTCACACAGCTCATCATCACTGGCTGTTCATTGTAGTCAAAATGCTTCCCATTAATTTGCTGCTGCTGCTGTTGGACGTATCCAAAGGGCATGGATGATGGAGTGAACAGCCACTTGAGGGGGGGAGCCTTGTAAATCTCCTGACACCAAGAGCAGCTTTGTGTCAACACAAATGCCAGTGTATGTGTCTCACTTGAACTCGACTCGATAAATACCATCTTCCGCTGTAGGCAAAAAATAACGCTAATATCACATAGATCATGAAGTACATGATTTGACACGGCACCGGCTCATCTGACTCCAGCCGAAGCCATTCACAGGCCAAGAGAGGAAGAGGATTTGGTGAGCGACACGTATACTTACACAAAAGACGCATGTATGCACTCAAATACCACCAGTTTTGCAGTCAATGCTTTTGCTCCACCACACACAATTAAAGTCCCAATTAAAGGCCATTATGGGTTTTCCACTAGCAGCAACCACAGGGAAAGAGCAGCTCCACGGATGGCTGTAGATTGCGGGCACACAGATGTCTCCTGTGTTGTCATCCAAAGGAACTCAGACTGATCCACAAACTTTATGATCATAATTACTGATTAAAATGAAAGTGCAACAACAATATACACCCAGAGGATGCAATAAAAAAAAAAGTTTGAACGATTCCGGTAAAACGGGCCAAGTGGGACTAACAAAGGAAGTGTTTGTGAGACGTTCATCCTGAGTGTTCAAGTATACTCATGTTGAGCAACTTTCTCCTACAGCCCATTAAACTCTCATTTACCACAAGAGGGAGGCATTTCCCTGATATTTTACCAGACAATCTGAGTGACAATATTAAATAAAAAGGCCCCGTTGTCATGTTTATTCTTAGGTACAGACGTGTGAAATGCACAACCTCTGGACCGAAAAACTCTTCCTCCCAAACAGCTGACAGGAGTTTATAATCATGACCTGTGAGGACACGCTCACTACTAGCCTCCATATTGATGCATTTTTCGCATTGACCTTATTTGCCTTTTAATCTGCTTTTATGTGTCTATTTGATTTATTGCTCTCTGTTCCTTGTGGCTATAGCAATCACTTTACATATTCCCTCGCTGTTCACATGACCATAAACACCTCTTGAATCTTACACAATTATGTTTAGTCATTATACAGTTATACAACGAAATTGTGGAGCTCCTCACTTTTCAGTGCACAAGGATAAAATAAGTACAAAAATGAGAAATAAGTATATAAATCTAAGAATGTCTTAGAACTTTTTAGACACTCATACTCATATTCAGTAACACTTTGGTTGAGAGACTGCTGCATCTCTCTCATAACATACATGAGACCTTTTACCTGTTATTCATTCATCTATCATTTACACCAGTCGGTCTACTGTGTTTGCATATTTGATGCCTTTATTTTTCACTTATGTTGTATATAAGTTGTATATCTTAGCTTTTCCACTTGGTTATTTTTCTACTGATATTCTTATCCTTATTTTGTATATGTGCTCTTCTTGGAATGCTGCTCTATCCACTTTGCTGCTGTAACGATGCAAATGTCCTTATTTCTGGGACAAATAAATCTTATCTGATCTTATCTTAAAAATGTAAATACAAAACTAAGCATAAAAATAAATATAATAAATTGTCTTCTATAGGCCTGCAAATGCAGATATGAATATGAGTATGGATTTACAACAGGGATAAAAAAAAATGCATTGCAATGGATGTTAGACCATGTGCAGGATAAATGAGTTAAATCACATTTCACAGAGTGTTAAACAGGACAGCAGCAGTGACAGTGACAGATACATTGCACCAGTAGATGTTAGTTCTCAGCACAGATGAAAGCGTCGTATCTGCATGCGAAGCATCCCTTCGCTGCACACAAGTTCAACAAGAGTGTCTTCCCTTGAGCTAAGGCCCACAAGCATCATGGGTTTCCGCTCCTGAGTTCTTATCCTCTCATCCAGTGACCTTAACGAGCCAGTGAAATTCTCACTCGGCCAAACAATACGCTGTTGTGGAGGGGCTGCGATAAGAGGTGGCCAGTCAACAGCCTGTGGACATGCAGCTGTGTGGGTGAACAGTCTTCACGATCTGGCCTCGGTCTGACACGCAAAATCAGTCGCCAGATCAAATAACCTCACACTAACACACACGTGTCAAAATGCATGTGAGGACACACACACACACACACACACACACACACACACAAAGTGAATCCCATTCCCACATAATTTGTGCTCTGAGAACTAACTGAACTGTTTAGTGCAAAAACAGCAGTGGCTGCTTTCATCTCGGGTTCAAGGCGATGGATCTAATTCCAATCTGATGATGAAAAAAAAAAAAAAAACGCCAAATATCTAAAAAAGTGTCAACAACAACACCATTGTGAAGTGCTGAGTGATAAATGAGCTCTTTCTCCATGGTTGGTACGGTTTATTCTCTGAACTCTCTGGGGCTTAAAAAGAGCTTTTTATATTTGGTGAAATAAAAAAATGACTTATTTTTTGAGTGGAAAATCTTAATTTAGTCATTTTCAAGGTGGAATGTTTTTTCCCCTGGGAATAATGTCAAAGTTGAATTTGTGGTGGAAGTAAATGTGAACAAATGTTGCAACTGTTGCGAAATCTAAAAAACAATAAATGAATAAAACATGCTGCAGCTGTAAATCATGAACCTGACGGAGATCATATCAGAGGTTACTAAATGAACCCTGTGTGAACGTTTTGAAAGAGACACTGTCCACAGCTCTGTGCTTTAAAGACAAATGTTATTTGGTTAAAAGGCAGGATTACTAACTGCACCAAGAATTTCATATCATATACATATTTCTTCTTTCCTCTTTTGAATCAGTGAAAAGAAGAATAATTATCAGGAGAATTCCTAAGAAATTCATTCTGATAAATGCAATGTATAGGATTATACCACTTACTTGAATGCAGAAATGGGACACTAGTTACATTTTGTAATATTTCTGAAATATTTTGTAGAAAACGTACAGTATATGAATCACTGTCCCCCAAAAAGTTATGATTTGGGCCGATTGTAAATCCAGAACGACTTCTGCACATTGAAATAAAAAGTTCAATAAATATAAAATAATAAAAAATCATATGTATAAATAATAACTATAAATAAATAATACATAAATAAATAAATAAATAAATAAATAAAATTTTATATATATACGTATACGTCACAATATCACAATAATGTATCGTGACTCAATATCACAATGTGTATTGTATCGTGAAGTCCTTTCCAATACCCACCCCAAGCTAGCATGTGCAGTAAGATAACATGAACCAATTGTTTTGATAACTGATTTGATTAATATTTCAGTAAAAAAGGTCTATCTTCTTTGATTCCAGCTTCTTAAATGTGAATGTTTTCTGGTTTCTGTCCTCCTCTTTGACAGTAAATATATTTGAGGTGTGGACAGTTGAGCTTTGGGAAACAGTGATTTAATACTTTCACCATCTAACTAATCGATTCATTAAGTGTATAGTTGCAGCCCTATCATGCAATGTAAGTTAAATATATAATCCTTAATAAAGATGTCTGTCCAAAACGTGCTGCAAAAGTTGTTTTTTTTCATTGTACTTGAGGCAACTTTAGGACCAGAAAACACATCAAAGTCTGGTGTTGCATTACGGTTTTCATGTTTTAGTTCATAAAAAGAGGAAGCCATCATATTAGCAGAACCTGCATGCCTCCAAGCGCCACCTAATTCATGCACAGATTCATTTTTTAGCACCACTTTGCAGTGGGATCAATACATATGGAGGCACAAGCCAGGACAGGTTAGTCCGAGCAAAGAGGTGATGAATCAGGACATGAGCCATGGCATG
This sequence comes from Synanceia verrucosa, assembly GCA_029721515.1. Taxonomy (NCBI): domain Eukaryota; kingdom Metazoa; phylum Chordata; class Actinopteri; order Perciformes; family Synanceiidae; genus Synanceia; species Synanceia verrucosa. Next base: position 3,321,223 of record CM056560.1, on the reverse strand, counting down.
CAACCAAACCAAGACAACCAAACACAATTAATGACAGAAGCAATCGCTGGTGTTAGAATAAGCCTTTTTCTTAAAGTGTAAGAATTTCCAGTGTGGTATTGGCACCATTTGGTCCATCAAGTTATAACGGGTCTGTGGGTGACTCGCAGTCATTAAAACCAGACGTACACGTGGGAGTGCTGAGCAGGACAGGGAAAACAATGACGGATATTCCAGAGTCAATGAACTGTCTCCGCCAGACAATCTGCAGTGATGTAGGGTTATGTGTGTGAATGAATGAGGTGTTTTCCCTAATGTGGGCTATAATCTGACCCTCCTGGGAGGGAGGGGCAGCCCGAGTGCTGTGGAAAATGTTCAGAGTGAATTCAGACTGGAGGTTTCTAAAGCTCGTACAGAGGGTAGATGTCAACAAAAACACAGGAATGTAGTGGAAGAGTGAAAAAGGAGAAAGAAAAGGAGGCCGAACATGCTTGAGCCATGTGTAAACAGAGTATAGAAACCAGATATGGCCGATCCTAAAGGTAATATACAGAGAGAATGCGTTTAGCAGAGTCCATTAAAGCCAAAAGCCTCTCAGGGAACGCTTCTAGCCAGACACAGGACTCTGATGGAGGTAGCCAAGACACTCTAACTTCAGGTTAGCCTCTCACTGAGTAATGGACCAGGGTGTTTTCAGACTCCCATGGCCCCTGGCGAGCCCTGCCGAGCCCCCGTGATGAAGTTAGAGAGGCAGCCGGCAGCAGCGAGAGGCAACGAGCCCAGTCCGTCTCCTGTTGCCGTTGAATGTAATTTCAGATCGTGTTGCAGTGGAAGCACGACTGACAGAGGAGGAATCTATCGGATTCAGCTCAGACATCACAATAATATTGAGTCGTGTTTATAAACACACATTCGGGATGCTTCGGGAGTATCATTGGTTTGAAAGCTCCCAGTGCTGAGCGAACCTGAAAGAGGTGTTCGAAACGAGGCCGCTCGATACGTCTGCTGCAAGAACTGCAAGTTAGCTCTTTCATCTGTAGCACCTATATCTAATTTAATAGATACATAGTCAACATCATTTAAAATCCGATGCTTGAGTGCCATCAACGTAATAATACGTCAAAGTGTTTTTTCGGCAGTGGGTTGCCCATAACAGTCTCCAGCAACCTGTGAGTAATTTTGGGGCTTCTGGGAGATGTAGTCAGATCATAAAGAGATGGTACACACCACAGAGATCAAAACAGGAAGTGGAGACGATCGAGATTAGAGAGCAAAACAAACAGAATCTGGACAAAAAGTGGTGATTTTGGTGAAAGTGTCCTCTACTCTACCTCTGATAAAACAAGAATGGAACAAGATAAAAACAAACATTTTTTTCATGATGAAATAGAGAGTCTCTTCTTTCATTTGAGCTATTCAGTGTTTTCAGAGTCATAGTACAAAATATTCTGTGGGTCTAGAAATATGACTCAAAATGGGCCAAAATGCTAGAACAAGGTACTTTCTGTTTTATAAAACGGCTGACACTCAAAGAGTTAACTGGTTATCTGATTGATAAGAAATGGATTTTACTGTTTGTTACTCATGTTGCAGCACATGCAGCGCACTTTGAGCTAACATGCTAATATTCAGCAGGTTGTTTACTACAACCTGAACACAATTCAGCTGAGTCTAACTGCAATATCACTGGTTTGTAACTAAAAAGTTAAGGGATTACTAAATACATTACAATCCTGAGAGGAGGATGAGTAACCTACACCTAATTTAATGCTACTGTCTCGACCAAAGCGTCAAAAATCACAATCAATTAACCTCCCCCGATAAACAAAACACATCCTCCCTTTCCTTTCTCGTCGTTCACTGGGTCCCCATGTCTTTTCCTCTCTGGTTAACCGATTCTTGGCTCCTTCCTCCAGTGCGACGCCATCGCTATTATAATGCCATCATCCGTGCCTGCCAAGCCATAGAGGATGATGTCACTTCCACCCTTGGTCATGGTGGTTTGGGTTTGGCCACTGGTGCATGTGACAATTTGTGCCCTACTAGGAAGCCCTGAAGCTTCCAGCTTGGCAAGTGGCCATGGCATCCACGCCCTCACCCAGCTTCACCCAGAGCTGCAGATGAATTGGAATTCGCTGCAGAGCTTTTGACTGTGCCCTGTGCTCACTTTAATACTTCCATGTTAAACATCCACTTCTTCTTTTCCCGTCACGCTCCCCACTCCTGTCGTTCACCCCCATGGCTTTGTAGTTGTGTTGCGAGGCGGAAAGGAGCTGGGAACGGCCCAGCGGTGGCTGATGTATGGCTTCAGGAGAGGAAACACAGCACAGGCGATGAGAGAAATGTGGAAATGTACGCATGGCACCATGCCCGCTGGGCCCGGCCCACTCTGCACTGTATTTAGAGGTAGCCTTTCTTCTGGTGCCAGGTGGGCGGGGGATGGAGGAGGGTGCTGGGAGGCTCGGTGGGTGGACACAGGCCTGGGATCAAACAGCAGGGAGGCAGTGGAGGGTGGTGGAGGTGGTGTGAGGAGTGGTCAATTCACTGGACACTTTTAATCCATATAGGATTAATTACTGCACAAATCGTCCATGCATTTGCCTCAACTGTTCCCCCTCTTGTGTTTGTGATCATGAGGCTTCCCCATCTCTGTTTTTGGAATATTACTGAGGCCATTAATGAGTCATTAAAATGTCAGATGCTGTGTTTCATTTCCTTTTTTGATACCATGCAACATTATTCCAGACAAAAGACAACTGTTAACGTGAGGCATTTATAGCTTCAGTCATGTTTTAAATTGCTACTCCGGTATATTCTATGAAATATACCACTTTTCACTACGGCTAACGTCTGTAATTTGCCCGTCACTAGCGTCGCTGTCCAAATTCAGATTCTTACGTACTGTATTTGAGGTTGGGAATTTCACATACATACTTGCATTGTGACTAAGCGTGGGGGCAGATGTGTTTGTCGTCCTCGAAGCGTCTCATTATCCCGGCCCGGGTTCTCGGCGGGTAATCCCAGCCCAGAAGTGGTGGTGAGGACGGGACAAACCAACCACCACCGGAGAGGAAGGGAAGAGGATGACACTCGTCAGTTGGAGGTTTGGTGAAAGACTTAACTGTCCCCACTGGAGATGTGGTCCCTTTTACACCCACGCCTGAGGACACAAAGAGGATGTGTGGAAGAAGGTGTGAAATACAAAAATAAGTCAGATATGCAGCCATGAGTGGAGCTGGCAGTGTAAAAAAAGGTCATGAAGTCAAGCCTGACTAGAATTTGTGAGAATCCACTTTATAGAAACAGACAATATATTGTGGAAATGGGTTATGATAGCAACTGGGTACAGTTTTTTCATCTATTAGAAATAAATTAACTCATTGAGTGCCATTGACGTAATAATATGTAAAAGTGGTTTTTCAGCAGCAGACACAAGAGGGCGCTCTCACACAGCCTGTGAGTGATGTTGGGGCTTCTGGGAGATGTAGTCAGAGCATAAAGAGACGGTACACACCACAGAGATCAAAACAGGAAGTGGAGACGATCGAGATTAGAGAGCAAAACAAACAGAATCTGGACAAAAAGTGGTGATTTTGGTGAAAGTGTCCTCTACTCTACCTCTGATAAAACAAGAATGGAACAAGATAAAAACAAACATTTTTTTTCATGATGAAATAGAGAGTCTCTTCTTTCATTTGAGCTATTCAGTGTTTTCAGAGTCATAGTACAAAATATTCTGTGGGTCTAGAAATATGACTCAAAATGGGCAAAAACGCTGGAACAAGGAACTTTCTGTTTTATAAAATGGCTGGCACTCAATGAGTTAATACAGTCAGTTCTAAGATAAGCTCAATTTGTAAATAAAAGCTGAGCTCATACAATGTCTGTGCAATTCAAACTTCAGAAGCAGCATTAGCAATATTTTTAGATAAACAGTGAACCACAGTATTCTGCGCAGCAAGATGATAAAATAAAATATCACCCATCTCTGCTGAGGTCATCCCTCAACCACCCACAACTTTAAAGCATCTTTCGGATCACTGTTTTGGTTTTCCACCCCACAAGTTACTTTCACTGCTGTCATATTTTCTGAAGAAAAAGTGCTAATGATTGACTGTACTTTATCTGCCCAGTACCAAACCGACAAGCCATGTTAGCGACTAGCTAGAGCCAAAAAGCCAGATATATTTGGGTTACTGCAGACCAAAAATAGAGCAAAAAGGAGAAAGAAACATCCCAGTGCTCCTCTGCTATATTATGGGTGTATAAAGTCAACTGTTTGCCAACAACATAGCAACTATAAAAGTCATCATCACAATATTGTGTTCACGGATCATTCCTGTTGCCCCCATGTGGCCAAAAACTGAGTCACTGCAGCTTTAAAATGCACTCATTTCCAAAACACTTGATGTTAACGTGGTGTTTTTGGTGGGAATAACATGCATGACAGAAATGTCAGTGTCGGTTCGTGATGGAAACCAGACATTGTTTTCTGCCTGTACCCCTGAAATTCAACCATGTTTGAAAGCCGACCATATTTCATAAAGGAATCCATGGTTTGGAATACATAATCAATGTAATTTTGGTCTTACTCTGCTGTGTGCTATATATATATATCATCCTCGCATGCATGCCCACTCCCTCGTTTACAGTTGAATGCAATCGCTTCGTTGGCTCAGTTGTTGCTGCTCTGAATCGTCGTGGTTACTATAAAAACTAATCATTTCAATTTCCTTGTATCTTATTTCATCCATGCACTTTAATCACAGTCTATGGGAGGCGCCAATGTTTCCCCATGAGTGGCGTCTGCTAAAGAGAGTAGAAATGTTTTCAGCTGAGACATCCATACTACTGTATTTAATGACGCCGCTGGAGTTCAAGCGATTAGAGCTCATCTTAGAGGAGCTGCATGGCCTTTTGATCTTCGAGTCCTGCAAATGAAGTCGAGGGGAAAGACAGAGACGGATCACCTGCGGTTTTTGGAAATCATTTAGAACAGCCCGGCTTTCCAAACTGATAGGGGGTGAAAAAGGTTTGATCTTTGCTTCACATTCCCCTATCTCGCTTTCTGGGAGTGTGTGGGGGGTAAAAAAAAGTGGCTTAGGTTTCCCTGAAGATTATTTGGAAAAAAAAAAAGCAATGCTAAAACAAGCGAGCACGAGGCCAGCAGCTTTTGGACGACTGTGATTGCTGAACTGCCTGGCACTGTGGCAGCCTTGTGCCGGTTGAAGAGTTATGGCCTTCGTCTGCTCCATTAATTAACAGCCATTCAAACAGGAAACCAGAGCCAGCACTGCAGTCCGCTTTCATGTCTCATCCCATTGGCCTGCAGAAACCTCATTTTTCATTATTTACTGTATCACTTCCAGACTGTTGATCATCAATATTGTGTAAATGAAGTTGGAGAGGGCTGAATCTTTTTTTTTTTTGCTGTTGAAATATTAGTGTGTGCGCGTTGTTAGTCAAACCCTCAGTGAGCTGTCACAACGTGACGTTAAAAAGGCGGCCTTGTACAGCCACACGTCCAGGCGTAACAATAATGAACCTCAGGGACTTTGAGAGCGGGAGGAAAGTGGACGCAAGTGTTTTATGATGTGGCAGCGCCGCGGACAAAGCAAATAATCGCCAGACACAGAGGAGCAGGTAGTTTCACTTAACCTCTGCTCGGGGCTGAGCGCCGACTTAACTGGAAGCACATGGCTGCAGAGCACTTAGAGACAGAGAGAGACTGATTATTCCTATTAACTGACCCACCAATCAAAGATCCCCTGCATCCAACCTCATGACACTGTCATCCCACAGTAGCGAGCCCTTCGCTGGTGTAGTCAAGCCTCTGCTGGACAGTTACTCAAGTTACCCCAGCCACACAGAGGACTTGAGGAAGTCACAACTCTGCTTGGTGTACCTGCATGGTCAAATGGAGGAGAGAGTACACATCTCGTGGACTGTGGTCTGCTGTTTACTGGATGTTTGTGGCCTGTGGCTTTGTCTCCCTCCCATTAGTGTGTTTGGTGTTGTTCGCATGCCGACCGGCCCTACGGTAAATGCTCCTCATCGGTCGGCCACTCCTCAGGGTGCTGCAGCCGCAGAACCCCTTGAGAGGGTGCAGGATGGATGAGGTGTATGCAGCAGGGCAAAGTGAGAGTAAGGGATATTGCACATATACAGTATATGTGCACACGATTGCGTCGGGCCCGGTGGTGGTGACCATCCATCTCACAGGCCTGGAGCTGTCTGCTGCACTGCCCAGGTTAACGGCTCCTCTGGCCAAGAGCCACTATCAGGTTCCCCCATGTGGTTCCACTTAGACCGCCAGGGGCTCCGGCTTCGGTCTGCAGACAGACCCTGAAGCCACAGGGTGGGTGGGTGGGCGTGGTGAAGGGAAGGGCCCACCAACTGGATACGCAGCAGGCAAAATAACCCACATCATGGCACACACCTCATGGCTAACGACCGGTGCCTCACGACCTCTCTGATCCGCAGATCACCACTGTTCTTCTTTTCTTACTTGGGATGATAAGAAAGATCGTTATTACTTATTGAAGACCAATGTATTCATGCATGTTAAAGACACAGCAGCAAAAATTCAAATTCAAAGGAGAAACTTTTAGTTATGAATTCACACACCACGCTCTGCAGAGTAAAAGCCTGTCCTTCCGCCTCCTTCTGTCCCCCCTCCACCACTTATAGCCTATCACTGTATATTTTTATTGATGAGGCCTGACAGCGCCCCCAATTCCAATATAGCTTGGGACATTTGATACGTACACCCCACCCTTAAAAACAAAAAAGAAAAGAAAAATGTGCCTCAGCCTCCCTCTCTCAGTCCTGAGACTGTGCTCCATAACAGCAGGCCTTAATTTCTCTTTCCAGTCATGGAATATGATAATTTTCTTATTTGCAAGAAATATCAATTGCTCAAGGCGGACACATAATCATTGGGGAGGAAAGGAGAAGCTACCTGTGTAATGTGCTTAAGAGGCTAACCCATTTAGCCGCAGGCGCTGTTTGAAAATGAGAAAGTGCTGATGGTCAAAATCAATTTTCCCTGTGTCCAAATTACTCCCTGCCTGGCTTAGAATTTCACCTAAATGGCCAAACCTTAAAACACTGATACTAATTCTATCATATTAGAGCCTGGTCATATAGTTGAAGTTATTGCTAATGCTATTTTGCTGTATTTATTGATGTAGTGAGATGACTCCAAGGCCAGGCTTCTGTTACTGCCTTTGTGTGTGCAGATGCATATCAGTGCAGCTCATTCACTGTACATGCAGCCGCCGTGGGGCTTCAACAATGCATTAGGTTAGTTTTTGGGATCGCAGATATCATATATCATGAGAGAAAGGTTGTATTTTCCTAACAACACATGGTTGAAACTGCAAAGATGTCTTTATTATTTGTATTCAGTAATAGTAATGCAGTTTAAATGCATTTTTTGGTTAGCTTAGCTCAGCTAGAAACAGCTAGTCTAGCTCTGTACAAAGATAATAAAATCCATTAACTGGTACCTCTAAAGCTCACTAATACATATCATTTGTTCAGAATATTTTAGCGTATTGCAGTTTACTTTTATTTTGTTCAAACTGTCTACTTGGACAAACTCCCTGAAATGCGTTGCCAGCAAAACTCCATTCAAAAAATATAGGAAACTAACGATGCAGTTGTAACTAACAATCAAACATGCTGATAAAATTGGATTAATTAATTGGATTATCTTTTCTGAATCTGTCCAAGCTTCTCCTAAATTCGGCAAACAAATAATCCACCAGAGAGCATCGTTAAAATGTTAATTTGTAATGTCTTTTCATAAAGGTGCTGTATAAATTTTTTATCAACCAAAGGGGGGCCCAGTAGAAAAAGTTAGGAAACATTTTATGCTAAGCTAAACTAGGCTACTTGTCTCCTGATTATAGTTTCAAATTCATAGTACAGAAAAATATTGATATCTTTTTGTCAAACTCCTGACAATTAAGTGAATAAGCATATTTGCCAAAATTCAACAGTCAGGACGACAAAGCTTATCCCCGTTGAGGCTTTAATCCTCAGCCACACAAACAGCAGTCGATTAAATACAACCTGACCTGTCATTGATGTTTTCGTGTCAAAAAAACTGTCACATGTTTATTTTTTTATTATTAATAACCTGTGATGCTCGCTACAGGAAGGCGGTACAGCATTTAAATAAACTTTACTGACTGACCCGATGGATCCTCGCCTCAGTTTTTCCAGTTATGAGTCCAGCCTCCTGACAGCTCTTCCAGGAAAATATTTTTAGACATTAACAGCTTCTTATGAACTCAATCAAACTTGCTGGACTTTTTCTAAGAATGTTTAATTTACTGGGAGACGCATTACTGGCTCTGCCTGTAGTGGACTTTTACTGCATGTTCAGTATTATGAATATTATTATAATGATTCCAGGAAACTAGTAAATTACTAGCTACATAAAATATAAACGCCATTACTGAAATTATTAGGAAAGAGAATCTTGAAATTGATTAATTTTGTCATATAAAATTAGAAAGAAGGAGGTCTTGATGTCTATTCAAATATCTTAAAGTGACATCATGCTAGTTTACATATAGACTTAAATAAAGTAGTCATCTCTGTAAGAATAAAGGGTACAACATCACACCCTCTTCTTTTCTCTGACTTTTATTTTAAGTCATTGAGTGTCAGCCGTTTTATAAAACAGGAAGTGCCTTGTTCCTGCGTTTTTGTCCATTTTGAGTCATATTTCTAGACCCACAGAATATTTTGTACTATGTCTCTGAAAACACTGAATAGTTCAAATGAAAGAAGAGACTCTCTATTTCATCATGAAAAAAATGTTTGTTTTTACCTTGTTCCATTCTTGTTTTATCAGAGGTAGAGTAGAGGACACTTTCACCAAAATCACCACTTTTTGTCCAGAGTCTGTTTGTTTTGCTCTCTAATCTCGATCATCTCCACTTCCTGTTTTGATCTCTGTGGTGTATACCGTCTCTTTATGTGCAGACTACATCTCCCAGAAGCCCCAAAACCACTCACAGGCTGCAGGAGACTGTGATTGACCCGCTGCCGAAAAAACACTTTGAACAAATATGTCTTTGTCACTCAAAGAGTTAATGACCATTGAACAGGTTTGAGTGACTTGATGTCATCCACTGACGGTATCGAGAGCTTTAAAAGGAAGCGTTGAAATCTATCCACTTGAAATGAAATCCACTTTGCTTGAGACTTATCTTCCCCTAAAAAGACTTTAAAGCAGCTCTGGTTGGGACTATGGATCTGTGGATACGGGGTCAGGTTGGCCCATCCACCTGGGCTCGCCACATCATAAACAACAGCTGCTTCTGGATCAACATCACCACACCGGCCACTAGCTGGAGCCGCACGTCGGTATTCTATCCGCCAGACTTCCTGTTGGAGGACGGCCCTCTAAACATCACTCTCACAGTCCAGGAAGTCAGATACCTCGGTCTGAAACCAAAAAAGAATAAGTGAAAAGGTGTCTCAGCGTGTGTTTGACCTCTTCTAGATTTTAAGGTGGTTTGAATTTGCTGCGTCACAATAATTAATGGGCTCCTACAAGGCCACGTCCCCTCACACTTTGTGCCTCTGAGCAAATTCCCAGGGTAAGATAAGATATCTGTAGCAGCTCTGCCGGCTCAGAGCACAGATCAGCCTAATAACCTTTGTCAGCTCTTTAGGCGTGAAGAAGGTGTATTGTAACCATTTGGGCAGAAACGGGCCGGCTTTCCCGATATTGACTCAAACACACTGAGGGGAGAAGGAGGGGAGGTGAGGAATAAAGTGACACTAATGGAGCATTGATGACAAAACAAGGCGCGCACAGGGACCACTTTCTGCCGTTTTTAATTCTTAATACCATCGCCTCTGGTTTCAGCGCGTCTTGGGCCGAGGCGGCCGCTTGCACCCGGACGGATCTGGAGCGAGGACTAGGATTTCTTCGCGAGGAAATGGTCACGTGATTTACTGTTGCTGGAGAGGCGCTACAGGTGCCAGAGCGTGAGGAGGAGGGGGGATAACATGACCGAAAAGCTTGCTCCTCCATCGTGACTGGGCTGCGTCACCCTATACTTTGAAAACACACTTTGATGGCAATTAAATATTAATACGGGGAATCATAGCCTGAGAGCTGTATCCACATTACATGGGGCATGCAAATCGCTCCCAATCAGTGAGCCAACAGAAATAGCATCTGGAGAGCTGTATAAATAAGACCATGGGTATCTTTAATGTCATTAATGTGGACTAAACCAACTGTGGAGGGGAAAAAATAACATAAAAGTGGGACACAATTACTGTAATTATCTATATTGTGTTTTAATTTCGAAGAGACTCAAGACTCACCAGTCAGGCTTTTGACTTATCTCTTTGTTAGGCATACTTTGAAATGTCTTATTCCAAAAGATGTTCAAGTTAATTGCACATTTTAGCTGATTTTATTTTACTTTGTTGAAAGTATGGCTGTCAAAATTTACATTATGGTCACTCTACTGGGACAAACTGCCTGAAATGTGTTACCAGAGATGTGCTGGCAGGTCATGAAACAGAACTCCATTCAAAAAAATCAAGGAAACTAACAACACAGTCTTAACTAAAGATCAAAGATACTGTTAAAATTAGATTAACCATCTTTTTTGAAACTGTCCAAGCTTCTCCTGTAATTCGGCAAACAAATAATTTCCCAAATAGCATTATTAAAATATTAATTTGTACCATCTTTTCATAAACATGTTGTATATATTGCACCCGGACGTGCATGCATATGTATATAGCCTATATTATTTTTCCATTAAATGTGAAATGTAGGAAAAGTGCCACACAAATAAAGTTTGATTTGATTTAATTATTCATGTGGTGCATGGATGCTTTGGCCCTGTGTGTGTCACATTTATAATTAAAACGCTGATGACTCTAAATTAAAAGCCATTCAAATATGTGGGCAACAGAGAGGAAGGGTGTGGAAATGAGAGAAAATGGTCTTTTCTCACACCAACACACATTTAAACGCAGTCATCTGCCTTTTCTCTTGGTTTCTCTCTCCCCTCCATAATCAGGCCTGGTTTCCTCCCAATAGGAAAACATCCCTCTTTCCTCTGTCAGCGATTCTGTGTGGGCCTGGACTCAACTCAGCCCGTGGCCAAAAATATCCCCCCATGGCTCCTGTGAATGGGACAGGCCACATAGACCACAGGCACACAGCCCTAAAAATACAGCCACAGCTCCCCTCGTTCATTCATTAGTCCTGAGGAGCTAACGGAGGGGAAGAAGCGCCCACCGACAACCACCGGGCACATGATGTGATGCAATGTTGAACATGACACTGAGTAACTCCAAATCCCATCCACGCCCATGAAAGAAATCTGCCAAAAGAACACGACTTCAGATGAATTTCAGCCCCGGAGACAAAAACTGCCACTGAATAAGCAGCGCTGGTTGGTGGCGTGGGAGAAATTCATTAGAAGTCGTAAAGCTGTCACAGCGAAGTGACTGACTGCCCTCTGGCTGTCTCTCGCTGCAGATATCCATCGTCTCGTCGCATAGTGCCACCCTTTATCTGGCTGATCTGACGACGAGGAGAGCGAGGCGGAAGGTGAGAAAGAGCGTGTTTAATTGCGGCGAGATTATTTAATGAAGACGAGATCTTTGTCTGCACGCTTCCCTCGCTGTGTGCGACGCCAACACGGCGTGATGTGTGGGCGTCGTTTCTTACACATTCCAGTCATCGAACTCGCCACATATCACATGATATTTACTGAATATGTTTTCACGAAGGCTGGGTTTATATAGATGTGTTGTGTGTGCGGCAGAGAAAGCATGCTGCATATTTGTGTTTTTTAAGTATGCGTAAGGGTGTGTGTGTGTGCGTGTTGGAGTGTGTAAACAGCTGGCAGGCCTGCCTGTGGTGCTGTGTAAACACAAGCGAAGGTATTCTGGCTGAGGTTACGAGGTGGGTGGGGGGGTATGCCGCCGCTGAATGAGGCATTTAGTGCTGACAGTTAAAAATACCCTGAGTGGGGCTAGCGGCGCTGCAGCTAACGCCGATCCGCTGGAGCCGACCTACCCCTCCACCCCCTACACATAGCTACACTCTTCACATCCACCGCCCATTTCAGGCCTGATCTGGGTTGCGGCCTAGCGTGCCAAACCTGATGTAAGATAATGGTTAACCAGAGGTATGAGTGCAGGCCTGGGAGTCCTCCCACACATGAAGACATGTGGCTTCTTTATGGGCATGAACCAAGACGTTTGATATGTTCAAAAGTAAACAAGGCTGCAGTGATGCAGCGTCTTTCTGCACTCAACAATATCAGAGGCAGCGCAAAGATTTATGGGTGCATGATCATTAAACCTGAGCTCCATAAAACAGGAGTGTCTGGAGCTCCGAAAGTGACTGGAGTCAAAGTTTATCAGACAATAATGCAAAATAAACACAGAGTTGATGCTTTCCCTTTAATCTCAAATCAACAGGAAAATAAATCAAATTTCACTGGTGCATTTAACGTCACTTATTTCTTAACTCTTTGAGTGTCAGCTGTTTTAAAAAACAGGAAGTGTCTTGTTCCAGCGTTTTTTGTCCATTTTCAGTCATATTTCTAGACCCACAGAATATTTTGTACTATGTCTCTGAAAACACTGAATAGCTCAAATGAAAGAAGAGACTCTCTATTTCATCATGAAAAAAATGTTTGTTTTTATCTTGTTCCATTCTTGTTTTATCAGAGGTAGAGTAGAGGACACTTTCACCAAAATCACCACTTTTTGTCCAGATTATGTTTGTTTTGCTCTCTAATCTTGATCATCACTTCCTGTTTTGATCTCTGATCTCACAGCTCCCGAAAAAACACTGTGACATATTTTGACGTCGATGGCACTCAAGCGTCGGATTTTAAATGATGTCGAAATACACCAACGGCACTCAGAGTTAAGCTTAATGTAATCATTTATCTTATTTCCTATTTTTGAGATAAGATAATCATTTATTCGGCCCACAGCCGAGGAATTTTTTGCACCACTTTTCCTAATATTGACATGATAATGACATGTGTTTGTCTGTGCATGAAGGACCAGGGTGACGTTCTGTTTTCTTTTAATACTATTCATCTGTTGTGTCCACTTTCCTTAGTTTTGTTTAGAACAAACTGTAAGTTCCCACTGGTTCAGACTCAGCTGCTCATATATCGGGACTGAAACAGCAACTTAATTTCACTGATTGAATCTGGCCATTAAATCATTTTAGTCAGAGGCAAATGGAGAGCTGTTTGCTGTTTATCAGGCTGAGAGGCTTCCTCTTGCTCTTTTATTGATAGCATTACAGTAATATAGGTGTTTACGATAGGTGCGGGGCTTATTTCGAGTTAATAAAACATTCTCTTTCCTATGTAATGAAGGATGCTGTTTGACATAAGTGCTTTTTGTTTGTTCTGTTTGGTCTCAAGTGTGAGGAGAGGACCATTAACTTGAGACAAACATTTTTACCAGTGGTTTGTGAAAGCCTTCCCTGAAATGTACGGAGAGGAGAGGCGCTGATGCGTGGTTTCTTTGCTCAACTCCAAGAAGCAAGACGGAGCTAATGCTAAGACAGACAGCTAAATAATATCTATATTCTTATTACAAATTTCATGTAGAAGCAGCATTAGTTGATGCAAATTTAGGTGAAAAATGTTAAATGTTGATGCATAAAGCAGATTGTGAAAAATAAGACAAAACTTTATTCATCCCGGAGGAAATTCTTTCATAACAGTTGCCATACACAGGAGGAAAAGTAAGGAGATTTAAAGCTTTTTAAAAAATATATACAGTGCAGAACAATGAAAAAATTCAGAATGGTGCAAAACAGGGGCGTCGCAAGGTTTTAAGGACAGGGGGGCTTAGCCTCCAGGTGAGGGGGGTGATGTGAGGTTTATTATGTTTTAACAAGCTAAGAGGGCAGTTTAGCATGTTTTACCAAACGGGGACACTTAGTGTGTGTCTTTGCCTCAAAGGGACACTTAAGCACACATTTTTCAATAATCGGGCCACAAGGGGGGAGATTTAAGGAATTTATGAATAATGCAAGGTTATATGATTCTTTATTGAAACTCATATTGTGGCCATATTTCTGCACTTTTTTTTGTAAAAATAAATGAATAAATAAAAAAAGGAAATAAAACAACACCAAATTATTTAAGGGGGCTTCAGAAGAATATGCCTAATGATGTCACTGCCATCAGGGCCACTCAATCTTTTTTTAAACATTTTTTATTGATGTAAATCGAAGAATAAAGTTTTTTTTTGGGTGTATTTAATTGACATATCAATACATTTCTTTGTACTGTTTTGTCATGAATGCTTTTACACAGAATGTGACGATCAAATTATTTCTTTGTTAAACAAAATTTACCAAATTATTTAGGGGGGCTGAAGAATATTTTCATGGGCTTCAGCCCCCCCTAAAATAGGCCTAATAACGCCACTGGTGCAAAACCAACAATCAACAATATACAAAAAATCTACAAAAACTAAGGAGCATAAGTATGCAAACACATGTAAACGAACTGTAATTTGTAATTTGCTGATAAAATGACCAAGTAAGTTAATTTAAAAGTGACAGAAAAAAGGGAATTTTCGACATGGTGTGATCAAAGAAGACGCTGTAAAACCAGCCGGTGTCATTTTGTTGGTCGAGGGGACATGATTGACAAAATATAACTCAGAACGTGTGTTTTTGTGCTAAATTTGATAATGTTCCCCTCGGGTTTCCAGGAGCCCGCGGATTGGGCTGAGTGCAAAGCGCACGACAGGGCTTCAAAAAGCAGCTATTTAAAAGTCTCAGTTAACAGGACCCTCCAAACAGCCAAACCGCTTCAAACACCAGCCAAACAAGATCCACATTGTTCAATGGTATGCCCCAAAGTGGCCATAACCCAAGCACGGGCCCATAAACAACTTCTAATTGGTTTAATTATCATATAATTTTAAAAATATGTTTTAATATAAGGTCTATCCTTTTATTTACCCAGAGCAAAGTGGAAATAAGACTAACAAATTCAATATGTTCATTATGTAAACACCTTAAAGAGCTGCAAGAGAGAGCGGCAAAGAGAGAAAAAGAGTGAAATAAAAGTGTGGTTTTCGCTGCACACATGCAGAAAGACGTCAGACCGAACGTTTGGTGCTCTGTGAGATGGATAGAGAGAAAACAATGGCCAAAACAGAGAGCTGACAGACGATGCACAGCGGAAACCGGCCGAGTGTTTCACAACAACTGCTTCCTTCCTGGATGGAGGTTCAAGTGGCGAAGAGGAGAAAAAGGTCAAAATCAACAAAGAGGCCGTTCAGGAGGATTTTTCGGCTCCTCCCGTCAAATTGGGAGCTGCAGAGGAGAGTAAATAAACCGCCCTGATCAATACTCAATACTGTCGAGTGTTGACTCGTGTGAGAACACACTGTACCGCAATCACAACACACAGGAATGTTCAGCATGTTTAAATGCTGCCTTATTGGCCTCAAATCTCCGCCTGGCACAACAACAATGAAAACATGCGAATGAGATGGCATAACCCGATCCTGGCCGTACCGGTTCACGTCTAATGAGCTGGGAGCTGTGGTTGCAGTCAGAAACACCGACAACACAAATACTACACGGGATTTACCAGAGTGTGAGGTGTGTTCAGTGACGAAGAGCTGCAGGGAGGCAAATTTCACCGTCGCAGAGACACGTTTTCAACTGAGCTGAGAATTTGTGTTGTTCTTATTATTTTCAAAATTCATTAGTGGCTTTCAGTTGTGTGTTTGACTGCTTTTACACACAGCGATCTCACTGGATTATACATATTTTAGCTTTTGGTTGCTGGAGCTTTTACGCATAACAGACACCAAACATAGAACGATCATAATTTATTAAAGGTAGACTTTTTAGTCCACGGAGTAATATAATAAGGTCTGTCAGCGTTAACTCATTAATCAAGATCAGATCAAAGTCAGGGCTATTTTGTGGCTTTGATGCACCTTTATTTGCGGCTTCCTGCTTCCTGCTGTAGAAGCAACATTCTTCTGAATGGATGCTTTTATTTTGAAAATCATCCCAGATGGCTCAGTGCAGATGTAAAACGTAATAGTCACCTTGTTTACAATATAATTAAAATATCATCAAAGTACTTCCAGTTTGAGCGACAGCAGCTCTGACAGATCAGACAAACGTCTGGCAGCTAACAGGCTAAAGCTAAGCTATATAGCAGCGAGCAAGTCTCCACAGATGTGAGAGATGGAAAATAAATTGAAGAAGTTAACTTGGGTGTCAACATCAGGAAGACTCCTGTTGGCTTCTGTCAACTGATATCATTGATCAGATAATTATTGATAATACGATCTGAAGTAAATGCTGGGAAACAATCAATAATGCTAACGCTATGCTAATAGATCTCCTGAAAACATAAAACTGTACTGTTGTATATCATCTACATAAATATTATCTTTCCTACCTGTATATAAGATATCCTTATAATAACAATATTTATCTCATGCATCATTAATTTTCCACATTTGCACTGTATTGCACACAGACTAAGTTACGTTAACTGTTTGAGTGCCACTGACTTATTTTGATGTCAAAGTGGTTTTTCGGCAGCAGGTCACCGATCACGGTCTCCCACAGCCTGTGAGTAATGTTGGGGCTTCTGGGAGATGTAGTCAGACCATAAAGAGACGGTATACACCACAGAGATCAAAGCAGGAAGTGGAGACGATCAAGATTAGAGAGCAAAACAAACAGATTCTGGACAAAAAGTGGTGATTTTGGTGAAAGTGTCCTCTACTCTACCTCTGATAAAACAAGAATAGAACAAGGTAAAAACAAACTTTTTTTTCATGATGAAATAGAGAGTCTCTTCTTTCATTTGAGATATTCAGTGTTTTCAGAGACATAGTACAAAATATTCTGTGGGTCTTGAAATATGACTCAAAATTGACAAAAACACTGGAACAAGGCTCTTGATGCTTTGTAAAATGGCTGGCACTCAAATTGACCTGCTGTTAGTTTATGTATCTATGATATTATTTCTTTACCTTGTTTGCTGCTGTCTGTTCCTTTTGTATTTCATGCTGTAAAATGATCTCTAAATAAAACTGACTTTTATCTGCACGGCTAGTGTTGCATCACTGTTACAGTACAGACTCCATTCAGAGACACCATAGCGCCTCCTTTTAGACCGAACGTTATCACGCCAGATTTGTGGCCTCGCAACAATTTTAGGCAGCACCAAAATGAGGGATAAATTGCCTTGAGTCATCAGATTCCTATTAGGGGAAATGTTTGCGGAGTGATTGGCAGCGAGACCAGAACCGCTCTGAAACGGTCAGGGAAGATGAAGGGGGAAAAGCGATTGAGGCATCAGGTTTGTTCCAAGACTAAATCTGACTGTCAACAATGTTAGCCTGTGATCCGGCCCTCCAAACCGACACGCGCTGCACGACTTGCCTTTAGGAGGGGAAATAGAGTAATTGCAGGAACCTGATAGTGTTTAGATGGTCAGCTCAACCAGCAGATCCAGAAAATGCCTGCTTACTCTCTTACCTCTCACTCTTCTGTTTGCTGTGCACATGACTCGACAATTAAGGCGGTTGTTTTGTCAAACCTGCATTCACAGGACAATGTTCTGTTTATGCGGGGAACTAATGCATCCAGCACATCTTTGATAAAAAAAAATGTGTGTTTCATTTGCAGCCTTGACCCGGGATCACGTCACGATTTTCAAAAACCAGTTTGCTCCTCATTAGAAGTGAGAAAAGCGAGCTGAGAAATAAAGATAAATGGGACGTGAGGAGCAGAAACGGCGAGAATGAAAGAGCGTCTCGGTCGATGTGAGTCAAATGACAGGCGTTGGGACACGAATGTGAAAACTTAATGGGCCTGGCCTCTGAAGTGGGCCTCTCCCGGTAAAATGAAAAGCCTGTGGAGCTGGCTCCTGTGATGGATGAAGCGTCGAGCTCGCCGAGACCTGACAGATTCTGGGAAAGCACATGAGCCGTCTCCTGTTCTGATAAAGAAATAAAAGGAGAGCCAGAGCTGCTCGTCTCGCTCCTGAGGTGACGGCGGAGCTTTAAAACACTCAACAAAGCTGAGTATCTCTTCTTTTGTGACAATCGTAGCATCAATACTTTGGTGAGTAGAAACACTCCTGTCAAGGTGCCGTCCTCCGCAGCCTCAGAGACCTGGGACTGAGCCCAGAGGGTCCTGATCAGGAGTTATCTCCAGTCTGGGTCCTAATTGGTACCATCTCCTCTCTGAGTGACATCACTTGCAGAGGTGATGGGGACCAGATGGAGCCACTCCCGTCCCGAGTCTCTCTTCTCTTCACCTCTCATCAGTGTGGTTTTCTTTCAGGCCTTTGCTTATCTTATCTGTCAGCTTCTCCTCGCTCGTTGCCATCAAAATGTTTTTTTTATTGCCTTCAGTTTCCAATACAATTGCTGTAGACTAAATCAATGTGCATTCACTTCAACTCCAAGTCTGTCACGGTGGCTACGATTGATCGTACGGGATCAGTTGTCCTTTCATAAAACTGATAGATTGATCTGGCCTCAAAAGATTATGCTGTGATTTTAGTAAAGTGGCTTGTGGTGGCTGACTCCTCCTGCAGACCTTCCACCTCTAATTAACACCTCCGCCTTCCCTCCCCCACCCTCTATCATTTCCCAAAAGTGATCCAGACGTAAAGCATCGCTGTCCTGGCGAAGGTCGAAGCTCTTCAGCGCCTCACACTCCCACATACAAACACACAATGTGAGGAGGTGCATTGATCCTACAGGCTGGTGTTCATTTCAGATTCCTGTTAGGATCCATCCACCTCATTGATTTCACCATCTCCTCTGATTAGGCAATTGAGGGGCACATACCAGCACTCCGATGGGCCTGATCAGGAAGACCTGCCCCACAGGACGGCTAACGAAAAGAGAAGGAAGACAGAAAACAGACTGAGTTAACCGTTTGCTATGCCAGCTGCACTCCACCTGCTGATGTGATGTCTGTATTTGCATGGATGTATCATAAAACTCAGTGGCTACTGGTAAAAAATCACCCCAAAAAATGAAACATCTGTGCAGCTGTTTGCAGCGGCGTGTCCAGACAATTTTCGCAGGGGTGGCCCAAGTGGGGCACTAAGTCATGCAAGAGGGGAGGGGTCCATCACTTCATCATTTTTTGTCTTTTATGATTAATTTGACCACTAAATTACCTTAAATCTTAAATGTTAGGATAATTAAAATATAAATAGAACTTAATCACGACACAACAGAATGGGACGGAACAAGTGTAATGCAAAGCCTTAAAGGTGCAAATAAAGGCAATGCAAAAATCATTATATGAAACGCCAACCAAATCAGACTAAGTAAATAAATAAATAAATGAGAACTTCAAAAGGCTGACTGAATCATGTCGCATTTGCTGCTCTCAGAATTAGCCTTCTTCTTCTTCATCTTCTTCTTCTTCTTCTTCCAAATCAAACCAAGTCATGTCTGAAGATCAGATGCGCCCCTGGCTGTTGAGTCACAATGACTCTTTTTGTTAATGAGTTTTTGATCCATGGAGGTTTTACAATATTTAAACTTAATCCTCAGAAGATCAGTATCCATGGAAATAAACACCATTGTTGTGGAGGTAGTTAGTTCTGGTGTTGTGGTATAATTTTGAGTTAACATAACCATGTTAGGCTAATCTAAAGTATCTATACGCAGTAGGCTATGTGTTACTTTTAACATCATAAGGAAGGACATTTAGGATGAGGATGTAAGTGTAAACTCCCCACATGTTCCTCCACACTAAAAACATCCAGGAGCAGCCACACAGTGTTTTTTTAAACCTGTAAATAAAGTTAATTAATGATGGGCTCCTCCACAAGAAATACTCAGATACTCCATTATGCAGCATGCTAGTTACACGTGTACTTTGGCTTTTTAAAAGGCAGCAAAAAAGCCTGTGAATGTGCAGAAATGCAAAGCCGAACAGGCCTGCCGTGCTCAGTTATGGCTGTTAACAATGAGACAGAGTCGCTCTTTGGGTGAGGGGTTAAACAAACGCTCAATTAGAAATAAAAAGAGAAGAAGCAGCAGCACTGCTGGTGGATCCAGAAAGCAGCAGGACAAAGACCCAGAGGACAAAGAGTAGACACAAAGCCCATCTGTGCCCACGACGGCAGATCACATGCAACGACCTGGAACTGCTTCTAAACACAGAGTCCAGACCACAGAAGTGGATCCAGTCCCTGCAACAGAGGAAAGCTGTCCAGGCTTTCTTTCTCTGTCTGTGTCAACAATGACACACCTCTGCTCTGGCTGTCTTTAGAGAAAACAGGCCTGTGTCACACTGTACAGCCAAAACGCTTACAGTCCCGACTGCTTTTATTCATTGTGCTTCCTTAATCCCAGCCTCGCTGTCTCTCTCTCTCTGCTTTCTCTCTTCAGAGGGATAAAGCAGCAGTTGAAGAAGTAGCCCACCCTAGGGGTTGAAAGCCTGTATCCCATCCAACCCTGAAAGCTGTTTTCACTCAAAACATTGTCAGCGTGCCCAAACATGTCAGAGGAAGTTATTTGTAACAAGAGGGATAGGGAACTATCCTTTGGATCTGTCATCAGGCTCTGGAAGAGGGAAGCTCGCTGTTCACTGGCCACCACACCTCCGGCCGGCCAATCAGAAAGCAGGAAAGACAAATAAATAGGTGGCTCTGTCCCTGAATGGACGGCTCACGCCGGCGGTTTCATCATCGGCTGCAACGGCAGCAGAGTTTTCTAAGAATATTTGCGTTTCCTCTTTTTTTCCTCTGCTGCTGCGTCGCTCTCGTTTCCCATCGGTGGCCACTTTTAAACACATGAAGTGTCATTTAGTTAAGTTATTTTAACTAGTTAAGTTTCAAAATGTTAGCGTGTCCTCCATAATTTATAACATATATGTGTATATATATATATATTTATGTATACGTTATATCTTATAAAACATCATATATTGTTATATGTATTATACATTATATTATAATTTCTGTGCAATATTAGTTAACAACAATGTGCAAAAATACCACTTCCATGTGCAATTCTGAAAATGTGCAATAACTTTTTTACTTTTTTAGGTTTTAGCCTTACCACTGTAAATAGTATCTTATTATATAACTTTATTTTTCTATTTTATTTCTAAGCTGACTGTCTTTTTTTGTTGTTTTTACATTTTTTACTTTTGACTGAGCACCATGTGGAGCAGTGCAGAGCTCCTAATTTCTGTCATATAATGACAATAAAGGCTTTTTATTTGATTTGATTTGATTAGAGAGATGACAGCAGCTGATAAACACATCAAATAACCTTCAAGAGAATATTGTATTTGCCCCAAATTTATACACAGAAGTGGTCCATTTTCCTCTGCATTGTTTGTGTTGGAGTAAGATCCGTGCCATGTGTCACTTAAGAGCATCCAAAAAGCTCTGTGGGCGTAAAAACAAACGTTATTAAAAGATCATAGGCATGAGAGCCGACAATAGCAGAAGTCATTAATCAAAGGTGGAGTGGTTGCTGTGGCATGCGTGGCGTGGTGGGAGGCTTGGCTGGAAAAGCATCACAGAACATGACTCATGCCTTTCCAGATTTGTCGGTGCAATTCCCTCACATATCCTCCTCCCTCACCAGGAATGTCACGGCAACCGGAAAAAAAACCCATATATCCACGGCAAAAAAATCGATGCAAAGATGATGCATCGTGCAAATATGAGCCAGAACATGCAAACGAGTGACACACCGCTCCGCAAGTCCAATCATTCATAAAACTGCTGGCCCACATGCATTCGCTCCATCACAGTAACACACATAGAAACTCCCCTAAGGCAGGCTGTGCCCAATCAATTGTTGCAACCATTACTCAACACATGTGGCTAATTTGTCCCTGGCAATTTCCATCATGGCTGGGTGACGGTCTACTGAGAGAGATAGAACAAAGCCCAGGGCGGTCACATGACGACAAGTCCCGACCAAACCATCACAGCCACAAACACACAGGATAAATGTCAGCACTTTGACCGATCCAGCCTCCCATTCTGCTTCTGTCGACACACAAGCGCGATAAATATTAGCGAGGATAACTGCTGCAACGGAGGAAACGACCGGCCGGACTTGACACCGACGCATCAGGGCTTTGCCAGGTAGCAAATGCAAAACGTCTGACATTGTGCTGGAGTCATTTGACTAAATTAAATGTGCTGGAGCCTGTGGTTGGCAGAATATAAAGAGAAGAGTCACTACTTCGTCCGCACACATTTGTCAACGCAGTCGGATAGACTGAAACACACACACACACACACACACACACACACACACACAGGCTCTGTGGGTAATAGCGGCTGCATGGGTGTTAGAGGGGCGCCACTGTGGTCGGACTGGGCTGTCTGGGAGCATAAAGTGGCCCTCTCATGGTTCCCCACTTGCCTGGGTGGTCTGACTCTGGTGCCGGTATGTGTGGACAGGGACGGACATACACTCGTCCTGCAAAGGTGAGATGAGTGAGTGTGTGCGGTTGCAAAGGGTGGCAAGACAGCCTGGGCAGTGCCCACACATGGAGCGCCACCGACCGTCCGTTTAAACACACACACACACAGCCCCCAAATATTTTGACAGAGACGGGTAGACGACGGGGCGTCTCCTGTCCTCTACTAACTGGACTACTTCTGGTGCTCAGCACAGGAAGGCCTCATGTGCCCAAACAGGTCCAGAGGAAACCTCAGCCACTTTTAGAGTCAGTCAGCAGCACCCCCACCCCTCTACCCCCGAAACACTGAACCATCAGATGATGGAGCGTGGAGGACAGCAGACTCCTTAGGTTTCTAAGTTGTGGCCAAAAAGGGGAAAAAAAATAAACATTTTCTCCTTCCAATGAGATTTCAACAAGCAGATATACTGCCTGTCGCCTTTCCAGTTACACTGCAAAAAAAGTGTCATTCTCTCTCCCTCTCAGGCTATTTTGGTTTCGCAAAAATATTTTCTAAGGCCTGAAGAGCTGCTTTTATATATCTGTCGCCCTTGCTGTTTGAAAGTGAGAGTGCCAGCTGAAAAGGACCATTCAGTGGTCCCAATCAAAGTGGGTTGACCTTGTGAAATGGTTCTCTATTGAGAGGGAAGGCCACCTCAGTCCACAGAGCAAATTATAGCTTCACAACATCTCACGTCCGTTGCCTTAATCACTGGCGGTCGTGTTTAAATGAATCAAGGCATTTGAATAGCTTTGAAAATAAGGCTACTTCACTGCTTCTAGTCCACTACTATTCAAAAGGAAATATTGAGCTTTTTAAAATATTGATCCATGCAGTTTGAAGTGTAGAATCTAAGTACTTTGTTATTGTTATTAATTATGCAGACCAGTCAAAGAAACTTTTTTCACGAGCTGGTCATCACTTTTCTTCACGCTCACAGTTGTCGGCACATTAGACGAGATGCTTTGCTGTTTACATGTTGTTTCTCTGCAGAGTTAAGGGAGCACCATTCATTATTGATCAGGCTATTTCCAAATGTCCTTATTGAGTAATAAACAGTCGTTCATAGACAGTCGGTGCATTAGTGTCAGCAGGAGCGCCAGGCGGACAGCAGAGACCTATCAGTCACCATCACTCCCGACGTGACGAGACTGATTATAGGTTATTATTAAGCTGTATTGATTAGTGCCAGGGGGAGCTAAGTGAGCTATATAGGGAGACTTTTACAGCTCCCTGCTCTACAGTACACTGTACAGTAATGCACAGTTAAAGTTTGACAATAAACACAGTGTTTACCAGGGGTGGGTATTAGTAAGGACTTCATCCATCCACCCATTTTCTACCGACCTCATAGGGTCGTGGGGGGCTGGAGTCTATCCCAGCTGTCTTAGGGTGAAAGACAGGGGACACCCTGGACAAGTTTCCAGTTCATAGAGACACAAAACCACTCACACTCACATTCACAGTCAATTTAAATCAGCAATGCATGTTTTTGGATGGTGGGAGGAAGCCAGAGTACCAGAGAGAACCCACGCAGACATGAGGAGAACATGCAAACTCCACACAGAAAGACCCCGGACCAGGAATCGAACCCGCTACCTTCTTGCTGTGAGGCGACAGTGCTAACCACTACACCACCGTGCCTCCCAAGAACTTCATGATACAATATATATCGTGATACTTGAGTCACGATACAATACATTATTGTGATATTGTGATATTTATATTGTGATACATAGATCACTGAGAAAATAACATGGATTTTTTTTATTACTTTATTTTGTATTTAAATTTTTAGTTCAATTTGGAGAAGTTGCTCTGGAATTGGCCCAAAAGATGACTTATTTTTGGGAAAAAACCCCAATATTAATAAATTAAAAATCAATATTATATTGGAAGAAAAGGTATCATGATATATTGCCATATCAATATGTTTCCCACCCCTAGTGTTCACTGTTGATGCTTTTTTTCTTACATCATAACTGAGAAATGTATTTTTCTTTTTCTCTCTGTCAGTAGGAGTCATATTTACCATGAAATTCCATCGGTGGTTTGGAGCTTTTATCGTCACAATAATTATGGCTGTCCATTTATTGAATACTCTTTTGAAGCGGTAGCACTTTGACATGCCAGAGCCGACCCAAACGCACCACTTTTGGGGGTAGAGGGAACAGCTTACGGGCTTTGGAAGCCATGTGGGTGACCTAGACTGTACCACTCTGTCCACACACACACACACACACACACACACACACACACACACACACACACCATCCTCTCCTCCAAACCGATCATTATACCCATCCTACCCACAGCTTGAGAGTCCTCAGGTCCACAGAACATACTTAGTTGTGGTTGAAGAAGCACTTACATCCACTCAGCGCTCTGCCATTCCCTGCCCAAGACGATGCCGTTCTGGTGGGGGAGATCTTCTTTTACGAACTTCCTGCGATCGTCCATCATCCCCGCTGAAAAGAAATGGGTGGGTACGGTGGCCACAGTCTATAACCTCAAGGAGAGCCTAATGCAAGGGGCCGTTCTGGGCCAGCTCCTCGGGCCACCGTTGCATGTGAAGTGATGGCGTTAATTATTAATGCTCCACTGGGTTTAATATTTAATGGTGGCGACATGTAATTTACACTTACACTCGAGAAATCACGGGGTACAGACCAAAATAAACAAGAGTATTTCTTCCAAAGAGGGCAGGGGGTGTTATACGAATCCTATCCTGTGGGCTCTGATTTCACTAATAATCTTCACTGTAAAACGGCTTGATTTGATTCATATTGGAAAAGTTTGGAACCAGCAGATTTTAATGCACCATTTATCAATGTGAACCAAATCAATAAAAGCAAAAAGGCTTTTCTTTTTAGCCAGGAAAAAAGAAGACAATTTTCTTATGATATAATATAATTTTTTCCTAATTTTTTAAAAAAAAAAAAGTCATGTTTTGGGGGGACTTTGTAAACCCAGAGAGCTTCCACACGTTGAAATAAAAATTTAAACACAAAATAAAATAATAAAAATCAACAGCCCCATATGTATGTATATGTATATATAAGTATATATAAGTATGTACTGTACATATATACAACTTGCATTTTAAATTTCTCAGTAATCTATGTAGAATATCACAATATATTGCAATATCACAATAATGTATGATAATGTGACTCAAATATCATGGTACGTATCATATTGTGAGGTCCTTGTGAATCATCTCTCCAGTCCCTCTGCATGGTTGCTTGACACAAACTCTCCTTATATTATTACACTGTCGCTCACAGAGCATTGGCTTCAGCCAGCAATGATTCAGCACATTCATTTCCATCAGTGACTCGGCGAGGCTGAGTCGGATTCAAATGAGGTGGTGAACTTTGAGTTAACACCTTTTAGGGTTACACATGATGTGAACATGTGTGATGAATTTGGGGAGTGACCTCTGACATGTGTAACACCTCCTAATTTGTCCTGAGGAGAAGTTAACGAGGCCTACTGGGGAGAGGGTCATTAAAGTGAGGGTGCTGGAGGCTTTGCTGACAGAGACAAGGAGCCTGTGTGTGTGTGCATATGAACGCTTTATGGCTTCAATATTTACATATTTTTAGAAATTTTTTTCATAATTAATTCATATTGGCTAAAATTACCCAAAAAAACCCACACATGTAATAATATAAAATTACGCTGGCAAATGGTCATGATCATACAATTTTAAGGAGTGGAAACTTTATTTACAGGATGCATTATGAACAAAAACCATCACAAGCTCAACAAAAGTTACTGTAGACGATACTCTACTGTACCTGAATAATAGTCACTATACTTTTACCCAATAAAAGTTACACTATACTCAATTAAATGACCTCCTTATGAATACAAATCCTGCTATCCAAATGTTTTTATCAGCAAAAGGATGTGTTTAAAAAAAGTAAAACTACTCGTTATGCAGAATGGTTCCTGATAAATGTTGTATTAGTTAATTTATACTGATTCATAAACATGGAGCCTCCATGAACTCTTCGAGTGCCACTGATGAAAATGGGCAAAAACACTGGAACAAGGCACTTTCTGTTTTATAAAATGGCTGACACTCAATGAGTTAATGTTGCAGCAGATCTAAAGGAAGTAACTATTAACTACAGAAAGTAAACCATCATTGTTCAAGGAATTTACTGCAAGTACAGTACTTGAGAAAATGTATTTATCTTCCTTCAATAATAATGTGTCAACAATAACGTCACAATAAGAACACCGTTGTGTGGCCGACAAAGTCTGAGATAAAAATGATCTCAGGGACGGAGCATCTCCCTCTAACACATACTGTATATACAGAGCTGAACAGGACAGGAAAAAGCTGGAATTTAACATCTCAATCAAAAAAAATGATGTGCTTTGACATTTTTCTGCTTTTTTTTGGGAAACCAGTAAATTGTTATTTCAGCATTAAAGATATTATTTTGATTATTGTTATTATTACATTAGAAGATAGTATTTTTAATGCTTTATTTTTAAAGAGCTTGCACATACTGGAGAATTAACCATTACAGAAACAGTAAATAATATTTTGGTAATACAGTAAATTGAGCAGTGGTGGCAAACACTTATATATATTTATATAGAAAACATCTAGGAATACTGTATTCATCTACCGTATATCAGTGTAAGTATGTGTTTTGAGGGCATTTCCTGTGACTTTATTCAACGAAGAGCAAAATTTACTGCCAGGAGCTCACATGTTCAACCATCCGTTAGTCTCTTACGATCATACGACTTTTCCTTAAGTTCACCTCTTGTGCACCCAAAGCAGTGAAACCACACCATATGCTTCCAGCGCAGTGTGCTTACCACTGATAAACATTCCTCAGACTGTGGTGGAAACTGATTTTTTTTTCTTTTTTTTTTAAGGCTGCTGTGTGTGCCTTTGTCAGCCAGGAGCCCTTGACTACGACCGAGGAGGAATGCATGTACAGGGCCCCTTTTAGCTGCTGCACCACTGGAGGGCACTGCTCCGTCTGCCTCCACACAGAGCGCCCTTTGTTGGGAGAAGCTTTCTCCACAGACACCGGGGATGATTAACGGGGACAAAGTGAGTATATATTAGCTCCTTGCCACATTTTGCATCACGTGATGTAAGTTTCAAACGTCAGTACTGTATCGCCCAAGAGATTAGACATCAAAGTGGGCTATTTTCGTTTACAGCTTCATTTCCAGTGTTTGCTGGATTCTAGATATGAATATGTCAGAGTTAAACTTTAAGGCCGTCCATTTCCTATTTTTTTTTTCTTCCTCTTCTCGAGGAACGCTGCAGGAGGGTTGCCTACACTGGAATGCTACCGGGTTTGAGTTGTTTCAAATGAAATAGTTTGGCCTCAACACCTCCGCCCTCCCTCTACCCACAATGTCACAAACACTTACATCCGTGATGGAGGAAAAAGAAAAAAAAAGCACAGCGTGCAATGACAGTTGGCAGCGATAACAAAAAAAGAAAAATGAGGCCGCTGCAGAGCCAGAGCTGATCTGCTGACTAAGGGTTTTGGACTGCTAGCACTGATGCTACTGCAAGACATGCCCCGCTCGCTAGAAACAAAATTGTTGAGTGGGTTGGATTGAAGAGAACTGGTGGTTAATAATTGCAGAAAATGACAGGATGCATGTGGAAATAAAGTGTTTGAAATATGTGTAATAGCCTATAGGTTGAAAGGCGATGGTGGAAATTGGAGAGGAGTCGCAGGGCGATGAAAAAATGATGAAAAAGAGAGCAAACAAGAAAGAGAAAAAGTTGGAAAATCCATCAGAGACGCAGCAGTAGTACTACTCTGCATGACTGATAGGCCTTAATCAGAGGATGTGATAGAAGGAGGAAGGTCCAAACCACCGGCGGCCCCGTGCACAGTGCTGGAAGCGACGCCTGCAGAAGCTCTGGCTTTATTGGAGGTGGGCAGACGTTCAAGTTTTTCTTTGACGCTCCACCCCACAAGCCGCTTTTATGGGCCTGTTTACTAGCATGGGCTTCCAGAGATCTTTATCCAGTGTGCCTTTGATTTGCCAGAGCTCTCATCCCACATCCCATATGCAGCGGCAAGAGACACGGGCCTTTCAAGACGCACAAATAGAAATCTGGCAGTCATTTCACAGTCAGTATTTTTTTTGTCGATCCCCTCTCTCTCTGTGTTCACCCCCTTCATTTTATTTCTTTATACCCCCACCCCACATCTTCAGATATAATTACGGAGGCTCTTTGCAGATGTTCCTCTGCCTTCTTCCCATTACCCAGATTTGAGGAGATGAGTAGAAATGTGATGTTGCACCAACAGAGAGGACAGATAAATTCACTCTGGACTGCAGCCACGTTAGCGCTGTTAAATAAAACACATTTCCCTCTGATACACTACAAAGAAATGGTATATAATAAATAGAAATGGCAAGTACCCTCACCACGACATGCAGGCAGCAACAGGATATGACAGAAACTACAGCTAATTGCATTTATTTCCTATGACAACGGCTGCATTACAAAGGTTTTAGCAAACGCACAGCAGCTGCAGAGACTGCTGGGTTTCTACTGTACGATGTAGGTGGTCGGGGCTCTTACTCTGATGATTCTGCATTAATTAGAACCAACGGTGCTTTTACACCGAAAAAGCGAGAGGAGAAGAAAGTTCAAACCACTTCCGTCAACAAGCAGACCGATCACTAGCCGGGAAAAACACACTGCATAAAGCTCTGGTCCCTGGTTGACCGTCAGACAGGGTGCAATTATCCCGTGTTGACACAAAAGCGCGGTAGCCGTAACATTTGCCCATTGTTAACACCAACTGCAAGTCGAGCCAAGATCAGCATCTCCCAAGAGAAACCAGACTCAGGACTGGCCTTAACCGCCACTGTCACATGACCAAGGTCAACAGGAAGTTTCAGAAGAAATAACACAGCGTTTGGCGGGTTTAGGGCCCTCGTGTCCTACTCCCACTCTTTATTTTGTTTGCCGTTCGTCAAAACTGCCAGGAGCAGCTGTTACATCCCAGGTTGTCCTGGCGATCCTCAGGTGTGCCTACTCAGCGAGTTAGTGACAGACGACGAGGAAGCAAGGGAGTCTGGGTAGGAAGACCTCTCTGTGGAGTAAATCATGAATGCCTGAGAGGTGTGATTTGGCTTTCTGAACTGTAGACAGAAGGAGGAAGCTCTGACTGAGGGAGAGAGGGTCAGCAAGTCTATATAACGGTTTCCTAGAGAAAGAAAAGTTTAACTGAAACACAGAGCCCCTCGCTCGTAATGCTCCTGCGGTTTCCTTCCTCAGCTCCTCGGCCCCAAACCCCCATGAAGACAGCCTCCCTTTTACTGCTGCCCTCGAAACCACCACCACCCCTGCTCCTTCACTCTCTTTTTCCTTCTTTTTCTTTTGTGGTATAAAAAAGATGATGCTTATTCGGGTCTGGCTGTGGCCCTGGCTCCTCTCCATGGGAGGAGATGTGGTTTCTCCAGCTGCTGTGAATCCTGAAATGATGGTCTGCCCATGAAGCCGTGCTTAATTTGCGTAGTCGAGGCTACAGTACAGCCCAAACATCTCGCTCAATATTCTCCATGTCTGCCTTCATATTCATGATTTCAACTTCTGCTTTCATGTCTCTGATGTACACAGCAGGGAATACAAGACGTATCTGCTGCATTATAACTGAAGACATAACACATAATAAACTGGTGACTGTGTCACACTGAATGAGTGTGTTAATTTATTGGTTGTTTGTTTGCAGCCTTAAAGCTAAATCTTGACATTTTGGGAAAGACGCCTGTTAGATTTTTTATTTTTTTTTGCTTTTATTTGGATGAGTAGAATGATGCCAGTCTCTTTTTATATTTATGGTGATTAATAAGCCATAGCCAGCAGGCACAAATCTGTCTGTGAGTGTGTTTTCACTATTTAATATGTTATATTGTTTAGTTTATTTGATCTGTGCCAAAAACAGACACTTTAATTTGTTATTTACCGAAGCTTATATATCAGATAGTTTCTTGGATCTTGAGACTTCAGGAGGATACTTTGCAAGAGTGCTTTGTTTTGATCACTTATCTTAACATTTCTGATTGTCAAAGTAAAGGCACTGATTGTATATAAAGCGTAAAGGCCAGTGGTGTCGTTAGGCCTACTTTAAGGGGGGGCTGAAGCCCCCATAAAATATTCTTAAACCCCCACATAAATAATTTTGTTTTGTTTCATTTATTCATTCATTAAAAAAAGTGCAGTCAAATTCAATATAAAGTGGCCAGAATATGAGATAATATAAATAATCATATAACCTTGCATTATTTATAAATCACTTAAATACAGTTGCCCCCACTTGTGACCCGATTGAGGCAAAAACGCACCCTTTTTTTCTTTTCGCTACTGCCCTTCAAATCTTTGCACACCATATATGTATACAAATTAGCCTCACCTGAGGGCTAAGCCCCCTCATCCTTAAAACCTAGTGACGCCCCTGGCAAAGGCCATAATTGAGCTAAAATGAGACCATGGATGCCATTAAAGTCCCATTCACATCCCCCCCACACTAAACACTGCCTACTGTGCGGATCAAAACATTACATAAGACTGGCGTGTCGGTAGGTTAGGAAGCCTGGCTGGGATCGAGTGGCTTTCTCCAGGCCCCTGGCTTCTCTCTGTACATTAGCCAGGATATTAAAGGAAATGCAGGCCGCCACAGGCTCCACTGCTGTGGTTTGCCATCAGCCGGAGCAAATCTGTGTGTTCCAGTGGCACACTCTCTGCCCGGCCCTGACATGAGCACTGTGTGTGTTGTGGGCAGAGCGGGGGAGTCGGTGGGACGACTGCGTGACCGCTGTGTTCCGTTCTGTGTGGCCTGTCAGCAGCCGGTCGCTATAGTAATACTCACTCATTACCCATAATAGTCGCAGAGACAAAGAGGCAGGCAGATGTAAGGCAGCCACACTAACACAATGTCGTGAACAGACGTGGGCCCCTGTGTGTTCACGGACCATTAGCATAGCTACAGTGTGAGCTAACCGGCTGTGGCAGCGTTTTGCCGGGTGGGACAGGTAACGTTCAATTACAGCCTTGCCAGGAGAAGACAGAAAGACGGCCGTTACTAAGCAAACACACAACACTCTGCAGGATGATGGAGAGTGAGGGGAAGCATGGAGGAGCCACCCTGGACAAAAAAAGCTTCCCACTTTATCAATGCACTGATTTATTTCAGTGAATACCACCCAGTGTGTGACAAATATTCACAGATATCCACACATGACTACATATATGTGTTCATAGTTAATAGCCGAACTAGTATGTGTGTGTCTGCGGGGGATTGTCTCTTAATATAGTTAAGCTGTGAAAAACCCCAAAGTCTTTGGCGAGGTCTCTCACACACTTTTCCTCCTTCCTCCCTCTCACCAGAACCATTTATCAGAGCAGAAACAGGGGCAGCTAGCATGTCGTAAGCCTCTTTGGAGCCACAAACAAATCAAGCAAGGCTCTCCATCAAAATGAACTCCCTACTCGACTGGCGGTTACATAAAGGTTTACTCACTTGCTGTGTAAGAGCATGTTCGGTGGGAATGGCTTCTGATTGAATACATCCATACGTAGCGGCGTACGGGGGAAGAAAAATGACTAAGACTCATGGAAGGGGAGTAATTGTCAAACTTTTTTCACTTCCCCATATGTTGTAAGTTTTATGAGTATGGCTGATTCCTTTATTTAAGTGCTGGGGTTTGCAAGTAAGTGTTGCTTCAAACATACTTACTGATGTCTGTGATATATCTGTATAGGTATATATCTTGCACGGTAGCTGGATTCTCATGATGTCACAAAATTACCTGACAGTGGACCAATCAGCATCAACCAGTGTGGCTCCTAAAGACGTTAGCGTAGTTGTTGCAAAAGCATCAGAACTGGTTATTTCATTGAAAGAAGACCAAAGTACATGACTGAGTGCGTAAAGCAAGGCAAACTCTTACGACTTTATTCAAAAGCAAACAGAGAGGTGACAGAAAATGAGGTTAGAGGGTGGCATGACATACAACAAAGGTCCCAGGCTGACACTGATGTGATCACAGTATATGGCAGCCATGTGTGGCGACATGGTAGGCAACCATTAGGCCAGCAGGACGCTCTAACTGTAATCCTTTAAAGGTGTGATGGGTTACATTTCGCTGTCTTTCTGCATAAAATGTCTGTATTTTGCAGGCGTCCCTGAACTTCCATGACCTCCTCAACTACAACCCATGCCCTGTGCTGTTGGTTCATTTCAGGAATCTGAGCATCAAAGCCACAAATGCAAAGATGCCGTATGTGTTGAACAACTAAAAAACATTTGCTTAAAAAAAAAAATTAAGACTGTGTAAGAAGATGCAATTTTCCTGCAGTTCACCATGACTTCCACTAGATGCTACTAAAGATAAGCCCATTTAATTATGGCTAGCTATGTCAATTAGCTAGTTATTTTAAGTAGATGAATGTATTACTTGACAAATATTTCTACATCAAAACACCCTGCTTGTCCTCACAGGCAACCTGTGACGCAAGTATGAAGTTTATAGCCTGAGTCATCGTGTGTTTGCAGGAATTTGTCCATGCACAAACAGACAGGCACAAACACAGACACCACCATGGCGACACAACAATAATACAGACAGCAGGGATCCTGGTGCTTGGACAGAAGAAAAACTAGGGAAGAAGTGTGGTATGCTTTCATCCCTATTTACATCACTCAATCCTTTTGAATATTGCGAAGGATGCAAAAACAAAAACAGGAAAGTTGAAGCTCACAACATTCATTTGTCAAACTCGCTCTCAGGAGTCTTTTAAATCCCCCAACTAATAATTCAACTGATCGATCATTGCCCACATACATTAAGGCCTTGGGCTTCACCGCAGTAGTCCGATATCTTCTACTCCAAAAGAAAAACATAACTAATCAATATCATCAGCCTTCACCCTGCCCTCCTGCCAACCCTGACCAAGACACTCCCAGCAGCTAACAGGAGAGGGCTTTGTTGTGCTGACCAGAGCTGACCACGACCACAAGGCCCACAAGGAGGAACCACTCACAATCTGGGGGACCGTGGCCTCAACAAAAGCCCAGGTCAGCGCAAACTGCGAAAACAGACGGAGCACGAGGTTGAGCCTTCTGCTCCGTGGTCGAGCTACAGCTGGGACAGTCACTCTGACAACTTGACCTTCACCTCTGGACCTGACCGTGGCTTTGGAGGATAGAGAGGGGGCCGTGCCCTGCACTGACTCCTGTGACTCCATTGGTAATGGCATTGATTACTGCTCTTGGACACAAGGACTTGAGAGTGTGTGTTAGCACGGGCACAGCAGCGCATAAACGTCGCTAATAGATGGAGCAAATTGATGGCCTTGAATTATGAGGACAAGATGGATGTTGTATGGCTCTGTTGAGTATTTTGTATGATTCATGGTGATGACAAACACTCACTACCTCTAGGCGTAAAATACAAAGTATACAGTCCCTTTGGTCCCTCCTGCTCGGCTCCATCTCACACCCCTCCCTTGTGGAGGACAAAGGGGCTTTTAGGGCCCTGACGAGGATGCAGTTGAAGTCACGGGGTGATGAGTTCTCCCTATCTCATCTCAATTACTGCTGTCATTAAGGCAAAGGACTTTGAGGAAGGGGGTAGCCCAGAGTAACACTTAACCTTTGGAGGATGGAGATACTTGGCCAAACAAGTAATTCAATTAACACTTACTGCCTTCTCACACTCAAGGCTCAGTATTCATTGATGCTGAAGTTCATCAACGCAGGATGGCGTGACCATAAAACAACAATCTAAATGTTTGTCCAAACGATGGGCTGTAATTTGAAATGAAGTGTATACTCACTCATAGAGGGCCTGGTCTCCTAGGGCCTCTAGTGAGCATTAGGAGAGGCCTGCAACTCACACTACACATGAATATTTAAGGACACACTGGGACTCTTCCATTTGGCATCCCAGAGGGGGTGAAGCCGGCCCCTATATCCTCACTTCAGCTTCCCTGCACTTTCTCCTATCCCTGACCTCTGCCACCTTCTTGCACTTCAGTTGCTTCCTTTCCCTCGCTCCCTTTTTCTCTCCCTTTATTCTCCACACCTCCACATTCTGTTTTCCCTTATCAACATGTCTCATGCTTGCCTACTGTCTCTTCTTTCTGTGGTTCGTCAGAGCTCAGATGAAGGGATGAGCACTTGTCTTCTCCCCCCTCCCCCTGCCTCGGCGCTGCCTCGACAGCCAGCAGGCTGCCAGTTCGTGGAGGAGATTGAGATGCGGTAGACGATGCGGCAGCTGGTTCTTCTTTTGCTCTAATCACTCCCAGAGAGTCAACCATGGTTTGATTTGGTTTTTTACAGCCCGGCCTTATTTTTCACATCAGCGACGTGAATCCCCCCTCAAACCCTTCCCCCCCTACACTTTTGATCAAATTTGCACCATATGCCTTTGAAGGGAGATGAACCGACTGGCAGGCGTGCTTCTCTTTAACTTCCCTTCCCGGTGCAAGTGGTTTGATCAGGCCCCAGCCCTGATGGGGGCAAGCTCTCCAATCCTGAGACAGTATTATGTTCCCAAAATTGCCTGACTGGAGATAATGAAGGGCTATGATTTTTTTTTGGAGCAGTGCTCCCATCCAGAGAGAGGAGGAGACAGGGACTTGACTAAGGACATACTCACTAGACCGTTACTACCAAATCAACTTCCAGAGGTAGAAATAGGCAGATATGGGCATCAAAGGAAAGGCCACAAACATCTAATCACCTCTAGCTTGATGTCTGTCCTGCTGCACTTCCCGATTCTTTCTTAGTGCTGCAGCAGATGGGATTAAAAGAGTTTTATTTCACCTTGAATTACCACTGTGTGCACCACGCAGTGTAATCCATATTGAAAGACTTCTGGGAAGAGTTTGGCCAAATGAGGAAAGGAAAGGAAGGAGGGAGGATGGTGGGCTGATTGCTGAAATGAATGCCGTGTTGCCCCCATATCTTTGTCCCAATGAAATCCTTCCCTCCTTCAGAAGGAGGGCCAATCAATGCCCTTATCAACTGTCTCATCAAGCCGACTGGCCAAATTAGCCCTTGGCAATTCACAGAGTGACGCACAGTTTGTGCAATCAGGGAGAAATCAACATCTAAGAAACAGGACTATAGACTGGAAAAACATGGAGTAGAACAGTTAACCAGAGGGATGGCCAGCGACAGAGACAGATGAAGATGATGATAACGGCCAGAGTCAAGAAATCACGACCTTTAAGTCCACACAGGTTACCAAAAGACAACTTATGCTTATATTTAAACTACCACACGGTTGGATCATGTCTGTGTGCTTCCTGCCATGTGTGAGTGTGTTAGTATGGGTAAGTAAAAGACCAATAAATGACTCCGGTCCAGCAAAGTGAGAGTACTATGCGGGCGTTTTATCCCCCCATTCTGACATGTTTGCTGATGCTGAAAAGTGCTTCAAAAGGTCAACGTCTTCTCGCTGCCGCCTCCATGTCAGGGGCACCAGGGATCTGGTTCTGCTTCTCCACTGGCTGTCATAGAGGTTTCCAAACAGCTGCGGAGGTTTAACTGTTGGAAAACAATAGCTAGCCTTTTTCTTCGGCTCAAAAGTGACTCTTGGCTCGAGTCCTTGCTGAAGTAGTAAGTGAAGAGTTAAGGGCCTTGAGGGACAATCGGTCTTTAATTACTTGGCTGAACGGCAGCGACAGCAGGCTGATCAAGAGGATGAATAGATCTGCAAAGTTGTGCTCTCCCACAATGCTAGAAGCGCTATTGATAGGTGTGTTGTTTGTGTGTCTTTAGAGAGCATGTCCTGCCATGAGCAAGCGCACTTAAACATCAGCTAACATGCTAGCAGGCAGTTCTGACTACAGCAGAGCTGGGAATCATTAATGAGCAGTAATGAACAGTGCAGAGACTGTAACAGATGAGTTTCTGTGTGTGTGTGTGTGTGTGCATGTAGAAAACATCTTCAATATACTGCATGCAGCACGCCTATCAGCAGGCCATCACTATTGATTTATTAATGCTACAGAATGCTGCTGCGCTAATTGAATTGAGATCCAGGAAGTCAGTTAATGTAGCTGACAGCGATACAGGAATTTAATCTCCCCAGTGCACAGAATTATGACTCTTCCCTATGTGCTCTGTCAGAGGGATAAATAGTAAATCAATCTTTTCTACAATGAGCACCACTCAGAGCTCGCGCAGGACGGATCGTAACAACCTCTCTCTGTCTTAAACCATCAACAATCACTACTCAAGCTGTTCAATTGGTTCACCGTCTCATCTCTTGCGAAGATAAATCAAAGTTCTGGAAAAGGCACGCAGCCCCGAGGCAGATGTAGTGTTTAAACCCCATAATCATAAAACCTGTCATTATAAAAAAGACAATGTGCTCGCTGCAGCCAAATCACTTGTAACCCAATAGTTTATAGCCACCTACATTGTCCAAGTCAGGGCTGCACACTTCAAAATCCACTTCCTGAAGTGGACCACCACCAGCCGGTCCAGCTGGTGCCGAGCCATCACTCCCCACCGCCGTGCCCTTGAAAGACTCAGCCGACATCAGCGTTTCTATGCATGAGACCACCACCACGACAACGACCACTGCAACTCCTTAGAATATCAGAACCGCCGCCACAGAAAGGCTCCAACATAAAGTCATTAATACAAGCCTGGTTTAATGTATATGTGTTTGTACAGCTGCTGTTTAGCTGCCGTCTGATGGTAAAGGAAATCTGTACAGCCAGGACTCTGACAGCAGTGTCCAGAGGGGCTAAAGCACAGACGTTGGCAGGCAGGCCAGGGAGGGGCCCGGGGCCAAACCACTACAGTGTACTCAAAGGCACCACCACCCAGTCGGCCAAGGTGTGTGGGCCTTCTGGCTGGGATCGGGTGACCCTGGATGGTCGACGTGTGGATGTGCATGCACAGTTTGATCATATGCATGACAAAAATTCATGAGCCAGAGAAGATACATATAGCTTCCTCAATGAGATGGTTCAATATAGCAAAAAGAAGCCGAGATAAACAGAGAGAGGGGATGAGGCTGACTATATTATACATTTATAATATAGACTCACTGGCCAGACGAGGGAAGAAAAGAAAAACATTTCTTTTTTGCTCTTTCTGTTTCTCTTCTCAGTGGTTAATGGATACATGAGTTATATACAGCACTTATTTTAGTCCCTTTAATCATGAGCTTTTATCGCATGTTCTGCCAAGACCTTCCACCAGTTACTGGTCGCGCCTGCCAAGAGAAATGAATGAAAATGTAGGGAAACCAAATATTGCGGAGCCATGGCTCAGAAGTCCAAACCAATCTTTTTCTTCCCTTTGAAGAGCTAAGCTGTAAAAGAAACACCTAACTGGCACCAGGTATTGTGTTCGCACAGTGTGGATGGGGACACGCACACACACACACACACACACTTTAATCTGGTTTAGTGATATGAGAAAACTGTGGGGTTAATGTTACCTGCAACATAAGCTCACCTAAGCTATGCAAAGAAAAAAACAAACGTCAGCAGTTTGAGCGTGTGCGGCTGAAGAGCAGCAGAGACAACATCATTAATCACGTATATGACATGCCTTGATCTGTATGAGGAAATAAATGCTAGTCTTGTTGTAGACACATGTACAAATAAAGTCCTCAACATTAAAATAAATGAGAAAACAACGTCCTCTGAGAGGTGTCAACCATCATCCTGGTATGTCCTTAATGGATGGATGAGTGTCTCTGGTCAGGTCTGATCTGTAGGCCGCTGCATTAGTCGAGGCCGGAGCTGCGGCCACTGGAGCTCTCAGGCCTGGAGAGTAGTACTTAATGCTCGGGGAGAGTGGGGGACCTTCCTGCCCACAAAGTCCTACCCTGTGCCCCCTGGAAAACCACAGCTGACCACCGGGGCGCTGGGAAATGAAACCGAGGAAACCACGGGCCAGACGAGAGCAGCGAGGCAGCCGACACCGGGCGGAAAAAACAAAGAGTCGGGCCTTTAGGCGGCTTGGCGGTTGGCGCTGATGGAGGTATTAAGATATTAATTGCTTTTTGACTTGATTTTGTTAAGGGAGGAGGGCAGGCCTGCGGCTTCTCACACAACGGCCAGTATAATGGTGGAGAAGCCTGATGGGGCAGAAAGGGTTCGTTCAGGCTGGAAGAGAGAAATCTCACAAGAGGGACCTGGTTTTAGGGGTGGGTTTGGCAAGGCCTTTACGATACGATATGTATCGCAATACTTGAGTCACGATGTGATACATTATTGCTATATTGTGACATTGCGATATATTGTGATATTCTACATAGATCACTGAGAAATTTAAAAAAAAATACAGCAAAAATACAAGTTGTATTTCCAGTATGCACATGTATATACAATATAAATGTACACATATTTATATATGTACATACACTTACATATACATATATACACATACATAGGGCTGTTAGAGTTATCGCATTAACATAGATTTTTTTTTATTTTTTATTTAAATTTTTATTTCAACATGTGGAAG
This sequence comes from Synanceia verrucosa, assembly GCA_029721515.1. Taxonomy (NCBI): domain Eukaryota; kingdom Metazoa; phylum Chordata; class Actinopteri; order Perciformes; family Synanceiidae; genus Synanceia; species Synanceia verrucosa. The sequence goes on along the minus strand of CM056560.1, from coordinate 3,282,234 downwards.
TTCTTTGGAGTTCCAATTGGCCAAAAACATGACTTTTTGGGGGAGCAAAATGGATATTAAGAAATTAAAAATCAATATTATATCAGAAGAAAAAATATTGCAATATATTGCCATCTCTGAAATTTTCCCACCCCTACCTGGTTTCATGCATACTGCTGTCAAACAGTGGTTTATGAAAACTGTTTTAAAGATACAATAATAGTGAACTTACTAGTTCTATGAGGTTTGTATGGTTTAAGATTTTGCAAATTTGCATATTTGCAAATCTAAAAAGCTGCAGAAACGCAGTGCAGGCAAAACAAGGATGTGGGCTAAACTCATTAAAAGTATTTTTTTGGGAAATACTCTTATGAAGAGTTAGATGAGGAGGAGGAGCAGCCTGTTAGCTTAGCTTAGCATAAAGACAGCAAGCATTTTTAAAAGATAAACACAAGCTAATTAACAATAATCTCTTGTTTGTTTAACTGGTGCAAAAACTAAAATCAGAGCAAGGCCAACTGTGACTTTATGCTAAGCTAAGCTAGCCGTCTCCTGGTTGCAGCTTCACATTTTGTAGACCGACATATGAGTGGTGTCGATCTTCTCGTCTAGAAATTTAATACCTGTATTTTCCAAAAACAATCGGACCATTTATTCAAAACCTGATCCAATACAAGCACATCATAAGTCCAAGTTAAAGTGCATAAAACAGCCTACAAAGTCCTAGTGAAGTGGAGGCTAAATGCGTCTCCCATCGCAGACTGGGTTAACCCCACTGGGGTGGAAGTGCGTCAGCTGGGGGTGCAGCCTGAATGCACGACAGCAGACATAAACAGCAGCGCAGCAGCCCTGACGCAAGGCCACCGCCTCACACACACTCAGAAAGCGGCTAAGGTTGCACTGGGAAAAGTGAATCACCAAACCCCTGTGATTCAGGACCCACAACCTATACTTATGGGCTGCTGCGTTCATGAAACTGTACTCTGTTGCATGTGTGCGTGGGAGTGGCTTGCATCCGACGCATATGCATATACGGCGTGGGGCAGTTGCCAGGGGATGGGCAGGGAGCATTAGCATCAGCATCTCTGTGGATCAAGGAGAAGCCCCCAGTAATCCTGGCCTCTCTCCAGGCTCCCACACACCGCAATTAGGATTAATCCTCCCCTCCTCCCTCCAGGCAGCAGAACAACACAGAACGATGGAGTGACTTTCTCCGTCTATATGGGTGTGTGGTGTGGCTGGTGAGGGGGGGCAATTAGCCAACTTTGTGCTTGGGGGTGGAGATCCCCCCCTAAAACCACCAGACGACCACTAGTCTGTGGGACTGTGGGATGGTGCGCACACACACACACACACACACACACACTTACACTTACACTTGAAATATGGAGGGAGCGTAACAAATTGACCAAAGTGGTGGCGATATAAACAACTGTTTGACCAGTGGCCACATAATAGGCTGTAAAGCAGGAGGGGTTTTCACTATCTGCAGGGAGTATTCCCCACAGTCCTCCACCACCGCAGAATTCGTCACTGTGCAGACATGTTGTTTTATTTTCTAATAATTGAAGCTCTATCGTGTCATACTGTGTGAAACCTGATGTCAGTGTGTCTGGAGTCTCTCTGAGGCTTAATTATGGCTTTCACTTGGTTTGACAGATTACCAGCAAACAGCTAAGGTGCCGCAGTCGAGTGCAGATTAAACATCTGCAGGGCAAACGTCTCTGTGCAGACGCTTAGTAGTGACAGGAAATATACCAGATCTATTTCAGGTGAGGCTGCAGGGATTTCTGAGTGCAGGAGTTTTTTCTTCTAAAATGATTGAAATAATACAAGGAGTTTTGTTGTCCAGGTAGATTTATGTAATTGCTATGAGATGTGCAAATAAATTCACTTTTTGTTGTGTTGTTTAAACAATGTTTAATGTTTAAACCTATTAAAAAAGTACAAATGAAGTTAAGAATATAACATATTTTCTACTATCTTTGAGCATTGCCACAGGTTTTTCCATCTTGAATTTTCTTCATTTCGGTACAAGTTACGAGGACAAAAATTGGTATCGATCGGACTCTTAGTCCCTCTTAGTCAAACATCAAATCACACAAGATTCAAGAGTCTTGATTTATTGTCATTACGCACGCTTAACGAACGAGTCTCCTGGCTTAAAGGTGCACATAAATAAGAAATATGAATAAAGATATAAAGACATAAAAAATATAAATATGAAGCACCTGTATTTCAAGAAGAGGAGTAATATTTGCAGCAGAAATATAATTTTTACAGGAGAAATTTAATATTTACAGTGGGCACATGCACATAACCATTCAGTTAGAAAAAACTATATATAAGTCAAGTAACGGTGTGCTATAATTTTTTTTGGTCTTTGGTTGCCACTGATGTTTTTTTTTCCTCAGAAGTGCCAGAAGTGATTTGCCCGGTCAGCTGAATGCTCGATGGGGGGATGATCAGGGTGGAGAGGTGTCAGGGTGGAGGTCCTGTAACACACCAAACCTCAGAGCTGACGCCTTCACAGCTTCACAGCTACCTTAACCGACCACATCTGCATCATAAAGGAAGCAACCGTGTAAATGTCTAGAGGCTGTTTTTACATTTCATCCATTAAGACAAACAAACACAGCAATACTTCCTCTGTTGTGTTTATGACTGCAAAACTTGAAAGCTTTACAGATATATAAAAAAAATCACTCTGCAATTCTCTATTAAACGATCTCTCCCTCTCAACCTATTATGGTATTTCCCTTGTAATAAAAAGTCAGGGAGTGCAAAATGTCCCCAATAGGCAGCTGCACGCTACAACTAAAGCGTCAAAATCATTTCCAGACCGCTGCTCTGTGGATCAAGGGGAAGGGGAGGCACAGGGAAAGGAAAGCAAGGCAAAATAAATTAATTGCAAATGTATTGCAGAGGGGGGGCAGATTGGGGCGATTTATCTGTGCTGATGGACGAGGACAGGACCAGTAAGCTCAGGAGGCAAGAGGAGGCAACACCAGTGATGAGGTGCACAGATTCAACCTTAAGTGAAAGACGTGCAGAGCGCGAAACGGACCGTCATGTTTGAGTGCATCTGAGAGCCGAGGCAGATCTGTTAATCTTTAAGAAAAGCTGGCTGCTGGAGGCCGAGAGGCTGAGGGGGCAGAGTTTGATTTGGGCTGTGACAATGATAAACGGCCTGGGGAAATAGGCTACAGAGATCAGTCAAACACCTGCCCTGCCCTGCATGAGCTGCACTCAACTCAAACAAGATGCAGGAACAGGAAGTGCAGTGTGCCCGCTCAGGAGGGAGGAGGCTGCTCCCCGCCACTGCTCCCTTTTGTTCGACTAAAGCCACAAATACATGGACAGGCCAGTCAACAGCGAAGGAGGAGCAGGACTCATGGCTTCTGAACAGTATTCACGCTGTGTGTCTGAGAGTAAACAATTAAGTTACTGTGTTGAGAATAAATGATTGCAGTCATTCTGAGCGATAAATCCATCAGACACATTTCAATAAATTGTATAAAATGTCTAAAATTAAGATAAATAACAATCTATGAATAACATGAAGTGAAAGTATATCATGCTGATGACAGAAATTTATATTCAAGCCGAAGCATCAACAAACTACTGATAAACTCACTAAATCTCTGCAGCTGCAGATGTGTAAATATTAGTGATGCTGCACCTCCTTTTTTATGAAATAATAAAATGCAAGCTGGTGTTCAGCAAGACATTCTGTTTCTGTCTTGTTCTCACTTCCTGCTCAAGCTGCACATGCAAATGAACTGCAATGACACCTGTGGGTCTGGATGACTTCACCATCTGTAACTGCTGTATGAACGCAGTGCAGAGCAGCAGTCACAAGCTCACATGCACTAAAACATAGCACCGATTATAACATAACACACATCATGCAGTTGTATACTGCTATATTGCTGCTCTGGATATCAAATTTCTAGGACTCAAGGATTCAAAGTGTTCATTATCATATGAACAGTGAGGAAATGTGTTTCGTTGCTGAGCAATAAAATGTACAAAATAGATAAAAAGATAAAAATTAGATAAGTAAATGCAGCTTAAAGACAAATAAGGCAGCAATGTGATAAAAAGGACTACATATACAGTGAAAAATATAGGCTGTACAAAGATGTGCATGATGCATGTGCAATATTGAGCAGAGGTAGTCCATGGTTGAAGCTGTTTAGGAGTTTTTCAGTCTGAAAAAGAGCTTCTTTCAGTATCTTTAACTCACTGAGTGCCAGCCAGAAAGTGTCTTGTTCCAGCGTTTTGCCCATTTTGAGTCATATTTCTAGACCCACAGAATATTTTGTACTATGACTCTGAAAACACTGAATAGCTCAAATGAAAGAAGAGACTCTATTTCATCATGAAAAGATGTTTGTTTTTACCTTGTTCCATTCTTGTTTTATCAGAGGTAGAGTAGAGGACACTTTCACCAAAATCACCACTTTTTGTCCAGATTCTGTTTTGCTCTCTAATCTTGATCATCTCCATTTCCTGCTCTGATGTCTGTGGCATATACCATGTTTTTATGCTCAAATTATTGGAGAATGTTTTATAAGACTTGAAGGGATTCAGGTCTGGAAGTGATGCTCTCAGACAGGAAGAGTGTCCAGATGACTCGACAACAGCGGCATTGTTCACCGTCTGTTCGTAGTTTTCATTGATTCCAGGAAACCCTGGATTTTTATTTGACAAAGGACAGAAGGAGAGTTAACTCTACATTGTGTTTGGGATTAAAGTTATGTTGACTCTGTCTCCATAGGTGTGATCAACTGTCCAGAGTTTGCCGCCTCTCTTCATGTCAGCTGATCATCTCCAGTCCCTCTAAAGGACGGCTAATGGATGGAGCTGCTAAAGGTGTTTGAAACTCAAACAGCATCCCCTCTGCAGCAGACAGACCCAGCAGACCTGCCAAAGTGAATTTACCTAGTAAAGTGAATTACAGGGCGATAAACGATACTTTGGCAATGAGGCAGTAAAATGCTGAGAGAAGCTAAATGCTAATGTGATTTGTCAAAGAGTTTATAAGCTTTAAGTGCTGCGATGAAATGACTGCCCTCATTGGATGAGATAAACACGAAGGGAAAGTCTTTGTTTTGCAGCCTAATCGACCTCTGGGAGGCCGACGGAGAGGAAATGGTTAACATTTACTGTTACTGTTCACACTGGTGGTTGTGCACAGAGAGGAGGGACAGTGCTCTCCTATATGGTAAACCAATGGACTGTACTGTTGAGCAGAGCCAGAACGTCTTAAGATAGATGCTAGACTGCTGATATATGGACCTCTTATGAATAAACATTTTCTGGTTCAACCTCTTCATTTCCATATGGGAGGTCTCTTACATCCGGAGACCCTAAAAATATCACCCTCCATGCCCCAGACTCTACCCGTCCAACATGGACGGACACACAAAAGTGCACACTCCCTATCACTGTGGCTCTGCTGTGGGAGGCTGAAGTGGCCTTTGTGGGCTGAGCTGAATATCTCCGTCCACTCTGGCAGGGCCTCAGAGCGCCTGACGCCGCCTGCTGCCTCAGCCCTGGGCACGGGCTGCCAGGCGGCCCGCCGACCAACCTCCCTGAACCTCTGCCAAGCTCCTGACGCCACCCTGGGTGGTCCCACTTCATGCGGGCTCTGGCAGGGTCTCGCTCAAAATGTCCCAACCCTCCCCCCCAGCGTCCTGCCTCCCCTCCTCTCTGGCTCCCTCGGCAGCCGCAAACAACCTCGCTGTGTTCCCAATGTGGAGCTCCACTGAGAATCAGTCAATGTTGCAAGTTATATTTTTATCATAGGGGAGGATGTGGATGTACTGTATTTTTGAGGGTTTTTGGAGAAGTGAAAAAAAATGTCTGTAGGCAGGAACATTTATATTTAGTCTGCATATGCTTTGCTGAGCATATATTTGCATGTTTTCTGGGTGTCAAAGTGTTACTGGTGCTTACAAACTAAAGGGAAGCAAAGATCTCTACACTTAAAAAAGCCAAACTGGGTGTCTGCTACATTAATCTAAGGGTAATACGTAGCTTCTACCATATATAGTCATGTATTGTGGTTGAACATCTTTAAGTAATGTTACTTTACCATGATGTGCAATGACTTCCATCCATCCATTATCTACTGCTTATCCTCATAGGGTCGTGGGGGCTGGAGCCTATCCCAGCTGTCTTAGGGCGGAAGGCAGGGTGTGCAATGACTTAACATTGTGTAAATTAATTTATGTTGACAGAAACTAATGCATTTTGGGTAAGATAGTAAAGTGCGTGTACAACTCCAGAGCAGAAGGTGGCAGTAGTGTGCGAGCCTGAGCGTTTTAGAAACTTTACTTCAGGAAGTTCAGCACACAGTTCAAAGTCGGCAATGTTCGTTGTGGAGGACGGTAAGCTAAGTCCTTTACTTGACTTAAAAATGAACCACTGAACACAAATGTTACTTGTTGTCTGCTCTATTAGTTTTGTCACTGAATGTTTTTGTAGTGTGCTCACTAATCATAGCAACATTAGCAGCTAACCATTAGCATTAGTTGCTATGTATATATATATATATATATATATATATATATATGTATATATATATATATATATGTATACATACACACATATGTATACATACACACATATAAATACACACACACACACACACACACACACAATTGGGTGGGAATAACTTTCCATAATATTTTTTATGTTCATCCAATAAATTTTGAGTGTAGCTAAGTCTTTCTTTGATCCATCTAACTGTCTTTTCTTGTAACTCTCAGCCCTTCTGTCTCTCCCTTAGTCAATGAACCTCGACCAAAAGCTAAAATCATCAAGAGGCAGCCCTGAAATCATCCACTGGGCAGATCGCTACGCAGGGTTACAGTGATGAGTTGGAAACCGACTGTCAAATTACACGACGGAGACTCCGGATTCTCCTGTTACAGATATCACAGCAGGCAGCCAACAAATCAAGCCTGCTTGAGCCAGAGCGGCGCTCCCTTTCCCCCGTCTAGCCTGCTCTAGAGTTAGGAGTCATGTTCCTGTGGAGCTTTGGAGGTAATTGTGCCACGCTCCTCCATACGACCACCCTTCCCTCTGTCTTGTCTCTCGTCCAGAGACTCGTGACTCCTGCACCTGATTACAGACGATTAAAATCGTTAGAGGTCGTTAGCCAAGGAGTCACTTACCGTTGAGCTTGCTGTGTAGTTTGGGTGGAAAAAGGGGAGGAAAAGAGGGGGTGGGTGAGGGTGTCAAAGGGCAGGCGAGTATCACTCTCTCCCCTGACCTGAACGAAAGCATTGCACACCACCTCGAACAGTCACACACACCGAAACCACCCAAGCTGCCACTGATAGCATCAGCAAAAAGTCTCCAATATGTGTATTAATGTGTGTAATCACGGGGCCTTTGGGGACCCTAATGGATTAGCACACTAACACACTGTCAACTGTGGGCCAAGCTGGGCCCACACTTACACACAAAACGCTACCATTGTCAAATGACACAATCACCGCACTGGAAAAGGCCTAATTGCCCCAGTTAGACGTCAACAGAGGACTTCATAATACTCAAATGACTCATTTCTGTGCCCAGTGTTTTGAGCCTGCTGATTAGAAAAAGGCAACAATACAAACAGTGTATTTACAACGAGCGATCATCATCAGCTTTATGAAAATGTCCTTGCTGTCGAAAGTGTATACGGAGCGAACACAGATGCAACACAGATGTGTTTATCCCAGTGAAGCTGCAGCGATAACTGCAGTCATGCTAGAAAAACGTGTTGCCGTTAGCGCGGTCCTGTCCTGGCTGGACAGCTGTTGTAGCCGCTGCGTGCTGTGAGTGGATCGCCGGGCTGTAAGGTATGAATAATAGATGCTGTTTATGAGTGTATGTTTTCCATCTGACCCCTGGGTCTGCAGCGAAAACTGAAGCAGGCCTCTTAAGGGGCTGCAGGAAAGGCAAGAGAGGGAGACAGCTGAAGCTCACCCAGGGAGGTGATGGGTCATTTAGTGCCCGGGGACCCCCCATCAGCCATCAGTGACATGTTCAATCAGAGTTTATAGCGAAAAACCCACACTTGCCTGCTGCTGCTGAACAGAGAGTGCTGCTTTTACACAGGGAGACAATGCAGCGTTTATGCAACAGCGAGCGTCATGAAAGCAGCCTTATATCAAACCCTGGTGTCTACGCTCGAGGCTTTACCCCAGATATTAACCTACACAAGATGTACTTCTTAACATGAACCCTGACACATATCAAGCAGCTAAACGCTCGGCTCTTGTGATGCACGTCGAGCGAGGATTGAGCTATTCAGCTCGATCATTAAAAGCCACAGCAGGTTCGCCAAGCTGAATTAGGATCTGAGGGCCTGCTAGAGCCTGACTAATGAAGGTCAGGCCTCTGGTGCAGGTTGTTAGGCCCAGACACTGGGGTTAACCTGCTTCGCTACTGCTGGCAATTAGGTAAAGCAGCCCAGAGCTGTAAGACTCACACAGCTGGTCTGAGTGGAAGCCAGCTCCCTGTTCCTAATGACACAGGGGTCAGGGAATGTGTGTGTTTTACAAGGGTGGTTACGGTCTGCGGGTCCTCTCACTGTTCTCACATGTCGAGAGGTTTCGGTTTGAGGATTAAGAGGAAACAGAGGAGTCGTCACAGTCCTGATCAGTCAGGCTGTAAACTTCAGAACGCGCCGCTATCAGCTCTGCAGCCTGTCAGAGGTCTTTAACTTCATCTGCAGCGAGTGTGACTTTAGAAACAAGACCTGGCTGGAGCACCACTAGGTGGCATGGTCACTTTGAACACACACACAAAGCTGTGATCGAAATAAAAAACCGCAGACGTTCTTATGTGAGGCGCAGTGTTGTGACATCCCATTGTGCTCACAGCTTGATGAGTAAGATGTTTTGCCGCATATCTGATTGATAAAGAGATAAAAAGAGGTGCAACAACATCAGGACGTGAAGAAACTGAAGATCCAGAGCGTCATGTGACATGTAAATGCTGATCAATGACATATTTAAAAAGTGACACAGATTGTGAACTGTGCATAAGCAGCACACTGTGTGGTCATCGAGGGATGTTGTGTCTTCACTGTGCGATTGTGACCTGCACATTCAGCAAAGTCAACAATTCTCGGAAAGGACGACGCAGATGTTATTTTGGTGAGTGACAAAAAAGAAAGATAACAGTGAGGGAGATGTTCGTACTGTTTGTTTCCACTGGGTGCGTATCTGTGACCAGGCCTGTGTGTGATCACAGTTTTAGCCTGCTGAATAATTCAGCGTCCCACCAGTGCGAACACTGACACTAACTGAGGGGAGCCATTAAAGATCCATGAGGAGATCATTACAGGCCGCTGGCTGGCCTCCTCCTCCTCCTCCTCAGTGGGACCTAAGCCCTAAACATGAGCTCACTCTGCAGCCCCGGAGCTGCTAGAAGGGTTGAGGCGTGGAGGTCAGAGGTTAGCCAAGCAGAGGCATGACCCACGGCACTAATGCACTTGTAACACTTTAAAACACTTTGGCGAGAGTTAAACAGAACACACTCTGAAGGAGGACCACACAGACGGCTCGCTGGCTACTCTTTTCTCCTTTTTTCCCCTTTTTCCTCCTCACTCATGAGTTGGTTTGCTCTCACCGTTCATCTGGCTGCTTTAACAGGAAGAAAACATACGTAGATGTTGTCTTCCTTCCTCTGATACAATTTTGTTGATGCAATTTCATGTCCTGCCAGCTGTCACAAAATATTGCAAAACTATATATAATACAGACACTGTGCTATGATGTGACAATAAATAAATTGTGGGACAGTGATTAACTCTTTGAGTGCCAGCTGTTTAATAAAACATTTTTAGTCATATTTCTAGACCCACAGAATATTTTGTACTATGTCTCTGAAAACACTGAATAGCTCAAATGAAAGAAGAGACTCTCTATTTCATCATGAAAAAAATGTTTGTTTTTACCTTGTTCCATACTTGTTTTATCAGAGGTAGAGTAGAGGACACTTTCACCAAAATCACCACTTTTTGTCCAGAATCTGTTTGTTTTGCTCTCTAATCTCGATCGTCTCCACTTCCTGTTTTGATCTCTGTGGTGTATACCGTCTCTTTATGCTCTGACTACATCTCCCAGAAGTCCCTTGTGCTTGCTGCTGAAAAAACACTTTGATATATATATATATATATATATATATATATATATATATATATATATATATATATGTCAATGGCACTCAAAGAGTTAATGCAAATGCAGATCCCAATGTTGTCACTGTTTTTAAAAAGCAAAAACAGAAGGAAATTACATGCATTAATGAAGTGAATGCCATCAACATAATACGACGTCAAAGTGTTTTTCACCAGCAGTTCATGGTCTCACCAAGGGGGGACCAGTGACTGATCCAGCCACTGGGGGCTGGCTCCAGAAGTGAGCAATTCTCCATTGACCGCCATGTTAAAATAGCCGAATTTACAGTTTTAAAAAAACATATTTACAGCCTGGTACATTTTAATTTTTTGGTCTCTACCGATAGTTTCCACCTCCATGAACACTGTGAGGGTGGTGAATTTTTTTTTTTTACCACAGCCATTTTAGTTTTATTTTGGCTTAAAATTCTTGCATAAATTAGGATGTGGTTAGGTTGAGTGACAGGTTCACAGACAGCTAGTGGCAGTTAGCTCTTTGCTAAAGCATCGGCTGAGCTAGGCTAGGCTACACCCAGAGGTCCACGGTTACATCAGGCAGTTAATAGGCACTGTGGTGTCCGTGTTCGGTTGCCTATTTTCATGTCGTGTTTTCTGGCAAAATGGTGTGTTGTGGGTGGCACGGTGGTGTAGTGGTTAGCACTGTCACCTCACAGCAAGAAGGTACCCGATTCCCGACCCAGGGCCTTTCTGTGTGGAGTTTGCCATCCAAAAACATGCATGGGGATTAGGTTAATTGGTTAACTTAAATTGCCCGTAGGTGTGAATGTGAGTGTGAGTGGTTGTCTGTCTCTATGTGTCCTGTGATGAACTGGAGACTTGTCCAGGGTGTACCCTGTCTTTCACAGCGGGGATAGGCTCCAGCCCTCCGTGACCCTATGAGAGGATAACCAGGAGAAGATGGATGGATGGCGTGTTGTGCTGTTGCCTGTACTAACCGACCATCAAAGATCCTGTGTTGCATTTTTTCAGGGTGTAAATGATCAGAGCATGTTGAGTCCATTTAATGCGGGAATACAACCTTATTTCATATCATTGTTCTGTACAAAAAGTCAGATGTTGCATATGACAGAGATGCTCCGTCAGAGAGCGGCTGCTGTTGTTTGTGAGCTGTTGTGCTGGATAACGTTAGTGGATGGAGGCAGTGTTGATAAGCGGGAAATAAAAATGTTAAACGATCGTTTCACAGTTAAATAGTACAAATGAATTTCCCCCACAACTCCACCAAACCCTGCAGCTCCACCTAAAACCTCTCTATATGAAAAGGTGATTTTTAAAATGATCTGGTTTTGCTGCCGGTAGCTGCTTATTAATAGATAATAATAATAGATACTTTATTTGTCACATATATATCGCTGCATACATGAAATTTGTCCTCTGCATTTAACCCATCCCCTCAGGGAGCAGTGGGCTGCCATGTAAGGCACCCAGGGAGCTGGGTGTTTGGTGCCTTGCTCAAGGGCACCTCGGCAGTGCACAGGAGGAGAAACTGGCACCTCTCCAGCCACCAGTCCACTCTCCAAACTGACCTGGACTTGAACCGGCGACCCTCCGATTCCCAGCCCAAGTCACTACAGACTCAGCTACTGTCTAGCCTAGCTGATTAGCCTTAGGCTAGCTCAGTTCGGCACGGTTAACTTGCGTTCAGTGGGCAGAACCTCGGCCGGCTGACCCGTAAAGTTATTGCCTCTCCTCCAAATATGGAAAGTACATGCCCACTAAAATCCAAGATGACGCAGTTCAAATGCCCATGATAGGAGCACAAAATGGACTCCCCCAAACCATTCTTTCATTCTTTCCATTCTTTTTACAGTCTGTGGGTCTCACACTGCCTGTGAGTAATTTTGGGGGTTCTGGGAGATGTAGTCAGAGCGTAAAGAGACTGTATACACCACAGAGATTAAAACAGGAAGTGGAGACAATCGAGATCAGTGAGCAAAACAAACAGAATCTGGACAAAAAGTGGCGATTTTGGTGAAAGTGTCCTCTACTCTACCTCTGATAAAACAAGAATGGAACAAAGTAAAAACAAACATTTTTTTCATGATGAAATAGTGAGTCTCTTCTTTCATTTGAGCTATTCAGTGTTTTCAGAGTCATAGTACAAAATATTCTGTGGGTCTAGAAATATGACTCCATATGGGCAAAAACACTGGATCAAGGCACTTCCTGTTTTATAAAATGGCTGGCACTCAATGAGTTAATGCACATTTTAAGCCAGTGTCCATGCCACCAACAGAGAGCATTGTGCTCTTATGCAATGCATGTTGGGGGTGTTATTTACTTATTCTCATTACTTAACCCTGGATATTTCATTGAAAAAAGATGTAAACCTCTACTCCAACTCCAGTTCCACTCCAGTCGTGGTTATCTGTTGTTATTGTAAAAACCTCTTAAGGAGGTAATTTTTTTAATGATGGCTGGGGTCAGTGGGGTCAGCCGGCCACAAGAGTGGCAGCTGTCATTTGATTGATGACCGATGTCCCTCTTCCCACCAGGAAGTCGAGGTGTGTGTGCTGGAGGCTGTGGAGAGTGTGTGGTTAGCTGGCAGGTCAGCGGTGGGCCCAGAGTGGTCTGGCTCCAGCAGTGGCAGCCCAGAGCACTGACTGATAGTGGGCATTATCATTTGTTAAGTGCCCCCTACGCCTCTGGTCAGGAACACTTAACACTGCCTGTGGTCACTAAATGCTGCTGGACTGCCGGTAGCAAGGTAAAATATTCATTGTCGCGGAGTGGTGGTTTTCCTCTGCACCAAAGCTAAAAGCCTGGCTTGGTTTTGTGTTTTTAACCAGAGCCCTAAAACCAGGCCGCACAAGAGTGGCCTTTTACTGGACAATGTAATGGACCTCAATAGGACCTGCGTACCTTACCACAAAATCACAGGCATTGAGAAGATTCAGCCACAGTGTGGATGGAAGATCTGTAAAATGCAGCACAAAAATGGAAGGAAGTGTAATTAAGAAAAGCAAAATGTTTTTGTGCATTATATGTTACATATAATAAGCAACATGCTCACTAAATCTGATCATTTGCATGCGTGCACAAATCATCATTTGTACTTTCTGAGGGGATTTTTCAAACTCCAGATGTCCAGGAGAAAATATATTTCTTATGTAGGTCAGCGTGCTTTGCTTTTCCATTTTTCTGTGAAAAAGTGAGTCACCTGTGGTATGCTTGCATTAGGAAGATGTTGGTAACCATAAGTGTACATCTCTGACAGCGGGGGGACTTCCCAGAAGACCCCAGCAGCTTGTCCTCCCCTCTAACCAAAGCGTGTGATATTTAAACTGTTAACACGTCAAAGGAGTGCATGTTCTCGTTGCTGACTTGTTGTTCTGTGCCTTTGTTGCATCGTAGGATGTCACGTCACAGAGCAGTTGAAGATAATTTTCTGGGCTTTAACGGAGTTGACAGAGGAGCTCCCACCTGTGGTGAGTCTGGCATTTAACAGCCCATAAACTCCCCCCCTGCAGTTAGTATCAGGTGCTTGTTTCCATGTGATCCGCCTCCAGTTTCATCTTCAGTTTGGTTGCTTGAGCACCACAGAACCAAGTTAAGAGGCGAGGGTGGTTTCTCTGAGGCTCTCCGAGGCCTAAGGGCTTGTGGGGTTCTGGCTGAGGGGAGCCGTGACCCCAAGGGTGCTTGGTGGCATGCTTGGTCAACCTAGGCGCAGCTCGCAGGAGGCTTGAGGCCAAGCAGAAGCCAGGCTGTGGCAGGTGTGGCTATGGGATATGAGAGGAAACAGCCACATGCATAGCCACATGCTGCTGCTGCAAGATGCAAGACCTCCTGTGCTCTGCAGAAGTGAAGTTCAAAAACACATGGATGCAGAAACGTAGGGGCGTTGTTGTTGAAACAATAGTCTTCCAGACAGTCAAAAACTGCACTGCAAAGCTCTGCAGCAAATATCAGAAAAAAAGAGGAAGGAAAATGGTACAGAATATGACTTTTATGTCACAATAACATTTTTTGTCAAACTAATAGCCTGTACTGAAACAGAAAGAGAGATTTCATCTGTGCTCTGAGATATTGTTTTCCGGAGTCATCCGGCACAAGCCAGACGACCACGAGGATTCACAAGAGTGAGTCAGTTACTTATTTACCCAATACTTGAAAATCATCAGTGAGAAAACGAACATTAAAACCTCACTGAGGGTCTGAGTAACAGGAGGTCAGGAGGCCTCAAATCATTGCAGCATGACGCCACTCAAACCACTCTGGGAGGTGGTATTAAACCTTAGTGGTTGTGTAAGAAAGAAAGTTCTGGTGAATTTATCAAATCCACGCTTCTCCTACTGAACAAGAGTGGTTGAGAACTTGTGAATAGCCCACACACTTCCAGCCTCAGTGAGAGAGTTAAAGACAGGGTGAGGTTGCTGTGGTTTGCTAAGACCAGGTGAGACCTACGCCTCTGTTTCCATGACGGCAGACGGACACAGTGACGGCAGAGCTGGAGGCTGGCTCTCCTCACGTCAGTGAAAGCTGCTGGAGATCTTTAGTTCCTCTGGAAATGTCAGACAATGCAGGAGCAAGGCGGCACTAGAGATCCAACAAGCCATATCTCTTACATCATTTCTGATTTCTGCATTTGAGGACATGACACACGTGGTCATCACTGCGAGGACTACATTCCCACGCTGGCCGATAGTCTGCACAGCAGTCACTGTCTTTCTCATGAAACCACGGCGATGGCCATCAATACACCAATAACTTCCTCAGCGCGCCGGCTCACTTCCGTCTTCTGCGTGTGGGGACCTGCCGTTGCCATGGTTCCCGGGCCGGCGTTTGCGTGCGAGCAACTTAGACAGCCGTCTGGGGTTTCACGCACACAACAGGAAGACGCTGGTCGTACTTCACAACCGTTTCTCACTTCTGCCTTTTTGATTTAGGGAAGGCTGGGGAGACATTCAGACACAACAGCAGCAGCAACACTGTGGACGTCCAGTGCGAAACGTAATTGTGATGATTCATTTTCCTCAGCACTTCTGACCAAACTGGAAGTAGTAACTCTCAGTTAACATGAAGGAAAAATTATATATTCAGCATTTTATATTATATTTTGGTCTGAATAATATCATGCATAATTGCATGCAACAAGCGTGTAATTATTGCAGATGGCAGCATCATCTGTCCCCTGTTGGGGAACCTGGGAGCTCTTCATGGATCACAGATGAAACGTTGATCGCCATTAACATAATGGAAACATCCACTTAACGAGTGAGACGCTGTGACAACCACAAGTGTTGGATGAGTTGATTCATATCTGCCTCTCATCTCCAGGCTGTTGACTGTTGGCGTACGTAAACCTTGAGTCACTCCATGACACAGAAGGAAACAAAACCATTCGAAATATTGAATAAATAAATAAATAAATAAATTTTAAATAAACATGCCTGACGCACTGATCAACTTGTAAATGGACTGTGGTGTGTGATTAAATTCCATCCAGCCATTTCTGGTCTGAACGGGCCTTTGGCTGACAACAGAGAAGTATTATTAACTCAGTGAGTGCCAGCCATTTTATAAAACAGAAAGTGTCTTGTTCTAGTGTTTTTGCCCATTTTTAGACATATTTCTAGACCCACAGAATATTTTGTACTATGACTCTGAAAACACTGAATAGCTCAAATCTCTCTAGACTCTCTATTTCATCATGAAAAAAAATGTTTGTTTTTACCTTGTTCCATTCTTGTTTTATCAGAGGTAGAGTAGAGGACACTTTCTCCAAAAATCACCACTTTTTGTCCAGAATCCGTCCATTTTGCTCTCTAATCTTGATCATCTCCACTTCCCAGAAGCCCCAACATTATTCACAGGCCGTGTGAGAGCGCCCTCTTGTGCCTGCTGCTGAAAAAACACTTTGACGTATAAATACGTCTGTGGCACTCAAAGTGTTAACGGGGACATGCCGAGAATAGCGTCTTCATTTTCCTTGTAATCCAACCTTTTGTCAGTTTTTTGTGGGCTGCTTTCCCATGCTACCTGCAGGATCATGAGAACATCTCGCAAAGGTGTGCCATATTTGTCTCAGAAGCCAATCAGAATAGACTTTGCTTTTTGTGATGTGTATTTTAACAACAAGGCATGTATATATGTTAAAGAGCAAACACCAAATATAATGAACATGGAAATTAGAATATTTCTCCTTTAAAATATTAGCACATTTTTCAATATTCAGCTGTTTCAAATGTGCTGATGGGTTTCACGTTATACCACTACCATGGATCATGGGCTGATCTTATGCACTGTTGCACCATCATGTGCATCGTTTTTAAATGCAATCCATCCCAGTGGCGTCTGAACCCCCCCAAAAAATTTATTTATTTTTCACTGCTGACAAATTCAATTTCATAAATAATAATATAACTGTGCATTATTCACAAATCATTTAAATACCCCCACTTCATGGTCCAATTAAAAGTTGACAACTAAAGTTGGCAAAACATACTTAACTGATGGGTTAAAACGTGATAAAACATGAACACTAAAGTTACCTCTTTGGAAGCAAAAATGCATGCTAAAGTGCCCCCTGGTTGGCAAAATACACTAAATTTCCCTCTTGGGTGTAAAAAAACATACTAAACTGCTCTCTTGGCTGGTTAAAACATAATAAAATGACCTCTTGTGTGGCAAAAACACACATTTTTTTCTTTTAGCCCCTACCCTTCAAAAAGTCTATGCACACCAAATTAGCCTCACCTGGGGGCTAAGCCCCCCCATCCTTAAAACCCAGTGACTCCACTGGTCCATCCTAAGAAGCTGATTTGCAACAACTATATTTTTGCTTGATATGACTTATTTAAAGGAAGTGGCAGCTGCAGAGATGAGAGACGACCACAGCTCTCTCGCTCACAATAAAGTTTGTGCTTCTCTTTAAGAGGAAGGAAAAAAGGAAGCTGCCGACATATCAGGGTGCCAAGTAGGTAGCCAAGTGTAAATGTTAAGCAACCATAAGAGTAGCCTTGGCTGCTCAGCGGCTGTGGGAAAGTGCATAGCATGTCTGTCGCATGGTTAAGTCTTTCTCAGAGCAGCAAGAGTCGTCAAGCCACAGAGAGGCAAACTATACTGTAAACTCATACCGGAACCCGTCTGCGGCCTGAGCAGAGCCAAGGCAAGTCCTCCCCATGCCAACCTGTCTCTGATTTCACTCAGCTACAGCAGGCAGGTCTGCACTCTGCACATAACAAACAAACCCAAAACACATTCACACACACACTGAGAGCTTTCAGCCAAATTTAAAAAATCGCTTCAGAAGAGGAACCCTATCCTTCAATACGCGGCTATTTCATAAGCAAAGGTTTCGAGTTGTGAAAGGCCGCCGACATTCCTTCATGAATATTTTATATTATGGCTTATTTTGACAGAGGATTTGGGTTTCAAATGATGGATAGCTCAGTGAAAGTCAAATTAAGATGCATATTTCTTTCTTTCTTTCTTTCCATGGAGACATTTTTTCAGTTTCAAACTGTACAACTGCAGCCTAAGAAGCTGTGTGCAGATATTCGTCTTATCAACATCATGGACTCATATCTTGGTTTTATGAAATGTATAGTAACGGCTCATGCACTGCTGGTGATGCAACAGGACAAGTCATTCCCATACGCTCATGAATCACAGCAGTGACAGCTAACTGCAGTATCGAGTGATGTACAATAGGTTGACTTTGCAGTGGAAAAGTGTGTATGGGTGTGTGTGGGTTTGTAGAAACCACTTTCAGCTTTTTGCTAAATTGCTGAACAACACCTGTGGGTTGCTGTTACACACTAATATGTGTTTGTCGGGAGTGTCTCTCAGTTTCTAACTAAAATGAAAATTACATTTTCCAGTCAACCAATCCACAGCTACACAAGGTCAAATCAGGACTCTGACAACAGCTAAATCTGTGTGTGTAATGTGCAGGAGTGCAGGTTTACGTGCTTCATCTGTGTGACTCAGATAGCAGCGGTGGTTTGTGTGAGGGTGAAGCTGAAGCCTTGAGCTGTGTCGAGATGACTCAACTTAGCAGAACCTAGCCAAGAGTTCTGGGTAAGGAGGTTTGGCTAACCAACACCGTGAGAATGTGGCAACATATGTCCTGTTCTGTGGCAATGTCAGCCTCCTTTCTGGTCTATAAAGCATTTATGAATATGCAAACAGAGTTGTTTGAAATCGAAAGAATGGGGTGAGACGTCCATGTGGTGCGTCGCTCATCAGTAGAAAGACTAAATTTATCAAAGATGAGGGAATTAAAGCCACTCATCAGACATTCAAATGTGACTCAAAATCATTGGTGAGTGATGTGTCATGATTCAGCTTAAAATAGTCACAATCAATATTCTCCAGTTTACCACATGACTAAAGCTGATATTTACACAACGTTTTGTTTGGTTAGCCAAGCTTTAACACACCACACCAATTGCATGTGCCCTCAGACCTGAATCCATGTATCATCCATTCATTCGTTTTTGAAAACAAAACCGAAACTAAAAAAACCCAACAAAATAATGACTTGTTTTCTCATTATTTGTTCCCAAAACCAAAGTGGAAAAAATGGATAATGACTCGTTTTTCTGATTTCCAGGTTTGTACACAAATAGAAAATGGAAAAAAAAAATGATAACGGGTAATTTCAGTGTTTCATCAAATTCGGATATCTTTATTTGTCCAAAGTTGCGTACTGTAGTCCAGTCAGCCACCAGTCAGCAAATGACGACGAATATGCATGCTTTTGCTCTCTGCAAGAGACTTTGAGAATTACTGCTCAAAAAACACACAGTAAAAGTACTTCAGAATATTTTTGGTAATATTCTAACATGTACTAAGTCCAAAAACAACCATTTCATACAGAACTTATAGCAAAAATCCATCTTCAAAGATAGCAGAAGGGGCTTGGTTATTTTGTTTTGGAAGGCAATATATCCATTAATTTAAAAATACTGTCACTCATATTTACAGTAAAATACAGAATAAATGCCAGGGACATTTACTTTATCCCACAAGTTTAATAAAAGATGTTCTTCAGTAAAGTTTTGTGGAAACAGAAACGCTCCTGTCAGCCTCAGAGCCGTTTCACACTGATTACCCTAAATATGTGATTATTTGTGCACTAGAAAACGACGAGTGGATCATTTGACCATGAATTTGAGACTAACTGGACCTCAATACGCAACTTGCGGCAAATGAAAATATCAAAATTGGATGAATCACCCATTATCTGTTTTTTCCATTTTCCATTTGTGCCCAAAATTGGAAATCGGAAAAACAAATTGTTAATCTTTTTTTTATATTTGTTTTGGGAAGGAATATTAAGAAGACAGAAAAAAATTGTTGTTTTGGTTTTGTTTTGAAAAACAAATGATACACAGATTCTGGTTTCAGGCCACAATCTCATTGGCCTCTTGGCATCATGTGACATCTTGCCACCGTGGCTCCCTGAGGCAAGGCTGTGGGAATAGCAGAGCGCTATCTACTCCCACTCCTGACCATTGTTTCCCTTTGTAGCGAGCCCGCAATGAGCTCCTCATGTGGGTTGCAACAGGGCCTTTGATAAAGCCAACACTACTACATCCTCTGATCTATCCGCCTGTCAATCTGCCTGCTGCTGTTGAAAACGACGAACTCCACTCAGCGTGGAGAGAAATCAGGACAGAGGATGTTGTGTTTGTGACATTTGCAGTTTGTTGCTATTGCTGAAGAATAAAGGCTCACGTTAACCAAACGACACCAAAGACGTACGCACTCAAGTAGCACTAACAACGGAAACGAGTCCCAACAGTGTTGTCACGAAACGCTCGTCAGTCTGCGAGCGATATAGACTAGAATTTATTCACGTTACTTTCTCACACACACACACACGCATACACACCAGTAGATAGAAATACAAAACAGCGGCAGTTCCTTCTCGGTTGTCTGCACAGCAAGCAAGCCACCAACCACAACCACAAAGCCCCAGTATGTCAGCAAGCACCTGGCTATACAGCCGCTCCCAGACAGACAGCAGACACACACACACACACACACACACACACAGTAATCTGCACACGAGTGCCAAAAGATGTACTTAAATCTTCTAAGATGCAAAAAGCACCTGCTTCTTTCAAAGCCTTGCCATATACTGTATATATAGGTGGAGCAACGCATGGATCGCAGCAGAAGTTGCAGAGTATCGGTGTGTGTGTGTGTGTGTGTGTGTGTGTGTGTGTGTGTGTGCGCGTAGCAACCTCGAGACCTATTTACAGCGTTGAGCGTGGGAATCATCACAAGTGTTGTCTTCAAAACTCAGAGGTCTCACTAAAGTACAACCATGTGTTACATGTGCATGCATAAATAACATGTTCTGTATATCCACTACATCCCTCTCTACACGCATATTTTACACTTTACTCTTCATACCTGAGGATTAGGCCTCATAATCATGATATATTTAAGGTTTCCAAGCTAGAAAAGGTGTCATACTTAGACGCAGACATGTTTGGACCAATACTTATATAGTTATCTGCACACAAACACAGCATGATATCAGTACATGGTAAGATTCTGTTTCTAGATAGAGTGGAAATGTTTGCCAGTTTTGCAATAGTGACACACACACACACACACACACACCAGCCTGTTACAGAGGATGTCACTCATCTCTACCCACATCGCTCACCCTCTTTTTAAAGTCCCAAACTAGTCAAGATTTGGCTGTGACTGAACTCACCTCCTTATCGCTCTGAGAAGTTTCTACTCAAGACCTAAAGTGTTGAAACCACACGACCGGCGAGGATCATCGCAACTTTCTCATTTTAACGTTGATCTGAGTTTGTTAAAAGTCAAAACTGGTTCAGTGGGAAGAAAGGAACGTCGTCTCGATTTTCTCATTTACTTTCTGTTTTATAAAACAGCTGGCACTCAATGAGTTAAGTGTGCAGGATGGATTTAGAAGAGTGTTTTTATAAAGACATACTTAAAGCTGTTAAATGTTTCAGTTTGGACCCATACAGATTTTAAAAATCTGCACAGTGTGCTCTCATGAACATATATTTGATAAGTGACATTTCCAGCATGAATTGGACCCAGACCTGTTGATGCAGTCAATCTGCATTTCCTCCTCTGAATAAATCAAAATCAGAAACAAGTGTATTGCTAAGTAAGTTTGCACAAACAAGGAATATAACTTGGTGACTTGGTGCATGACATAAAAACATAAACTTGTATACATATAAACATGCAATCATAGTGCAGAAATAAGAATAACTATCCAAAAACTCTGATTATGTGAAAAAAAACAGAGACAAAACAGTGCAATATGGCAGATAAACAAAAGCAAGAACTGTGCAAATATTCAGAAATGGTGTAAATATTCAGAAATGTGCAGTTTGGCTGGTGGAGGGAGGGTGTTGGTAAAAGGCCTCCATGCAAATACCAGAGGAGCTGCTTCCATATCAAACATCCGTCTGGGCAGGAGACTCATAAGAGGTGGTCTCTAGGTGCTCTTTGACACTACAGGCACTATGCAGCATGGATATATATATATATATATATATATATGTATATACATATATATATATATATATATATATATATATATATAGATATGTCTTAAGCTTGGTGGACTAAAGCAGGGTCATGCAGTATATATACCTACTCTGCTGGTGTGCACTCTAGAGCCCCACCAGTCATCCAGGCTGCCAGCGAGTCCGGGGGGCCTGGGACGCATTAGAGGCCGCCCTGAGTGGCCTTCATTAGGAGCAGCACCCCCTTCCTCCCCCCTTCCTACAAAGGAAACACTGTACGTCTCCCTCAGAATAAAAGCCAGCCCTGGATCATAGATCAGACACATGTAGCGTCTGCTGAGTCTGGTTCTCGACTAGCGAGGAGGGCCCAGAGCCGAGGGATTCAACCACACACACACAAGGAGACAGCACAGACATGCATTGCGATGGATGACAAAGAGCAATGACCTCCGATATTAAAGAGCACAGAGGATGAACAGGGAGGCCTGCAGACTTGAGTTGAGACAGTGTTAGAGGCCGTCAAGAGCACCCCGTGTCCCCAGCACCTCATAAAGCATCCTAATGGACGTCGCCTCTATTTGTCAAAGAGGGAGACAAATGAAAGAGGGAACGGGTGAAAGAGAAAGTGAGAAGGACATTCTGGAGAAAAATGGAGTGAGCTATTATGTTACGGGCTTTTCAAAAGACTGTAAAAAGCTTACACACATGTGCATGTACAGTTATACAGCCACCACCAGCACCAGCACCCACCCATCCACCCCCTGTTCTAGGTCAGTTTAAACCCACCGAGGTACTGAAATGTGTGGGCGGCCATATGAAAGCAGGTCACTGCTGCAAGCACACAACACACAAATCAGTGATGGTTAAAAACTTTGGTTTCGGGTCGCAACGTTCTTGGGAAGACAAACATATGACACCTGCAGACCTGCTGATAATCAAGTGGATGAATATCTTAATTTTCACGTGGCAGCAGCTTGTAGAGTTTACTTTTTACAAAATGGGGAACATCATCACAAGTTTATTTGTGTTTAACTGAGTTATAAGTTACTGACCAGTCAGTGGACACATGAGGGACGTCTGGACGACACTGTCAGTCATGTGTTATCATGATGTTAGCTCTCATGTTATCTCTCACATGCTCTGGTCGTCTACATGACGCCGAACAACAAAACAATCAGGTATAAGTTATTAAACTCCTCACATTTAGAAGTCTTTCAGAGCACATTTAAGTCATTAAATACACATTTGAGGGACTTATAACTGAGTATTTCTACTGTATGATAATTTGTATATTTGTACAAATTTTTCAGAAGTTGTTTTTTTTTAACTTTTGTTCTCTTATCTCTAGTTTTTATCTTTTGATCTTAATGTTTTTTATTCCACTCTGTAGCACTTTGGCATGCTTAATGAATAGTGCTTTATAAATGTATTATTATTATTATTAAAAATGATTTCTACTCCACAACAATTTATTTGACAGTGACAGCTACTAGTGTTTTTTTTCCAAATATAACATACACACAAAAATATGATCATCATCCTATAAATCCAACACAATGTTATTGATTGAATGATTTAACAATGTTGAACAGTAAAACATTGACTCATAACAACACCGTTAACACATAAATGTCTTATAATTATGTATAATAATTTATTATATATAATAATGTAACATGAAAGCATGAGTTCAGCCAGCTAAATCCTTTTACTTTTCATATGTCAATTTTTTTATTTATTTATTCTATTGTTAGATCTGTAACTGTTACAGAATGTTTTTTTCACTGTGATTTTGCAATTTTGCAAACAGAAAAATATGCTCAACAGAGCTACTGTAATTTAGATGTCACCTCTCAAGATTCAGGACTCAAAATGTTTAAAGAAACCTGTTCCTTCCTTTCTATACACAATGAACACAGAGCAATAAATCAAAGTGTAAATAGAAAGACAAATAAAGCAACGTGAAAAGTATAATATATACGTTATGAAATCTGTTGTGGAAAAAGGCCACGGCTCATAAACTGGACGTATGACTGTTTTACGCAGCAGCGCATGCTGACACGCATCACAACGTCGAAACAAACCGCCGTGCATCTGCTGGTAGAGGAACATCCTGCCCCACGCAGACTCACAGGCTCGTCTGTCACATCCAAACCCATGTCTGAACCACAGGAAGTACGTATGCGAGTGCACACAGACACTGAGGCAGGTAATAAAACATGGCGAGAGCAGCACTGCAAAGCCTCCTGATCACACAAGTTTCACACCAGTTTTACTCTAATGATCAAATAATGAGAAGGAAGGAGTTCCACCTGTGTTAGCTCAGAAGATCCCATGATGCACTGAGGTCAACGGGATCAGCTGGGTTTGTGGCAAAGACCATGGTCTGCTCTATTCTGGTCTGTGTGTGTTGCGCTTTGGGGCATTTGGGGTAACTGAGGTCTCGGGTTTATGGGTGCTTTTATGTGAGGCTGCAGCGCTTCATCCTCCAGCTGCTCCGTCGCCATGATGTGGTGCCTCTTTCTACCTCAGAGCTGAGCGTAAATTTACCACTCTGGTGAACACGAGCAGTTCAAAACACACAGGCACAATGTGATAAGCATTATGAAGCCAAACATGATAAAACCAGAAGATGCTCTAAGGAGTGTTTTCATCTTCCTGATTTGATTTTCAAAGTAATAGCAACTGGATACGACGCACAATTTAGCAGAGAGTACATCACACATGTTGTGTCTTATCACCACAGGGTTATTTTTATAACTAAAAACCACACAAAGGAGACAGAAAATACTTTTATTTAGATATTTGTGTAGCTGTATTCTCAACCTCAGCTATTAAATAACAGAAATCATAGGCTTTCAACTGCAAATAATTTCTATTCATTATATTTTACACTGACCCTACAAACCACGAGGGTAGATAAATCGTATATACGTAAATGTTCTTTATTTATACAGCCCTTTACAACAACTGTACGGCCAACAAAGAGCTTTACAACTGATAAATAAATAAAAGCAATTAAAAACAATAAAATAAAATGAAATAGAAACATAATAAAATAAAATAAGATAAAATAATATGGAAATAAAATAAAAGTAAATAATATTTAAAACTACACCTGTTCGTCTTTGATATATTTATGATTTATGGCTGACATGATGTGACTCCTCTGATTATTTAGCTGCTGTGTTTCACGTCAAACTATTTGACAGCCATAAATTGTCGAATAAGCCTTGACGGCTCATTGCCAGCGGGTTGCGAAGGTTGTGAATCGAACCGCTGTATGGTTTCTGAATAACAGGAAGAGCTGGGTGAAGGGTGGAGGGGGTCGGGTTGGTGGGGGGTGGATGGAGGCTTTACTACCTGTAAACATGGAGGGTTGGTCTGAAAGAGGTGCAGCGCTGCATTTAATCAGGATCTTCAATCATCATGCAGGTTCCTCCATATATATCCACATTGCCACAGGTTACCACACGCCCAACGTTCCTATGGAACTCTGGGATACGGTGCTCCCACCCCGCCCCTCCGCTCCGTGGTTACCACAGCCATGTCTCCATCTCTGCTGGAGCCAATAAATAAATAATGGTCCCGTGATGTGATCACTTCCAAACCGTGATACAGGGAGTGCCTCGCTTACAACAACAACAACAACATAGACACGCACATGTTGACACACACAGATCAATCCAGGGCCGCTCACTCGTTTCTCATGCAACTGTGACTTTCTAAAAAAGTTAGATCTCTATTTAGAAAGCTGGAATAATGAGAATATGTTAAAATGTGATGAGTTGGGAATTTGTTGTGATTTTTTTTTTTTTTTTGATGCTTCTAAAAAGAACCTTTATGTGAAGTCAACAATCTGTTTATAAATCAAATCTGTGCAAAGTTATAAGTCACAGTAACAGACCAGGGGTCTACGGTGCGCTGAGAGTGGACAGGAACATCAGTCAAAGCAGTGAGTAGTGTAATATAATTAGAAGAAAATGGGCAGTATGAGGTGTGAGTGAGCAGGTAGGATGTCAGACCAGGAAAACTGGGCTCCCATGGCCTGTCCTAGAGGCAGGCATGGTGTTTGATGCAACGACGGCCACTTCATTATAAAAGCCTCCTCAAGTCCCACGCTGCATTCCACGTTTATAGGGAACATATGGGGAAGCCTGCAATTTTTAGACCACAAAATAAGCCCCTTTGCAGCTGGACGCACAACCGCACCGGGTCCTTTTTGCCTCGTGAGCCACACCCGAGAGGCGTAGGACCACTGACAGTGATTAAACCACCACAGTTTTCTCAGCAAAACAGGAGTTATATTAAGCTTAAATACAGGGGCTTGATAAACAAGGCCTGGGCAGGGGAAGAAAAAAAAAAGAAATGAGTGAAAGACGGCCACAATGATCTTCAGACTATTTTCCCCTCACGGTCATGGGCAGTGCAAAGCCATGAGATCCATTTCAAAACATGAAGCAGATGTTTACCTAGACAAAGAAGAAAAAACACTCGACTCCGGCACTTTCTTCAAATGTCAAGTTTGGACTAAACGACAATGGAGCTGATTGCCGATGTTGCACAACGCCGTGGGATGGTCCCGCGTTTGTTTGGCTTTTCTTTATTCCTCACTGAAAATCCAGATGCTGTGTTTCTCACCACAAAATGGACAAAAATAAGGAAATAGACAATAATCTGAAACAGTCTCTGCTTGTGAAAACAAGCTGACACACGCACATTAAATCTAAAAAAAAAAAACAAACAAACAAAAAACAAAACATGAATTATTACCATCAACACAGTGGTGTATGCAGGTATACACCGTATACCCACTAAAAAACGTTCTGAATTACCGAATAACCACTACAGGAGCCCAGAGAGGCCCCTAATACAATTATAATACTGACAAAATATAATATGACAATCAGTAATAAACTCACAGTCACACATGTTTTATTTATAAAGTATTGGTAACACTAAGTTTATTTGTTTTGGAAACATATTTCAACATCCCCCCTCTCTATTTAGATAAAATGGTTCAGTCCAGCAGCTCCACCAGACAGCCTGCAGAGAGCTAACTTTTCACAGACAGAGTGGAGGAGGAGACGACAAATTAAAAAAGAAAAGTAAAAAAAAAGAAAGAAGTGAAGGGTCGACAGTTTGTCACCCAGTTCTTTCATAGGTAAGGTGGGTCTGTTTGTGGTTCATGTGATGGAAAGTTCTGGAACATTAGCCTGTTAGCTATTGCTTTGTCCATCATTTATAAGCTAGCTCACTTTTCTCTCCATATTAGCTCAAATTTCTGAAAAAAACTCTGGATTTATTCATTCAGTGCTTCCTCTACCAAGTAACTGTTGTTCTTTTCATGAATATGGGAATTATAGTTAAAAAAATCACTAAAATGCATAGTTTTACATAAAACAGTGTCAAAATTTCCCACAAAGGGGCGACCAGTAAGATGTCTTTTCATGCATACCTCATGCAGCCACACATGGGAGTATACCCCTATAATAAACCAGACTACACCACTGCAGCAACATGTCATACATGTAATAAATGACTATAAGCTGAAACAACCAAAAGCCCTTTGCGCTAAACACAGATGAGACCAGACGCTCCGCACCTGAGGGGAAGCACAACCTCAAACAAACTTGTCCGTGGTGTTTCCCTGGACTCACACAGCTGTAATCTGTCCCCGGGCTGGCAGGCCAGGACCGAGGCCATGTCGGGAGGCAGCAGAGGTGTGAGAAGAGGAAGCCTCGCCGTGTGTGAGGTTAAGTCGGAGGCCTGCAGCGGCCGCGTGGACGGACTGATAAAAGCCCTGGGGCCGCCGCTGTGGCCTCAGCGTTCGGCCACACTCGCCGACACGCCGTGTCATTTAGGCCGCGCTGCCGCCTAACTCAACGGCAACTGCTCATTTACAGGGCAGTGCGGGCTACCAGGAAGAGCGGCATCACACACACACACACACACACACACACTCAGAACATGGTAGTGTATATACACATACAAACATGCTGTGGTCCACGCAGCAGATTTGTCCAGCAATTAGCAGAGGACAACGTGGGCTGACATGCATACACAGAGCTGTAACACAACAGACTCGTATATTCCAACACACAGGTTTAAAGGGAAAGCAACTAGGTCACATGGGTGACCAGACGGTGGTTTGGGTCTGTTGTCCCGTGGCCAGACATGGTCAGTGTGTCACTGAGAGACAGGAGAAAGGAGAGAGGAAGTGTGGATACCGCCGGTTTGCAAATACCAGTGATTTATGCACAAACACACACATATATGCTCAGATTGTCAGGTTAGCGGCACCACAACAAGTAGTCCGTCTACCTCTGGGACTGATGGTTTGTCTCAATATGAATCATTTCCTGTTTTTCTCACAACTGCAGGAAAACTTTCAAATAAATAGAATAAAAAGTCCAGAAAGAGAAGATTGTGATGGTATGAAGTCACATCTCAGTCCAAGTAAAAAATAAAAAACAGTGAAAACCACAATCAGGTTAAATTGCGTTGCACTTTGCCACAAATACTGACATGCTTTGCTGTTGTTTTATTCTGAAAAAAAAATCAGAAATACAATTTAAAACTGATGTTAAATAAAAGAGAGAGTGCCACAAAGAAGAATGGAGATAAATGAGGGCTGGAGTCCAGTGCTGCTTCTAATGGGGCTAAAAATCATGATACTATCAAGTGGTAAAGGAGGGTGGAGGCCCAAACCACCGATTCTTACCAACACAGATGAGCTGTGAGTCAGACCAACGTAAAACTAGCACAGGACATAGAGTCAAGAACAAGACGCTCAGTGTTGTTCAGCAGTTAGACGACACTTTCCTGCTGAAGCCACAGCTACTCTTTCTGTCTTTTCAGTATATATATATGTTGAGCTTTAATACTTTTCAATGCCTCTCCAGCTCTTCTACCATGATTTCAGGGCTCTCTGCAAAAAAAAACTCAAAAGAAAATAAAACATTTCCAAAACTTGGACAACCAGTGAGAACGAGAAGCATGGAAAAGTAGAAAAAAAAGATGCAGAGAAACCAGAGAAAAAGCAAAGATGATAGGAGTGGAAGGAGGGGAGGGGAAGGAGGGTGACCTCACGTGACATGTGACGTGGGTTCAACCACTCACCGAGGGGAGTGTGTGTGTGGAGGATGGCGAGGAGGATGCAGATACACTGTGGCTTTTAGCCTTTTACTAGCATCGACGCTCCGGGCAGGCCACCGCCGTTCGTGGAGGAGAAAGAAGAAGAAGGCAGACCACGCTACCAAGATAGCTGGCTAACCTCAGACCCTCAGCCCTCCTCCTCCTCCCCGCCGGTGCCTCCACCACCCTTGGCCCCCTCTCATCTCCAGCCTTGGTGAGTCCACTTCCACACCTGGAGACACAAACGCTGCAGTCTGTCTCACAGTTCCTTCTCTTCTTTCTCCTTCAAGCTGCTGCTAACTCTCTCTCTCTGCAGGCTTGTGGCTTGGGATTCCTGCGGTAGTTGCAAAAACCCTAGATTCTTGGTTGAGTACGAGCTCCAGGAGTTTTGTCCTTTCCTTCTCCCTCTTCTCTAACTATTGCACTGTTGTTTTTTTTCTTCTCTAAGGTCGGTGGAGATCAGCTCTGCAGCGTGGGAGCTCCACAGCGCTCCAGCTTTCCTGTCATGGCATCAAACAGCATCTTTGACTCCTTCTCCAACTACAGCAGCAGTCTGCTCAGAGGTGAGCGCTGATCCTGCCCTCTTTCTTACCACCCTCCCACCACCATCACACCATCCTGTGTCCAGTTGTGTCAAATGTGCAGCTTGTGAACACGTCGAAGCGTGACATCTTTTTGTACTACGTGAATGCATTTGTCTCTTTCTGCCCACACACACTTGATCTGACTGATATGGCCTTTAAATGCCTTTGCCTCTGCGCTCCTGTGTTTTCTGTAGGGCTTGATGGAGTAGCGCCATAATGGGATTCTCACCACAGACATTCATTATCAAGTGAAACTCTGTGAGAATACGAGCTCAGAGGCTCCATGTGACCGGGCTCTTTACTGGAAACACTGCAACACAATAAAAGAGCAAAGAGAAAAAAAAAACATATTAGGCTTTCTCTCACTCTGCCTTCCTTCCAGGAGGTACTTTTGGTCTATGTGGTGAGGTGAGTGCACTATACTTGGCGACGCTAAACGCCAGGCTCAATGAAGGAGCCATTTGTTGCCATGGTGATTCCAATCAGACAAGCTTTTACTTGCAAATAGTGAAGCTCTTAAGTGTGGAGAAGTGGAAGAGGAGGAAACTTTTACCTGATTTTCACTCGTTGTTGGGCTCAGTTGTTCCCACACAAAGTACTCAACTCAAGTACTTGACTCAAAGTATTGATACTTACTCAACTAATCAAACCAAATCAAAAGCCTTTATTGTTGTTAAATGACAATGCACATAATGAAATTAGGAGCGCTGAGCCACATAGTGCTTAGATGTAAAAAAAAAAATGTAAAAAATAATCAAGCTTAAAAATAAAGCATAAAATGACATAAACTTATGTAAGAAATACTATTTACAGTAATAAGGCTACAAAAAATGTTATTGCACAAGATAATATGTACTTATAATATATAAAATATATGTATATATAACAATTTAGTAATATATATAATAGTTATACATGTAGTACAGACAAGTAAAGTTGCTTCGTCAAAACTTCCCTTAAGTTAAAGTACTAAAGTACTTACTTTTATAAAATACTTAAGTATTCACAAGTACATTTTCTAATATCAGTACACTGCAAAAAAGGGTGTCTAAAAACAAGCTAAAAACACAAAATCTGAGGAGAAATGTACCCAAACAAGTGAAATTATCTGTCCATGTGAGGACATAGTTTCACTTGACAAGATTTCTTGAATTAAGTGTGTTGAATCTAAAAAGAAGATGTTTTAGAAGGCTTACAATAAGCAAAAATTGTGGTTTCAATAATAATAATAATAATAATAATCACCTTTATTTGTCATATACACAAAATTTGGCCATTTAAGCCATCCCTCAGGGAGCAGTGGTGCAGTGGGAACTTTTTTACAGGCACAAAGTAAGAGAAATGAACTGAATAAACGCAGAAAAGAAGCAGAAAATGCTGGTTTTAAGATGAGATTACATAAAATTTAACTTTTTAAAGACCCAAAATATGTGACATATACTAAATACAAGCAGAAAATAAGCAACTTGAGTTTGTTACTGAATCTTAAAAGATTTATTGATGAGACTTTGAGGGAGAAAGATGTAATATATCTTATTTTAACAGTTATTAACTTCATTTTAAGATTTCCTGCCAAAAAGGTGACAAAAAGGTTGTGTTTGATTTAAGATTATATTGAACACTTAAAATATGAAATTACCACTTAAAACAAGATAAATTATCGAACATGTCTTAATCTAAGTTTGTTCATCTTGGTAAGAACCAAATAATTTGCAGTTTACATACAGTATATTAACGGTGGTGTAGTGGTTAGCATTGTTGCCTCACAGCAAGAAGGTAGCGGGTTTGATTCCCTGCCTGGGGCCTTTCTGTGTGGAGTTTGCATGTTCTCCCCGTGTCTGCGTGGGTTCTCTCTGGTACTCTGGCTTCCTCCCACCATCCAGAAACATGTATGGGGATTAGGTTAACTGGTTAATTTAAATTGACCGTAGGTGTGAATGTGAGTGTGAGTGGTTGTCTGTCTCTATGTGTCCTGTGATGAACTGGAGACTTGTCCAGGGTGTACCCTGCCTTTCACCCTAAGACAGCTGGGATAGACTCCAGCCCCCCATGACCCTATGAGGATAAGCGGTAGATAATGGATGGCTTTCTCATTTCTGAAATCTTGAACATGGAGCTTAGATATCACCATGGTTGCTGCCATCTCCAATGACGAGTTTTGTTTGAATGAAAACAGGAAGTCCCTTGTTCCAGCGTTTTTGTCCATTTTGAGTCATATTTCTAGACCCACAGAATATTTTGTACTATGTCTCTGAAAACACTGAATGGTTCAATGAAAGAAGAGACTCTCTATTTCATCATGAAAAAAATGTTTGTTTTTATCTTGTTCCATTCTTGTTTTATCAGAGGTAGAGTAGACGACACTTTCACCAAAATCACCACTTTTTGTCCAGATTCTGTTTGTTTTGCTCTCTAATCTCGATCGTCTCCACTTCCTGTTTTGATCTCTGTGGTGTATACCGTCTCTTTATGGTCTGACTACATCTCCCAGAATCCCCAACATTACTCACAGGCTGTGGGAGACCATGATCGGCGACCCGCTGCAGAAAAAACACTTTGATGTCAAAATGACGTTAAGTAAAGTAAATGTACTCCGTTACTGTCCACTGCTGCTGTTCATCACAAACACTGAGACAGAAACCAAAAAAACTACATCTCCCTCCCAATTAAGGCCTCGTCTCAGTGTTAATTAGAGACAGCCACAGGAGAAGCACTAGCAGCTCCTAATTGTTTGCAGAGTTTATCTTAAAATCTCAGTACATCTGCGCCTCACATGAGAACAATCCTCTGATATCCTCGGTGGAACCGCAGTGACAGGAGATGATGTTCCTGTGTTCTCACAGCTTTTACAGACACCGGACTGGATCTGCATCCCTTTATCTCCTCACTGTTCACAGATCAGCGTGTCACTGACTTCAGCTTTCATGCATGCCGTCCATGAAGCCTCTCGGCCTCTTTAACCTCTAACGTAATGTGCTTTTGGGCGCCTGATTTTGATTTTGAATCCTACCAGAGCAGACGCGATGTGAGACAGTAGGTCGGGGAAGAGAGCTGTAATCATCCATTGGAAATCATTAGTGAATATGCAATATCCTTTTACAATTCATTCTGTCAGGAGACTGAAACCGAACTGCGAGAGAACAAAGGCCAAGAGTCATTAAATACGCCAGTTCAATCTGAAAGCATTTCAAATCGGGACTACCTCATGTAAGCAAAATACCCCAGCGGTTAGTTTAACAACTTGCATTACACAGGCAAAGCAATTTGGCTAGTTCTCTTTTTTTAGACTCAAATCAAACTGAAATTAAGAGGAACGGTTACAGACAATCAAGGAGACTGTTAAATGTCTGGCTTCCCGAGCTCTGACTGTAATACCGAGCGACGTGAAGCGTATGGAAATAATGCATTCAGAAGACAGGAAGTACTGCTGCAAGGAACATCTCATTGATCTGAAACGTGACACAAAAAGAAAATTATATTGATGTTATGTTTAATTAGCCAGCGCTATCAAAAATGCAATCAGTACATACTGCAGGGGATGCATCGGTCTTGCACATGTTGGCCTCACGGTGCAGGCAGGGATACTTAAATATTCACAAGTACAAAATACATTTTCTGATATAAATACATAAAAACACTAAACCTGAAGAAAAAGCTCCTCAAAACAAGTGAAATTATCTGTCCGTGCAGCGAGATAATTTCACTTGACAAGATTTCTCAAATTAAGATTGTTAAATCTAGAAATATGATGTATTTAGGCTTAAAATAAGCAGACAACGCTGGTTTTAATAATAATAATGATCAGCTTTATTTATTTATTTATTTATACACAAAATTTGACCCATTTCAGCAGTGGGAACTTTTTACAGACCCAAAGTAAGCGAATTAAACTAAATATACGCAGAAAATGCTGGTTTTAAGATGAGATTACTTAAAATTTAACTTTTTAAAGCAACAAGTACATTAAATATACTAAATATGTGCAGGAAATGCTTGCAGGTTTTTTGTGTGACTCTTGAATCAAGCAACTTCAGTTTGTTGATGATGAGATTATTACAGAGATGTAATATATCTCATTTTAACTCGTCATTTTAAGATGCCTGTTTGAGACAAAAAATACTTAAGATTATAGTGTAACGTTGCGTACTGCGGGCGGTTCATCGGTCTCGTACGTTTCGGCCTCACGGTGCAGACAGGGAACACATGTCAGCATGTCATGTGCAACATCAGATGCGCTTCGCGTGAGAAACAAGAGGACGCCTCACCTCAGAAACCTCAGCTCTACTCTCAGAAAGACAAAGACACCAGCATCTTGACAAACAAAGAGCTGCCGTTCTCATGGCGTCCAAAACGAGCTAATAGCCTGACAGTTAGTAAGTTCTTCTAGAAGCAAAGACAAACTCAGATGGGGAGCTTTGTGTCGACGAGGCGATAATCTGATGCAGACTCACGGTGCTGCTGCAGCTCGCTGATAATAACCACAATGAGGCTGTACACCTGCTAACCCTGCAACCATTTCACCAGAAAGCTGCACTTTATGTTTTGTTTTTTTTAGAAAAGCAATAAGGTCCAAAAAAAGCTCTGAATTTTCCCCGTGTGAAGCAGAGTCGTATAAACTTTACTGGGTTGTCCGATCCTGACACACTGGCAGTGTTTGCATCAGGTGGGCTACCTGCTTTATAGCGGCCGTGACTTTGGTTTTCTGTCACCACATTTCCCTTCACTTCACTTTTTATAAAAGGGGTCCGTTTCTTTTTTAAAGTGCAACAGTCTCAGGAGCCAGCTCCCTTTGTGGCAGAGAAAAAGGCACCCGGTTTATTAGGGTGGGAATGGTTTTATATGTTTGGCTTATTGCGCTGCATGAATGGAAGTGAGAGCTTGTGTGTGAGAAATGCGCCATGCCTCACCGCAGTTGTAGCGAGGTTATTTTGGAGGATTCTGGGAGGTGGTCTGGTTTGTTCTGAGGGAAAAAAAAGCCTGAGAGACACATGTACAGTGAGAAACAGAGAGACACTTTAAACGCATCAAAATGAATCATTCACAGGGGATAAAACTCAACACGAACCTTAAGCTAAGAACCACTGACAAATAAAAAGGCGCTATACAGTAGCCCGAGAAAAAAAAGGCTATAAATGTGACAGAACACATGGCTGGTGGCTCTGGTGAATTTATTAATAACAAAGTCATATGGCGAAGATTTTTCCCTCCTCTCTTAGATTAACATGCTTGATTGAAGCCTATTGAAAATCCTGCAGAGTGCGAGGCCCCTGAGTGACGCCAAAACATGAGGAGCGACTGAAATCTGTAACCAGATATTAAGAGTTTCAATACTCCAAAGTGAAAGCAAATAATAGAAAACTCATGGCGGCAAAATCCTGTCTCCAATTTACCCGAGTATAATATCTATTTATAAAACTCTGAAGGCATATTGAATAGAGGGAACGCTCTGGACTTGATTAGGGCTGTAAACGTTTGTGGAGGTACTTATTTACTTTTTGGTCCGTCTCGCCGTTTTCACCGTCTGTCAACACGACTTTATGGGGAACACTTTCAGGGGTTGGCTTCCAGGTAGAGTACACAGAGGGGCGTGATGATTATGTGGTCGACTAATCCTGAACCGGCCTCCGTCCTTGTGCGCTTTTGGCTCAAAACACCACGTTCGCTGTTGCGTTGGTCAAGGTTACACTCGTGCTAAGTGTAGTAGTAAATACAATTTTCTGGTGGTCGACAAGCGACCGCAGGGGCCAGATCCTTTTCAGACCATCTGATAATATGGATTCATGCTGCACAGGTTTCTCTAACTGGGGAAAGGTTGAGAAACTTCTTCTAACAAGCATTCCTGTAGGTGACTCTGAAGCAGCATCCAGCCTGAAGACGTGGCTCTGCGTCCAGACCTCCGTCACTCAAAAAAAGCACACAAAAAAATTCTGCTACGTTACTACCATATATAATTTAAACACCATTAAGTAATGTTATTTTAGCATCATGTGCAATAACTTAACTTTATGTAAATTAATTTATGTTGACAGAACCTAATGCATTTTGGGTAGGATAGTAAACTGTGTGAACTCCAGAGCAGAAGGTGGCAGTAGTGTACGAGCCGGGAGTTTTAGAAACTTTACTTCAGGAAGTTCAGCACGCAGTTCGTCACTGAATGTTTCCGTAGTGTGATCATTAATCATAGCAGCATTAGCAGCTAACCGTAGCAGCATTAGTTGCTATGGTTAGCTACTTAGCATTTGCAGCGCTTGCTAAATTAGTGTATCATAATTAGGTGGAAATAACTTTCCAAATTCTTTTAATGTCCACCCAACAAATATTATTATGTTGGATTTACTCCTCCTAATTAAGTAATAGTAACATCAACACATTATGTTGATTCAACATATTTATACTGATTTTACTCAACAAAACTATTTGGTAAATGAGCGTATTATAATTGGGTGGAAATATTTTCCATATTTTTTTATGTTCACCCACCAAATGACTATTATGAGTGTTTAACACAGTTCATCCAGAGTTAGTCTGTGGGTTAAACTCTCTTATATATGCTGCACACATCCACTGTGACCACGCAGCAATCTCTAAATGTCATGTAAGAGGAATTCATAACGTCTAGACCGGCTTCTTGGTCTGTCTGACATGAAATTGAAACAGGAACAAACTATATGCCGGCAGGAAAATATGCAGACTGAAAATGCTTGCGAAATTGGATAACGAGGGGGAAATGTCACAGTATAAAATAATTTTTCTTGATTTTTTTTTTTTTTTTTTTTTAAGTGATGCCCTCCTGGATGAGACGCTTCTATTCCTGTGACTCATTTCTTTCATTTAAGCGCTGATAATATTCCACATAAGCCCTTACGTTAAAATGATTAAACCCACATCGCTGTTATAATATTAGACTTTCATGATCTCATTCGTCCTGCATGGTGGACGACTAAATTAAGAAAAGGCCTTTCTCGCAATTTTCTGTTTCTTAATTTTGTTTCAAACCTACGCCCTAAACCACAGGCCGGCCCCACAGCTTATTACATGGTAAGGCTGGGGTTGCAGAGAAAAAACACAAGCATTATTGCCAGCTAATTTATGCGTTATTAACCTAAATTAATACATGTGTATGGGATTCACTTGCAGATTTCAGCAAAATTTGAAATGAGGTAAACAATCCAAGGTAAAAACCTGATATAAAACACTTGTGTCATCCCAGGTTTGGTTTCAGGAACTCTGGCTACAATTAGAGAGCTGTGACCGGAGTTTGACTCAGATGAAGAAGACTTATTGTTTAGACCCCTCCCTGTATCCTTACACAGATGTTGTCAACAACATCCTTTCTGTTGCAGCGAAGATGAAGAGGAAAAGCAAAAACTGCCTGTGACTAAGCACAACGCCGATTGCTGTGCACTTTTGTTTTTAACATTACAGTTGCATTCGAAGCCGCAAATTACTTTAATGGGCAGGCATGGGTCTGGTCGGCAGCACATAAAATGACTCAAACTTATGGAGATCCCACATGTTCAGAAACATATCAGGAGATTTTTTTTTTACCAGGAGGAACAGAGGGTTTTATTTTATCATGTGTGAAAGTTTAGTGAAGATCTAAGACCTGGAGGAACTCGTTCTGTCACCATCAAAGGATTAAAAGGAATGTTTTTCACAGACAAAATATCCCTCTTCCAGACTGAATCTTCACGTCATTAAGAGCAACTTTAATCATCCTCAAAACATCCTTATAGCCTATCCCTCTTCCCATAAGCAATAAAGGAAAAAACTTAATTACGGTGGAAGAAAAATGCAGATAATGATAGGATGCGAGAGGCTGCAGGCTATGAAATGTTTTCTGATTTTCCTTTATTTTCCCAGATTTTTTTTCTCAACTTGTTTACATACAGTTAATTGTCGCTGCAGCAATAAAACATGTTTTTGGGGTTGCTTCTTCCCTCCCCTCAAACATAACTTTAACCACAGGGAATTGATGTTTGTGGAGACAGCATTTCAAAAATGGGATTTTAGTTTTCTCTTGGCCTATTCATTGGGGGGTACAAATAACTGACTGCTCCAGTAATGGGCCTAATTGTGCTTTTTCCACTCAGCACTGCCGAGGAGGGATGCAAATTTTAGTTTTAGTTTGGACTAAAAGATGAGAAGCAGCAGCCAGTTAGCTTAGCTTAGCATAAAGAATGTAAAGCTGGGTTGCAAAAGCCGGCCTATACAAAAACCCATAGTGTAAAAATCAGGGTTTCCACGCATCCTGGAAAACCTGGAAAATGATTGACCAATTTTCCAGTCATGGAAATTATATGGAAAAGGAGAAAAAAAGACAAATGTTCTGGAAACGGTTAAGTTATCCTGGAAAATTATTTATTATTTTATCCTCCCAATGCCTTGTGAACAAATGCAAACGGTTTAAAAGTTAGTTTTTAACCCGTTTGCATGAATAATTTTCCAACTTTCTTAACTGTTTTTGACCTTTTTTCTCATTTTCCATGAGTGGAAATTTATCAATCGTTTTCCAGGTTTTCCAGGATGCATGGGAACCCTGATAATTTGTGGTCATTTAAAACCAGAATTTGCTTTGACACAGCATTTAAAAAACATGCACGGTTTACAAAATGATTTATTACCCGTGCACCGCAGCAGGTTTTAGCCCGAGGTAAACTCGTACTTTCTCCACAGCTGCTCACTTCTGTAGGAAACACCAGGCCAGGGATTCCCCCTCAGCTGTGCAGCAGAAGTGGCCCCTCCACCTCGTCTCCATAGTCCGTCTCCTGTGAGGTCACTCTGTCTGCTGCACATGCTCTCCTCACGTTTGCAGACGCAATGGCAACTTTACGCTGCAGACTGCCACCGGCACTTAAAGGCTACATGCACACACAAACAGTCCAGTACTTGAGTTTTTATTTTTTCAACCCTGTGCTGAGTCAGAGAAGCGCATGACGACCGTGACGCTTCCCCCCTCTAAATGCTGTCTGACCTCACCGTAATAGCCGCTCAGAACTAACATATGGTCTCCCAATGCCTTAGTCCAGCAGATTTACCCACATGGTGACTTAACAGCAGAGGAGCTCACTGAAAAATATCTCTGACTGCTTTCTTGATTTCATAAAAAATAAATTATGATGCATGCTTTAAAAAAATATTCAACTGACGACTGCGTACTGTGGTTACACTGGTTCTGACAGGAGTGAGAGTTTCCTTAACCTGGTTAAATTCATTGTGACCTAGAAAGAGACGCTCAGACATTGCATGTCAAGGATGCACAAAGAAGCTCGAAGAATTACATAACAGCCTGTAGTTTTAGCAGGAAGCTGAAATGGAGTTGGTCCTCCATTAAACGGTCTCCACGTTACAGTGTGACAGCTAGCTGTGCTAACACTGCCAACCTGGCAGAAAGGCGTTTGTGTTCGAAGGGCCTGACGGACTTGAACACAACGTTTCCCCTTTAATCAGTGTGATGACATAAGAGGCAGACAGCGAGCCAGTCATTCAGTCAGTATAGAGTTTGATTAACCTAATCACCAGGCAGCCAGACTCCA
Source organism: Synanceia verrucosa (assembly GCA_029721515.1). Classification (NCBI taxonomy): domain Eukaryota; kingdom Metazoa; phylum Chordata; class Actinopteri; order Perciformes; family Synanceiidae; genus Synanceia; species Synanceia verrucosa. Next base: position 3,243,317 of record CM056560.1, on the reverse strand, counting down.
GGCTACTGATTGGGTTTACAAACGCTCCTTGTCATCGTTGTGTCATTAGCTCGTCGTTAGCCGTGGCCGCTTTGACGTGGAGCAGCGACGTGCCGGGCCTAAACACAGCAATCAGGGGATTAGTGTGCAGTTACAGCAAAGCCTCGATGGACGCCTCAGGCTCTGAGTCAAAGGGGGGAAAGTCCTGCCTAACTATGCTAGCTCCACGTGGCCAGGGTGCTAACTGTACAGAGGCAACGCCACTTCTGATTAGCAATGGAGACGATGAGAGGAAACATTCAGTCACTTCGGACACACACGGGTGGTTTCCCGGACTCCAATTAAGCCAAGTCCTTGACTCAAACAATGATTTGAATGGAGGGACTCCATTGAAAATACTTTTTAGCCTCCAATTAAGTTTGCATAATCTAGGCCTGGGAATCAAGCCCAAAGACATCAGAGAAACAGAGCTGCATGCAGCGCAGCGGCTCTATGCAGTCGCTGCAGAAAGCCTCGGCGACGTCTGGGGGGGGGGGGACTCGTTTTCTTTTGATTTCATTTGAAATGATTGACAGTAATCACTAAGTGTGCAAAAGACCGGATTTATGAGTTGTGACAATAGTATGTGTCCAAGTGCTCTCCTGAGCTCCTTGGCTTGCAGGCTGAGAGCCGCCACACCCTTGTTTCCTTTTGATGAAAGGCCCTGAGGGCCGAGCGAGTACTTTCCAAAAGTTGTCTCACGTCTGCAGAGGAAAGTGGCACGGACACTCATCAGGAAACCAGCGGCGGGTTCCTGCTCGAATCTGGTTGGATCTGCGGTGAATCAGACGGTGCTCGGCAGGCCGAACCCCGCTGAAGAAGGAAATAAATGCAAATTCAATATTTGGGGGCTTTTTGAAGTCTATTTGCACATGAATGAGTGTGACAGAACCTGGAATGACCCCGGTTGAAAGAGTCCCGTAACAGTGATGAAAGGAGTTGAAAGGGACAAACGCTGATGACAACAACAGTTGAAAAGCTGGGAGATGCGTTCATGATGTGTATTTGTGCGTATTTACATATGGCTACGCTTGAATATGTGTGTGCACAGCCATTGAAATTTGAATATGAATACTCGGTGCAGCTGCGAACAATAGATTTGACCCAGTGCCTGGTAGGCAGAGTCCTCTCCGACTTGTGTTTTGCTGGTTTGCGCTCATGCCATTCATTTCATACATTACATACCTCACCGTGTTCCTTCACGGCCCACTGTAACAGGGACCTTGTCTCGAAAAAACACAAACATGTGGCTTTTGTTGCAGAGAAGAATGAACAACAGCATACCATGTGCAACCACATCAAAGGTCCCCCTCACCACGGGGCTAAATGAGGGCAGACTGTCCTGCTCGCCCCTCCTGACACGACTGCCACTAATTAACCAGAGATCTAAAACTGGCACTTCATCTCCATCACATCTTCACTCTAATCTCCACGTTTTTTCTAAAATGGCCTCGTCCTCGGCTTCCAGCGAGAGGGGACAAGCCACACAACAAGCACAAAGGGGCATTGTCTGCTGGTGAAAATGTGGTTTACAGGCTCTGCTATAATGGCTCAGTGGTTGCTGGAAGCCATGCACACTTCCTAATATTCAACTCACATGCGATTTCATTTTGAGAAAAGACTGGGACTCCTCACGACTTATTTTGTGAGCCTCCCTTACCCCCCCTCCCTGCTTTTCACCCCCGCTTTCCCCTCTCTGGTGGCGCTACTATATTTGTGTGGGATCTCTAGCAATGGAAGAGCACACACAGGCTGCGTTGCCAGTCAAACGTGTTCGGGCTGTCAGACTGAAAGGCTTCCAGCGCTGCGATCTGTCTCCTCTCCTCGTCAGTACGAGCTGTTTGATCTGACTCCATTAGAGACACACAGGGAAGTTCAACTGCTGGGAGGTTGGATGGCTTCAACAGTCAGAGTAGCAGCCCAGAGAGGAAAAGGTTTGCACACACAGTCTGGTTGCAATCTTGGTGTCTCGCTGTGTATCTATAAATGTCTCTTGTCCTCATGCTAGGTGTGTGTGGTGACACGTTGAAGAGTGGACGTATTTTGGGGGCTCTGCAGGGCAAAGGGGTGATGACGCAGTGGATAATGATATCATTAATGTGCGGCACTGCTGAGCTGCAAAGACATGCAAGCTTTCTCCTCGGTTGCATGGTGGCGATGACCTCATAAACCTGCGCCGCAGCACGACCGAGTAGAGTAGACTCTGGTGAAATGGTGGACAATGGTTTGGTAAATATGCAGCCACAGACCGTCACTGCACTCCCTGCATTTAATGTGGCTACGACTTCCACTAATCAGCAGGAACTCTGTCAAACGACTCAATCATCCACCTACGTATTTACACCCTGCTTGCACAGTGTGATAGCTGTTTAAAAAGGAGCAGGAGAGTGAGTCGGTGTGAGCGTTTCGCCTGCTGATCTGTGTGTGGCAGCTGGGCTCTGGCGGCGCTCTGGCACCGAGGCTGCATGGCAGTTAAACTGTCACTGACAGGAAGTGTAAATCTCTTGCAGAAGGTGAATGCAGCATGACAGCGCCACAGGTGTGTGTGTGCAAGTTCGTCACAATGCTGTAGTTGCTTGTCTTTGTCTCTCAGCCATCCTGAGAGAAGCAGTCTCCAAAATGTTTAGCTGGACACATTTGGCAAAGTCAGAGTGAGTCAGGATACTCTTATGTGTGTCTGTAGGGGGATGGGGGTGCTGTCACTTTGGCAACGCAACTGCACATATTGCAGCGATTACCGCAGCGGAAAAATGTTTTTCTGCAACATGCAATTACTACAGATTACAGATTGCTGTCCTTGCATCAGAAGCTCCCGCTAGAAAAAGGAGAAACACAGTTTGTGTGTGTGTCGTTACACACAAACAGACGCAGAGACAAAGAAAGATGAGAAATGATTATAGCTCACACTAAAAACCACAACTGAAAAAAAAACAGGGGTTGACGTATTTATGGGACTCATTTAGATTTTAAAGTTATACTGACTTAAATGCAGATGATGAAACGAAGAAAAGTAGCTACAATCCAAAGGCCTTCGTCCATCATCATCAGCGTTATGAAAAACACGACTCAGTCGTATCAGTTTCAGACTTTGCATTTTTCTGCTCCAGGTTACAAATCACCCTGAATATCAAAAAGCTTCCTTCAGGTCACACTAAACAATGTAGCCCAAAAGTGGTGCCCCACAGCAAGGCAGGGCCCTATTTACAAACCCACCAGATCAAAACTGGACCCAAAGTGCTCCTATAATAGCTCTGGGACCTTCTGGTGAGCTTACCATCCAATGCTACTTTTAGTGGGTTTCCAAAGAATAAACAGGCCCAGGAACCACATCACAGAGTGCTGACTGTCATCGTTGGGTGAGTGTACCCGACGGATGATGTGAGGGCGGAGCGACCGTGACACCGGGGTTTACGCCGAGTCCCCCCACCCTCTCCCCCTGCCTGCCTGCCTGGGGTGTGGTGAGCGCCATTGAACTGCCACTGAAAGGACAGGGAGGGGGCCCGAACGCCGATCGCAGTGAACCTTTGGTGACTTTTTGGGGTTATTGTGAACAGGAAAAGAGCGAGCCCTGGTTTTAAAAACAGAGGTATGTTAAGTCCCCCTCTAGAGCTGTGGCGGAAGAAAGAAAGTCATGCATTTAAAACTTAAAAAAAGAAAAAAATTCTTAAGTAAAAAACAAAAGAAATCAGCAAAATGTGCAATCACTTTTGCTGATCAGCAGCTGCTGTAGGCAAAGTGGTGAAGACGAGGACAATGAGGAGAGGAGGGGTTGGTATTGGCAAGGACTTCATGATGCCGTACGTATCACGAAACCTATTCATGTCACAGTACGATACATTTTTACTTCCGCCAAGGTTATGTTTTTACCGGCGTGTGTTTAGTTGTTGGTTTGCAAAATAACTCAAAAATTGTGGACGGATTTTGACGAAATTTTCAGGGTTGGTCGGAAGAAGCATATCTTAAAGCTGATTAAATTTTGGTGGTGATCCGATCTGATTCAACGGCACCACCAAAAATTAATCATTGGTCCTCCATCTTAGTGAAAATTTTGTTCTAAATGATATCGTCTGAAATTAAGTGCGTAGACATAATTTGATTAGAAATAAGACAAACATTCTTGGCAAGATTCAGATTTTTTTTGCAGTGTAGCTCACTGAGAAGTTTAAAATGCTGCTTGAAATATAAGTTGTATATAGAGTATGTACATATATATTAGAGCTGTCAAAGTTGCCCCGGTAACATGGATTTTTTTTTTATTATATTTTTTATTTAAATTTTATTTTAAATTTCAACGCGTGAAAGTTTTCTCGACTTACAATTTTCCCCCCAAAACATGACCTTTTTTTGGGGAAAAAAAATCAATATTAAGAAATGAAAAAATCAAAAAAAAAAAATCAAAACTATATCAGAAGAAAAAGTATATTGATATTTTTTCCCACCCCTAAAGGAGAGTCACAAAAGTCAGCAAAAAGGGATTTCAATCTGAAGTTAGCTAGCATTAGCCACCAGAATGCTACTGGTTTCACCAGATTGAGCAGGGTGAGGCAGTAAAACCCCAAAGTTTCATAAATTAAGAAAGTATTTTATAATTTATTCCTTCAAAATGGAAATTAAATATGCATAAAATGTCTGCATTCACCAACAGTATACACAGGAAGTCTAGTCAAGTGGATCCCAGCTTGGTAATTGACTCCCTCGTGAGATAATTAATATAGAGGAAATACTGGAAACATTTATATTCAAACTACTTTCTTTCATGAAGCATTGGCGTATCTTACCTATTTGGATAAGGAGCAGTTATTTATATCAGAGGTTTAGAAGGAAATCTTTCTTTGGTGGATCTGTTATCAATATCTAAAGTAATAAACTGTGTTTAGTAAATTCAGCAAATGTAGGGCTGCAACTAGCAAATATTAATCTTATTATCAATGAATCTTTTGATTATTTTCTCAATTAAAAACATTGATCGAAGTTTCCCAAAGCCCAGGATGATCCCCTAAAATATCTTGTTTTGTCCACACTGAAATATGTTCAGTTTACTGACATAAAGGAGGAAAGAAACCAGGAAATATTCACGTTTAAGACGCTGGAATCAGAGATATTTTTTTACTTTTAAAAAATACCCACCGATTAATTTCAAATTGTTGCCTCTCCACTGCAAATGATTTAGTTCTTACTAAGATAAAAACTTGAGACATGTTACGTAATTTATCTTGTTTTAAGAGTTAATTTCTTACTTTAAGTGTTCACCTTTACACTTATATCAAGAAATCTTGTTAAGTTAAATTATCTTGCTGCATGGACAGATAATCCTCAGATTTAGTTTTTATCTAGTTTTTAGGCACCTTTTTTTGCAGTGTAATAATGCGTTGTAGTCAGGTCCATCATGCATTTACTTCTAAATGCAATTGCATAAGTTGGAGATGGATGTACTTGATTACTTTCCACCACAGAAACATCTTCATAGAACCCCTTTTTTGCACTTTTTAAACTACCAAATGAAGTGTCAGACAGACAAACACATGCTTGGTATGCCGTCTTTAAGAAGTCCATTTACATTCAGCACGCATATATAAAAAAGCAGTTTGAGTCGTCCCCCAAGCAGCCATTATATGCCGCTCAATTGATTCACAGGGCTTTTATAAGCCCTTGGCTCTGCTCTGCACCTTTTATAAAATCTAAGCAGAATATAAAAGATGCATGAGATCAATGTGCTCATTGTCTCCTCTGGTGAATGCAGCGTTTCAATTCATCACGCTTACACAGTAATTAGCTGCTGAGTTTGGAAACGTCACCATCCTCTTCAAACCTGGGTCCAAACTTGGGAGTTACTGCATGTATAAGCACTACAAGGGGCAGATTATATAAGAAAACTACAGAAATTTAAACAAAAATAAAGTGTTTTAGGGTAATTCAGAGCTAAAACAAAGTTTGGATACACAAGAGCCTTCCAGCGATCATTAAAACGAACACAGACAGCGCTGGTGGAGAAAAAAAGACAACATACAAATTTATGTGATCAAATCTGTTCAATGTGTTTCCTATTTTCTTGTCTGAACATCAAAATGGACAAAAATGACCACCGATTGTGATGTGCTGACACATTATGTAATCAAAATTTGAGAGGGAATCAGGCATCAGAGCAGCTAGAGGCCAAAACCCAAACAGTCTGCAGCCACTCACTGTTGTTTAAAAGTTCCTCCATACACTCATGTATATAAACACCGACGCTAGAATACGATTTGGCTTTGAGGACGCTGGCACAAATGGCTTTGGTGACTTACATCATGCTTGGAAGCCTAATCACAGACACTCCTGTCATATCAAGCAGAAAAAAAGTCCATTTCATAGCAAAAGAAAAAATAGAGGAGGGAAGAGTAAACAAGCCCGGCGTTCCACAGCCGCCGCAGAATTCATCATTCATACAAAAAAATACCCCGAGCCCCAAAGTAGAGCTAATTTAATCCAAGAGGAATAAAACTCCATTTCATAGAAGTCGTCCATTCAGAACACTCATATTTCTAGCGAGCAGAAACCCCCGGCTGAAATTCGAGCAGACACTTTTCGGAAGGAATGCATTCGGTGGGTTGAGGGCCAAAGCTCGCCCTGTAATTTGTGAATGTACAGAAATGTGTGACCGCCACAGCTCCTCTAAAGATAGAAATCTTTGTCTTATGTCATTGCTGAACCTCAAACTAGGCCTATTTCTAATTGCCCCCATAGCCCCCTTTTCCAAATGAATGGCTACCCGTCCAAAGGCTTATGCATGCACGTCTGAAAATAGCCCGAGAGTTTACCCAGGCTAATAGATCATATTCAGTAAAAAAAACTTTAAAAGGGATCTCCACGTATCGCAGACTGTCCCATCATCAAAGTGACTTTTAAGTGCCACTAGAGGCATTTAGAGTCAGGTATAAGTTAACAAACCCCAAAGGCTTCTAATGGGGATCTTTACAACATGACATATTACAAATAAAACCTAAACTATCCTTTGTTTTTTACACGCAGAAAGACAACATTAAACAACGTTCATCTTCATTTTGTTCAGGATTTTCAAGGAAACATTTTCAAGGAAACCATTTTTACTGTAAAAGTCCATGCAGGGGTGCGTCAAGGGGGTGCCAACCTTTAAATATGATTAGCCACTCTGCATGATGGAGTATCTGATCATCAGACATGACTTGGTTTGCAATTCGATCTCTGACCTGAGGGGCAGTACTGCGCCAGAACATTTGCTCACAAATCCCATTTCAGGATTTGTAAAGTCAACCTTTTGATTTTTTTTTTTTTTAATTTATTTGATTTGGTCTGTACTTTATATTACAGTTATATTTCTGTCTTTATTTTTGCACCTTTCATAAAAAAATAAAAGATTAAGGCTTTATATTTCATTTGTATTGTCCCATTCTGTTGTGATTACAAGTTCTATTTAAATTTCATTTCATACTAACATTTCAGATTGTTATTTTAGTAGTCAAATTAATCATAAAAGACAAAAAAAATGATGCTATGTTGATGGAGGCGCATGCATATCACCTGATCCTGTTGGCCACCCCTGCATGACTTAGTGCCCCACTTGGTCCACCCCTGTAAAAAAAGTCTAGACACGCCACTGCATCCATGAATACAAGGCTGGAGGCCACCTCTCAGTCACAAGCTTTCACAGATCACAAAACAATGATGTGATCTCTTGATTTATAGCTGAAGGAGCTGTTTTATTTTTAACCTTTCGATGGTAAAGAATCCTATAATGCTGAGGCCCGTTTGAGGTGGGTCCAGAGTTTCACGTAACCTCCACGAGTTCAGTCTTGATTTCAGGATCAACCCAACCCGGATCATTAAAAATCGTTCAGGGGCACGACGGGCTCCGTCCTCCATGCCTGTGTGGCTGAAACTGTAGAAACTGCTCGTTGAAATGTGGAGGTCTAAATGTGACAGGCGCCCAGAGCTCACATTAAGGCTGAGGAGGGGCATGTGGTCACATATTAATAATGAACTGGGGCTGGAGGATGACTTAAATATCACCAGCATTGTCATTATCAAAGTGGAGCTGCACTGGAAATACATGCATGTGACAGGTGATGTGATCAGAGGTGATTTCTTGCAACGAGAGTTGTGTGGATTTAGCTGCTGCTGCTATTTGGAAGGATTTGAGTCAAACTGTGGAATAAGTGAGCGTGATGTGGGGTTCCCCAACAAAACAGAGTGAGGCAAAAGGTCATGGGGTCATTCCCCAGGATGAGGCATTTAAAGAGTTCTGTTGCAGTCCAACAAAAGCTAATGCTCATGGCTTTAGCATCAGATTTTGGTGTAATTTATAGTGCGATTTTAAAAGAAAAGGTGCCACCAAATGCTGGTGAATGACCTCACAAGGTGCACCCTATATTTATTTTTTTGGTGACATTTTTCATGTAGATTTGATTTATAGAAGCAATACCTTAGATACATTTTTCCTGTTTTAAGTGTTTGTGCATGCAGCATTGGTAGTAACCACTGATGGTGTGATGTTTCTGATCCTTCATAAGCAGGTAAAAGTGAAAGCCATAATATCATAGGAAATTTGTCTGGTTTTTTTTTTTTACAGTTTTATTTTGAAACATTTGTTCTGCTTCTTCTTCTCTGACTCTGGTTTGATATGATGGAGGGCAAATTAAGGGAGAATGTGAAGCCACTCCTCGCGCCACTTAACTGCACTTAATTTATTCTCATGCAAGTAAACAACTTAAAAACCGCCGCACGTACACGGAGGCGCGCGTCCACGCCAATATAAACTGTGTGATTATTAAAACGTTTTCAAAATGCGCTTCAAAGAAAATCCACACGGCGTGTATAATATTTCTGTTATTGTCAAGTATTTCCTGATTGCATAAATTAATTAAAATAATGGGGCAGGATGCATCAAACTATTATTAGTTTTAATAAAATCCTGCCACGCGTTTAAGCTATAATCAGTTCATTTCTGCTGCAAAATCAGAACAAGGATGGACTCTTAGACCAGACAATAATCGTATATAAAGTGTTTTTATTTACAGTCAAACACACATAACAATAAATTCTTTAAATGTTTTTAATATATTTAGAGACGGAACTGTTCCCACTGATCCATCATGTGGCTTCAGTGCGCGCTTGTTAAACGAAAAAATATCAGTGCTTTAATAATAAATTAATTTCTCAACAATAATAAAGATTATTGTCATGATTTAGGCAAAAAACAACTTAAGTGTGTGGATAAATATATAAATGGTAGCGGTACTTCTTTCAACGACGCGAACGCGTCAAAAGCGAGACTTCTTTGGAATTATTTTAAAATTAAATCAGATTTCCGACCGTCTCAGAGCTCAGATAAAGGTTTGCTCTCCTCTGCAGAGGAGAGATGAAATGTCTGCCTGCAGACTGTCTGACTGATAGAAAAGGCAAATGCGCCAACTAGCGTCAGAAAGGCGCGTGGCCGCGTGTCTGCAGGGCGCGCCGTCCTCTGATGAAACACCGCAGATTCCTTTCATGAACACACACACACAAACAAACACACACACACACACACACACCTTTTGATGTGGAAGAAACCCATTTGCCCGTTAATATTTTAATACTCTTATTAATTCACGTCAATTAAAGCGATACGGATCTGTCCTCCACCCATAATTTCACTCCTCATGAAGGTGTTATTCACCTGGACATGAGGTAGTGCGAGCCACCACACATAATAGAAGCTTAAAATGAATAAATGAGTAAAACCACAGAGCTCCACAGCCTGAATCGTTTTTAGATTAATTATAAACAGGTCGAATTAAAAAAAAAATAGGTCAAAGAAGATGACAAACCAGTGTGACAGGGAAAAAAGTGCAGAGATTTCACATTATGTGTAATTCAATTAACTAAACTGCCTCATTATATGACTGATGAGTCCTAAAAACAGAGAGGTCACTTTGAAATGAACCAGAAAAACAGTTTACAGGTTTAAATCCATCGCATGCAAATTTCATAACGTGCCCAAATCATTCATTGTTTTTCACGCTGCTCAGCAAAAAAAACAGTTCTTTCTTTTTTACTACTGTCTCCTTATTCTCTATCTGCACATCACCCCCTGTCTATAAACTGTATGGACATAAAAAAAACAGCAGCAGACAGAGAGAAAAGCTCAGATATGTATCAATAATTCAGCTCATGTGTGACAACAGTGCGGGACTGAGGAAGGAGCGCCGGAGACTTTGATTGGTCTGGTGAAAGCCCAGCCCAGCAGATTCATTGGTGGAAATCATCTCCACACTCCCAACCACTAAACACTAAAATGACTCGGGTAAAATAATATCGCGGCACTCTGCGCTCAGTTCAGCCTCACGGCTCCTTCCTGCGCACTTCAGGCTCCAGCCGCGCTAAAAAAGGATAACTTTAAAGTAAAAGTGGAGCGACGGATCAGCTCCTCTTGTGCCAGAACACTGCTGTTTGTTGGGTGGAGGATAAAGTTGCAACAACTTTTTACGCAAGAAAAAAAGGACACTGATGTCTGTCTTTGAGACGCTTTTTTTCCTCCAGGAGTCTGCTCTGATCTGAAGAGCTTCTGGCTGTTTAGTCGAGACTTTAAAACTTAAAACCAGTCAGCTGGATTGTCTGATTTTCTGGATTACCTGCGTAATGACGGCACCGTGCCACTGATCGGCAAAAATCACTTTAGAAGATTTACTGACTGATTTTTAGATCTCAAACAGAGAGCTGAAGTGGTTTTTGGCGCTGGTTTGTTGCCTATCAGTTCAGTTTAGCAGTGGGAGAGACTTTGTTTGCGCGGTTTTGTTTTGCTGAAGACAGAGAGAAGCAGGCTGGATGTGATGTTCCCCAGGCTGACGCATCCTGTACAGATGATCTAGCTCTCAGTCACCGCTGTATTGTTTCTGTTGAGGCTCTCCACTCTGTGCGCTCTCCTCCCCATCCTTTGCGCTCACGCAGTTGGACTCCTGAGACCATCCGGCGTCTGGAGGAAAAGAAATACTAAAAACTGAGCCCTGCTCTTCTGTTACAACCCAGTCAGGTGGCGCTGACCCAAGCTGTTGTGATGCATATTCCCGTAGAGCCGCCCACCACCAGACGGTTCACGCCGCCTTCCACGTCCTTCCCCTGCAGTAAGCTGGACGGCAACGGGGCCATGGCCACCCCGGGGCCCCTCAGGTCAAGATCTGACACGAGGAACGTGGTGGACGTCCTGGCGGACCACGCCGGCGAGCTGGTCAGGACCGACAGCCCCAACTTCCTCTGCTCGGTCCTCCCGTCCCACTGGAGGTGCAACAAGACGCTCCCCGTGGCTTTCAAGGCAAGACACATGGCTTCTAATTTTACTTTATCATCAAATTTTATTCTAATGACGCACTCTGCGGTTTGAGCTTTTGGATGAGCATAAGAAAAATATTGATTCAAGTACAATCGGGGATATTATAAGAGTGGGACTTGAATATATTTATCCATAAAGAAGAGTGGAAGTTGTGCGCTTTAGTTTCTGTAATTAGTGTACCGATAAGGTTTGTTTTATTGGCTCCATCTAGAACAATAAGATCCTCAATCATTATGAAGACTCCACTTTTTTTTATTATCATCATATTTTTCTGTATTAGGCCTTTATGGTTTCTTCGCTTTAATATTGCTGCCTTGTGTCTCTATTAGTGACTGAATTGTCTAAATAATAACATCTGGTTTATTATGAGGACAATTAAAAACACTGCAATATCATACACATTTCATATTATATTTAAATGTAATTAATCTACATTTTACGATGTCTACTTGATGGTGATGATCTTCCCAGCTATATCATTATTTCATTTTTTATTGCTGAAGATATAATATGATGGGAGTCGGTTGCGGTTTTACGCGCACGGTGTGTGCGTGCGCACATTTGGTTTGGTGACCCGGAGTGACCGCCGTTATTCCCGCGCAGGTCGTGGCTCTCGGTGATGTTCCCGACGGGACTCTGGTGACCGTGATGGCCGGGAACGACGAGAACTACTCGGCCGAGTTGAGGAACGCCTCTGCCGTGATGAAGAACCAGGTGGCCCGATTTAACGACCTGCGCTTCGTGGGAAGGAGCGGACGAGGTGAGCTCTCTCTCTCTCTATCACAGCGTGTGTGTATCTATATATATATATATATATATATATATATATATATATATATATATATATATATATATATATATAATTTCGGTATTTTAATAATATACTGGATCACATTTCTGTGGGTGGAGAATCACTGACAGCTGACAGCATATTATTTTATGTTATTTATTTATTTTTGGTTTGGCTAAATGTGAAAATAACTTCACATATATAAATAAATATGCCACAGACGCACGCTTACTCCTTGAAATATAGCTTTTATTTTAAAATATACGTCTGATCTCTGCTGTCCATTATATTAAAAAAAAAGTGCAGGTCTGGAATCATTTAGGTGCCCATGCTTTGCCAACTGACGTCCATTTGGTGTCACCCGAAACATCTGGCCTGCGTCACGGTGAATTTTCTTAATCCACGGGAATCTAAATAATTATTCACGTGGTGTAAATCTGAGAGATGGATGAAAAAAAATAAAATAAAACACATCAGGATTTATGTTCTGGGATGATTTGTCAAACAATCCCCTCCTCTGCCAACCGAAAGCTTTTACGCACGGATTTATAACGACGACTGTGTGCTTTAATAATAATACAATAAATAAATAAAGTCATCAGCAGGCCTGTTTGCAGGATGGGATGTTGAGAACAATGCAAAGGCCTCACTGGGCAGCATGTTTCTGCTATTCATCGAAACCATAAATGATCATAAAAAGATTTGTTCACAAAAAGCATCGGCTGGAGGAGCGTTTTTCCTCACCCTGTTTTGCCCTTTCATGTTAAAATAGCTCTGATTTGATGGATGACAAATGGGTCTCCAAATTAAAAAAAATACTGGCCTATATCTTTTATTTCTGCAGTCAATTACCCAACCAGAGGATCCCTCTTTTTTGCTCCTTTTCTCCCACGCAGTCTCTCTTTTTAAGAAGCCTCTCTCTAGATCCTGCCTTGTTGAACAATAAACTATCGCTGTAAACCCTTTCGGACAATCTGGAACGTATTCTCTCAATAATCCAAATCATACACCCGCAGTCAGGCCATCAAAACGAGGTGGTCCCTGCCTTTCTTCCCCCTCTCTCCTTCCTCCTTAATTCAAAGGCCGGTGATGATTTGAAGTTGAACAAGAGAGGTATTGTTTGCAGAGAACAGTTTATAGTTTACAGATAATTTCTGAAGTGAGAAATCACGCATGGATGTGTCTGCTGCAGGAAAGAGCTTCACTCTGACCATCACCGTGTTCACCGGGCCGCCACAGGTGGCCACCTACCACCGAGCCATCAAAGTCACCGTGGACGGACCCCGAGAACCACGCAGTGAGTGCACGCACACCCGCACATGCACGCTATTGTTGCTGCTGAAATGCATTGTGGTGTGAAATGAGGCTGCAGTTAGAAGCTATTCCTGGTTCTGAAAGTGTTGAGGGGGGTGTCAGTGTGTCTATAAAGAACTGCATGAGTCAGATGATAGCAGAAAAAAATAAACACTGCGTGTGAATGTGTGCATGTATTTATGACAAAAAAAAAAAAATCATGTCTCCACTGGATTATTTCACGGTTAAGACTTGGTTTTGGTTCTTGGTGTTAAGAGTAGAATTAAGACTAGGTTAAAGCATGTAGTGGTTATGGTGCGTCCCCACACAGTGAATGTAGGGCACTGTCTAGTCCTCACAAGTATAACAATACAGGTTTGTGTGTGTGTGTGTGTGTGTGTGTGTGCAGCAGGGGCACAGGGACGGGCCCAGTCAGAGGAAACTGTAAAGCATATTAAGGCATAACCCAAGACCGCTAAAAGGAGCTGAATGAGTCTCCAAGCCGCAGGTGGCTCAGCTCAGACCTCCTCCTCCTCCTCCTCACCTCCCCAGACTGGTCAGAGGGGTCGTGCTACCTGACCGACCACATAAGTGGCTCGTTGATTTAACACAGGGCAGACTCCGGCCACCGTCAGGCCTGGCGTGCTAAAGCTGTTAGCGCCACCGCTACATTCTCATGTGGTTTAATGCTGCTGGTGTGACGGCTGGTGGAGGGAGTACAGTTACTCACAAGAGCCAGGGACTAATGTGCATGCTTTTTTTTATAATGAGCTCAAAGGTGGGCTAGAGATGAGTAGGATTTTATCATGTACCTATGCAGGGATGGTGGTTATAATGGATCTGGAGGGCTGGATTTTAGACGCTGGTGTGGTTTTAGGGGAGTGGCAGCAACATGAACATGAGGGGGTGCAGAGAGAGGGGCATCAACCCCATCCTCCTCCCCTCATGGATGCTATTTGCAGAGATATTAAAGAGAACTGCAAAGATAATTATAAACACTGTACGTGTGTGTGGTTTCAATTTGAAGGGCTTTGTTAAAAGACAAAGAAAAGCTTAACGTGCGTCTGCACGGAAACACATTCTCGCACGCATCTGCGAGCGTCTCGGCTTCACGCGACTGTGTACATTAAAGTCGTCTCCCGTCTGCCTGTCAACATGTCACAGCTCCAGCTGAGGCGTCAGGGTGGCCGTGCTACTTTTATACCAGCGCTCAGTGCTATAAAGTGACACTGTTTAATATAGGGCAGCAGGAATTTAGGGCTCCATTAAACTCTGCTACGTGGAGCTGAGAGGGAATTCACAGAATGACAGGAAATAAACTTCTGAACACTGATTTAAAAAGAACAACATGCGTAGAAACATGACTTCAATTTGTTCTTCAGCCTTCAGCTTAACCCCCTGAGACTGATTTGAGCAAAGATGAGTCAAAGCTCATCGCAAATATGAATAATACATACAGCAACTCTGCAACCAGGAAGTTGAAACAGCTGATAATAAGTGTTTTGAAACACAGCACATTTTACATAGTTCATCACTGCGGATTCGATCCAGGGCTTTTCAGTCTGAGTCAGTGTGTTGGAGGAATTGTAGCCTTGCAAGATGAGATAAAGCACCTCTCATATTTAAACAAGAAGCACATTCTAGCAAGTATAACATAGGCTGTGTCCAAGCACAGGAACACACACTACCGTACCATTCAGACATTATTAGGCTCATAAAAATAATCACATTCTTTTCTGACCACAGGTACCACATGTCGGCTGTACAAAGTTTAGAGCCAAAGCAGACAAATATATATTCCAGAGCTGCTTTTATCTCAGTTATCATCAGTTGTGGCTGAGCTTTATCATCCACAGAGTGCAGACAGCCTGAAGCCAGACTTGGCCACGCTGCGCTCACCTGTCCGCAGGCTGGCAGGCTGCGAGGGCCGGGCCTTTAACCTTTACCAGGCTGTTTGTGCAGGGCCTCATTTGCATCACTGCCTGCCGAGCGGCGGCAGGAGTTGGCACTGAGGGAGGAGGTTTTTATTAATGTTTACTGATCCAGTCGGGAGAACCTGACGGACAGGACTGCAGCGGCGACTCGCCAGCGGCGATGCAACAAAAGGACGGCATGTCTTCTGAAAACACCTGCGCTGTAAGCTAGACTCAGTGTATTTTCACATGCCCACACACATAAATGGATATAAACACACATTGACAGTTCCTGAACAGAAAGTAGGCTAAACGTTCAGCTAAGTATTTTTGTCTCCCTTGCGGCTGATTTCCTCATCACACATCCGGCATTCGTCATCATACCTCCCCCACCCCCCTGATGGATCTGTCATACTATATTATCAAACTTCTGCCGAGGCCAAACTGGAAACACAACCGTTAAAAGTTGCAACTGAAAAAAAAATCTCCCTCCACTGTGTGTGTGTGTGTGTGTGCATGCGCACCAGCGTTAACACATTCATGAATAAGAGACAGGCAGGAAAGCAGATGACTTAAGTGTGAGGAGCCTCCCTGTTTGTTATCAGATGCCTCCTCGCTAGCGCTCACATGTGGTGCACCCTGCAGGGTTCTGCTCACCCAACTATATTCTGGGTACTCTTCTAACTCCCGGATTTACATATGACATCAGCTGCTGCTTATTCACCCACCAGCGGCTGTTTGTATTTCTGTATCTCTTGAACTGGGATGCATCACTCCCCAGGAAGAAAAGATGAACTCAGTGCAGGTCAGACTCAGATATAGAGGATATGTGTAGATTTGTACAAACATAGAGATATATAGATGTGCAGATGTTAACTCATTGAGTGCCAGCTGTTGTATGAAAGAGGAAGTGCCTTGTTCCAGCGTTTTTGCCCATTTTGAGTTATATTTCTAGACCCACAGAATATTTTGTACTATGTCTCTGAAAACACTGAATAGCTCAAATGAAAGAAGAGACTCTCTATTTCATCATGAAAAAAATGTTTGTTTTTACCTTGTTCCATTCTTGTTTTATCAGAGGTAGAGCAGAGGACACTTTCACCAAAATCACCACTTTTTGTCCAGTTTGTTTGTTTTGCTCTCTAATCTCGATTGTCTTCACTTCCTGTTTTGATCTTTGTGGTGTATACCGTCTCTTTATGCTCCAACTACATCTCCCAGAAGCCCCAACATTACTCACAGGCTACAGGAGGCTGCAGGAGGCTGCAATCAGTGACTAGCTGCTGAAAGAACACTTTGGCATATATATACACATCAATGGCACTCAGAGAGTTAAGATATAAAAAACAGTCAGGGTGTCAGTAAAACTTACAAACTTACTTGAAAACAAGTATTTATTGTGAATATAGGGATAGATTCAAAGCTGAAGTTACATCAGAAGCAAGGATTAAGTCAACCTGTCCAGCAAATGAATTACTGTTCATTCTAAAGGAAATCTGAAAATGATTTTTTTTTTGAGGTTTGAAGGTTGAGAGGATGAGAGAAACAGACTGTTGCATGTGGAACCTGGTTGCAGCGAGGCTTCGGAGTGACAATTTCTCTGATGAACACATGAAAACACGACACAGACGGATACACCCAAACCTCTAACTCGATGGAGCTAACGCACCTTCCCACCCATGTGCCTACACATCCACCCAAATCAAGTGCTGTCGTGTTTTGTTGCCTCTGTTTGCTCGGCTGGGTGTGTTCACACGGCTCCAGGAGAATGGCGGGCGTTGGATGGGGGAAGTCGGGGTGGCGGGGGGTGCATGTTGGAGTTGGCAGGTTGATTCTATTTGCATTTGGCACACAGACTGTACAAAGTATGCAAATAGACAAACAATGACATTTGCTGTGTTATTTTTCCTGTGATATTGCAGTCTCTCTTGTAAAGTAAACAAAAAGGTAGCATGCGTGTTGTTGTGTATGTATTTGCATGCGCTCAGCTCGTGCACCTGCCAGGTGCATCCATCTCTTTAAGTCACCCCCTGGGCCACGCCCATGCTCCACAAATCACATGAAAGACTCACCCTCGGTGCGAATTGCTCGCTCAAAAGGCAACTTTGATGTTTGAAAATGGAGACGGGTGTCTTTGAAAGAAAGGCCTACAGGTGTATGAGTGCCTGGGTGCTTTCCTGACTCCCAGATGTATTACCTGGAGACATGGCGGCCCACGCATGCACACACAAAGAGCGACTAATCTCAACAGAGAAACTCATGACCACCTACTTTATGATTTTGGTAGAGTTCGCCTAATAAACAAACAGGGAATAGATAAAGTCGAGAGATGACACTCTTGGTTGTCTTTGCGGCGTTTTTCACCCCTGGGGTCACTGCAGATGCATCATACTTTGCCACAGCGATTAGAGGCAGAGCAAACATTGGCCAACTAATAAATCCACTGGAATGCAGCAGTGCTTATTGAAAAGGTTTGGACTGATTTCAAAGAGGAGCTTCACCACATTCTGAAGTCTGAGACTTGTGACCTCCAGTAGTCATGCAAGATGTCTACGTATTAGAGGCAATCAGCGGCACCCTGTCGTTAATTATGTTTGCGAGACATCTTTACGTCTTTTTCATGTCATCAAAGCATCACTGGACAAATATGATAGCATCTGTAATATAATCGAATTCTGTTGTGGGACTGAGATGGAAGCTCTCTGACCACTTTTGCCACCTCAACCACATCTAGACCGCTTTGAGGGCGACGCACACCCAGCTGTTGCTAATCCTACTTAGGCTTTCCTATGAAAGCAGAGCTTATTAGTCAAAATATCTCAGCCAAACAAAGAAAATGTAGCAGTTAGTCTATTTCTGCCTCTGTGTGACCCCGAGCTGCCTCTGTTTGCTCTTTTGCTAAGAACAGGACTAAAAGAGGAGCATTGTGTGGCGTTTTCAAATGGTGCGATGTCCCCTCCTCAGGCCGGTTCACAAAGGTCTGAGACATAATAGCCTCAGGGTCCTCTCTGTTTTCCACCCAGACAAAAATTTCCACCCTGTATTTGCTGACGTAAGACAGAACAGCAAGAGCTACTAGGAAGTACCGAATTATTTACAGAACTTATAATTCACTGTGATGATGCAAGTAGAAGACGTTTTCTCAGAATCACTGACAAGCTCCGCCAGCGTCGCTAAGGCGATCTCCACCCACCTCCCCTCTAAACTCACCAGCCAAGCGTCTTTCCTGTTTACCCACCTACGAAGGGAAGTAAAATACCCACTCTGTGTGCGCTCACTCTTCCTTATTTACACTAACCCATACGGGAGGCAGCCATTACGACCTTTCAGCCGTAATTCAATAAAAGTTCCGTTTTGCATTTAGAAAAATAAATGGCCCATGAGTGGAGGAATATTTTCTCCCCCCGCTGCATTATGACAATAAACTGGTTTCTGAGTTGGGGCAGTGGGGGCGGTTTGTGGGAAGAAGGCACCTGCTGGTTACTGGAAAAGACGCTGTGTACCACCACCACCCTGCGGTCTGAGATATTTATTTCTTCAGACCTTAATGGTTAGGAACAGTGAGCAAATAATAGGTGTAGTGAGATTTTTCTTTTGCTTCCAGGGGTGTAATCCTCTGGGTAAACACATGAGGAAGCCTTGGAAACATCACAGAAAAGAGGGTCAACCTTTGCAGCCGTCCACTAACACAGTAACCTCAGAGACAGTATGTGCATTTACGATAACCGTGGAAAATTCTCACATTTAATCTGACCTACCTGGAATATGTGTGCGTGTTTTGGGGGCAAATGCATGCAAGTTGCACGTTATCGTGTGTGAGCTCGTACGCACAAAGGTGTGAACGCGTAGCCGTTTGACACATCTGCTGGCGTTGCATTGATGTACGCGACAACAGCAGCTTGCTTTCCTTTCCCACAGCTTTGCGAGGCCCCCACCTAACCGCTGCTCAGCACAACCTGACTACCACATACACGCACACAACAACCCCACTCACCATTAGAGCTGAAATAACACACTCAGAAGCAGCTTATTGCTTTAATATGATCTGCCACCGCTGCCAAATAGGTCTTCTGTGCTCGACAAGAGCAGCAGCAGCACGAGGGAATCTACAACGTCTGCAGGCAAGCAGCCAAAAAAGCCCTGAAAAACACGCTTCAACTCCTCAGGAGAAGACAGTTAAACACACACATGTATGGAAAGCAGGGACAAAAGAGGAATGATTGCTCTCAATGTGCTACGGGCCTTATTGTATTGTTACAGTATCCGGGTGCACGGGGCCTTATTTTGGCACCCCTTCATCCTCCTGCCTGCCTCAACCTGCCTCGCTGTAGGGCTGTCCTTGTGTGGCACTGCTTCTGTTGCATGCACACACACACACACAAAGAGCTTTATCCCCTTATCAGTAAAGGAAGGCTGCGCTCTTTGCTCAAACAGTCTCATGTAGCAACTTCCGCTGTGCAGCAGCTTGTTTTCAGACCTGCGAGGGGGATTTTCACACTGCTGATGTCCCCAGAGAGGCCGATGCATCCGCCTGGGCGACCAGACGAACCTCCAGCTGTGGTCACAGAGGACCGACTACTGATAGAGGCGTCCAGAACTTTTTGCTGAACTCCTCCTGGAAGCTTAGATGTTTCCACAAACTTGCCACTCACACGTACAGTAGTTTACGTCCTGGGAAATAAGCAGTTTTTGCATCCAATCCCTTGTAATGATACAGTTGTAAAACATAATGCATTCATACTGAAAGTGTTACATAAATGAGTGTTAAGTAGTATAATGCCTGCGTGTGGCTAGCATCGACTCATTTAGGCCCAGACGAGACAGCCACAATCACCAGCCAAGGGTGAAACCCACATCCTTCAGGGTCAGCCTCAAAACATGAACTTTGATTCATCCCCAGTGTGAAAAACACCCAACTGTGTGATTGGCAGCCTTGGGAAACATGGTGCCTGAACACCTTGCTGCTGATGCTACAGGGCCATTAATAGAAGTAAAAGGGAAGTATAAGAAGCAGGGTGGGAACGAAAACGTTGGGGGTTCAGGTCTGCTAGCGAGGAGGAAGAGGAAGACAGGTGTACGAGGCTTTGCTCAACAGATGTTGAAACGTCCCCAGTGTCTGTTGAGGGCGAACGGAAGTTTGTTCGCAGGCAAGTAGGCCTGTTCAACTGTCGCCCCACGATGCACTGCGAGAATTCAAAAGTTAGATAAGGAGGCCGCTCTTTCCTCCACACATAAAGCTGGGGCTTACCTAAAAGGGAAGCTGGATGGTTTTTAAGTTGTGGTTTTGATTTGACTCATCAACACAACAAAAAAAGGTAACATGTTAAAACCTACAGAAAGCTGCTATCAAGGCAAAAATGCTTCTTACACTCCAGACATTTTTGTACTTAATCCTATAGCATACTTAGACTTTACAGTCCAGACATAGTTTTCAGTGTTAAGTGAGATACATGCATTTCAAATCAATTCTGGTCCGCTATCAGGAGCCTATCAAGTCCATTTATACGTTGAATACAAATATTTACACTTCAAATATATTCAGTGCAGGCTTGGGCCGGGGCCAAGGCACGTATTGCCCTTTGCCGTCCAGATAGAGTTTCACTTTGCCCCAGCCCTTTACTAAAAAGAGCTTGTGTTTAATGCGTCTCCCTTTGGACGAGAACATATGTTTCTTTCTTTCAATGGCGACAGACAGACATGGAGAAATAGAGGGGAAAAAAGAGGGGGATGAAGGAAGGAAACGGGTCGTATTGGGTGATCGTTCAGCTGTGGCGTCGGTGTTTAAGGCCTGGCTGTCACCTCTCTGAGCAAACACCATCTCTGTGTTGAGCTGATATGGGCTTTGTGGAGGGAAGGCTGGGCAACACTCAGTGGAGTTTGCTGTTCATGTGGTCTGGTCTTAAGAGCGCCGGGGGGCGGGTGGAAATGTCATGAAAAAATAGCTTCACACATTTTTCACATCACTTGAATCTGTCAAAGCACAAGAAGCAAAAGAGCAAAGCAGCATCTCCAGTTATTCTGAAAACACAATCAGGAAATAAAGAGACACACATATAACCACACAGAAAACAAAGCAGGGCTGAGGAAGGCACACCCATCGCTTCGCCTTTCAGTACATCGTTAATACCCGACATTTTATATCAAGCATTTTATTTGTTCTTCATAGACTCTTCCATAATGCTTTCAGATGATGCGACCGCTACTCAGAGAGGAGGCTAGTAAATCTACAACCTTTAGCATCCATTTCAGCTCTGGCTGCTTATTGAGCGCTGCTGTTTAGGCCTCATGTGTGCACCGGCCCCCATCTCCCAGCTCTATCTTGTGGTTATGATATCATAGAGAGAAAAACAAGGGCATTCTCTCCTAAGTGCACCCTGACACATTAAATATTCATCCGACCACAAAAACTCCTCTGAAATGGGGTCGGTGTGGAGCGCTGGCACCCCTCTGGCCCCCTGGACCTGCCGACTAGAAGTCAAATGTTGGCGGTTTGAGCAGCAGCACTGTGGCTACAGGCCAAAGAGAGCGCTTCAACACGTTTAGCTGGACGATACAGGTTGAGTCTCTTTGGAGCTCTGACTGTAAAACAAAACTTTTTATCAAAAAGTTTAAAGAGGGACGGCATGATTCCTTAACTCATTGAGTTCCAGCGGTTTCATAAAACGAAAGTGACTTGTTCCAGCGTTTTTTGCCCATTTTGAGTCATATTTCTAGACCCACAGAATATTTTGTACTATGTCTCTGAAAACACTGAATAGCTCAAATGAAAGAAGAGACTCTCTATTTCATCATGAAAAAAAATGTTTGTTTTTACCTTGTTCCATTCTTGTTTTATCAGAGATAGAGTAGAGGACACTTTCACCAAAATCACCACTTTTTGTCCAGATTCTGTCCAAAATTACTCACAGGCTGTGTGAGAGCATGATCGGCGACCTGCTGCCGAAAAAACACTTTGACGTATTTTTATGTGAATGGCACTCAAAGAGTTCCCTATAACCAAAACCCAGTGATTAAATCGTTTCATTAAGCATAGCAATCCTGTTAACACTGCTAACTGTGAAGCTACAAACTTTCAGTTGTGTTTCAGGAAAAGCCCAGGGATGCAGATTTAATGAATAAAAACAAATTTTCTTAAGAATGAGAGGCCGTCCTGATATCTGTGTTTGATAAGAAAAGAGGAAAACAGTGTTTTTCAAGCCACCTCACAGTTGATTAGTGGTGTTAACAGCGGGTTAATGAGCTCCAGGCCTCGTCCTAATGAAGGCCCCTCTCTTAGCCCTCTAAACCCCCTACTGGAAGCTCCAAGCAGTGTGTCGCCAGACGCTGCACATCCCTGCCAACTGGATCTGGGCCACAGTTCGACTCAAGTGTGTGTGTGTGTGTGTGTGTGTGTATGTGTGTTTGTGGGCAGCTGAATGATCACTTTCATCCCTAAAGAGCCAGCCGATTCATCTCAGAACACCACTGGCCGCAGAAAAAAAAACTGACCAATTATCATTTTTCCCTCCCTGCCGTCTGTCCGTCTTCTTTTCCAACCAGAGAGCGGCGGGATGTATCATTTCCCTGACCTCAGCCGTTTGAGGTGGTGCAAATCTCTTAATAACTACACAAGGACACATATAGGGGCTATATTTGGAGGGACGCTTCCCCCCGGCTGCCCCCGGCTGCTCTGGCCTGGACCAGACAGTAGCCACAGTGTCTATGTGGGTGATGGAGGCTGACAGAAAGAAAATGAGAACGCAGGCCTTCATTCCTTCCATCACTCTTTAAAGAGACTGGCCACATATGAGCAGGAATAAAAAGAGATAGAGTAATGGCCCTTTTCTTTGGCGTCCAACCTCGTCTTTCTTTGAAAAACAGTGCTGTCCTGTGCATTCGATGGCATTCAGACATTGCGTCGGCATGCACGTGTGGTTACCATATTTCTATATAGTTCGTAAGGAGATGATGGAGGGGAGGCGGTGGGCACAAACAAATGGACAGAGCGGTAAACGAGAGGAAACTTTACCCATGGGTCAGCCTCCGAGGGAAGATATATTGCCCATGGGTCAGTGGAGAGAAAGGACGGGCAAAATCCATATTGGTCCGTCTGCCTTGCCCCCTTTATATAGTGATAAAATATTCAAATCCAGCCATTACTTCACATTAGGCTACTCTGTAGAGATGCCAGGGAGAAAACCACAGAATGTATACATGCCGGTCCGCACACAGTTTTGGTGCATTGATAGTTACATTAAAATGTCTTCCCCCCATTAGAGGCATAGCCCTCATCCGGACTCACGTCTGACATTTAAGGTGTGTTCACATGTAGAGCATGTATGTGTGTGTTTGTACATGTGTGTCCATATAAAAGGCATGTTTAGAGGTTTTTTTTTTCCCTCCCATCAAACTGATAACAGCGCTAAGCGTTGTTGGTTAGTTTGAGACACAGCACACAGCTAGAAAAGCTCTCTTTCGCTTTCTTTATCCGTTAAGTTGAAGACCGATGACTACATGGTCTGGTAGCCTTGTTTGGGTGTTTCCCCTCTGACTAAGTGCTGTGTCAGTCAGACTCGAGTGTGTGTGTGTGTGTGTGTGTGTGTGTGTTTTACCGGGGGCAGATCGACTCACTCCCTTGTTTTTTTTTTAAGCATTAAGATAAAGATCACGTAGCTTCAGCAGTTCACAGAAATGCATGTCACGACTCATAGATTACTTCTTAGACTTCAGGTTCAGGGAAAACAGCATTCCTCAAGTAATTATTTTCAACCACTTATGCTATCGTTATCTGCGGATGACGCGGCAGCAGGTGCAGCTTGGGTAACACTTAGCGTCTAGCCGATGTATGTCAAGGTCTGCTAACAGTCTGACAATATTTTTGTGTTTGTGAGCTGTCTCTCTCCTCCCCTTATATAATTTCGTCCTGTTTGAGTGTTTGTGAACTACAAATGGAGGACACTAATGCTCCTCTCAGTCTTCAGACAGGAAAAGAGAAGTTTTCTGCCAAGTCCCCGACTTCATTAGGGAAAGATTTTCCAGTTGGACTCTTGTTATTGTTTTTTCTATTTTTGCACAACTCTGGAAATAGAAAAGTGTCATCTTGTGCCATTTTTCCTGGTTTCCTGGATTTCTCTCTTACCACCATCCTACCTCATGTTGTTGTTTCAGGGCACAGAGTGAAGATAGAAGACCCCCAGAAGATGCAGTTCTCGGACAGGCTGTCAGAGATCGAGCGCTACCAGCGATCTATGCGGATAGGCCAAGTTAACAATAACCCCCGCCCCATCCACCAAACCCACCTAAGCACCACACAAGGTGAGGACCGCTGATACATGCGAACTACAGTACCTCACAACACTAAAGCAGTGGCATGTCCAGACTTTTTTCACAGGGGTGGCCCAAGTGGGGCACAGAGTCATGCAGGGGCTTACCTGTCAGTCTTTCATGATATATTTGACTATTAAAATTAAATGTTAGTATAAATTAAAATATAAATATAGAATATGTAATCACAACACAACCGAATGGGACAATAAAAGTGTAATACATGGCCTTAATCTTTTATTTTTTTATGAAAGGTGCCAAAATAAATATAAAATATAATATACAGTGCTGACCAAATTAAACTAAATTAAAAAATTTAAAAAAAAAAAAAACACTTCAAAAGGTTGACTTTATCCTTTAGTTTGTTTCATGCAAGCTACTCACATCTGACAATCAGATAGTCAATCATACTGGGTGGCACCCCTTAGACACGCCCCTGCTGTGAAGTCAACTCCAGTTAACCATCATTACGTAGAAGTACATAACTCTTAATAAAACAAATATGTGTTGATTTTCTTGGCTGGAGGGTAAGTAATCTGTGATATCTGCCAGTTCGTTTCCTCCATTAGGGGCTTTAAAGTTCTGCTCCTCATATCTGGGAGCAGTTTTATGTGTTGGCCGTATGAGGGGAAGCTCGAGTCCCCGGATGCCCTGCGTTGGTGGGTCGGGGCCCCACAGAGCGCAGGGTTGAGTCTGTGGCCAGGTGGCAAGGCGGGCGCTGCCAACCGAACTTGGCCCGGGTGCTGAAGCTGGCCTCCGCACACTCCAGCCTCAGGAATGTAACAGCCGAGCGCTACCTTGGCAATCACGTCACTCTCAGACCGGTCGAATGTGCGGGGGCAGTGTGTGGTGGTGCGATGTGTGTGTGTGTGTGGTGTGGACAGCTGTGTGGGTGATGCTCACTCCGTCATATGTCAGAGCCTCTTTAACAGGATGCCATGTCTGGAGGCAGACTAAACACAGCTCTCCCACCCACTGTCTTGTTCTCATGCTGGCTAATGAATCTCATTACCTTTGTATCAGCGTGTTGCTGTGTAAAGAAGGGCTTGTTTTGGAGCTCTAGGCCCTGCGTGGGAGGAACTCTATCCACTGTTTGGCCTTGTGCTGAGTCACCACTGTGCGCCTATCTTAACAGCTGACTGTGGAGAACACGGGGTCTTTAGCCCGACTCCCCCATGTCCTTACTTGCTGTTGATATTGATTTTGTTCCCTCGCACTGACTGTACTGAGGAGCCATTTTAGAAACACCACCAACCGGTTGCTGAAAATAAACACTGCGGAGCTTCGACACAATACAGCCACTGTGATGATAATTTTCTGATGGGTTAGATTCTGGCGTGAGCTCTGCGAGTTGTCTGCCAATAAAAAGCCCCCTGCAGCTAAGCTTATACCAGAGCTTTAAGTTTCTGACTTGAAAACGGCGAAGGGGGGAGGAGGAGGAGGAGGGCCAGACAGCAGATGAAGAGGAGCTCTTTGCTCCCGCTCTCGTCTGCCTCGCACAGGATTAAGGCAGGAATTAGAGCGCCATAGGCTTGTCGGCCTTCAAAGGCGCTACAATACTGCATGTACGGTTCATACGGCGTGAGCAGACACAACACGTTAACATCAGATGGAAGTGTCAGAGAGGCCTGGAGCTTCACGTTACAGCTGCCAGCGACTGGAGGCCGTCTAGAAGAAGTGTGTTTGATTGAGACAGACGAGGGGAAGGGCTGAAAAAACCACACACCTTAATCTGAGGTATTACCATCATGACGGCATACCGCAGGGCAGGAGTGGTAAAATAATTAAAAAACACAGAGCAGAGGGCCCTTCTCCCTCCCAGACTGGAAACGTAGGCGGCGGCGCACATTGCACACTGACAAACAACACGGCGGTATTACAAGTGCAGCTCAAACATAAATAGACTTGTTGTAATAAATCCCGTTCAGAAACACAGGGAGGTGTTTACATATCAACAGCACACACTTCTCTGTGCTTTTGGCAGACGCTGTCGTATTTTGCAGATACTTTAAATCCAGGGGTCTGTTTGTTTGAGAATTGCCAGGTGATAGATCACCCATCAACACGTTATAATTAAACAGATTCCTGCCTCGCTGTTACAAAAGATGTTTTCCATTCTCCGGGGGAACCTTTGCCGCCCCCCCTTCTCCACCTTTGAAGACAGCTAAATAAGAAAATACAGCGTCATCTCCTGCTAAAGCCCCCTTGCTTCATCTTCATATTGTTGTCTGAGCAGTGAAACACTGTCTCCTTGTCATCAGGACGCGTCTCCAGACATCTGCTCAGTACTAACCTGGCTTCTTCCTGGGCGATTGCACCATAACACACACTGAAAATACAAAACACACACAGTTGTGTGTGCTCAGTGTTGCAAGTTCTCCGCTATTGCCCCAGACAGACGGGGTAATTAAGAGCTCATTACAGTGCATGCAGTGACAGGATTCCTGCACGCTGGCAGACGCTGCATTCACTGCTTGTTTTTGTTCGGCTGTGGCCACAGGTAAGCCTGCTAGACATGTGGAATGATTCTCAGGGAGGGCGGAGGGAGCGTGCATGTGTGCGGTTTAAAATGCGTGGTTCGACCGGTGCGGCCAAGCAAATCTGACACTCAGACAATCAAGTGCTAAATTGTTATTCTGGTTTTCAAAACCTCAAGTGAGGTACATGTGTATACTATGGGTTTGTGGGTGGCATTTTTTTTCTCCGATACAGAATGTAGTTCATCCTCTAATGTCTAACTGTGACATTGCATTTGTAATATATCCACACAGTTCTTTCCAGGCTCGGGAAAAGCAAAGCCATGATCGAAAATTAGATTTTCCTCAAATTGGAAAGCAGATTCCAGTTTTACCTCGTTCCATTTTAAATGCAGACAAAACTCAACAAGCCCCTGGCACAGCCTCTAACAGAGAGCCGAGACGAAAGCGGCTCTTTCAACTAAAATGTGTTTTAACAGTCAGAGAAAGAGGCACTTTTGAGGTGGTATCATTTAACATGTTATTTGTTCCGACACCTGTGTGTTCCCCTCTGAAGATGAATATCAGATAGAAGCATAACGTTCCGCCATCATGTCAAGCGTTCGGCACTTTGATGAGGCCAAAAGTCTGTGTGAGCCTGTCTATACCAATGTGTGACCATGTGGTGATGATATTAACTCACTGAGTGCCAGCCCTTTTTTAAAACAGGAAGTACCTTGTGCCAGGGTTTTTTGCCCATTTTGAGTCATATTTCAAGACCTACAGAATATTTTGTACTATGACTCTGAAAACACTGAATAGCTCAAATGAAAGAAGAGACTCTCTATTTCATCATGAAAAAAATGTTTGTTTTTACCTTGTTCCATTCTTGTTTTATCAGAGGTAGAGTAAAGGACACTTTCACTAAAATCACCACTTTTTGTCCAGAATCCATCCATTTTGCTCTATAATCTCGATCGTCTTCCTGCTTTGATCTCTGTGGTGTATACGTCTCTTTATGCTCTGACTACATCTCCCAGAAGTCCCAAAATTACTCACAGACTGCGGGAGAGCACGATTGGCGACCCGCTGCCGAAAAAAGGAAAAAACGTATATAAACACGTTTTTAGCACTCAAAGAATTAAAATGTCAGTCAAATCTTGCAGGAATACCTTTCATTTTGTGCTTGAGTGCCATAGATGTAATAATACGTCAAAGTGTTTTTTTGGCAGCGGTTTGCCGATCGCCACAGTCTCCCACAGTCTGTGAGTAATTGTGGGGCTTCTGGGAGATGTAGTCAGAGCATAAAGAGACGGTATACACCACAGAGATCAAAACAGGAAGTGAAGACGATCGAGATTAGAGAGAAAAACAAACAGAATCTGGACAAAAAGTGGTGATTTTGGTGAAAGTGTCTTCTACCTCTGATAAAACAAGAATGGAACAAGGTAAAAACAAACATTTTTTTCATGATGAAATAGAGAGTCTCTTCTTTCATTTGAACTATTCAGTGTTTTCAGAGACATAGTACAAAATATTCTGTGGGTCTTGAAATATGACTCAAAATGGGCAAAACGGCTGGCACAAGGCCCTTTGTTTTAAAACAACAGCTGCCACTTAAAGAGTTAATGACACTTCCACAAATCCTGGTACTTCTGGTTTCCTCCTGCACATCTGCTGCAGCCGTGCTCTGGCGCTCTCGTCCTCTTGACTGGACTTAACTTAAGAAAGTCCTGTTTTGATGGAGGAGGCTGCTCCCCTCCTGCCCCGTCCACAGTGACCACACTGTTTACACCACATAAACAAGCCAGCCCCCCCCCCCAGGTTCGAGGCGGCGCTCTACTACCGCCGCCGCCCGGGGGCTCATACTAATTCACACATCCAGAGTGACATGATCAGCCAATTAGAAGCAAGAGCGAGACAGGAAATTAGCACCGTCAGGTAGCTGTGGTGTGGACTTTAGAGTACAGCCGTCACACTAGTTGGGTTTCATACGGATTTCTGCCAAACCCGAGCAGGAAGCTGGTCCTCTGAGGCCAATACAGCCGAAAGGAGCAGGAATCTGGACCGGTCCTTTAGACACTCTGTTTCACTTCTGCACTCCACTATTTACATAATATGTCAATGGCCGCCATGGAGTTTATTTGTTATGGTGCCTGGAAGCTTCACTTGTGGTTACTCTCTTTTTGTGACCCTGAGATGAATAATTCAAACTGAAAATGTTTTTGTTCTTAGAAAAAAAAATAATTTGAAGCGGACTTCTTCATTAAAAAAAAGAAAGAAAGGATGAAAAAGAGAAGTGAGAGCAAGTTGTTTTTTACCCAGACTCTGTTTGTGTAAGTTGTAATTTCACATCAGAGGCAGGCTTGAGTTTTACATTTCAGCAATTACAGAAACTACATGTGTGCCGTGAACAGTCTCTATTGAGTCTGGGCAGAAGAGGAAGGGCGGGAGGACGACGAGCTCTCTGAGAGAACATAGGATTTTTCAGCCCATGTGTTTGTTTTTGCTCACGTTATAAGTGAGGGCTCAAAAGACATATCAAATGTCCCACATAGCTGAGCCAAGGCCATGTTCCTCCCCACTCTCCTTCCCTTCGCTGGCGTCTTTCTTTCTCTCTCACATTCTCTCCCCGTTGCGACGCCTAAGGCCTCTGCGAAACAGGAAGCCGGCACAAGGACCGGCATTCACTGTGTCTCAATGACACGCTTCATTACAGCGGCCGCATTACATGTCTCAGAGGCGTCGCTGGATCCGGAGTCACAAGGATGGACGCCATTTTGGCTCAAGCGACATCTCTGCCGGCCCTTTCATTTTTTGACACATGCATTTCAAAAGCAGTGCATGTGTTTATTTGTGTCGTCCCCAAAACGAAGCTGGCACCACCCCAAAGCCACTTATTAATGACGTGGTCGCGTCGTCTTCCAATTTCAGCCCCTGCCCTCCTCGCCTCCTCAGCTCCGCCCAGGGGAGGCGGGCCTCCTATTAACAGGGGTAATCTGTGCCTCTGGTATTGACGTTGTCTGCCGGCCAATCAAAATATTTGAAGGAAATGTTTATTTTCTTGAGCGAATCGCACCAGCTGCTTGCAAGCCTTTCTGAATAAGGCCATTTATGTGTAAGAATTTGCCATTGTGGGGTATAGTGCAGGACCTCTCGGTGACTGAGTGCTGATTTGGGCCTTTGCAAAGGAAATGGAGGAGCTCCAGGGGAAGCACATATCTTACACATGCTGAGCCCAGTGTGGCTATAGGTGAACAGCCCGGCGCTACACCTCCACCACCTCTCTGCTTCTGGCATCCCCCTCCGTCCTAATTGCCACTGCAGGAGGTTAGGTAACTATATTGCGGTATCTCACCAGAGTTGTAGTGATACCACATGGCAGACTGTCTTGTAGACTAGTCCTCTACTTCCCATGCTCGCAGAGCTTCGTGCTGGTTGTCATGTAACAACCTCACCGCCTCAGACCGAGAGCAAACAGCCCCCGTTTGTGCCAGCCCTCCTGCGGTGTGGCCGCTGAGTGTGAAGCAGGGTCCCACGCGTTGGGCCAGCAGGTCCTCGAACCCTCCTTCGCTTCCTGACAGCTTGGCAGGACAGGCTAGCGAGTGTCCTGCACTTCACAGGTCTCCGCTGCCCCCTCCGCTGTCTGGCCTGAAACACCCAAAAATATCTCCCATGCGCCCATCAAGCATGTTTTTCCAAGCCTGGTCTCACTGTGGTGAGAAGAAAAACGCCCCTCCTCTTCCCAGTCTTCGTTGCTCAGTCAGCAGAGGCCAACTTGTGACAGGAAGACACATCTCCAAGCCTCCAGGTGTCAACACCGTTTTGACAAGTCAGTCATGAGGAGATGTTTTGGAAGGTTTTTAGATTTCACTTCCTCACCCTGTGCAAACATACAACCCACTCATTTCTCTGCATTCTACAAAATACTAACTTTATTCCTAATAAACAGACCTCAATGCTCACCTGTTGTTCATGTTGTTTTTTACACCAGCCCTCTGGCAGGATCAAATGGACACCCCGGCTCTGAAGACATGCAAGGTGGAGGAGGACCTGAGACCATGGCCAGGTGAGGCACTGCACTGCTACCGTTTAACCATCTGAGTAACTATGCCTTTGGCTAGTCTTTCAAGCCTTTCTTTTAACTTTCCCCCCAACATGAAGATCTCAGACTTCATGCGCATACGTGAATCTTTGCCTTGCTTTTGTGTATGTTAATGACAAAATTGTTTCGAAGGGTGTTTGTGAGCTTCTGAGGCATAATCATCATGTGCGGCCCAATCATCGAGCAGAAAGAGGGGTGAGGTCACTACTAAGCAATGGCCTTAATTACTAAGTGTGAGCAAACAGGCTTGGAAAATACAGAGGAGATAATTGAGGAACTATGGACTGCCAAAGTGTTCACACCTCTCAAATTGCACGCTTGAAGAACATCTCAGAACAAACTGAAGACATCCAACTAATTTATTCTAATTAGACATTCCGGCAGCCTTTCAAATTGAAACAAACAACGCCGAAGAGGATAAGCGCGAGAGGCGGGCATGGGTGTGCCATTCGGTGCGACAATTTTGGAGTCTGTTTCGTTTTGCCTGTAGGGCCCTGCAACACCCCAGAACATTCCTGGGACGCCACCACCCCGCCTGTCTTCTCCTTGTTCTTCCCTCCCTCCCACTCACTCTTTCTTTGATTTGGTGATTTGGATCTTCATAGCTGTCTAACAGCCTCCTATCTGTCCATTTATTAAAAAAAAAAAACAAAAAAAAAACACCACCCCAAACATGCTGAGTCATCCTCTCACACTGTGCTGAGGACACACAGTAGAAAGAATAAAAAACACTTTGATTTTAGATTTGGCTCTCTTTTAGCAGAAATACGACGATGCCTGAAGCAGAGAATTAAAACCAGGGGAATTACATATTTACATGTGTTACTGCTTGTGCAAGGCGTCTTCCAACCAGGGATACATTGCAGAGCAAGACACCAATGGTTAGTAAAAGCATGTGTTCGAGGTGTCACAGCCCAAATTTAAGTAATGAATGATGATGCTATACTTGTATTCAAATGCGTTACCACATGGCTTTACATCATCTCCCACAGAAAAGGATTTACCTAACAAACAAAAATATGAGTTGTGCCACCTTGTTTGTTGATGCATTAGGAAAATCTGAGTTTTCTTTCTGTAATCACAAACTTCCTTTCTTCACAAGTTGGTGACATGCAAAAAAAACTCTGCGCTCACATGATGAAGTGCCGGACATGGATGAGGTGGCCGTGGTGCCGCGGCACAGAGGTGATTATCATTTGCATTCGACATGATGCTCTGGCCCCAAAGCCTTGGCGCTTAAAACAACACCTGGAGATCATTTGTGTTCATTTGAGTCTCCTATTCTTTGGCCTGCAGCAGCAGCAGCAGCAGCAGCTCTGCCCTTGCATTGTGTTGCCTCGTCATCTCACCCTGTTATCAACAATAATTGGCATCCACTGTTTCAACCACCCAAACAAGTCAGTAAATCAAAGACACGCTCTCCGCGGCGTTGCAGCCTTGCTTTAGGGTTTGTATGAGGAAAAACAATCCTTGCAGACCAGAGTTTTTCACCCTCTCGCTCTCGTTTCCTCTGCTTATTTGCCTGACACACCATTCCCTGGGTGCTGGCCGTCACAGTTTGCATCAAACCTGAGTAAACATTTCACAGGTGAGCGCCTGGATTTGCATCTCCCCATCGCCGGGTCCACCACATGCGGACACACACGCATATCTCCGCGTTAACAACCAAAATCAGTTTCTCCCATACGCAAACGAGACAAACCTCCAGCCATATCTGGGTTACACGCTTGACTGTGGACTAGTGGACTTCTTGAAATAAGCAGAAAGGAGGAGGACGGCGGTGGTGGCGACGACTCCACCCTCGGTGTTGCAGAATTAAATAACTGCGCAGCGCCATGCTTGAGAGCTAGAGGAGGAAAGAAAGCGCTGGAACACTATGTTCTCTATAAAAACCCTGATTCCCAGCTACCCGCTTCATAGACTGGGAACATCACAGACAGCAGACTGTGCCAGCTAGCCCTCTGGGGTCCATCCCCTCTCCTGTCCCTGCAATTTAGTCAACACGTTTCAGATGAGCCCTAATGGAGATCATGTGTGGTTTTGGGCCGTAGAGGTTACAGGCAGCTACTACCAGGCTCAGTTAGGAAGACCTTCGCTGCCAAAGATACACCACTGTTACCACAGCCACAGCAGCGAAGCCTGTACTTATACTGGGTGGGGGAGGCTGGGGATGCGGTAAGGTATGCAACATGGTTAAGAGAGAGAGAAAGCAGACTGCAAAACTTTGCCTCTCAATGACAAAACAGTTTGTTCAGGCCTCTCCTCCAGAGGGAGCTACTGTACTGTAGAGAGTTAAAGGTGGTAACAGGCGGCCCCTGGCTCGGAGCCAAGCGCTTCATGCTGCACAAGCCCATTAAGGTGTTGTGATAAGCGTCCAGTCCAGTTTCCCCTGACAGAACACAGGAGTCGATCCCCACCGCAGTTTAGCCAACACGTTTCCACCGACTCCAATTAAGTGGAGATCATATGCGGGGTGGGCCTTAGCAGCAGCCAGAGCCATCAAGTCCACACGCCACACATCCCCTTTCCAGCTTCACCCTGAAGCCTAAATTTAGCACAGAGAGAAGGGAGAGAGAGGGAGAGCAAAGGGTTTTGGGAGTCCGGTAGGAATTAGTGGGCCGACTCCACTTCACCCGAATCAACAGCAGCTGAAGGCTCGGATTTTCCTCGCGTGAAATCAGATATGGAGCCTGACTCGGGTGCCTGGTATACTCTGGAAAAAGAAACAGCCCCCCCACCACCATCATCCCAAAAAGAAGAGGAAATTCAACTGCAGAAGTGTGTTGTTGCACAAAAAAATAGCAGGGGCCATGGAAATTGCAAAGGAACAGATTTTTATTTTTTTTGCAGCTGAAAATGAACCCAGTTCTCCAGACATAGGGAAAAGACATTTCAACAAGACTGTGGCACGCAAGTTTGGCATTCTCCCCCCTCAGGGCTATGGCGTGCAAACGCTTGCTATTTCACAAATACAAGCTCTCTTTTCTCTGCCATCCAAATCCAGATTTTACACTTGCAGTCATGTGGGCACATCAGACCCATGAAAGCCACATGCGGACAAACAAATAGCCATGGACGAAGGTGTGTTTGTGAGCAGTGTGAGTGTGTTTAAGTTGACATCAGGTATGAGGAACTCATCCTCGTCATATGGCAACCAACCAGGTTCAGGGCGTCGACAGCTTCAGAGTACTTTGGCCTGGCCACTGGCCACCATGCCATCATCCAAATCATGAGCACAAAGACAAGATGTGCCAAACTTGTCAGGCAAGACTTTGTGTTTCACACTAGGTGACAATTAGAATGCAATTAGTAGGGGTGAAACAATAAATTAAATAACTGCTTAATACTAATATAATACCTTACGTAATACAGCAAAATATGAAACGATCATCCTGTTGTAAGTGGGTGCAGAAGACCTGTGAATGGGTCCATATCTGAAGTTTGAATTAAGAAACAAGGTTGGTTACAGCAGCAAGAAGCAAACTCTAAATATTCCTTCCTCCCTTTTGTCAGCAGAGTAAATTAGAAAGTGTGCATTGAAACCCTAACAGCTGGGTTCACAGTGCTCTGTTACCTGTGAGATTACACTCTGCAGTTAACTCTGACAGCTCTCAGACTGTGATACCCATTAGATATTTTTCCCTTTTGTTTCTCTTTCCTTTCCTTTTTTTCCCTCTCCGTCTCTCCTGTCTGTCTCCGATTGGGACCGCCTGCCGCTAACAATGATTTATGAGTCGCACAACAGCACAACAAGCAGTTAGTGTTTATCCAAAGCACCCCTCGGCACCGACAATGCCTCTTCTCATTGCTGTTCGAAAGGCAGAATATTGTACATTGCTGTCCTTTTGGAGGAGCGCTAGGAGGGCCGAGGCGAGGGGAGCCTTTTCATAACTTCAGTCTTGTGCATGGGGCTGTGGGGTGATGTGCTGTCAGTGCTTGATGACTGTTATTAAGGAAAAAAAAATGTCTCAGTTCATTACTTTGAAGAAACATTTCCATGGACGGACATATCGCAGGAAATCTGAGCCCAGAATTGGGGGTTTGGAGAGTTTCTGTCCTGGAGCTCTGGAGATAAGGGTCTTTGTCTTTCTTTCAGAATCACAAACAGAAGTTTTTATTCATGGTTCTCGTCTCTTTGTTTCTGCCAACAGGGACTACAGACCTCTTCAACCAGAGGACCACCTTCCCTTCTCTGTCGCCACTGACCGACCCTCGCTTCTCAGACCCCCGCATGCACTACCCCGGGGCCTTCCCCTACTCCACCAACACCTCCAGCACCGGCATCAGCGGCCTCAGCATGTCAGCCTCCTCTAGATACCACACCTACCTGCCGCCACCCTACTCAAACAATCAAAGCCAGAACTTCCAGTCCAACTCCTACCTGTATTACGGCACAGGCTCTGGATCCTACCAGTTCTCCATGGTGGCACCGGGGAACACTGGGGGTGAGCGCTCCCCTACCCGTCTGCTGTCCTGCTCGGGGGCCACGGGCACCGGAGGGACCAACAGCCTGATGAACCCGGGCCTGAACAACCAGAGCGAGGGCGTGGATGCTGACGGCAGCCACAGCAACTCCCCCACTGCCATGAGCGCCTCGGGTCGCTTGGATGAGTCCGTCTGGAGGCCTTACTGACTGACCGACAGCTAGAGGGTTCAGGAGGAGGCAGGAAGGAAGAGTTAAGACGATGATGAACAAAAAAGACACTGAGAGCAACAACAAAAAAAAGAGAAAATCTGCATGTTTGTCTTTTATTTCTCCAGCACTCGCTTTAAAGTCTTTCCCTGTTTTACCAACTCTCTCAAGACTTCTATGTATTTTGTACATTTTGAGTAAACTCCTGCACTGTGCTAAAACATGTACTCTTAAAAAGGACTAAAAAAAGCCATATAAGTTGAGAAGATGTTCAGCTGAAACTGTAAATAGACACAAAGCCATAGTGATGTTTCAGGATCAGTAGAGGTACAAATGAACAAAAGACAATGGAGGCATGAACAATCGGTACAGCTGACGAACTGAAAAATGACAGCGGACGTTCATCCATCAATCAGGCTGTTCAGACCGACGTTGGTCAGCAGGGAAGTCGGACCGGATGTTTGGTCTTCTGAGGCATCGCTGCACTGCTGTAGCAATCAGCCCCTTTAAGCTTTCATTTCTGTATTTCGTATTGTTAAAAGATGTCGCGTCAGTTGCATCCAGGGGTCGTTTCATGTCATGTGCTCACAGTACTTCTGCAGTACCTTTATTGCTTAATTTATTATCCAAACAGACACGCTAGCCTTTGGTGCTACGGTGTGCTGTGGATGTTTCAACTCAAAAAAAGCATTTTAACTGTCAGGACTCACAGTGCCGTGGCATCAGTGGATCCACTTTCAACCAGACGACGGCCGACATTACGAGGAACGTAAAAGACTAAACGCAGAGAGGTGTTTATCGGTTTCTTTTTCTGCAGGAATATTTAAACACCTGTCGTGTCTACTCTTTACTTTTCCTCACACGTCTTCTCCAAGCCTTTTTCTAGAAGAAAAAAATTTTTCTTTGACTGGATGACACGTTTACTTTTGATATTTATTTGAGCCAAATTGTGAGGAAATGTGCGCATATACCCAAAAACCCTTAAGCATTTCTCTCTACCTTTCCTTGTTTTATATATACAGTATATATGCCTTATTTTGTTGTCGAGTATAAATTTGGATTTTGTGTAATATATTCCTTCTAAATTATAAAAAAACAAAACCTTTAATGTAATTATTTTGTCTTCCAATGTAGCTTCGATGCACTAAAAACCTTTATTCCTTATGAACCACGCCCAACAGATTCTGTTAGTGAGATGGTGTATCTACAGCTGTAATAATATTTTTTTTCCAAAATTGCCTTCCTGCGCTAAATAAGCCATTCGCTTAATTTTTTGCACTATGTTTGAATTAGATTTTTTTTTATGTATTTACAAATATCTGCCAAACTCAACATTAAATAGTCCTTCACATGATGTATTTGCTGAACACACATGAAGTGTCCTTTCTAATTAATCCTAATTAGTGACATCATGATTGGACACACAC
The DNA here is from genome assembly GCA_029721515.1 of Synanceia verrucosa. Classification (NCBI taxonomy): domain Eukaryota; kingdom Metazoa; phylum Chordata; class Actinopteri; order Perciformes; family Synanceiidae; genus Synanceia; species Synanceia verrucosa. Next base: position 3,206,059 of record CM056560.1, on the reverse strand, counting down.
ACATTCCTGCTGCACCACAGGTGTGTGTGCACATTCCCCCTGTCCGGAGGGCTTTTCCCCTGCAGTCACACATCCGAGGAGGAGGACGAGGGTGAGGATGAAGGGATGGAAGGAGGAGGTGGGGGTCAGGGTGGTATCTTCTTACCAACACCGAGGGCTTGTTGTGCACAGGTCCCTTTGTTCTGTATAATCAGCGAGCGCTTTGAAGTCTTTTCTGGTCTAATTTAGTGATCGTCGGTGCCAGGGGCTCACAGCTCTGCCAATAATTCATACGCCTGCACGGATCATCTGGGTATGAGCGGTGTAAAAAGGCATTTAAAGCAGATATCATGTGTCTAATATCAAGAAAATAGTCTTCCACAAGAGGGAAGCATCCATGACTCAGATTAAATTAAAAATAAAAGCTTGCACTTGCAGCTCAGGTTAAAAAAATATGCAAAGTGTTTTAGTTGCTCTCACATCTATTCCTCTTTTCTAAAACAATCAGCAGCAACAACTCATTCCTATCTCCTGTTCATTCAGAGGAAAAGCATGTTCCCCTGCTCTGGAATCTTTAAATGGACAATTGAGGACCTTTCTGTATTATAGGCAAAACATGCAGCTGGAGAAACCACATGTGTACTTCTGTTTGTGTGGTTCCTTATAAAAGAAAAACCAAAGATCTTCACAACCGCCTGTAATACTGTCAGGATGATGGCCAAAAAGTGTGGCAAATGGTCTCTGATGTCATACTGTATGCAAAACGAGGCTGTCCAAATGTAAATGTGAGGTGTATTTTATTTTATTTTGGATTAAAGAGCACAATGCTACTTTTGTTTTCTTTTTGCAACATGCCCCCTTTTCTTTTCGTATACCGACATATTCATTCGTCTTGCTCCTTTCAGTTCTCTTTATGCTTCAAAGCATGTACATCTGAAATGTTAATTTAAGAATCTCATCCTATGTATGTAATGATATCGTTAATTCTTCCATAACTGAGTGCTTGTAAAGTTTGCGGATAATGTAGTTTTTAATCATTTTAATTAAAAAATGTGTCTCACTTTTGTCTTTGCAGCTGCTGTTTATTTAATATAAATTACTTTTAAAAATTCTAATTACAGTCCAGGTGAGTTATGACAGCATGTAACATTTCATTCAGTTTAAAAAGATATGATATGCATCGCGATACTTGAGTCACGATACGATACATTATTGCGATATTCTATATAGATCACTGAAAAAGTTGTATATATGTATAGTAATATTACATACACATATTTACATATATGTACATATATTTATTTATACATATATATTAGGGCTGTTTAAGTTAACATAGATTTTTTTAATTTAACTTTTCAACGTGCGGAGGTCATTCTGGATTTCCATGATTTTTTAATGGGAAAAAAAATTATACTGAGATATTAAAAATCAATATTATATCAGAAGAAAAAGTATTGTAGTATATTGTCACGTCAATATTTTTTCCCACCCGTATTCACTTTAATTGAGAAACTATTGCATGCCTTATTAGTTATCTAATTTGGAAACTCGATGCTTGAAAAAAAAGTCGACCACCACAAACATTCATGGGACCGAACACCATGCCAGCACATTCTGATCTGCTCTTCAAAACTCCTTCATTCGCCTCACACAGTAAATACCATTCATGCCACCGTCTCCGACTCGGCGGCTCGTTCCCAATAACCCCCCCTTTAATAATTAGCCTCTTCTCTTCCATTAGTGCTGGCAATTACCCACACTTTTCATGGGTTTGAAAATGCCTGTGCTGTCAACGCGGTGGTACCCAGAGCCTAAATAAAGGGCAGCTCAGGAATCCAACACCGCCCTGGCAGCCTCCGCGTTAGCGCACGTCAGCAAGTTGTCACTTGTTAAAAACAATACAGGAGAGTCTGGAATGTCGGCCGTCTCTTTTTTTAAAACCAGCGATGTGGTTGTTAATTTATGCACCGCTGATGCCATCTGTTTGGTCCATTTGAAGCCGAGCCACGAGATTAAACACTGGAGATGCTACCTTGTGGGGTGGTCTGATTTCACATGTCTCATGTGGTTAACCTGAAATTTAATACTCCCTCTTAAACTAATGCCACCTGTTGATGTGCCATGAAAGGGTGTTCGCGTCTAAAGGCTCTGTTTTCCTTCTTCATATTAGTCACTCTTTTATTTCTCCTGTTTATTCTCTTTTATCCTCTCTTCTCGTTCACTTCTTTCCTTCCGTATGGCTTCTGCTGTGTCTGCATCAGGCCTCAGGAGCAGTGTTGGCAGAACTACAAAGCCTCAGGACGCCTTCATACGCACTGCATTCAATTAACTCTGCACACTCACAGCATTTCAATCCCCCCGCTGATAGATCTCACACCAGCCTCCCCCCAGACGGCCCGAGCTCCAGCGTGTATGACAGATCTGCACCGTCTTAAAAAACATCCCCGACTGTTTCCTCCAGGTCTCATCACAGAGTTGCTCTTTGCATCCCCACCACCACCACCACCACCGCTCAGGAAGCACAAAGAGAAGATGATAAGCTTTCAATTAGGCCGGGCTCAGGGGAATTTTCCAGCTGTCTTCACACACTCTGTGAGACCCGAATCTCTGGTCCACATGTGGGGAGCAGAGGAGCCCTCATCTGGCTCCGTCTTTGTCATGGACGTACATGAGCCGAGCATTTTTTTCCATCTCCTCTGCTGTTCCTCTTCCGAAAACTGTAACTCTGCTGGAAAGAGGGGAAATGTTTGCCTGGATGAGGCTGCTTGTCTGGATGTAATTGTAGTCAGAGGCATGATGAATTGGTTTACAAGACGACATAGAAAATTGCTTTTTAAGTGGATGAAATATAAAGAGAACTGGAGGCATGATGGTGAACGTCACAGGGAAGAAAAACTAAAACAATGAGAATCATTGAGGCTAAAAGTACTTAAGCAAGTCAATCATGTGCTCTGATCTGCTGAACGGCACAGTGTTTTTTTGTCCTTCACACGACTTTATCTTCAATTAATCAGGAGGATTAAAGCGCTATTTATAAATTCAAATGAGAGACAGACAAGAAGGGGGAAAACAAAAAGATAGGGCAGCAGAGAGCACAGAGGGAGTGTTTTGGAAAGAGCACTGAATCGTTAAAACCCTCTCATTTCTCATGAGCACAGTATCCCGTGTCGCTTCTGCGGTACCTGCATACGAAACCCATTAGGGCCTCTTCTGTAGCCGCTGACCTCTCCTCCCCCAAACCCGTGAGAAGGAGCGGCTAGAACCGGCTTGGTTTGGGTGCCTGGTACATGACCAGAAGTCTATTTTCTAACTAGACCGGCGGTGGGAACAGAGGCTGCCGTCCAAAATCAGGGTTCCCACAGATTGACCGAGAAACACAGGGGCCAGGGGCTGAGAAACCACGAGAGCTGTGATGCAACCGTTCTCACAAGGATGACTAACGCTGCATCGCTGACAGGGAGAAAGAGAGAGAGAGAGAGAGAAAGAGAGAAAGAGGGTTCTCCTATCAGAGGGATCCCACTGAAGGTAGTTTCTCATCCATGCCGGGTCTACAGAGACCGCTCTGCGTTACCATACACCAGGCAGCCTGGAGTTCCCACAGTGCACCTCTTCTCCACAGGGCCGGGACTCCGTTCCCGTTTGGACCCATGAGGATCTCTGAAACTCTCAGTATCAACTCGATCTAGAGAGCTGCCTCCATGAGTTTAAGGTCACCATCGTGTGTTAGTCTTCTAAAAGCTCAAATGATCTGAAAATGGCAAACAGAGTTATTGTCGATACAAGATTAACAAAGCAGAACGCCTGGTAAATCACCCGATTAGTCGACCAATGGAAAATTAACTAGTTTAATACTTGAGTCATTGTAAAATCAATACATAAAGACATGTTATCCAGTAACTGACAAGAGATAAAATATAAACTATGAAAACAATTGTTGCAACAGTTGCTGAAGCTATTCATATTAAAAAAAAATGTTTTCTTTGACAATTGTGAAAATGTCTTTATTGGAGATAAATCTATCAGTGTGAAAATATAACAATTGTTCCAAAGTAGGGTGGGAAAAAAATATAGATACGGCAATATATTGTGATACTTTTTCTTCTGATTTGATATTGATTTTTAATTTCTTAATATAGATTTTTTTAACGACAAAAAAGTTATGATTTGGGATAACCTCTGCACGTTGGAAAAAAAAAGTTAAATTAAAAAAAAAAAAAATCTGCATTATTGATAGCCCCAAAATTAAAATTATTTAAGCTGTATTTTAAATGTAGAATATCACCACATATTGCAATATCACAATAATGTATTGTATTGTGACTCAAGTATAACAATACGTATCTTATCGTGAAGTCCTTGTCAAATTATTTCTTATTTTTCCATCACAGTACTGTGGAAATAATCAGACTGTATATAGCTTGCACAATATTTTACTGTTTTTATTTTTTTTGTATTACTATTCTTATGATTGCTATTCTTATGATTTCTATTCTTCCTGTTATTATTATTATTATTATTATTATTTTGCAGGAACAGCAAAAAAAAAAAAAAAGAGGCCAGCACAACTTATGAAGTCGTCCTTCCTCACTCAGCTCGTCATCGGAAACCAAGACATGTAAATGAGTGAAAACCAGAAGAAGGCCTTCACACATTTATACACAGAAACCCAGCAGACCACAGCATGGCGGACCTGTGGCTCAGACCATGGTTAGAGGCCATTCTGGCGAAGACCACAGCAGCTAACATTCATTTAGACGCCCTAATGGTTCGGTTTCAGATTTTTTGTTTTCTCCTTTATGACCGCAGCTCTCTGTGTCTAACCAATCTGACCTTAATTTGATTAAGCATGTTAGAGAAAGAAAGGACATTTCATAGGAGAGGATAATAGCTTGTCGTGTTTTAGGATTTTTCTTTGACTGGAATAATGAAATGACACGATTTTCAAAGAAATTTTGACGTTTGTGCTTCACCGCTGCACCAAAATATGTCTTTTACTAAGAGAGTAGGGCAGCTTCCCAGAAACAATAAGAGTTGTTTCCCATGCAGATTCATGAGAATTGTTGGTCCTTTTTCTTTTTCTCACAGAGAGAATCTGAATAACGATCTCTACATGCGAACACTGCTTCCTGTATAGAACAGGAAATTATTATCACACACACACACAGACACACTGCTACCAGGCTCTCCCCCATCACGGTGGGGTCCTGAAATGGGGGGGCAGGAAGGCGAGAAGGGGAACCAGAGATCCCAGTGGACCAGGTCTCTGTTCACTTCCTGTTCCAGCAGGGGAACACACTAAATAGGAGGTTCACATACACACTTTCTATCTTTCTAGCTCCCTCACTTTTTTCATCCATGTACGCAAGCAGCGAGTAAATCGAGGATGATTGCCTCGAGTCTGTTTTGGATCACGTGGGAACATGGTGGCTCGTTAAAAGCCTGTGTCGTCCCTTCACTTCTTGTTCCCACTGTCTACTCTGAAAGCAGCAAAGGCCCATAAATGCATCATTTCAGCTGTGAAAGTAAGACTGACCACTGGCTACATAACTAACACCCTCTCACCAGCAGGCCTGTAAAAAAACACCACAGACGTCACAGCCTCACAAGTGGCAATATTAACTCTTTGAGTGCCATTGACACAATAAGCCGTCAAGTGTTTTTTCAGCAGCGGGTCACCCTCAGTCTGTAAGTAATGTTGGGGCTTCTGGGAGATGTAATTGGAGCATAAAATACAGTGGCCCTGAAGTGCAAACCACAACAGCAAATCAGAAAAGACAACGATAAAAGAGAAAACACAACCACAAATCAGAAAACATAACGACAAATCAGAAAAACACAACCACAAAAGAGAAAAGAAAACAATGTTAACCAAACTGGAAAAGGTAGATACCTTTGAGCGCCATCTTGTTACGAGTCACGTTGCCCAACCACTGACGATTCATGGCGCCCGAGGATGTCAAATAATGTTTTCTCTTTTGCCGTTTTGTTGATCAAAACAGGAAGTGGAGACGATGGAGATCAGAGAGCAAAACAGAATCTGGACAAAAGGTGGTGATTTTGGTTAAAGTGTCCTCTACTCTACCTCTGATAAAACAAGAATGGAACAAGGTAAAAACAAACATTTTTTTTCATGATGAAATAGAGAGTCTCTTCTTTCATTTGAGCTATTCAGTGTTTTCAGAGTCACAGTACAAAATATTCTGTGGGTCTAGAAATATGACTCAAAATGGGTTTTATAAAACGGCTGGCACTCAATGAGTTAAAAACATCTTTTCTCTAATCCTCTCTAGTGTGATTAAATGCAAGACACGTCATGTTTCTCGTACCATCACTCTCTTTTATTGCCGTTGCTATTTTCATCGTAAACATTGGCATGAAGCTAACCAAAGCCTGAATAAATCAAACTACTGCAGACACCCTATAAATTGCCAGCTATTGTTATTGTTAGACAGGTGAGGCGACTGAGAGCCATTGCTTTAGTTTTTGTTCGGCGGTGTTACCCACCCCCGTGTCTGGTCATAGCTGCCCTGCAGGCTCTGCTCACCAGTTCCCATGGTTCCACTATAGCGACTGTGGACGTCCTCGGGGGACACCTCCCCCTCACTGGTTTGTTTTCATCCTTAATGGGAGCTCATCTTACGCTCTGTATGGTGTGTGCGTGTGAAGTAAACAGTTTGTGTTGTGTGCATGCACCTGCACAGACAAAAGGTATGTCATCAGGTATGAGTGTGAGCTGTGTTGATGCACAGACACCAGACACCTTTTGTTTTTGCCCATGAGGCAGAGAAGAAAAATATATTTTGAGTGTCTGGAGACGTCTGTAAGGGAGCATTCATATTTGGGAATAATTGCTTTTAAGTGCTGAAATATAACAGCCTGTGGAACAAAGAGGGCTTGTGGGGGGATGGAAAAATGAAGCATTTACATGCAGGGCCGAGTAATGAGGGGGTTTTCCTGAGAGATGACAGCGAGGAGGAGGATCAGAGGGAAGAGAGAACACATCAGATCAAGGGGGTGGCAACAGCAACACTGATCCCAGACAAGCTTTTTGGCTGCACACATGGCCACAGACTGTGACACACTCTGGCCAAAGGATCATGCACACAAATACTTCATCCTCCCCCAGTCTGAAGCCCACAGGTGTTTGTGCTTCATGAGGGGCCCTGGACGGTACCTCAACAGGGCCAGCCAAGGACGATTTGGGCTCTTGGCGTTTTCAGCCATATTATGAAGTGCGGCGCTCTCTGGCAGGCCGCTCACAGCAGGGCACGGCAGACCTGAACGTAAACACAAGTCAGTCCTTAAAGTCCATCCATCATTCAGGTCCGCCAGGGAAGCAAAACCCATCAATCTCACTCACTGAGACGGACATATAGAAGTTTACACAGGATCTGTGAGGTATAAGACTGCCTCCAGATGTGTTATCTGGATAAACAAGATATTTATTTTCTATTTAATAGCTCAAACAACAGATTTTAGCCTTCTGTTTTCAGAGAAGTGCCATTCTGCTCTGCTTACAGTCACACTGCATTTTGCCAAAGAGCGGCCCTGCAGTTTTCTTTTTGTGGTTTTTGGAAATGCCCCCACTTTTCCGGCCCTGCTCCAATTTTCTTTAAATACAACCGTAATTGGTTTGATTTCCTACCTCCGGCCTGGCGGTGAGGGTGGCGCGAAGGGGGAGTAGAGGGTAACGAGCAGTGGTGAGGGCCAGGCGGAGGGGACCCAGCCCACAGCAGGCGATCGCATGCTTGGGTGGCAATACAGTTTGGACTCGGGTGCCAGCGCTGCTATTCCCCTGTTTAAAGGCTGTTTATGGGCAGATCCTGGAAGCCCATCAGTGGAAACTGACATAAATCAGCAGAGAAAAGCACACCCAAGCACACAATACCCAGAACTCTAGCTCCTAATACCTGAATGTGTCTGAATTATGAGCGCACACACATCATAACTTTTCACACACATATTGCGACATTATCACAAAGGCATTCCAGCCTCCAAATCAAAACCATTTGTCTCCTACAAATAGTCGTTTCTTTCTGACTTCTCTCACGGACAGAGAGGAGTTTGAGTGTGCCGCTCATCAGGCAGGCGTGAGTAATCAAAAAGGAAATAAGACGTAGCGTCTGGGAGAAGCCAAGCAGGACTCTACTGATCTGCAGCCAGCTCATTGTTCTGCTCTTCTATTGTTTCCTGCTCTGTTGGCAGACCTGAGAGCAGCCAGCCTCGTCTCTGAGATATTCATCAGGTGGCACTGAGGGTGAACGAATGCACCGCCATAAGGACAGAATACAGATGAAAGGTTGGCGTAACCGAAGCATGATGACATTCAGTCTACCAGGCAGGCAGCAGAGGCTGAAACCCAGGGGCATCACTAGGTTTTAAGGACAGGGGGGCTCAACCCTCAGGTGAGGGGGCGAGGTGAGGTTTATCAAATTTTAACAAGCTCAGAGGGCAGTTTAGCATGTTTTACCAAACGGGGAGATTTAGTGCACGTTTTTGCCTCCAAAGGGGGCACTTTAGCACGCATCTTTCAATAATCAGGCCACGAGGGGGTAAACTGTATTTAAGGGATTTATGAATAACACAAGGTTATATGATTCTTTATTTAAACTCAAACTGTGGACATATTTCTGCACTTTTTTGTAAAAAAAGGAAATAAAACAACACCAAATTATTTAAGGGGGCTTAAGAAGAATACGCCTAATGATGTCACTGCCATCAAGGCTGCTCAATCTTTTTTTAAACATTTCTTAAACATTTTTATTGATGTAAATCGAAGAATAAAGTGTTTTTTGGTGTAATTAATTGGCACATCAATATATTTCTTTGTACTGTTGTTTTATCATTAATGCTTTTACGCAGAATGTGATGATCAAATGTTTTCTTTGTAAAAAAAAAAAAAAGGACATAAAATTCACCATATTTTTTTTTTTGGGGGGGGGCTGAAGAATATTTTAGGGGGCCCCCCCAAAAAATAGGCCTGATGACACCACTGCTGAAACCTACAGATGTGTGGGGGGAAACTGTGTGGATCTATACAGTGAAAAGTCTCAGTCTGGGCGTAGAGGGGGTGTTGGTTTTTACTGTAGCCAACGGCAACCCAGAGCAGACCTGCTATGGTGAGTCCAGGGCCAAACACAGCTTGTTAATAGAGGATGGGGAGACAGTAGAGGAGTTTGTCTTCTTTATGATGGCTGGGAAAAAAAACAGACGCACTTCCAACTAAAGCAAGTTTCGGGGGTATGTGGGCAGCCGAAACGGACCCAGGAGGCTTCCGTAGCGCCGGAGCAGAGAGAACACAGGGACACTTCCAGAAGTGGCACAAAAGAGTGCACGCACATACACACAGCGTGATGCCTTCCTGGCAAACGACAAGTCATCTCGGTGGAAAAATATGGTAAGCGATGCATTAAAGCCCAGGACTTTGAGGGATTGCAGGGACACAGTAAAGACAGACCAGAGGGAAACATGCCACGCAATATCCAGAGAGCAGAGGAGTTTGTGGGGCAAAACGGTTCACCACAGAAACAAGCGCACAGACAGCCTGGTGAGAAGGAGCTACACTAATGTGAACCGAGGTTTGTGTATACGTGCACGCAGTTCATCGTATTTAGGCGGATGTGTCGAGCCATTTGATATGTGCATATCAAAATGCCAGTGTGTGCACCATCAAAGGCGATCCTACCCGATAATTACAGGGATTCGAAACAATGCAGGCCGCAGCGCCGTTCTCTGCAAAAAGAGAGGGACCTTGCTCCTAATAAACAACTTTTATAAAAACAAGATGGCTTCAGAAGCTGAACAGAAAACAGCTCAACAACAAAAACAAAAAAAAAAATCCCCAAACCCTCCAGACTGCTCCTTTCATGGCGGCTGAGGCCCTGCGGTTCCTTTGCCATATAACACCAAACGATGCACTTCTAACCCCGGTCCTGTTGAGTCCCTTTCCCAGTACCGAGCCATAGGTCTCTCCTCGTTAAGTGAACCGTACAAACGCTCAGAACTGCTGGCACTTCTTTGCATGTCTGTCAGTGGGAGACAGGATTTTTACTGCATATAAGACCAGCGACGCTGCGAGTTTACGGGGTGAGTGAGCCACAGCTTTCACTGCTCAGTCGAAACAAATTCCCAAAAGACTAAAAGCTAATCCGACCTTTTTGGCTTTGCGATCTCGATTTTGTGCGTTCCTGATGAGCTGACAGGCTGGAGAAGTAACACCGACTGTCTTATTAATGCTTAAAGCAGTCTGACAGAGCCTTTTGTTACTTACTTAAACCACGCTGCCTGCAGCGACCTAATGGAAGTCTAAAAGCCATTAGCCTCGGGCTTAGCCAACACAAACCATGCATACAGATTATGAAGGAGCAGCTAAGGCCAATCAATATATCTCCTGCTCCTTGTTTCCTCCTCCAGTGTTAAAGCTAAATGTCATGGCATCCTCTATGGCTGCTGGCGAGTAAAGGAGACACTTTGGTTTAGATCAGACAGAAAACAGGGATGCAGCACCTGCAGCGTGGGCGCATACGTCCATTAACGTCACTTAATTGGCCTGTCTGCCGTTATTTCTACCATACTTCAGGGGTGTCGCTAGGTTTTAAGGACAGGGGGCTTAGCCCCCAGGTGAGGGGGGTGAGGTGTTTTAACAAGCTAAGAGGGCAGTTTAGCGTGTTGTGCCAAACAAAGTCACTTAGTGTGCGTTTTTGCCTCACAATGAGGCACTTGGTGCTCGTTTTTGCCTCCAAAGCGGGCACTTTAGCAAACATTTTTCAATGAATCAGGCCACAAGGAGGGAGATTGTATTTATGGAATTTATGAATAATAAAGGTTGTATGATTCTTTATTTAAACTCATATTGTGGCCATATTTCTGCACTTTTTGTAAAAACAATGTAACAATGTAATTTGATGTAACAAATTGGTTTGTCTTTGTTAAAAAAAAAAAAAAAAGAAAGGAAAATTCACCATATTATTTAGGGGGGGCTTAAGAATAAAAAATAGGCCTAATGAGGCCACTGCCATACTCTATCATCCCGGTTTGTGCACCTCAGCTGCTCCTGACGGCTCAGTTTGCAGACAGCACAGACAGGACGAAAGCCAAAACCAACACAGAGAGCAGCTTTACTGTCAGGAGGGGCACGTGAACGTAGTCTGTTGTCATTTTACCATGGCGACACGGCAGGGAGGAGCCAGTCGGGGCGTTTCTCTTTAACGAGCCTGGCCTCTGCGATGGCTGGCATGAAAAGAAAGCCAAGAGAGCTGGAGACGGATGGCAGAAGCAAAAACTTCAAAGACCTCCTCTCTTTCCCTCTAGATGTGCTATAAGGCCCTGAGAGGGAACCTGCTAGTTCACTTTAGCACAAAGACATCCAGGCACACTGTCTCTGATGCACACACCTGGGATTATCAGCAGACGTTTCCTGATTCCTCTTAAAAGGAACAACAGGAGTATGGTTTGGTTATGAAAACAGTCACACACGCATGCATTACACTCTGCAATAATTCACCACATACCAGACAGGTATTGGCCGCAGGCTTTGACACACTAACATAACATAAACTGCGAGGTAAATCTTCCCCTGCGTGGAGCGAAGGTGTGGGTGTGGCTGCTGACAGGGCAAAGTCTTTTATGTCTAATAGTTTTTCCGTTGCAGACAAAATAAAACAGGCCACTATTGTAGTCTTATATAAAGAGACTAAACAACCTGGACAGAGTTCCCCTGCAGGCATGAAATACCTGAAGTTGCAAGGTGTCTTTCAAGTGCACAGCTGACACAAGGACTCAGTTGCCCTCTTTAAAACCACTTACTTTAAGACCCACATCCCTCCTTATCCCTCACTATCACACACCCACAACCTCCCTCATGCTTCCTGTGAAAAAGTGCTGACCATGTGGAGGAGATAAGAGCAAACCCCCAGAGGCTAGTGGCCCCCTCTTTCAGCTCGCTGGGTGCTGAGTACCCTCTAGTGGTATTTGTGATGAACAGCACTGATATCTGCACTGAGCCTCTTTACCAGCAGCAGTTAACCACAGCTCTGCCACAGAGTGTGACTGCAGGACCCAGATGGGGTGAGTGGCAAACAGGGGAAGGGGGTGAGGCAGCTTTCTGTGGGCCGCCCAAGGGGGTCCACCACAGTCCCCTATCTCTCCACCACAGTAGCCGCCGAGGCCCCGGAGAGAGAAAGCCACCCCACCACATTTTAATGAGGGCTAAAATAAACAATGTGAGCACACAAAACCCACCCTGACTGGTTGACTGCAGGCGCTGGAGCGGGGCAGATAAGCTGGGCTGTTTCTTGGTGGTCTGGGAGTTGATGGAGAGGCTGATGCCACAATGAAATCCACTATGAACTCCACTTGTGCTGGAATGTTGGACCCTTTAAAATCTAAAATTCTATGAAATTGTCTTTAACTGTAGACATCATGTTGGAAAGAGCCTCTAGAGCTCCCCTTAAACTGAACATGACAATTATCAAACAAGTTTTCTCACTTACCTGTGATGCCATCTCGCCATGCAGACACTGTAGTTTCTGTTTCCTTTACCCCGGATTTCGAGATTTCTACCTCGACACAAAAGAAGAGGAATTTAAAATATGCTCCTCAAACATCTACACGTTTGCCAGTGTTGGAATGTAAGTATGTTTACTTTGAATTTGAGGTATTTGTACTGTCTGAGAACATGTTTATGCATTGTTCAAAGTGTCTTATATAAACAACAAACTGCTACTTACACACTAGAATAAGACAGTAAAAATATCCTGCATTATGAGTGAGTTCATATGATGATTTGGGTTTTTCTCTGCCAATATGTACTTTTACTTTTCATGTTTGAACTAGGACTTTTATGTGAGACAGGATGATTTTACTCTTAAACTAAGTAAAATATAATAAGACTTTCTCCTGCACTGCTAAGTAACAAGAGACAGTGTTCATATCATGGGTGAATGTTTCTGCAAAGAGCATCAGGCCTGGGTAATAGCAAGGACTTCACGGTACGATAATTTAGTCATGATACGATACATTATTGCAATATATTGTGATATTCTACATAGATCACTGAGAAATTTAAAATGCAGCTTACAACAAAAGTTGTATAGATGTATATGCACATATTTAATTATATGTATGTATATTTATATATACATATATTAGGGCTGTCAAAGTTAACACAGATTTTTTTTTTTTTATTAAACTTTTTTATTTCAATGTGTGGAATTTGTTCTGGATTTACGATGAGGCCCCCAAAAAAGATATTTTTTGGGGGAAAATACACTATTAAAAAAATTAAAAATAAAAATAAAAAAATCAATATTATAGCAGAAGGAAAATTATTGCAATATATTGCCATATTGATATTTTTTCCCATCCCTGAAAAGCACCTCTAAATAACACCGTTTATTCTGGCCTTGACGCTGGAAAAAAAGTGCTCAATCTATTGAGATTCATTGCATTTGAACTCCATTTAAACACATCAAATATACAGAAATGCTCTCGAGTTTCGGGCTGTGCTCCAGTGTGCCATTCTGCATCACTCTTAGCATGTTGATGTGTTTTTCAGAGCTATCACAGTAATGTTATATAGGCTTATTTATGAGTAACTATATGCCTACCAAAGTAAAAAAAACTGTGTTGCTGCCAAGAAAGTCTTAGGAGATGATGGGTCAGTGACAGCTGGGCGACTTGGAAGAAGTCTGGCAGGGAAAACGCACCTTTTTGCAGCATCGACACTCTCACAGGCCTCAGCGCTGTTGCTCGATATAACTAGTCGCAGACGACAAACTGTTTTGAAGGCCTGGCGAGCTGATGCCAACATGTTTTCTGAATGAAGGCCAACATTACTGGAGATGTAAGGGGCAGATAGAGGCCATGATGGAACAGAAACAACCCTATGTCCTGCTGCTCGTCTCTGATTGGCTAATTAGCTGCGGCTTAATTACCCAGCACACCTGGGGAGCACGCACGTCACAGCTGTAATTTGTGAATATTAACGAGCTGCTTCATTCAGGTGGAGAGCAGCCATGATGACTGCACTCGTGAAGGTGTCGCATGAATCATGTTCATGTCTTTTAAAGAGCTTTTTTCTCTCCAGCTGCCATCATACAGGTGGAACTAATAACATTAATTATGTTATGTTATGAAAGGAGCCAGTATTCCTGTGTGGAATAAAGCTGTTATCAATGGAGTTAAATCATCTACATCTCAGAGGGAAATATTAAACATTTTACATTAATTTTTTGCTTTCAAAGAAACAACATATCATGCAGTATTTATCTTTATAAAAACAGTTGATCCATTGTGTTCACTTATTTTGTTCACTTGCTGACTCAGTTTTTTACCTGGTTTGTTGCTTATTGAGACATTTCTATGTTGTTTTCTGATTTATATTAATTATTATTCATGCACATGATTATAAGGTATATTGTTTTACCTAGACCTTTGTCGCCGTAACGATGCAAATTTCCCTTTTTGTGGTACTGCTAGAGGATTATCTTATGTTATTTTCGCTTATATTTCTAATCTGCATAAGGAACACTGACATTAATATTTGCACATTTTACTTAAGTAAAGCTTTGCATTTGGTAGTTTTACTTCAGTAAACGATGTGAATACTTCTTCCACCACTGCACACGTGTACTGTTCAACAATGTGTTTTGACAGCTACACACATTCATTTTGCCTCAAGCTGTGTCATGAAGCGCACGCCTGTGGTTGCTTGATATCTCACGTAGCTAATGCATGCTTCCTACTTTGCATTTTATTTATAGGAATGCTTTCATGCCCACATAATTATCATTTTGGTACTCACCACATTTGTGTCAATGCTTATTGGTTTTTGGTTCCTAACCTGTGGGTCGGGACCTTGCAAGTTGACCAGGTAGGGGATGAGAAGCAGGACAGAAAGGCAGGTAAAACATTTATCATGCTTTTTACAGATGTTTCTAAAGTGAACACAAGTTGCTTTGAGATATATGTGTATAAGATGTGTATATATATATATATATATATATATATATATATATATATATATGTGCACCCCTGCATGCAAATATTGTTTGTAACCTCCTGCCCAGCTCCTCTGAAACCTCTAAAGCCACAATAAAGCCCAGCCTCGAGGCTTCTTGTGGCTTAAATCTTCCCCACAGTGAACTTTGAAAACTGGCAGACTGGCAGTGAAAATAACATCCATCCTTTCCTTTAATTTAGCTGTCACGACCGAGGCGATAGTGTATAAATGGAATATTATGGCCAAATGAAAAGTGGAAACACATTTCACAACATAAATTCTTGTTTTGCGAGAATCCCAGAATTCCTTTGTATTTTCTGCACATATAATCCCGTCACTCAACAGGTTGAGTAAACAAAGGAAACGATGTCGCCACATCAAACGTCAGGTGCACAGAGTCCATATGCAAAGAAGGGCTTTCACACATTGTAGGTCCAAAAACCCAGTTGGGATATCACTGTGTACCCTTGAGCAAGCTACTTTACCAATGTCAATATTTAGCCAGCTGCATAAATGGGTGTTGTGTAAAATCTGCAAACTGAACTGGCTCTGCAGAGAGAGAGTGGATGCCAAACAGAAAAATACACAGCTCATTGATCTGCAAATGTGTATATGAAGGATGAAAATAAAAGTTTTTCCCATCATCCTCACAAAGAAAAAGCAGGAACTGTGTGTGTTCACTGCAGGGGCGTCGCTAGGTTTTAAGGACAGGGGGGCTTGACCCCCAGGTGAGGGGGGTGAGGTGAGGTTTATCATGGTCTAACAAGCTAAGAGGGCAGGTTAGCATTTTTTTTTTAACAAACAGGGGCACTTAGTGTGTGTTCTTGCCTCACAAGAGGGCACTTTAGTGCACATTTTTGCTTCCAAAGGGGGCATTTTTCAATCATTTATTACAACAGCCCACTCTGAAACCATCTTTGGTAGATCTACAATACTTTCAGTATAAAACTGTAAATATAATATTTTAAGACATTTAATAAATGATAAGATAAAATAAATGAAAAGATAAATACTAATAATTGGACCGTGAGGGGGTGAGACTGTATTTAAGGGTTTTATGAATAACACAAGGTTATATGATTTTATTTGAACTCATATTGTGACCATATTTCTGTACTTTTTTTTTTTTTTGAAAAAATAAATAAATAAATAAAGGAAATAAAACTACACCAAATTATTTAAGGGGGGTTAAGAGAGTACGCCTGATGACGACACTGCCATCAGGGCCACTTTATCTTTTTTAGACATTCCTTAAACATTTTTTATTGATGTTAATCAAAGAATAAAATGTTTTTTGGTGTAATTAATTCGCACAATATACTTCTTTGAACTGTTGAATGCTTTTACGTAGAATGTGACGATCAAATTTTTTCTTTGTAAAAAAAAAAAAAAAAAAAAGGAAATAAAAATCACCATATTATGTAGGGTTTAAGAATATTTTCATGGGGCTTCAACCCCCCCATAAAAGGCCTAATGACGCCACTGTTGCACTGCTTGGCTGACTTGTTGGCTCCCTCTCATGGAGTGAAATATACGCCTCCTCTTTCCACACACTGAGAAACAATGCTCAACCCCTTCTGGCCTCACCTTCATTACCCAATTACACTAATACACTCACCCTGCTTGTAACGAGTGTGTGGTCTGAATGTTAGCCAGCCTTGTTGTGTCGTCTTTAACCTCACACACACACACACACACACACACACACACACACACTTCTGTGTTTGCTTATGGGTGGATTTTCCTCCCTGTCTCAGTGTTCACCAGTAAAGGAGCACAGAAAGTCCGGGGCTGAAACGTGACACTTTAATGATCTGGACAGCATCCAACCAACTGTACGCCCCCACACCTTTTTTTTCAGTCTGTTGCGAAACGTCGGCTGGAATCAGCCCTGCAGAATAGACTTGTTTGTGTGTCAGAACAGTAGGGAAGTGGCTGAAAAACGGCATCAAGCTGACAGCCAGAGGGTGTCTTCAGGGTGGAGGTGGAGCCCACAGTGGGTGGACACCCACATGAGACATTCCTAAGAGAGGCTAAGAGCTGTAAACAAGCCAGTTTTAGTCTCTGACCTGAGACATTGGTAATATAATCAAAAGTAAAGGAAGAAAGCCAATATGAAATGGGTTAAGAGTCATTTTAAATTTATTTTATCTTTACATCATGAAATAATAATGATATTTCTACTTACTGGGTGGTAAAAAAAATATAAAATTATCTACATTTTCTTCTACTTTTGGTTATTTTCATAATTATTCTATAACTGGTACATAATTATTTTCACAGCTTTTTAACCCTGTCTATTTTTACAAATAACTTTCATATCACAAATAAATAAATAAATAAATAAATAAACATTTTATATTATATAAAAACTGTACTATTATAATTAGCACTTCACTTACAATTAAAAATATTTTCCTTCATTTTTATTTCATAAATAATGTAAATATTTATTATTTCTACTTATTCTATTATTTTATTGCTGTTTATTTTTTGTATACCGTCATTTGTCTGTGCTGCTGTGATGGGTGAATTCCTCCAATGGAGGATAAATAATAATAAAAAAAATTTTTTATTCTATTTTATGAAGCTTTTTTAATTAAGTTTCACAGATGCTTCAGAGATAAAAGACAGATGACCTTTTTTCCCCACTGAGTAGATTTTGACATTATGAAAACCACACATGTAGAATAATAATGATAAAACAATAATAATAATAATAATAATAATAAAATGCTCTAGGATCAGGGTCCTGATTATAATGTGGCATCAATTTCTGTCCTTTAAACTGTCGCATCTCCAAGGAGAGATGTTAAAGGTCATTATTGACCTTGAAGGAGGTCGTCGGGCAGCGAGTCTCCAAAAACTTTCTGCAGACTTCAGATCAGATTTTGCAATTTACAAGCTACCTACAGTCCACCAGTCTTTGCACTGAGATCCACTTTATCTACTCCTTTTCCACAGGTTCTCTGCAAGTTTACATTTCTGTTGTAAATATTATGTTTTGGCTGCAAAATCACATCTCCGCTGGAAATATTTAAATATTTAAACAAATATTTCTACTGTAAATGTTAAGTTTCTGCTGCAAATATTTAGTTTCTGCTGTAAATATTACATTGCCTCTGCAAATACTGGTATTTTATATCTCTATTTTTTATTTCTTATTTTTGTGTACCTTTAAGTTGAGACACTCTACAAAAAAAATGTTATGCATGCATAATGACAATAAATCTTGAACCTTCTGGACACAACCCCTTTAAACTAGCTGTGGAGAATTTAGACAAATGCTTCTAAACTCATTTATCATCTCCATGACAACTACAGTAGGCAACAAGATGACACAATATTAAAGGTCAAGAGAGAATATTCAAGCTGAACTGTAAAGAAGATAAAGACTTCAGAGTTTAACATCTCAGATGGAAATTTGCTGAAGCTGATAAAAGATATTGATTTGGATGACGACCAGTAATCTGTCAAAACCCTTAAATATTGATACAAAAAACAAAAGTCAGAGTGCCAACAACTTTATTTCAGTTCAGTCAAAATTGTTAAAAAAAAGCCATGACATAGCTTGGATATTTCCTTTGTACAACATCACACTCGTGTTGTCGTGAAAAACCATCTGCAGAGAGAAAACAAGTAAGGCAAAGAGGAGAATTAAAACCCGAGCAGGCGAGAACATGAGCTCGTTTTCCTCAAAAATTCAGATGAAAATGTATCAAATTTACACATTAAATTCTGAACAATCAAAACAAATATTTACAATTCTTTTTTTTTTTTTAAACTCAAATTTGTTTCATAACAAATGTCTGAAAAAAAATGGCAAACGGGTTTTGCTTCGTCCGCACTAAAGCACTTTTGGAGCTACTGTATGGTGACATCCAGTCACTACATACTTTGTCATAAATATCTTAGTGTGTGTTGACTTTTCTGTGTCCTTCGGTCTGTACGCTATGAAGACGGAAACACTGAGAGTGTGTGGTTTCTTTTTCTTTTTTTCATTTACAGTCATCCTATCCACAGTGAGACCAGTATAATGTAATGTGCCTCTGTTTTTGGTCTGCCACGTGTAACCCAAACTACCGCTACAGTCAGCACGACCAAAGACTTTCCTTCATGCTTTGCAAGAGAATAAAAGAGTCAGCGAGCTTTGCTGTGGTGATTAACACAAGTCTAGACATCCTTGAATACCTGCCAGCTACATATGTTTGTTGAAGTTGTTACTTCTGCAGGAAATAAAAATAAAAATTCTGCTGAGGTGAGCTACAAGAGTTTTGCCCGTTTGAGGCATTGAGGAAATCAGAGCATGGATACCAGGTAGCTTTACCTGCGGTTACACTTAGTTTTATTTTAAGCAGCTCGACATTAAAAAATAAAAGCATCTCTCACTGGATATGTCCAAAAGATCTGGATTAGCTTCTACTTAAACCTGTCAAATACTCGAGCGAAGCTTCAACACTGTTCAGGAGGAAAAAAAAAACGCTTCTCAGTGTTTTTAAAGCAATCATAGATTTCGATATTATACAGAAGACAGGAAATCGACAGCTTGTGACGTTTCCCCTGTGGGCAGAGGGAAGGTCATCTCCAAGGTCACTTATCAGGGAGTGTTTGAGGCTCCTGACTTTGATAAGCACTGATGAGCGGCGTCTCCGCTGCCTCGCAACAATCAGCGGCAAGTAGAAAAGCAATTAATGATGAAAGGTGGAACAATGGGGAGGTTTAAAAGAAAAATAATAATCAGAGATATGAGGAGAGAAGGAAAAGAGGTCCAGACTTCTTTTTTTTTTTTTTTTTTCGTGAATGAGCACAACAGTCCTGGTGCTGGGGGGGCGAGACAGAGAGGGGGGATGACGAGGCACAAGAGGAGATCAGGACAGAGGAGCTTATTTGACCAGCCTCTTGGCGACGTCTGCGTAGGCGATCTCGATCTCTTTGTCGCTGGGGCAGGTGTTGGTGAACTCCTCCCGGGTGTAGGCGTTGTTCAGGTACTTCCAGATGGCTGTCATCTCCTTAGGGATGTCAAAGCCTCTGTACTTTTTGGCCACCACCTGGAGGAAAGTATAACATGTTGGAAAGCTCACCCACGGAAACTATTAACTACTTGATTAGTCAGAAAGCATCAACAGAAAATCAATCATGATTTTTTCCTTCTGTAAATTGTAAATTCATGCTGAAAATGACATTTCTACTGTAAATATTAGACTTCTGCTGTCAATATTACATCTCTGCTGTAACTTATCATATCTCCTCTATGAATATGGATGTTTTATATCTTATATTTTTATTTTATATCTTCATTTTTGTGTGCCGTTAAGCTGAGTGACTCAAAATGTCATTATGCACGCATAATGACAACAAAGACCACAGCAAATGTTTAACAGGGTTCTGGCACCATTTTAAAAGTCAAATTTAATAATTTTTAAGACCTCAACAAATATAACTGAAAGACCCAAAAATGTCAACAATTTCTTTGGTAGAAAATTTATTGTAGGGCCTGACCAATATGGAGTTTTTGAGGCTGATACCAAAATCAATATTTAGCAGGAAAAAAAAAAATAATTCAATAACAGATTAATCTCCAGTAATATTTTTTTCAGCCCTTCAACTTGCAAGAACAACATAGACGGAAGGCATAACACAACTTTAATTTCACAATATTCAAGAACAAAGAAGTGAACTTTGTGCAGAAAATAAGGTGCAAAATTGCAGTAAATCTCTGAATGCTGTGTTTTCCTATTGGCTTTAAACGCACCATCTGAAAATTTAATACCTACAGCAAATTTATGGTGAATCTAAGACAATTTAAGACCTTAATTACCCAGATTTTAATTTAAGACATTTTAAGGAACTGCAGAAACACTGTTTAAGCTAATTTTGAATGAGAAAAATGCCAGATTCATGAGGTCCAGATGCTTGATGCTTTTCTTTGAAGTTGTGATGATTAAATGAATATCTTTGTTTTGCACAAAACAAGACATAGTTTATTACTATTTATTGGAAATTTTATGGAAATCATGAGTAGTTGCAGCCCTGTGATATTCTTACAACAACAGAAATGTGGGTTGAGGAAAAAGTGGTTCATTTTAGTTTTGAGAAAATTAAATCACCCTTATTTTGCTTAACTCCTTCTTGGGATCATGTGGGTGTTCTAAAACTTTACTTCCTGATTAGTTTCGTTGCTCCCTTGCTCACCTTGACTATATGCAGCTTGGGCAGCAGGTTGCAGTCAGCCAGGGTCATTTCTTCGCCGTCCAGGAACTTGCGGTTTGAGACTTTGACGTCCTCGATGCTGTTGTGGTCGATCTCATCGGGCAGCGGTGAGCGAAGGTACTCGTCCAGCTTCTGCAACGTCTTCAGGAGGCCTCGCTCCAGAGCTGCAAGGAGACACAACAGCAAATGCTCTTCAGACAGCGTTATCATTGTGTTACACACATATGATGATCGACCACAAGAGGGCAGCACTTCATCAGGAGACAAACCACTGTGTGCATTTACACTGTGCACGTTTCAGTGGATTTCATTTGAGTGCACAGGTGTTCTGCTTCATCCTCACTCTCATATCCATCCATTTATCTATAGACCATTCATTAATAATTCACTCTATTGTTGGAAAGTATGACATGAATGCTCAATCCGATAGTCCAACGGCAGACTTGACCTGCTCCTCTGAAGAGCACTTATCACTAAACCATGACATTCAGCCTCTAGCTCTGTTGACACAGCCTTGACTTTCACATGCAGCTCACCACTGTTCAATATTTTCCCAGGGCGGAGAGCAGCCAACTAAAACATGACACAAAACTTTTGGTATTTTGTGAATTTCACAAAACATCCTTCAACAGAAATAATGCCACAAATTGTTTCACAAACTCTGAGACAACCGACTGAATATTTTTTCATATTCTGCACTAATCTTATCTAAAATGTTACTGATGTGCATGAATCAAGAGTGGGAGGGATGAGATGCGCTCCGCCAGGTGAGACGGAGAGGACGAGTGTTCCTCAGTGAGGCTGGAAACCACCAATCAGGGCCGGGGCTACTACCGTCGCCTAGCAACCAGAGCGCTCTCCCTACATAACTGAAAGGTTTCTGGATCTCATCTCTAAACCAGTTTACCCAAACTTGTGAGAGAGAAACTTACCCTCGTTAGCGTCTGGTTTGGAGTTCTTGATGTACGCTGAAAACTTGGCGAAGATGTCCATACCAGTCGTGTTTGACTCGGGGTGTCTTGCTCCAAGCTTGATGTACCTGCACACATAAATACACGTATGTATGGGGAGGTTAAATAAATCACATTAAAAAGTCAAAAATCAAGCAATAAATTGCTCATATAAACATGTACAGCCAAAGCCTAATGTGGCATATTTATCTCCATAAAATACCAAAAACATGGGAACTATAGTTACTTTTAGTTGCCAGCTGTTTTAGGCTAAATTGTCTTCAGGTTGCGCTGCAGAGACAGACCCACACATGGCTGTATTTTCATCAGTTTTGGGCAGTAGTGTGCGATAATTAACGTGTTACTGTAACGCTGTTACTTTTGACAGTGACTAATCCTCTTAACGCATCACTTTTTAAATACTTAAACAGCTTTTGATACAGTATGGTTTCAGCGTTTAATTTTTGTAGCGACCATAATGTTGAGCAGAGTGAAGGTGAATGAATAAAAACTGTAGAGTTGATCGTCAGTGTATTATTTTCCATACAGCTCTGAAATTAAGCTATAAAAGGGAGCATGATAGAATGTTCTTTTAAACAGAGGAAATAAAAAGCTACTTTTTACAGTCGTGCATTACTTTTTGGAGTCAGTAATGGAGTTACTTTTTGAATTAAGTAACTAGTTACTATTTTTCAGTAACTGGCACGTCGCTGCTTTTCTTGGGCTTTGTGAACAATAAGTGTCTTTAGCTCCTCTGCTGCTCATTACTGTACAGTCTAACAGAGCTGACAGTGTGTTCAGAGTTTCGGTGTGTCAAAGCGTCGCCACGACGATGAGAAATCACTCACTTGGGTGGGCAGAGGACATCTTCAAGGAACTCCTCGATCTTGTTGACGTCAGTTTTGACCTCGCCATTAAAGGTGATGAAGGGTGGGTGTGTGCCTGGAGCCAGGTTCTGGAGGTCTGCAGGCTTCCTGGAGGATTCACACATGAAAAAGGACTGTCAACGATCCGCTGGTTAAACACACGAGATGACAATAAGATGCAGAGACACTATGAGTCCAAGATTTGGACACACCTTCTCATTCAATGGTTTTTCTTTATTTTTTTTTACCACTCTCTATGTTGTAGATACATACTGAAGTCATTATATTTATTTATTTTGATTAAAAGCAAAACAACATACAGAATACAGAACATTCCCAAACCTGAATGAAAGGGAGCAGAAAGAAGAATAATCTTATTTAATCTGCCCCTTTTACCCCAAGATTTATAAAAGACCTTAACTTAAAAACGACAACACAATAAACAGCAAACTAATAATAATATTAAATAAAATAGCTTTCATTTTAGTTCAATTCCTTCATTCAAGCTAAACAAAACAAAAAGAAATATGTATATTTCATTATATTCCCTTAACATAATAGCTTTAATTGTTCATCATCGAATCTATGAAGCAAGATATATGGAATTATATAGCAAAGAATGTGTTTTACAACCATTTTAATCCATATTATGGCAAGAACCAATCAGATAAGTAAAAAGAAATAACAGTATTTTAAACTTTTCACAGTAGAATGAAGATCTCCTCCAACTATTGCCACTTTATTCACTTTAACTAGACAATAAGCTAATGTTTTGCACCACAACCATATCTGTATTTGCCTTGTCTATTTCTTAAAGTGTCACTTGTTTTATTTTATTTTGCATGCAGCAAGGTTTGAGAGAGTCATAATTTCAATCCTCTGTATGTCCTGTACATGCTGCAGAACTGACAATAACGCTGACTTTGACTTTATCTGTGGATAACAGTCCATCTCCATCAGTGTGTTTGTCCTTTTCAAACAGCACATTGTGTCCCAGATGTCTCCGGCAGGCTGGTGACACTGACGCACACATAAAGAAAAATGAGCATGTGTTGAAGTGTGAAATGCACAGAGCCCTCCGGCTTAAAAACACCATGAGACAGAGCAGCGTCTGTCAGAGCATCAGCCAGCAGACGGCGTGAATCCCCTTTGATCCAATGCAACTTAAAAACAACATCCATCCATAGACTCTTAAATAGTCCAGGTTTTTGGAAAAGCCATCTGAGGGCACGCAAAACAGGAAATGACTTCAACTCTCAGGCATGCGAAGGGGAAGTGGCGCCTTTACCCGACCATATCACAGAGGAGTGGGTCACAAAGTCCGTCAGGAACAAACATTAACATGATGGAGGCCTTGAGTTCAAACATTTCGACTTATGGCATCGTCATGTGACATTTGCGTCCTGTGCACTGTGCTTCCATTTAAATCCTACAATAAAAGAGCCATAAATATGGCAAACACACTCCCTCTTATGCAACATGTTTGCTCAAGGTTACAGACAGTATGTGGCACAAAAAAACACCTTGTTCCTCTGGAAAGGATTAAAAAATAAAGCACCAAGCCGTCACTGCTGGTAAACAAGCAGATGTTTGAGGAGTGAACAGACGCTGCTGAGAGGGCGGACATCCTACCTTACCTTTTCCTGGGTTCTTTTAAAAAGTCAAATTTAAGACCTTTTTAAGACCTCAACAAATATAACTTAAGACCCAAAAATGTCAACAACAAGCAACAACCAATTAATCTCAGGTAATATTTTTATGATTTCTTTTTTCAGGCCATTAAAGGGACATTGTGTAACATATTGCAATTTTCAAAGTACACCTTTTCCCCCCAATAATCACCTACTCATGTCATTAATATGCAAAATATAACATTTAATAACATCAACGCACACAATTTTGCATTATCATAGGCCTAGAAATCACTAATGATATTACATGGGTGTGAGCTTACGCCTTACCAAAGGCGACCATGTCTTTGTGTATATATACCCGAAAGGAACAAATATAGTGAACGTAATTCTTAAACACATTTCGCGAGTTTAAAGGTTTCGAGTCGATTGAGTTTCCGGTCGATACAGGAAGTCCCAGAGGAAGCAGAGAAAGTTGACATAGCAACTGACTGAAGCTGCAATGGATGTCCACAGTTATGTCTGTCAACGAGAGGAAGACAACTTAACAACCTGTTAAGTCAACCTGTTTGCTATTTTTGTGACTTTGTCAAAGTATAAACAATAACATGATGTCAACCACCAGCTTGTTAGCAAGCCTAGATTCTAAGTTTGTTTTACAGGTTTGTTGACCAATAAAATGGAATTAGTGAAAGAAGGGCTGTAGAAGGTGGACGCTCTTGGAGGAAGTTTGGTTTATACGAGACACCGTTGTGCACGTGCTTTGATGTGCACGAGCTTCGATCTCAGTTGCTTGCATTCACCTAGCTCACCACTAGATAGCAAGGGTCTTTACACAGTGTACCTTTAACACTTGCAACAACGCTGTAAACTGAAGGCATAACACTCAACTTTTTTCTGCAACTTTAATTTCACAACTTTCAAGAACAAAGAAGTGAACTTTGTGAACAAAATAACATGCAAAATTGCAGTAAATCTCTGAATATTGTATTTTCCGACTGAAATTAAATGCACTATCTGAACATTGAATACATACAGCAAATTTAAGGTATATTTAAGAGAATTTAAGACCTTAACTACCCGGATTTTTAAAGAACCATGGGACCCATGTTTTACAGGATGTCAGCAAGCTGTTCTATGCTACTCGCCTTTCTGCTGGGGAAAATATATGCAAATATACCCAAACATATGCACTCATCAGGGATGTGCAGGCTAGTCAAATGAACAAAAGAGTTACAGTATTTATCGGGGACATCTCTGCGTCCCAGAGGAGGAGAAACAAGCTGCCACACGGATGAATCAACATAACAGCACTAACCATGAGTCTCTGAGTCGAACACTCATGACGAATAAAGACCATGACTGAAAATAAGCCTGTCCTGCTTTAGTAAGAGGAAAAAAACATTTATGGAGCAGTTAGATGAATCACACACAGAAACGTGGTGGGTTTGGTGAAGAGCTTCTGCTGCTGAAATCCTTATAAAATAACGTTCGCTTGCAGACAGAACTGCAGAGGATCGCTGTTTTCTGATGCCTGCGGTGACAAATAACATGTTGCCCACCAAAATCCAGACAGGAAGCGAGCAGAACTTTAAGAACCTTAAATAGCCTCTCGGAGTCTGCAAGTTTATTTTCCTCTGATTTTCTCCGGCCTGAGAAAGGGTCATGGGAAAACCAAATAAGCAGTGGGGAAGCAGCGAGCGTGTCAGAGGTGGGGCTGGATCAAAGCGCTACAGAGCCGCCAAGACCTTCATGGAAACGCCCGGAAAAGCTCTACGAGGTGATCAAAGGAAGGAAAAAGAGGATTTTTTTTAATCCTGGTTGAACAGCCAATGAAAAGAGGACAAGCTGCAGAAGAGAAAGATAAGGAAAAAGAGGAAAGAGGAGGAGGATCTCACCTCTTGAGGTCCACTGTGGTGACGTTGAAGACGACTCCTTTCAGCCACAGGATCATGAAGAGCCTCTGTGAGAAGGGGCAGTTCCCGATGCTCTCTCCATCACTTCCCGCCTCGAATAAACACACAGATATGAAGTCGATTAATCTACGATCAGAAGAATATTAAGTACACAACAGACGGCAGCATTTTTTATCTTACAGGAAACATTAAGCACATCACAGATTTAATTACTGCGAGCATAAAACACAAGACAGCAGACAAAAAAGAAAATAACTGTAACTAGGGATGGGAAAAAAATACTGATATATGTCGCAATACTTTTTCTTCTGAGATAATATTGATTTTTAAGTTGTTAATATCAATTCTCCCCCAGAAAAAGTCATGTTTTGGGCTGACTGTAAATCCAGAATGACTTCCCCATGTTGAAACAAAACATTAAATAATAAAAAATAAATGAATCTGCATTACCTTCAACAGCCCTAATATATGTATACGTATGTATTTATAAATATGTGTACATATGTAAATGTGTGTGTGTGTGTGTGTGTGTGTGTGTGTATATACATATAAATATTAGGAGTGGGAAAATATTGATTGGCAATATATCGCAATACGTTTTCTTCTGATACAATATTGATTTTTAATTTCTTAATATTGATTTTCCCCCCAAAAGAGTTACATTTTGGGACGATTAGATCCAGATCGACTTCCGCAAGTTGAAATAAAAACTTAAACAAAAAATAAAATAAAAATGTCACAATATTGCAATATTGTAGCGGGACTCAAATATCACGATGTGTATCGTATTGTTAAGTCCCCTATCTTTAACAGCTTTCTACTGGAGACAGAAATAACCCAGATCACTTCTCTGTTGCACAACCTTTACTGGCCTCAGAGAGAGCTCACTTCAGACAATGACGCTTTCATGCACATTAAGTAGGATGGAGAGAGAGACGACCCCTCTTCTTTAACACTTCAGCACACTTCCCCTCCATTAATGTGCACAACTAGTGTCCAACAGTAAGAGGAAACTTCTGGAGTGATCAACACTGGGCCGCCTCGTTTCCTCTTTTGCTCGACTGCACAAACACAAGACTGAGCAGCAGCGCTGCAAACAGCATCACTGCAAAGTGGCGTGTGTCATCCAAATTAATGACGAGCGCTCATCAGATAATGCCAAGCTGAAAACATAACGTGCTTTTTCAACTAGAAGTGTTGACAAGATGAGAGAAAAATAACAAGAGCAGTGATTCCTCACTATCACACAGCAGTCAACAAAAAAGAAATAAATCAGCCCTCACTTCACAGCACAAACATTAACTTTAATTAAT
The DNA here is from genome assembly GCA_029721515.1 of Synanceia verrucosa. NCBI lineage: Eukaryota > Metazoa > Chordata > Actinopteri > Perciformes > Synanceiidae > Synanceia > Synanceia verrucosa. The sequence continues at coordinate 3,178,190 of CM056560.1, read as the reverse complement.
TCAGATCAGCATGTTATCTTAATAAATCTGCTCAGCTGCTGATTGAGAGAGAATATCATCTGCTCCAAGAAAACTTCATCAGGGTTCTTGCACCATTTTAAAACTTTAAGACCGCAATAAAAATGTCAGAATGTTTTCTATGGTAGAAAATTTATGGGAGGGCCTGAACAGTATGGAGGTTTTGAGGCCGATGCCAGTATCAATATTTAAGCAGGAAAAAAAAATCTGATAATCGATTATTTTATTATTTTATGAGATTTTTTTTCAGCCCTTTTAATAATTTAAATTGAATGCATAACACAAATTTCAAAACTTTCAAGAACAAAGAAGTGACTTTGTGAACAAAATAATGTGCAAAATTGCAATAAATATACTGCAACTGAATACTGTTTTTTTTTTGCTATTGACATTAACCACACCATTACAGTAAATTTAAGACAATTTAAGATCTTAATTACCAAGAGTTTAATTTAAGATATTTTAAGAGCAGATGACAAAAACATGTAATCTGTATTTCACCACAGAGCGACGTGGCTCTGGATACCAAGCCTGCTGAGGTATGCCATTATCTAGGCAAGGCAAGCCAAAAAAAGAGGAAGAATGCATCTTATTCATCCATTCACAGGGACAAGCATGGAGGTCATTCAAGTGGCGGCTCTCTGGTATGCAGCTCTTCAGCTTCTCCTCATCCCTCCTCTGCAGAGGTGACATGCAAAGTGAGTGATGCAAAAGATGCACACAAACCAACAGTGTCCAAAGAGCGGCAGATAAAAATAAAGATTCAAATCAGACAGAGTGTTTGTTTAACAGAGATGCAGGTTCTTGAATGGTGGACTTTGTTCTGGAGGGTTCTGTCGCTCCAGCAGCTCCTTGCTGGTGTGGACAGGCTGGCTGCTGTTGTCCTCCATGTGACGCCCAGTGGGACGGCTCTGTTTGATCTGCCTGCTGGCTCCCATTGTACTGCAACCACCCCCCCAATTCAATATGTGAAAAGCTTGGATTAGATCACAGCCTTTGTTCAGCGAATCAAAGTCCCCCTTTTTCACCTTACATGATGCTACTCTGAAATAAAGCTTCTGCCATGAAGTGTCGGGGGGGTAGAGAGACTTCTAGCTTCTAGCTTCAGCGGATCAGGAAGACATCAATGGGGATGATTTCTCCATGCTTCCCCGACAGCGCCACACCTACAGAGAGCCATTCAGGTCTGGATCAAGGGTGGCGATGCAGCAGCTGTTCCCATGGCGATGCAAAGACACATATGAGAGAGTGCGTACAATGTGGACAGCATTACAGATTCACAGGTGAGCTGCAAAAATAATCAGAACCACACGATGTAATGTCATTTGTAAATGAAAGGATGTTTACTGCGCTTCGGCACAATGAGATGCTTTAAAGCTGCATCTCATGTGGAGAAGAGGAAGGCCAGAGCAGCTGAGGAAGACATTTGAGTCGTCCTTAGAGCCTCAGCAGCGCTGGAGAGGACGAGGCAAACCACTGCAGGTATCATTAACAAGTAGAACAAGCAGCAACAGATGCTCTAAGTGGGCTGTTCGTTTCTTCCTCCTTCTCTTCCCTCATCATGGGCCCCTTTATGGAGTCGAGGGGGGGGAACTATTCCAGAAATGTCCTGGTACTGGTGGAGCTGCATTTTCAGCTGCCTGTGACATAAGGAAGTGCTGCTGCTCCAAGCAAATAAAAGATTTGGGACGTCCCTCCAAGCATCGGCCTCCCCCACCCAGCAGACACTTTCCACAGCTCCACTATTACAGTGTGACATTCAGAAAAAAGGCTTCTGGAGAACCTTCTGTGCAGCAACACAAAGCACTTTTTGTTTGTGAGTAGTTTTAGATACGTCATCACCAGAGAGGAATTAAAAAAAAAAAAAAAAACTAATAAAACACAAGCAAGGTAAGGACTTATGCTGAGTGTAAAGCACTCCAGTTTTTTGTTTCACAAGAAGGCACTTTAGTGCTGTTTTTTGCCTCTAAAGGGGGCATTTTAGTGTGCATTTTGCAATAATCGGACCACGAGGGGGGAAGTCTGTATTTAAGGGATTTATGAATAATGAAATGTTGTATGATTCTAAATTATTTAAGGGGGCTTAAGAAGAATACACCTAATGACCCCTCTACCATCAGGACCACTCAATCCTTTTATTGATGGAAACCAAAGGATAAAGTGGTTTTTGGTGTAATTAATTGGCACATCAATATATTTCTTTGTACGGTTTTGTCATGAATGCTTTTACTCAGAATGTGACGATCAAATTTTTTCTTTAAAAAAAAAAAAAGACATGAAATTCACCATATTATTTAAGGGGGCTTAAGAATAAAAAAAAAAAAAAAAAAACAGGCCTAAAGACAGCACTGGTCAAACGTGACTCACATCTTTCAGACAGTTGCATCTTTCACAGATTTCCTCTGATGGGAAACAGCGACAGTAACAGAAAGACTCTGGAGCTTCATTTAAGGATCACCGTGAGTCAACAGATGCTTGTTTAATGAATGCCAAACACACACAGCTGCTCAGTGGAGGGTGTGAGTCACGCTCCAGTCGGATGTTATCCAGGAGTCCAGGACAGCGTGGCCCCTCAGAGAGAACAATGAGGCCTCAGTCAGCAGGGCCTTTAAAACACACAGTGTGGTCATACGTCTTTATCGCTTCCTCTATGACTGCGCTGATGTAATGACAAACTTCACACATCACGGGGGGAGTGAGGATGAACGTGAACTTTAAACAGGCACAAACACAGCTCCACCTCCAGCTTCTTTACAGATATTTCTAACAAGTTTCTCCTCTTTGTTTCTTTAAGACCAAACTTTCCCTTTTCACTTCGCAGCAGGCAGTGACAATGAATCCCGTTCAGGCTCCAGGGCACGGCCCTCGCAGCCTAATTTTAGCAACATGGCTGCTGCTCCTTCCCCTCCCCAGAGCTCTTCATGTTCTAAATTAGGTGGGCTGTTCAGCGAGTTCAAGCCACAGTTTGACCGAATAAGGAACTGACATTACGACAAGCGCCGCAGCGTTCCTCCTCCTGCTCCGACACGAAGCAGGAATGTCAGTTTGAGAGTGGGTAGTCGTGGTAACGTCACGGCAACGGCTCTCAGTGTACAGTTTGTATGGGCTGGGGTTAGGACTGTTTCAGTCCTGGTCTGGGGTCCTGGGTCCGCCCAGCACCTGGAACAATTTGATGCCTTGCTGGAGGGCACGTCAGCAGGGTAGCTACTTGACGAGACACATAGGTCATCAACACAAATTAAAAAACAGTTTAAGGCCATGCTGTCAATATTTTTAAATTGTATAAAGACCTTAAGGCTTTGCAAAAACACAACCAGGTTAAAGACAAGTCGTCTAACCATAAATTCACAGCAGGCGGCTGTAAAGTGAGTCTCACTGCAATAATCTTTCTGCAGCAGGGAGGCGGGTTTATGTGTTTCAGGCAGGAAGCAATTCTTCATAACAAAGGTCAACATGTCACAGGATCTGATTACTAAGGGGCAGTGTGAATTTGAGTATAAAGCAACATAGTTGATTGAAAATAACTATTCTGATAATCAATTATTCTTCAATCAGTTCTCTGGTTGCAGGTTTTAAACAGAGGATTCGTCACAGAATAAATCAGCTTCATGAAAAAATATTGATACGGCAATATATCATGATACTTTCTTCTTCTTGTATGATATATTTTTTTTAATTTCTTGATCGTGATTTTTTTCCCCAAAATAAGTTGTTTTCGGCTGACTGTAATAGGCTATGTAGAATATCACAATATAGCAATAATATGTCGTATCGTAACTCAAGTATATACGCGATACGTATCATGTCGTAAGTCCTTGCTAATTCCTACCTCTACGTACAGGAATAGAAAAGAGGAGTATATTCTGCAAAATTCTTGTCTCTAATGTGTTTTTTTTCTCTTAAATATAATAGTTTTACCTGTCTGAGCTTCAGAAATTGACTCAAAAAAGACAACCTGAGAAGTTCACGGAGGCCAAAACGTGAAATTAATCTCAATATCTCACTTTGAGGAACATCTTCTAAAATATTCAAAGTCTAAAAACAAGCAGCCTTTCAAAAACATCTGAAGAAAACTGTCAAAGGGACGATGAGTCCTCCTGAGTCCACGTGGAGTCACATCCTGCTGGAAGATGGAAACGCCATCACATCCTTGGTGTGGCTCTGACTCAGGCTGACATCATTCAGTGGAAACCTCTAGACTTCCAGTCAGACACAGGACCACTGTGTCTACAGCTTCTTCTGTGGAAAGTTGGAGAATTTTAAAAAGAGGCTTACTGGGTAACCCTGCTACGTCAACCATGTCAGCCACGTCAGGGAAGTTATAAGAGGACATACAACAAGCAGCAGCACAGGACGGATGTTTGGTGACATGTGACCAACAATCACCCTCACTCTGCCTGTTGTTTCAAGTGTCCAACACAAACACTGAGCTGCTACGAGCTCCACCCAGACCCCAGTCTGATGACAACAGCAGACTCACGTATTCACTCATGCACAAAACCTCACATTTGTACAGGGAATAACATGGAAATCACCACGTCTCGTCTGTGACCCGACACAACGCCAGCATGCTGTTACTGCACACATGCCAGATAAACATGGCGGCATCGTCTTGCACCGTGGTGGCCTCACAAACACTGGTGGCCTCATCAGTGAGTCTGAGCAGATGGTAGCGTCGCTAACGCTGTCTGGACGCTCGCTGGTTGCATCCACTCTCTTGGCCTGCAGTTGGTTTAGCTTTCAGTGCCAGTCTGGCACATTTAACAACATAATAACATCAAGTGATGATGCTGACATGTTAGTTACAATTTCTGCTGTACTTGAAAGACAAAATATTCACATAATAATTCATCAATTTTAGGCCGTGACTGAATAGTAAGACGTGACGTCTTCGTCTGGATATTTCAGATAGTGAAGCTGAGTGAAGAAAGATGCCCTGTCATCTTATCCTCGTCGTTCAGGTGCCACATCACGTGAAACACAAGCAGACTGGATCATGTTACATGTGCAGCGAGCAGATATCCCTCATTTAAGGGGTCGCTCACCTCTTCTGACAGCGTGGAGGACGTAACGGAGACACAGGGGCTCGTTTTTCCTCTGCATCCTGATCCGGCAGGTTATGAGTGCAGCGGTAATTCTGTTACTTAACAAGTGAAGCACAAGAATATGGCCTCACTTCCTGTCATTAGGCTCACAGGAGAAATGCCTCATTAGCCATTGGCTTCCTGGTTGGGCAGCACAAATGAGACAAGCTCTTCCTCCTCCTCTTAACAAGGCAAATGAAGGGTATATATTGGCACAACATAATTTAATACAGCACATTTTTTATTAAGACACAGTCAAGAACAATCCAACCTTTATTCTACTGAGAAGATCAAGACATTTGTAACAATAAAAGCCTGCTCTGAAAGCTGCTCTTCAACTTAGGGCTGCACAACATATATTTTTAAAATTCACTGTCATTGTGATATGAACGTGTGCGATATACAGTACACATTGCAAAAGACTGAACTGTGTTTAATGTCAAAGAAATGAAATGAAGATAGTGGTCGTGACGGCTGGAAGAAGACGGAAGAACACGGACGAAGAGAAACTAAAAAGAACAGCACGTCTCTTATTTTGAAATATTTTGTATATGACAGATGACAGGTACTATACAAGTCATGCCGAACATGATTTGTCTCCATAGCAACCTCCAACACAACCACAAAGATCTATAGGAAGCGCTCCAGAAAGCTAACGCTAGCAGAAGCTGAACTCATGTGTTTAATATCATCACTGCGGTATTCAACAATGTTACACAGCAGTGTGACAAGATCTCGCGGGATTAAATCGAGACGATAATTCTTGTTTAAGTGAAAAATCGTGCGGCAATTGCATTACTTAGGAAAGATACTGGTAGATTTGAACTTCCTGGATCAATATGTCAAATCCAGTATGAGCTAAAGATGCAAATGATGCATTTCTGCAGTGTTGGTGAGGCACATGATGCAATGCAACAAACCCATTTTTACCAAAACAATGCGTCCCTGGTGCTCCACGGAAAACACCGGCCTAATGAGCACTGATTGTTGCAGAAACAGCCCAGGGACCGTCTACAAAGTGCAACACCAGAACCAAAAATGAAAAGCATTCCCCTTATATAAACTGTAGCATCACCACATTCAGCTCAGACACATCTCACCTCATGCTGTTGATACTAAAGCACTGATTTAATGTATTTTTATTGATTATTTAAGAGGTAGAGTTATATAAACTATGGTTAATAAAAGAGGACTGTTTGTCCAGTCACATATTTTGTTATTTTAGTTTTCTGAAAAGTAGCGTAATGTGAAAATATCATCTCGTCCTCATGAACCGAACACAGTCTCGTCTCGTGAGCTGAGTGTATCGTCACATCCCTAATGTTAGTGCATGTTTTCCAGGTCAACAGAGACACAGAGGATGGACTCACAGGGACAGGACAGGTGCTGCAAAGGCAAAAATCAGTAACAAGTAACAAGCCATTAATCTTTGTCCCCTAACTCATGATGCTGACTGCAGCACTGCCTGCATAGTTGGGAAAAATAAACTGCTCTATTGATTTCCCTATAAAAAAGTAGTACTCAGTTGCCTACAATACCACTGGAGCACAATAAGTGGCAAAGAACGGGTCGTAAAACCACACATCACAAGGCTCCAGTCTGATGTCACATGTTTCAGCTGATATATGACATGATCAGCCTGTCCCTTCACAATAAAGTTCCTGTAGAAGAACAGAGTCTTGCTTGTCACACGTATGAACCATAACATATTTTTTCATGTCCTTTGAAGAGACACTGAACATTGTGACGTGTGTTGAGCGTTAATTCCTGATCATCTCTGCAGAAGTGCTGCTTTGTTGAAGACTTCCATCCCTGCGTGTGAAGGACACATGGACACTAACACAGATGCCGTCTTATGACTGAAAAGCACTTCTGTGTTTTATAATGTTGTATATTCTGGTCACCGTCACACAGTCAGGAGTCAATGCACAGCTTTGTGTAACTGTAATGTTATGATTTCCCTAAAACTTGAAAGGATTAAATATTATTTGTGAGGTGATGCCATAAGTATTACAGTAAGTGGCAGCCTTTCTTATCCCTCTTCAAATATTCGTCTCAAGATTAATGGACAAGTGGTGTCCTGATTCCAATACGATACCAATGAGAGCCTTGAGTATTGGCCGATACAGACATCAACATAATTTTATTACTTATTTTATAGTATGGGATGTTGGAAAAGAGAAATAAACAGAACAATATAGTCAGCATCAGTAGGTCTGAGAAAAACTGACCCCTTTATTATTAACCAATGGGTTACATCGATTTTAACCTTAAACAAGAATATACCACAACTGAATAAATAGAAAATAAATTATTAGACCCTGAAAATCCTGCTGCTGTTTTTAGTGATGCTGCTTCAAATACTAATGAGGTTAGTCGTATTAAACTTCCTGGTTCTGTTCCAACACAGCAAACTTGTTCATGAGGAGTTTTGCTCTCAACTTCAACTTCTTTTTTAGACTTAAACTAAAAATGCGTTGTGTTTACTTGTTTGATTAAAATTTTCCTTGCTGATTTATTATGATGCACACCATGGTCGTCATGATAATAACTCATTTTTACTCCTATGCAGTACGAGGGGTGGGGAAAGATATTGATATGGCAATATATCAAGATACTTTTTCTTCTGTATAAGATTGATTTTAATTTCTTGATATAGATTTTTTCCGGAAAAAGTCATGTTTTGGGCTGATTGTAAATCCTTCCGCACAACGAAATAAAAAGTAAAATATAAAAAATGAATGACAGCCCTAATATATGTATGTGTACACACACACATATATATATATATATATATATATATATATATATATATATATATATATATATATAAATCCACAATATGATGCAATATTGCATCGTGACTCAAGTATCGTGAAGTCCTTGTCATACCCACCCCTATGCAGTACAGAGAGCAGTGCTATTTTCACCTTTTAAAAGCGTTATTGTCTTGCTGACAGTTTCAAAATATCACAATATATTGAATTGTTACCCTTGATATCATGATATGCATCATATCACAGCTATGTATTGATTCACTGATTCGATCAAATATCACACAATTACAAGCCGCTGCATCTTTTTATCCATTTCGTCTTCATGTCAGAACACGTTTCCTCACTTCCACAGCACATAAAAACACCACAGTTCAGCTTTCCTCTTAACACTTCAGCTGTGTGGTAATGAAACAGGCAACAGTCTGCTGCACCGTGATGAGGTCAAAGGTCGATCCTCCCCCTCACAAAAGTCATTATAAAGCGCTCTGAGCAATATAAAGTGACAATGACACACTTCACCTCCACGCCCTCAAAGATGAGCAGACTGTAAAGCGTTCCCATGGCGACGTGGCAACTAAACAAGTAGAAAAAAAAAAGTTGCAGGACCATCAAAGTGTCTCTAAAGTGGGACAGTCGGAGAAAAGATTAATGGGTAAACAGTTTACAGACACAGTGGCAACTAATTAGTCAGCTTTAATATGCGGCAGACAGATCTGTGGAGAACACACACACACACACACACACACACACTTCGTTATCAGCTGTTTCTCAGAGGCCCAGCTTGCAGCAGCGTGCCTATGGCAACCGGCATGCCTGTCATTGTCTCCCATGACTGTGTTTAACGCTGCACAGTAACAACAACAGCCTCCATAATAGATGTCAGACGCTGAACACAAGTGCCAGAAAGGAGACGAAAAGGCCGACTCTCACACAGAAGCTTGTGTGCACAGTCCAAGGAGGGAGGCGCTGAGAGGGAAGAGCCGGCCACAAAGAGTAAACCCTGCAGGCCTGCAGGGGATGATGTAACCTCTGCTGCAGGCTGTGCGAGCTAGTTAAGACAAATGGTGTCGGCCTGTTAGTTTTCCCGTTTGCTCAGCCTCACTGCAAAGACGTCTCTTTAAGGAGTCCAACAGGAACAACACAAGTTGGACAGAAGTGTTTTTTTTGGATCTGCTAAAACCCACAATTTAAGAACTTCTGGAGGCATCCCAGCGGGAAAACTTGAATAAAACATAATCCTCCTTTTATCAGGCTAACTGCAAGTACTTAGTGTCAACTGGAGCATTTAGATGTTGTTTTCATGGCTGCAAACACCCACCATCACCATTACTACAGAGTGTTGACCCCACAAAGTCGGGGCCCCGTAACTCCCCGGCCCGGCCCCTCGCTCCCCCTTTTTTTTTTTACCCCCTCTGCCATTTTCCCGCCCTGCAAAGCAGCAGGCTGAAGGAAAAAAAAGGAAGAAAAACAGCCATTCACTGCCCTCCACCATCACCGCTCAGACAGCTTGATGCATGATTCCAGTTTTAGTTAGCTGCTGCATCATCAAATCTAAATGGGACAACCTGTAACATTAACAAACATATCACATTAAATAGCTACAAATCAGTGCGTAAATTGCATAAACTGCATCTCCAAACTAGTCTGTGATGACAAGGTGACCCAACATCAAACCACTTTAATCCACATCATTATCTACAAATGTCTGGATGTAAAGAATGCAAAGCACGTCCAACATAATAACCATGTCTCCAGTATTTTTATACAGCGTGAAAACGCAGCAAAGCGAGCACATGTGCTGGTGCTGAGCAGGCTGTTGTGGTGCACTGCTGCTGGGCTTTTGTTAGCCAACTAGCGCCCTGTGTCCAGGAGGAGAAGCTGCATCCGCCCTGCTGGAGACACTGCAGCCTCCACATGGCCACAGCAAGCACACTGAAATAAACTGTAATATTCTAATAATAAAGGAAATAAAAACACCAAAGCTGAGCTCTTTGGTGCAAACAGGAACCAAACGGCAGGAACGCATCAGTGCGCAGATGTGCGTTAAGTTTAACCGACATGGAAAACTTGTCCGGGCCGACTTACCTTCACAAACAGCTCGATAACGGGTTCGCTATCCGCCTTGACTCCGTTCTGCGGTACCGACAGCGACATGCTGGCTGCTACTTTTTCAAGTTTGCCTCACAAAGATGAGTTTCTCGCTACCACGCCCGACTCGGCTCGGTCCTCTTCTCCACCTCTCCCCTCTTTTTTCCGCACTGGAGCGCAGGAGGCGCGTTTTCTCCACCAAGGACCTGGTTGGTGCCGCCGGACGCACAAAAGACGCGACTGTCGCTGCTGCTAAATGGAGATGAGACTAGAGAAACATCCCTGGGCCGCAGGGCTCTTTATGCTGGCTGGGTTTGTGATGAGGACGACGGTGGGAAGAAGCAACGGGAATATTTAAAGCTGTGATGTCATCTGAGGAGCACACACACAAAAAATGTAGGAGGGTCTGAGGAGGAGGAGGAGGAGGAGGAGGAGAGCTGCTTCACCCCTGATATAATCTGCTTTGTGTCAAGAAATAACTTCAACCTGCAACCACCAATTTCTCTCCTATAGATAAACAGATGGATAGGATTTATTTCCAAAAAACATTTATTTTCCTTCATCATCAGGGAAAATCAAACACACAAGTATTTGCTAATTTTGATATTTATTTTATTATTTTTAATTATACAAAAAATGTATTTTTATTGTGTGCTTAAAGGAATATCAGCAGTTTTTAATTTAAATAAATTAATTTGTGTACTCAAGGGAACATTAATGATAGTTATTTTCACATTTCACTGTTTTTTTAATTATAAAATGCTCCAAAATTAATATCAACCATGTTTTCACATTTCAGTGTCTTTTTAATTATTTTTTTTATTGTGCACTAAAATGAATGTAACTATGTTAACTTGATACTTGAATCATGTTTTGTACTGTGTATTCAAGGGAATATTAACCATATTATTTTCATATTTCAATGTCTTTTTAATTCTTTTTTTTGCAGTTAAAGGAATATCATCTGTGTTATTTTGATATTTTAATGTCTTTTTAATTTGAATAATTTTTTTTTTCAGCACTGTGTACTTAATCGAATATCAACCATTTTGTTATTTTCACATTTCTGTCTTTTTAATTATTAAAAGTTTTTTTTTTACTGTGCTCAGTTATATCAACCATGTTGGTGTGTGGATATTTTATCTCAATGTTTTTTATTTTATTTAAAGAATATGTTGTATTTATTGTCTTTTTAAGGGACTATCAACCAAACTGGAGGTTTTAATTTATTTATTTTTTTTGCAAATTTACTTTTTGCAGCAATCTTAACTTTATGTATTTTATCCTGGTGGTCAAGTCTTGTTTAGTTATATACAATGCACCATGCTTCATTGTAGACCGTTTATTGTTTAAAAAAAAAAAAAAAACAAACAGTATTAATTTCATTAATTTCTTATTTACTAAATATATTTAGTATTTTTCTTCAATGACCTAAATTAACTCATGTGTCAGAGTTTTGATACCAAAACAGAAATGACAAACTGACATCCTATAAAAAGGTTTTAATTCTGAAAGAATGACAGGATGACAAGAGCCTGGGCGACTAAATACAAATCGTAGAGCAGTCCCACAGAGATTAGCTTGGTGCGAGGGTTTCAACATAAAATGGCATATGAATTCAATTGAAAAAAAAAAAAAAAAAAAAAAAAAATTCAAAGTATATTCTGGATCACGTCAGATCATTTTAGTCTTGAAACGAGACAGAGGAAAAAAAAAAGAAAACAGCAGGTTAATCGATGCTAAACACGTCTTGTGAATCAGAAACATGGGAAACATTCTGTTACAGCCTCTGATGGTCGACACAGCTGAGCAGCTGCTGACGCAAATAAAAGGCAGAAGTGACAGTATGTTACTGTATGTCGTTTCATCGCTACACTCCAGAAGGTCAGTGGTTCATGCACATCAGAGACAATCACTGCACATGCAATCATTTCTCAATGGACTCTATTGAAGGCCTTAAACCTGCTCAACTCAAAGTGTTTCCCTGCTCGACAATTTAAAACCGTGGACAACACAAGCTTCTTTACAGTTAAGATAACACACAAACTGACAAATCAAGCTCTTAGTGAAACACTCCTCAGAATGTACCAAACCAGTAAAAAGAAAACAAAAAAAGACTGAACAATTTGTACATTCTAAAGCTCAACCAAGTTGATGACGAACATCAAGAGTGAGTGGAAAATTCAACAGTGGAGACAGTCCCTCGTTTTCAGGACATCTGTGATGGAGACAGCTGGGCCTTCCTCATGGAGCGCAGGGCTTTCTCTCTTAGGTGTTTCTCCAGATCGTCCAAGCTGTCGTCTACTTCACTGTCTGATTCCTGAACAAAAAACAGCATGAAACACGCAACTCTCAAGCTGCACGACACATGCAGAACACAAAGGCTTTGGTAGCTAAAAACCCAGAAACTTGACATCACCTTTCTTGACTCTCCGTCCTCGTCCACACCATGGTTTTCATGTGCATCTGCAGTCACGGCGGCGGCGCTCTTCTCCTTCTTATGCTTCTTGTGCTTCTTGTGTTTCTTCTCTTTCTTGTGTTTCTTTTCCTTCTTCTTCTTCTTTTTCTTTCCACTGCCGTCAACATCTGAATTCTGCAATAATACAAAAGTTAAAAAAAGAACTGTTTTTTACGAGGATAACATTGCTAAATGCTATTAAATAACACCACAAACCACATGGAAGGAACGGTGTTTGGAGGTTTACTTGATGTTGTTTATTAATCTGGAGAGTTAAATTTGCAAAGCTGTATAATTCCAATAAAGGGTTCCCATGCACCCTGGAAAACGATTGACCAATTTTCCAGTCATGGAAAATACTTGGAAAATGATCCGGAAAACAAATAACAAATAAAGACCCAAAAATATCATAACAATTAGAAAATAGTCAATTGGTTGTAGGGCCCAACCAATATGGAGTTTAAGGCCGATATCAATATTTAGCAGGATAAAAAAAAAAATCCAACAACCGATTGATCTCCAATGATGTTTTTTGTTTTTTTTTTCCCAGCCCTTTAACACTTGCAACAACGATATAAATAGAAGGCATAACACTTCTTTTTACTACTTTAATTTCACAACTTTCAAGAACAAAAGTCAACAAAATAACATGCAAAACTGCAGTAAATCTTGAAAATAAAATGTGTTTTCTTATTTGCTTTAAATGCACCATCTAAAATTTTAATACCTATAGCATGGTAAATTTAAGACAATTTAAGATCTTAATTACCTGGACTTTAATTTAAGACTTTTTAAGGAACCGCACAAACCCTGTAAAAATTACCTATAATCTATTTGCATAAATAATCTTCCAGGATAACGTGACCGTTTCCAGGACCTTTTTCCCCTCATTTTCTGTTTTCCATGACTGGGAAATTGGTCAATAATTTTCCAGGTTTTCCAGGACCTATGGGAACCCTGCAATTGTTTGAAGGGATTATGGAGGCAATGATGGAAAGAGCGATTACCACAATACAGCAAAGCTGTGTGCATGCAGCTGATCTTAGAAAACCATGTTGGACACTGAGCTGAAATATCAAACCTTGCTTGGGGATTGACTGACGGAACCACTGCTGGCTTTTTTAGCCGGTGGTGGCGACACACTGGCTGAGCGGGACGGTGAAGGAGAGGCAGACGCAGGGACTGGACGTTTCTGAGCTGCTGGATGAGGGGAAACAGATCTGGATCTGGAGGATGGTCTCCTCATAGGCTGGGGACTCGGAGATGGTCTGTGGAGAGGGACAAAGGTGGTTTTCACAACATAACAAATACAGGAAGATAAAAGCGCTAACATGTTTATAAGGGAGGTGAACGCTATCTGCCTACCTCTGGTTGTTGCGTGGCTCCGGGGTGCGAGACACTCTGCGGATGGGTTTGCCACTGTGTGAAGGGGACTGCTGTCTCCGCTGGTTAGATGGAGATGTGTTGGAAGATTCAAAACGTCCCTGAGGACTGGGGGAACCTCGGACAGTGCGACTGCGTTTTGCAGGGGATGGGGAGAGGCGGCTGGCTGCCACCACAGGGGATCGTGTATCCCTGCTCGGCCTCACAGAAGGCAACATGGGGCTCCTCCTGTGTCTGGGTGGAGATGAGGATGGAGACGGGCGTCTCCTCTGGGCAGGAGAACTTCTGCGCTTGGGGGACCTGGAGATGCGTCTCTTGGCCGCTGGAGAAGAACGTTTTGGGGGCGAGTTCCTCTTCTGTGGAGGCAAAGGCGAGGGGCTGTAGCGACGCTGGATAGGAGGAGAATATCGCCTGGGGGATGGAGAACGACGACGGGGAGGTGGAGAAGGAGACCTGTGAAGCAGCAAGATGTAACTGTCAAACTTCTGTTTTATAAATTGTCAGCTATTACCTCTTTATATTTCAACGTCATTTAAATCTGACGCTTGACTTGCGGTTCATGTCTGAATGTGAGGCTGTGAGGTCTTTGAGCTCAGCGAGCAACTTTACTTTAAGTGTATTCATAGGCATGCAAAATACATATGGACACTTAAATATAGACCCTGAATGTTCTCTGTGATAACTGAAGGAACTGAAGTGCAGCTAGAACCTGAAAGTTTTTATTTTCGCCGCGTTTGAAAATGACCGGTCGACCACCGAAGCCTGCCATCTCTGCTAGCAGAAGAGCTAATACTGAAGCTGATTGGGCAGGAAAACAGACACTCAAACAACTGCCCTTCGTCAAGAAATATCCTCAATCCGTCAATAGTTGCATACTACTGTTAGCTCATTGCAGTCTGCTAAGAACTGTAAGCGGATTGACGACCTCGAGCAGGCCGCCACAGAGTGAAGCTCAACTGTCATGAGGCTGGAAAATACAGAAAAAAAAGCTGCAGTCAGATGTGTGCAGTCTGACGAAAAAATGTTTGGACTTGGAAGGCCGTAGCCGTTGTCAGAACATTCGGTTGAAGAGAACATCCTACCTCAATAGTCAGGTATTTTCCCCTACTCTACAAATGGCTATGTAGCTATAGGAATTTTGGGGTACGCTGCCCTTGGGTTTTTGCACTTTGTTTGGGATAGTGCTGGGGGTGGGGGGTAAGTGTAGTTTGGTTAGTGAAAGCCTTTTTTCTAATTTGTCTGTTTTTCTTTTCACTGTGCCCACTTGTGGCTCCATGTTTGTTTGTTTCATGTATATTTGCCAGAGTTACAAAATTCATCTGTCACAGGTTAGATCATTTTGTCTGTGTAATTTTGTCTATATTGCTGAAAATGGCTAATTCACATATGCCTTCGGGGGGAGTGGCCAGTCTGTAAACTTTACCAACTGGAATGTGAAGGGACTTAGTCATCCTATTAAGTGCACCAAGGTCCTTACTCATCTCAAGCTCCTCAAAACTGATATAGCATTCTAACTGAGACACATATGAGGAGATCAGACCATGTCAGTCTGGACAGGTATACCACTCAAGTTTTCAGTGCAAAGCCAGGGGTATTGGAATTTTGATTAATAAATCATTTGTTTCATTTGTAGCATCTGAAACAATTTCAGTACGGTACGGCTTTACATGTTTGTGGCGCTTTCCGCTAGTATCTGGTACTTTTTCCCATACCTCCTCAGCCCTGGTTCCAAGCGAGCCAAAGCAATACTAAACGTGACGCCGTCCGACTACCTTCCACTGATTGCCAACGAGTGTCGTCATTAGATGCGGGACGTCCGATTGGACTGTAAAAGCCAAACACAACTCGACTCCACCATTTTTAAAACCGTCAACTGCTTTGCTACTTTTACACTTCCTGGAGTCTTCTCTGTTCTTTTGCTTTGTGCATGACAAAAAGTCACAGAGCGAGCAACAAACACATGACCGTTTCAGTGTCCCCCATTGTTTGTGTTGTTCTTCTTCCCAGTTTTCTGTGTCGCATGCAAATGAAGTTACGG
The DNA here is from genome assembly GCA_029721515.1 of Synanceia verrucosa. NCBI lineage: Eukaryota > Metazoa > Chordata > Actinopteri > Perciformes > Synanceiidae > Synanceia > Synanceia verrucosa. Next base: position 3,162,344 of record CM056560.1, on the reverse strand, counting down.
CAGTTTCGCACTGCGAAATATATGAGGGGATGGCCCTACCCAACTTTCAAATTTATTACTGGGCTGCCAGCATCAAATGCCTATTGTGTTGGTTTTGGGACTCATCCCGGGTGCAGTTTCCAGACTGGCTACACATTGAATCTAACTCTTGCAGGCCAATCTCACTTTCAGCTCTTCTGTGCTCGTCCATTCCTTTACATCCATCTCAGTCCTGTCAGAATCCAGTTGTGCTTCATTCCCTAAAGATCTGGTCTCAGTTTTGTTAACAATATGGACTAATGTCCATGTCTATTTATGCTCCAGTCATGGACAATCATTTATTTTCAGCTTCTCTTCTGGACAATGCATTCATTCAGTGGATTAAAAATGGTGTGTTGAATATTAAGGCATTTTTTTGTCGGTTTATCAGGTTAGACAAATATTTGCTTTGCCAGTACATAGTTTTTTCAGATATCGACAAGTCAGGCATTTTGTACAAAAACATTTTAACCTATTCCCCGCACTACCACAGACATCATCTTTGGATGCATTTCTAGAGGCAACGCCTGCAGTTAGGGGAATTATATCAAGTTTAAGATTGTGCACAGGTTCCACGTCTAAGGTTAAGTTATCTAAAATATACTCAGAGGTCAATCCTATTTGGGACAGGTGTAGGCAAGCACCAGTTACTCTTTTCCACACATTTTGGTCATTCTCCAGTCTTACTTCATTCTGGTCCTCAGTATTTGAAGTATATTCAGCAATCTCAGCTCTAAATATTGACCCCTGTCCTTTTATTGGACTATTTGGTGTACCATCAGAAGAACTCCCTCTGCAAAGGCCCCAATTAAATTGTATTGCCTACTCCTCACTTTTAGCTTGGTGACTTCTGTTGAACTACAAAAATGACAAATCTCCTTCTTTTGGTAGATAGATGTGTTATGTTTTTCCTGAAGGTTGAAAAGATTAGATACACTTTGAAGTTTGATGTAGTATGGCAGTCCTTTATTTCTGTGGAACAGTTAACAATGCTCGACTATGTGTGCTGTACCCTATATGCACATGTAGCATAAGTGGTTAACTACTCTGTATTTTGTTTTGTCTTATACTTTCTTTGACTCTGTGATTAATGTTTTTTGTATTTGTTTGAAAACTCAATAAAAATACATTGACTAACAAAATCTGAGGCTTGAGTGCCATCGACATACTATGTCCAAGTTTTTTTTTGGCAGAGGGTGGCCTGCAGCCTGTGAGTAATGGTTGGGGCATCTGGGAGATGTAGTCAGAGCCTAAAGAGATGGTATACGCCACAGAGATCAAAGCAGGAAGTGGAGATGATCGAGATCAGAGAGCAAAATGGATTGATTCCAGACAAAAAGTTGTGATTTTGGTGAAAGTGACCTCTACTCTACCTCTGACAAAACAAGAATGGAACAAGGTAAAAATATTTTTTTTCATGATGAAATAGAGAGTCTCTTCTTTCATTTGAGCTATTCAGTGTTTTCAGAGACAGTACAAAATATTCTGTGGGTCTAGAAATATGACTCGAAATGGGAAAAAAAAATTGCTGGAACAAGGCACTTTAGGTTTTATTAAACGGCTGGCACTTAAAGAGTTCAAGACAGCCCAAGAGATCAAATGACATGTCTGTACCTTCGTCGGGGAGGAGAAGGAGATCTGCGACGTCGTGGGGGAGACGGGGTGCGACGTCTACGCCCAGGAGATGGAGAACGTCTTTTCCTGAAATGGTACAAAAACATAAAACACAGAGCACAGTCAGCTGAGAACATCAGCTGATAACAGTCGACATCATCTTGTATCATTCAGATAAAGTGTCTGACCTTGGAGAGGCATCTCTGTGTCGCCTTCTTGGGGAGGGCGTGCGGCTGCGTCTCCTCCTGACTTCACCGTTTCTGGCTCCTGGCCCTGCCGTCGGCCTCTTGGGCCCCTCGTCTTCGTAGGAGGAAGACCCCGTATCTGAAAACAAACAGGCAGAGGACATCAACGCAGTTTTCTAGTAGGCGTAGCTGTATGTAGTGAGGGAAAGAACACCAAGGTTGGGGTTAGGGCACAGCTTCAAGTCCATGAGACGATGAGTGCAAGATGACATGGACAGAAACTTAGTTAGAGAAAGCGGGGTTGGGTATGGGTGGAGGACAGGGGGGATTAAAAACGCTTATAACCTGAAGATGACTGTCGGTTCTGCCTGCGATACTGACGCCGCTGCTGCACCGAATCTGCTGTTGCCCCTTTCTCATTTTTATCCTCCTCTGAAATGTAGAGCATTGAGTGACTCATCAGTGAAAAGTTAGATAATACAGGAAAATAATTTAAATCCCTGTGGATTGCTTTCCTTTCTACATAGAAGAGTGCAACTTGGCCATAGATTTCCATTACAGTTATGTCTCATCATGCCTTTGTTCACCGTTTGTATTGATGCTCCAGGGGGAACTAATAAACAACAGCAGCTTCACAAAAGTGTCTCTTTGATATGAAATTCACCTCCAACACTGCAGCAAAGGCTATTTCTACCCAGTTAAAGACTGAATATTCCTTTTGGCATGAGGCTGAAATAGGATTCTCACAGAAAAAATCTGTTTTCTGCAGGTAGACCACTCACTTATAGTGCATTTTCACAAATAATCATTCTTGTATCAGTGATGCATATATTAATGTGACATATGGTGAAGTAAAATTCGCCATTGTGTTCATTCCTGCTGAAAAAAAGGGGGAAAAAAGACATGAAGTGTCTGACAAGTAGAAGTGTCTGACCGGTCATCACAAAGTGTGAGCCTCTGAGATGACTGGTCATTATAGATCTTTAAACCAACATAGTTTGACGCTTACCTGACTCAGAGCCTTCAGAAGGTCTGGGCTTGGTGTTATCAGATGGAGAGTCACCCCTTCCTCCTTGTTTTCGTTTCAAACCTGAAATACAAGATGCCAAGATTTATGGAAAATAAGCACTTATTTACTAGCCCTAAAAATAGCAGCACAGGTCTGAAAACATCTCAGTATAAGATTCAGATTCAGAAAGTAATTTCAGTATCACACGATATAAATAATGAGTAATAATTATGGAGAGCACAATGATGAAGCTCTTACCAGATGATCTGGGTGGGGATGCTGAGCCTCTGCCCCTTCTGGCCCGTGGAGACGGTGATCGTCTGTCCTTCCCTGCAGGACTGATGGTGTTGTCAGGATGATGGACCTGCTTTCGGGGCGGTGTGTTAGATATCCTTTTCATTGCTTTTTTAGGCGAGCGGGAGTTGGAGGAGCTGCTGCCAGAGGATGATGCAGAGCGAGAGCGCCTCCTGCAGGACACAGTCACAACATCAGAAGTTTGTTCTCAAAGGGAGAAGCTGGTCCCTCAGATTACACAATTGTGGTGGTCAGCCAAACACAAAAATAGTAAGTCCTAGAGGAACTGAAAGAGTTGTTCTTTTAACCACAAGGTTTCGGCCACTGACCTGCGGACAGGGGAGCGTCTATGCCTGTGTCTGGAGCTGGTGGGGCCACGCCTGGGGGGGCTCCTTCGACGAGGAGACATCCTCCTCCTGGGACTCGGCCTTCTGCGAGGGGAGTAAGATCTGAAAAGGAGTAGCGAGGTAGAAAAGCCTGAGCCTTTTTTACCGTTTAAGAACTCTCAAGTTGAGGTTTGAAGATAATTATGACATTCTACAACGATACCTAGGTTTGAAGATAACTACGACATTCGACAACGATACCTAGAACGGGAGCGTCGCCTGCGGTTGCGGGAATGAGAACGAGAGCGGTGGTGAGGTCTTTCCCTCCTGCTGTCCTTCTCCCTTTCCCGAGACCTGGGCCTTTCCTCTTTCTTGTGAGTCTTCTCGGGCGAAGGCTCTTTGACTTCAGTCACCGGTTCAGGTTTCACCACCTCTACAACTGCATCACTACGGGCCAAAGACAGAAAGAAGTTTTAATTCTAAAAACAGACCCAGACCACCTGTTTCCAAGCTATACTAAAATAATGACGGTGCATATCACGATTTCTAAGTAAGGGAAGTATTCTACCAACCAGGTGGAGGGAGGCTCTTGTACAACCGGTTCAGGCAGGGCTCTTCCTAACGTATCTGGCTCCACGAGCTGCTCCACAGGTTTCGTGGGCAGTTGCATGAGGGGTGGAGGGGGCGAAGTGCTACCAACTGGACTAGGTTTGCGTCTCGGGGAACGCGAGGCACTACGTTTCCTTTCCCGCTTCACTGGCGACCTTCGTCGTGGTGACGGTGACCTCGTCTTCCGTCTGGACAGAAGACACAAACATATTTTGTTTTTATGCTCTGTGATAAATATGCTAATATTGCATATTTGTTTGGTTTTTTTTCTTACCTTCTTGGGCTTTTTGACTGAGCCCTCTCTCTCATGTCCTTTTCCTTCTTGTCATCATCGACCCTCTTCAGAGAAGCTAGCTTCTCCTGTTCAATCTATGGGGGAAAATAAAATTACATTACTGTAACCCAAAATCACCTTACACCATTTTTAAAGTGAATTTTATATTTTTTAAGACCTCAACAAATATAATTTAAGATCCAAAAACATAATTTCCTTGGTGGAAAAAAAGTCAATTTATCGTAGAGCCCGACCAATATTGAGCTTTTGAGGCCGATATCAATATTTAGCAGGAAAAAGAAACGATTAATCTCTGGAAATAATTTTTGGCGATTTTTTTTCAGCCCTTTAACACTTGCAACAGCGATTTAAACTGAAGGCATAACACTTAACTTTTTTCTACAATTTAATTTCACAACATTCAAGAACAAAGAAGTGAACTGTGTGAACAGAATGACATTCAAAGTTGTTGTATATCTTTAATTATGTGTTTTCCTATTGCCATTAAACGCACCATCTAAAAATTTAATACCTACAGCAAATTTAAAACAATTAAAGACCTCAATGACCCATATTTTAATTTAAGAAATTTTAAGATTTTTTTATGAACCACAGGAACCCTGAAAATTTATTTAAAATGTGTGCTCTATCTTGTATTGGTTGTATACTGTTACCTCAAGTATCAAATACTGCTTTTAATGCTATTGCCTCATTCTTACAGGACATATTATGCATCCTGGTAGTTACTGCATTTTCCAAAAGGATGTTTTCAGAAACCACAGCTAGCAGAAACATTTCTTTCAAATTTACCTCTGATCGAAGCTCACCTGTCTCTGTTTAATTTCCTCTTTCTTCTGCTCCAGGAAAGCAGATGGGATGCCAGCAATGTTGTCCTGGGCACTCAGCAGCAGGGGCCACAGGTCCCTCATGAACTCCCGGGCATTCTTCCCATTCAGGAAGCCCGTCAGGTTTATCTGCATCATCTTGCTATCTGGGTGCTGTAACACACAGACGAAGGGGGGAGAGAAAAAAAACATATGGCCATTGAAATAATGTGAGGCAAAATATCAAGGGGGAGGGTTTAGGATCCTGCCTACCCTCTAATTGTCACTGAACTACACCTGGGACTAAGTAATTAACCATACTCAAAACATGTTAGACACTAGCATACTTAACATACCTGAGTCAAATACTTGGTTCAATAACCTATCAAAATAAATGTGACTGATTTAAATCAAACTCATCAAAGTGTGAGCTAGCTGAGGGGAGACAAATCTAGTTAGTGATGTAAAAATGGCATGCAGAATTGCTGTTATACCCATTTCTGATTGTTATTAACAAAACATACAATAAAAACATAAATATATATATATATTTTGTCATTATTTGATTTTCTATCCCCGCTACATTACATTTCTAAATCCCTGCCCACCCATTGATATCCAGTCTCCCCACAGTCTACACTTCAGGAGTTAAACAAATATCCACAATACAGAGTGCATCAAAACCCAACACTGCAAGTACAGTTCCGGTGTCTTCCGTGAGTCCCGTGGGATCAGTGGGCACGGAGCTCCCTTGGCTTGCTTCCGCCTCCCTACTGCTTGAGACTCAACCACCTTGAGCTTAATGTTATATCATTTATCTAAATTGCAAGAGACGAACAAGCAATAATGAGTACACAGTTACACAAAAAAGGAGTTTTATTTCAACAACTGAGATACCGTAATCTCAATTCAATTTCTCTTTTCTTACCATTAAGCAACAGTACCCATTAACACTTTAGCTTTGACAGCCCAGCCCACCCCCCAAAAGCTATAGCAAGCAAAAGATCAAATGAAAAGCTTATATAAATATATATTTATATGCAGTGCTGGTGTCACAGATAATATTAAATACATACATGGTTTTAGCATCTTGGGAAAGTTATTTTGTTGGTTTTATGCATATAAACCAAAACTTCAATCAAGTACACTATGGGATTGAATCCTAATAATAATCTAATAAAGGATGATGGGTGTAAAATTCTTTCCCCACCCATTAACCTATTTCCAGAAAACAGCCAGTGCAATGGAAATTACCCATTACCCAGACATCTGACATAACAGTGGGCTACACATGATTAAATAAGGCAGACTCTACAGTCTGCCAATGGCCTATGGGATGAAGAACATGCACAGTTTAGTCTTCAAAAATAAAATACATCAGTGTGGGGCTCAGAGTTACAGCTCTATTGGCAAGAAGGATCTTGTTCAGGTCAAAAACATGACCGCTACAGGTATTTCCAGTTTAAAGAGTAAATTAATTCCAAGCAGAAAAGTATTTTTTTAGATGTACATCTGTCAACACATAACTGAGATGTTGGGTGCTGTCAGAGGTTTAACAGATCTGTTGGGGAGTGTCTCAAAATCAGATAAAAATCTTGTTTTGTTTGTTTGTCATCAATGTAAGATGTGGGTCAAGAGCAACAGAAAACACATCTGACCACACCCAACAAAGATGCATCAGACAGGAAACTCTTTTCAGCTTGATGTTAAAATACTCCTTAAATTACTCTTTAAAAGGTGTAAAGAAGGTGATCCATTACTCTTAACAATGTGTTGTGGTAAACTGTTAAACCCTCCCTGCTTTCAGTCTAATGCCAGTTACATTCGAAGGGATCTGGGCAGTTTAACGATGCACTGCAAATACCTACGGAACATGATTATGGCATTGTTCAGGTGTTTCTATCACTGACATGATATTGGTAATCCCTGCATATAACTCACCTCAAACCACACACTGCATCATGAAGGGAGAGTTGGGCTCAGTGACTTTGGGCTCAGGAGAGAGCTAATTAGGTGTTGGTGCTATACTTCTGATGCAAGGTATAACATCCATATTGGTTCAGGCCTTTTAAATCATAAATCACATCATCATTAGAAGACTGCTGAATATAGGCACTTTGTCACATAACAGCAAAACATAGTTATGTCATAATTATTTCAGTTTAACACCAATTGTTACTTTACCCATTCAACTTCAAATTTGACTAGGATGTGCAATTATTTGCTTATATCCCTTTTCGCTAACTAAACAATGCCCTCAAATTCATGACAGCTTTGAAAAAAAACAAACACAAAGACATTAAAAACATTACCTTTTCCTCCAGCTGGTTAAATATGAACTCAATGACGACGTCATCCTCGAACCCCAGAATCTCTGTCACTCGTTGAGTAATCCAAGGTTTGATGACCTCCAGGTTCACTTTGTTCATATCCACCTGAGGGTGACACAGTTGATAAACCAATGACTGCATGACCTGAGGCAACACAACACTGACTGGCACATCACAAACCTATTTAGTCATTACATTTCATTTAGACAGTCACATTTTCACCTGAATGTTAGCCTGACGCTGCTGCTGTTTGATTAACATGCCCCAACTCCTGATAAATACACACACCAAAATGGACTTCTCTGCCCATTTACATTGTTTTTGTAGATATTTTAGGATTTAGTACTGTCCAGCATTAGCATATCACTATTTATATAATCTAACATATGTTGCTGATGCCGTGATCCACCCCCCTCCACTAGCGTACTTGCAAATTTCTGCAGATTGTACCTTTATGTACAGTTTTTTGTCTCTCTTTATCTGCTATACTGCACTGTATTGTCTTTGTTTTATCACATGATCAGAGTTTTTGCACTCAATATTTAAGGTTAGTCACTTTATTATCTTTTGGTTCTTATCTCGGTACTGTGTTTAACTGTTTATATATCATGCACCAAGGTAGCAAGTTAAATTCCTTGTTTGTATTCGTTTCTGATTGTGGTTGCTGAATTCTGGATTAATAACATATCTATAGATCCATGTTTGGGGAAAAAATGAGTGCTGACTTAGTGTAAAAATGCTGCAAATGTGGATGACCATATATTTAATATCTATACCTTCTTGTCCAGACATTCTGCAAACTTCAGCTGCTTCAGCAGTTTCTTCTGCTTGTTGCTGAAACGGTTGTCTTGCTCCGCACTTGTGCCCTTAAGCAAAAAAGAAATGAAAACAATCAACTCTTTTCTTGCTAATATGTGTTAGCATATACTCGAAACATGTGTCGCATATTTTCAGCTTGGTTGCAACACAACTTCCTTAGCAACTTCCTTGATATTTGACCAACGCTTAGAAACCAAAAACGTTAAGTTCAAGTAAAGCAAACATTAAAATGCATGAGTGAGCACGTGCTGGTACAATAAAATATCACTCAGTTCACGACCACAGTATCGTGTCGTCAGACTGAGCCAGATGGATGTGACATTGATACCGATAAGCTAAAGTTAGCTAAGCTAGTAGTTAGCATGCTTAATCCTCCAGGGGAAACTGAGTGGCTAATATTAACTTGGTGGATAATCAACGGCGTGGACATAGACAGCACATCAAAACCCATATTAATGGCGTAATACAGTGCACATTTACTTATTCTCCCCAGCGGTATAGTTGCAGTGGTCGTGACAACCCCATAGAGACTGAAACGATGCGCCGCCCGGACGCCATCTTTAGCCAAGGCTAACACATTAGCAACGTTAGCTAACTAGGCTGCCTCGTCTATTTCCTGCAAGTACGCCTGTACTCAAATAAATGCGGAAACGCTATGGCGTATAAGCAACATATAGTCACGATAGGCTTTAGAGTGACAAACAATCATTGTGTAAATACGCGTAAACCCTGGAAATAGGCCGGCTGAAACGCGGCTCTTATCGAGTAACGTTATCAGTTGATAGACGAAGCCCTGACCATTACGTTACCATCATGTCCGACTGTATGGCCCTCTGCCTAAATACAGCATATTCATGCTCTAAAATGGGATTATATCTATGTGCAATGTAACAGCGAGACACTAAACAAACTGAAATCATTTTCAAAAACTTACGCGGAAGAATCCCGCGTCCATTGTCGGAGAAAATGGATATTAGCAGGCGCTGATGAGAAAGACGTGGGTTTCTCCGGCGAGAATATGAGCGGTGAGCCGGATGAAGGGTGCGCCTCTACCGGTGAAAACAAGCACTACAGCTGCTGATGGAGAGTGACTGAGCAGCCAGGGGTGCGTTTCCCAAATAACGACGGAAGTTAGCATGAAACCACGGTAGGAACGACCAAACTTCCCCTTTCCGACCGTTTCCCACAATCTCCAACTACCGTCGTACTCTCTGTACATACAGTCTATGGTTGTGCTTTGTAAGTTGGAACGACGTTACTTTGAACTTGCGCGACATCGTTCCTAGATGTTTCGGAAGCGTTCGGAGAGTTTCGGATTCATTCGTTGCTGGAAGTGCGTCAACGACAGTATTCAGGAAGGCATTGGTTCAAATCCTCTTGAGGGTGATAAGATATTTCACTTTTACTGGCAGATACAATGTAGCCTAGGAAATTTTCTGACACTGTAATCAATTACCAAGTTGTGTTTTTGCAATATTTGTGAAGCTTTAACATCACTTGTTTTGGTCACTACCTTATTCAATTGGACTGCTTTAATGATTAGTTATTTTATGTTATGTTTTATGGATGTTACACACTGTCATTTGCAACTGCACTGTAACTGTCAGACTTTTATATTTCTGTTATTCTTTTTATCTCATAGTTCATAAAAAAATGCACCTCGTATTATTGTCTATTATCATATTTTATCATAATCTGCACCTTGCATTCCACTTATGTATCTATTATAGTATATATTTTGGTACTTTATATCTTATTTTATTTTATCTATCTATCTATCTAATATCAATTATTTAATAGTGGGCTATCAAAGTTGTAGGCAAATTTGAAACTTCTAGGGCTACACAAACATTATTTGGTATGTGAGTGACTTTCATCCGATGGAGGATGAATAAAAGCGATTCTAGAATATTTTATTCTAGCAGTAGGAGACATATAATGTAATGTAATGACAATATGTGGCATATAAAACAGAAAAGAAATAGAATTAAAAAACAAGTAAGTATTGGGATGTATATGTGCACACCACAGATATTCAGGGATATCCATGACATTATTAATATATTAACAAAACTGTGAAAAGTCCTGCAAAATATTCCACTTTGTCTCTGTTTTTATCACATAATCAGAGTTTTTGCACCTCATATTTCTTTTTAGTCACTTCATTATCTTTTGGTTCTTATCACCGCACTGCCTTTATATGTTTATATGCACAGAGTCACCAAGTTAAATTCCTTGTTTGTGTAAACTTACTTGGCAATAATCTTGTTTCTGATTCTGATTTCCAGCAAAATGTACTTTTTTACCATCCTACTTCAAAGAGAGAGTTATAGTATACATATATAATCTTATATCACAGCTTTGTTATTATTGTATATAATACTTATTTTGGTTTATTATGAAAGTTGGGACAATTTAACTACTTCATAAAATGACAGGTAGTTGAATCTAACAGTGAAAACACAATAGTCCTCCCTCAAATGTAGTGGAGAAGAAGTGCTGGTAAATAAAAATTGTATTCATCCTAAACATCAATATTGCTTTCTACATATCAAATGTATGAAGTTCAACAATCTGCCATAACCACTGCTGTTTGGATAAATAATATTTTTTATTATGCAAGGTCTTATTCAAAGTACACTGCATTTTTATACATTGCTTTCCAAAGTGATCTACAGAATATAAGGCTTTATTTGTTAATCAAAACCACACTGCGGGGCAAAATTCCTGGTAAATGCCACAGCAAGGGTAGTGGGGCTGTACACAGTGTGCAATATTCACTTGATAGATGAGACTATTTTAGAAAAGCGTGGCTTTTAAATCAACCAGACTACACAGTGAGTCATTATAGTCTAGATTTAACCAAGCCAGCCAGTCCAGATGATCCTGGAATCAAGCGCACACCAGATTTGTTACGCTAAACGTGCAACTGGTCCATGTTGTATAACACATTTTCAGACACTGTAGCAGACAGTTTTGTCCACTGATGTGATTAACATGACAATGTGGAAATTTCTATCTCTGAGGCAACATGTGTAAAGTGATGCTTGTAGTAGAAATACAACAAAGGTGACAGGAATGTTCGACAGCATATTATTCCCTAAAAAAGACAGAGAAGTGTGCATTTGAGTGTAAGAAGTCTCATTGAATGAGTGTTTTATTTCACATACAGCCCCTGCCTCATGGCTGTAATGTTCCAGAGTTATGGAGGATACTGGTTGACAACATGTGGAAGTGAAGTGAAAGAAAGTGTAAATGTTGGCTGAAGAAAAGTCAGCGCATCGGTCAGACTGTGGAGCAGGTTTTGCTAGCTGACTGGTAAACCCTCGTTGGTCCTCTTGTCTCGAATCGAGTGCAGCATGTCTGACACCAGCTCCTCCAGTCTGAAGGCTGGTTCCCAGCCCCAGTCTCTCCTGGCATTGGAGTCATCGAATCTCACGGGCCAGCTGTCTGCTGCAAAGTGACAAACAAGATGACCACATCACGACCAGCGCATCAGTTTTAATTAAATTTAGCAAGATGGATCCACAAATTGTTTCAGATGTCACATTAAAGGGCAAGTGTCGTTTTTTTACGACACATTACGCCTGTTTGCAGTATTTTATGCCAGAAGCAAGGTCCAGTTTGTAAAAAAATGGCACTTCCCCTTTAACATGTTATGAATGTCGTATCTCATCAGTAATGTTGCTGTTTTTGATAATCTTTAATGTAATCATAAAACATGTCATGTCATGTCATGTCAGTTGATCCCACTTCAACCGACCGGTATGTTTTTGACATATTTTGCTGTCAAAGTATTTTTTTCGGCAGCGGGTCGCATATCGCGGTCTCCCACAGCCTGTGAGTAATGTTGGGGCTTCTGGGAGATGTAGTCAGAGCATAAAGAGACGGTATACACCACAGAGATCAAAACAGGAAGTGGAGATGATTGAGATCAGAGAGCAAAACAAACAGAATCTGGACAAAAAGTGGTGATTTTGGTGAAAGTGTCCTCTACTCTACCTCTGATAAAACAAGAATGGAACAAGGTAAAAACAAACATTTTTTTCAAGATGAAATGGAGAGTCTCTTCTTTTATTTGAGCTATTCAGTGTTTTTAGAGACATCCATCCATCCATTATCTACCGCTTATCCTCATAGGGTCAGGGGGGCTGGAGCCTATCCCAGCTGTCTTAGGGCGGAAGGCAGGGTACACCCTGGACAAGTCGCCACCTCATCACATAGAGACAGACAACCATTCACACTCACAATCACACCTACGGACAATTTAAATTAACCAATTAACCTAATCCCCATGCATGTTTTTGGGTGGTGGGAGGAAGCCGGAGTACCAGAGAGAACCCACACAGACACAGGGAGAACATGCAAACTCCACATAGAAAGTACCGGGCCGGGAATCAAACCCTTTCTTGCTGTGAGGCGACAGTGCTAACCACTACACCACCGTGCCGCCCGTTTTCAGAGACATAGTACAAAAAATCTGTGGGTCTTAAAATGGGCAAAAAACACTGGAAAAGGCATCTTCTGTTTTATAAAACGGCTGGCACTCAAAGAGTTAACTGTTTTAAAACATTAAAACAGATTTCAGCTGAAGTCTTACCGATGGTCTGGCGGACAGAGTCGGGATTGTAGGTGACCTTGAGGTGAGGGAGATGTTTGCGTATTTCTTGGGCCACCTCCTCTGGAGTGAAACTCATGGCGGCGATGTTGTAGGTACGCAGTGACAGCTGACACTCCGGAGCCTGCATGAACTCTACCGTGGCTCGGTGGCAGTCGGAGATGTGCATCATGGGAAGTCGGGTGTCGGGACGCAAGTAACACTCGTGGTGACCTGTGCTGAGAGCATCGTGGAAGATCTGGACCGCGTAGTCTGTGGAGACAAGAGGTCCATAACATGAAGCTGAATATGCAGAATGTGGTACATAATGTGCAGATGAATTGATACCTGTTGTTCCTCCTCCGGGGGGTGTGTTGACTGATATCACACCTGGGTAACGTAGGCAGCGGAAGTCCAGACCATATTTATGATGGAGATACTACAGAAAAACACTGAGATGTCATGCTTTTTTTTTTACAAATTGATGTGTCAGTCGTGTACGCAGGTGCATTTTAAGATGACGCACCTCCCCCATCAGTTCTCCATGCACTTTGGACACGCCGTAGATGGTTCGAGGTCTTTGGACGCAGAGATCAGGGGCCGGGTCCCGTGGAGAAGAGGGACCAAACGCTCCGATGGTGCTGGGGACAAAGAGGCGCAGGCAGTTCTCTAGGGCCAAATCCAGCACATTATGAAGGCCTGGATGGAGAGCAGAACTGTAAAGACAATGAGCCCTGAAAAGGAGGTACATGTTAGTGTTGGCTGTTTCCAACAGACCTGTTATGTTGATCTTGCGTGCCAAAGCCACATTAGCTTCGCCCACAGCACTAAGCAGAGCACTGTAGTGGACCAGCCACGTGACGCGATAGTTTACGATCAGTTCTCTGAGATGTTTGTAGTCCAACACGTCAGCGTATACAAAAGGACCTAACAGGGAAAGAGAGGGAGGCGAAGAGATCAGCGGGGAGATAATGTAAAACACAACACAGGAGGTGAAAAGAACTTGATCTTAATTTCACGTACCACTGCTGAAAACATGAGGCGGCGGCTTCTTGATGTCCGTCAGGATTACGTTCTCTGTTCCATACTGTTTCCTACACATTAAAATACACATGATGACATTTGTATTTCAAACATTTTAACAAGCTTCAGGAATTCCTGCTTTTCTCACCTCAGTATCTGGGCCAGTCCCACACCTAACTGCCCAAGACCTCCTGCACACATAGAGACAGAATAACATTTGGTAGTTTGGTATGAAGACTGATTCAGTGTTTTTGTGTACACCAGCCTTCAGCTGATTTTTTTGTTTTGTTTTGAAGCTTTATCCTGGGACAAAATGTGACAGCAGGCTATTATTCTCCCCTCAGTCACTCACTGGCTCCTTTATGTCAAAAGCCCTGTCTGAACGCACCCTATTATGATGAGTCAAAATGAGGTCCTGCTGCCGGGGCACAATGAAAACAACAACAGCATGTGTCCAGTATTTCATTCATGGGGACACTCTTGCTTTTTTTAATTTAAAGGTTTGGAACTTCTCAGCTCCCTAAAAAAGGGCAAGGCAATAGAGAAAACAGTGGGTGCACAGTGACAGCTTCACAGATTTGATGTGTCCATGTTTCTTTAGCCACGACAGAAAAGAAATTATTTCACCTGTGATGAGGACCCGGGGGTTTTCCTGAGGAGGTGGAGGGTTGCAGGTCTCCAAGCTGTTCCATCTGCTCATCTGCCTGAGGCTGCCACCAGGAAAACCCCGAATTCTGCTCAGACAACCTCTGCAAAACAGGCCCAGAGCAGCCGCCGAGGACATGCAAACCCCCGACTGCATGTCCAGTAGCAGCCCTGGGAAGTTAAATTAAACTAACATCAGTATCATTGGAGCAAATGCAACTTGTGTTAAAAAACAACAACTTGAATATGACAGAAAGTAATGTTTACCTGTGTTTTTGTGGTCCAAAACCAGCCGATGCAACTTAGTAATAATGTAAGTGTCAGAATAAAAAAAGGATTACCACAGCCTGGTCACTGTTTTAATTCACCCAGTAACCAGAGGATAAATAAGCAGGTGTTGAAAGTCATGCTGGGCTATGCTGTTCTTGTTGCTGCTGTCTGAACAGGACTGCAGTCTCCAGCCTGCAAAGCTGCGTGTGTGCAAACATGCTGACTTGCAGTCCACAGGGATTTGTATTGTGAAGAGTGTTTAGCTGAGCTTAACAGGTCCAGGAGGTGTGTCAGTTACACAGCCTTCTTCTATTGATAAGATGTTTTGAGTGAATATATGTCAGAAAATAATAACAAAAACAGACACAATATGACACACTTTAAGCTTAAGTTTTAAAATACTAAAATATAGGGGTGGGTATTGGCAAGGACTTCATGATACGATACGTATCGCAATACTTGAGTCACGATACAATACATTATTGAGATATATTGTGATATTCTACATAGATCACTGAGAAATTTGAAATGTGATATATATTGCCATTTCGACATTTTTCCCCACCCCCCTTCCTGGTGTGAAATTTAGAAGGCCAAATGACATCAACAAGTATATTTCATACACATTTTTTATGAAATGATAAAAAGAATGAATGTACATTTCAACACTGCAGCTTGTCAAACACTGTGAAGTAAAAATAACAATGGTTACATCGCTGTTTAAGACATGTTCAGACCAAACATCTTCACTGACGGGGGATCAGCTGAGCGCCAGCTTGCCCCACTCAATGACCATGTTCCTTATTTCCTGCTGAGCCTCTTCAAGGTGACGATTCTGAGGGGTCCACCTCAGGAAAAAGCCTTGGGAGAGGACCAAATCAATAACATCCGATCAACACAGTGAGGCTTATATTTGATGTAAAAAACATGCACACTCACCTCTCCAGAGCTGTAGGGACTGAGGGTGGACGGAGGGCCAGATAGCCAGCTCAGTGGGCTCATACAGGGGATTAGAGTAGCACTCTCTCTCCCTGGGCCTCAACAGAGCCTGGAACAAACAGTGGGTGTTCTCCATCACTCCTAGAGCACACCTGAGAGAGGAGAGGGGGGATGTAAAGACGACAGGGTGGAACAGCCCAGTTTTAGTCACGCTGACTGACCTCTCCTGATGGCTGTTACACAGGAAGGTGCCATAGTCTGAAGCGTAGGCTTCGGCCGCCAGGCGAAGGAGCAGCGCCTCGGAGAAGCCCAGCGCCAGAGGGAACTGATGCCACAGCTGCCACACACAGTCCAACAGCAGCAGGAAGACCGGCGCCTCCTGCTGGAGACGAGCGTGGGTGAAGGCCGAGTGGGCACATCGCTGCTGGAAGGGGTGTCCTGCCTGGAGGGAACAACTTCTTTATTTAAAATATTATTCCTCACCTTTATGTTATGGAGCAAACAAACGCTTTGCTGCGTAACATTTTATCTTCTGCTTTAATTGAAAATAGATGTGAAGGGTTATTTGCAAGGTCTATGCACTTACAAACCATTTATTTGGTTGTTTGTTCATTTTTTTTATTTAAGTTTTTTTTTTAACTTTATTTCCAGTTATATAATTTAATGTATTATTTCTTTTTTTTAAAATCTGTCTAGATAGATAGATAGATACTTTATTCATCTCACAGAAAGACGGGAACACACAGGGGAACACAAATAAAATACAATAAAAATAAAGTACCAAAATATATGCTATAATATATACATAAGAGGAATGCAAGGTGCAGATTATAATAAAATATGATAATAGATACGAGGTGCAATTTATGATAAATTGTCATGACTACTTTGTCATCTTTTCTGGAGACAATATTTAAATATTTTCTCTAAAATTTGCAGAAATGCTTGGAAGGAAAATAAATGGAGAAACACTAGTTTTGTTGAATTCATGGCTGCTACAGTACATGCTGCATACTGATGATTTTCTGAAGACATTTCCTGTTGAGGGCAGACTGTGGAGCAATATCCTTTCAGCAAGAGATTTGGCCATAACCACGTGAGACTGTGCTTGAAAGTCAACTCCCTACGACTCATAAACTCCCACTTATTTGCAAGCAGAAAATAAGAAATACTAACTTATTTCTGGATGAAGTGACCCAGTGCTATTAATACTATATTCATGTGTCTCTATTTCTTCTTTCGATAACCTAACCATTGAGGTAGTTTCCTAACTCCCAGCACTCACACATCCTCTAACCTGCACCCACTCCCTCTCCAGCAGAGCCAGGAAGCCCTCCAGGGTACGGCAACCCGGGTCCATGATGAGTTGAGCCAGAGTGCTGATGAGCAAAGCGGAGTCCATCCCTTCAGAGCCGTGAACCAGAACTGAATGACCATCTCTGGACAAAAGCAGATGATAAACTTCAGTACAGTCCTGTTCCTCCACATGCATACAGAAAATACAAGCATACATTTATCTGACAGGTTTGAAATGAGTTAGCGGCTTCGCTGGTGTTCATATTATTTGCAACAAAAACAAAAGTCAGGTCATGAATCATGTCACATAACCTCCTAATTTAGATCTCAAGATGTAGTTTCCTGAGCTTGGTTTAACAGGAGGACTGACTGGTGTGTGAATGAATTCCTCAATCTGCTGTATTTAAATGAAACACCTGCCTGACAGTAGAAAGTCATGAACAAATGTTAAGTTGATTAAATAGTTTGGTTTGGAGTTTAACAGGCTGTAACTGCAGCACAACATCACACTTTGGATCACTGATTTAAAGAAAAGAACAATAATATGGCTCCTCTCCTCATGCAGATCAGATTAAACATTATAATTTAAGGGAAGTTGCTGCAGAAGATTACAAATATATGCTTTATGTTTACAATAAGAGGCAAAAATTCTTGTTGCAAAAGCATATTTCTGTCCTTGCAAATAGATAAGTGCCCCCAACACAGACACACACTGTGGCTGCAGCTCCTACCTCTCCACACACTCTGCCAGCAGGCCAGCAGTTGACAGGGCAGTTTGGACGTGAGACAGCCACTTTGAATTTTCCAGCTTACTGAGCCAGCGGTCCATGTTATTGGACTCGTCACCACAGGCCTCCACCAGTTTGATTAGACTCTCCTGCAGCGCTTTGCCCCTGCACACGCACATGAAGACAGTTAGCTTGATGGGACATATCAGCATCATAAAACGATGAACACTTTCCATGTATGAACGCACACACCTCTCCATCTGTCTGTGCAATCTCTTCCAGCTGCTGTAACATGACTTGGACTCAAACCCGCCGCCGGTCATCCGGGCCTGCAGCGCCTGTTGACTGGAGCGAGTGTCGATGATATAACCTTTGTCTGAGCCCTCAATCACAGCCTGGAGGAGGTGCTCGTCTTCTCTACAGCGCTTCTTATTGGCTCCCATCAGCGGCTGACTGCTGCGCAGGATTACCTGGTAATCAGAAATATTTAGTTGCATGTGTGAATTGTAGAGCAGCAGTGGAGACACATACTGCAGCAGAGCTCCTCACCGTGCCGTTCTTCCTGTGGTAGTAGCAGAGGACGGGGAAGCGTCCTCCCTGTCTGAACTTGGCCACCTTCTCCAGCATGTCATCATCAGTGTTTTTGGGGACGATGACAGCCGGAGGGTAAGAGGGGCAGATTGAATAGTCTCTGTTCACAGTGCTCAGTCTCCACCTATCATGCTGCAAATAGAGAGAAAAGATGATGAAGAAGAAAGAAGGAAGAGAGTTTCCACCTTCCTCTCAGAGCTCACTGCTGATTTATTCTTAAAAACATAGACGGCAAATAAACTTCACTCTTTTTCCATTTCTCATTTCACACTAGGGGTCTACCGCTTATCCTCATAGGGTCAGGGGGGGCTGGAGCCTATCCCAGCTGTCTTACGGTGAAAGGCAGGGTACACCCTAGACAAGTCTCCAGTCTCCAGGACACATAGAGACAGACAACCACTCACACTCACATTCACACCTACGGTCAGTTTAAATTAGCCAATTAACCTAATCCCCATGCATGTTTTTGGATGATGGGAGGAAGCCGGAGTACCAGAGAGAACCCCAAACTCCACACAGAAAGGCCCCGGGCCCGGGATTGGAGCCCGGGTACCTTCTTGCTGTGAGGCGACAGTGCTAACCACTACACCACCGTGCCACCCTGGAAAAAATATCAATATGGCAATATATCGTGATACTTTTTATTCTGATAAAATATTGATTTTTAATTTCTTAAAATTGTTTTTTTTTCCCCCCCAGAAAAGTCATGTTTTGAGCTGATCTTTAAATCCAGAACGACTTCCACACGCTGAAATAAAATATATGTACATACATATATATGTACTGCACATATATACAACCTGCATTTTAAGCTGCATTTTCAATTTCCCAGTGATGTAGAATATCGCAATATCACAACATCGCAATAACGTATCATATCGTGACTCAAGTATCGCGTATCGTATCGTGAAGTCTTTGCCAATACCCACCCCTACTTCATACAGGTGAAGAAGAGGCCACGCCTAAGAAGCAAAAACAAAATTTTGTACCACCAGTGTGTTGATGAGCTTGAAAGGCAGATTTGTTAACTCTGGACAAACGCAGACTAGCTTTTTCCAGTCTTTAAGCTAAGCTAAATCAACTAACCATCTCCTGGTGGTAGCTTCATGTTTAATAGATGAAAATAAGAGCGGTAACTCTCAGCAAGATGCAACAAGCAACCGTTTCTTCCAGACTCCATCTGATAAACCTCAACTACACAATACAAAGATCCAGCCAGTTTCTTCACCAGGAAAGCCTGATGAAAACTAAAGATACCCTACATGTTCTGGGAACATTGTGCCAATAAAAACATACGCAAAACAATGCTTCCCTCCAAGTCCACCTCTCACCATAGCAACATGCAATTTCCAGAGGAAGAAGTCCGACTATTAAGCTGTGTGCAGGACATTCTGGAAGTTAACAAAAGAACACAAATGAAAGCTAAGCAACTGGGATATCCTGACTCTTGACCCCTGCTTCCAGTTTCCCTGGTATTTTCCTGTCATGCAGTCATTGGGATGAGTCGCCAGTGACACTGTGTCTGTGTATATATATTATGTACTACATGTGCTTTATTATATCCCCCGTGAAGATCATTATATGTCGCTTACAAGTTCCTTCATTTGGCTGTAGTGTTTTTCAGGGGACGAGAGACCCCACTGGTCCTGCAGGCTGACATCTGAGGGTCTGTAAAAGAAAGGATACATCTCCGACACACTGTCCAGACAGGACAGGGTCTGGAGACAAAGGGACTGTTTGTAAGAAAAGGTGAATGCTATCAGATGTTTCAGGGGCTGGAAGGATTATATCTCATACCTCGATAGAGTGTGCGATGTTCAGACACTCCTCCATGCCTGGGATGTCGAGCTGGAGCACACGGAGATCTTTACACTTGATGGTGATCGTCCCTGAGGATCCAGATATCCTACAAATACACACAAAATACGATGCAAACAGTGCAAACAACACCACACTGGCCACTTGCCCCTCTCAGCGTCTCGTGTTTTGAATCTAATTCGTTGATTCTGACTCCTAATTTCATAGTATGCACCGTCATAGAGTGACAATAAAGGCTTTTGATTTGATTTGATTTTGATCTAGCGGGGCAGAAAGTTTGACGTTACACAGCAGGAAAGGGAGGAGAACCATGTGTTGGAGGGGATTTCTTTTCTGTCTTTCTTGTCTCTGTGTAACTAGACAGTATGTCTACATAGATATACTGTATATCAGGTGCTTTCAGCAAGCTGAGAAAAAGCCAGTTAGTAGCAAGCGACACACAACACTGTGTGTGTGGAAGTTGATGAGAAAACAGAGTTGCTTATTATCTTGTTAGCAAGTTAGCAGACACACTGCAACACAAATGATGTCCAACCTTTGGCTGCGACCTGCGTTAGAGAAGAGGCCGGGGTGGGCCAAAAGGTTTTCCACACTGGTTAAAAAACATTTGAGCAATTAGACATTAATTAGACATTCACTGACAGATTTGGGTGTTAATTGGTCATGTTGATTAGGGTAGGTGCCTGTTTGTGACTATTAGGGGTGGGGAAAAATATTGATATGGCAATACATCGCAATACTTTTTCTTTTGATATAATATTGATTTTTAATTTCTTAATATTGCATCCCCCCAAAAAAAGTCATGTTTTTGGCTGACTGTAAAACTAGAATGACATATATGAATGATATATATATATATATATATATATATATATATATATATATATGTGTGTATATATATATGAGTTATATATATATTTATATGTATGCAACTTGTATTTTAATTGCATTTTAAATCAGTGATCTATGTAGAATATTGCAATATGTTGCAATATCACAATAATGTATCATATTGTGATTCAAGTATCGCGATACCTAAGGTATGGTGAAGTCCTTGTCGATACCCACCCCTAGTGACAATAATCCTTAGAATAAAAAAGTGCTGAAATGATCCATAAACCTTTATTAAGTGTGCAGTTCTTAAACATCCACATACTGTTCACTACTGTTTCATGTTGAGATGCATCCTGCTGCAGGGATCACCATCCACTCCTCCAGCCTCACCTTTTCTCAATGGCATCGATGTTCCTGAGGAGCAGAAAGACCTGCCGGCAGCTGCCCTCCTCCCTGTCCGAGAAGAGCAGGTGGTGTCCGGTGATGCACAAGGTGCCTCTGCTCGGAGGCTGCAGCGGCTGTCGGAGCACCACATCCTCCACATTGGCGGTCTTGATGTGCTCAGAAAACTCCATCAGAGCTGCACCAACTGCTTTACAGTAAATGATCCACTTGGTGAGAAAATGAAAGCTCCCTCCTCACTCACAGCTCTCTGTTTGTTCACCGATAAGAAGCCTATAAATAGATTGATTTCTGTGCTCGGCACAGCCAGGCTCTGATGGTGCGACACCTCAGCACGAGACTGCTCTGGATGTGCTGCTCGAGGCGACAAAAAGACGGAAGTGGACGTTTCCTGAGAAACGGCAGCGGAGATGTGACACATGTCTCTGCTGAGAAGTTTGACACAACGACGGAGAGAGGCAGCAGAGATGGGCTGTAATATGATGAATGGCCACTAGATGGTAGCATGCAGCTGCTGCAGGTCTTCAATCACCTGACAAGGTGAAGTCAGTTTGTGCAGGATGGAAGAAATATAATACACCCAATTACTAGAAAAGGAACTTCCTAACCTTTAATCCTTTACTTCGGAAATTCCATCAGCAAAATGTAAAAGGAAGTCATATTCAGAATGCCCCAGTACAATCATGTATTATACTATTACTACTAGAATTATGCTACTGATGCAGCATTGCCTATTTTTAAATATTCTTTTAATATATTTTAGCATCATATTTTGAGAGTTGCTGAGTGTAGTATGAAGCACACATATTTTCCTTCTAAAATGAAGTGTAAAACCACCATTTGTTATTTTTTTCTTTTTTTGTGCCTTTAGATGTTTTATTATATCAAGTGTATGAAACCCATCACCAAAGAGGTATGCAAAAATAGCAGCAACAGAGTCATAAATATTAAGTGTATACGAAGTAATACTGACACCTGAAAGGAACAGAATAACAATAAAAGTAAGATTCTTTCAGTAATAAAAAATAAGCAAATTAAAATGTGAAAGATATATTGAGCATGACATTGAGGGAGTAATACTGTTAACATTGTTTTTAATTATTTAAGTACTATTGCACAAAATATCACATTATTGTGTTACTTAAATAAATTACTCCCCTTTTTGCTTATACACTATTCAAAGGCAGATATTATTTTAACTCCACTGCATTTATAAATTTAGTTTATGCTACAAAACACATGAGAACAAGTCATTGTAATAGGTAGGAATAAATAAAGTAGGCCAGCTGCAACATGAAAATACTTCTCACACATGAATGCATCAGTAATAATAAAACAGTGATGGCAGACAATAATACCACAGCCATTTCCTTGTGTGATATACTTTTACTTTTGGCACTTTGCAGATAATACTAACACATCCTCAAGTTACTTTAATTGAATGATCTAATTAAACTTCTAAGTGACACAATAAAGTACCTTCAACTAAAGTGTGCTTTAGTTTTCACTTCATTGGTTATAAAACACTTTTCAGCTTCGTTGTGAGGTCTTGAGGAAGTTAAAGGGAGCTGGAAATGCTCCTGACAGTCATCACTGATCCAGCCTCTGAGTCCTGGCTGATGGGCGGTCACTGCTCCTTGTCTCCTTATAAAGGAGGTGAGCAGCGACCTGTTGCTTCAGGAGCTTTTCTGTCTGCGCAGATGGATTTTAAAGAGCTTGGAGAGGAGTCCTCCGAGGGAGACACCGAGGACCTGGACAGCGTCAAAGCACTGACGGAGAAGCTGAAGCTGCAGACCCGCAGACCGTCTTATCTGGAGTGGCAGGAGCGGCTGCAGAGCCGACCGTGGAAGGAGAGCTACCCGGCAGGCAGGCCGGGATCTGGAGGACAAATCGTGTCCGTGCCCGCTGTCCTGCAGAGTGACAGCTCGGATGTGTCTGTGCAGAGCATCTGTGGCTTTGACACCATGGATGATGCTTTGGAGTTTCTGAGAAAAGAGCTGGTGAGTCACTTCCGGGTCATTTTATCTATTCTACTGAAAATACTCACTGCTGTGACGAGTTCACAGTTTTGTCCAACCAAAAATATTTCTAAGATTTCCTGTGCAAGTGAGTGGGTCATTCAAATAATTTTATTTCCCTTTTTTTATAAAGAAAAATCACATTCTGCTTAAAAGCATTCACAACAAAACAGCAGTACAAAGAAACATATTGCTTTGCGACTCAGTTACACCAAAAACACTTTATACTTTGATTTACATCAATAAAAATTAATTAAAAAATCTTTTAAAAAAAGATTGAGTGGCCTTGATGGTGTCATTAGGCGTATTCTATTTAAAACCCTTTAAATCATTTTTAAATTTTTTTTGTTGTTGTTTTATTTCCATTTTTTTTACAAAAAGTGCAGAAATATGGCCACATTTTTTTATTTAAATAAAGAATCATATAACCTTGCATTACTCATAAATCCCTTAAATACAGATTCCCCCTCGTGGTCCGATTATTGAAAAATGCGCACTAAAGTGCCCTTTTGTGAGGCAAAAAACACACAGTAAGTGCCCCTGTTTGGCAAAACATGTTTAACTGCCCTCTTAGCTTATAAACCTCACTTAACCACCCCCCCACCTGGGGGCTAAGCCCTCTTGTCCTTAAAACCTAGCGGCGCCCCTGGTGGAAGGTGCATTCATGTTCACTCTAAGGTCGTCACCGGTCTGCTGCATACATGAATGCCCGACTTAAATTCGCTGATAGCACCTGGCAGCTGACAGTCTTCACAAAAAACAATGTGATGTGTGTTTCCTCACAGTCTGAGCCCCTATATTCCACAAGCCAGTGATTTACACACTTTGATGAGAAGATAAAAACTATGATAAGCTTTCTTTCCCCCTGCTGCCTCCTCAGAGGGACATGCAGGTTCAGGACAACCTCCTGGCCCGCCAGCTCATCCGCCTGCGTGGGGAGATCCACCGGCTGAAGGTGGAGCAGGTGTGCGACCGCCACAAGGAGATGCTGGACGACGCCACCTACGAGCTGGAGGAGTGCGGCGAGGAGTCGGACCTGCTGTGTGACATCCCCATGAAGGCCGCCTTCGCCCTGTCCACCCCGCTCAAACATCTGGGCCTCACCAAGATGAACATCAACTCCAGACGCTTCTCACTGTGTTAAAAAACATATTCATGCCTCTGAGGATGACCTCCTCTGTTTTTGTAGATTTTAGGTTTGTTTCCTCCTCGGGAGCTGTTGATAGATGAGTGACTTCCAGATATACTCAGCAGAAATGAGCGTGACTTTGGCATGAGGATGCCTCGGTGTGCACACCTGAAGGTGCACACCCACCTTTATCACAGACTGTCCTTCCTGCTGGATGGAGAAAAGCTAGATGGACTGGGCATGATAGCTTATACCTAATGATTTGGTGTTGTGAAAAACAAGTTTCACCTGTGCCAAAGAGGCGCAAAACAGTGGTGGAGGAGAGCTGGACTGTTTAAGAAGAAAATAAACGTCATGGTCACAGTGGAGGTAGACAGTGGTTCCCAACCAAGGGATCAGGTCCCAGACAAGAGGTCACAAGGTAAACCTGAGAGGTCGTGAGGCGATTAACAACCACGATTTTCCTTTCTATTTTTTTTTCTTTCTCACATTTTTTATTGTTATCTGATGGCCTCCGTAGTCGCCGTCAACTTCCATAACTGCATTCAGCAGCTCGTGTTACCGGCGTCTTGAAAATGGAGTGCTAAGCAGAGGGGCACTCAGTCGGTTGCAATCTGCAACCACAGCTAGATCCTGCCATGTTGGACACACTGTCCCTTTAAGAGCTCACAAGCCAAAACGGTTGGGAACCACTGCTTCACATCACTTTGTGTTAAAAATGAAGATGGCACGTCAGGTCCAGTATGGTCACATAAAGGAAATGTTCAGCAGTGCTTTAAAGTAAATAGAGTCCTTTATAATAATAATATCAGCCACATATTCCAGCCTGCTCCAGGGCTCTGTCCTTACCACTATCCTCAAAGGAAGTGGAGGTCACAGTCCAGCATTTTTACGCCTCTTCTACACAAACCAAATATATCTCCACAGCTTCAGCACTGCAATGACAGGACCAAGGGGTCTATGCCGAAAGCATTTTTTATTTTCCATGACTGTGTCAAGATGCTGCAGAGCACGCTTTGGAAACTGTATACGGCTGGGCAGTGACATGATGTTTCATCATGTAGTTTTATTACACAGCAAGTAGGAAGTGAGTGACATATATGGTAGTTGTGTGATAGTTGATGTAAAAAAAAACTGTAATATGAATGTATCTATTTGACAAAATGCCTTAAAATGTAAATGTTATCTTGCACATACTATTAAAGAGACTTTATTAGAGCTTTTCACTTGTTAATTATGTTTTATTATCACATGGTTTGAGCATAGATTGTGCATATGCTCACAATCTACTATCCATCATATCCACATGCTCCATCAGATCCATCTTTGGTCTTGAAGCCATTTGGCACAATAGTTTCCTCTTCCCTGCCACGAGACATTCATGACCTGGTGTGATATCCAAACATAAGAACGAGCGCTAGAGGCATCCTCAGGACCACAGACATTGTTGGTTGTGTTTAGTTGAACAAGAAACCAAATATGCTTCGGCAGAGTGCAGCCACCGAGTGAAATAAGAGCGCAACAAGGACCGCTGACATGATCCTTATGTGGAAGTCATACTTCAGGACACGAGTGACCTCACTTGTGACGTTAGCGCTCAATAGAGGAAATGAATATCATGTGGGAAACGCACAGAGGCCGACGTTTTTGCACCTTGAGGCCTCATTCTTACAATAAAGCTCTGCAGACTTTATGTTTCTCTATGCTTTTTCCCCCATATCGTATCACATGTAATCACAGAAGCTCAAGTGTTTGAAAGCACATGATATTTGAATTGGTGTAAAGCGTAAAGCAGTAAGCATCGGCTCCTGTGAAAGAGGCCAGCAGCTGCATTGTGAAGGGGAAGGGTTGGAAAACTTTCTGCATTTTGATAGCATCTGTTTGCGTAACAGAATGTGATTTCCAACCGCATCTCGAAGTAGCAACAGCTGTGGTCCAAGGGAGACTAGGAATACCCTTAAAGGCTGATCTCCATAGATGGCGAGGCTCTTGTAGGGATGTGCCACGGTATTATTTCATCATATTAATGAGAAATATGTGTCTGACTGGATTCTGCAAAGTGGTTTCTTGCACCATCCACAGTTTAACAAATGTTTAGAGCAAAAAGAGCCTCCTGCATCATCTTATCTCCTTCACTTTAACTGAATTCACCTTTTTAGACCCAAATCTGAGCCAGAGCACTGGAATTCTTAGAATTATAACCCCTAAAACACATTTTTCTGTTCAGGAATGACAGGAAATAACTGGAATTTAACATCTTAATCAAAAAATATGTGCTTTGAATTTGAAAATTCCTGCTCTGATAAATTTGTAAAGTTCTATATCGTTATCAAAAAGCCAAAGAAAAAGAAACTACAGCACCAAACGCTCTCAGTCATGTGCTTCAATGGAAAAAGAGCGAGCTCAGGTGGTTTCATCAAGTGAGACTTAATCTACGCTGTGGCAGTCTTCTAAGCACACACGTCTGTGCACTTCCTGTCATGTTTGGACCGACTTCCTGCCGGTGTATGCTCTGTAGCAGCAGCCGTTCACCACAAGAGAAGAAATGCGACCCACGGCAGAGCTGGAGGAGGTTTGATGGAGCAGCCGTGCCTCCTCTGAGGGACTAAATGTGACCATTCAACCAGGAGCTTTTGGTTAAAATGATGATTCATGACTCATATTGTTTATTACTTTGTGAAAACCAAGGCCTAAATCTATTTTTAAATGGTTTGCTGGCCGCAACAGAACAAACACAAACCACCACCACTGATAAAAATAGTCTCTTGATACTAAACAACAAAGAGGCCTGAAACCACTAACAAGGAAATTTGACTGTCCCGTACGAGCATTACTGTCAATAATTTGTACCTTCATTCCTTTCTTACTGAATACTCTCTTGCAACCACCTCCTTGACCTTGCACTGGCACTTCTCACCTTTAAGGTCACCGACACAAAGATGTCCCAAACTAAAGTAAAATATAGAACTATACCCACTGCCTCACAGCCTCTTTTTTTTACTGCACTGGAAACATGTTTGGAAAAGGTGACCCCTTTTTCGACCATGGAGCCCATAACGTTCCCCCTGCTCACACACAGCTGCATGGTGAAGCACCTGTAGAGCAACCCTCAACCTTTTCAACGACAGGAAACTCTCAGAGTCGCTCTCCTGCAGCCACACATCAGCTCATCTAGCGCTGACTTAGTTATAATAAGAGAGGCGGATGATGACATCTTCATACCCAGCTGTCAGCGGGGGAAAACTCACTTACTGCTAAGATAACTTTTTTATGAAAAATATCTCCATGGCGGCACGTGAAATCTGATTTTGTTGGACGAGTCAAGAGGCATTTTATATTTCAAGGAGGTAAGTTTCAAACTTCTATTCAGGTCTGTTACAATCATTTCCCTGTCGTATATAAATATAGATAAAAAATAATCAGTTGAAAGCTTTATTTTCTCAATAAAACGTCTTGATTTTATGTAAAATATGAACATTTACACAGGGAAGCTTGATACAAAACACTCATAACAGAAGTTATGATCAGGGAGCTAAAATCCATATTTTGTTGACAAAAAAACTAATAACAAAACATATCCTGTGTCACTGTCATCGACATCTTATTTATCCATTTATTGCTAAAACCAAATAGAATGTGTTTATTTCATAGCTGTCACACAAACATGTATTAATGTGAGCTATAATATTGGTGATGGAGACGATGTGAACTACACGACTGAGTGCAGCAAAACTGAAATCCACATGTTAAAAGTGTAAATTACGTTTCTTTATCTATGGTGCCCTCAGTGCTGTTAGACAAGCTGCAGTTTATTGGCCTTCAGGCTTCACTGACGATGCCAAAATGTCTTCATCAGGTCATTCTGTGCACCCATAATACTTTGCAAACATTAACAGCCATCAGAGTTTGTTTGCAGCTGCAGATCGTGACGAGAAGAGGGTAGACCCTCAGTGGAAAATGCTGACTTTGTTTGTGTGACTCCCTGAGGCGTAGGAGCGCCTAATTTACAAAGAAAAAGACTTGATGTATTTCTATGATTTGCTCCTCGGGGTCTCGGTGCTGTAGTGGCTTGTTTTTTTTTTTTTTTGTCGGGTCAGGCCTCTCCAGATTCTTCTCACGGCTCTGAGCTGCTGTGATTAGCCCACTGACCCTGTTCCACCGGCGGCCCGATGGGAACCGAGTGAGCTTGAGAAAGCACCAGTGTAAAACAATACAGAGCACGCGACAGTGGATTACACAAGATTAGTGTTTTTTTTTTATTATAGAGCCCACTATTCACGTCTGGAGTTGAATTAAAACCTGTGATTTGCCTGGAATGGCTGTTTGTCACAACGTTGGATTTTATTCGACAGCTGTTTTTTTTTTACAGTGAAACGAAAGCTTTTACAGGCTTTTAGTTTCCAGTCTGATTCACCACTGAGCCTCCATTTTGGGGCGAGGCCCTCAGCAGAAACAGTTTGTCTTTAGTTTCACTCACCTACAAAATCTTCCACGCAACTCAAACAGTATTAGTTGCTGAATTCACCCAAACACCTAAAAGAAAACCCCTCCACTTTCACGTTTGCCATTAAAACATGATTAATCATTATTCTATGCACACACTGATCACCATGATACCTTTTGAGAAATAAGCTGAATCTCCAAATTGCAGAAAAGATGGGATGTAACTGTAGTTCGGACTATTCAGACAGTGAGTGGATCGAGAACCTGGATGAAATCTGTGAACACTGCAACTGTCCCATCCCTCCCCAGTCATGCAATCCAGTGAGTATCTGTGCACATGCTGTATGTTCAGACATGTACTTGCGTCAGCACATTATAGAGTGTATGAATGAGTGTCTGTGTGTGTGAGCGAGCTTTACATGATGTGGTTGAATGTGAATGACCACTTGGAAACCATACCCATGAGGGTGAATTTCTCTTTTGTGAGAGTGATTAAATGGGAGGGTAGTCATTCCCACACTGCTGTTTGTTTCCTCTGCATGAGTTAGATTTGCCATTAGATTAGAAATAAAGGAGAAAGCCACCTGTGCGAGCGACAAAACATCAGACATTTTGTCCGGTAGAGAAAAAAAACAATACCGTTAGCGTGATAAATACTGTGAATGTAACGTGACAGTGCCGTGTTTTACTGCATCAATATTTTGTTGCTCTCTGCAAGGCTGGACATAAAATGGAAATGTGTGACCTTATTTTTCCATCATCAGTACACAGATCAGCTGATTCCATACCCATCACAACATTCACCTCCTACATCTCCTTTACCAGGTAAAGTAAAGTAAATATAAGGAAATCATATCAAAAATATATTAGAAAGACATGTTTTATTTTTCCTTCAATCCATCTCCATGCATTGTATCTTTTACTGTATGCATTTTATATTTTACCTCGCTAATATCCACAGAATATTGATTTGATAGATAGATAGATAGACAGATAGATAGATAGATAGATAGATAGATAGATGCTTGTCATTTAATAAAACCGATGAAATATTCCTCTTGCAGACAACCTTGTGGTGGCCATATACAGTTATGAACCCAAACACGATGGTGACCTGGGCTTTGAGAAGGGAGACAAACTCAAGATCATCAACAAGTAAGCCGCTAATGAACATTTAGCGACGCTTAGTAAAAATATTTATAATAATATTTCAGCCCCAGACAACAATTTATATATTATCCACTCATCCTGACGGCACCAGGAACGTCTTTTAGGGCGAAGGACAGTATAATGTATGAATGCAGCATCCTTGCTATTATCATTTAAAGCTCCAAAAACCAAACCTGGTCA
The DNA here is from genome assembly GCA_029721515.1 of Synanceia verrucosa. Lineage (NCBI taxonomy): Eukaryota > Metazoa > Chordata > Actinopteri > Perciformes > Synanceiidae > Synanceia > Synanceia verrucosa. The sequence continues at coordinate 3,131,959 of CM056560.1, read as the reverse complement.
CCATTGTGACAGTGCTGACCAAATCAGTGTGAATAAAACAGGTTGAAAAGCAAAGCAAGTCATGTCTGACGGTCAGATAGTCCACCATGCAGGGTGGCACCTGGGGTGGCCAATCAGATTTCAGATTTCAGGGGTGCCACCCCATAGACACGCCCCTGGTGCTGGCTGTTTTATGGGAATAGCAGTGGTGCCTACCTGAAGGTGGAAGTTCTATCCAGGGTGGCCACTTCAGTCACTGCTGGCCTTTCAGCTAACAACATCCCAGCTGTTTGTGACGTTGACACTATTTGATGACTTATAACAGCGCTGTACTTAATTTCTACAAGTGTCCACACTGCAGAGCATCATCTGTCATCATCTGAGCTCGAAGCTACATATCATTTATTCACCTCTACAACCAGGACTCGTTGCGTGTCACTCTCCCCATGTTTCCTGTCTGCGCTTCCTGTAGAGGAAACCTGTACTGTGTGAACAAAATAAAGGTAGATGTTGGTAACTCAGTCATAATTGTCATGGGTCTCATGGGTTCTGTAATGACGGTCAGTGGTCTAACTTGTGTCTTTGACATGAAAAAGCATTTTTTTACCACTGAGGCCAATAAAGTTGTGTCAGGAAACATTGGGGGTTACAATGACATAAATTGCAGTTACAATTACTAATATATCACATTGGTTTCTTGTTTGTTTGTTCAGGTGGTTTAGAATATATATATATAAGGCAAAATTAAAACCCTAATCTATCAGATTAAATTTAAATAAATTTAGTACTCTGTATATCTAATACTATATGATAATCAACTAATAAATTCACTCAAAAGTCATTTTCTTCCAGTGAATACAACAAAATTAAGAGTGCTTTGCAATTTATAGACAATAAAAAAGTAGTATAAACTCATAAAAAGTTAAGATAGAAAGACAAAAATATAGCATGTGATATTTACAGTTATTATAGTGAAGATTCACAGCTGAGTTAAACATATGTAGTTATAGGCATATCTATGGGTATAAATTTACAGGCTTTCTTCACCACCGCTCTGGTGTTAACAGTGCAGGAGAGGTTGTTAGTGCAGTGCATTTTCCAGTGATGCATTTACATTTACTTTTTGCTGTGTTCAGTGTGACGTCGTTCACCGAACAGCATCTCTGCAGGCAGGCTAATCTCTTGGAGAGGACTCAGTACACAACCTTGAGTGGCGCCAGTGTTGAATCTGCAGATGGAAGAGTGTAGTTTGGGGGTGGGGAAAAATACTGATATCTCAATATATCACAGTATGTTTTCTTCTATGACAATATCCATCCATCCATTATCTACCGCTTATCCTCATAGGGTCGCGCGGGGGGCTGGAGCCTATTCCAGCTGTCTTAGGGCGGAAGGCCACCTCATCGCAGGGCACATAGATAGAAAATAGAGACAGACAACCATTCACATTCACAGCTACGGTCAATGCATATTTTTGGAGTACCAGAGAGAACCCACACAGACATGAGGAGAACATGCAAACTCCACAAACTCCGGGCCCGGGATTCGAACCCGGTACCTTCTTGCTGTGAGGCAACAGTGCTAACCACTACACCACCGTGCCGCCCTCTGTGACCATATCAGTTTTTTATTTCTTAAAATAGAATCTCCCCCCCTCAAAAAGTCCTGTTTTGGGCTGACTGTAAATCTAGAATGACTTCCACATGTTGAAATAAAACGTTAGAAAAAAAATTGTGTTAACTCTATACATATGTGTATATGTATAGTACATATATAAATATATGTATGTACATATATATAAATATGTACTATACATATATACACAACTTGTATTTTAAGCTGCATTTCAAATTTGATCTATGTAGAATATCGCAATATGTCACAATATCATAATATCGCAACAACATATCATATCGTGACTCAAGTGTCGTGATACGTATCGTATCGTGAAGCCATCGCCAATACCCAGCCCTAGTGTAGTGCAAGGTGGGAGAGTTTGTCAGCCAAAATGTCTGGGATAATGTCTGTATGTAGGTATGAAATTGTGTTTTTATGAATGTGAATTTAGATTTAATGAAGACCACTTCCTCTGATAAGTAGTTTAACATGGCGTATATTCAATTCATTTTATCTTATATAGTGTCAATTCATAACAGACAGTCTTGTGACACATATAGAGCAGGACTAGACTGTATTGTGTGATTATACAGACCCAACAAGAGATCCCCAAGAGAAATACATGATGTGGTGAATATTATTTACAGCTTATAATGAGAGTTTCTACATTAGCGGTTCATTTCATGCTGTGATTTTTCTCGATATAATGAACACTTTTGCCTGTGGGGGATTAGTTGGTGTTGTGAAAATATATGTAAACTCACTTTTTGCTGTCTCCTCTGACACCCAGGGACGATGCAGAGTGGTATCTGGCAGAGTCTCTCACCACCGGCCAGCAGGGTTACATCCCGCACAACTTTGTTGCAATGACCACAATGGAGACTGAACCGTACGTCACACAGGAAACACAACGCCATGCCACTACACTTGAACACCATCTCATGTTATGCATGCTGTGTCCCAGGGGGGAAGGGAAGTGGTTAGCTCAAAGTGTGAAGCATGTCGCTGTGTTTGTGCTGCAGGTGGTTCTTTAAGAACATTTCTAGAAACGAAGCCATGAGGCTCCTCCTCGCTCCTGGGAACACTCAGGGCTCCTTCCTGATTCGAGAGAGCGAGACGACCCCAGGTGATCTTTTCGTCATCACGGCACTGACTCACAAAATTAACCTTTATATTTCACAAGGTGGTTTCTCAGCATTTTTAGACAGTGATGTGTTGCTTGTAAACAGTGGCGTCATTGGGATTCTTCTTAAAATACTCTTAAGCCCCCCTTAAATAATTTGCTGTTGTTTCATTTTTTTTTTTTTACAAAAAAGTGCAGACAAATTCAATATAAAGTGGCCAGAATATGAGTTTAAATAAAGAATCATATAACCTTGCATTATTCATAAATAACTTAAATATGGTTGCCCCCCCCCATGGCAAGACAGTTGACAAACATACGCTGAATTGCCCTTTTTGGAGGCAAAAGCGTGTGTTCGGGTGCCCGCTTAGGAGGCAAAAGTGCATGCTTAAGTAGTGAGAACTCACTGCAGATGTCCTTTATTTCTTTTTGCCCCTGCCCTTCAAAAAGTGTACATATATAGCCAAATTATCCACACCTGGGGGTTAAGCCCCCACCATCCTTAAAACCGAGGGACGCCCCTGCTTATATATCACCATGTCTTTGCAGTTTTGCTTTACTACTGAAATGTAGGATTCATTCATTCTAATGTGGAAATGCAGCACAAACACTCAGATACTAACCTCACTAGATGTGTCCTAAATCAATGTATTTGTAGTGTTTTTAGACAAATAATTGAAGTTAAAATGCTTCTGATAACCTATCCAAGCCTTTAATTTTTTAGATCTATCAAGTGGAAGCTGCAGCATCTCACACTAGATTTTGCTTCCTCTTCATTCCAGGCTCGTTCTCCTTATCCATCAGGGACTTGGACCACAACACCGGGGAAGGAGTCAAGCACTACAGAATCCGCAACATGGACAACGGCGGCTTCTACATCACAGCCAAGATATCCTTTAACTCGCTGAAAGAGCTCGTCCAGCATCACTCACGTAAGTGGAATCCTTTGGTCAATCAGAGTCTTCATCTGATTGATTTTTAACCTGTCTCCTCTCTTTTTCTCTGTCGACCAGGTGACACAGACGGCTTGTGCACAAGGTTGGTGAAGCCATGTCAGTCGAGGGCGCCGCAGAAACCTTGGTGGCAGGACGAGTGGGAGATTCCCAGAGAGTCCCTGAAGCTGGAGCGAAGGCTTGGAGCAGGACAGTTTGGAGAAGTGTGGATGGGTGAGAAGACACAGATATGATTGATTAAATTCAATCATTAAAATATTACTTTTTTCCATTTTGTGCACGCAGTTTACGTCACCCGGTTGCTCAATCAAGTTGTGGGCTCTTAAAGCCTTTGGTCAGGGTTTTTTTTTTCTGCAGCGTATGCAGAAAAGTTTCCTCAGCACAGTCTTAATTGTAGGCCTGTATGAGCTGGATAACTGGAGAAGGATGAGACATATTATCCCTGTTATGCAACATCACTCAAACAACATAAATCTAAGACTGGTCTTTTAACAAGAAGGCAATGTTTTGATCATGATGGTATTAGTTGAAGTAATCTGTGTCACAACACCCCTTATTATTCCACCCGACGGGTATTTCCTCTCTATTTTCCATGTGCATCCCAAACCAGCCGCTGTAATAGAGATAAACATTGCCAACCGTGGAACTTGTCCTCATTTCACAGCCACTTTCTATTTACAGCATGTGGTCTGGGCACTGTACTCGTTTCTCTATCCTCATCCAAACATTAATCCGTGGACAGACTTGAATAATGGAAGTGACTCTTACATGCTTTGAAGTGTGTTTTCTTTCTCATTAATTAACATGATTGCATGGAGGAATGCTATGAATAGTGAATGTAGTTTGTAATGTTGTGAGAGGTGGCTTAGCATTTGATTGACATGTGTTTGTGTATCCGCAGAGTCACATGCAACTGTTATTTACTTAGTGCATAAAAAATCACATGCCATGACATAACCATTTATTAATTTATGACCCCTAGCAGGGGTGTCACTAAGTTTTAAGGACAGGGGGGCTTTGCCTCCAGGTAAGGGGGGTGAGTTGAGGTTTATCATGTTTTAACAAGCTAGAAGGGCAGTTTGGTGTGTTTTGCCAAACGGGGGCACATAGTGCATGTTTTTGCCTCCAAAGGGGGCCACTAGCGTTTGTAAAAGCATTCACGACAAAACAACAGTACAAAGAAACATATTGATGTGTGGATTAATTACACCAAAAACAAGTTATTCTTTGATTTACATCAATAAAAAAATGTTTAAGAAAGTAGAAGAAGTAAAAAAAAGTTAAAAATATGCAGTGGTGTTATTAAGCGGCATATTCTTCTTAAGCCCCCTTAAGAAGAATACGCTTCTTAAGGGGGCTTAAGAAGCGTAAGCGGGACTGTATTTAAGGGATTTATGAATAATGCAAGGTTAAATGATTCTTCATTTAAACTCATTTTGTGGCCATATTTCTGCATTTTTATTTTTAAAAAAATAAATAAATAAAAAAAGGAAATAAAACAACATCAAATTACTTACAGGGGCTTAAGAAGAATATGCCTAATGATGCCATTGCCATTTTAAAACATTTCTTAAACATTTTTTATTAATGTAAATCAAAGTATAACATGTTTTTTGGTGTAATTAATTCACACATTAATATTTCTTTGACCTCAGCGCAACTGAGAGGAACAATAACAAAATGCATGAATGCTTTCATGCAAAATGTGACAATTTTTTTCTTTGTAAAAAAAGGAAATAAAATTCACCATATTATTTAGGGGGGTGTAAGAATATTTTAAGGGGGGCTTCAGCCCCCCTAAATAGCCTTGACCCCTAGAGGCTGAGATGACTTGTTTACTCTGTGCAGTCACAGATAGTTGTTTTTGATACCATGAGGATGAATCTCAATGACTTTAGGGTCCTGTTTTCTTTCTCGTTCCATTATCAGGTAAAATTTTTAATTAGTTCCATACTTTGGTTTATGGTTGAATATCTGCTAATCTTAAGTATTGTAATTCAGAGTATGCAAGAGCTGCTAGCGTCGGTGTAGATCCAATAAATGTCTATTTTTCAGGTATCTACAATAATGACAGGAGGGTGGCGATTAAGAACCTGAAGATGGGCACAATGTCGGTGGAAGCTTTCCTGGCAGAGGCCAACATGATGAAAAACCTGCAGCATCCACGCCTCGTCCGACTCTTCGCCGTCGTCACCCAGGAGCCGATCTACATTGTCACGGAGTACATGGAAAACGGTGGGTAGAAATACTGTAAATGTGTCACGGCCTGTTGAGGCGGTTTTGCTAATAACACCAACCGTCAAGAGGGAATCCAGATATCAGTGAAGGCATTAAGAGGAAAGGAAAGTTTCCGTGAAATGACTGCTGATGTGATGCCAAATGAAAAAGACTTCTGTAATCATACCCGCTCCTTTCAATTCAGTTCAGTCAGCTGGAATATGTCTAATCCTGTTTGAAACGATCATTTCCTTAACCTCCTGCCTCTTTACTCTGAACACCAAAAGCGGCGTCATCAGGACGACGTCTGCGCCTGGAGCGACGACAAAGTGTTTTATACGCAGTTCAGGATCAAACATGTCGATCTTGTACAAACTATGAGTGCCAGCACACATGTTTTAACAAAACACCAGGGCCGCCTCGTGTGTTTCACTGTAGTGACTCTGTTGAACCAACTGAACGCCTTCTGATCACACAACCACAGCGTGTTTGTGTTTGATATAAGATGTGATACAAGATGCACATTACTGGAATAATACCGTTTAATCATTGCCTCTGATTAGACATGAATGCAGCTGTGAGAGCAAACCTTAATAAGGCAGCTCAGTCGTGAGCCTTGCCTCTGAAGGCATGCTGCTCTGCTGAAGTGGCCTGCCTTCTGATATCAGCTATTTTCAGCTTCTCTTCGCTGCGCTCCTGGTTTCACCGCTCTGTGCTAAAATGTTTCAAAGCAAATATGAACTCTCACTTCCATTCCAGGGCCTCTTCCAGACAGGTTGTTTACTCACCAAGAGGAAACCTCCCTTGGACCGTCTAAGACGAAGGGTGTCAAAATAGGAGAGGGTGAATCACCAGGTTATTGTTCACAGAGACCCCTTGGTGATACTTGGCTACTCTCCAGTCTGTATTACACACATGCATCTGCAGACACTCATAAGGTGTACACAAATATTAGAGCACTATGAGGTCGCAGTAGCAGACTGCAACAATAGTAAGAGTAGTAGCCTCAAACACAAGTAATAAATTGGGATTAGCTGTCAACAACTTTCCATATCAGCAGCCAGTGGCGTCATTAGGCCTATTTTAAGGGGCTGAAGCCTCCTAAAATATTATCAAGTCCCCCTAAATAATATGATGAATTTAAAAAAAACATTCATGATAAAATAACAGCACAAAGACATATGTTGCTGTGCAAATTAATTACACAGAAAAACACTTTATTCTTCGATTTACATCAATAAAAACTGTTTAAGAAATGTTTAAAATAAGATTGAGTGGCCCTGATGGCAATGGCGTCATTAGGCGTATTCTTCTTAAACCCCCTTAAATAATTTCATTGTTTTATTTCCTTTTTTCACGAAAAAAATGCAGAAATATGGCCACAATATGAGTTTAAATAAAGGATCATACAACCTTGCATTATTCATAAAACCTTAAATACACCCCCCCCCCCCCATGATAAACCTCACACAACCCCCCTCACCTGGAGGCTAAGCCCCCATCCTTAAAACCTAGCGACGCCCCTGTCAACAGCTTTATTCCCTATAATAGTTCATTTAATGCGATCCAGTATCAGACTGTTCCACTTTGACCTCAATGCAACTGGGAGGAACAATAACAAAACGCATAGAGAGATGCTGTCACAAACACAGCAGCCTTGCAGCTGAATTGAATGGAGTGCCTTTGTATGGTCTTGTATGAGTGGCCTGTAAAACCAGCAGCAGTGGCTCTACATGAGGCTGCCTCTTTGTCCACGATCCACGTGTGGACAGGACACAATCGTCGCTTCTGTTGTCAAGAGAAAGGATGGCTCGGAGTTCCCGTCTTTTCATTATTTTTTTGTTATCGAAGACAACAAAGATGGAAAATAACAGGCGTGTCGTTGCTGCTTCCTTTTGTGACCTTGACAAAGAGCGTTCCTCTGGCTCGCAGACTTCAAAAGCAGTCTTCCGGACTTAAGCAGAGGAGCAAAGGCCTCCTCTTTCCTGGCACAGTCATTCCTCTTCTTTCCTTTGGTTTGACTTGGTTGGCCGGTGAGCAGAGGTATTGTTCTGTGCTAATCATACTCAACACAAAGTCTGCTGTCGAAAACGATGCATCAACTTGACTGATGCTTCCTCTTGGTGTTATGTTCCCTAATTTAAACTGCTATTCTGGTCCAAATATCTATTTACATCTGTGGGGAATCATGAAGTTTTTCACCAAGGAAAATATCACCAGTCTTCTGGACAAAGCACGACTTCACTTTCGTTTTCCAATTAAAAATATCCTCTACAATTCAGTAAACAAGTGTATACAAATTTAATTTCCAGGATGTGCTGGTGGTGGTAACCTTGTTTATTATTTTCAGAAATAATTTACTGGAATCTTCCTGTTGATGATTTGTGAGGTAAAGTCATGTTGTTCAGCAAAACATGTGGTTTGTGAAGAGATATACACGTGTCATTTTTACAGGTAGCCTTGTGGATTACCTGAAAACAACGGAGGGAAGCAGTTTGCCCATGAACACTCTGATAGACATGGCATCTCAGGCAAGACAGCTCTCTTTTTTTTCACTATGAATGTGTCCATGCTCACATCTCCAGATTATGCTTTCACTTCCTATTCTTGCAGCATGATCGTCATAAACAGAAAACATGGCCAGTGTTGTAATGAGATTTACACTCAACTCCAATCTTGTGATAACGACAGAGCTTTTATCTTCTCACCATGGCTGTGACACTAAAATGTCAAAATGAGGACATGGTGACCTGATACCATATGCATATGATGCAGATCGTCCTCTTAATTTCCCTTATTTTGTCCTTTCTTTTTCATTTCCATACAATACAGCTCTACTAAAGAGACAATCATTATATTTTGTCATCCATATCCAAGTTGTGTATATACAATTTAGTGGTTAGTTTGACATTTTATAATTTAAGTTTTTATTTGGTGCATGACAACCAATCAATGCTGCGTAATTATATTGAGCTTTTATACACGAAGAAAAGAAAAAAAATATCAATACAATGCGACAAGAAAGTGTGGAATTTATTTATAAGAAGAGAACAAAACAAATAATGACTAGACTACATCAAATAGATACTGTGATTGGTGTGTGTACCTATATATATATAAAAATATGCATAAACACATACACACGCATACAGATATAAATGTACACACATACACACATGCATAAAATAAAGTTAAATAGTTAAAATAGATGCAGTATAATGTAAAATATCAGAGGGAGAAAAAGTGTCATTAATGCCATATTGCTATATTGGGGGAAGGCAGGAAAGTTCTTCAAGAAAAATAAATAATTGAAAATATAGATCAAATAAATTACCTAATTATGATAAATATATATAAATCATCTGAGGATGAATAAATAGGTAGGCCTAATGCATATGATAATAATGTAAGAAATAGTCAAGCATAAAAATAGAAAAGAAAAAGACAACAGTATTATTATTTTTGTCCTTCACGTTAGATGAAATTGATGCCGCTCCCTCTGTACAGGAGGTAGTTAGCTTAGCACAAACACTGAAAACAAAGGGCTCTGTATGAAAGGTTAAAAAAGGATCCACAGACATGACAACGATATTAATCCTCTTATCTACATCTGAGCAACAAAGCAAATAACAGTACTTCCCAAAATGTTGAACTCTGATCTTTTTCCTATCTACCTTTTTAAATGTTACACACCAGTAAAGGAACTTTGACTTATGAGTATTGTGGGTGTGGGAATGGAAAACTCAACCACAGGAAGAGAGGCTGATATTTCAAAGTCAAACGAGAAAAGAGATTCATCCGGAGAAGACGAACTCTCCGATGCCTCAGAGCTGCAGAGTTTATACAGAGCTTTGTGGTGAACATAATTCACAGAGAGATGATCTCAAGACTGTCATCATGCACTGATAGCAGTAAGTAACTCTAACCATCATGCCATGGAACATAAAAATGTAATTGATTCATGTTTTGGCCATATTATCTTCTGCTGAAAACATGTGTAATCATGGGAAGCAGTGGCGTCATTAGGCCTATTTTAGGGGAGCTGAAGCCCCCCTAAAATATTCTTAATACACACACATATATATATATATATATATATATATATATATATATATATATATGTGTGTATATATATATATATATATATATATATATATATATATATATATATATATATATATATATATATATATATATATATATATATAAACAGTATATATATATGTATAATATGGTGAATTTTATTCTTTTTTACAAAGACAAAAATGACAAAACAACAGTACAAAGAAATAAATTGATGTGCGAAATATTATACACCAAAAAAACATTTTATTCTTCAATTTGCATCAATAAAAAAAAGAATGAGTGGCCCTGATGGCAGTGGCATCATTAGGTGTATTCTTCTTAAGCCCCCTTAAATAATTTGGTGTTGTTTTATTTCCTTTTTTATTTTATTTAATTTTTTTAAATGTGCAGAAATATGGCCACAATATGAGTTTAAATTAAAAACAAATCATATAACCTTGCATTACTCATAATTTTCTTAAATACAGTCTCCTCCCCTTCTGGCCCAGTTATTGATAAATTTGTGCTTAAGTGCCAACTCTGGAGGCAAAAACGCACACTAAAGTGCCCTCTTGTAAGGCAAAAACACACACTAAGTGCACTTATTTGGCAAAACATGCTAAACTGCCCTCAAACATCACCTCACCCCTCTCACCTGGGGGCTAAGCCCCCCGTAAACCTTTAAAGTTTCAGCTTCAGAGAGTAAAGAGTCATATCTGCCTCTGTGTCTCAGTGATGGTAGATGTTTATGAAATAGTCAGATATACGTACATCTCACGTTGCCGACAAAACCCCAAGGGCCAGTCGCACCTTTGTGATAGGTTCTTATGTCTGAAATATACACCCCTGACCCAACAAGTGCACAGAGCCACATACATAAATACACAAATGACACAGATACTTATTAAATGTGGGTTGTGGAAATCTTGGTTTAAATACGTCACACACACCAGTTGCCTCATGCAGTAGGTGCAGTGCATATTTTCCTCACATACAATAGAAATGACTCATGCAGTATTTCATTTGAATCAGAAACACAGTCACTGGAATAACCAGCCAGTGTGTCTGCAGTAAAGTGAAGGCATGTAGTTCAGATTTTAGTACCAGGAAGTGGAGCAGGCCCAGCTGTGTACATGGGTGGAGTACAGAGGTAAAGGCTGTAAGGAGGAGCTGACCTGGGGAAATAGTGAATTCCCTGGTTTGGGAGTTCACCGAACCAGTTCATCGGTACAGCACACAGAAATATTGCACAATTCAAAAACCTTCAAGGTCCTGCACGCTCAGGGCTTGTCTGATTTTGTGCTGCCTCCTGCAGGTGGCTGATGGCATGGGTTTTATTGAGGCGAAAAATTACATTCATCGAGACCTGAGAGCTGCCAATATTCTGGTGTCCAGTGAACTCATCTGTAAGATTGCAGACTTTGGACTGGCGAGGCTGATTGAAGACAACGAATACACGGCAAGAGAGGGTAACAACACGTGCAAATCACTTTTTTTCCCATATTAGAAAATGTGTCTTATAGAATATTATTTGTAGGGGTGGGAAAAAAATATTAACAAGGAATATATCACAATATTTTTTCTTCTGATATAATATGATTGAGATTTTTTTTTCCCCCAAAAAAAGTTATGTTTGGGCCGTTTGAAAATCCAGAGCAACTTCCAAATGTTGAAATAAAAATTTAAAAAAAAAAAAAAAATTTAAAAAAATCCACATTAACAGGGTAACTTTTGTATCGTATCGTGACTCAAGTGTCACGATACGATACGTATCATGAAGTCCTTGCCAATGCTCACCCCTAATTATTAGTACAAAGCTTTTGTTTGTGTGCATTTGGGATAATAAGTGATAAATGTATTCTCAAATGGTGAAGCTTTTTTGTTCACAGGTGCAAAGTTCCCCATCAAATGGACAGCCCCAGAGGCTATTAACTACGGCACCTTTTCCATAAAATCTGATGTGTGGTCATTTGGGATCCTCCTGACAGAAATAGTGACATATGGACGCATCCCTTACCCTGGTAAATACCCTCATATTTATCTATCACCATACCTTTTTTTGTTTTTATAAAATCCACCAGTCATTTCCTACTTTCTCACCTGTTGCTCAGGTATGTCCAACCCAGAGGTGATCCAGAACCTGGAGCGAGGCTACAGAATGCCGAGGCCAGAAAACTGTTCGGAGGGTCTTTATAACATCATGTGTTTGTGCTGGAGAGAAAACCCAGAGGACAGGCCCACCTTCGAGTACCTGAGGAGCGTTCTGGAGGATTTCTTCACTGCCACAGAGAGGCAGTACCAGGATTAGTCCTGATGGAGGCAGAAGGACATACAGACTCACTGTCAATTTACTCAAACTAAAGGCAGTTTTGAGGGAAACCAATGGATGCTTTGTTTTGTTTGTTTATGCCTTTATATTGATAGGGTAGAAACTGAAGTTTTCCAAATAACAGAATTCTGTTTCTGCATCAGACTTATTCAGAAATGGCATCTTAGGTATATGATTTAATCACATGAGAAGCTGTGAACCCAGAAACTGTCTGATGTAGATCAATAAGCAGCTGCTCTCCTACTGCTCATTATAACTATGTTTATACTGTGCTCCAGTTGTGTTAAAAATGTGTTTTACTCACAGTAAAAAACGCTTTACATGGATGTTTTTTTGTTGTCACACTGAATAAAACAGAAGTAGCTTCACCTAAATGAACAATCAGCCAAAAGTGATGTGTTTATGTTTATATAAAATATTCAATCATACTGCATCCTGGGCACTGTGGTTTTAATCTAATTGATTATGTAGACATACCCAAAAAAATATGACAATGAAAATGTTTGTGATCATAAAAAGTAATTGCTGCTTCCCCTGAACTCAAATATTTTCATTTCACTTTCAAGTCATTATCTATCTAGGTAAAACAAGAGTGAAAAGGTAAAACGTCTACTGATGAAAGTAGTACAATTTATATATTTGCGGTATAATGTAATGAATGTCTGTGATGCTGGTCCTGGAGAAATGGAGACAAAATTTGTGTATTTTTATTCTTTTTCAATGCTCATTTCTCAACAACAAGTCTCCTGGCTGCTTACCTCTGACATTGTTTATGCAAATATAACACTTTACATATAACTATAAAAATCTATAAATAGAAATAAAGATGAATGCAAATCCTCGACATAACAAAATTATAGTAACAGCCAAAATAAATATATAGGGTTATAATACTGCAACAAATTACAATTTTACTATTAGCCTACATATAGAGAAATACCTGCACTGGTAATAGTGTTTTCATACTGTGCTGTTGCCACTGATCAAGAAAATATTTCTAAATTTTCCTTCGACCACAACTGAACTGTTAAAATTGAGAAAGTAATGGATTGGGATTTTTTTGTTTGGTTTTTTTTTAATTATGGATTTTTTTTTAAAGCAATGGAGAAATGGAAATGTATTGGTTTTTTTTAAATAATGTTTTTTTAAGTAATATATCAATGTTATTATATAAAAAATTGTTATTATTTCTTAAAGTAAACCTTTATCATATTTTTCAAATAACAGTTTTTTCAGGTAATGGATAATTTTTCTTAAATTATTATTTAAATTATTTATTTTAAGTTATGGATTATTTTATTTTGTAAATATTTTTAAACTAATGGACATTTGTATTGGCTTATTGCTTTTTTAAGTAATGTAGTTTATTTTTTATAATAATTGATCGTTATATTAATTTTTACAGCTATGGACCATTATTATTAGTAGTAGTAGAATAAATTATCAAATATTGTAAACACAAACCACAGCCAGTGGTACACAGAGTGGGATGGACTCTGTCGCCCCCTGCTGAACGCAGCCGGAACTACAGCTCCCCTTGATTGAACGTAATACAAACTATCCGCCTCTTGTCGCTGTTGTCTCTTGCGGTGTTCGGTCCGGTGAAAGCCAGCCAGAAGAAAAGCACTAAAATGGCGCTTACTTCCCAAGGAACAAAGAAAAAAGTTTGCTACTACTATGACGGTGAGTTCTCGTGTGTTTGTACTTTAGGAAGCGGCCGCGCTGATGTTTAAAAGCCGCCACTTGGCGCCAACAAAGCTTGCAGTTTATGGTCCTCTTGCTAACCTGCACGTTAGCTAGCTAGCTAACCGAGCTAGCTTGAGTAGCTCTCATCCTCTCAGTCTTACACGGAGTCGCTAAGTCCACGCACGCTGTTAATGCTATAAATGTATTCGCTCCGTTTCCCTAAAGGCGTTGGTTTCCCTCAAGTTAAAATGCTAATTGTAGCCGTTCGCTACGAGATGTGAGCACTGAATTAGTTAACGCCACTAGCTAAAAAGCTAACAATGGGGATACGAGTACTTCATTGTAACGGTTAATTAACGTCAACTCGAAGCTCACATTAAATCATCTCACTGTCTTTAAAATGCCAAGTAACTCGATGTGAATTAATGTTACGGTCGACATTAGTTGTGCGTAACGAAGCGCCACCGTGTAAGTGTAGCTGGGCACTTTATGTAGTTTAATAAAGGAGGTTTGACTTAAATATGTGGAGTTTGGTCACAGGCTCATAACCCAACTGAATGTTGTTTAAGTCCTCTTCACGACTGTTTTTCACAGGGATTATCGTGTTAGAGCGTCAAGGTTATCATGTGTTCAACTTCTGCATGTGAAATAGACAAATAATCCAACGTGATGTGTTTTTATTTCTCTCATTTCAGGTGATGTTGGGAATTATTACTATGGTCAGGGACATCCCATGAAGCCCCACAGGATCCGCATGACTCACAACCTGTTGCTCAACTATGGACTCTACAGAAAGATGGAGATATATGTATGTTTAATCACAGTAACCGTGCTTTTGCGATCATTTTGTAACACTATACACTGTCCTTGTGTGCTTCAGGAGCTAACTTGTCCTCTGTTGTTTCAGCGTCCACACAAAGCCAGTGGAGAAGAGATGACCAAGTATCACAGTGATGATTACATCAAATTCCTGCGTTCCATTCGGCCGGACAACATGTCAGAGTACAGCAAACAAATGCAGAGATGTGAGTATGGTCTGAGGTGCTGTTCGCGTTAATAGAATATTGTTTTGTGTTCATCAAACCGTCCAGTTTTGACATGAGCAATCAGTAATGTGCTTCCTTATCTGATGATTTGCAGTTAATGTGGGAGAGGACTGTCCAGTGTTTGATGGCTTATTTGAGTTCTGTCAGCTCTCAGGAGGAGGCTCCGTCGGTAAGTGTGTTCTTATACTGCTCATGCTGTGTTGGACAGTAGTAATATAACTGTGCTCCTGGGATCTGTTAAATTCAGTGTAAGCAGGCTTTCAATTGTCCTCTCTGCTGCAGCCGGTGCGGTGAAGTTGAACAAACAGCAGACGGACATCGCTATCAACTGGGCTGGAGGCTTGCATCATGCCAAGAAGTCTGAGGCATCTGGGTTTTGCTATGTCAACGACATTGTACTTGCTATTCTGGAGTTGCTGAAGTGAGTACAAAAGCCACTCTAGTACAGGCCTATTATGCATAAGTGGATGATATTCTGCATGTTGATCAAATGTCTGTTTAAGGTCCTTTTTCAGAAGACCGCAAGTTGTTTTTCTCATAGTCTAGATCTAAAGTTTTATCACCTAAAGGATTGTTTCCTTCCTTCCAGATACCACCAGAGAGTTCTGTACATAGATATCGACATCCACCATGGAGACGGTGTGGAGGAGGCTTTTTACACCACAGACCGCGTCATGACGGTGTCCTTCCACAAGTATGGAGAGTACTTCCCTGGCACAGGAGACCTCAGGGTAAGACTTGAAATTATTCCACTGATAAAAGTCATGTTGTCATCGTAGTCATACACTGAGTTGACATTTGCCTTGTTCTCTGCAGGACATCGGTGCTGGGAAGGGTAAATATTATGCAGTGAATTACCCACTGAGGGATGGGATTGACGACGAGTCGTATGAGGCCATATTCAAACCTGTAAGTAAATAGAGACTTTAATGTTTTGGGAGTTGAGGTAACCTTTGATGCCCAAAAACATTTGACCGAGTGGATGTTATTGTTTATGTAGATCATGGCCAAGGTGATGGAGATGTACCAACCCAGTGCCGTGGTTCTGCAGTGTGGAGCTGACTCTCTGTCTGGAGACAGGCTGGGTTGCTTCAATCTCACCATCAAAGGTAATTTAACTCTCTCCTGACGACACGGCGAGTTTTTAACTGAGCTCACAAGTCAGTGTTTTTAATATTCCCCATGCTGTGCTCAGGCCATGCTAAGTGTGTGGAGTACATGAAGAGCTTCAACCTGCCACTGCTGATGCTGGGTGGAGGAGGCTACACCATCCGTAACGTGGCACGCTGCTGGACATATGAGACCGCTGTGGCCCTCGACACCTCCATCCCCAACGGTGAGTCTTTTACGCCCACCTTGGCCTTGCTTTCATCTGAGTGGTGGGATCCAAGCACCGACTCTGTAAACTAAAACCTAACACAGCATATTAAAGATAATTCAGTATTGATAAAATGATTGATTGGTCAGTTATCAGGGCATTTGACATTTTAGTGCCCTCATACCAGCAAAAACACAACTTTATATTCACAAACGAAAAAGAAATGTGATTTCATCTTGACAGAGCTCCCGTACAATGACTACTTTGAGTACTTCGGTCCAGACTTCAAGCTGCACATCAGCCCCTCCAACATGACCAACCAGAACACCAACGACTACCTGGAGAAGATCAAGTGAGTGCATCAGATACCCATCAATTATTATTGTTATTGTTATTGAATTTGGCCTTAACGTAGGCACCAGTTTGTGTCTCAGGTGTACATCACCATTGCACTGTATTGTCTTTGGTCATGGTTTTTTTGCATCTTAGATCATGCACTATTTTACTAAGTTAAAGTGATGTATATGTGAATTAACTTGGCAGCAATCTT
This sequence comes from Synanceia verrucosa, assembly GCA_029721515.1. Classification (NCBI taxonomy): domain Eukaryota; kingdom Metazoa; phylum Chordata; class Actinopteri; order Perciformes; family Synanceiidae; genus Synanceia; species Synanceia verrucosa. Next base: position 3,115,076 of record CM056560.1, on the reverse strand, counting down.
GATTCTGATGTTCTACCTTCATTCTGTCCTCCAGGCAGCGCTTGTTTGAGAACTTGCGTATGCTGCCTCACGCCCCAGGAGTCCAAATGCAGGCCATCCCTGAGGACGCTGTACAGGAGGACAGTGGTGACGAAGAGGAGGACGATCCTAACAAGCGCATCTCAAGTTAGAAACTTTTCTTTCCTATTTACTAGTGCTGGGTACCGAACTTTGATACTTTTGTAGCACCGACCGAAAAGCTCCGATCCTATCGGGTATCAAAAAACGATACCCAGCCGTACTATTCATGCTGGATGTCCAGCATCTTGCAGATCCAGAGGATTTCCACATTTTAATTTAACCCTCTGTTAACGTTCAGTCCGTGCTCATGACAAGAGGATAGCTTGTGAGGAGGAGTTCTCTGACTCGGAGGATGAAGGCGAAGGAGGACGCAGGAATGCAGCCAGCTTCAAGAAATCCAAGCGAGCGAAAACTGAAGGAGAGAAAGAGGGAGAAGAAAAGGAGAAGAAAGGTGAGGAGGAAACAAAAGGTATCTATGCATTCTTATTTTCATCTCACTGTTTTTATTTTTATTTATCTTTTTATAAAGAGAGGAGAAAACATCCTATGAGTTAACAGTTGGAGCCATCATGCTCTAATACAGAGGCTGTGTTTTTATTATCTTTTTTTTTTCTTTTATAGAAGTGAAAGAGGAGGAAAAGGTGCCAGAGGAGGAGAAAATGGACACGTCAAAGTGAGAAAACAACACACACTTACTGACCATGCTGTCCAGGAAGTGGTTTATTGTGTGTTAATCATGTCCTTTTCTCTGGATCCTTTTAGGCCAAAAGAGGAGTCCAAAACACCTTGAGGCTCCTCAGCAGCCAGCGATGCAGGTTTTTTTTCGGTTACATCGTCTTTCCAGGTCGCTGCTGTGAAAACCAGTGAAGAACTTTACCTTTGTAACGAGACCCGCTGCCTCAAAAGGAGACGGGTTCTTAACATTTTCTAGGACACCTTTTCAACCTTACCGGTTTAATGGACTGAGGTCAAACTGAGTATTTTTTTGTATGCTTTGTCTTTTTTTATTCTTAATCCTTTTATTCCACAAAACATGTTTGTTTTTTTTCCCCCATGTGATGCAACTCTGTATAAAATGGCTTAGTACATGTATGCTTTTATATATCTGATGGATTTAATTTATTTAAATCATAGATATTTTGGCTACTCTGTTTTTGTCTTTCAGTGCCACTTTTGCCATGTGTCTTTTGAATATGTAGTAAAAGCATGTTTATACAATAGATCCTTTTCTGTAATACATTTGTGTCACTGCTCCTACCTGCTAAGATGCAGAATGTGTCCTTTATTCCTGAGACTCGCGCCACACAATATTGGAAATCTTTTGAGTCCAGATGTGATTGCTGGTTTAGATTCCACTGAAATTTGGACGTTTATATCCAGAGTGTTGTCGAGTAAGACAAAAGCCAGAATTCAATGTTGTATATATTTGTATTCTGAAATCATGAGTAATTGTGTCCTTTTAAATTTTAACAGACCCGGGTGTGCGCTGACCATGTTTTAACACCAATGAAAACGTCGCGTAGCTTTGTTCTGTAAAGTTTCTCAAAAATAAGTTTGTTAATAAAATGTTAAGTCTGGCCTGTTTTGAAATGATGTGTCAGAACTACACAAAAAACACATTTAATGTCAGGATACAGTTGACCACACTGTACACATTGTATTTTTAAAACCAAAGCTATAAGGAACTAAAACGGGTAACAGATTTGCAACCTATTCGTTAGGTTTTGCCGGTTCAGAGCCAGGCGCTTTGCTCCACCGTGGCGTCATCCAGCAGGTCGTCCTGCTCTGCAGGCTCGACTCCACCGTCGCTCTCTGGGTCTCGAGCTGGAGGCGCCGATGGACGCTCAGCAGGTCTCTGGATACGCACCTGAAGCATCCCGTGAAGTCAGGTAGAGAAATAGTATTAGTGAAGAGTAATAAAAAAACAAAGTGCACAATATTTAACAACATATTCAAGAGGTTTGACTGGAAACGTAAGCACAAAACCCTGGGGAAAGAATGAATTTAAATTAATGTTAATGCATAATATGATGAGATGAGGGACTCAGGTTCAGGTCCACTAGATTTCCAGCTTGTGGATATAATGAAGAATTTTTACTCAGCCTTGCATTAAAATGTGATCTTAAGGTGACAAGATGACGTAACAGCAATCAGAACAAACATACCATATTTAGTCCATTTTTATTATATTTTTATACACCTTGTCTACTTTGTGTAGAATAGAATAGAATGCCCTTTGCTGTCATTAGACAGCTTCTCACTGCACAAGGATAAAATAAGTATAAAAATGAGAAATAAGTCTAAAATCTGTCACATACACAAATGCAAATATGAATATGAGTATGGATTTAGAACAGCGATAAATACTGGGAATGTAAACAAAAAAATGTATTGCACTGGATGTTAGACTACGTGCAGGATAAATACATTATATTATATTGCACAGTGTTAAATAGGACAGCAGCAGTGACAGATATATTGCACACACCGTATATGTGCATTTCATGCTTAGTTTGGCCTTTGATATATCCAACCCTAAAAAAAATCAACACTCCAATTGGAAGCATAAACTTATCAATATCGATACAATAAAATTCTAATAATTGTGAATTGGGCCTTTCTTTTAACAAAAGAAACATTTTAGTTTAAATGGCTGAAGCCCCCCCCCCCCCCCCGAAATAATTTGGTGTTGTTTATTTATTTAAGGGTGTAAATGCAAATTCAGTACAAAGTGGCCAGAACATGAGGTTAAATAAATAAGTGCCCCCTTTGGAGGCAAAAAACGCACACTAAATTGCTCCCCCATTTGGCAAAACATGCTAAACTGCCCTGTTCTGACTGGTTAAAACGTGTTAAAGTGCCTTGTTGGGAGGCAAAAATGTGCCACCACTAGATATGTACACATATATGAGGCTTTACTTTTATAGCCAAATTAGCCTCACCCCATCCGTAAAACCTAGTGACGCCCCTGCTCCAAAACGAAATGCGGGACATGGTCTCATGGAAAAAGGGTTGAAAATGCTGTCACCTGTTTAACAATAATGACATTAAGGATCTATTCTATTGTATTCTATCCTGAGTAATGTAGGTCTCGGCCCACAGAGTCAGTTATCTGGCAGCAGCTTACCCTTTTGTTCCTGATCGGCCTCCTCCTGCATGGACAGAGGTAGAGGAATGACGTACAGGCAGCAAAGCAGCGGAAGGAGAACACCATTTCCACCACGGACATGAAGACCAGAGGCACCCACAGGATCAACGTGGTCCCCTGGTTGACAATAAAAGACGACGACGCACACCTCCGATCAAAAAACTGCAGATCAAGTCGATGCGAAAACTGCAGATGGATTATTATCGGTATTAAACTCACATAGAGGCGGGTGGGGTCAAAGGGACACTCGTATGTGATGCTGGAAGAGCCGACATCTTTATCAAAAAACTTGCAGTGCGTCAGCAGGCCCCATCCTTTGTTAGTAATGGCTTTCACCATGGAAACCGACAGGCCCAGGGTGGAGGCGACCGCCAGGAGACCTGCCACGAAACTGAACACCAGCAAGACCCACTGCTGCAAGGACAACATGCTACATGTTATTAAGAGAGTATGAAACACTTGACCCCTTGTGTGAAAGACGTGTTTCCCCTCATAAAAGATCACATGGTACAATGTCAAAGTGTATGAGGGGATCTCTGGCACAGAGGAAATACATAAGTGTATGCTACCTATTTAATCATCTTCTATATGTCAACACACATGCAGTCAGTCAAAAACAAGAAGACAAGTTCAAACAGGAGCCGAAGAGAGGAGAACAGTATTTACCAGGATCCTGTTCCTCTTGTTTTTGGACAGGACAATAGCTGTTACTCCACTGATGATTCCCTGAAGGGCGACAGATCATTCAGCACACATACAGCCCATACAGTATTAAACTACCTCTGAAATTTAAGCATACACTGAATAATGGGAGTTTTCCTTTTCCAAAACCACTCATTTTTTTGCTCTACTTACCACCAAGCCTGCCACAATAGCAATGACATTGGAGATGGCGTACACCATCGTCCGGGCCAGAGAGTGCACGTTGATGTGCCTGAGCACGGCGCCGTGCACCAGCGCTGCAAGAATGAAGTTGACGTGGCCCACCAGCACCAGCCCAAGCCCCATCTTCATCAGGGCTTTGTTGTCCTTGAGGTTGGCGCAGCAGACGCCTGGAGGAAGCAGAAACGCCATTTTTGATCTCATCTTAACTTTGGTCTTAATATTTCTGCATTCAATCTCAACACAAACGCATGGTTGTGTGTCCATATTTTGCATGTAAACACCAGCTGTGTGCACATCAAGATAATCTCAGAGCTCTCATGGAAGTTCATGCAGAGAACAAGCAGGAACTGCAGTCCACTGGTGGTTTCAGCAAAGCAAAAGGAAATCACACACACCATGACACCCAGTCAGAAGAAGACATTTACCACAGTTATCCCCGACCCCCTGCAGAGACACTGAACATCTCACCCTCCACCTGCTGCAGCGACAAACTCAACAGGTGACGAGGTCTGAAGGAGGACTGTGTTGCACTATTTAGTTCCTCCCTCTGAGGAAAGGTGAAGCAGCCACAGATAAAGGTCTGAAGCAGGCAGGACAAAGCTTTGGGCGGGATGTTCAAACATTCACCCCCACCTTATATTTGGCCTGAGGGGTCAGCTGGAAACTCCTATCTGCTGCTGGCCTGTCTCATTCACACATTTAGCTCAGTGTTTCTGGGTCGAATGTTTGCTGACAGTGTGTACATATCGTTACTGTAATGTATATTTTATAAAATAAAATAGAATAGTTTTTTATTTATCCCCCATTGGGGAGCATAGATAACATTACAGTAATAAGACAAACAGAATAGTAATAATAATAATAATAATAGTATATTTTATTTGCAATTTTTAGATGAATAAAATGTATTTTTACGATATGTTATGTAAATCTGACCCGTAAAAATAAAGTTAAATAAGTACAAACTGGTTTGAAAATATTTCTATAATATTTATCTTGTAGTAATACAATTTATGACATTTAATGCCATGTTTTATATTCCAGTGTGATATTATGATGTCTCATTATTCATATTTTACTATTAAGTCCACAGTCATGAATCCAACAGCTGCCCAAAAAGAATCCCTTAATTAACAACAGCAGAAAAACTACTGTTTGAGCTACTGTCTGCGCAGACCACGCCTAATGAAACTTTACGCACGCGACAGGAATCCCGTCCCTTTGGAGAAACATGGAGGTGAACTCACCTAAATTCACCATGGTGGCTTTTATGTCCTCTCAGATCACCTTAGGGGATAAGCTGTATTAGAGTCATTTCTGACGGTTTTCTTCTCCTTTCCTGGGTCGCTGTCGTCCTTCTCTGCCGCTCACCTGAAGACTTTTAGGCGTTACCTTCCGCTTACCTGAGAGGAAGCTCCGCCCCCATGCGCGTTCACAGCGCAAGACAAGGAGGAGAGTTATTACCTGTCAGAAACACGCTGTCCACATTGTTGTTCAGCACTAGACTAACGATACTTATTAGAATTATAAGAAGAATCAGGCTAATATTAATATTAAAAAAACATTTTTTCTTTAATTCATAATAAACGTATTAGCCACAGATGACCTTCTAATTTATTTTCCAAATATTTCCTATTATAAACCAGTGGAGAAATGTAACGAACCAGGCCTGAATGAGAGCAGTTTTGTGGTATTTTTAAGCTACACTTGAATATTTATATACTTTTAGTCTTCCACTCCACTTCATTTAGAAGCAAATATATTATTTTCTCCGTTATTTTAGATTTTGAGAAATTAATTATTATACCCACACTACAACAGCAGTGATTTACACATTAATGCACTAATTAAAATATAATCCAATATTACAATAGGCTATAGGAGCATTATTAGTTTTAGTACTTATATTCATGCTGATGATTTTTTGTACATTTACTTATAAATAAAAAAGTACTCATAAGTATTAATATTTTGAATTCAGTACTTGCTACTTTTACTTATATATATATATATATATATATATATATATATATATATATATATAAGCCATCCTTGATTTTCTGACTACATACATTTGATATGATGAAATGTTATATTATATTATATTATATGTTGTGCACAGTTTTACCTTTAATGATTACAATACCAGCACAAAATCATCAAATATCACTGAGTCATAACAACCTTATTGCTGATTTGGGCACAGGTAGAGCAGCCTATAATATAGTATTTTTTTATGTTTTGTTATTGCAGGTGTCAGGGTTTAATGAATGTCTGAAATGCAGCTTGGATTAACATTGACAAAATACACAATTTCTTCAGTTAGTCTTAATAACAGCTGCAGAAATGGTATAAAAAACATTACTGGCTGCACTGATGTCTCATCTGAATGCAGGATAATTGCTTGCCGGCCTCGTTAGCCTGATTGCCAGCACCTGTCCCTGCTGCCACAGCAGCTTATTAATGGCACACCTGGAGTGGGAGGGTAGTCACAGTGGTTGGCCCACTTTGAGGTTTGCAATGGGGACTCGAGAGCTGCTTCTTTGCCTTTTTCTTTGCCTTTTTCTTTGCCACATTATTGCTGCTAAAGCAGTGAGAAAGAAGCAAGGTGTCACGTTTTTCCACGACATTCCAGGTTTTTTTGACAACGTCAGGCCTTTTCCTTTTGAAAGAAATTTTCATTTCACGCCGTTTGACACCATCTTTAATTCGTGGCCTGACTTTCACATGCTTGCCGAGTTACCTCCAGTCACGATCATTCCCAGGATTGAGGTGTTCTGTGATGAATCGAAGCTGACTTTGCTCGTTGACAAGCGAGCCAATGGGGTCGTACTGACTGGAGAGGAGGTGCAGTTGGGCAATGGCTGCTATAGCAACAGAGAGCTGCCAAACCAGTTTGTCTTCACTTACAGATTGGATGAGTGTGGCACTACACCTGTGGTCAGTTTTCCACATTATTCACTTTTATTCTTTATTGCACAGCCTTGCATCATGTTTTCTGATCCTCTTTTGCAGATGCACAATGGCTTGGTGATGTTCACCAACTCTCTCTACTTGAGTCTCAAAAACACAGCCTCCACCTGGTGGACATCTCCCCCCACAGTGCACATTTCCTGCATCCCAAAAAGGTGCATGCATTGCGTTCCCAGCAACTTTGCAAGTTGTCACAATGCTGAAAGTGAATGTGTCTTTTCAGGTCATATCGAAACTACTTTGATTCAACAGCATTCTCTAAGAATGACAAAAAGTTCAACATGAAAGCCATGAATCGTGAGTAAAAAACAGAAGTCGGGAGTGTACTGTCATGCTGGGATATTTCATGTGTAGCTACATAGAGTTTCTTCTTCCTGCAGCATCCTGGACCAGCACTGCACAGTCTAATGTCTATAAAAGAGGTGAGGTTGTGAACCTCCAGGTTTCAGCCAAATCCAGGCCAGAGCTGCAGCTCTTCATCCAGTCCTGTTTTGTTTCTGCATCTCCTGAGTCTCAGGCTCGACCCAGACATGCAGTCATCATGAATAAAGGGTAAGTAGGAATGGACGGTCAGGAGTTAAGTGCACTGTTTGTCCTTGTTATAATCGCCTGTGTTGCTGTTGGCCTCTGCAGGTGCACAGCCCCGCTGGGTTCTCCTCATCCTGTTGTGCAATTCATCACCTCTGACAGACTGGATGTGGTTAATTTTGCTCTGAACACATCTTATCTCATTTCTGAGGTAAGTTTTGTTTCTTTTCCTGTCTCACTTTTGTGTTCAGCTGAAAGACCTTATGTTCTCTGTCTTTCCCTGAAGCTGTACGTCCACTGTAGCGTCCTCCTCTCAGACCAGGGTGTAAACTTTGCCTCCAAATCCTGCAACTATGACCTGATCCAGTCGAGGTATCCGTACATGAAACCTGTTTTTTTGAGTTTTTTTTTTTTTTTTTCCTTTTACCTTGAATTACCTTTTTTCTTTCAGGTGGGAGGACATAAGTGGAAATGTAGAGGTGTGTGAGTGCTGTGGCTCAAAGTGTAAAGGCTTGTCGGTCAAACAGCTTCCTGAAGGTCAGTACTTTTTGTCAAAAATCACAACAATAGAAGCTATTTCTCACTCAAACATGTTGTTTCAGATGCCAAGGCTATTGTCAGCGCCGGCCCCTTCGTCATTGTGGATAAAAGTGTGGCGATGAGTCCTGAGCCTTCGGTCCCTGAACCTCAAACCTCCACCCTTCCGGCTCCAGACCCCATACTGTCTGACAGTGCAGCGACTGAGGACCCCATCGTTTCTGGTACTTCTGTATCAAGACCCCCTCAGGGTGTTGTGGTTGTGAGTCAGGACCCAGTTGCCAGACTGACCCTTTGGCTACCTGGACAGGTGCGAGATACCCGACAGGGCGATTTGTTGCAGCCAAAGGGTGTCCTCTCAAATGACCTCCCTGAGCTGCAACCCTCCTCCATAGATCAGGAGCCTCGTCTGGATACACCCCCCTTTAACAAACTGAATGATCAAAGTGCAAATGAAATAGGAAATGACGGTCACATGTGGGATTTGAATCTTCTCACTCTGGTTGATGGATGGGTAATTCCTCCACGAACGGAAGAAGAAGCTTTTGCAGAAGACTCTGCAAGAAAAAGGCGTTTTGAAAGATCTAGAATTGACTCGGAAGCTCTTCCAGAGGCCGACGTCCCTCCTTCAACTGAGACGAACACAAACCAGGATGATTTTAACCAAATGGGGGATGATCCGGTGGACGTAGCTGCGACGCCCCAAGAGGACACAAACGATGTGCAGCCAATAATTCGCACAAAACTTGAGTTTTCCAAAGGCACAGATGGATCACAGACGCTAAGTTATGAGGAGGAAGTGATGCAACTTGAAGGAGAAGCTGTGATCAGACCATGTGGCGCTAAGAACAAACGGGAGTCCAGGCAAAGAGGGCTGCGCTCAGTGTTCCTGGATTTGCTGAGGTAACTAATCCTTTAACATCAATGTATTTTCTGCATTTGACTGACTAATTTTATTTTTCTATTTCTTATCCTCAGGAGGATGGACAAAGCAGAATAACTGCAGCTTCAAGAATATTCTATAATTGTACATTTTTTAACTGAATAAATGTATTGAGCATTAATTGAGGTGTTGTGGGTTTTGATGAGCATTAATGCATCAAATAGTCATTTTGCACTTGTCTGTTTCTCATGAATTCAGTCAATGTAATATAATAACCTATTTGCAGATTTTAGTATGGCTTTAAGAAATCAATCGGAGGTTTTTCTGGTGACTTTCATTACCTCCTAGTAGGGCAAATACACATATAGCTCTTTAAAGACTGACAACCTTTTATGCTGAGATAAATCTCCCCAATAGCACTTTGATATGCAATTTTCTTTCTATACTCTGTCTGTTAGATGTTTTATTGTCTTTATTCCTCCAGTTATAAAAAATTCATGAAACTCCAGTGGGGATAAACATGTGGCCAAAACAGAAATAAATAGTTCTTTTATCCTGGCTCAGTATAATTCATTTGTTCTGGAAATGCATGCAGCTTGGCATGTATGCAATATTATAGATGTTTTTCTTGCATCTTTAATCAAAACTTCTAATACTGTTTATCTATTTTATTGCTCTAATGTGCTGTACATCTTTAATTCAATGCACCTTACTGTTTATTTGAGCTATTAATATTCATCACAAGTCAATTATTTACCATATTTTAATACCGCTGTTCTTTCTGATACTTGATACTCTAACAGTTTTTTATATTGCTTTTAAATATTGTGATTCCATGTCTTGCTGTAACAATTATAATTGTGTTAGCTAGTTATTTTTGACAGATTTAACTTTCCAGTTAAGATCTCTAAATTCATATCACCCCTTATATTTTTTATATGGACCCTTATTTATGTTGCTGTACTATACTCTTGCTACTGTAACTATGTCAATTTCCCAGTTGGTGGGACAAAAAGGGAAAAACAATCTGCAGTATGCCTCATGATTATTCTGAAAAATCTTATTTGAACTGTGTCCACAGCCTACAGCTCCTGTCTTCCCACCCAGATGTCGCTGTGGGGAGCTGGGCTTCTTCTCCCAGAGTGTCTCTCTCTTTTACACCGCATGCTCGGTGTGTGTGTGTGTTTTTTTTTTTTTCTTTTTTTATCCCGTGTCAGACCCGGGCCACTGTTTCCTCCTCACTGCCTCTCTATAAAGTGCCCACGCTGTTCCTCCCGCAGTCTCTTTCCCCGACCACAAAACAACCGTGAGTGTCTAACTCACCGTTCTAGAAAAAAAAAAAAACTTAAAATAAAAATAAAATAAAAAATATAAAATTCACAAAACCTCAATAAAAACAAGTATACTCTAAGAAATATAAAATATTTAAATAGAAATATTAAAAAAAACAGCAAAATTTTTTTAATTTACAAAAAATACTGGAAACAAGAGGCCGTCTTTAAAGGAAGAAACTCTTTTTTTTTTGACATTTAGTCACCAGGCTGGACCAGGGAGCCGGCTGCTTTTATTAGTTAGGGAGAAGTGAAGCGCAGCTCGGACTCGGGATTCATTTCTCCGGCTTTTTTCTTTCTGTGAGGAGACGCTGCTTTTGGTTTTTACTGTGAAGTCCGAGATATGAACACAGCGACCGGGAGTTATCCGATGGCTTCTCTCTACGTTGGCGACCTGCACCCTGACATCACGGAGGCTATGCTGTATGAGAAATTCAGCCCAGCCGGACCGGTGCTCTCTATTCGGGTCTGCAGAGACATGATCACCCGCCGGTCCCTCGGATACGCCTATGTGAACTTCTCTCAGCCCGCTGACGGTAAGACCAGTGTCTGCTGGGCATGTTGCAGGAAGCATGCCTCCTTCAAACACTGACAATGTCACCACTGCGCTGTCAATGTCACTGCACGAGCACACGCAAAAACCAGGGCCACGCTGGTCACCGTGGAGTGAGATTTTCTGCAACACAAAGCTCTCATTTTGACCCACATAAGGATGCCCCAGTTAATGTACACTCCTCATTCTTTATGTCCCTCACATGCAGAGTGAACAGTAAAGTCATGTTATGCCAGGAGTGGGAAAATAAATCACAATACTTTTTTATTCTGATAATATCAATTTCTTAATATTGATTTTTTTCCCCCAAAAAAGTCATGTTTTGGACTGATTGTAAATCCAGAGCAACTTCTGCACCTTGAAATTAAATGTTAAATAAAAAAAAAATCTGCATTAACTTTGCAGCCCTAATATATACATCTGTATATGTATGTATGTATAAATATATGTACATATGTAAACATATATATGTACTGTACATGTATTTTAAGCTCCATTATATCACAATATATCGTATCGTGACTCAAGTTATCGCGATACGTATCTTATCGTGACTTTTATGCACATTTAAGACTATAAACACCTGCAGATTCCACAAATTTTGACCCATTTCTCCTCCTATTTAAAAAAAAAACACTTAGTGAAATAATTTCCCACTGCTCCCTGCTGCTATATGTTCACAAGGAAAATGTGAGCTGAACTGTTTTGTCTGACAGATGCATTAATATCTAGTGCTTGTTCCTGTTTCTTTGGCTTTTAGCTCCTTTGGTTTACAGAAGCAGTTTGTTCATCTGTAATGTCTTTAACACGTCACTTGTTAATCTACGAGGACCTCGTGCCTCCTGGAGCCTTGAGCAATAGCAGCAGGTGTTGTGGTTGCAGGCCTGCGATATGTTTACATTGCGGGACATTTCTTTGCCTCTTTTGTCAGCGTTAAACAGCTGTCCACATTTTTTTCTGTGTCTTTTCAAGTTGCTCACCAAAAGCCGGAGTAATGGCAGCTGAGGCGGTGTCAGTCACTTGAGTAAAAGTGAGAAGTGCCACATGTGAGACACCATTTGTTGTTGGAAGCATGGACATGTGGAGCTGCTGGGTATTTAGCACAAGACTGTGAGGCAATAAAGCAGTAAAGGTGGTTTGTAATCTTTCTGCATGAGTAAACGCTCAGTTGACCCAGTGCAGCTCATCTCCCCATCGATGGTAGCATGCTCTCCTCACGCTCCATGCCAGCACATACCTCCCAGGACCCCTCTCTAAATATAGAGCGTCTTTTCTGAGCAGCCCAAAATTTGCCTGGCAGTAATGCTTTTCAAGTCCTCAATGTGACAGAAAGACTTGACAGCAGCAGTAACACTGATTCAACCAAATCACTCCACCTACAGTATGGATGATATGATAGATATTATATCACGTCTTGGGCCTGTTTTTAAAATTCCCAGGCTGAAGCTTCCAGAAGGCCACATGTTTGACAGCGATCACACACCTTCTCTGAGCACACGGGCTGTGAAGTACAATTGCAAGCCAAACTGCTGATGCCAGCAGACGCAAGGCAGCTCCGTTTTGTTTACCAGACACTTTTAGCTGGAAAGCCTGGCCTGTGTGAGTGTGTGAATGACTGAACAAAAGGATGTTTTGGCATGTGTGCCCTCATGGACATGAGAGGCTATATGACAGTAAAAGAAATAGGTGGTAAAAGTGGGTTCAAACACGCTCAGTGCTACATTTTAATCCCACTTTTGTTATCTGAGGGCTCGCTGCAGTGCTGCTGCAACTGGCCTTGGTGGGACGAGGCCCAGCAGCATGTGGTGAGTTAGGAAAGGGGGACATGTGGTCCCAGTTTACCCACTGCAGCTGTTCCCCACGCTCGTCCCAGCTGCTCTTCACCAGCCACAGGGTCTACTGCAGTATCTGCACCGTGTTGATAGCAGCACATGTTGACTAAAACTGATAAACTTTGCTGTTATTTCTCTGGGGACGTTATCAAGGCAATGCAGTGTTTGCGGTTTAAAGGGATGTTGTAACAACTGGTATTGGTGGAAGAGGAATAGGAATACATGACATGTGACACACATGCTAGTATGTTTTCAGACTCCAGTGTACACAACCAACCTGTGACCTTTCCCTCCCACCAGCTGAAAGAGCCCTGGACACCATGAACTTTGACGTGGTGAAAGGGAAGCCAATCAGGATCATGTGGTCCCAAAGAGACCCCTCCCTCAGGAAGTCTGGAGTGGGCAACGTGTTCATCAAGAACCTGGACAAGTCCATCGACAACAAAGCCCTGTACGACACCTTCTCTGCCTTTGGCAACATCCTCTCCTGCAAGGTACAACTCAGGGATTTTTAGCCCAAGCAGATTGTTTATTTTATGCTGAATACATTCTAGGGGTGGGAAAAATATAGATATGGCAATATAGCGCTATACTTTTACTTCTGATATAATAATACAGATTTTTAATATAGATTTCTTAATACAGATTTTTTCCCCCCCAAAAAAACTCATGTTTTGGGCCGTTTGTAAATTCAGAGCAACTTCCGCACGTTGAAATAAAAATTTAAATAAAAATTAAAATGAAAAAAATCCACATTAATGCGTTAACTTTGACAGCCCTGATATATATGTGTATATAAATATGTATACTGTACTGTATAAATATATGTACTGTACATATATAAATAAATGTACATATATAAATATGTGTATATACTGTATACAACTTGTATTTTAAGCTGCATTTTAAATTTCTCAGTAATCTATGTAGAATATTCCAAAATGTCGCAATATCACAATAATGTACTGTATCATGACTCAAGTATTGCAATATGTATCCTATATTGAAGTCCTTCCTTGTGTACCCAACCCTAATATATTCACGCTTTAGGAAAAACTGTTCCTGCTTTAAGACCTCACACATTATCACATAAACCTGAAACACCACCTCTCTTCCAATCAGAAACTAGTCATGTCGTGGCAATGCTCCCACATTTTGGGAAAGACATTATTATTTTTTTTTTTTTTACAGGGAAGTTAGAAAAACTGTGAAAAAATGTGTTAAAGTTTACCATAAAAACAGGAAACTGCTGACTTGACTCATTCTAAAATGCACCTTGTTGTCTAAAGGTCACGAATTAACAGTTATGTTTTACTGAAGTGACAATACCAGTAAATAACTTAACAGAATTGTGCTTTTATACTTTGTTTTTTTTTGCTCAGATTAAACACAAGGTTTAAGGTTGCTTTTGCACCGCTCTCAACTTGGCGACTTAATGGTGCTAAAAGTTTATTATTATATATCAGTGCTCTGGTTATTATTAAGAACATCTTTTAGACATCATTTCGACTGTTTCCATTATTTTTGCTAAGCTAAGCTAACTGTCTGCAGCTTCATGTCAAAATAATCTTGAGCTGTTTCTGTAAATTAACTCACTGAGTGTCAGCCCTTTTTTAAAAACAGGAAGTGTCTTGTTCCAGCGTTTTTGGCCATTTTTGAGTCATATTTCTAGACCCACAGAATATTTTGTACTATGATTCTGAAAACACTGAATAGCTCAAATGAAAGAAGAGACTCTCTATTTCATCATGAAAAAAATGTTTGTTTTTACCTTGTTCCATTCTTGTTTTATCAGAGGTAGAGTAGAGGACACTTTCACCAAAATCACAACTTTTTGTCCAGATTCTTTTTTACTCTCTAATCTCGATTCTCTCCACATCCTGCTTTGACCTCTGTGGTGTATACCATCTTTTTATGTTCCAACTACATTTCCCAGAAGCCCCAACATTACTCACAGGCTGTGTGAGAGGACTCTTTTGTCCCTGCTGCCGAAAAAAGGAAAGACGTATATACGTTTTTGGCACTCAAGCGTTGTATTTTAAGGGACGTAAATATACGTCTTTGGCACTCAGATAGTGAAACTACTTCCTGCATGCATCGTGGTGCCTCTACTGGATCCTTAGCTGCCCTTCCTCTGTCCCAGGTGGTGTGTGATGAAAATGGATCCAAGGGCTACGCTTTCGTCCACTTTGAGACCCAGGACGCTGCTGATCGTGCCATTGAGAAGATGAACGGGATGCTTCTGAATGACCGCAAGGTGTGAGTGTCTGATCGTCTAGGACCTGGGGTCAAAGGGTCGTTCATCGTCCATGAACTGAAAATACTTTAAAATTCAGCCTATGGTGCAGTATTGAGCCATCACTACTTATATTTGGTGTTTCACCTGACTTGTTTGAGTGAACTGACTTGTCGTGTCTCTTTTCAGTCTGAATAACTT
This sequence comes from Synanceia verrucosa, assembly GCA_029721515.1. Lineage (NCBI taxonomy): Eukaryota > Metazoa > Chordata > Actinopteri > Perciformes > Synanceiidae > Synanceia > Synanceia verrucosa. The sequence goes on along the minus strand of CM056560.1, from coordinate 3,099,909 downwards.
GACTAATGAACTCATCTCTTACTGCCAGTATGAAGATAACCTCTGATCTGATTAATAACTAACTCAACGCTCTTGCTTAGTCTTATCCTTCCTACCAGACACAGTTGCTGTTGCCTCATTTGTCCGCTCGCTGGCCACCCGTCTTGGAGTGTTTGTGTGTGTGTGTGTGTTTTAGTGATGGATCGAATGCAGGAATGCAAAACTGGATGGCGGAAGGAGAGGGGTCGTAATAGAAAGGTAGATAAGATCATTTGGTCCACCTCAGCTTTCCTTTGTTCCTGTGTACTCTGTTCCTCCACCCATCTCCATCTTCATCCACCTCCTCATCAAGTTTTGGACCGAGAATTAAAATGCTGTCTCTGTGATGTCTAGCATGTCAACACATCTGCCTGCCTCTGGTGATATTAACAGCATTTTGGTGTTTTTTTCATCAGGAGTCACATGATGAAACAGTTCTAATCTCTATCATGTATTGTTCTTGCGTGGTCAGGTTGTCCGCTCCCGGATCAAGATGTTGTTTTTTTAGGAAGTCAGAAGATGGATCCTCTTTTGTTTTTTTTTTCTCATCTTTGTCAGGACTGTTTTACGAAAGTGTTTTTTCGCTGCCCTCCCTCCATCTTCAGGTTCGTAGGTCGTTTCAAGTCTCGTAAAGAACGGGAGGCTGAACTCGGCGCCAAAGCCAAGGAGTTTACCAACGTTTACATCAAGAACTTTGGAGACGACATGGACGATGACCGGCTGAAGGAGCTTTTCGACAAATACGGTAAAATGGGACTGGATTCATGGGTGTTACTCCAGGTGGTCCACTTCTGACATCTCACATCCACTTTTTTTGACCTTTAACCTCTGCAGGTAAAACACTCAGCGTGAAGGTGATGACAGACCCCACCGGCAAATCCAGAGGCTTTGGATTCGTTAGTTACGAGAAACATGAGGACGCCAACAAGGTACGTTGACCTAGGGCTGGGAAAAAATATTGATATGGCAATATATCGTAATACTTTTTCTTCTGATATAATATGGATTTTTATTTTCTAAATATTGTTTTTTTCCCCCCCAAAAAGTTATGTTATAGGTTGATTGTAATTCCGGCACGACTTCCACAGGTTGAAATAAAAAATAAATAATCCATGTTAACTTTGACAGCCCTAATATATATATGTATGTATATATGTATATAGAAATATATCTACATATGTGTAAATATGTGTATATATAGAAATATGTACTGTACATCTATGCAACTTGTATTTTAAGCTGCATTTTAAATTTCTCAGTGATCTATGTCACAATATCACAATATTACAACAGTGTATCATATCGTGACTTAAGTATCGTGATACGTATCGTATCATGAAGTCCTTGCCGTTACCCACCCCTACTTTGGCCTCGTGGAAATGTACCAAGTGAGTCTTCAGAGGTCATTCCTTCTCATGATAATGATGTCGTCTAAAGGCTGTAGAGGACATGAATGGCACCGACCTCAATGGCAAGACTGTGTTTGTGGGCCGGGCGCAGAAGAAAATGGAGCGACAGGCGGAGCTGAAGAGGAAATTTGAGATGCTGAAACAAGAGAGGATCAGTCGTTATCAGGTCAGTAGTGACTAAGTCTTCAATTGACTAAATTAATCTTAGTTTTTTTGCATATTAATGTCAGAGAGGCTGCTATGTACGTATTACAAGTGTCTGTCTTTGGTTTCAGGGTGTTAATCTTTACATTAAGAATCTGGATGACACCATCGACGATGAGAAACTGCGTAAGGAGTTCTCTCCGTTCGGGTCTATCACAAGTGCTAAGGTGAGAGTGATCGAACAGACGATGCATCGATGCTACATAGAATGATAGAAGTGCTGACAGACATGGTGTGCTTGAATCAGGTGATGCTAGAGGAGGGTCGCTCCAAGGGCTTCGGCTTCGTCTGCTTCTCCTCCCCTGAAGAGGCCACCAAGGCTGTTACCGAGATGAACGGACGCATCGTTGGATCCAAGCCCCTCTACGTGGCGCTCGCTCAGCGCAAAGAGGAGCGCAAAGCCCACCTCACCAACCAGTACATGCAGCGTATCGCTGGCATGAGGGCCATGCCGGCTAACGCCATCATCAATCAGTTCCAGCCCACCAGCGGCTACTTCATGCCCGCTGTGCCACAGGTGTGACAATCAAAGTTAAATTATTGTTGAAGCTTTTTAGCATGCTAGCTCATAATTCTTGTTTCTTGCAAAATCTTTGAAGCCTTATGAACCCTTTAACCTCAGCATCACCTTTCAGCCTGGCAACATTAGCAACCAGCTGGTGAAGGACTTAGGAACACAATATTTTCTAGTTTTCAGGCTATGACTTTCATACCACCATGATATATATTTCACTTGTTTGCGCCCACCAGGCCCAGAATAGGACTACATACTATGCACCCAATCAGATGGCCCAAATGCGACCCAACCCCAGGTGGCAGCAGCAAGGTGGCAGAGGTCAAGGTGAGCATGTGGCACTGTGATGATGTACTGTATGTTGTGCTGGATACACAAACAGGAATATGAATAGCGGGGCCTGTCTGTGCTTCTGTCACTTCCAGGTGGTTTCCAAGGGATACCTGGCTCGCTGCGTCAGCCTGGACCTCGTGCCAACCTGAGACACATGAGTCCTGGTGGCGGCACACAGGGACCACGAGGTGTGTTATGAACATTTGACCAAAATGATGATCAGTGACTCAGCGTTTTACTGACACTACATACACCGATCAGGCATAACAATATAACCACTGACAGGAAAGTGAATAACGCTGATGATCTCCTCATCATGGCACCTGGCATATATAAGGCATTAGGGTATGTGGGTATTGGCAAGGACTTTACGATATGATACGTATCGCGATATTTGAGTCACAATGCGATACATTATTTCTATATTGTGATATATTGTGATATTCTACACAGACCACTGAGAAATTTAAAATGCACATATATTATATACATATGTACATATATTTATCTATACATATACATATATATCATGGATGTCAAAGTAAGGATTTTTTTTTTTATTATTTAAATTTTTATTTCATCATGCGGAAGTTGCTCTGGATTTACAATTGGCCCAAAACATGACTTTTTTGGGGGAAAAAATTAATATTAAGAAATTAAAAATCAGTATTATATCAGAAGAAAAAGTAGCACGATATATTGCTGTATTGATATTGTTTCCCACCGTCCTCAAAGTTGCTGAGTTAGAAGCAGGAAAAATGACGTCTAGCTCAAAGCATCTCCAGAACTGCAGCTCACCAACATATTATCATGTTATGTCTGATCAGTATGTAACAGTAGAGGCTATCTGCACCCTGCTCATTTTGCCTCCTCTCTGCCAGCCTCTGGCCAGTCCATGGCTCCACGTCCCTCAATGGGAGTCCCCGGCCCCCGTGCCATGCCTCCTTACAAATATGCTACTGGTGTCCGTAACCCCAACCCCCAGGTGGTGCAACCTATTGCCTTACAGCAGGTAGGAGCAATCACATCTTGTGTTCCTCTCATACCAAGCCCAAAATATGAAGTGATTTATGTCTTTCCTGTGTTTTTTATGTGTTTTCCAGGCTCAGCCAGCTGTGCACGTTCAGGGCCAGGAGCCTCTCACGGCCTCCATGCTGGCTGCAGCGCCCCCTCAGGAACAGAAACAGATGCTAGGTAAGATTCCTGTGTTGTTATAAGTGAGCTATAATGCTTTTCAGTTTTTATTAGGTTGATTTATTCTCATTTTCCCCTCCGTAGGTGAACGTCTTTTCCCACTCATTCAGTCCATGCACGCCAACCTGGCAGGAAAGATCACCGGCATGCTGCTGGAGATTGACAACTCTGAACTGCTGCACATGCTGGAGTCTCATGAATCTCTGCGCTCGAAGGTGCTTCATTCGCTCCGTCTTCGCCACAGCGTCACACTGAAATGTCTGTTATCTCCCTGCACCATTGGTCACGTTTAATGTTCATGTTTGTGCAGGTGGAGGAAGCCGTCGCCGTGCTACAGGCTCACCAGGCAAAGAAAGATGCCACTCAAAAAGTGGGTAGCATCGCTACGACTGCTGCTGCTGCCACATCCTGAAGACGCCACGAACTGTAGTGAACTGGTATGATAATACATCAGTGAAGCTATTCATGCATTATTTAAGTTATGTGGTTGTAATGAAATGTCATTGTGTTGTTTCAGGGCAGAGAAAATGAGCAGAGATGCACTACACCGACTCTAGAATTATGCAAAAATGAAGAAAAAAAAGGAAAATGTAATTTTAAAAAATTTACTTGAACATTTATAAGAATATTACATAATTCATAATTTTCTAGTTCTGTAAAACTTTTAAACAACATACCAAAAGCAATAATGCAAATGAATCGTGAATGAAGGTCCTTCATTTTGTGGCAAAGGAGAGAAACCTTTTATTTTCAAAAAGGAATTGGAACCTTGTTCTTTTTCTTAGCTTGAAAGTTTTATGTTTGATTTCAACTGACAGACTCCTTCATCCTATCATGTTATCATGAGTGTGTGGTATTCTCAATAAAGGAATGATATATTAAGGTTACCCCTGTTGTGTTACTTTAATGTTTATTACCTATTTATATATATATCTATATATATATATATCTATATATATATATATATATATATATATATATATATATATATATATATATATATATATATATATATATACTTTGTCTCAGAGAGCATCCGACATCTTGACATGCTCAAATTAAGACAGGAGTGAGGAATTTAAACTGAAATTTCTGTTCAGGACTGACAGTAAATAGCTGTAATTTGGTAATTTGGCTGTAAAATAATCTCAATCAAAACATAATCATGTGCTAGTTGTTATTTTATATTTCACAAAAATGTATTATATTTTTTCTGCTTTTTAGAAAACAGTAAATTTGCAAATTCGTAGATAACCATAGTAATTGTATTTTAGCATTAAAGATACCATTTTGATTAAAGAGCTTGCACGTACTGGTGGATTAACCACTACAGAAACATTGAAAAATATTTTGGTAATCAACAATACTGCTAATTAGATTAGATGACATTTGATTATCCTTTTTTGTCTCACAAATGGGGAAATTTACATCATCACAGCAGCAAAGTGGATAGTACAAAGTTACAAAAAGCGCAAATAAAAAATAAAAATAAGTCTGTATAATATCTGTAGAAAAACAACCAAGTGGAAAAAATTAGGCATCATATATACATATACATACAAACATAAGTGAATAAATTAAGTGGAAAAAATTGGTGAACACAGTGGACCGAGTGATGTAATAAAGATAATACAGTGAATGGTGTAAATAAAAAGAAGTGAAATTGTACATTAACAGATAAGAAGTGTTTATTTTAAAAATAACTCAGTAGTGGCAAACACCTTACGATGGATGGTGGAATAATAACTTTGTTAAACACAATTTTTCCGGTTATATTTTATATAAAAGTATAATAAGAAATGAAGTGATGCCACTTTCCTCCATCAGGGGGCGCCAGAGGGGCAGAATTTTGGGAGGCGGGCTTTAACCTCAATGGACCAATCAGAAGCCGCGAGGGTCAAAGTTGAAGGGTTGCATCCAAGATGGCGGCCAACAAACGAGTGTTGTATGTTGGTGAGTTAACGTTACTTTACTTAAAAATACGTACGAATTACTTTGTTTTAGTAAACCTGGTTCACGTATTAAAGTCGTTACGTTGCAAATAATCAAATGAATACAATTAGATGTGTTTAAAATGTACATAATATTAAAAAAAAAACACCGATGCGTAAAGTTTTAGCCGGTAAAACATGAGAGCGTCACCACAAAACATGGCAACTTCGTAAGTTTTATGCTTTGCTAAGATTAAGTTATTAGATATACATCAAGTCACGTTATGTGTTAACGTCTGAGTAAATGAAATAAAACAATAACAAAGAAAAACAGCGTTAGCATGGAGGTTTATGTCTTGAACGCAGCACGCTAACCTGCTCCGTTATACTCTCTTCCGGAGTTTGTAAACAGTCAAATATGTCCTCTTTAATCAGTATAAACGAAGCTATTTAGAGACACGTGTTAGCTCAGTGTTAGCTCAGTTTTAGCTCAGTTTTAGCTGTGGTTGTTGTTTCCTACAGGTGGCCTGGCAGAGGAGGTGGATGAGAAGGTGCTACATGCAGCTTTTATTCCATTTGGAAACATCATAGACATCCAGATACCGTTAGATTATGAAACAGGTAACAGCATTAGACATGAACTGTGAGTGCTCTGTTTCTGTGAAACGTGTCATCACAGTGGATGAGATGAATATTAATCTGTTTTAATAATGTCTGTGTGTGTTTTCAGAGAAGCACAGAGGGTTTGCGTTCATTGAGTTTGAGTTGGCAGAGGTATGTGATGTTATTATTCTTATTATTACTATTAAAGACTGTTATAATGGGATATTAACCTGACAAAGACAATAATCTGTGTGAATTAACAATTGAAAATACTGCGGTCATATTCAGTGCATTATTGAGTGAGGTTAAGGAGTTACAATACTCTCTGACTTTTAGCTGATTTTACAGTTATATACGGCCACAAAACAAAAATAATGCATTTAATATATACTAACCATAGCAACAGCAGAGATGGTTAGAGAATATACCCAGTTATTAATGTGGTTTATCTCTAACGTGAGAAATAGCAGTTAACAACAACACTGTTTGGTTGGAAATTGCTATTTATTTATCATTTAATAATGGCTTTATGGTAGTTTAGCTGGTGAATTCATTGTAAACATGGTTGTAAAATGACGTATATTGAGGACCTTAATGATGGATATTTCTGTACTCATAATATATTTATGCTCTTTGTGTCCTGCAGGATGCTGCAGCAGCTATTGATAACATGGTGAGAAGTTTTATTTATTATGTTTCTGAGACCTGGTTGTAGTGAGTTTACCCAAAAGATCCAAAACGAGTTTTCTGTTGTAATATTTATTTTTATTTTTTTTTCTGCTAGAATGAGTCTGAGCTTTTTGGGCGGACTATCCGGGTCAACACCGCCAAACCCATGAGAATCAAAGAAGGTTCTTCTCGACCAGGTGACTCATTAAAACCTTTTTCTCAAAGCATTTTCATGGACGGCACTTTAAATCCGAATTGCTTCTGTTTTTTGTTTTTTTTTTTGTTTTTTTTTTTAAATCTTTTTAAAATTCTTCACTTTTCCATCAGTGTGGTCGGACGACGACTGGTTGAAGAAGTTCTCAGGGAAGACGGCAGAGGAGGCTGAGGGGGAGAAAGGAAGTGAAGAGACGACCAACACTGCCACACAGGATGTGAGAAGGCTTTCTTTCTAAAGTGTGATGATGACTCCAACTCTTTAATATATTAAGATATTTACACTGGCATGATTTGTCTTTGCAGGCTGAGCCCCTGGCTAAAAAGGGCAGAGTTAATCCTCAGGTCTACATGGACATCAAGATTGGAAACAAGCCTGCTGGCAGACTACGCTTCCTCCTTCGGGCAGACATTGTTCCCATGACAGCAGGTTTGTGGGCTGTACGGCTGCCCCCTCTGAGTGGACTAAGATTAATTTAACGTCTGATTCTTTGCAGAAAAACTCAGTTTTACAGATTTGTTGAATAAATCAACAAAAACACAGTGAAGCTGCACAATCTTTAGGTTGCGTCAATAATTTACAGTCAAAATAATTCTACAGGACTACAACGGGACCATAAATGCAGCCATCTTTCATAATCTACAGCTTTCGTGGCAACGCTGACCAATAACAGCATGATATCTTAGGTTTATTAGGGGCGCTCTAACAATAACTCTGTGTTTAGAAATCCTCAGGAACTCGGTAGGCAGAGATGTCTGGTATCATGCGACGAGGCAAATAGTGACACCAGCGTCATATTTTTTAAAAAACATCTTTTCTTACATCCTGTGTAGAGAATTTTCGTTGCCTGTGCACACATGAGAAAGGCTTTGGCTTCAAGGGGTGCAGCTTTCATCGCATCATCCCTCAGTTTATGTGCCAAGGAGGTGACTTCACCAACCACAATGGCACCGGAGGCAAATCCATCTACGGACGGAAGTTTGATGATGAAAACTTTGTCCTGAAACACACCGCTCCAGGTGAGGGGTTCAGTCTCTGTGTGGACGACTTGTTATGATGTCTACCAGCAGATCCTGTGAATAACTGGCCCAACTTTGTGTCTGGTGCTCACAGGGCAGCTCTCCATGGCCAACTCTGGGCCAAACACTAACGGCTCTCAGTTCTTCATCACCACTGACAAAACAGACTGGCTGGATGGAAAACACGTCGTGTTTGGAGATCTGGTGGAGGGGATGGATGTGCTCCGTGCCATGGAGGTAAGGAATAAAGGAGTTTACTGAGACCAGTGTCTGGTTTCAATAAAAGCTGCTATAACTTATAAACACTCTCATGAACAAACCTCAGCTACCCAGGATGTATTTTTACATGTGTCACTTTTGCTTCATGTGATTAAACCAAAAGTAGCAAACTGTTGACAATTGGCTGGTTTACTAAATGCTATGATTGATTTTCAGGTATCATGTGAATTTAATCTTTAATATTTTTTGTCATTTTATTTTCCAAAAGAGTAAAAAAAAAAAAAGGTCAGCAAAAATAAAAACCCTGAACCCCTCTATGGAGGCCAAAAAATATGCCATGAAATATGCAGTATATTCCAATAGTGTTAGTACTTTTTATAATACCAAAACAAATACTGAGCAGAAAATAGACACTGGTAATACTGCAGCGTAGTCAGGTACCAGAGGAAACAGTCACCAGGAAGACAGAAACAGTGTGTTATTACTCCTTATTTCTCTGCTAATAGATCTGCTGAAATGCATTTATATCTCCTCCAAATATCACTAATATCTCCTAATATCTATCCACAAAGTTCCAAAAATCTCTTCCTTGTACAAACAGAAGAGTCGTGTCATTGAACCATTTTTTTTTATAATGAGGGGGTTGAGATTTTAAGAAGTCAGTATCGATTTCGTCGGCAAAAATATCAAGTCAAATTTTATTTGTCTGGCACTTTTTGTACATTTCACAGTTCAAAGTGCTTCACAGAGGATAAAAACAAAAATGGAAAAAATCATTTTACCCCAATAAATTCACACACACACGCAATTAATAAATATTTTTAATGCCTGTAATGTTATGTTAACACTCATGTAATGTTCTCATGTTGCAATAACACGTCTGTTGAGAGAGGTCTCTCATCATCTGTATGTTTTTATCTATTAATGTACGATATCACTGCTATTCATTGTTCAACACATTGAGTTCACTTATTTTGTTCACTTATGTTCTTTATATGATGACTTGACCTGCTCTTTTGCTCATTAAGTCATTTAGACATGAATCATTTTCTGATCTATCTTGGTGATTATTATTATTATTATTAAATATGAAGATAATAAAATAGAATATTAATAAGAAAAAGTACACAAAACAAGACATTATCTCGTCAACATAGTCAGAAAGGAGTAAAAAAAAAAAAGAAGATTTCCACCCCAATTAATAACAACCATTTTCTTGCATGGACACAAACAAAATATTTCCATAAATATAAACAATGCATTCTTACAAACATAAAGATAATTCACTATATTTTGTCATATGAGACAAATATACAGAAATATCCAATTTTAAATACCACCATTAATTTATAGCAATAACCTTAGTAATAATATCACTAATGATAATAATACCACTTAATTCCCTTCATCATAATGTCTTTGTTCATTATCCTGCAGATATTTTAAGGTATTTATTTCCCTTTGTTATGTGAATGTTGTGACATGTTTTCCTACTTATTTTACTGACGTCACTGTTTCTTATTTCTCATAGATCTTATCTGTATTGTTCCCCTGATTGTGGGATTAGTAAAAGACCGTCTTCTGTTGATAATAGCTTAATATTGTAATAAAAATGGATGGTAATCTTGACAGGAGCTGTTTTCTTTCTGCAGGCTCAGGGAAGTAAAGATGGCAAGACGAAGCAGAAGGTCATCATCTCTGACTGTGGAGAATATGTGTGAATGAAAAAAAGAGAAAACTGTGCTTGTTTGTGTGTTTCTGACCAAACATCATCTGCCATGTAAATATTTCAATAAACACATTTTTTTATAAAGAAAACACAGCTTGATGTCTTACTTCGTACACTGATTTATGTCTTTATATCTGACCAATTTCTAAAACATATTTATTTTAGTCAGTAACTGGATAACTCAGTGTGTTATTGTTATTTATTTAAGAGGTTGATTGTATATAATGAAACCTTGCTTGCAGGGATAGGCTACAGTCGGAGCAAACCTACACCTTAATAAGTATTTAATTAAACGCCGCCGTTTCTCCTATTGGACAAAAGAAGTGATTGATTCAGTGGAGCTGCTGCCACACCTGAGCAGGTTGAGTGGAGAGGAGACATGGCAGGAAAAACAACTCCACCCCCTCCACTCCCGTCCTGTTGAGAAATCCACTGTCGAGATTCTCATCGGTGCGCTTCATCCAAAAAGCTGCTCCTCCGCTCCGACACTGTAGCGCGACAACGTTTCAACTGTAAGTATTAAAATCTTAATTATGTAAAATACAGAGTCTGATAGTAACGTGAACTTTTCGGATTTGGATCATTTAGTTGTTTTAAGACGTGGATATTCGGGATACGCGCTATTACGCACGAGATTGTTCAAACTTCAAAGCGTTTACCGTAGTTGTTGAGAAGTGAATGGCTGATTGAGTAAGATTTGTCTTGTTATTACAGCAACAAAGTAAAACTTTTCTGTTTATGTGGCAAAAAAGTCTCTAGTTTAAAGTTTATGAGCACTTTTAAGTTTCTCGTTTTTGCGTAAAAGAGAAATTAACGCGGTTTTTTCTTATGTTAATGAGGCGGTTCTACCTCAGTTTCTTTGTTGTCTAAACCTTCTGTATCTGTGATAAAACCGTGTTTTCTCTTTCTCTCAGGCTGGTAGATCCCTGAGTTCTGTCTGTTCCGTTTCAACTGAAAAGAGCTTCCTCTGTCTTCCATCAGCGGGAGGAGAAGACAGACTGTGAACAAACCTCGTCATGAACTGGGCATTCCTCCAGGGCCTCCTCAGTGGGGTGAACAAGTACTCCACTGCTTTTGGCCGAGTGTGGCTCTCTATCGTTTTCCTCTTCAGGGTCATGGTGTTTGTGGTGGCGGCGGAGAAGGTTTGGGGCGACGAGCAGAAAGACTTCAAATGCAACACGGCTCAGCCCGGGTGCCACAATGTCTGCTATGACCACTTCTTCCCCGTGTCCCACGTCCGGCTGTGGGCCCTGCAGCTCATCTTCGTCACCTGCCCCTCTCTCCTGGTGGTGATGCATGTGGCCTACAGGGACGACAGGGAACGGAAACACCGGCTCAAGTATGGCGAGAACTGCCGGCGTCTCTATCAGAACACGGGCAAGAAGCGCGGAGGCCTGTGGTGGACCTACATCCTCACTTTGGTCTTCAAAATAGGCGTGGACGCCACCTTCGTCTACCTCCTCTACCACATCTACGAGGGCTATGACTTCCCCTCGCTCATCAAGTGCCAGCAGAAGCCCTGCCCCAACCAGGTGGACTGCTTCATCGCTCGGCCCACTGAGAAACGGATCTTCACCATCTTCATGGTGGTCACCAGTCTGGCCTGTATCCTCCTCTCTATTTTTGAAATCCTCTACCTGGTTGGCAAACGCTGCCGTGAATGCTTCACCACTGTGCACAACTCTCACCACGTTGAGACCAGCAGGCTGTCCAGCGGGAGCACCTTGATGGAGTCAAACGCTCTAAAGATGCCGAGCAAAACCAACCCTGAAACTCCGGCTCCTTCGTACAGTGTCGCTGTGTCATGAGATCGTGAGAATCAAAGACTTAGTGACAAACAATGTGGCTGGAAAGGAAATGTGCCTCTCCTCCCTCTGCAGGCACTTCCTTAAAAGACGTGTCAGCAGCCATTTGTGTGCTCACAGGCTGAATGGAGGCAGTGCTTTGCTGTTTATGTGTCCACATGTCAGAGAATTTTAAATTCTGGACCACATAAAGACATAATATGTGTCACTGATCTGGAATTTGCACGCTGTGGTGGGTTTGGGTCAGGGAGAAGTTTGCAAAGAAAAAAAATGGTAGATTCAGATTTAGCCCGGAGACCAATTACTTGAGTCTCCCGACGGTTTGGAGATGGTTTTACAAACACATGTGGTTTTCTGTGTAAAGTTTTCCCTCTGCTCAGTGCCCGGCCCTGAAATGTTAAAAATCAAGCTGTACTGCTTCTGGCTTCATGTCTGTCTCTCTGTAAATACTGTACTTAATTTATCAAAAGGAGTGAAAGATCACGCTGTTGCTGTTCAGACCTGTTCTAAACTACTTCCTGTACGCAGACAGAAGACAGGGATGAACACAGTTGTTAATAATATCCTGATGTTCATATTTGTTGAGGTACACTGTATTATAGTTGTTAACAATATTTTTCAGTAAATTTATTTTCCACATTTTGAAAATGTATTTTATTCTCCATACAAATACAGAAATACACTAAATAATGTAACCAAGCTGAAGGGTTTTTGATTTTTTTTTTTTTAAGTCCTGTGGTTCAAAGATGTCAGACTTTCCTTCCTCTTTCACTTTTTCCATGTGTTCCTCGCAGCCCTCCCTCCTCACTGAGGAGCGCCTCCCTCATTGTTTAGCTAGATTGGTACACTGAGGAGGGCAGAGGAGGTGTCTCCAACTCCTCAGTTTGAGGAGTTTGATCCCACCCAGTGCAGGAATTTGTCGCTCCGTGCCGCCTTTTAATGGATAGGTCACTATTTACATTTCAACGTGTGATTTGGGTGTTGTGGTGAGAGTGGAAATATTTCCTGGTGCCAATCATAGGTCACATATTTCCAGTTTAACAATGAAAATGGTGCTGCCACCTCAGAATAAATCCAGGTGCTGCTCAGAGCAATAAAGAACGGCATTTTTAACAAGTCAAACGGTGACATGTCTTTCCACAAACAAAGACAGGATAATCTGCAGGCACCTCAACAGATTTCATTGGAGCCATCAATGTCTGTTTCAGTTCCGATGAACTCTATTAACATGAGAGGTCTGTGGATTATCACGGTAGCTAGGTGACTGTTTTCAGGAAAGACAAGCTGCTGCTGCTGCACTGTCATTTTTCGCTCTTGTTGTCGTTGAAATAAGCTAATCATCACTTTTATTTATTATCCAAACCCTCAAGCTTTGCATCAATCATTATAAGGTGCACAACAATAGAAACAACACTAAGCAAGCTCCCTTTTGTCCTCATACTCTGTGTTTCCAGCCTGACTGGGTGGTTCTGTAAATGAGCCCAAAATCACTCCCATTACAGGACCCTCCCAGCTCCTCCCAGCTAGTGTTTCTCCTCTCGTCCCAGCCTCCTGCTCTGGTACTTTTCTTTCTTTCGCAGCGTTGTGAAGCTTGTTGCGTTTGTCTTGTTGAGACTTGTGGCTGGCAGTTGTTGACTCACAGGGTACATTCCTCCAGGTGTGTCCCGGCAGACTGCCTGGACCAGTTCTTCATCTGGAGCCAAGAAGCAACTTTTCTTTCCCCTCCTCCCCCTCTCTCAGATTCAGTTATTGTCAGCCCAGCTGCAGATGATGTGTTCACGTGCTCGAGCTTTTACAGAGCAGATGAACTTTCCTGAAAAGCATGACTGGAGTTGATACTCATGACAATATTTGGAGAGGTTTTCAGGATTGCAAGATTTCAGCATTGAATGTTTGATTTAGAGTAGTCAGAAGAACGACAGCCAGTGGGCCTAAAATATTCTTAAGCCCCCCCTAAATAATATGGTGAATTTTATTTCCTTTTTATACAAAGAAAAAAAATTACATTCATGCATTTAGCATTCACGACAAAACAATAGTACAAAGAAATATACTGATGTGCGAATTACTTACACAAAAAACACTTTATTCTGATGGTAGTGGCGTCATTAAGCGTATTCTTCTGAAGCCCCCTTAAATAGTTTTTTTTCCAAAAAATGCAGACATATGGCCATAATATGAGTTTAAATAAAGAATCATATAACCTTGCATTATTCATGAATCCCTTCAATACAGTGCCCCCTTCTCATGGCCCAATTTTTGAAAAATATTTGCTATAAAGTTTTGCCTTTGGAGGCAAAACCGTGCACTAAAGTGCCCCCTTTGTGAGGCAAAAACATGCTAAACTGCCCTCTTAGCTTGTTAAAACACGATAAACCTCACTTCACCTGGGGCTATGCCCCCGTCCTTAAAACCTAGCGACGCCCCTGATGCCAACATTCTCTTTATACTTTCCATCCTTCACAAACGTAGAGTTTATAATTTTTGCACAGATGAAAAAAAGAAATAAACTCTTTTTTTAACTCTTTTTTTTGAATTGCTGCAAGAAAAGAAGCTTGGAGTGTGATCTGTTATCTCTGTACAAATGCGAAAGGCCATTAAGACAAATAACTCTGACTTGACATGACATGAGGCTGATGATACATGAGTCTTTTATCCTTTTATATAATGTAAACACATGATTCAATAGCTCTCAGTGTGGTTACCAACAAGCTGTGGCCCAGCTATGGCATGCTGATATTTGATATTCCTCACAGCATCTGATTTAATTTTTCTGCTTCTCTGTATAATGGTGGGTTATTTTCCACCCAGAGCAGATTTGGAAATCTTGTCTGTATGGTGGAGTGGGGACAAAATCTCATGATCTGACAATGAGGATGAGCTTAAAAAGGCTCATGAATTATGACAGTGTTATCTGAGACGAGCTCGGCCTAAACACAATGATCCTTTTTGGGTGTTGCATAAAATAGAAGGAATAAATGAACAGTGTAGAAATATGTGAAAGAGGAACAGGGAAATTGAATTTTCAGATATACTTCCTCAAAAAGAAACAATGTAGCCTAACTCTCGTCATGGTTTTATGGAAACTTGCAACAAGATGAGACTGAGGACATGCATAATAACAGAAAAATGCATTCACCTTAGGGTGTGTCTGTCTCTTACGTACGCTGTGTGAAGAAACACGTTAGGACAAGGAGACGGCACTTCCTGCAAAAAGAAAATACTCTGAATCTGTCCTCTGGATACTGTGTAATTATTACATTACTTTGCCTCATTTAACCCAGTCTGAGGGGGACCTGCACCCTGGTGGTCCACCTGAACCTGAACCTGACCCTGGACTTCTGAAGGCTCTGCTTGGTTTATCTGGTTCTTAACTTCATTGACCACATGTAGGCCCACATCTCCACATCCTCTTAAATTACCTGGAGATGGTTGCTGTGATTAGTGATAATTGTTGTGGAAAAAATGAACACGGGGTATGAGTGTGGGAGGAAGGAAGGGAGAGAGAGAGAGGAACATCTGGGGCAGCTCCAGCTCCAGTCTTTCTTCTTTAACCACACCCACAGGCGCATTTCCCAACACTGCGCTCCTCTACCTGCCCAGAGGAGCCAAATCTGTGCGTTAAAGGACTAAAACGACATTAAATCGGCAAGCAACCACACACAATTGTATTTAATCGCGTCTCTTCCTTCTAATAATGGACTAACACGTCTTTTGGTAAGTGTAAAACTCGCCATAATGAGCTTTTTATGAGTCTAAGATGAGTGTGGATGTTCGCGTTTCAGCCAGTTGGAGTTGATTCGTTGTTTTTTATCCGGCAGTCTGTGAAACTATAAATGATCCCTGGTGGCTGTAGAAAGGCTTCATGTCGGTAAAGAGTCAAACTAATAAGAAATATGAATAAGTTTAACGCATTTAACCCGTGCGTAAAGAGGTGACTCCTACATATCCAAACGTGTGATTTTTTTATGTGGACACATTCACGCAGAAAGCTGATAGCGTTGACTTTGTTTCCTGAATGGATATTTGTGTAATATACAAGTTGTGACGTACACATACTGCTTTATAAAATATATATATACTAACGTTTAAACTCTGGGTGTGTTTATAGAGTTGGTCCAACTTGTTTTCTTTGGCTCCAGGCCTACTCCAAACTGTGTTATTGTCAGTGGTTCTTACTGAAAGGGTTGATAAATGAGTCCAGTGGGAGATGTTTTCACATTAAATCAGCTTTGGAAGATGAATTAGTGATTTAAAAGTCAGAATGAAAGGTTATGGGTTGTTGGAGTTAAGTGAAACAAAGACAATGAAAAGACGTTCACCCATTCTTCATTCTGCCTCGTCCAGATTTGAAGATAAACGTCTACCTGCAAGAGAGGAACTCCAGAGACGTATTTGACTGCCAGCCAAGGACATGGACTGGAAGACCTTCCAAGCCCTCCTCAGCGGGGTGAACAAATACTCCACGGCGTTCGGCCGGGTATGGCTGTCGGTGGTGTTTGTGTTCAGAGTGATGGTGTACGTGGTGGCAGCGGAGCGAGTGTGGGGCGACGAGCAGAAAGACTTTGACTGCAACACCAAGCAGCCCGGCTGTGCCAACGTCTGCTACGACCACTTCTTCCCCATCTCCCACATCCGCCTGTGGGCCCTGCAGCTCATCTTTGTCACCTGCCCGTCCTTCATGGTGGTGATGCACGTGGCGTACCGTGACGACCGCGAGCGCAAGTACAGGGCGAAGCATGGTGACAACAGCAAGCTGTACAACAACACGGGCAAGAAACACGGCGGCTTGTGGTGGACCTATCTGATCAGCCTCTTCGTAAAGACGGGCATCGAGGTCTCCTTCCTCTACATCCTCCACCGCGTCTACGACAGCTTCTACCTGCCGAGGCTGGTCAAGTGCACCACGGCGCCTTGCCCCAACGTGGTGGACTGCTACATCGGCCACCCGACCGAGAAGAAGGTCTTCACCTACTTCATGGTCGGAGCTTCGGGCCTCTGCATCGTCCTGAACATCTGCGAGATCATTTATCTCATCTCCAAGCGCTTCGTACGGATCGCAAACAAGATCAAGAGGCGCCACCGCAACATGGCAGTGCACCACGATGACTACAAAGATGAGCCCTTTAAGCTGGATATGTCTAAGCAGGACCTGAAGGAGAAGCCGCCATCCTTTAAGAGCGCGTTCAGTGCTTCGCACAGGCCGACTGGACTCAAACTGGAAGAGAAGATTCGGGCATCTGCTCCTAATCTGTCTACAACTTGAGCAGAACTCAGGCTGCAGCGTTCAGCAGTGCTTGGATTGAGTCAAACCTCAAACCTCAGAGAACAGACTCAGAGCTTTGAGCCAAACTTCAGTTTGTGTCAGATCCTGGAAGTTGAGTCATCAGTGCTGGATCCATCCTGTGGGCCCCTGTGTCCACATCAATTTGTGAACTTTGGTTTCCAAGTCAACATCCCCCCAATTAGAGCCAAATTGATTTGCTAATGATATGTGTGTTTTTTTATAAAATACAATAAAAGGTATGTGTGTGTTTTCAGCTTCACCCATATTAGAACACTCCCGTGAAGAGGGGAAGCAAATCCAGTGAAACAGTTTCACACAAGGAGGCGGGACACACCTGGCGGAGGCATTCACCCTCCCTGCCAGTGTGTACAGTGGTGTGTCAGAACACTCTGTCATCACTGAAATGCTAAATGCACATTTCAGTGACATCTTTTTCATAGCTTTGTCACCATTTGTTGTCCTAATGTCTTGCATTGGAGTGTGAACACTCCAGAGTCATAGAGCTATGACTCAGTAATACTTGAAGGTGTGCAAACTGGCCGAAAAACTTTTTTTTTTACCCCCTTTATTTCCTCAGATAAGCAACAAATGTCATGAGTATATGTCTTCCTCTAAAGCCTCAGCAGGTTTCAGGTTTATGCTGTACATAGACTGCCTGTGTTTTGACACGCTTGTATACAAACTCGCCTCATCCAAGACCACTGTTGATTTAAATACGGCAATAGGAATGCAGATGTTGGACAAACAGCTGGCTCATTGAACTATTGCACATTTTTGTGAGTCCCTCAGCGTCAGGTGGAAATGTGTTTTATGCACTTGTTGTAAATAATGTCATTTTTACAAAACTAATTATTATATTAAATTTATTGAACGTGTGTTACTGTTATGTTTCTTGTTAATTATATATCTGGAGCATAGTTTCCAGTTTCATGTAGGAGGGATAAATACGTTTTTTCCTCCCACGATACTGTCAAATCATCCTGATCATTTAAAGAGCTGGATTTTTCCATTGCTGTTGATTCATTCATTTACCCTCTGATCTACCTGTGTGTCATCATGACGTACTGTTTCCTTGCCTCTGATACTGTTGATGTATGTTTCAAAGTGGTGTGAAGACCTGCTGTAGGAATCTCAGCCTGCCTGCTCGACCTGTCAGTCAGGTTTTAACAAGGTGCGTCAAACACTTTGTTTATTCTGAATCATTTCCTCGACAAACTGCAAAATCACTTATGGAGTTTGCAAAAGATTGCCTTATGGCTAATGACGGCTCCAATAGTTTTTTTGCCTGTGGTATTTGTCGACTGTGAAAAGAGCTGAAATTACACATCTAAGGTTGAATATTCTTGATACAGTATTAGTGAATGATATTTCCATTGTTTAGCGATTTGTCTCAGTGGTTCCCTACCTTTTTCCCTTAAGGGACCTCTTTCCTATCATTGCGTAAACTGACGACCCTCAATAAAATTTCCTTTCGGTTATTTGATACATTTCAATCTGGATTCCGTACTCATCGAAGCACCAAAACAACACTAATTAAAGTCACCAATGACCTCCTGCTTGCTTCAGACTCCAGCTCCCTCTCCATACTCCTCTTCCTCCTGCTTTTGATACAAATGACCACTCAATCCTTCTCCTTTACAATACAACATCGGCATAACTGGTTCAGCTCTCTCCTGGTTCTCATCCTACCTCACCAACAGATTTCACTATCTCTATAAAAACAATTGCACATCCCGCACCATCTCAGTAATGCATGGTGTCCCTCAAGGCTTGGTGCTTGGTCCCCTCCTTTTCATTCTGTACATGCTACCCGTTGGAAATATCATCATTTCATTGTTACGCCGACGACACTCTACCTGTCAACAAAAACAATCATCTCTGCCACAGTCTCCACCCTCACAAACTGCCTCTCTGCAATAAAATCATGGATGACCACTGACTTCCTCAAAGTCAAAAGCCATAAATGTGAAATTATCATCATTTGTCCCTCCTCCCCTCCACTCAGGACTTCACACCCTCCACTGATGGTCACATGGTAACTCCCTCTCCTTAGATCAGAAACCTTGTATTCATTTTTGACCCCACCCTCTCCTTCCAACCCCATGTCCGTCAGATCACCAAAACAGCCTTCTTCCACCTCCGCAACATTGTCCTCCTTCGTCCCACCCTCTTCAAATCTGAGGCTGAAACTCTGATTCATGCCTTCATTTCCTCCAGACTGGATTACTGCAATAGCCTCATTTATGGTTTTCCCGGCACTCACCTACAAAAACTCCAATATGTACAAAACTCAGCTGCCCGGCTTCTCACCCACACCCTTTCCAGAGACCACATCACCCCTGTCCTCCAGCAGCCCCACTGGCTCCCCATTTCGGGATCCTGCTCATCACCTACAAATCCCTCAATAACCTGCCCCCCCCTTACCTCATGGATCTTCTGCATCTCTACCATCTCCAACTTGACTGACTCCAACCTCCCCACTCCCATCACCAAATCCAAGCATCGTACCTTGGGGGACAGGGCCTTCACCATAGCCACCCCCAAACTCTGGAACTCTCTCCCCGACAAATCCGTGCCTCCAAATCACTCCACTCATTTAAACCACAGTTAAAAACATACTTTTGTAAACAAGCATTTAACCTGCAATAACTTTTTCATCCGTTTCTTCTGTCTTGTGTCTTTCTTTGTAAAGCGTCTGAGTTTTAATGAAAAGCACCATATAAAACTGATGAATTAACATTTAAGTTGTTTTATGAATATTTTGAATATTAAATGTACAATAGCCATAATGAACAACAAATTATAGTGAGTGCAATAATTAACAAGCAGTTTTGATGAATTTTGTGTGAATATTGCATCAGAGAAGAATGTATTGCAGAGCTGTGTATATTATTTGTTTGTATGTTGTCTTAAAGCGCTTAAAATCAATTGGATCTTGAAGCTTTGGCGACCCTTAGTGGCCTAAAACAGAGTTTCCGAGCCTATAGATTCATCACAATGCTTTCAAAATTCAACACATTGAATTAATGAAATAGTATTTATTTTTTTTAATTCAGAACTTAGTCGCATATGCGCATGCTGAATTTGAATATATGTATTTTAAAATAAATACACAGCAGATCAACATTTTTCACAATCCAGTACAATGCCCAAGATCATAAACAAAGTTTCCACAAATGCTCCTTATAAAGAGAATTAATCTGAAGACAGTGATCGGTGCGAACAAAGGAAGATAGAAGTCAAAGCATCGCTTATGAATGTTTTTTTTTACCAGCACCGTAAGTTTATACAACCCCAGGACGTTTTTACTGGTTAATTTATTATTCTAAACAGTCTGTACTTCACTGCCCAGACAGGAACTCTAAGCACAGTATTAAATTAATTAACTGTAATTTCCCCATTAAGGGATTAACATTCTTCTTCTTCTTTTGAGGCATGGTTTTTGATAATTATGTGAAGCAGTAGGATTAGATAGACTTTACATAAGGCACTGTTCCAGCTATGCTATCCTGTAGTGAATATCTAGTCAGATACCTTTTTCTAAACAGAAGGAGATTTCAGTACCATTGAAATCTTAACATCATACTCTCCTGTCACTCTGGAGAGGATGAGTACGACTAAAACTAAAATAGGGAAAGCTGAAATAACAAACGCTGGCTCCAGGTTACATGGTTGTGCTGCAGTGTAGAGTCTGTCCTCTTTTTCTCTACAGCTTGCAGGTGGCCTGTGCCACTTTGGAGTTGGTCTTCCTGTTGAGGGTCCGACAGATGAAAGCTCCGGCATCCATCAGCTTTGAGAGGTCCACTCCCTGAGAAGAGGACAGAACGTTTTAGGGGTCAAGCTCACATTGTAGACAATAATAATTAGAACAGCAAACTAAATTATGATAGCGTAGACTGTAACATTCTGTAAAGCTGGTGCATTTAATTCACAAGAGAGACGTTTTTCTTCTTAAGAAAAGGATTCAAACACATCTTTAATTTATACTATAAAGGAACTAAAAGAAGGGAGGATAAAAAGAAACAAAGTATGACTTCTTACTGTTTGAATCCCAAGCCCATGCAGCATATAGACTACATCTTCAGTAGCAACATTCCCAGAAGCCCCCTGGGCATAGGGACAGCCACCCAGTCCAGCTACTGACGAGTCGACCACACTGACTCCTATCTGCAAAACAGAAATGTTGGACCTTGAAACTAACCAACTAATAACAAACCTTCAAATACCATTAAAATAACCAAACACAGTCTGACCTGTAAAGCTACGAGGATGTTGGCCAGCGCCTGGCCATAGGTATCGTGGCAGTGCACTGCCAAAGCATTAACTGGCACTTCTCTGCTCACCACCTCCAACATTTTTCTCATGCTACCTGGAGTGCCCACTCCAATAGTGTCACCCAGAGAGATCTCATAGCAGCCCATGGAGTACAGACGCTTAGCTACCTGCAGGACAGAGGCACAGCATGATCTGGTTATTTGTCAAATGATGATAAATAGATGTATACCAGGTTACCTGATGTAAACACACAAACAGTGAGAACTCACATGTGCAACTTTTTCAGGTGCCACCTTGCCTTCATACGGACATCCAAGGACACATGACACATAACTGCGGAGACAAGAAACAGAGAAGAGACTCAGGTAAAAATCACCTCGTAATTCCAATGATTTATATATTTGTTGACAGTCAAGAGTGAGCAAGTAATCCTACCCTCTAACCGGCACGCCAGCTTCTTTAGCTGCTTTCATAACCTCGTCAAAGCGCTGTAAACTCTCGTCCACTGAGCAGTTTATGTTCTTCTTGCTGAACAGCTCAGATGCTGCACCAAATATGGCTACATGTGAAGCTCCTGCCTTCACCTGTTGTGGGTGAGAGCAATGAAAAGGCATTTTAAATTAATCTGCACTGTGCCCTTATTCTGTGATATAACACCACAGAATGTCGCTTAGGGGTTGTCACTTTAGCACAGTGGTTCTGACCATAATCCCTAAAGAAACAATGTTTAATAATCATTGAATACAGTGTAAGAAGTTGGATATACACCATGTCAGTGTAGCTATAGGGAAATTGTGTTGCAATATGATGCTTGACACTCACAGCAGCCTGGAAACCCTTAAGGTTCGGGGTGAGGACTGGGTAACACACTCCAGGTTTCTTACAGATACCCTTCATCACCTCCACCTGGTCTGCCATCTGACATTTGGACAGAGATGACAGAAATAAATCAGCACTGCAGAAACCAAGCCACGCTGGGCGTGTCAGCACTTTCCATGTGAATGGCTGTAGGTAAACTTACCTGTGGAACCCATTTTGGCGACACAAAGCTGGTGGCCTCAATGACTGGCAGCCCTGATGCTGACAACATGTCAATCAACTGGATTTTTGTCTCTGCTGGGACAATAGTCTGAGAGTGGAAGCAGTTAAACAACACAATAAGGAACACTTGAAAAACATCTGACAGAGACAAGACAGATCTGTATCCATCCAGCTATCTATCTATCTATCTATATATATATACGAATATATATATATATATATATATATATATATATATATATATATATATATATATATATATGTGTGTGTGTGTGTATATATACTTGCGATTTCACCTGGGCACCATAATAATGCATGAGCTATGTTACTGTTCTCAACGGTACACTGTTGTATTTCCCGACTGTAATAGCTGCTGTTTAATTAACTTAATCGATTACGTTTATAAAACATTACCTTTTCATTCTGAAGACCATCTCTGGGCCCCACCTCCACGATTTTCACTCTCTCTGGGAGAGCCTGACCTGCTTTTACACCAGCCTACAAAAACACACAGACACACATCATACAGGTGTAGCACACTGTGTACATTAGCTGCCTAGGTTAGCAGCTATGTTAGCTTAACCTCAGGAGGCTAACAGCTGGCTGACAAGCACTGTCATTCAGGCTGCTAGCTAAACAGACACAGAATAACCTGCAGGAAAGTAAGATAAGGGACAAGAAAACTCACTGTGTTAACCTTTGCCGCTGAGCTAAACGCCACATACCGCTGACCCATTACTGGACATAAAGTGTTTCTGATTAAAGGTCTCATAACGGCCGCCATAACGGTTCAACCTCCAGCCTGACGTCAGTTCCTCCTGACGTTAACATACACCGCAAAGTCGTCGGCCTAATCCCAGACGACACACTCCTTGTCACCACCGAGTGTCACTGAAAATGAAGTCCCACTCCAGCTGTGGAGGCACTTTCACTGAAGGGGAGGGTATAAAAAAAATGAGCGGGTATGGAATGTTGGACGCACTTCTCACTCTACCGGAAAACGGAAGCACTCGTCGCCATGGAAACAGAAAGACGCCTCCTGTGCATCCACATTTAAGAAGTTATTTTGAACCCCTGTACAGTACAAGATTTAAGACACAGTAGACAAAGCAGGTCGAATGAATTATTAAAGACGTCTGTAATAATGTATTTTGATACTCACCCGTTGGTTACTCCTGCCTTTTTCTTATCTAATCATCCGTAGTTGGTGTAAAAGTAAGTCAAGTGTAATATGTTTTAATAATTCACCAAAGTAACAGTATATGTGTCATAATAGTATAGTATTAAAATGTGCACACAACAGTCGTTAGTAATAATATTGTATAGTATGTCAAAAATGTCAAAAAAAAAGTCATTAAAAAGTAAAAACAATGCAAAGAAAAAGTCATAGCAGGCTATGGTATGTCACAAATGTCATAAATAATAGTGTGTGACACACACAATACCCGCTACCAGAACGAATTGAGACATGGTGCGTTTGTTAATGTGATTGTTGTTATGCTGCGCTTTAATTTTGAAAAACTCCACCAGTCAGCCAGGTCTATTTCCTCCTTACGTGCTGACGTATCTCGTTAGGCTAAACCAAAAAGCCAGAGAAGAGAGGGGAGTAGGTCTTCTTTAAATTCTCTTTTGTGTGGTAATTCTTTAGTTTATCACACATTTTATTTAAGAAATGTTTATGATAGTGTAATATTAGTCATTTATTATATCAAAATATTAACATAATTCTGCATATATCGTTAAATCGTACTCTACTATAATGCAGGGTCCTTCACTGTTGGTAGAGCCCGTGGTGTTTTGTGGAAGCAGTTCTATACAGCGACAAAATTAGTGTTTTGTAAATTCTTATACACATAAAATGCTATCTAAACCTGACCAGCAAGGGACATTCAGACTATTGGAAAATGTCGTGAAAAAATAAAACGTCTGTCATAAAAAAAAAAGTTATGGTATAGTTTATTGGATAAAGTCACTAATGCCAGTATAGTGTTGTGCCTTGTAGAAAGTCACCAAAACATTTTTAAACTGATGTCTTATTGCCTAAAATCATAACACATAAATTATTTTCCAGGTTTATTTACGTATTTTGCCATCAGTCAAGAAAATAATAACAATAATAAATTAAAAAACTCAGATTCAGCACATTATGCCTTTTTAAGGCGTAAGCCCTTTGCTTTATTTACAGCCACCCATCTGTTTAGATATGTTAATACCAGCGAGGTGAACGACCTCCCCATCTTTAGCTGTCTAGCAGTTGTGTTTTTTCCTTCAGCACCTGCAGTTCAGTCTAAAAAAGTAGAATTTTGAGCACATCTGACTGTATGAACTTTTGTTCATGGCATCAGAATCTTACCGACCTGAAATGATGTGATGCTTTTTCACAAGATGCTGCTTTCTTGGCACCCTGCCATTCAGCCCAGTGTTGTGCAGAGCTTGTGAGATTATTGTCACATGCACTAATGACTAATAACTCCTCCAAGGTAACCATCCACTTCCCTGATCCTTGTGTGTTATGGAAAATGTGCTGGGAAAATAAAGCTGGAAAAATAGTGGTAAAAAATAGTCATTGTATATCAACCATTCATTCATCCTCTGGTAGCTGCTGCTTATCCTGTTCAGGGTCTTTGGACTGTGGGAGGAAGCCACGCTACCACAGAACGTGCACACTAACAGGACCTATTTGAATCTGTGATGCCCTTGCTGTGAGGCAATAGCACCAAGTACTGCACCACCACATGTTGGAAAGGTCATTATGACAAAACATATTACAAAATATTGCATCAGGAATAAACAGTAAGGGATAAACCGGATTTATATAGTATGGGCAGTATGTTGTAGTAGTAGTAGCAGTAATATGAGCAGTATTTTACAGTGTGTATGATTGCTGTCATTGTTTTGCAGAGTTCAGCAAGGTGTCACTTGAGGAGTTAAAACTGATCCTGAGCCTGCAGGTCCCAGAGTCATCGACCGCCTCCCAGAGGGAAAACTGTGGCCAAGGTGAGAGTTGTGGTATTTCTGTCGTTTCATACTGTCTACTGTCCTGGCATAGTATATTGGAATCAGTCAAAGTACAAGAGCATAAAAAGTAATAAAAGGCATAGTAATAAGTTAAAAGTCAGAAAACAGACATGAAAGAGAATGTCACAAAAATAGATGAAAAACAGTTGTCAAACATTAGGTAGAAAATAGCAACTGCAAAAAGTCTAGTATAGTATTTCAAAAAGTGTAGGCAAGAATCCATATTGTTGTATGTTCTATGAATATATGGTTTAATATCTTGAAAAAAATAAAAATAAAAGTCATAGCATGTTGAAAAAGTAAACAAAAAATAAAATCGTCCAACAAGTCATTCATGTCGAAAAACTCAAAAAATGACAATTTTTAAAATGGCAGAAAATATCATCAGAAGGCATTATTAGAGTGTGCTGAATAATTTCATATCAGAATTTTATTAAAAAAGTTGGAAAAAATACATTTTATGGCATGTTGAAAATTGACCAAAAATGTCATACTATAGCATGTCGAAAAAGTAAAAAAATGACAGTTTTTAATATGTCATAAAAAGTCGTCAGAAGGCATTATTAGAGTGTGTTGAATTATTTTATAGCAGAATATGATTAAAAAAGTTGGAAAATATACATTTTATGGCATGTTGAAAATTGACCAAAAATGTCATACTATAGCATGTCGAAAAAGTAAAAAAATGACAGTTTTTAATATGTCATAATAAGTCATCAGAAGGCATTATTGTAATTTGTTGAATGATTTCATGGTAGAACATGATGAAGAAAGTTGGAAAATAAACATTTTATGACATGGTGAAAATTGGCCAGAAAGTCATACTATAGCATGTCGAAAAAGTCAAAAAATGGCAATTTTTAAAATATCATAAAAAGTCATCAGATGGCATTATTAGAGTGTGTTGAATGATTTTACAGCAGAATATGGTGAAAAAAATTGGAAAAAAATACATTTTACAGCATGTTGAAAATTGTCTAAAATGTCATACTATAGCATGTTGAAAAAGTCAAAAAATTACAATTTTTAAAATGTCATAAAAAGTCATCAGAGGGCATTATTCGAGTGTGTTGAATGATTATATAGCAGAATATTGTGAAAAATGTTGGAAAAAATACTTTTTATAGCATGATGAAAATTGGCCAGAAAGTCATACTATAGCATGTCGAAAAAGTCAAAAAATGACAAATTTTAAAATCTCATAAAAAGTCATCAGAAGGCATTATTAGAGTGTGTTGAATGATTTCATATCAGAATTTTATTAAAAAAGTTGGAAAAAATACTTTTTACAGCATGATGAAAATTGGCCAGAAAGTCATACTATAGCATGTCGAAAAAGTCAAAAAATGACAATTTTTAAAATGTCATAAAAAGTCATCAGAAGGCATTATTAGAGTGTGTTGAATGATTTTATAGCAGAATATGGTGAAAAATGTTGGAAAAAATACTTTTTATAGCATGATGAAAATTGGCCAGAAAGTCATACTATAGCATGTCGAAAAAGTCAAAAAATGACAAATTTTAAAATCTCATAAAAAGTCATCAGAAGGCATTATTAGAGTGTGTTGAATGATTTTATTGCAGAACATGGTGGAAAAAGTTGGAAAATATACATTTTATAGCATGTTGAAAATTGTCTAAAATGTCATACAATAGCATGTCGAAAAAGTCAAAAAATTGCAAATTTTAAAATGTCATAAAAAGTCATTAGAAGGCATTATTAGAGTGTGTTGAATGATTTTATAGCAGAGTATGGTGAAAAAAGTTGGAAATAATACATTTTACAGCATGATTAAAATTCGTCAGAAAGTCATACTATAGCATGTCGAAAAAGTCAAAAAATTACAATTTTTAAAATCTCATAAAAAGTCATCAGAAGGCATTATTAGAGTGTGTTGAATGATTTCATATCAGAATTTTATTAAAAAAGTTGGAAAAAATACTTTCTATAGCATGATGAAAATTGGCCAGAAAGTCATACTATAGCATGTCGAAAAAGTCAGAAAATGACAATTTTTAAAATGTCATAAAAAGTCATCAGAAGCCATTATTTGAGTGTGTTGAATGATTGCACAGCAGAATATGATGAAAAAAGTCGGAAAATAAACATTTTATAGCATTTTGAAAATTGTCCAAAAATGTCATACTATAGCATGTCGAAAAACTCAAAAAATGACAATTTTTAAAATGTCATAAAAAGTCATCAGAAGGCATTATTAGAGTGTGTTGAATGATTTCAAATCAAAATTTTATTTAAAAAGTTGGAAAAAATACATTTTACAGCATGATGAAAATTGTCAGAAAGTCATACTATAGCATGTCGAAAAAGTCAAAAAATGACAATTTTTAAAACGTCATAAAAATTCATCAGAAGGCATTATTGGAGTGTGTTGAATGATTTTATTGCAGAATATGGTAAAAAAAAAAGTTGGAAAAAATGCATTTTACAGCATGATGAAAATTCGCCAGAAAGTCACACTATAGCATGTCGAAAAACTCCAAAAAACGTCAATTTTTAAAATGTCATAAAAAATCATCAGAAGGCATTATTAGAGTGTGTTGAATGATTTTATTGCAGAATATTTTGAAAAAAGTTGGAAAAAATACTTTTTATAGCATGATGATAATTGGCCAGAAAGTCATACTATAGCATGTCGAAAAAGTCAAAAAATGACAAATTTTAAAATGTCATAAAAAGTCTTCAGAAGGCATTATTAGAGTGTGTTGAATGATTTCAAATCAAAATTTTATTTAAAATGTTGGAAAAAATACTTTTTACAGCATGATGAAAATTGGCCAGAAAGTCATACTATAGCATGTCGAAAAACTCCAAAAAATTTCAATTTTTAAAATCTCATAAAAAGTCATCATAAGCCGTTATTATAATGTGTTGAATGATTTCATGGCAGAACATGATGAAGAAAGTTGGAAAATAAACATTTTATGGCATGTTGAAAATTGGAGAGAACGTCATTCTATAGCATGTCAAAAAAGTCAAAAAAGTCAAAAAATGACAATTTTTCAAATGTCATAAAAAGTCATCAGAAGGCATTATTAGAGTGTGTTGAATGATTATATAGCAGAATATAGTGAAAATGTTGGAAAAAATACTTTTTATAGCATGATGAAAATTGGCCAGAAAGTCATACTATAGCATGTCAAAAAAGTAAAAAAATTACAACTTTTAAAATGTCATAAAAAGTCATCAGAAGGCATAATTGGAGTGTGTTGAATGATTTCAAATCAAAATGTTATTTAAAAAGTTGGAAAAAATACTAAAAAGTATTTCATGAAAATTTACCAGAAAGTCATACTATAGCATGTCGAAAAAGTCAAAAAATACCAGTTTTTAAAATGTCATAAGAAGTCATCAGAAGCCATTATTAGAGTGTGTTGAAAGATTTTATAGCAGAATATGATGAAAAAAGTTGGAAAATATACATTTTATAGCATGTTGAAAATTGTTTAAAATGTCATACTATAGCATGTCGAAAAAGTCAAAGAATGACAATTTTTAAAATGTCATAAAAAGTCATCAGAAGGCATTATTCGAGTGTGTTGAATGATTGCATAGCAGAATATGTTTAAAAAAGTTGGAAAATAAACATTTTATAGCATGTTGAAAATTGTCCAAAAATGTCATACTATAGCATGTCGAAAAAGTCAAAAAATTACAATTTTTAAAATGTCATAAAAAGTCATCAGAAGGCATTTTTAGAGTGTGTTGAAAGATTTTATAGCAGAATATGATGAAACAAGTTGGAAAATATACATTTTATAGCATGTTAAAAATTGTCTAAAGTGTCATATTATAGCATGTCGAAAAAGCAAAAAAAAAAGATGATTTTTAAATTGTCATAAAAAGTCATCAGAAGGCATTATTAGAGTGTGTTGAATGATTTTATAGCAGAATATGGTGAAAAAAAATGGAAAAAATACATTTTACAGCATGATGAAAATTGGCCAGAAAGTCATACTTTAGCATGTCGAAAAAGTCAAAAAATGACAATTTTTAAAATGTCATAAAAAGTCATCAGAAGGCATTATTAGTGTGTTGAATGATTTCAAATCAAAATTTTATTTAAAAAGTTGGAAAAAATACATTTTACAGCATGATGAAAATTGGCCAGAAAGTCATACTATAGCATGTCAAAAAACTCCAAAAAATGTCAGTTTTTAAAATGTCATAAAAAGTCATCAGAAGGCATTATTAGAGTGTGTTGAATGATTTTATAGCAGAATATGGTGAAAAAAATGGAAAAAATACATTTTACAGCATGATGAAAATTGGCCAGAAAGTCATACTATAACATGTCCAAAAAATCAAAAAATGACAATTTTTAAAATGTCATAAAAAGTCATCAGAAGGCATTATTGGAGTGTGTTGAAAGATTTTATAGCAGAATATGATGAAAAAAGTTGGAAATTATGCATTTTATAGCATGTTGAAAATTGTCTCAAATGTCATACTATAGTATGTCGAAAAAATTCAAAAAATGACAATTTTTAAAACGTCATAAAAAGTCATCAGAAGGCATTATTAGAGTGTGTTGAATGATTTTATAGCAGAATATGGTGAAAAAAAATGGAAAAAAATACATTTTACAGCATGATGAAAATTGGCCAGAAAGTCATACTATAGCATGTCGAAAAAGTCAAAAAATGACAATTTTTAAAATGTCATAAAAAGTCATCAGAAGGCATTATTAGAGTGTGTTGAATGATTTCAAATCAAAATTTTATTTAAAAAGTTGGAAAAAATACATTTTACAGCATGATGAAAATTGGCCAGAAAGTCATACTATAGCATGTCGAAAAAGTGAAAAAATGGCAACTTTTAAAATGTCATAAAAAGTCATCAGAAGGCATTATTAGAGTGTGTTGAATGATTTTATACCAGAGTATGGTGAAAAAAGTTGGAAATAATGCATTTTACAGCATGATGAAAATTCGCCAGAAAGTCACACTATAGCATGTCGAAAAAGTCAAAAAATGACAATTTTTAAAATGTCATAAAATGTCATCAGAAGGCATTATTAGTGTGTTGAATGCTTTTATAGCAGAATATGGTGAAAAATTTTGGAAAAAATACTTTTTATAGCATGATGAAGATTGTCCAGAAAGTCATACTATAGCATGTCGAAAAAGTCAAAAAATTACAATTTTTAAAATCTCATAAAAAGTCATCAGAAGCCATTATTAGAGTGTGTTGAATGATTGCACAGCAGAATATGATGAAAAAAGTCGGAAAATAAACATTTTATAGCATTTTGAAAATTGGCCAGAATGTCATTCTATAGCATGTCAAAAAAGTCAAAAAAGTCAAAAAATGACAATTTTTAAAATGTCATAAAAAGTCATCAGAAGGCATTATTAGAGTGTGTTGAATGATTATATAGCAGAATATGGTGAAAAATGTTGGAAAAAATACTTTTTATAGCATGATGAAAATTCGCCAGAAAGTCACACTATAGCATGTCGAAAAAGTCAAAAAATGTCAATTTTTAAAATGTCATAAAAAATCATCAGAAGGCATTATTAGAGTGTGTTGAATGATTTTATTGCAGAACATTTTGAAAAAAGTTGGAAAAAATACGTTTTACAGCATGATGAAAATTGGCCAGAAAGGCATACTATAGCATGTCGAAAAAGTCAAAAAATGACAATTTTTAAAATGTCATAAAATGTCATCAGAAGGCATTATTAGAGTGTGTTGAATGATTTCAAATCAAAATGTTATTTAAAATGTTGGAAAAAATACTTTTTACAGCATGATGAAAATTGGCCAGAAAGTCATACTATAGCATGTCGAAAAAGTAAAAAAATTACAACTTTTAAAATGTCATAAAAAGTCATCAGAAGGCATAATTGGAGTGTGTTGAATGATTTCAAATCAAAATGTTATTTAAAAAGTTGGAAAAAATACTAAAAAGTATTTCATGATGAAAATTGGCCAGAAAGTCATACTATAGCATGTCGAAAAAGTCAAAAAATGACAGTTTTTAAAATGTCATAAAAAGTCATCAGAAGCCATTATTAGAGTGTGTTGAAAGATTTTATAGCAGAATATGATGAAAAAAGT
This sequence comes from Synanceia verrucosa, assembly GCA_029721515.1. NCBI lineage: Eukaryota > Metazoa > Chordata > Actinopteri > Perciformes > Synanceiidae > Synanceia > Synanceia verrucosa. Next base: position 3,068,345 of record CM056560.1, on the reverse strand, counting down.
TGGAAAATAAACATTTTATAGCTTGTTGAAAATTGTCCAAAAATGTCATACTATAGCATGTCGAAAAACTCAAAAAATGTCAATTTTTGAAATGTCATAAAAAGTCATCAGAAGGCATTTTTAGAGTGTGTTGAATGATTTTATTGCAGAACATGGTGAAAAAAGTTGGAAAAAATACATTTTACAGCATGATGAAAATTGTTTAAAAAGTCATACTATAGCATGTCGAAAAAGTCAAATAATGACATTTTTTAAAATGTCATAAAAAGTCATCAGAAGGCATTATTAGAGTGTGTTGAATGATTGCATAGCAGAATATGTTTAAAAAAGTTGGAAAATAAACACTTTATAGCTTGTTGAAAATTGTCCAAAAATGTCATACTATAGCATGTCGAAAAACTCAAAAAATGTCAATTTTTGAAATGTCATAAAAAGTCATCAGAAGGCATTTTTAGAGTGTGTTGAAAAATTTTATTGCAGAATATGATGAAAAAAGTTGGAAAATATACATTTTATAGCATGTTGAAAATTGTTTAAAATGTCATACTATAGCATGTCGAAAAAGTAAAAAAATTACAATTTTTAAAATGTCATAAAAAGTCATCAGAAGGCATTTTTAGAGTGTGTTGAAAGATTTTATAGCAGAATATGATGAAACAAGTTGGAAAATATACATTTTATAGCATGTTAAAAATTGGCCAGAAAGTCATATTATAGCATGTCGAAAAAGCAAAAAAAAAAGAAAAATTTTAAAATGTCATAAAAAGTCATCAGAAGGCATTATTAGAGTGTGTTGAATCATTTCTAATTAGAATTTTATTAAAAAAGTTGGAAAAAATACTTTTTACAGCATGATGAAAATTGGCCAGAAAGTCATACTATAGCATGTCGAAAAAGTCAAAAAATGACAAATTTTAAAATGTCATAAAAAGTCATCAGAAGGCATTATTAGAGTGTGTTGAATGATTTCAAATCAAAATTTTATTTAAAATGTTGGAAAAATACTTTTTACAGCATGATGAAAATTGGCCAGAAAGTCATACTATAGCATGTCGAAAAAGTCAAAAAATGACAATTTTTAAAATGTCATAAAAATTCATCAGAATGCATGATTGGAGTGTGTTGAATGATTTTATACCAGAGTATGGTGAAAAAAGTTGGAAATAATGCATTTTACAGCATGATGAAAATTCGCCAGAAAGTCACACTATAGCATGTCGAAAAACTCCAAAAAATTTCAATTTTTAAAATGTCATAAAAAGTCATCATAAGCCATTATTATAATGTGTTGAATGATTTCATGGCAGAACATGATGAAGAAAGTTGGAAAATAAACATTTTATGGCATGTTGAAAATTGGCCAGAATGTCATTCTATAGCATGTCAAAAAAGTCAAAAAAGTCAAAAAATGACAATTTTTAAAATGTCATAAAAAGTCATCAGAAGGCATTATTAGAGTGTGTTGAATGATTGTATAGCAGAATATATTGAAAATGTTGGAAAAAATACTTTTTATAGCATGATGAAAATTGGCCAGAAAGTCATACTATAGCATGTCGAAAAAGTAAAAAAATTACAGTTTTTAAAATGTCATAAAAAGTCATCAGAAGGCATAATTGGAGTGTGTTGAATGATTCCAAATCAAAATGTTATTTAAAAAGTTGGAAAAAATACTAAAAAGTATTTCATGAAAATTTACCAGAAAGTCATACTTTAGCATGTCGAAAAAGTCAAAAAATGACAGTTTTTAAAATGTCAGAAAAAGTCATCAGAAGCCATTATTAGAGTGTGTTGAATGATTGCACAGCAGAATATGATTAAAAAAGTTGGAAAATAAACATTTTATAGCATCTTGAAAATTGTCCAAAAATGTCATACTATAGCATGTCGAAAAACTCAAAAAATGACAGTTATTAAAATGTCATAAAAAGTCATCAGAAGGCATTATTAGTGTGTTGAATGATTTTATAGCAGAATATGGTGAAAAAAGGTGGAAAAATACTTTTTATAGCATGATAAAAATTGGTCAGAAAGTCATACTATAGCATGTCGAAAAAGTCAAAAAATTACAGTTTTTAAAATGTCATAAAAAGTCATCAGAAGCCATTATTAGAGTGTGTTGAAAGATTTTATAGCAGAATATGATGAAAAAAGTTGGAAAATATACATTTTATAGCATGTTGAAAATTGTTTAAAATGTCATACTATAGCATGTCGAAAAAGTCAAAGAATGACAATTTTTAAAATGTCATAAAAAGTCATCAGAAGGCATTATTCGAGTGTGTTGAATGATTGCATAGCAGAATATGTTTAAAAAAGTTGGAAAATAAACATTTTATAGCTTGTTGAAAATTGTCTAAAGTGTCATATTATAGCATGTCGAAAAAGCAAAAAAAAAAAGTTGATTTTTAAAATGTCATAAAAAGTCATCAGAAGGCATTATTAGAGTGTGTTGAATGATTTCAAATCAAAATTTTATTAAAAAAGTTGGAAAAAATACTTTTTACAGCATGATGAAAATTGGCCAGAAAGTTATATTATAGCATGTCGAAAAAGTAAAAAAAAATGACAATTTATAAAATGTCATAAAAAGTCATCAGAAGGCATTATTAGAGTGTGTTGAATGATTTTATAGCAGAATATGGTGAAAAATGTTGGAAAAAATACTTTTTATAGCATGATGAAAATTGGCCAGAAAGTCATACTATAGCATGTCGAAAAAGTCAAAAAATTTCAAATTTTAAAATCTCATAAAAAGTCATCAGAAGGCATTATTAGAGTGTGTTGAATGATTTCAAATCAAAATTTTATTAAAAAAGTTGGAAAAAATACTTTTTACGGCATGATGAAAATTGTCCAGAAAGTCATACTATAGCATGTCGAAAAAGTCAAAAAATGACAATTTTTAAAATGTCATAAAAAGTCATCAGAAGGCATTATTAGAGTGTGTTGAATGATTTTATAGCAGAATATGGTGAAAAAAAATGGAAAAAATACATTTTACAGCATGATGAAAATTGGCCAGAAAGTCATACTTTAGCATGTCGAAAAAGTCAAAAAATGACAATTTTTAAAATGTCATAAAAAGTCATCAGAAGGCATTATTCGAGTGTGTTGAAAGATTTTATAGCAGAATATGATGAAAAAAGTTGGAAATTATACATTTTATAGCATGTTGAAAATTGTGTAAAATGTCATACTATAGTATGTCGAAAAAATTCAAAAAATGACAATTTTTAAAATGTCATAAAAAGTCATCAGAAGGCATTATTAGAGTGTGTTGAATGATTTTATAGCAGAATATGGTGAAAAAAAAATGGAAAAAAATACATTTTACAGCATGATGAAAATTCACTGGAAAGTCATACTATAACATGTCGAAAAAGTCAAAAAATGACAATTTTTAAAATGTCATAAAAAGTCATCAGAAGCCATTATTAGAGTGTGTTGAATGATTGCACAGCAGAATATGATTAAAAAAGTTGGAAAATAAACATTTTATAGCATCTTGAAAATTGTCCAAAAATGTCATACTATAGCATGTCGAAAAACTCAAAAAATGACAGTTATTAAAATGTCATAAAAAGTCATCAGAAGGCATTATTAGTGTGTTGAATGATTTTATAGCAGAATATGGTGAAAAAAGGTGGAAAAATACTTTTTATAGCATGATAAAAATTGGTCAGAAAGTCATACTATAGCATGTCGAAAAAGTCAAAAAATTACAGTTTTTAAAATGTCATAAAAAGTCATCAGCAGCCATTATTAGAGTGTGTTGAAAGATTTTATAGCAGAATATGATGAAAAAAGTTGGAAAATATACATTTTATAGCATGTTGAAAATTGTTTAAAATGTCATACTATAGCATGTCGAAAAAGTCAAAGAATGACAATTTTTAAAATGTCATAAAAAGTCATCAGAAGGCATTATTCAAGTGTGTTGAATGATTGCATAGCAGAATATGTTTAAAAAAGTTGGAAAATAAACATTTTATAGCTTGTTGAAAATTGTCTAAAGTGTCATATTATAGCATGTCGAAAAAGCAAAAAAAAAAAGTTGATTTTTAAAATGTCATAAAAAGTCATCAGAAGGCATTATTAGAGTGTGTTGAATGATTTCAAATCAAAATTTTATTTAAAAAGTTGGAAAAAATACATTTTACAGCATGATGAAAATTGGCCAGAAAGTCATACTATAGCATGTCGAAAAAGTCAAAAAATGACAATTTTTAAAATGTCATAAAAAGTCATCAGAAGGCATTATTAGAGTGTGTTGAATGATTTTATACCAGAGTATGGTGAAAAAAGTTGGAAATAATGCATTTTACAGCATGATGAAAAGTCGCCAGAAAGTCACACTATAGCATGTCGAAAAACTCCAAAAAATTTCAATTTTTAAAATCTCATAAAAAGTCATCATAAGCCATTATTATAATGTGTTGAATGATTTCATGGCAGAACATGATGAAGAAAGTTGGAAAAAATACATTTTACAGCATGGCATGGCACGTTGAAAATGGGCCAGAATGTCATTCTATAGCATGTCAAAAAAGTCAAAAAAGTCAAAAAATGACAATTTTTAAAATGTCATAAAAAGTCATCAGAAGGCATTATTAGAGTGTGTTGAATGATTATATAGCAGAATATGGTGAAAAATGTTGAAAAAAATACATTTTACAGCATGATGAAAATTCACTGGAAAGTCATACTATAACATGTCGAAAAAGTCAAAAAAATGACAATTTTTAAAATGTCATAAAAAGTCATCAGAAGGCATTATTAGAGTGTGTTGAATGATTTCAAATCAAAATTTTATTTAAAAAGTTGGAAAAAATACATTTTACAGCATGATGAAAATTGGCCAGAAAGTCATACTATAGCATGTCGAAAAAGTGAAAAAATGGCAACTTTTAAAATCTCATAAAAAGTCATCATAAGCCATTATTATAATGTGTTGAATGATTTCATGGCAGAACATGATGAAGAAAGTTGGAAAATAAACATTTCATGGCACGTTGAAAATGGACCAGAATGTCATTCTATAGCATGTCAAAAAAGTCAAAAAAGTCAAAAAATGACAATTTTTAAAATGTCATAAAAAGTCATCAGAAGGCATTATTAGAGTGTGTTGAATGATTATATAGCAGAATATGGTGAAAAAATGTTGGAAAAAATGCATTTTACAGCATGATGAAAATTCGCCAGAAAGTCACACTATAGCATGTCGAAAAACTCCAAAAAATTTCAATTTTTAAAATGTCATAAAAAATCATCAGAAGGCATTATTAGAGTGTGTTGAATGATTTTATTGCAGAACATGGTGAAAAAAGTTGGAAAAAATACATTTTACAGCATGATGAAAATTGGCCAGAAAGTCATACTATAGCATGTCGAAAAAGTCAAAAAATGACAATTTTTAAAATGTCATAAAAAGTCATCAGAAGGCATTATTAGAGTGTGTTGAATGATTTCAAATCAAAATTTTATTTAAAATGTTGGAAAAAATACTTTTTACAGCATGATGAAAATTGGCCAGAAAGTCATACTATAGCATGTCGAAAAAGTCAAAAAATGACAATTTTTAAAATGTCATAAAAATTCATCAGAATGCATGATTGGAGTGTGTTGAATGATTTTATACCAGAGTATGGTGAAAAAAGTTGGAAATAATGCATTTTACAGCATGATGAAAATCGCCAGGAAGTCACACTATAGCATGTCGAAAAACTCCAAAAAATTTCAATTTTTAAAATGTCATAAAAAATCATCAGAAGGCATTATTAGAGTGTGTTGAATGATTTTATTGCAGAACATGGTGAAAAAAGTTGGAAAATAAACATTTTATGGCATGTTGAAAATTGGAGAGAACGTCATTCTATAGCATGTCAAAAAAGGCAAAAAAGTCAAAAAATGACAATTTTTCAAATGTCATAAAAAGTCATCAGAAGGCATTATTAGAGTGTGTTGAATGATTATATAGCAGAATATAGTGAAAATGTTGGAAAAAATACTTTTTATAGCATGATGAAAATTGGCCAGAAAGTCATACTATAGCATGTCGAAAAAGTAAAAAAATTACAACTTTTAAAATGTCATAAAAAGTCATCAGAAGGCATAATTGGAGTGTGTTGAATGATTTCAAATCAAAATGTTATTTAAAAAGTTGGAAAAAATACTAAAAAGTATTTCATGAAAATTTACCAGAAAGTCATACTATAGCATGTCGAAAAAGTCAAAAAATGACAGTTTTTAAAATGTCATAAAAAGTCATCAGAAGCCATTATTAGAGTGTGTTGAAAGATTTTATAGCAGAATATGATGAAAAAAGTTGGAAAATAAACATTTTATAGCTTGTTGAAATTTGTCCAAAAATGTCATACTATAGCATGTCGAAAAACTCAAAAAATGTCAATTTTTGAAATGTCATAAAAAGTCATCAGAAGGCATTTTTAGAGTGTGTTGAAAGATTTTATTGCAGAATATGATGAAAAAAGTTGGAAAATATACATTTTATAGCATGTTGAAAATTGTTTAAAATGTCATACTATAGCATGTCGAAAAAGTCAAAGAATGACAATTTTTAAAATGTCATAAAAAGTCATCAGAAGGCATTATTCGAGTGTGTTGAATGATTGCATAGCAGAATATGTTTAAAAAAGTTGGAAAATAAACACTTTATAGCTTGTTGAAAATTGTCCAAAAATGTCATACTATAGCATGTCGAAAAACTCAAAAAATGTCAATTTTTGAAATGTCATAAAAAGTCATCAGAAGGCATTTTTAGAGTGTGTTGAAAGATTTTATAGCAGAATATGATGAAACAAGTTGGAAAATATACATTTTATAGCATGTTAAAAATTGTCTAAAGTGTCATATTATAGCATGTCGAAAAAGCAAAAAAAAAAGATGATTTTTAAATTGTCATAAAAAGTCATCAGAAGGCATTATTAGAGTGTGTTGAATGATTTCAAATCAAAATTTTATTAAAAAAGTTGGAAAAAATACTTTTTACAGCATGATGAAAATTGGCCAGAAAGTTATATTATAGCATGTCGAAAAAGTCAAAAAATGACAAATTTTAAAATGTCATAAAAAGTCTTCAGAAGGCATTATTAGAATGTGTTGAATGATTTCAAATCAAAATTTTATTTAAAATGTTGGAAAAATACTTTTTACAGCATGATGAAAATTGGCCAGAAAGTCATACTATAGCATGTCGAAAAAGTCAAAAAATGACAATTTTTAAAATGTCATAAAAAGTCATCAGAGGGCATTATTAGAGTGTGTTGAATGATTTCAAATCAAAATTTTATTTAAAATGTTGGAAAAAATACATTTTACAGCATGATGAAAATTGGCCAGAAAGTCACACTATAGCATGTCGAAAAAGTAAAAAAATGCCATTTTTAAAATGTCATAAAAAGTCATCAGAAGGCATTATTAGAGTGTGTTGAATGATTTCATAGCAGAATATGGTGAAAAAAGTTGGAAATAATGCATTTTACAGCATGATGAAAATTCGCCAGAAAGTCACACTATAGCATGTCGAAAAACTCCAAAAAATTTCAATTTTTAAAATCTCATAAAAAGTCATCATAAGCCATTATTATAATGTGTTGAATGATTTCATGGCAGAACATGATGAAGAAAGTTGGAAAATAAACATTTTATGGCATGTTGAAAATTGGCCAGAACGTCATTCTATAGCATGTCAAAAAAGTCAAAAAAGTCAAAAAATGACAATTTTTCAAATGTCATAAAATGTCATCAGAAGGCATTATTAGAGTGTGTTGAATGATTGTATAGCAGAATATATTGAAAATGTTGGAAAAAATACTTTTTATAGCATGATGAAAATTGGCCAGAAAGTCATACTATAGCATGTCGAAAAAGTAAAAAAATTACAATTTTTAAAATGTCATAAAAAGTCATCAGAAGGCATAATTGGAGTGTGTTGAATGATTCCAAATCAAAATGTTATTTAAAAAGTTGGAAAAAATACTAAAAGTAGCATGATGAAAATTTACCAGAAAGTCAGACTTTAGCATGTCGAAAAAGTCAAAAAATGACAGTTTTTAAAATGTCAGAAAAAGTCATCAGAAGCCATTATTAGAGTGTGTTGAATGATTGCACAGCAGAATATGATTAAAAAAGTTGGAAAATATACATTTTATAGCATGTTGAAAATTGTCTAAAATGTCACACTATAGCATGTCGAAAAAGTCAAAAAATGACAAATTTTAAAATGTCATAAAAATTCATCAGAAAGCATTATTAGAGTGTGTTGAATGATTTCATAGCAGAATATGGTGAAAAAAGTTGGAAAAAATACTTTTTATAGCATGATGAAAATTGGCCAGAAAGTCATACTATAGCATGTCGAAAAAGTCAAAAAATGACAATTTTTAAAATGTCATAAAAAGTCATCAGAATGCATTTTTAGAGTGTGTTGAAAGATTTTATAGCAGAATATGATGAAAAAAGGTGGAAAATATACATTTTAGAGCATGTTGAAAATTGTCTAAAATGTCATACTATAGTATATCGAAAAAGTAAAAAAATGCCATTTTTAAAATGGCATAAAGAGTCATCAGAAGGCATTATTCGAGTGTGTTGAATGATTATATAGCAGAATATGGTGAAAAATGTTGGAAAAAATAATTTCTATACCATGATGAAAATTCGCCAGAAAGTCACCGTATAGCATGTCAAAAAACTCCAAAAAATGACAATTTTTAAAATGTCATAAAAAGTCATCAGAGGGCATTATTAGAGTGTGTTGAATGATTTCATAGCAGAATATGGTGAAAAAAGTTGGAAAAAATACTTTTTATAGCATGATGAAAATTGGCCAGAAAGTCATACTATAGCATGTCGAAAAAGTCAAAAAATGACAATTTTTAAAATGTCATAAAAAGTCATCAGAAGGCATTATTAGAGTGTGTTGAATGATTTTATTGCAGAACATGGTGAAAAAAGTTGGAAAAAATACATTTTACAGCATGATGAAAATTGGCCAGAAAGTCATACTATAGCATGTCGAAAAAGTCAAAAAATGACAATTTTTAAAATGTCATAAAAAGTCATCAGAAGGCATTATTAGAGTGTGTTGAATGATTTTATAGCAGAATATGGTGAAAAAAATTGGAAAAAAATACATTTTACAGCATGATGAAAATTGGCCAGAAAGTCATACTATAGCATGTCGAAAAAGTCAAAAAATGACAAATTTTAAAATGTCATAAAAAGTCATCAGAAGGCATTATTAGAGTGTGTTGAATAATTTCATAGCAGAATATTGTGAAAAAAAGTTGGAAAATAAACATTTTATAGCATGTTGAAAATTGGCCAGAATGTCATTCTATAGCATGTCGAAAAAGTCAAAAAATGACAACTTTTAAAATGTCATAAAAAGTCATCAGAAGGCATTATTAGAGTGTGTTGAATAATTTCATAGCAGAATATTGTGAAAAAAAGTTGGAAAATAAAAATTTTATAGCATGTTGAAAATTGGCCAGAGAGTCATACTATAGCATGTCGAAAAAGTAAAAAAATGCCATTTTTAAAATGTCATAAAAAGTCATCAGAAGGCATTATTAGAGTGTGTTGAATGATTATATAGCAGAATATGGTGAAAAATGTTGGAAAAAATAATTTCTATAGCATGATGAAAATTCGCCAGAAAGTCACCGTATAGCATGTCAAAAAACTCCAAAAAATGACAATTTTTAAAATGTCATAAAAAGTCATCAGAGGGCATTATTAGAGTGTGTTGAATGATTGCACAGCAGAATATGATGAAAAAAGTTGGAAAATATACATTTTATAGCATGTTGAAAATTGTCTAAAATGTCACACTATAGCATGTCGAAAAAGTCAAAAAATGACAATTTTTAAAATGTCATAAAAAGTCATTAGAAGGCATTATTAGAGTGTGTTGAAAGATTTTATAGCAGAATATGATGAAAAAAGTTGGAAAATATACATTTAATGGCATGGGGAAAACTGGCCAGAAAGTCATAATATAGCATGTCGAAAAAGTCAAAAGATGACAATATTTAAAATGTGATAAAAAGTCATCAGAAGGCATTATTCGAGTGTGTTGAATGATTGCACAGCAGAATATGATGAAAAAAGTTGGAAAATATACATTTTATAGCATCTTGAAAATTGTCCAAAAATGTCATTCAAATCAAAATTTTATTTAAAAAGTTGGAAAAAATACATTTTACAGCATGATGAAAATTGTCAGAAAGTCGTACTATAGCATGTCGAAAAAGTCAAAAAATGACAATTTTTAAAATGTCATAAAAAGTCATCAGAAGGCATTATTAGAGTGTTTTGAGTGATTGCACAGCAGAATATGGTGAAAAAAGTTGGAAAATATACATTTTATAGCATGTTGAAAATTGTCTAAAATGTCACACTATAGCATGTCGAAAAAGTCAAAGAATGACAATTTTTAAAATGTCATAAAAAGTCATTAGAAGGCATTATTAGTGTGTTGAATGATTTTATAGCAGAATATGATGAAAAAAGTTGGAAAATATACATTTAATGGCATGGTGAAAACTGGCCAGAAAGTCACCGTATAGCATGTCAAAAAACTCCAAAAAATGACAATTTTTAAAATGTCATAAAAAGTCATTAGAAGGCATTATTAGAGTGTGTTGAATGATTTCATAGCAGAATATGGTGAAAAACGTTGGAAAAAATACTTTTTATAGCATGATGAAAATTCGCCAGAAAGTCATACTGTAGCATGTCAAAAAACTCCAAAAGATGACAATTTTTAAAATGTCATAAAAAGTCATCAGAAGGCATTATTATTAGAGTGTGTTGAATGATTTTATAGCAGAATATGATGAAAAAAGTTGGAAAATATACATTTTATTGCACAATGAAAATTGACCAAAAATGTCATACTATAGTATGTCGAAAAAGTCAAAAAATGACAAATTTTAAAATGTTGTAAAAAGTCATCAGAAGCCATTATTAGAGTGTGTTGAACGATTTTAAAGCAGTATATGGTGAAGTTAGAAAAAATACATTTTACCAGAAAGTCATACTATAGTATGTCGAAAAAGAAAAAAAATAAAAGGTAATAAAAAGTCATCAGAAAGACTTTTTACAGTGTGTTGACTGATTTCATAGCACAATATGTTAAAAAATGTTATAAAAAAGCCATTGTATAGCATGTTCAAAAAGCATTTGATGTTTTTGGCGTTTTTAGTCTTAAACTTTTGATCAGCTGATGAACAGCCTATTTCAGTTTAATGGTTGTTTGCAGTATATTACTCACTCAATTTTTGGTCTCACTCCCAGTTCTTCTTCTTGCATTTTGAAGCATTACTTAGAACCTTCTTAAAGCACCTCTGTGTAGGAATTACTCTCATCTAGTGGTGAGGTGGTGTACTGCACACTATGAATATTATTCTCTCGGTGCTCGTTTCCTTCTATGGTTGCCGAGGGCGAACATTCGTGATATGGCGAGATATCATCGAGCTGGCATCCGCAAATACAACTTCTACCAGCATTCTCTGAGATGATGAGGTCAGTGTTGTGAAACTGTTATTACTGTCATACAGTGTTTGGTCTGGTTGCCACGGTGATGAGAGGAGTTTGGGTCACGTGGGCACCATAGGTGACAGCCGTAAGTTATTTTTATCTGGTTGTCCCCTCACAGGACTCGTAGTCTACGCCAACACAATGTATTTATAATTGGCAAATATAAGGACTGTGAGAACACTGCAGTTTTTTTGTGGAGGTAATTAGTCATGAATGAGGTAATATTTGTAAAAGACAAAAACTAAAACTGATAATAGACAACTTGAAACATCACACGGGGGCAGAGGCTTTAAATTCCTGCAATTTTTCAACTGTCTTAAAATTTTGATCAGATCGAGTGTATAGTATGCCAAAAAAATGTGCAATTGTAAATGTCAAAGTCATCAAAAAGCTGTTTCATAGTTTGTTGAAAGAATTCCTGGTATGTTGATTAAAGTTGTAAAAAAAAAGGTCCTTTTACAGCACATTAAAAGAATGTGGGAAAAAAGTAAAGAATAAAGTATATACAGTCAGTCAAAAAAAGTTGAATTGTAAAATGTCAAAAAGTCCATCCATCGCTTTTCCTTATGGGGTCACGGGAGGGCTGGAGCCTATCCCAGCTGTCTTAGGGTGAAAGACAGGGTACATCCTGGACAAGTCTCCAGTTCATCGCAGGACACATAGAGACAGACAACCACTCACACTCACATTCACACCTACGGTCAATTTAAATTAACCAATTAACCTAATCCCCATGCATGTTTTTGGATGGTGGGAGGAAGCCGGAGTACCAGAGAGAACCCACACAGACATGAGGAGAACATGCAAACTCCACACAGAAAGGCCCCAGGCAGGGAATCGAACCCGGTGCCTTCTTGCTGTGAGGCGACAGTGCTAACCACTACACCACCATGCCGCCATGTCAAAAAGTCACCAATTATTATTTTAATTATCCTTGTATAGTCTGTCAAAAGTCATATTGTAAAATGTATACAAACAAAAGATCAGAGTATAGTAGTCAAAATCAATTTACTTCATTGTATTTGCATATTTAAATATTTTTCTCCATTTTGTTCTCAGTATAATTTTCTTTTTTAAATATTTGATATTACTTTTCATTTACACTATTGTTGGGTGAAAAAACACTGACACAGAAATGTATAAAAAATATTTTTAATGTGTCAAAAAGTAAAAAAAAAAACAAAAACAAAAAAAACCCAATAAATTATAATCAGCTTTATATCATAGTGCATATCATGATCAAGAATAATTACAAAAAGATTGCAACCATGTCACAAAGAAAACAAGTCTGTTCTTGACTTTCCCTACAGGGTGTAGTGAAATAGCAGGAGAGTCCTTATTCTGCTCATGTTGCTTTGTTTTGCTCAAATGTCAGCTTTTATCAAAGTAGAGAGTCCCAAAACGTAGCAGAGGAGTTCTCCAATGCATATGACTAAGACATACCTTTGAAAAGAGCCATCATTTAACTAGAACTGAAGCAAAGGAAACACTGAGTATGCATGCTTTACTGTAGATACTGCATCTTCATGTAGCTTAACAAAAAGCATTCCATTTTCACATCTCATTGAAAGTACAGATTAACCTGTGGCGTTTAACTAATAGACAACTAATATATGATAACATGTGTGTGTATTTACATTAGTGGATTACTTACTTTATGCATAATTTCTTTTGCATGCAGAGCACACTTTGGTTCCATTTCACTGCAGCTCCTCGTCACTGTCGTCCACTTGCTGGATAATGAGGTCGGCCCCTGAATCTTCAGCCAAGTCGTCGTCATCAGTTACCATCCAGCTCCTTTTGCTGTCTCCCTCCTCTTCCCCGTCCACCCCCAGCAACAGGGCCGGCTCCTCATTGGCACCGTCTAGACTGTCCATAGGGATGTCATCACAATCCACTTCCTGGATACATGCGGTGCACATGCGGTAGCGTCGTGTGCCCTCACACACCACATGACCAGACTCCTCCGTCACCTGACACTTACACTTCCTGCACACCAGTTTCCTGGCTTGATGGATCTGTGGAGAAACAAGAAAAGCAATGTTGCATTAAAAATGTTGCTACTGTCAGCAGCTGTACATGTACAGTGGAGGTGTTTGTAAGCTTGATTTCCAGCCCTGTGGCACAGCCTGGAGTGTTTATCACAGTTTCTGTCCCTGAAGATTTGACATCAATAATGAATGACTTTCACATCCTGGTTGTAAATAAACCTACCGTCTCAAAATGGCTACGAAGATGCTCCAGTCGAGTAAAGCGTTTATTGCAAGCCTGACAGGGATACGGCCTCTCACCAGTGTGGCAGCGCAAGTGTCGCTTCAGGTCGGCCTTCCTCTTCACCGTGTGTGTGCAAAATGGACATTTGAAGCGCATAATGGGGTTTGAGTCTGCAGAAAGAGGAAGGGGAAATATTCAGTTTTGTCTTTTATATTTATTCTGTGGATTTATGATTTTTAGCTTCTTTAGAAAAAAAAGCCACAGTACAGTATGTCAGAAAATGTTATAATGATTCTTCATACAGTGTGCAATAGAAAGGTAATAAAGTCATAATATTGTCATACAAAAGCCGTAGTATATAAAAGTCATATTGTATGTCATAAATCACAGCATAGTGTGTCATTAAGTCATTAAAAAGTGGAAAAAAGTCATTTTCATGTATAACACCTCAAAAGTCATACAGTTGTTAGAAATCAAACATAAAACGCTATAGAATGGTATGTTGAAACAAGTCATGGTATGTTTAAAAAAAAAAAAAAATCACAAAAGTGACAGTGCAGCATGTTGGAAAAAGTCATAAAATGCCATAGTGTGCCATAAAAAGTCAATATTGCATACAATAAATAAGTATTACAAACAAGAAAAAACTGAGTATATGTCTGGACTGAATATGATCACACAGTCAGTGGTAATGTTAAATCCTGTATATTAAATATCCACATTAACATGCACGGCTGTCACAGTAGTCAAGCTCATTCTCATTTCTTTTCTGTCTAGGAGTTATAATTACAGCACACATTAACATTTTAGCACCTTTCCTTGAATGAACAGTTAAATTGTATGTTTATAATAAAAAAATAACATTAAATAGCTTTACCTTTACTCCAAAATTGTGCTATATAGATATAAAAAATACATACATTTAATAAGTATTACTGTTTTCTCTCCCAACTTTTTATTCACAGTACCACTTTTACACTATAATCTGTTTTCCCTGTGCGTAAGTGTAACATTACTAACTTGTCTTTATAACTTTTTATAGTCATTGTCCATTGTCCAGTTTAAAAAGCACAAAGGACTAACAGCAGTCTATCAGATCAGATCTATGTCTACTATGACTATCAGATCACTTAGCTCTGAGCGATCCGGACACCATTAACAAAACATGCATTTTAAATGTTGTTTGCTTGTCGTTTTACTGACAGAACTTGAATAGCAAGAATTCTGATATTTTACACATATACATAATTATGTCGTTTTTTCGGCACCACTTTGGTCCGTTTACTGTAAAGATATTACAGTAAAATCAGTGTATTTTTGGTGCAACCGATTTATCAAACTGGAATGATGAAGATGCTAATGTTAGCATCCATTCACCGGCTACCGATTAATTCTGGCACGTAAATTCACTAAGCTTTGCATTCAACACGCTAAACAAACTACTTGTATAACATACGCCTTATCACTAAATTTGACAAATGAAATGCTACGTAGTTGACACAATGATGAAGAGTAAGAGGGAGAAGCTATCTCTAACTGCTGCTGCTAATAGCTACAGTAAGCTAGCAAGCACAAGACGCATGTTAACTACTGTAGGATTCACGACACGTTTCCGAACAAAATCCTGAGCTGTGAGAACGTCAGTAGAACTAGCCTAACTTAAAAAAATATATATATATAATGGGCTGTTTGCCGCTCTAATGAAAAATATCTCAACATTTAGCAAGAAAGTTTTCCTGGTATCCAACAGATGTGCTGCGGAAACCGGAAATGAGGTTTACGCTTATCGTATGACATCATCACGCTCATACTGCACCAGCCAATGAACGCAACTCTTAGTCAGTCAGTGAGGGGCTGTGTGTTTGTAGGGGCTGCCCTTTGCTGTCCAGCCCAAAAGTCATGGTAGAGTAGGCCAGAAAAGGTCACGTATAGCAAACCATATAATAATAATAATAATAATAATAATAATAATAACAACAGATTTAGTGTTTTTCTATTTGGTGCACATGCTACCTCCACACAGCTCCATGCCCAGCTTGTCTGGACACGAATAGCTTCTTCTATCTGCCACAAGCCAAACTCAGCTGAATAATGTCAAGGCCCACTGACTCCATCCTGTGGCTGTATCAGACATGAGGCACTTAAAATGAATTCCCACTGTGACCCAGGTCAAGACGCCTCCAAAAAAAATACAAGGACTATGTACCACCAAAACCTCAAGTTCCAAAACTGTGAACGATGAGTGTTTCAGCTCTCCCACGGTTACAGGTCCATTACTGACAACAATCTCTCAACCATCCTTCTTTTTCTTTTCCTTTTTAACAAGGAAAAACACAACTTGGCCTTTATTTTCAGGTATAAACAAGCTGCTAGGAAAGTGTATTGTATGTCATAAAAAGTCATAAATAAATAAGTCACAGTATAGTGTGTTATAAATAAAGTCATAGTAAATACATAAGTCCTAGTACAGTATGCCATAAAATCTAACAGTCCAACTCACCTTTATTAAAGTGTCCAATAACACCGACAATAGGTGGCAGAGTAGCATACAGCTCCTCTGCCTTTTCAGCCTTTTGTGTCCTTGCCTCCTCGATGTCGAGGTCTTCAGGATGGTTGGAGCGAGTGGATCTCCTCTTGGTTCCCCCTTTACCTCGCCGGCGCTCTGATCCAGGTAAGGTGTACAGAGGGTCTTGAGGGTCCTGCAGGTCCTCTGCCTCTGCATTGATATCATCAGCAGGGCTGCTTGGGTTAGTCTTCAGGACCGAGGCCGATAACTCCTGGTCTGTGTCCTTCCCCATAAAGCCAGTCTGGGATCTGGAGTTGTCCCTGGTCCAGAGCGCTGGTGGTGGGCTGACAGAGCCTTGTTGCTGCTGCTGGTCTGAGGTCTCTTCTCCTGGTCCGCTGGTAAAACTGCAGGTCTCCGACAAGCTGAGGCAGCGTTCACTGTCTTCATCTTTCACACTGATGTCCAAGGAGGACTTGATGAAGTTCTTGCAGTAGTTGATGACGTTGTTCATCTGCAAGTAGCTGGCTGCAGACATCACCTCAATCACGTTGTGACTGGAGAGGTCTAGCTGGCCAGAGTAGATGAAATCCAGGATGACGGTGAAGGTTTCGGGGCTGAAGACATCAAAGGTGGCGTTGACAGCGTCGGGCAGCCCGTCAGGCCCCTGGGACAGCAGCATGCGGAAGTAGCCGCTGCTGGCGAACAGGACGTTGCGGTGGGCCCTGAAGAGCTGACCCTCCACCAGCACGCTGCAGTCGCAGAAAAGCTCCTGGCGGCGCTGCTGGTTGAGCTGCTTCAGCAGGCTGCTTTGGTGAGCCACTGTGATGTCAGCGGTGTTGAACCACCTCTGAGGCTGCCTGCAGGAGACAACACGATAACTGTCACACTGGTCATACATGCAACATAGACATGGAGGCCTTGTGGACACATAATACTGAAATAGAGACAATTTTATCTTCATGAATCTGAATTATCAAACACACACTCTATATAACTACAGTGGTGAACAAATGCATTCAACCGGTAGCCCTGTTTGTCCAGCATCATCATCTCCTTCGCTTCCTCACTGAGTTCACTACTCTTCACCATTTTGGACAGGAGTAAGGAATTTATACTGAAGTCACCCAAATTTGAGCCAGAACAGTGGAAATCTCTCAGTCAGAAATGAATCCAGAATAACAAACAGCCACTACAACACATTTTTCTGTTCAGGAATGACAGGAAATAAATGGAATTTGAAAATCTCCATTAAAAAATAATAAAAAATAATAATAATAATAATAATGTGTTTTGAATTTTTTTTCCTGTTTTTTTAAATGAGAAAACTCATGGATGACAACAATAATTATATTTCAGCATTTAAGATATCATGTTAATTAAAGTGCGTGCACCTACACAAACAAAATCTATATTACTTTGGTCATCAGCAACACTGTTAATTTAATAAATAACTATTAGTATAAATAATATATATCAGTCCTCCTGTCTTTGTTTCTGCACCAGCTCTGCAGACCATCCGCCCCCCGGACTTCCTTCTGCACTGTGATTGGCTGAGCCAGCACTCAATCTACATCTTCGTCTAATGGGCTACACCCGGCTCCAGCCAGAGAGCATCGGGTGGTAAAACCCTGTAATCATCCCTGAGGGAAACTAAAGCGTGCATGAAATATTTCATGTCACAAACACACCAGAGTCAAGAGAAAATGAAGCACTGTGACAGGATGTCAAGAATAAATACATAAAATAACCCCCTTTTGTTGGATATTTTTTTTGTATTTCTATGGTAACCTATTTAGCCATCCTCTTGCATCCTAGATTACCAATTACACGCATTCATTTCTAATTATGGGATGCTTGCAGACTGACTCCACAGCGCCCGATAACCCACGGTGCAACGCCCGCCCGCAACACTCCACTGAGCTCCTCCTGTCACACGAAACCAAGTCCAGCATCTAAACCGAGCCGTTCCCGCTGAATCCAGGCATCAGCCGACCTACAAAACCGACACGACAGTGCTGCAGTCCTGCGAGAGAAAAGCGGGCAGCGGCGCACCGGAGCAGCCCAGTCTGTCCTGGAGCGACGCCCACTTCAGGCTCCAGCCAGCACACAATGGAAAAACAGACACAAACCTCCAGCAAACCGCATGCTGCGAGCTGACAAACACACGCATTCATTTTGTATCGCACACCGCGGAGAAGACGAGCTAAAAACGCCCGTTTCCATCCTGAAGACCAACCCCCACTTCTCTCCGGAGGTCCGGAGCGCAGCGAGCAGCGAGGAGGATTTGCCTGCTGCCCACACCCAGCGCGTCTTTCCCAGGCGTGAGGTGTCGGCAGGACCCGCTTACGCCCCACGCCGTGGTACCCCTGACAAAAACCCCGTCGATACTCACTGGTGACTTGATTCACCCGGTGCCCGATAGAGTCTACTCGCCCCCAAGTCCGCCACCATTTCCATTTTTATTTGCTTTCGCCTTTCTCGGTGCTCTCCGTGTTTCTCCCGTCCAGGGTCCACAGCCAGGCACTTCCTGCTCAGCCCTAAAGACCGAAACCCAGTTAGAGCGACTGGAGCTCTGTGCTGACGTGGGTGTTTATTAACTGGGTGCCCGAGGGTTCAAGGAGCCATTTAAAGCCCTAGTGTCCCGTTTAAATGCAGCGTGTGTGGACAGAATATTACCATTAAAACACACAACACTCCAAGCATATATAAGAAACTGTGCAACATTTCAGCACTAACTCTGAGGGGCTTTTTGAGCCTCAAATGACCATTATAATAATGTTGCTGTTGTATTACCGGAATATTACTGTGTATTTTTTTTATTTCATCTCATAATGTAGTCAGCATCTCTCTAATTATACACAGTTTGTTTGATAATGGAGTGGAAACGAAGGCTTCATTTTCCTCAGTAAGAAAATTAATTTATTCTTTCTTTGTTATGGCTCACAGATCAATACATTAATAGAGAAAACATCCACTGTTATCCGAAATAACACAAAGAAATTGTTTTGAATGTTTTTTCCAATGTAAATAGTAACCATGAATATAGAAAAAACAGGTATAAAATTAAACATGACCAAACATTTTTATGATGTGCAAAAAAATGGCCCTGTGATTTAAAAGATTTGATAAGAATAAAAGGCTGGAGTTGCATCAAGAGGCTGTGCCGTTGGAAAATCCGGTGGGATTTGTAGACTGCCAGCGCCACAGATCCTCACCTACACAAAAAAGAACACCAGGATGTCATGAGGGAATATTTGACAAACAAAGAACAGTTAGGTTTTTGCAGCGTGGCTGTCCTTACACATTCGTTCCAGGTCAAATTCGGCCTTCCAGCCCAGCTCCTTTTCAGCTAGACGGGGATCAGCGTAGCAGGAGGCTATGTCTCCTCCCCTCCGTGGAGCGATTTTATATGCAATCTAGCAAAAAAAGGAGGGTGGTTTCAGCCTAAAAACTGGGATCTTCAGTGAATCAGAGGCCACCTTCACAGGCAATGCCAGCTTTTCCATCCTTTAACTCAGGGGTTAACATGATGCAGTGTGGTAACCACTCCGAGTCACTTCACTTACCTCACAAGACACAATACGATCGCTGACCGTGAAGACAATTTACTTTGGAGAGAAAAGAACCCTTCTGTCACTCACCTCTCTCCCTGATGCCTTCTCCATAGCCTTCACCATCTGGAGCACAGAGTAGCCTGTCCCTGTTCCCAGATTGTAAACCTACAGGCACAATAATGCACAGCACTCCCATAAAAACCCAATCATGTAGTCACAGCAATGCTCCAGAAAATGTGTTTTAAAATCTGTTTTTGTTCTGTTTACTGTTTATGTACCTTGCAGCCGCTGTTATCCTTCAGCTTCTTCAGAGCTGCGATGTGTCCTTTCGCCAGATCTACTACATGGATATAATCTCGCACGCCTACCAAGAAAAAGTAAACCCTGATATTTCAAACCACAGTTAAATCTGTGCACTGCAGTGAATGGTCTCCTCTATTACCTGTCCCGTCAAGTGTGTCATAGTCATTCCCGAACACACTGAGGCACTTTCTTCTCCCGATGGCAACCTATCAGAGATAGGAGATACAGTATATTAAGCAATGCAAACTATGTGAAATCATCCAGTACCTTAAAACTGAAAGACCATGTACCTGGGCGACATATGGCAGCAGGTTGTTCGGGATACCCTGAGGGTCCTCTCCTATCTGGCCAGAAGAATGAGCTCCAATTGGGTTAAAATAGCGCAGCAGCACTGCATTCCAGTCCTGCTGACACAGAGGCAACAATGAGACACCTTATGTACATGAGTGTGTATATCTGTGAATGCCTTTCTTCCTCTTGCTCAGTACCTTCTCAGCTTTACAGTGGTCGCTGATCATCTCCTCAATGAAGTACTTGGTCTTGCCGTAGGGGTTGGTGCAGCCGCCCACAGGGTGCAGCTCGTCGATGGGAAGGCGCTGAGGGTCTCCATACACTGTGGCCGAGCTGCTGAAGACCAGATTGCGCACCTTGTGAGCCTGCATCACCTGGGACACATGCAAGCAAACGCGGCACACGCATCCAGTCAGCAGTCTAAAGCACACGCATGGTGAGTTTGGCAGACACAGCGAGCTCCGGATGTTAAAAGTTGCGAAGGGTGCAGCGTTAGAAGGAGCAAACTCACAGTGAAATGAACACACTCTGCCGTGCATTCAACGAGCAAAGATGAGGTGCAAAAAAAGATCAGAAATGAAGAGTGAAGTGCAGATTTAATGGAGGACAGGAGGAATAAGATCAGATGACAAAAGTTCACACTGACCTCAAGCAGATTCATGGAGGCAGTGAGGTTGACTCGGTAGTAGCGTAGCGGCTGCTCCACTGACTCCCCCACAGCCTTCAGACCAGCGAAGTGCATCACTGCACTGAAAGAATGCTGCAGCACAGACAGATACAGTACTGAGGTATGGGTGATGAGTAGGAGGAGGACATTTTTATATCCAACAGGCCCATGCAATCTGAGCATGGTGGTGTAAAAAAAAAAAAAAATAAATAAAAAAACAGTCTTTAAATGCTGAGAATAAAATTGTAAAATACTAATGACTGACTTTTCAATAACATTAAAATAATTTTTGGGGGATTTTCTTTTCCTTTTTTTAACATACAGGCAAATCTGATTTGGGGCCTCAACTAACAATTATTTTCTTTATCCATCAATGAAAAAAAACATGCAAAATGCCCTTATCATTTCCCAGAGTCAAAGCTGACTAAGCTTGATTTATCTAAGAAACACTTCAAACACAAAAGATATTTCAGTTCTTACAGCACATTACAAAGAAAAGCATGAAATCCTTACATTTACACATTTACACTGTTGGGAAGTTTTACAATTAAATGATAAATGATTCCACCTTAAAAAGATTAATAAACAAACTCTTTTTTTTACCTTTTTGAAGAGTTTTTCCAAGCCAGGTTTGTCCAAAAGATCTAGTTCATGAAACTCAATGCTGGTGTTCAGGAGCTTCTCTATCCTACGTATGCTCTCTGGCACATCCCCTTCTCCTCCATCCATAACAGGATGTACACACACATACACACATACACACACACACAGTATTATCAGATATGCATGCCACTACACTAAACAAACACACTTGGAGCTGTCAAGTGTGTGAGGATGACATATAATGTAATGCAGCTCACCTCTGACAGCGTTACTGAAGTTATCCACCACGACTGGCTGGTAACCTGCTTCAATGAGCTCCACCACACAGTGACTCCCAATGTAGCCTCCTCCACCTGTGACCAGCACCTTCTCTGCCATCCTCTCACCTGTCGAATACAACATACAAATTATAATACACACAATGGACAGTCCATTCAAAACCCTGTGGCTCCAGTCTTCATGCTGTGGTCCCTATTTTTAGCAGCATCAGGAAAAACAGGACGGTCTTCAGTCTGAGCACACCTGGAAGTTTGGACACAGATGTGCTAATGTTCGAGACTTAAAATAACTTTAGTGCTGCCTGCAACTTAATATGTCTACTATTTTCATTAAAGTCATTTTAATGACTCTTAATAATAGTAATAGTTAATAATAAGTTAATAATAGTTTGTCTGTCAAAAATACGATATTTTTTAACACCAATATGGCTTACCAACTGCTTATTTGCCAGTTACACTCGAGAATAAATAACGAAAAAGTCGAAATCAGCGAGAAAATAAATAAACTATACAAAATACATTCAATGACAGCACACCATAGAGAATGACTGAGGATACCAGTGACAAAACTTACTGAATTTCTCGATAAAAGTTTAAAAAGTCGGACCCGGAAGAGTGTCTTGATAAAACGGGTCGGTAGAGGCAGATAAAGGGTGTGTGACGGTTTATCTATCAGCTCATTCTGTGAAGTTTCTCCTCTCTCCTTCAGACATGTCTTTACTTCCGGTGAAACGTGGAACACAGTCAAGTCATAGATGACGCGTAACTTCCGGTGCTTGGTCTTTCAACATAAGAGCACACACGTTCTGAAATCTGCACCGCATAGCGTCAGCGCGTACTAGCTTGACCTATGACCTAGCAATAGATTAATGTACGATTTGATATCATGTATGATAACTAAATAAGTCGATAAACGCCTGTTATTCCTGGTCTAACTCCGTGTCCAGCTCTTATTTTGAAATTCAAAACAGATTCACAACAGGCCTCGTCGCTGCCTTCACGGAATTTTATGCCTCTGACGTGAAACTTAACCGCCTCACATGCCATGACGTCGGACGTCCCTTTCGTGAAGCCACGCCCCCGAGCGTTCACACAGGGAAATGATTGTGCTCAGCACCCACCTCTGTGCACCACCTGAAACACACCGGATGGCAAAATAAGAGCCACGTCAGCAAACAAACTAAATCCAGGGCATTTATAAAATAAACACAAAAAGCATGAAATATATAAAGAAATGCAAATGGTAATAAAATGCTACCATTATATCTTAAACTTAAAAAATATAACATTATGCAACATATTCAAATGAAATTAGATTGAGGAAAATAAGTCTTAATTATTTGTCTGTATTTTTACACTTTTTATATTGCTCTTCTTTCTTATACTTTATATTGTAAATACATAGTAATACATGCACTGTTTTTATATTACTATTTAATATTGAGTTTCCATTTCTTGCTGTTGTTGCAACATAATTTCCCAGGTTGGGCTTGAGGTAAGTGATATCCATACACTTTATTTCTAATTCTGAGAAACAATGATCTCATACCTAAGTCTTCGTATTATTTTTAAACTGTTTCTTGAAATGATTTGCTTCCTATAAAACTAACAAAAATCATCAGGTAATGTTTTCCAAAACAGGAATGTCACACCCCTCCACGACATAGAGCACTGGTAAAACAGAGCTGCATTTTCTTAACCTCTGATCCTTGTACACTACTACTACTACACTACTACACACTACGCTGTCATTTTCCATTACATTTGTATGTAGTTCAGATTTAGCAAGATTCTTTCATATCTTGTGCCATTTGTGAAGCCTGTTTGCCAGTCCTACCCTGCCCAGAGACACTGGCACAAGAAGAAAGGCAGCAGAATTGGGAGGAAAGAAAGATGAGATGAGTCGGATACCTGAGAGATGAAGTTTGATCGCTTCATTCACTGCAAATGCTGTGTCTTTGTTAGAAAGGATTTGGAGCTGATGGAGAAATCTCCTTCAGCAGGAGTACAACACAGTAGTAATAATAATGAAAACCAAACCAACCATTCAGGAGAGGACAGAAAGAAACATTTAAAACTCAGCGAAGGAACAAATTGTCAGAGTTTTTTAGGGAACAGACGTCAAACCAGGTCAGACGTCTTTCTTATGCATTCGGTTCAGTTTGAAACTACAGTTTGATTTTGGGTCAGCTGGTTTTACCCAAACACCCAAACAGATAAGAGAGGCCAACAGTCGCCGTAAAAAACAACTCTCAAGCTCGCTGGAAGAGGACCCTGCTACTCTGGTTACTGCACTCTTTTCCTACATATGCTGAAAGACCGGGTGCATGTGAATAGTTGTCTTTATAGGGAACTTTAGGGGTCCTGGTTTTGAATCTTGGGGTATTGTTTTCCTTCTACCTCAGTGCCACATATCCTTGAAAGCCCAAGAAATGTGTTCGACTACACTGGGAATGAGGTTGTGTTCAGGTGCGAGGTCTCGGCCTACCCACTTCCACATCTGAGCTGGACGAAGACAGGAAGCGACAACTTCCTGCCGGGAGACGATCCTCACATCTCTGTCCAGGTTTGACATGAGCTGCAGCTATTATGCATCAATGAAAGTTTAATCAACAGTATATTCCTTCCCAATACCATTAGAAATACAGGATACTGTGTTTTAGGTGTACAAATGAGCCTGTGTCTTCCTCTGCATCTCTTTAACAATTCTTGTTTTAATGTGTCTTTTGTGAAGCTCACAAACTCACAACTCACAAACATTGCAAAATATATTGCAAGACAATCATCCAAAAACTATCTGTATTACATACCAAAAAACAGCAAAAACAGTAACTTCACAAAGCTGCTGTCTTGTGAGATGCACACATTTCTTACCTTTGGTTCTTCTTCTGTTCTTTGTTTACTTATTTTGAAAGATGCTGTCTCTTATCTGCTCTCCAGCGATCAAACCTTGATCATCTGGAGGAAGGCAGTGGTGATGAACAGCTGGCATCTGGAGATTACACCGGATATTTGACTTAAATCACTCTTGTTACCAGACAATAAAGCAATAAAGTCCACCATGAAGGATCTGCTAACATATTTTAAATTAAAGGGCACAGTGTTTGTCAGAGGAATAGCTATAATTAGCCATCACATCTGCTTTTATTCACCTTCTTCTACCATTTCTTTAAAGCATTTTCCCCTGTTAAATGGTTATTATTATGAGGGTAGTTAGCAAAGTACAGAGGGAGTTATATCCTGTACAGACTGTAAAACCCTCTGAGGATAGTTTGTAATTTGTGATATAGGCTGTACAAATAAAATGGACTTGATTTAACTTCTTACTGTCATATGGCACAGAACAGGGGCATCACTAGGTTTTAAGGATGGGGGCTTGGCCCCCAGGTTAGGCTAATTTGGATATATATATATATATATATATATATATATATATATATATATATATATATATAGTCATGTGCATAGATTTTTGAAGGGCAGGAGCAAAAAAACACATTTTTGCCTCCAAAGAGGGCACAAGGGGGGAGGACAACTGTATTTAAGTGATTTATGAAGAATGCAAGGTGATATGATTCTTTATTTAAACTCATATTCTAGTCATTTAATATTAAATGTATCTGCACATTTTTGTAAAAATCAAATAAAGAAAATCAAACACCAAATTATTTAGGAGGACTTAAGAATATTCAGCCGCTCTAAAACAGGCCTAATGACGCCTGAAATAAATCACTCGTTGTATAAATATGCTGAACTGCTTTGATTATAATACAACAGAATAAAGATGGCGACCACTTGAACAGCAGCGTGCCAGGGAAACTGTTGACCCTTCTTCAAAATACTTAATTTGACATGATTGCAGACAGACAGCAGTCACCTCTAAAGTAAAGCCTCCACCACCCCACCCAGAAAACATGCACTACATTTGTTCACTGAGGGGAAAAAAGATGGAGAGAAGGTGAGACCATCTGCAGGGTCTCCATCTGATTCTCTTCATCTCTCTCCATCTGAGTGCCCGTTAATCCTCCCCTCATCCCCTGACTCCCAGCTGGATACAGCGGCTCCTTCTGAATGGCAAGCTGCATTAACGCCGAGGAACTTTCCCCTGCTGTCTGTTAGTCAAAGCTGATTGGAGATTACAGGCCTGCAGCGAAAACACAGCCCTCCATCTCATCTCAAATGACTTTCCACTCCTTCCTCTCCTGTCTCTTCATTTCTTTATCTTCTTAATCCCAACTCTCCTCCTTCTCAATGTCATCAACTTTCTTGCCACTGCATTTTTTACTCTTATTCAGTGCTCTTTTTTGGACAGCTGAATGACAAGAAGGAGGAAGAGGGAGAGAGGAGTGGAGCCAGAATGATGTCATGGAGGCATTTGTCCTCCTGGTGTGGAGGCTTCCCTTCCCCTGCTAATTACCTTGTACAAACTCGAATCTGATATGGCGGATATGAGGCCCAAATACAATTATTGTGGGCTAACAAAGAGATATTGAGATTCGGGGAATGAGGGAGAGACTGCAAGTGAGATAGAGGGAAAAGCGCATGCATGCACGCACACATACAGCAACCCACGTGCACGCACATGCGCTCACATAGCCACCCACACACACACAAGCACAACCACTTGTCCTTCCCCTCCATTCCCTCAGATAGGCTAATGTCATTACTGGGCTAATTATCCTCATTAGTGCCAGCAGCTGTAGAGAGCACATTGCTTGCTGTTCAAACTCCACCCCGAACCTTTCCGTCTTCACATCCCTCTTTGTGTTCCCCACATCTCATTTAGAGACTTTGTCTCCATCCTTTGCGTGCTAGGTGGAGGTAAAAATAGAGCCCCATCAAATATCTAATAAGCCCCAGTTTTGTGGCTGAGGGTCATTGATGTGCTCTGGCCTGCAGAACAGCACCACGGATCGCTGCGTTAGAGGGTGTGCAGAGCAAAGGTAGGAAAATTACAGCTCAAGTGTGCAATATTTATAGAAGAGTTCATGAAGTTATGTCTGGAAACAATGAGACTGAAATTGAAACTAACCGTTTGTTTCCAGGTTTTCTGATGCAACACAAGATGGCACTGTTGAGTCACTTTAATGTTCCCCTCTGACTGCCTCTACTTTGACATCTTGATCTCATCCAGGTCATGTTTTTCTAATTCATTCCCTCCAAAAACAAAAACTACCCTTCCTCAAAGAAAATGAGCTGTCACAGTACCTCCTCTTTAGGTGCAATGACCTCTTCCTGTGACAGCTACGAGGAGCTCAGAGTGATGGTGTTTGCATAACTAAAGGTATTGGCTGTTGACTTGTGAGATGTTTATATGAAAGCACCCTGAAAATGATTCCCTTAACTCGATGCTCTGTCTGCATCTTCACACACAAATTATGAGCTGAGCAGCTGAAACAGGCGGCTTTACGCACAGCATCCGCCCCGCTCTGTGAGATTGCCTTTTGTTTTATTGCCAGCCACTGGTGCGGACAGTGGGTAACCTGTATACCGCTAAGCCTCGCATCAGGCGCTAAATGTCATGCATAGCCTGTTTTTATTGGCTGAGATGGCCTGTTGTACCCTTCTCCTTTTTCCTAGAAGCCATTGTTAAAGAGCTGGTTGTTAATGTGGCTGACCAGATGGGCTCCTTCTCCCTGCAGCTCTGACTGAGGGTGTTTACCATGCACTGGGCTGTGGATAACAGGTGAGACTGCTGCTGCCTTTTCAACCAATCAGAGGGCAGCAGATGTCTGGCCTCTGCCTGTAAACTTTTATTTGGCATTTGGGGCCTTATGGGAGTGGGTTTGATAATAACCCTGGATCAGAGTGAATTCTGGTTTATATGTTTTTTCTTTTTACACAAGGCTATTATGTGCAATGGTCATGCAAGCTATGCCACTGCTATCAAACCTCCCAGAGCTCTGTATAACCAAAAAGAAATAAACCACTTTCTTTGTGCATGTAATACTCAAGATGGCAAACCGCCCAGCTATTTCATTTTCCCTTTGTAAAGTTCAGACATCATTTCCCGAGACGTTCCCTCGACCCCTGTGTGACAAAATGTTTCCAGCATTAGCTGCACAAACAGGGAACATTCCTTTCCTTTTCCATCTTGAGTTACCGCAATTATCATGGCAACAACAAAGGTAAGGCCGGGATGGGATGGTTGAGGAGCAGGCTGTAATGCTTTGAATCAATCTGCCTTAATGGATGACCTGTGTCCAGCATGCAGGTATGGATTAGTTTGGCTGGAGCACCTGTCCCTGTTCTGTCAACAGCAGATCAGGTTACTGCTACACACTCACCTGGCTCACAACTTCCTGTGACTAAGAGCACGCCGCCTTTTGTTCACTGCTATGAACCATGTTGATGTTGCACGTAGAATTATGAAACAGCTGATTTTAAAATACTGGCTTATAGTGTATAAATGATGTTTTTTTTGGTCAATATGATTTTAGCTCTCGTTATATTATCATAATCCAGCACACATCATATTTCCACCAAGTGTCTGTCTTGTAATTTCCAGATGAGGCCCTAACGAGGCCTCTCAGTTTGATGATGTGGTTAAGCTGCTGAAGCGATGCTGTGGCTGGGCTTAGCATCCTTCCTGGATCTCATCTGAACTGGGAGACAAAGCTCAGTCAAGAACTCTCTGTCAACTTTGCTCATGAGTACTGAATTTTAAAGATTATATTTTTGAGTACAAGCCAGGAGAACAGGAGGATTAGAGCAGCTGATAGGATGTCAAGCATATCGTCTTCACACTAGACAAGTTTTGTTTTCCTTATCATCCCCTCAGTGGGAAAACTCCCCATTCAGAGGTAGAAACGAAGGATGCTTCAGTCATGTGTAACCATTAACCTGTGTTCAAACAAACGTCACCCACCCTGGACCTCCGAGAGGCAAACCTTAGATACAACATCATTAATATTTGAGTCAGGAGTGCAGAAAGGGAAATCCACGTCCACGTGGCCCTACGTGTCACCTCCATTATCTCCCTGATGATGAAACGATTAGCTAGCAACGGTTACGCTAACCACAAAGCTGGTGATGGGTGATGGATGGGCTAAGTGATAGACTCAGGCGGTTGGTTTGGGGTCTTTGTCCTGGATCTCTGACACCTTCTATCTTGTGATCTCACCCCAGTTACCCCCACCAGCTGCCTCTGACCCCTCATCATAGCCCTGCCTCTGCTTGCCATGTGCTGGAGTCAAAGGGTTCCCACCTATCGCTCATCAGAATGGAGCCCCTTCGCTCTAAATCACAATCAATCGCTCGGCAGACAGAGATGGATTGGGACATCCACGACCCTGTACCTTTCAGGCGAGCCGCCGACCCTCCAAAGGGCTCCTGTCACTGACAAATAATGGAGGAGTGAGCAGGTCAAGTCTGCCGCCCCTGGAAGGAAGTTATCACAAAGCCATGCAGGGAAATTCTTTTCTCTTTAGGAACAACAGTCACAATGTCCAACAGCATGTCAGACAGACGGATGAGAGGCGGGGAAAGGCTCGCTTTGATGCAAAACAAAAAGACTTTATCACAAAAGTTAAATATATATGAATGTAATTTGGGGCACTTTTTAAGTGATGCAGGATTTAAATTCTTCTGAGGCTGAAGATGAATAACTGAGGTGATGTCCATGACATGTTAGTCATTCTTATAAACTTTAGTAAATAAACAAGCGTCAGCTGAGAGGCTCCTTTAAATGTGAAGTTAATTTAAATAAAGTAGTCACAAACCAGGCATTCTGGTAATGTAGCCACACTGGTGAGCCAACAAAGATGCATGTTATGTAGCTTAAAGTTATCCTTGTTTTTCTTATATGCAATTTACCCTGCCCTTTGATTTTATTCTATAGGTCACATCCACATAACAAATAGTAAAAATATACTTTATTCATTTGATAATTGTGTTTGACTAAGTAACATTTGCAGTTATTAATATATTTTCTTCCTTTTTATTTTGTATGTAATGTAAATATTTATTCTATTGTTATCACTCATTCTATTATGTCATTGCTGTTGTCCATTGTTTCTTTATTACTGTAATCTTTTATGCTGCTGTGGTGGATGGATTTTGCCCAATGGGGGATAAGTAAAAAACTCTTTCATTCTATTCTATTGCTTATGGTTATTAAAATGAGGGGTATTTAGGTGCAAAAAACAAACAAATCAACAGATAAAATTGTAATTTGAATGCATCCATTAAAGATGAAGGATCAAATATTTACTCCAGAACTGTGTCATTTAAACTCAGAGACATGCATCCCAAACTTCTGCACATTTTATTGTATTTAAAGATGCAGACCTACAACCAATAAGCTGCCTTCCTTCCTTCCTTGGCCTGTCTTCCCTCCACTCTCAAAATCACACAGTCTTGACATTCTGCCTCACATCATCATGTGTGTTTGAAGAGTTGCTCTCCAATGCTTCCTGATTTGCTGCACAACAGTCTGAGCGATTGCATCGTTCACATGAGGCGTCCACGACAAATATCATTCAGATGTACAAAAGTCTCCATCATGCCATAACAAGATGATTGGGAGTGAAATATCTTATTCTGCATTCACTGCCGAGGGCTCAAGGAGGATCATTCACATGTAGATGTGTCCTTCTGGAAGTGCCTCGGCTATACAATTTCCATTTAGAAAAGGTGTATACACAAATAAAGAAAGGACATTGGGTTCTTCATTTGATTAACTAATCATAGTCTTTGTAATTCCACTCGGGGACCTTGAAGGGCAGTGGCGGGCTGTGCGCCCTGATTAGCCTATGCATGATTGCTGCTGTTGTGGCACAAATCAGTTCAAGTAACTCAACTCCATGCACTATGCAGTGGCTGTGATTAAACAGGCGATTAAGACAGAGCGTTTCTGTCTGCTTAATCCCTTTCCCCATTGTCTGGATAGATAGCCACAGTGTAGTCCCCGATCAACAATAACTGAACGCCACAAGAATTGGAGTGAGAGGTGATTAGGGTCTTTAAAGCTCCCTGGAGAGTGGATGCAGGTTGTTTGTGATTAGCTTGAATTTAGAGGTACATTCTGTTCTTATTGCCTCTTGGTGGAGCAGGAATTCATTATCTGATGCTTAAGCTGATGGGAGGGGGAAAAGTAGACACACACAAGCCTCAGGACTGGAGTAATATCTTTGAATAATCCAAGTTTGTGACACAAAAACATGCCAAGTGAGGAAGCTTCCGGTTCACGGCATGTTGACAAACCCAACAAAACCCTCCTCCAGCTCACAACTCGAGCCTCAAAGTGCTTTAACCCTCTTCCCACTTCTCTGCTAGCCCTCTTCACCATGTGCAGTGGTGTCTGTGTATCATCTGAAGGCTGTATAGAAACTCTACAGCGCCTCTCCATGACTGATCTCTTTTGATAGAGCTCATTATGCAAACTGCTCCCAACTCCCACTGCATAATTAGTGCTTAATTAATTTGAGTGAAATCTTTCATCTGTCTGTGTCCGGCCAGCTCCTTCTTTCCATTTACAACACGATATTAATTTCAGAAGGGGGAATGGTAGCGCAGCTGATGAAAAGGCAGATATAATTAATCAAGTAGTGTATCCGTTTCCTTCATTTTTTGCAGGAATAATAATAAGTGTGATGAGCAGAGTCTGATTAACCCTATTATGCTCCCTAATTAGGGTGATCATTTAATAATCAAAGAAGCAGCACAGATATAAGAGAATGCAAATTATACAATCTAATAGGGAACATGCCGGTTCGCGAAATTTCTCAGACTTGTAAATAAATCTGTAATAACGCCACAGGAGGATGATGATGACATATTTTGACCGTACCACTGAAAGCAAAATTTCCAAATAAAGATAATAGATTAAAAAGCCACATCAGTAACATCATTGTGTTATTTCAAGGACACAATTCCACTCGTGAACCAGGTGCTTCAGTCTCTCAGAGGTCACCACTTTTTATTTCCCACCGGCTCTGTGTCTTTTATGGAGCCCAGGACACTCAGAGGAAAGCTGCAGGAGTTCAGCACCATGGACAGCGACCTCTTCCACACACACAGCTGGTGTTAAAAATGGGAATTGTGAATATTAATTTAGGAAACAGGACATTTTCGCATCTAACCGGGAGTCCTTCATGAGTCTAATACATGTTATTAATAAGTAAGATAAGCCGACTAATAGTCGAAGGTTGTGACAAAGGGGGCGTCCACAGTGGAGCTCCTTATGCCAATAGATAAAGGATGTGGCCCATTAGGTCTGCCAGCGTCCATCCTTCATACTCCTAGATGATACAGCTGCTGTCTGCTTTCATCAAGATAATGGTGACCTCATATATGGAGTCCATGAGCAATGGAGCTGATTTCATTTTTTCTTACATGGAGTCATTATCAATGTCGTTACAATCTTCAGGGACCTTTTTTTTGTATTGACAGACAGCTAGTGCTGAGGCTGAGCCGTCAGTACAGTCCTTTATGTGCTGCCTTCTCTTCCTACTGTGTGTGTGTGTGTGTGTGTGTGTGTGTGTCTCTTCCACTTCTTTGTATCTGTGAGGTGTGTGTGCGTCTACATGAATGTACCTCAATTTACTCCTCTTCACCCCCATAGTGCAGCTGTGCCTCAGAGGACTCTTGTGAAGTAATTGAATGAGCCGGGGCAGGGGGAAACCTGTGGCAGCGAATGTGTTGCCCGCTGGCCTTATTATCTGTAATACAGCAGCCGCTCTGCCTGCACTTTCTCATGAATACAGAAATGAACGCTTTGGACGTCAGAGGTGAGCGCAGAGGGAAGAGGCAGGCCAGAGCCGTTTTAATCAGCTCCCAGATAGAACAATCGCTTTATCCACCTCTGCAGCTCAGAGGTGAATTAGTGTTTAACATTCCAGGGCATGTTTTCTGACAGGGGACTCCACCCCAAACAAGCGACGGACTGCCGAGATCATTGAGAGACACTCTGATGTTTCTGATGAGTAAATTAGAGCTAAACATGCCCCTGGGACTCCAGCTACTGATATGCCCGATATGCAGGAAGGCCTCTTTTTAATAAGAGGCTCTTTATGCGAAACAATGGTCTCTGCACACACAGCGTCAGATATAAGTAATTAAATCATCTATGGCTTTGAATGAAGTCACCAGCAGTCTTTTCGGTCGTCTTATTCAACCTTTTCACGAGCCACACATCACACTAGAGCCCAGAAATGTCTGTCCTCCTCACAGTCATCAGCATCATTGTCAGAAGTACAGATGGCATCAGGGACATTTCCAGTCAACACTGAGGTCCATTAGTCTTAAGCTCAGAGCTATGCCACTTCACTGGGCTTTTCACAGTAACCTGGTCACATGGGCATCCTCCTAAAGTACACTTTAAAGTCTAGACAGTGACCTCCTTGGTGCTCTCATGGCCAAACAGCCAATTTCCCCATTGATCTTCTGCATCCTGACTTCTCACTACAAACGTTTTGCTATTGTTGCCGACTGTCTGTAGTCTCACTGTGACATGGTTTTCTAAGTTACTGGGAATCAAGGATTGTGGCAGCACACGGTTATCTTTGGTAGAACAATACCAAACAAACGGTATTATAAAACACAAGCTAAAGCAGAGAAAAAAGTCTCCAGATATTAACTAATAAGTAGATTAAGAAAAAACAGAGTAACTAAAAAGAGCAGAAAATAGAGGTGAACAGAGCCACCATCTCTATGTAGAGCTAGTTTAAATGTGTTTCAGACTACATTTAAAAAACAATCACTTCATTAAACTCAGGCACTTTTGTTCCACAGGGTCATTGTTCTCTAGCCGGAGCCTGCCTCTCACTTTCAGGGACAAAGGCTCAAGCCGAGGCTGTGCTGCGTCCACGGCCAGCCTGATTAAATCTGGGTCCCTTGCTGGCTCTCTCCATGGTGCTGAAAGAGCCCTCGATCAGATTACACCCAGCCAGAATAGGACCTCAGATGATCCATTACAATAATTGATTGACAATGCATTGAAGGTGGTCATGTAGTGAGCAGCAATTACAGTCATGTCCTATTGCACTTTCAAATTGGCCTGGGCCGGCATGGCACATCATTCATGTGGAAAGTACAGGAGCTTTCTGTACATGTGTTGGGAGAATAAAAGTAATCTAATCTCTGTGGAATAAGCAAACTGCCCCACGGCTCCCTGGGTAACTGGGTTAATGTTTGACACAAACAGCACGGTGATGCCTGCACACAGGTCTGAGTGCAATGCTTTGGATGCTGAAGGACAACTTTCCCTTGTCTGCTCTTCATCCTGCAGGTGGTGCAGTGAAACCCAGAAGCTGGAATCAGCTCAAACTTCTGGTTGTACAGTGAAATCATGAGGCTTACAGAAGGTTACACACCACTTCAGAGGGACTATTTGAGAGCACTGCTGCATTTTAAAGTTATTTTACAACACACGAAAGCATTTATTACTTTCATATTTTCAACTTTATCTTAAAATAAATGCAATTACGTTGACAGCACGGCCTGCAGAGGAGGAGGCAGAAAGTCCTGCAGCATGCCATAAGGTTGAGGAGGTGGCAGTGCAGCCTGCATTAAAGCGGCTGCAGCTGTATGCTAATGAGGCGCCTATGCTTCCCGTCCACTAGGGCAGCACGCGCCACTGATCAAACACGCGCATGCGTCGGTGCAGCCAAGAGCACACTGGCCCACGCGCCCCACAGAAATTATCATGGGGTTAAAAAAAAAAAAAAGAGGAACTCGTTAAAATGCCATCAAAGCTTGTAGTCCCAAACAAACCAGGACTGATAGATGAGCAGAGAACCTGAGCAACAACAAGTCTGGATAAAATGTTCAGGAAATATAAACTAGTCCAGTCAGGAAAGACAGGAAGAAAAAAAGAAAAAAAAAAACTAAAACTTTACAGAAAACAAATGAACAAGAAGTCTGGATAAAATGATCAGGAAATCTAAACTAGTCCAGTCAGGAAAGACAGGAAGAAAAAAAGAAAAAAAAAACTAAAACTTTACAGAAAACAAATGAACAACAAGTCTGGATAAAATGATCAGGAAATATAAACTAGTCCAGTCAGGAAAGACAGGAAGAAAAAAAGAAAAAAAAAACTAAAACTTTACAGAAAACAAATGAACAAGAAGTCTGGATAAAATGATCAAAATTAGTCCACTCTGGAAAAACAGATAAAACAACTAAAAATTTACAGAGAAACATTATTTTTAATGAATGCTGCAAAAATATGTTCACACTTAGCCTCTTAATAAAACAGTGAAAAGTTTCTCTCTAGTTTTAGAGAGAGAGAGTTTAATTTTTCAGATCTTCCTGGTGTCATTTGACCAGAATAACGGCGTGCTTTCAGGCAGGTGAGAAGGCACCGGCACATAGAGGCCTATTGAAAGGAAGGCGCAGGCCTGCGGCTCAGCTCCGATTGTGTAATTATTTGACTTGGTCATACTGCAGCTTTATGCAAATGAGGGGAACAATGTACGACGATGGAGATTAATTCCTCCCTGGTCTGCTGACTGAAAGGAAAAAGAATGCTCTCTCTGCCAAGTGGCGCGCTGTAGAATACATTTAGCCATTATAAAGAGGAAAAAAACACGACAAATACACAATATATGAGGTATGCACAGAAGCCACAGGGAGCTGGTGCAGAAAAAAAAAGGCCACATAGATCTATCAGGGGGAAAGAAGTTGTCTTTGTTAGGCACACAGGAGGCTGTTGAATCAGTTGTTTGTTTTAAGAAATAATTAAGGTGCAAACGAATCATGCAGCATTCAGACTTTAATATTGAATCTTATGAACTTCTTTCAGCAGAACGAGCGCAGCAATAAACACAGTGAGAAGTGCACATATCAGTACAAACTGAATCCAGCAGCTTCATTTCAGCTTTGGATATGTGTGCAGCATTTTGCAACACGAGTCCGGCTGCGGCCTTCTTTGTCTGGAGCACTGATTCCGCCCAGCACGCACCTAGCTGTGGGCCAGATTGGCCGTGAGTCCCGTTTCACAGTTAAGAGGTCAATTTGCCTTTCAAACGAAAAAAAAAAGAAGACAGGGATA
This sequence comes from Synanceia verrucosa, assembly GCA_029721515.1. NCBI lineage: Eukaryota > Metazoa > Chordata > Actinopteri > Perciformes > Synanceiidae > Synanceia > Synanceia verrucosa. The sequence goes on along the minus strand of CM056560.1, from coordinate 3,032,368 downwards.
TCCAAGCATGGGCAGACGTGGCCATTGTGCACAAAGACCAGAGGGCCTTCTTATTACTTATGTATGCAGTGAGATGTCTGATTTATATGTGGAGTTAAACTACTGAGGCAGACACGTGCCTAAAATAAAGAAGCACTCCCTCTTCTGTGTTTATTTAAGACATAATAAAATAAAGGTCTATAAAATCTGCCTTATTTGGTTTGCTGGAAGAGCTGCATCATGTGCGTAAAGGTCGTGCGTAAAAGAGGAGCATGGCTGGAGGAAATAAACAACTGTAAACAAGCTGAACTCAGATAATCTGCGTTACAGTTGTGTCTATTTAGGTCGAACAGCGTCTTTGAAGGACATCCCTGTAGGAACTGAGAGAAACCGCTTTTCGTTGGATTTAACCAAGCTTGTCTCATCCCCGTCTTAATTCTAAATTGTGATGATTGTGGCAGTGACGGACATTTCCTTTTGGCAGCTCCGGGCCCCCCAGAGGAGAGCCACAAAGCCGTGGCACGTGTGCATTTGTATAGGGGCCCATCAGACCGTAAAAAGAGGAGGGTCCCGGCGTGTGCCTCTGTCGGGGAGGGGCTGAGCGCACACATTAATGTAATAAACCGCCAGTACATCTGCTAAGCTATCCGCACATCCTCCAACGAAATTCACCAAATCCAGGCTCTGAGCCCTCCCACAATCAAATCCACTGGGATCTTGGTTTCATCCGATTGGTCGGGGATGCTGCAACAGGGGGGGCGAGAACAATAGCATCATTCCGGCATAAAAAGAGTGGAGCTATGCCTTGGAGACGAAAACATTTCAGCAGCAGAAGAATCGATATACCGGGGAGATAAAGTCCCATAAGCTTCTAGTGTTGCCATATTTTTAACAAACCTGGATACTCGAGACTTCACCCACCTCCCCGAAGTGCCTTTCCACTGTTACTCGCCAAGATGCCCAAAGGATTCCTGGTAAAAAGAAACAAGAAATCTGCACATGTTTCCTACAGGACTCGGTCAGAGGAAGATGACCTCCAGGAGCCACCAGCCCCAGCTGCCTTGCCGAATTATGTGGACCCCTCCCCGCCGATGTCCGTGGCGTCCAGTCCGGACCGCGCCGCAGCATCGCCGGATTTCACAGCAGCTGGCGCATCGGTGCCAAGGCTGGAGAAGCCGGTGCAGTTCGGCAACCCAGAGGCGGTGTGCCAAGCCCTCTACAGCCCCACCCGGCCCATCAGCAAAGAGCACGACAGGGGATATTTTGAGCGAAGTTTCAATCTGGGCTCACCTATTTCTGCCGAGTCATTCCCGACACCTGCCTCTCTCTCCGGCCTGGACCACCTCCTGTACGCCCCGGTCGACCTGAAAATCGGCACCAGCAACAGCAGCCGCAGCGGCACCACCAGCAGCGTCCCGGCACCGAGCAACCGTGTCGGAACCAAAAGACCCGCAGCTGACGGTGCGGAGCGCAAATCGAAACCCGCCTCGAAGAAACCCAAAGCCATTAGAAAACTCAACTTTGAAGATGAGATGACGACTTCTCCCGTGCTTGGTCTCAAAATCAAAGAGGGACCAGTGGAGGTGAAGCCCAGGGCGCAGTCCTCCGGAGGAAACAAGCCTCTGGGGGAGTTTGTGTGCCAGCTGTGTAAGGAGGCGTACGCGGATCCCTTCTCTCTGGCTCAGCACAAGTGCTCCCGCATCGTCCGGGTCGAGTACCGGTGCCCTGAGTGCGACAAGATGTTCAGCTGCCCGGCCAACCTCGCCTCTCACCGCCGCTGGCACAAACCGAGGACCACCGGCGCACCGGCGATGCCACCGGCGCAGGGCATCAAACCTGAAATGGCCAAAATCCCAGCGCTCGGTGTCAAGTCAGTCTCCGACGAAGCCAAAGACATGAGTGACAGAGACACCCCGAGTCCAGGTCTGTCCGAGTCGGGCTCTGAAGATGGCTCATATGACTGCCAGTACTGCGGGAAGAGGTTTAAGCGACAAGCATACCTAAGAAAACACATCATGGCACACCAGGCCTTGCAAAAGAAAGTGCTGGAGGAGCACGGGTTTCAAGCCGGCGACCGCCCGGCAGAGCAGCCTCCGGTCTTATCATCCTCCTCCTCCTCAGCATCATCATCATCATCATCATCATCATCCTCAGAGGAAGCCTCAAACCAAAGCCCTCTCAATCTGAGCCCGATGGACTGCCTGCTGTGCCCGGTGTGCGGGGAGAGTTTCACCAGCAGGGCCGGCCAGGAGAGACACCTGCGCCTCATGCACTCCTCCCAGATTTACCCGTGCAAATACTGCCCCGCCACTCTCTACAGCTCGCCGGGGCTCACCAGGCACATAAACAAGTGCCACCCCTCGGAGAACAGGCAGGTGATCCTGCTCCAGATGCCGGTGCGCCCTGCCTGCTAGAGACAACACTAAACTCGTGCCTTTGATGGAGGGAGGGAATAAAAAAAAGAAGAAACAAAAAAAAAGAAAAGAGTTTGTGATGCTCACTGCCATAACTTTAGGCCAATGTAAGGCAGGACGGTTTGATGTTTCAGTGGTGTTTAATGAGGTGTCTTTTCCATGCCAATCAGTGATTGTTGAATGCTTCTCTCTATATTTGAAGTACATAGTTTGGGATTATCTGTCTCAAATTAGTTTATGGAGGAAAAAAAGAATACAAAGCGTTAGTTTGACTGTAAAAGGGTATTTTTCTAGGACAGCACATGTGTTCAATGATAGCTTCTAGACCTAAGAAATGTCTTAAATTCTCTGAAATCCTTTCCCCCCCATCAAAACCTTTTTGATTGCTCCATCACTGCAGCTTTACGCCAGTTTGTGGATGACAGAAGCTATCAGCTCTGAACTGGTGGGAAAAAAGAGTGAGTGAAGCATTCCCTGTGTAGTTCAACCACAAATGCCTTCAGTAGACAGATACGCCTAGTCCCACCTATACATACATAAGTACACATCCAAATCCCGCTGTATAACTGCCTTAAAAAAAGTCAACATAGACTGTTTTAATTTTGAATGCTGGCACATATTTTATTATTATTATTATTGAAGATTGTTGCAATATTTTTTCATCATATGTTTATTTATTTATTTATTCTAATTATTTTGTGTAACTTATTGTTGTGTTTGTTGTGATTTATTCTGTGAATCGTTCTGGCAGTTTACATGTCGTATAGCCAAAATGTTTTTTTTTTTTTTTTTATTTTTAATTTTAATTTAATTAATTAATTTTTAATTCATGAGTTGTGATAACTGTCGTGGGTCGGGTTTTAAATCTTCAATCTCCACAGCTCTTGTAAATGGGAAAAAAAACGTAAAGCTCTTACCTTAGATGCAATCTTTTTTAAGGACAAGTTATTTTTCTTAAATGTTGGCTTTTATAGCGCTTTGATTGTATGTGTATATCGTTGTTGTCTATCGAAATAATAAAAAAATATTTTCAAAAAGACACGTGTCACAAGTGGAAAACACTTTACTTATTAACAAAAAAACATTAAAACCACTGCAATAAGGTGTTTGTTGATCCTAGTGTGGTGTTTCTAGGATTGTTTCTATTTAGGCAAATTATTCCCAATACACATAATAATAAAATGAAATAAAACCTTGACTTAATAAATGAAATAGTCTATTTTAAGATGTTTGGGGTAAAGCCTCTATTTTTGCCTTATTTTTATGAGCAACATTATCATCCCGTGCGTAAAACTTTGCGTAAAAAATCTTTCAAAATTAAACTTAAACCAAAATAACGTCTGGCAATTTCTTTCTAAGTATTTTAAGGATGGTTTCATGATACCATGTAGATATAGTTTCTCTCTAACTTCTCACAGTATTTAAAGTGCAGTTTTAATTCTGCTTTTATGGCCGATTTGAAGCTTGCTCCCAAAGCACCTCCAAGGGTACCAAACAAGAAAAATAATAGTAAAAAAAAAAGTTTCTAATTTCCTTACTCCTCTGCACCACCTCACCAAAAGAGGCCTGAGCAGGAAAAAGACAGAAACCCCAGGAGCCCCCACTTGGGCCAAACCTTTGCTCGATTCATCAGCCTGATGCGCTTTAAATCATCGCTGCGGCTCAATAGACGCCGCTTCGCTGCTGCCACAGAGAAGCACTTAGGGCCTAATCATAAATTCCCTCCTTAATACCATGTCAGGACATGACAGGAGGACAAAGAGGTGGTGGATCAGACTCACCTCTGGAGCAGTAAAACATCTGTCTGCTCGATGTGTGCTGATGATTCAGGGCCTCGGCTTCACACGTGACCTCCAGAACCTGTAAAACATGGAGTTCACCTCAGAGCATCATCACTTCTTCAACTACTCCAGCTTTTCTTCCTCATTAATACTCTACACCTCCCCACAAAACAATTTTTTTTTTTTAAATGTAAAATGTGCCCCCCCCCCCAAAGGCATCAGTGCCTGACAATACACCAAGACAGAGAGATATCTGAAGTGTGAAAATAGACTGGAGGCAGCAGTGTGACACATGAAATAATACAATCTGCTGGTAATCACAGAGAATGTCAGCCTCAGAGGGGCTGGGACACCCAGACCCTTCCTGTTGTGCTGTAAACCTCCTCAGAGTCAATGATTGAGGCAAACAGCTGAGCTGGGTGAAAATGAGGCAACATTATCGGCTTCTTTCTCACCCTTTCTCTCTCACATACAGTTTTTAGGGCTCCAATTACGGTCAAGTGCTTTTCTTGCTTCTTCATGTGACCCAGGCGAGGCAGGGCACCCGTAAGGTGCTGCAACCATTGCACCTGTACCTCCTGGTGAGCCTCCATTATGCTGAACTCCCCTAAGCAGGGCTGAGCAGCAGGGGAGACAGATGGGAGGAGGGTCAGGTTACTCCTACTCCTGCTGCCATGGCAGGGCCAGGGTCAGAAAGCCCATGGCAACAGCACCATCATGTCATCACACACACAAAATCTGAGGTTACACAACTAGCTGATGTGTTGCTGAGAGGAGGAGGAAGGGGGAAAAAAGGACGAAGATGCGTAGAATTTCAAACTGATTTAATGAAATGTTTAAATTTTCACATTTCTAATAAAGATAGCAGGACTTAAAAACGGTCTGATATGTTGACAAGTAAATGACGAAATCTTCAAGCTTTTTTTCCTCTCTTATACAAAGATTATATTACAGACATTATTATATTTATATTCAGAGGGAAGTCGAGCCCTCAAATTTGACACAATGTACAAGGATTTCTAAAAGAAGGAGAAGAAAAGAAAAACACACTAGGGCTAACACTAGTTCATTTTCTTCACTGATATAAGACAAACAATCCTTATCTTGGTCCAACCTGACGTCTCCAATGACTGAGCCACCAAAGGGGAGTACAGACGTCATCTCTGAGCTACAATCTATAAGATCAGCATCCTGGGCGGTTCCTTCAAGTGGCTTTAGGGAGGGGAGGAGGGGATAAAAACCATAGATGTGATCCAGGCCTATATATCTATACATTCTTCCAAAAAAACAAAAGCACAAAATCATGGATCAACTCCTGCTGTTTGGACTCCTGATTTTCTGCTCGAGGAAGGGACAAATGAAAGGAGGCAAAAGAGGAGAAATGACAGGAGAGCACGGGTGGAAAGTAAGGCATAGTAGAGCAACAGATGGGGATAGTGTTGCAGCTCGGGTGGAGTCCTCAGGGTGTAAGTGCATGCATGGTGTGTGTGTGTGTGTGTGTTGGGAACACCTGGCTACCATGGCAACCCCGGGCGGGCAGGTTGGAGAGGTGAGAGCGCCAGCCTTGGTTGCTAGGAGGGCAGTTAGAGTTCAGCTCTGGCATGCACCCTAAACCCAGAGCACCCACCCCTCCTGAGGCCTCAGGAGAGGATCATGGGAAAGCGGTGGAGCTGGTGCCGCTTGTTTCCATTCACAGATAAATGACGGTGCAGCACACCACCACCTGTAATAAAGCCTAAACCCTGCGACTCCACATCCATCTGCTGTTGTTTTTCCGTTGAAGCACAAGGACGGTGACCTTTAGCGACACTTAGCTTCAGGACGCTAACGGGGCAGATGTGACGCAGGGTGCCCATGGTTTATTTCAGACTATGAAGAAGAGACACAAATGTGAGTATGGGGAGGAGAGGAGGTGTTGGACAGACATCACACAGGCACTGTGAGAAGCAAACAAACAAACAAACAAACACACACCAGTGCATGGAGTTAAGATTCACCTGAGGCTCTGGTGGTTTTCTTCCTCTAAACAAGCACATAATACGTCAAAATAATTCATCAAATAGTCCTTTCTATATACATCTAAACAGAACAGACGAATAAAATTTTAAAGTAATTTACATCCAAGAAGAAGGAGACATTCAATGCTAGTTAAATCAAAGACAGCGAGTGCAAAAACGTTGGTTGGGAACGTTGGAATGTCGATGCTTTGAGCTTCACAGGACAGGGGGAAAGTGATCGCAGAGGAAAGAGACAGCAGGAAGTTATTCAATTACTGGACATGAGCCTCCGTTAACGACGTCAGAAAACAATTACAAACGCAGTATTTTCTCGTTGCAGCAGAGTTGCATGAATCAAATCGTGACAGAATCCATCGGAATTCATTTAAAAAGGAAAATTAGAGTGATAAAAAAAAGATTATATTCAGGTCAAGTTAGAAAGACGCCATTGATTGTCCACTGTGGGTTCAAAACAATTAAAAAAGCCTCTGACTGAACGTCCTGCAGGGACTCTGTGCAGCGGTGCAGGGGCGTACACATCATTCTGCAGAGGTATTCCTCGTGCATCAGTCTTTTCTCCTGTTCAGTGTGGGGAAGCTGGTCCACGAACATGGTCCGAACTGGTGCTAACGAGCAGGATGACGTCATCATCCTGTCACCAAGTGGCTATCTTTGACACAGAAAGGTCATGGCAGGTGCAGGAGGAGGTAACAAGGCAGACACATTTATAAATGGATACCATCTTGAAGCATGATGCCATGCAGCTGTGTCATTCAGTGCTTTGTGTATTGAGACAGATGAGACGTGGAAACAAAGTGAAGCAATCTCCCATTCCCTTACTATAGTAAGAACAATTTTTCCCCTCTAGTGCATCAAGGCTGCACTAGAAAATGAGACTTAAAAAGAGGTTTTCATCACAGGCTGCTTTAAGACTTTTAAGTCAACTCTTCCTATGCTGCTGATTCTTGAGCTGAAACCACCAGGGTGAACATAAATAGCTTAGTTCCTCTCAAATAAGCAGTTAAACACCACAACAAATGGAAATGTATCAACGAAATCAATGATTGCCACTTAAATTAAAAAAAATTGCAATATGCTCCGGTTGCATTTTTATATAACACAAATTAAAAAAACAATACACTTCCCCCCCCCAAAAAAACAAGAAACAAAAAAGAAGTCTTGCAGTCACAGCTGGGTGTGTGAGGTTCTTCAAGATTAAAGGCTTCAGCTGGGAGGGAAAAGGGATGGAGGGATGAAGAGCTCAGTTGGAGGACTTGCTTATAGCGCTGGCTGATCGGCGAAGTTTTCCGGAAACGCGGTTCTTCGTTGCACGGGGCATTGTGGGGGAAACCTGGTCGATGGAGTCCGTCGTTCCGGCGGCGTTTCCGGCTTCGGTGCTCGCGCTGCCGGTGAAGGAGCCTGGGAGAGAAACGGAGGGAGAGTTGATAGCCAGAAAAAGGAAAGACAAGGATGGAGAGAGACAAGAGGTTCATAGGCTTTGATTGCTTATCCCACCATGCTTCGTCATGCATGTGGCTGCTGCTCCCACAAGACCCAAGATTACCATTGATAGCACGCTCACCAACAATTTGAGTTTGTTCCTCAAGTCATTGGAACAATGATGTGAGAAAATTTTAATATTTCAGAAATGTCATGCCTTTTTTCACATGCTGTGGAAAAGCAAAGCTCGTTGAGAGAGAAGCTGCTTTTCTCTCCACTGCAGTTTTGCCCCCAGATGCTTATATGATATAAAAAAAAAGTTCACAGTGTGACAGCAGGATGCTGCACATTATGCAGGTTTTGTGAAAATGTGGAAGCCTTCCCTTTGTCAAGTATTGCCCTTTTTCCAAAAACTTCACAACCATGATTAAGGGATGGCAGACAGTAATAAGCTGGGAGTTGGGCATTAACGGCACCCTGACTTCCACGGTGTGCCCCCCGATCGAACCGAGAAGCCCTCCCCCCTCGGCCCCTCGCCTCGAGTTTAAACAACTTTTCTGCTTTGTGGAGATGGCATCTGGTTGCCTATTTTCTTTCCCGTCCTTTTATTTCCTGCCATTTTTCGTAGGCATCTCAAGTTGCAGCGGCTAAAAGGAGCAGCAGATGGCTGGAGTAACAGACACTCAGCAGCACAGTGGACACCGGCAGCATCCAGGGCCGAGGCTCGCTGGGAGAGGAGGCCTGGGCTATGGGGTGTGTGCATTGTGAAGGGCTGGAGGGGAGGCGAGGGGGGGTCCGAACATGAATTCTCAAATCTGCATATGAATATAAAAAAAGGGACGGGCTTGGCCTGACAGACGGAACAATTCCTGCATTCCCGTATTCTTCCGCTCATTCCTGCAGTAACGTTTGGTTTTATAAACTCAAACTATTAAGTGATGCAAAGACATATGACAGACCGGAGGAAGGCAACCACCTATTACAGCTAATATACCCAGACAAGCGTGCGGTGCAGTTCACCACCCACTCAACAGACATCCCTTTTCGTTTAGCGGCCATTAAAACATGCTGCACTAAACAGTCATCACTCCCACTGTGGCACTTAATGACTGTGGTTGCATCAGTTTCTAAATGCTGTTCTTCACTGTATGGCCTTATGTAAGAATTAATTTTCATGGTAAGCTACTGAGTGAAAAAATAACCCCGATCCAGAAGAAGCTAATGCATCATTATTATTGTCATTAGAAGGCAGCATTTCCGCTCCTTCCTCTGCCTTACGGTGAGGTTCGTTTCAGATGGAAAGAAGAAGGGACAGACCGAGCGAGAAAGAAAACAAAGAGGGTCTTTAAATGGCCCTGCTTTCCTATTGGTCCCCTCCGCAGCAGTTCAAACAAGGCTTTAGATGACAAAGACATCTTCCAGTGCGGCAGGTGTTAGTCTCAGAGTCTGCCCCAGGCAAACAGGCACACTCCAACAGGAGGAAGTGAGGGGGGTGGAGGGATTGGAGAAAAAAGAGGACAGAAAGAAAAGAGAAAAGTGTTTGCTGGGGGAAGAGATAAAGGCGCGCCACATGCAGAAGCGAGGGCCAGAAGTGTAGCCTTATTGTACATGCTGCTACTTAGTCAGGTGCTAATTGTCCCCACCGTGCATCACTTTCAATTACCAGCCTGGCCTAAACAGTAGGACACCCCCCAAATAAACAGCCTGGTTTCTCCGTCCCCTTCCCTTTGTCAGAGCACTCAAAGCTTGGTTAGTGCCGAATGAAAAAGGAGGGGTGGGAGGGGAAACAGCCAGAGTGAGTGATTGAGCGAAGGGTAGGTAGGCCGCTGCACGGCAACAAGCTTCCGGCCTGACTTTGGGCTTACCTTCACCACATACAGTATGTGGACCTTTAAGATATTTTTAATCTAAAAGGGGAAAAAACAGAGTAGAGCATCATGTGAGAGAGAATTGGACACACTCCATACCACACTGGCAACGCCGCAGAAGTCGAGGTTAGTCGTCACTGGAAGGTTCAAAAGTGAGACAAGGTTAACTGATCTGAGTGATAAGTTAATCAACAAGTGATGCCTTTAAGGCCCTAACAGGTACCTGATAAATCTGTCTAATTCACAGACTCACACAGACAGTTCACATGGCAACAACAGAAACATTATCCACCAGTGTTAATATTAAAGAGGGTTAGGGGCACCTGAGAGGGTCATGGGAGCTTTGACACTGTTTTATCCATAAGAGAGAGTTATCAATTTAGGAAAAAGAAAGCTTAAAGGATGAGAACATAACAGGACATTAAAAGCAGTGCAGGTGTAAGACAACAAGAGCAGAGCACTGTGGACGCAGTGACGGATGGACTAGCTCATGCAGGAAACTGACGCTGGTCTGAGGGAGGTTGCATTCAGGGTCATGGAGGACGAGGCTGTTTAGGATGATGTTCAGTGCTGAGGTTAAATGCCTTACCAGGAGGTGGCGAACACTGCAGGGATGCTACATTTAGCTATTAGCATGCAGAAACCTAGACTTCAATTTGAGCCCTGCTTTGCTTTTACAAAAAAGAGCCAAATCAAGTGCCACCCCCCAGTTATCTGACGATGGCAGGGCTTTCTGTGAGCTAAATGAATGAATGGATGGATGTTGGTGGGCTGTGGCTGGGCGTCATGCCTAGTGTGGAGGAAGCAGGCAGAGTCTTACAGTCCAGTTTGGCCCAGGGGTACTCCATGTCCCAAACCATCCCCGGCCAACGCCTGCACGCTGTCATGGAGCATGGATGACATGTTAGTGGCAGCAATGGGTGCCAGAGCAGGATGGATGGACAGACAGATGGACGGACAATCTAGCACACACTCACCACACACACACACACACACACACACACACACACACACACACACACACACACACACACACACTTCAGATGGGTGAGAATGAGGAGCATGTCAGCCAGCCTTTACTGCTCCATGAAGCTTTATGCTTGATGGGACACAGGAACAGGATGATCGACTGCAAAGGACCTTTAGATGCATTATCTGTGAGGCCTACGGCATTAAATACATCATGCTTATGGCTTTTGAAAAGCTACAGAGCAGCCTTTATGGACTTCAGGATGCAGCTGATGAGAATACATGAAAACGCAGAATTGTGGTAGCTGGAAGAAATAAAGTCAATTAAACAACTAGTTTGATTGATAGCAGATTAATATGCAACAATAATGACAGTTTTGAGTTATCTTTGACTACCATCGACATAATACATGAAAGTGTTTTTTTGGCAGCAGGTTGCCTATCACAGTCTCACCCTGCCTGTGAGTAATTTTGGGGCTTCTGGGAGATGTAGTCAGAGCATAAAGAGACAGTATACGCCACAGAGATCAAAACAGGAAGTGGAGACGATCGAGATTAGAGAGCGAAACAAACAGAATGCGGACAAAAAGTGGTGATTTTGGTGAAAGTGTCCTCTACTCTACCTCTGATAAAACAAGAATGGAAGAAGATAAAAACAAACATTTTTTTCATGATGAAATAGTGAGTCTCTTCTTTCATTTGAGCTATTCAGTGTTTACAGAGTCATAGTACAAAATATTCTGTGGGTCTAGAAATATGACTCAAAATGGGCAAAACCGCTGTAACAAGGCACTTCCTGTTTTATAAAACGGCTGGCTCAATGAGTTAATGTTCTATGATTGTAAAAGGAATATCTTTAATTTTGGTAATCAATACTGAGAATAATCATCAATAGCAGTCAGGCTCTGTGTGCTTTCTTAGGGAATTTGATCAGATTTCTTTAAAATTAGAGATCAAACTTTTCTTTCACATTATATAACAGCTTGACATATACAGTATATTATATATCTGCCTGTCCCAGCATTTCAGTGACGCTTTAAGATGCTTCTCTTTCCATGACTGCACCATACCCAACGCACCTATTTGTTGACATTGGTTGCTAAAAATGTTGGAAATCCCCCTTGAATTATTACTGTATACACATTAACATTGTAAATATTAAACTTCTGCTGTAAAAATCACATTTCTGTTGCAAGTATCACATGTATGCAAATATGAGTTTTATATATTTATAAAATTATATCTTTATTTCTTACAAAATTTTGTTACGCGTGCATAATGACAATAAATCCAATGCACACTTCCAAAAGGTCAAACATCAGCAGCAGATGCTCAACAGGACCGTGTGACTGTATGGAGAAGGTGAGTCCTGGATAAAATATGAATGGACACACATACGCTCATTAATCTAGTAATCTATTTATCTATTTACACCCGTAGATTCCGGAGAAATACAAATTGCCGTTCTGAACGAGTTTCCGAAGCAGAGAGGGTGACACGGCGGCCTTACAGACTTCATTATGTCACGGCCTCTCACATTAGCAGCACATCCCATGTTGTGAAACATTATTCTCAAAGCTGTCTAACCTCTCTCTGTCTGCCATAAAGGAACCAAGCGTTTGAAATTCTTTATTCCTCGCTCTAAGCTGGTTTGGTGCTGAGGTGATGTGAGGTCAGTCTGGGGAGATTTTACACCTCTGCAGGTGAGATGGGCAAATTGTACGGCAATGTAGCGGACGACTTCTTGTCTGTCTGAATATCACACCTGCCGTCTGAGAATCTGAAGCCCTAAACACACAGACTTGAACATTCAGACATCTAATTCTCACATGCCAATGTACAGGATCAACAAATATTCTGTACACATTAAAGCACCCTTAAAACATATCAGCGCTGAGAGATTTGAAAGTGACAAGACGTCCACGGTGTGGTATTGTGGAGCGCTTTTCTTGTCAAAACAGAACATGTCGGGATCCGATGGAGTGGAAAAGTGCAATCCTGTATTGATTTCAGTGCAGTTTCAGATCGATCAGAGCTGGTAGCAAGTAGCAAGAACGAGATAAGACACGTTTTCCGTTGTATTCATCACGGGCTGATAAGAGTGCTGTGCTGACATCCGCGAGCTGCTGTTAGCCGGTCGAATCTCCTAAGTGTTGGTGAATGAGCTCATGAAGACGTGCACACACACACACTCATGCAAACACCCACTCTGTGGCCGCCCATTTAACAAGGCCGCTTATATTCATAGGAAAGTAATTGCATGGAAAGATGCAGTTTGAAACGAGAAGAGATGAACAAAGTAGCGTGAGTGGGGCTTGAGGAAGTGGAGAAAGTGGAGTGTTTGAAGTCAGCCGGATGCCGTGAAGAGCCCGGCCCGACTTTGATATTCATCAGTGAGCGGAGGCGTGGAAGAGAGGATAAAGGCGGGGGTGGAGGAGGTGATGGGGACAAACAGGTGTGTTGTGGAGGAGGAAGGAAAAGACATGAGGAAGAAGAGATGAGATGAAGCAACAGTGGGATGGAAAGAGTGGAAAGAACATAGAACGAGGGTCATTTCTCACCTGTCCCACTCATTGGATAGCCGGGAGAGGGGGAGAAGACCTGTGAGGCAAAGTCTTCAAAGGTCATGACCTCTCTGTGGTTCTGAACAATGGCCTCCAGGTAGAGCGCCCGCTCTTCGTAGCTGGTTAGCGCTCGTTAAGGAACAAAGTACAGTGAATGATAAAAGCTAAAACTCACAGAATAAGGTCATCAACACATCCATCTGAACATAGCACAACAGTCACGGCCACACTTCCAAATACTATTATATTTTTTTTCCCCAGTGCTGTGAGGAGCGAGAGGCAGGGCAGCTCTGCCATCAGAAACCCAGCCAGAAGCAAAGATGGAACAATCAGCCATGCCACACAGCCCCAAATGAGAAAGCAGTCTCCAAAATAATCATACAAAAAAAAGAAAGAAAGAAAGAATACATCACGACTGGCGTGATGCTCCAAACCTCTCGTCTCTCCCTAATAGAAGCCCTGCTGCAGGCAGCATGTCTAGGGCCACCCTCCCCGATGTGCTGCCTGCCACTTCTCCGTGCCATCAGGGGGAAAATTGGAGCCATTTGAAATTCAGAGTGACGAGCAGTGACTGGAGCCTGGGCAGCCAGCGTGCAGGATGGATGGTCGGATTTGAAATGGGGGGGAAGCTCAAATTAATAAATAAATAAACCAGCGAGCCGGCAAAATGGCTGACGGGGCGAGGGTGGGAAAACATTTCTGATGGCCATTATCATACCATTATCATGGATATGTTGTGCTAAGTCTGTTGTGGAATGGAGGCAATGCGGTGGAGGGAGCGAAAAGGTCCGTCTGATGGCACTTTGGAGATTTAACAGCGTGTGCGCGAATTTGACAACGAGTCTAATTATTCTGTCGTGTTGTGGCCACGCTTCTTTGATAGACGACACCTAACAAATTGGTTGTCAAACGCATGTATTCTCACTCTCTCTGCCCCCCCCGTCTCATTACGACTGCCAGGGTGGAGCGGCGGTGGGCTGTTGCTGACGCCAAAGCTGAACCAGGCTGAGCTGAGATAGGCTGGACCGGGCCGAGAGGCTCTGGTCTGGGTTAGATAGATAGGACGAGACAGTGACTGGGCAAGGGGCCTGCTGTGGGCACATGCCGCCACAGCAGGGGGCCAAAGCAGCCATGACCAATGGCTTTAAGGGAACTGTGGCAAAGCGGGGTTGACGGGCACCTGAGCCAGGAGGCTCCAGAGGATATGATGGCCAAGCTGTTCCCAGAGACAGACAGGAGTGGACAGAGGGCACACTGAGACGAAGGACTGGGTAACAGAGAAAGAAGGGCTGTCTTATAAGTCTAATTTATAGTCAATTGCTTTTAAAGGGCAAAAAAGGTGACTAGCACTCGTTGAGTGCCTGAAAGTGCCTCGTGCCAGCATTTTTACCCATTTTGAGTCATATTTCAAGACCCACAAAATATTTTGTACTATGTCTGAAAACAAGGAATAGCTCAAATGAAAGAAGAGACTCAAATTCATCAAGATTTTTTTTGTTGTTTTTTTTCCTTGTTCCATTCTTGTTTTATCAGAGGTAGAGTAGAGGACACTTTCACCAAAATCACCACTTTTTGTCCAGATTCTGTTTGTTTTGCTCTCTAATCTCGATCGTCTCCACTTCCTGTTTTGATCTCTGTGGTGTATACCGTCTCTTTATGTCCTGACTACATCTCCCAGAAGCCCCAGCATTACTAACAGGCTGCGTGAGAGCGTGATCTGCGACGCGCTGCCGAAAAACACTTTGACGTATTATCATGTCGATGGCATTCAAAGAGTTAACAGTGGAAGGTAAAAGTGAGTGGCAGTTAAACCTATAATACCTACTGATGCTCATTTATTGAGGTAATTTATTGTCAGATAAGATTAGACAAGATTTGGACACTTCAAATAAAAGCACATATTTCCTTCCTTTAGTAAAGGAGCAAAGGGACGGACATGGTCTCCATTTAAGAGATGCAGAGCAGCATGACTTTTAAGCATGTGAAAGCGCTTCCCTCTTGAGCTCCATATCCGTCTTCCTGTCACAGCCAGACATGCAACGTCACTGTTTTCTGTCACTTGCTGGAAACGCTAGTTGACAAAGAGTGGGCATCCCAGTCTCTGCTGCCATGGTAACTTGGGTCACAGCTCTGTGTGGTGGGTCATATCCAGGCTTTTACCAACGACAGACACAGAGGACGGATGTTTGTGAGAGAACAAAATGTGCCCACATGGGTGATGAGTGGAAGGCAAAATATAGTAGAAGGGGTGACTTAATGAAAAGAAATGAGAGAAGTTAAGAGAGGGAGCTGAGAAAGGGAGGACGAGGGGAGAGAGAAAGAAGCTCGGCACAGCGTGGGTCAACAAAGCCATATGGCTGTCCATTATCAGAGATGCAGATGACTGGAGGCCTGTTATTGAGATTCCTAAAGCAAATATTGACTCCAGCTGGAGCAGACGCTCTCTCTGACTCCGACACACGCCTCTCCTCCACTACTTCCTTCCGCTGCCCTCTATCCAAGTTGGACAAATGGATTATAGTGGGTGAGAGAAAAAAATCAAAGAATAAAAGATGGTGTAGAATTATTGAGAGACAAGAGAAAATATGTGACAGGCGGAGGGAGAGTAATAAAAGGTATTTTGGAGCTCACTTAAGCAAATGTACAATGCTATCTGTTGGTAAAAAAAATTTGCTGCATGAAAAAAAAAAAAATCTGACATGATGCACGGTGAGGGGCTTCTCTCGCTTGCACTCCCTCTCCTTTCTGCTTGTCTCTAATTACTAAGCCACTGGCACAGCTTGTTCCCCTGCATATGCACAGATGTGGCTGCCTCCATGCAGTAACTTAATAAACGGACACGTCCAGTGCACTGACGCAAAGACTATGTCCATGTCATGGACACCAAACCTGCTGACACTGACCTACTTTTGAAGGGAAAAAATAAGCCGCCTGCAGCTACAGCTGAGTGCCTGGCTACGCTTCATGTTTGAGACAAAACTTCACAAAATACAAAATGTTATCGCTGTACCACACCAAACTCCACTACATTTTGTGCTAGAAAAACTCTAATGAAGACAGAGATGAAATACATATATAAAGGAAAACGCAGGTCTACATTTCCACAGATCCACTGCGACTCATGTCACCCGTGACATGACTGTCATTTACAGCTGAACTCAGATGGACAAGCAAGACAAGCGAACTTTTCCAAGGAGATCCTACGTTCCAAGCTGCTGCATTCATATTAGGAAGAAGGGAGGGAAACCGATGTAATGCCTATGGAGCATGGCGACCATTGGGAATGTAACTAGAAAAAAAACAAAAAAAAAACATCCCCGCTCTGAGTTAATGTGAAGCAACTGATGTCTAGAGACATGGAGGTATAAGGTGTAAAAAGAAAAGGATGATTTCAGTCCACCACATTTGCACATTTGTGATCAAGTGTTTTTAGGGTATAACAGCCCTTTAGCCCCCTGTCCTCTGCTTGCCCTCACCTCCTTGGTGATAAGACACATAAATTGGTCAATAATGCACATGCCAAAATATGAATGTGGCTGAACAAACAGAATCCAACAGCAGGAAACCTGTGAATGCATCACGTGCATGTGTCGGCCTATGTGTACATGCATATGTATCTGTGGGTGTGTGCACATGTATGTATACATACATATGCATGCATGCTCTCCAGATGGTGGGGGGAGGTTGCTCTGGGGGTCAAGCATCTTTGTGGATCAAAGCCAAGGTCAGGGCAGCTGCAGTGGCCCATGTTCAAGGTGACTGGAGGCCTCAGATGGCTCTTCATTAGCAGGCTGCTCCATCCCTGCTGGACCCCGTCGACCAACCGCCACCAACCCTCCTCATCATCTCTCTCCCCTTTTTTCTCTCTCCATCCACAGGGACCTGTCCTGAAAACGCCTGTCCACCGGGATCAATTTTGTGCTGCGCCTAACCCCACCCGGCTCATGCGGACACGTACACATGCTCACACATTGGTGTTTGTGCATAAGTAGGCACAACACACACTGAAAGCCTCCACCCACACACACTGCTCCCCAAAAGAGCCTTTGTCGACCTCTGAACTGGTGTCTCTCTGGAGAGCGGCATCCTGACCACCGAGCCTCTGTCTTTGTGTTATCCGGCTTCTGACACACACTCAACCTGTCTTAACTTAAAAGGTAAGATATTCAGCAGTTTCTCACCACCAAAGATTAGGTGTTAAAATTAGTTTTAAACCTGCATCATCAACTGAACATCACAACAGTTTCAGGCAGATTGACCTAGGTTAAAAGACAAGTTTAAGAACTGAAGTTAACCCCAGAACCGCATAGGGACATTGTTTGTGAAAAGCAACTGTTTTGAACCATCAGGACTCTTTCTAGTGCTCACCGTGTGGCCAATCTCAGTAAATGTCATTTCAGTCAGGAGATGATGAACCCAGTGACCACTGTGTGACAGCCCATCTGGAGTTTACCAAATGGAAGTTCAGGGGTTGTGAGAGCAGAACGGGGTACGAAATGCCAAGTGAACACCAGTTCTACAAGACGAGGAATACCATCCCCACAGTGTCTTAACTCTCACTCTACTTAAGCTCCACTTCTAAGTAACAGAAGTCAGATGCAAGTTAAGTCAATTTAATTTAAGCTGTATAGCACACTGCCCTCCTTAGATTTTTGATTCAGATAAGGCTGCTGGTGATGTGAGTAGATGTGAAAGGGACCTGAAGCTTGCAGACTTCTTCTGAAATCTGGGGTCAGACAGGAGCCCTGTACTCCCAGAGTGGAGAGCATGTGGTGGAATATGACGTTTAAGGAGATCAGACAGGTATGAAGGGGCAGGTCATTAAGAGGAACCTTAAAATCTGACCTGATATGGAAGGAGAGCAAGAGTAGGGAAGCCAAATCTGGAGTAATATGGCAACATATTCTAGTTTTAAGTCAAATTCTAACCTGACAACCAAACATGACGATACGTCTGGATGAAACAAAGGTGTGAATTAGGGTCTCTGCATCAGCCATGGACACAACACAGCATAGGTTTACATTCATTTTAAAGAATACTTAAGAGAATCAAGGCCTTAGCTGTGCACAGAGGGGAAATGTACCTTGGGCCTCCACGGCAGCAGCCACGGTTAATCCTGTTTGTGGAAGCGCTGGTGGTAAAAGGGCCCTTGTGGTGAAGTGGGGCAGTTTAGAAATGAGATGGAGGATGCCTCTAGGTGCTTGGCCTCCTCATCTCTTAGCCCTGCATCTGCCCATTAACCTGGGCCAATCAGCTTGACCTTGGTGAGGAGAAGAGCTCAGGAGTAGCTCACAGCACCATTGACTCTCTGCAGTCACATAATTGGTCTGTTAAGAGGAAGGGATTGGGGAGGTGCCTGGTTGTGCTGGGGTACCACTGCATGAAAGGCACAGTATTTTGTTGAAAGGCACAGTTCAAATCCTTAGAGCAGCATAGCACACAAATACTGTTCGTCAATATTTAAGGGTTAAGTCTTAGGTAGGGAACTTAAAGTGTCAGATTTGAAAAATGACTGGTGGCAAAGACAAGCTATAAACACCAATAAATTACTTGAATACAAGCTGCTGTTAACAGACATTAGACTGGTCATCATGGAAGCCAGGGGGATCGCAGAGCCACCTTCAGGAGTAACTGGTATGGAGAAATAGATTGGCTTGCATATGGATGAAAAAAGGAAAAAGGAGTTAAGAGGCAGAAAAATGGCAGAGAAGCGATTGTACAATGGGGTGAGGGCATAGAGCTACGGAAAAAGAAGGTGGCTATGGAAAAAGAAGTGAAAGGGGAAGATGGAATAGAGGAAGGGAAGAAAGAGAGATAAAGCCGAGCAGGTGTTGATTGGACAGAGGCCGGGCGGTGAGTGCCAGCGGTACCTGTTGTCACAGCGAGGGCTGAGGTGTGACGCTCGTCTCAGCAGAGGCCCTCAGGTGTGAGGTGATTATGGCAAAAGGGGGGGGGGGACACGGAGACATTTAGATGTAGAGACGTGGAGGGAATGAAAGATTGGGACAGTGTGGAACCGAACAACAGATTGAGATGGATAAAGTAAGAGCGTGTACTACTCAAACCTTGGTGTCTCATTAAACAGCTTTTTGCTGTAGACACAGCAGCAGGACAGAAAATGTCCAAATGTGTCAAAGATGCATTATGGTGAGTGGAGGTGTTTGTGTGTGCATAGACATACACAACATCAGGTGCTCTGGAGGAATAGCTGCTTTAACAAGTAGCCTAATTAGTAAACTGGAGCTCAGGAGCCCAGAAGGAGTCGGGTCAAACAGTAAGCCCAGGTTAATGACATCTCCTGAGGGGCGACGTTCCCCACAGAGAGAGCTTTCTAAGCTCCAACCTCCACACCTCTCTACCGTCCATCTGGCATTCAGGCGGCCCGGATGGGAAGTTATGGCCGTGACATCACTCCTAACCTGTGACATCATCACTGCCCATCAGTGATTTCACACGGATATGCCACAGATGCAGACGAAATCTGATGTCTGGTGATGACCAGGTTATTTATGAGCTGACTGGAGGAAGTAGTCACGCATTTTCTCAAGTCTCTGGCGGCCCACTCCTCCTCTGGGGGACACTAAAAATCGATTTCCTGCTCCGCAACAAATCATAAGAGCAGCATCTACACTAAAGTCAATGCTGACCCCTAAACTATGTTAGGACAGATTGTTGGGGGTTCATAGAAGATAACGGATAAAGTAACAGGTCTTGTCTACAAGATGCCTGGTGACATCATTGTCATAGCGTGGTTTGTTCAGCACAACACGACTGCCATCAAAGCCTCACCGGGCTTGTGTATTCAGATGAGCCGAGTCTGTAACCAATCTCCTTTTCAAAGGACTCTGGTCTCCATTGATGAGTCCTAACGCAGCAGCCTTAGATGTGAAACACAATGGCTCGACATGATTAATCAAACACAGGCCCATTACAGCCAGACAGTCACACAGGCCTCCACCGTGCATTAACAGAAAGTCATAATAAGATGAGCCACGGCTCATAGGGATGAAGATTAACAGATACAGTTCTGTGACTGTCTGGGTGACAGTTCTCTCTCAAGGTCTCCTTTGTCAGTGACGATGGCCAGGGTGACATGAACGCCTCAGCCATCTGGAAACATTATTAGGTCAGGACAAAGGTGTGCATCTTATGAGTTATCTGAGGTGAATACGCGTCATATATTTTTTTGTTCCAGTTCCTGATATTTGAATTGTTTTGGGGACCCAATCTGATCTCAATTAGAACTTTTAATAAAAAGTCAAAAGACGAAAAAGGGAAGGGCACACTGGGCCGAGACTCGGAAATTTATGGGGCGATAATCATCGTCAGGTTACAGACGCCAACCCTGCCCACCTGTACCCACCTCAAACAAAGTACGCTCCCGTTCTATAATCTATTTGACACACCTAGAAAAGCAGCGTGACACCTAAATTGCACGAGGAGTGTGCCAACACTGAGTCACGCCAAACGGCTCTGATTTTTAACCCTACCATAACGCTGTTCAGACGAGCACTGATGAAATATTAAAACGAAACGAACGGAGGCTTTTGCAATTTTAATGATGCTTGTGGAATGTGCAGCAGAATAACTGTGATGCCTTAACGCCCAGCACCTCCGCCTGCTTCCACGGCAAGACGTGCTGCACATGAAGTCTCTTGTCCCTCCATTGCCCCCTCTATGAAAGGTTCATTGGGCCAATTAGGCTGCTTGGCCTTATGTAAAATGCCAGGCATTTAGAGGGAATGATAATGATTAGCGCAGTGCGACATGTGATCACAGCTCTGGTGAATGCAGAGTAGACAGGGTTAGGTACTGAGTAGGGGTGGGAAAAACTATCCATATAGCAATATATTGTGGTACTTTTTCTTCTGACATAATATTGTTTTTTAATTTCTTAATATTGATTTTCCCCCTAAATCCAGAACGACCTCTGCACGTTGAAATAAAAAGTTGAATAAAAAATAAAAACGAAAAAAAAATAAAATATATATATATATATATACAATGTCGCAATAATGTATCGTAACGTGACTCAAGTATTAGGATATGTATTGTACTGTATGGTGAATTCCCTGCCAATACCCACCCCTAGTACTGAGGGCAAGATGCTGCATTTGCCTGCATGTTTGCATATTTCAATCAATATTGTGATTACGGTGATACATGAACTCCCATCTCGAACATAATTTTGTCAAAATGATGTCAATAATTATGGATGAATGCTGCTGAATACAATGCAAATGTTTTTTTCCATACAATAAAGACTAGAACATAAGTCTATAATAGCAACCATCAGAAGGAAAGTTGTAAGTACATGTTGGTCTAACATCCAATCCGAAAGGAAGTTTGTTGTGGCGTAAGTCTGAATGTGAGGGACTGGGTGACAGCCAGGAAAAGGGGCCCAGCCTTGTACCTGCTGTAATTGTAATGGATGAGGAGCTTGGCAAAGGGAGATGTATATATGTATACACACAAAAGCATGCACACAGAGAGAAACCCACACACAAAACCTTGGGCAAAAAAAGAAAATGGACTTCTGTGTTGGCAACAGCTTTTTCCTAATCCTCGCCCCTGGGCTATATTGTGCAGTCAAGCAGGCTATTACATGGCAACAATTAGGGGGGCTGGAGCCCAACACCTGGTCGTCTCCTATTCTGGCCCTTCAGTGGCAGCTGACTGTACAGTCTCACAGCCAGGTGGCCCTCCTTCAATGACATTAGCTAGTCACTCCAGGGTTAATCAGGAGCCTACCATCATCCAGTGGGCATGCACAGAGCTCCATTCAGACTGGGAGCTTTATGGGAGATGATGGAGACAATGTTGTTGTAAAAACTTTGCTGTTGTAGAGCCCAGATAATCAAAATGAACTCAGGGGAGGGGGAGGGGTTGGGGCCTTAAGTTCAGCGCACTGTCTTGATTGGCTCAAGCGGAGCTCGCGGCACGTTAACTGTGCATCCTGCAGATTATAATGGACCTTTTCATGGACGGACAAAAACAGATGGAGGAGCGGAAAGTGCTATACGTCCATGCAGACGGGAGCGATGATGATGTGGGGGGAGGGAAGCTGGATTTTTGAAAGTCGGCAGATACAAAAACAAGTGGGTGTAGCTGGAGCGGCCCGGGCTATATCTGCCTGCACAAAGCCTTCCTCCGAAGCCCCCTGGCTTGGAGATCTGAGGGTAAATAACACTCATTAGAATAACAAAAGCTATAGATTTGTACCAAAATCAGCTCGAGGCTCATCAATAGTAATAAGGGGCTATACATAACTAATGAAGATGTGTATACTACATTAAACAAAAGATACTAAGAGCTGTTGTGTATCTAAACATAGAGTGTTGGATAAGTGGACGTCCAAAACAAAGCTTTTCTTACATTTCATTAACATTATAATCACCTGTAGTACCACTGTATGTCACACTGTATGCAGAATACACATTTAGCTGTCAAGCTTGCACCATTAAATGTGTTGCACCTGCGTCTGCAAACAACAATACTTTGCTTTTGTTCGACATCAAACTAGTATTATAACAGCCTGTTGCAGTGAGAGAGACAGATATTTCTTAGTGCTTCTCTCTGCCACCTGACAATGAAACACGGACTATCAGTATTAACACATCAAAGGTTGCTTTCCGTAAGAAGTGGCAGACAATGCACAGCGATGCATACTTAAATGTTTTGTTTTTGTATTTGCTTTGTTTGTCGTGCCTTGTCTGTCAATGCAGAAAATTCCATTTAGTGCAAAAATGCAAATGCTCCGAGGCACAAGGACATCCTCTAAAACAGAACAATGGCCACAGGCCAGCGGCGGAGCAGACTCTGCCTTTGAACCATTTAAAGAGGCATTAATGTGCAACTTATAAATAATCAAGTAATTCCTTCTAAAAAAAAACAAAACAAAAAAAACACAATTAAGTCTGTGACATTAAACGTGGTCTCATGTAAGAAGAAAAAAGAGCAACCCGAGTCTCCGAACAAAAAGAGAGAATTGAAAACGTAATGGCCATTTAGGGACAAAGGAACCCAATAATGTCACAAGGTGTCCTCACAGGAGTCCCTAAAAAACCCAGGGCCACATCAGAGACCGAGAGATTCCAGCGGAGAACGATGAGTGACATTTCACTGACATTTCCCAGCAGCATTCAACACAGGGCTGTCTCAAGACGGCGTCAGAAATATCTATGGATACGCTACAGACGTTAAGGGATGCGGGGTTCTTTCAGGGGACGCCTCGGCTCTGGGGCCAGTGATGAGGAGCCTGGATCCTGGGAGATTGAATGGTAATCACTGGAGCACAGATAATGGATGATTGAAGGCTTTTTCTACGCCGCTGTTGGATTTCAATATCAGAGAGGCCCTAGAATTGGGATTCTTATCAGGGGCGGTGTGTCAAACAAAGGAGAGCTGAGCGTGAAATATGGGGTCCAACTCAGGCACACGACCATGGCGATTAGCACGAGGATAAAAAAAAAAAAGAAAAAAAAAAAGAAAGGCCGCACAAACAAAAGGGGGGAAGCTTTAGCTGGACAAAGGGCTGTCCACTGCGTTGTAACAAGAGACACGGAAGGAAGAAGGAATATAAAGAAAAGGACTACTTGGTGATAAAAGGAGGACAGGACAAGAGTTCTGCTGAAATGGCTGAGAGATGAATAGTGACAGACCCGACTGTTAAAGACTGTTCCAGATTCCCTGCTTCTGAAGAGGAATAATGGACCAGCAGGGATGAAATGCAATATACCCTGCCTCAGAGCCATTCATACACATCCAAACAAACACACGTTGTCATTCATGTACACACAAACACACATGGTGGCACGAGGCTTCACGTCTCTGCCAAGCCCATCACAAAAAATACAACACAAAAAAAAACAACAACAAAATTATTCCCATTTATCCCCAGATTCCAAGCGCTAGAGCTTGCCAGGAAAGCTCATTAACCCTCCCTTCAAGAACCCTGAGACAAAAGAGGGGAAAACAAAACATAACTAATCAATGAGAACGCACCAATTGAGGACAGGGTGGGAAGGATGGAGGGGGGGGGGGGAGAACGAGCATCCATTTGGATAACCTGAGAGGGCTAACAGCTTTTGCTTTAGTGTTGCGCTGGCTGGCAACGGGGCGGAGGAAGAAAGTTCATTAATTAAACAGGGCTAGGGGGAACAGATGGAACGGCTAGCTGGATGCTTATCACTTAAAGCAGCTTGGTAGCAGACAGGTTTTACGCCTGTGCTAGAAGCAGCAGCAGCAGCACACATCAATCACAATGAACATGTCATCTTAACTGTAGTAGTCAGGAGCAGCCCAGTGGTGACACTGGGGTCAGGATGTTCTGGCTGATGGACAGAGACCACTGACCTTTTAGCAACAACGTCATCATAGAAGCTTCATTTTTTTTCTTGATACCGAGCAGTTTTTCTCTGAGGGGATGGTCTTGATGAGTGTTAAGTCATTCCTTTAGATATTACTCACTGTTGCGCCGACATTTTGTCGTGCAAAAATATAATAAATGCAGTGAAAATCATGCTATCCTCTTTGTCTGGTTACTCTATTAATCTCTATTATTAGAGTTTTCGTCAATTTTGCCCTGTTTTCTAAAAAAAAACAAAACAAAAAAAAAAAGCTTTGTGTAGAAGTAGAAAAAGATGCTAAACTTCTTCTAAATTTCTATTTCTGACGGCATGTTTTTCCATTTATTTTAACTTTTTGAGTGACAAGATCTTATATTTACGTCCTTTAAAACAGAATGCTTCAGTGCCATAAACGTACTGTATATATACGTTTTTCCGTTTTTCGGCAGCAGCTGCTTCCCACAGCCTGTGAGTAATTTTGGGGCTTCTGGGCGATGTAGTCGGAGCATAAAGTGACGGTATACACCACAGAGCAGGGAGTGGAGATGATTGAGATTAGAGAGCAAACAAACAGAATCTGGACAAAAAGTGGTGATTTTGGTGAAAGTGTCCTCTACCTCTGATAAAACAAGAATGGAACAAGATAAAAACAAACATTTTTTTCATAATGACATAGAGAGTCTCTTCTTTCATTTGAGCTATTCAGTGTTTTCAGAGACACAGTACAAAATATTCTGTGGGTCTTGAAATATGATTCAAAATGGACAAAAACGCTGGAAAAAGGCACTTTCTGTTTGATAAAACAGCTGGCACTCAAAGAGTTAAATTAGTAGTTTTAATCAATTTTGCCGTGCTTTCCCAAAAAAAAGTTTGTGTCAGTAGAAAAAGATGCTCAAGCTCTAATTTCTTCTACTTATGGCATGTTTTTCCATTTAACACTTGATCTTTAGACATGAGCAAAAAGTGCCTAAAACTTACACCTTGAGAAAGCATGCTTTTGTTTACATGTAAACAATTACTAAAACAAACCTGCATTAAGAGTTCAATTTGATATTAGCAAAAATTTCTTCAAGAATCTGTATGAGTAAGTTAGATATAATATATTCAACTATGGAAAAAAAACACTGATTTCCCTAAAAATGACAGGCCAAGCTGTCAAAAATACAACAAAAAGAAACTAGCAGTCTTGCTGGCTTTCACTTTGCTGCTCACAAACACACAGATGTCAGACATGAATGCATAACAGACGGAGAGAGAAGGGGAGGGGTGTTAGGGTGGGGGTTCAAGTTTAAAAATACACAGAGAAGGACATTTTTCAGGTTACAGTACTATGCTTTGTGGTTTCTACTAGAAATAGTTGAAAACGTCCTGTTTGTAGGCAAATGAAAGCTCCCTGTCACCATTAAAAGTGTTAACAGGACATAATCAAGTACAGGAAAATACATGAAAAGGTGGAAAAGGTTGCCATCAGACCACATGGCGCTCAGAAAGTGAACACACAAAGCATGATAGTTTTGTGAAACCAGAGGCTCTACAACATAAAGGGAGCTTCCGTCTACATATAAACACAAACACGCTAACAGGCACAACAGTTTGACACCAGCAGTGTGTTTACGCTACCCCAGGCAGGGCTCTGGGTCCCTGCTGTTGGCCGTCTGGTTCCACGCCTGCTCTACCTGTGTTTAAAAGGGGCGTCCCCCCCTCCATGCTCAGACCTCAGAGTGCAGGCTGGGCTGGGCCCCCAGGGCTTTGAGGGTGTGGGTACCATGCAGCGGATGCCTTTTGTTACAGGCTGGGTGGCGAGAGGAGGAGGAACTAATGTGGGGAAAGAGGGGGGGACAGAGGAAAAAAAAATGAGTAATGCTATGAGTCATTCTGCATTAGCAGCAGGGGAGGGAGACGTTGGGGGGGAATACTTTTGCATGTTGTATGAAGCTAGACGCCATATGCCATCCGAGCTGGGCTGCCTCCTGAGTCAGGGCTCTTGGTTTGACAGGTCTGTGCTTGCCCCCTCCTCCCCTAACTAACACCCTCCTCCCTCTAGGTCTTCCTCGGCTCCAGCATTGGGCTCTGCAATTGGTTTGGTTGTGCAAGGGCTACACTCTGTGTGTGTGTGTGTGTGTGTGTGTGTGTGTAGGGGGGGACCCGGTGATCTGAACACATCGGACATTGTCGTGAATCCCGGAAGGAACAGCTGGTCAGCTGGAGTGAAGCATGGGAGGGCGTAGGGATAAGGAGGGGGAGGCAGTGCGCTACACTGATAATGGGATTAGGTTAAAACATTCAGTGGCGGAGAAACCCCTCCTCTCTGTGTAGTGTAGCCCCCAGAAATACTGCGTAAACTCTCAACTGCTCTATCAAAGCCAATGCCAGCCTCCGCCCAAACAACCCTGGCCAACTCCAAGCAGGGACTCTTCAGTAGTAGCCCCTAACTCAAACCCCCACACACTTAATGGAAAAACTGCCTCCAACTAAAAGAATCCAGAGATACAGGTGATTCATTACACCTACTTTATATTAGACTTCGTTACAAGACATTTCAGATGACCAGTCTTGTTTTCCATAAACAGGAAGTTGGCTAGTTACACTCATATCAGCTCACACCATTACATGGAACCAACGGATAATGACTAGCTTGGCATCTCGCTGTGCCCAGTCAAGCACTGTGCTCCATGGCGATATAGACCGCTGAGTATTATCTATGAGACTGCCGACAGTTATGGCACAACAGCTGGCAAATTAGACCTATCAACGATGCTAAATAATTCATGTGAGACAACGCTAACATGGCAGATCCTATTCACGACATCCCATCATGCGTACAGGCGTGCTTTCATCTCCGCTAGGTGAGGAATCTTACAGTACACAAAAGAACGCGCCGCTGTCCATCGGACAAAGACCGAGCGAACGTGGGACAATAATTTGCTCAGGAGGGGTGTGAGAATATGTCGTTGCAGACACAGTGACTGTAATAATTATGATGGCGCCTGGGGCACAAAGGAGCACACGCAGGGTATCGTGTCCATTATGTTTTCAGTATACATGCATTAAAATTATGTACATGTCACTCTGGCATTCAGGGGAGCTGGGGGACTGCAGATATGCTCACACGGGGAACATGACAGCTTTTCTAGGTTCCACTGAAAGAATCAAGCGTCCCTCTCTTCTTTCTGCTACAGACACACACCACCTAAAAGCCTGGCTCGCATGACTGGCGATGGGCAGAAACAGATTATGGTTATTGATCGCTGCCTGGAGATGGATTTGTGTGTGTGTGTTTATATGTGTGCCAGAACACAGGATGGGGACTAAGGGCAGTGTGCAAAAACTATTGATTGTGTCCAGTAGGGAGGCTGTGTCTCTGAATCAAGGTCAGTTCCGCACTGTCTCACCTGTTAGAAACTTGCCGTTTTCCCCAACACACACAAACGAAGAGGGATTTTACCCTTAACAAAACCGCTATCACAAAGAGCGATGGACAGCGCATCAAACTCAAGTGCTTGTTGAAGAGAGAAATGAATCCAGGCCTCCGAATGAAGACATTATTCCATTGTGACAGCATGAAGGATCTTCATCGTACAGGAAACAGCAGCAGACAGCGACAGGCTGGGTTCAGGTGACGCAAACTAACTCGTTGTGTCCTCCAATCCAATTTGTCATACTCTGTGCGCCCATGCAGCAAGCACCAAAAATAGAGGAACTAAATTACATTTAAGTATTCTCTGTCGCTGATGAATCAAACTAAGATTTCAACAATGCGTGCTATATTGAGCGAAGACGGATGCGTTGTGTGCAGCCTTGGAGTATACTCCTTTGAATTCACATGTTGGGATGTTATTTTTTGCTATTATGCTAGTTTGCAATGCAAGTGAAGAGCAGCGTGAGAGCATATTTTGAAGCTGCTTTCTCTTTCTGTATAACACTGAGGAATTTGTTACTTCAGTCGACAAAGTTAAGTTGTTTTGAATGACCATTTTGTGGTCTCAATTATTCAAAATGCTGCTGTGAAGGGTGGTTGGCTAGCTGCAGACAATACACTTAGAACACACAAAGCCAGACCAGCTGCTTTTTCCATCAGGCATATAAATAATAGATGATACATTATGAGTTGTCTGCGAGAGGCTTGTGATATGATGTCTACGAGGCCATGGTTGTTACTTGATGGGAGAAATTGACACAAATTCTCACCGACGTGGAAACGACGCAGATTTCACAAATCTGCACAGTTCAGAGATAGAGGAAAACGAGAGAGCGAGACGGAAGGGATGTGATGAAGAGAAAAGAAGAAAGACAGCAACAGGGGAGTAGCCATCGGAAAAAAAACGCTCCTATATCTATTTTCTGGAAATGTTGCTGGTGGTCATTTTTCAATATCAAATCCTATTAGCTTAAGAGATCCTGTGAGCGTTGCGGCGGACTGCTGGAGTCCTCTCGAGCCTTGTGACAGTCGGAGAGAGGGGGCTGCAGCGCCATACGGGCCTTTTATCTGGATAGACAGGGGTCATATAGCTTCTCTTTGAAGAAATATTAAACTAATTACCTTGGAGAGTGGCCTCACAGGCAGAGAGCAGACTGTGAATTGTTAAGGCATTGTGCAGGGGTAAACTAAGGATGAGGTTTTTCCATCTCGCACAAAAACGCACACATCCAAGAGGAAAAAAGGTTGGGTCATTGTTCCAACCTGTGAGAGATAAAGAGACGCATAACCTGAGATGATGGAAGAATGACGGAATGATAGAGAGGGAGACGTGCAAAGGGCTGGTGTAACACGACAGCAAATCCAATAATGAAAGCACAAAAACGATGAACCCACCTGCCACTCAAGACCATTTATGGTTTATGCTCGTAAAATCTAAAAACTTGGTTATCACATGGCATACACCAAACAAAACAATTTCATTCGTTAGTTTACACTTCTGTCCTCGAAAGCTCTCAAACTCGACAGACAAAAAGTGGAAAAAAAAAGCAGACATGCAGATAGTTATGCTGGCAGTGGGCTTTGCCTGGCACACTCATTCATCTTCTCTCTTGGAGTGTGTGAAGCCTGGCAGCCTATCAGTGCCAGAGCTCCAGAGGCTTATCTCCTCTCATAGATCATGCCTCTGTGCTGTCTGCTCCACTGCTAAGGAATGCCAGGTAAGGCTTTGGAGGCCCAGCACAGGCCCGGTGCTGTCCCACCCACCCACCCCCTTCATCCCCTGAGGCTCACAGAGGCAAGCAGGCCTCTGGCTGCCCCCCTCCGGCACTGAGAGTCACACTGGGCTAATTCACTTGGCGTTGGGTAACAGACATCTGTCACTCAGGATTCCCCCGGGGACACACAGACAGGGCCTGATATAGGGGTGGGGGGATGTGATGCACTGTGAAAAGCATACAGGCAGACACATACTCACACACACACCCGACTGTAAACAACACACACGGGGTGTGTCGGGTCATAATTAAACGACTGCGTTATTATAATAATTCAAAAGCAACTTTTCCCCCCCAAATGGAAACTAGTCCTCTACCCAAATGAAACCTCCTCGGGGGAGGTTTCTATAGCAACCGCCAGAGGGGCAGCGTGGTTCTGGTGAGGCGGTGCCGTACATGCTGTCCGAGAAGGAGCGGGGCGTTAAAGGAGATCAGGTTTCCACCTCCTGGGGCCATCCTGACTTTGCCCCCCCCCCAACTCTGTGCTGCTGGCATTCACATGCTAATTCATCTCCACTGGTGATTACACTCCCTTTAAAGCACACGACTACAGCTGGAGTCAGGCTCTTAACGGCACACTGTTGGATGGATGCATGTTTCTGTACGCACTTGTGCGCATTTGTCGAGGCTGCGCTTATTTGGTCCCGCCATAAAAAACGGCAGTGATAGATGATGACACATTATCTGTGCTCATGCCCAAAAACAGCCTCACACAACCTCCCATGCTGCTCCAGGCTGTGAAACAGCCCCGGCCTAATAGCTGTATGTAAATCAGCCAGCCCATAAAGATCAGTGTCAGCACTCAGCTGTGTACGCTGGCTGACGTGACGAGCACGCCACATGTCTCAATGAATTTACCAAAATGGGCCACTGGTGGTGCTGGAAATTTAAGCTGGGTGTTATACATCTAATGAAATCACGTGAAAACAGCTAAATGTATGTTCATAAATAATGGACGGTTGACTTTAAATAGAGATGATAGCATTCCTGATAACTGTGTGAGATAGTGAACACTAAAGGAAGCAGAAGGCATGAGTAGGAAAGGATACAAGCTCTGGTAGAGAGTCAGACGGGACTTGACAGCTCTGCTGGCGTTGATACAGGTGGCCCGAACCAAGCTTGGCAGCAGAGTCCCAGCGATGATGGCGCCATTAAACAGAGGCCCAAAGAAAGGAACCTGGGGAGGTTGAGAGACAAAAAAGAGTAAGGACTTAGAATAAAAACATGGGGCATCACATGTTCCACCAAAGATTAGAAAGGGTTGATTAAAAATCTTTTTGTTCCTCTTTAACCGTTTCTCCATCTGTTTAGGGCAAGGGTTCAAGTTGAAATTGGATTTTTTTTTTTTTTTTTTTTTTACCCAACTTTGCATGACAAGCACACATATCTAATGCGAATCAATGTTAGGCAAATTAAAATGACAATCAATACGAAACAAAGCCCTCACATTGAGCTACCGAACAAATACAAAGGGCCAATATGCATTTTAGTGGCGGCGCGTGAGTGTGTGTGGATACACGCGTCTGTTCATGCATATTGGAATGGGGCCCTTAATCACCGAAGCTCAATGGTCGTTGACCTGGAAGTTGACGTGGATGTCAAAGTCTCCAAAAGGTCCTGCTGTCTTCAACTTGGCAGTTCAGCCAGTATAATAACCAGTCAAATTATACGATAAATGGATTTTAACCAGAATTATTATGGAATAATTAACTTAATCACATGCTAGAAAGCTGCAGGTGACACTGTGTAAATAAAACATCAAAAACCCACACAGATAGCTTTCCAGGTTCTGGAGGTGGAGGCAGTTTAAGTCAGAGACTCTGGCCAGCTTGCTGGGGTTTGGTTGGAGGGCAGAACAGGTGCAGCTTCTGCTGCAGAGATCCTCTGCTGGTTTGAGGCTACAATATGTTTTATGCTCTTTGTGAACCATCTACACCAATCAAAGCATTCAAACTTGATGCACATTTGTCTTTGTTTGTAGGAAATACTGAGATAAAGGTAAAGGCTCTGGTTAAATTTAATCATCTGACATTAATAATACAATCCAAGAGATGAAAATACATTGGTATTATCATTTATATTGGTCATAAACATTATCTGTAAATGAGAAATAATACAACGAAAGTTACGAAGGTTACTACGGTTCTATGAATCCCGGATCAGGAGGGATGAAATACAACACATCTCACTATAGTAATACACAACAGGAACAACAAATTCTCCATAGGGCTGAATTGCTCTGTTTAAACACAGCTGGGAAATGGATATTTTCTGGCCATTTGCAGTTTTACCACAATATTAACTCCTTGAAAGCCTTCAACGTGTATATGTATGTATATATATATATATATATATATATATATATATATATATATATATATATATATATATACACGTATACACACGTCAAAGTGTTTTTCGGCAGCAGGTCACTGATCGTGCTCTCACACAGCCTGTGGGTAATGTTGGGGCTTCTGGGAGATGTAGCCGGAGCATAAAGAGACGGTATATGCCACAGAGGTCAAAACAGGAAGTGGAGACGATCGAGATTAGAGAGCAAAACAAACAGAATCTGGACAAAAAGTGGTGATTTTGGTGAAAGTGTCCTCTACTCTACCTCTGATAAAACAAGAATGGAACAAGGTAAAAACAAACATTTTTTTCATGATGAAATAGAGAGTCTCTTCTTTCATTTGAGCTATTCAGTGTTTTCAGAGACATAGTACAAAATATTCTGCGGGTATTGAAATGGGCAAAAACGCTGGAACAAGGCACTTTCTGTTTTATAAAACAGCTGGCACTCAAAGAGTTAATGTATGTGGGTGAACAGCTAATGTTTGTGAAAATGGTTTTGTTTTCATCTGAATATTTTTCACTGTTCATATAGAAAATATAGTGGCAACATCAGACCATCTGAAGGCAGCCTTTGTGACGGACATTTCATGTCAGTCTGGAAGGCCACCGTGTGCTGTGCTACAGAGCAGCCAAGATGAAAGCTAGCCA
This sequence comes from Synanceia verrucosa, assembly GCA_029721515.1. NCBI lineage: Eukaryota > Metazoa > Chordata > Actinopteri > Perciformes > Synanceiidae > Synanceia > Synanceia verrucosa. The sequence continues at coordinate 2,999,812 of CM056560.1, read as the reverse complement.
GGAGAGGATAGTGAGCGCCTCTTTGAGAGCACATACCCACAGTGTGGGTAATAATGCACAGCTGGAGTAGGGAAGGACTGAGAGCCTTCAGATAGAAACTATGACGGGAGAAGGGACTATAAAATCTGAAAAGAAGGATCTGCTTGAACTTGTGAGCAGCCTGAGAAAAACACACTTTTTCTGGTATGAACGAAAAAATAAGACAATTTAGAAAATGTTTGATCACACGCAACAAAAGTCCTGCGTCCACTGGTTTACCTGTGGTTTCTTCATGATCTGGATGAAATACATGTGATTCTTCATCGGGTAGATTATGATCAGTACGTCTCCGAAGTCGGTTGGGATGATGCCACGCCGGTAGTCCCTTGTGTGCTCTGACCACACGATGTGCACCTCGTCATTTCCCAGGTGACGCAGCTGCCAACAAACAAAATCAGTCTAATCAAGTGCCTGGTGAGCGCAGGTAATTATTCATCCCTGCGGTGATGATAACAAGAACACACATTTACTGAGATTAGGGGCCTATCACTGGGTTTATTCTTTAGCCCCACACCTACTCAGGGCTGAGGAGTAAACTGAGGTCTCAGAGGTATGTCGAAGGGTATAATAAAACATAATTTACTGCACGTATCCTAAAGATGAAATATAATTGCAGCAGGTGCAACAGCAAGGTGACGGCTTACATCTAGAGTAAACATAACAAAACAATGATGTAAACAGAGGTCTGGCTTTGACTCTTTTTATAGCTTTTTCATTACAAATTCAAATTGCGAACAAAATGAACAAAATTGAGCATTTCAAAACCAAATAATTCAAATCCAATTGACTTCTCCCCCCCATCAGAGATTAAATTGCTTCCCATTTCCACTCTTTTCACCAAGCCAAATGAAACTGGCCAGGACAAGAACATATACTTAAATGACAGGAAATTGATGGATGCTGGTTTGAAATAGGTAAAGAGCTTTGCCCTCCCCAAAGTAAAACACAACCACATTATATTCTCAGACAAGTGTACATGACTTATGGCATGGTTTGGCTTGACTCGGCTCACTTCTGGTACCAGAACCTTTGGTTTTCCTCTGCTGGTCGCCCAGTGATGTTTTCTGAGCTATTGCAGACGCTGAAAAGTGAGCCTCTACTCAGAGGAAAAAATCTGCCCATGTACTGTGGGCCTAATGAGCCATTAAGAAACATGCCCTCGCCAACAAAAATGCAATTAGCACATTCTGTTATAAGCCCTTAATTATGGTAATAAGGTAATCTTAAACAAATCCACGGCACGCTGATTACTGGAGCTCGCCAGTTCAGTCTGTCTGTCCAAGGATCAGCAGGAACCAAGCAGGTCAGTCACTGGGACAATTTCAGAGAAAATGTTGAATATGCATTTGCAGTAGACAATCAACACTGGGATGTTAATTTGGGGTTAAGATATTAGCATTTGGATGAGCTTAATCACAAGTTTAATGAGGATGCTTATGCTCTAGTCAATCATCTTCTGCACCAATCTATTTACTACCTTGCTAATCACATCCAAATGTTTGAGACTTCTTTTGGAAAATGTGATTCGAGTCAAAGGCTCTTGTCCAATTAGCCCTCTTTGACCTCCCGGCCAGCCAATGGGCTTCACACATATGGAGCCAGCAGACCAGAGGACCCTAGAACAGAGGAGGCTCTAATAAAAACAACCTGCAGCAGCCCAGTTAAGCTGTGGTGCCTGGGGCTGAATGTGATTGCTGAGGCACCCGTCTATTTCCCTCTCTTTCAGAGACACACACAGTTTACATGGCCTGACCCCAACCCTGCAGGTCGCTTCTATAACCGCATTACCGAAGCCAGCTGCTGCTGCTGCAGCCTGCACTGCCCTAAAACCCACAATTGGATTGAGGAATTCATGGTTTTCCCTCTCTTCTTTTTGCTTTAGCTGTCTTTTCCCCCCTCTTCATCGTCTTCAAACAGTAATCTGCCCAGCGAGAGCTGCCCCACAGTATGCCTCTGTGGTTACAGGCAGCAAAATGGGTGACTGCTGGACTAAAAGTGTTATTTTTAAATTGACAGGGAAACAACATCTACTTGGACACAGGCAAAGCTTGTTTCTTCATACGGCTTTCTTCCATCTTTTTTCTGATGCGTCCATGCAACGCAGCCAGGCTGCCAATTTCTGTGCAGTCTGTGTCTGGTGTGGAGATCTGTTCGAGGCGAGCTCGAGCAATTACAGAAGTTCTCAGGGAAATGGATGGAAGGATGGCAGCAGCACACTCCACTGTGGGCATGGCCACCCCTCCAGCGCCTCACTCTGGCCAACCAAGTCAAATCTTTACTCGGGCTAACTAATTTTTGCGGTCACTAAGCACAGGTTCAGGATGGATTTGGAATGGGTGGGGGGTTATTTGTGAAACGGACAGGGGGAAGATTTGTGGAGGGCAAGAGGAGGGTTGGATATGAGGAGAGCCTGATGAATTTCCCCTCTCAGTGGGGTACTGTATGAGAAGATTGGCAACATGGGCAGGGGCCTTGCGGCTCATTTCTTCGTGCTAACTGCTACCAGTGCTCTACAGCTCAGAATCCCACTGCAGAACCCAATCGATCGCTCCTGTGGCGGCAGCAGGAATTGGATAAAAGGATCCTGCCGGCATCCGGCCGGCGCCTGCCCTTGCAGGGAGAGCTAATGGCTGAATCCAGGCCCTGGTCACAGCACACAGGGAGGGGGGCAGGGGCTAGCAGAATCATAGTCATTACCGCAGCGGCACATGCCCTCTCTTCACTCACGCGCCTGCGACTCGCTACTCCTCAGGCCTGCCTGACCAGGGTCGCTAATCAATGCCCGCACTCTGGAGTCACACCTCCTGATCACAGCTTAACTCAGAGCTGAGGGCTACAACAACATATTGCAACGGGCAGGCAGGCCTGTGTAGCCATTTCACCGCATTAACCACTCATAGTAGTATTTCCTTATTCTCGACGTACTTTGGATTTGAGGTGTGCAGTTAAAGAGATGTTGTTACGATGATGTCATGGATTATCAAAAAACAGATACTAAACACAAACAGCGCTTTACCTTTTTAGTGAGGCTGTCATCAGAATCGGTTGGCATACGGGTGGAGACGTGGAAGATGACTTCCACAGTGGAGGTAGCATAGTAAGGAGCTGTTAGACCTGTGCTGCCGTTCCTCTGGAGGCCACCCATAAAGCCACAGTGTGTGGCCAGGTCCACCTGAGGGATACATGTACTATTTAGCATGTTCTGAGTGGGAGCGTGTGCTTGGATATGCTGATATGCAGAGGGTGTAGTTGTCACTCAGCACCTCCCATCCCAGTCCAGACACAAAGTCTTCATAGACCTGGCTGCCGGCACTGTTGGATAAGATGGAGCACTTGTCCTCTTGGCCTTCACCAATGTAGAACACAGCGATCTTGTGCGTCTCTCGACTACAGAACAAAACATCCAATATTAAAGAACAACAACACAGCAGCCAATTTTGTAAACACAACTTGAAAAGCTTCTCTCTACTTCAGATGAAAGTGCTTTGAAATGTGAGCCCAGTGGCTGAAAACACTACACCTTGCTTAATGAGGTAAATTGTGTGTAATTGTTGAATAAAATCAGGGGAGCAGAACGTGTCAAAAATGTGTTTCTCCACTACTGCTCCAGCTCTAAGATGGTTTTAAAAAGGATGGCAGCAAAGGCCCCGTCTACTTTCCCTGTTGCCATGGCAGTGCATCACGCTGGGGTAGATTTCGGGCACTTTGCATGCTTGTGCACAGGTTGTTTTTGCCCGACCAAAGCTGGTCATCTGGGAGAACAAAGTCCAGTCCTGAGGGAAACCTTTAATTATTAGCAATGTGTGGCTTATTTATTGATTGTGCTACAGGAGACACAGTAAGAGGAGGACAGCAAGAGAGACAGTGGAAGACTCCCAGGGCTGTGATCAATAGGAAATGGTACAAATTATTAAGATCTTTGGGGAGGAAGGGAGGGAGGGAGCAACATAATCTGCTTGGATGATTTATAATATAATAATATATATAATAATATTCCATGTAGAAAGAGGTTTGCCATAGGGCTGTAGTGACAGTTTTATACCAGAAATATTCAATGCTTAACAAATTTATTAGTGTAAGGTATGAATTAACATTATTGCTGAAAATATTTTTTATACATTTTTATGTTAATGTAATGGTTAATCTGCAGTAAACAGTAAAAAAAAAAGCTAATTATTTTTTGACTGAGATGTTAAATTCCAGTTATTTCCTGTCATTCCTGAACAGAAAAAAAGTGTTTCAGTGGTTGTTTGTTATTCTGGATTAATTCCAGTGTTCTGGCTCAAATTTGGGTTTAAAAAGGTAAATTCAGTTTAAATTCCTCACTCCTGTTCAAAATGCTGAAGAGTAGGGAATTCACTGAGAAAGAAAGTCTGAATTAAACTTCTCTCTCACACACATACAAACACAAAATTACAGGTTTAATTGAATTTATAACGGTATTACCACTGCCTGGAGTCCAGATTTTTCAGTTCCCGTAAGAGCTTGGAGTTCTTCTTCAACAAATGGAAACTTTTCCTATTTGACAAAAACAGTTTTGATTAAAGACAATATTTTCAGTCCTGCCAGCGAGCAACATTAAATTGAACGGCCATTTAAAAAAAAAAATTGTTTTGTTTTGTTTTACAGACAACAATGACAAAACGCAAAAAAGACACAGGTGTGAACAGCAATCTCCTCCTGGCTGTGTGCACGCTGCACCATCACCATTAAGAGGTGTAAGCTTTTAATTTACGGGGGAAGCGCAGCAAATATGTGGCTCTGCAAGGTAGACCTTAGTGAGAACAGCTGGGCACTTTTACCCTGTGGAGACGAGATTAAGACGCTCTACTCTAGACTCCACTGTGCTTTTTATTTAACTCTCTCTCTCCTTGAATAACAAGCCAACAACCGAGTAACTTTGAGCATGAAGGAAGTAATCTGAGTACAAAAGTTTAAAACTCAATCTGTGCAAACCAGACTATAGATTTTAGCTAACTTGATTTGGTGGTGTACCTGCGGTCCCAAGAGTTCATGCCAAGGTCATTCAGCAGCAGTCGGCAGAAGTAGAAAGGAGCTTTTGGTTCCTGGTGGGAAGGTTCCCTCTGGCAGGCGGCCCGAAAGCTGACGTCAGCGTCCCACCTCCTCACTTGCTCTTCCTCTTGCTGAGTCTGACGCAGAATGGCCTCCAGGATAGCGTTCTCTTGCTCTAGGTTCATGCCATGAGGCGAGGGGGCCGGCTGGTTGAGTCTGAGTTGTGGCTGGGGCAGGCATTCTGGGCTGCTGTGGCCCAGATCATCCAGTAGCATATCCAGAATATCTACCTCTTCCTCCTCGCAGCAGTCAGAGAGGGAGTCCGAGATGGAGCAATGGTTTTTGTACGGTGCCTTTGTCGGAGAGTTGGGCTGGTTTCTGCTGTGAGTGACAGTAGTTGTTGTAGACAGGGGGCGATCAACTGTATCGACAGAGTCTTCCTGGGTGGTGCAGTAGAGGATAGCGCCATCCCACGAATATTTGCCTGAGATGTCCCGCACAATGACACGCACTTGGGAGGAAGGTTGGGGAGGTTGTCCCACAGTGGGGGTCTCAGAAGGGATCTGCAGGTAGGACACCAGTGTGCTGTCGTTGAAGACAAACAGCTGCAGGTTTGGGCTTTTGAAGACCTCGGAGGACAGCTCGGAGGACTCCACGTAAGGGTTGTCGTGGTTCTCGCTCACGAGGCTGTGGAGAAGGGCGGGGCCGCCGCTCAGAGGGTGATGACCCAGATGGTTCACCAGGTGTGTCATGACCATCCGTGCTGTCAGGGGGATCAGCTCCATGTTACGACGTCGCTTTTCTGGTGGAGGATTGAAGGCAGGGAGATAAAATACTGAGACCATCTCTGAAGGAAAACACAAGCTTTAAGTTACGGATGGGTTCAGAATAAAGCAGCACACGGGGTTATTTTTTTATGATGCATCCAACACACACTTTACTGACCATATTTCAAAAGCCCACGTTTGTGTGTAGACATGCTATCATCTGTTAGCTCTTTTTGCACAAAGCCAAATCTCATTCATGAGTACTAATAGGGGTACTTTATTCGTTTCTCACAATAGCTTGGCGAGCACACCTCTAAGTAGGTAGCATCTAATCACGAGAAAAACTTTGAAAAGCCTATTGAGTTTTCATACAATGGTCATGTGTTGAGATGGCTGAGTGCTAATGAAAACCACCATCTTTACTGGCTGCTTAATAGGACTCTACTGAATTGCATTTATGTAAATGCACAGGTTTCTATCCCCACGTGAAAGGCATGCCCTGCTTTATTCCACAGTGATGTGGGGGAAAAACAAGAAGATGTACTCTTGGATTGTGACAGTGCTATCAATACCATCATCCCCCATCAAAGTGGAGAAGGCTCTTTAGAAAGCAGGCCAAGCTGCATTAGGGATGCACTCGCCCTTTGATGTGACTTGATCAATATGAGGTGGGGACATGAATATAACTAGGCCGGCACTCTTTGGTTTGCCCTTTTGATAGTGTTTTGTTATTTCTACTAAGAATCTGTGCAGCTGTGCACCAGAAAGCAGCGATGTGGTGAAATTTTCCAGGCAAAAGCTGCTGCGAAAATTTCTTGTCTTTTTTTTTTTTAAGTTGAGGACACGAGGGAGAGAGATGAGTACATTGCCTAATGGAATCACAAGGTCACAAAAAAGAAAGCAGAAAAAAATGTCATTTTTTAATCTAAACCTCATAATGGGACTTCAAACTAGGGCTGAGTACTAATGTGAACATCAGCCCTGTGATGTTTGATTTCCTTTTCATACTTTTAATAAGATATTGACATTTAATGGAGAGGCTCCAAATGGATGGGCTACTCAGAGTTTTTGTTGTAATCCCTTTTTGGATTTTTTTTTCAGGGCGGTACGTGTAAGGGCAGAAATGACTAGGGGGTATCAGCAAGGACTTCACGATATGTCACGATACTTGAATCATGATACAACACACTATTGCAATATTGTCAATAAAAAAAAAAAAATCAATATTAAGAAATTAAAAATCTATATTGTATCAGAAGAAAGTATTGTGATATATTGCCATATTGATATTTTTATTCACCCCTAGAAATGACAAAGCGCGTCAAAAAACACATCTGTGGAAAAGCTGTGATGTGACAGCTGATGGTTGCCACTAACTGAGAGTTTAAATCTCTCAGGAGGAAACTCCTTAAAATTGTTTCCAAAAAAACATTTTTTTTTCACAGTGTACGTGGTAATAATATGGAATAAATTTCCAGAGAATGTAGTGTAAGCTCCACCAGTGAATTTTTTTAAATTCTGGTCAAACAATGAGTTTTTCTATAACTACAAAGCAAGGCTATGACTTTTTGTGGATTTTGTTTTTTTTAGGTAGCAGGAAAATTACTTTGGATTATTTTGTTATATGAGTAATATATGCATATGTATAATTGTTTTCTTTTTAGTCTGATGTAGAGGATTAATATCCTGAATCAGGTTTATTTCATTAAATTTCATTATCTGCCAGCTCCGTCGAATCTTGCACACAGCGGGGAGTAAAAAGGGAAATTATGAAGGCTCTGCGTCTTTACCTTCAGCTACGGTGAGCAGGTTGCCAAAGTCAGTGGTGGTTGTCTGGGAGGGCGGCGGCTCGAAGCTCTTTACCTGCCCCAACATGAGGTCATAGTCAGTGGACAAGTCTGACAGACTGAGGAGGTAGTGGCTCTGTTGGGTGTGCAGGTTGGAGCCGGACACACAGCAGTGCAGCACCTGAGGAACAGCAGAGAAGCAGGAAGGTGATCCATAAGAAGTGTGTCTGGCACTTTGGAGGCTGCACCTGAACTCTGATGTGCACAAGACATGGTCCAGTTATTAGATAAGGTGGTGTCTGGTGACACGACGCAGTGACACTTCAGCAGGCCTGCTCTAGACTGACATGATCCAGGAGCATATGAAAGGGGAATATATACATCATAAGACGATAGAGGAAGGGAGGCAGAAGAGCAGAGAAAAGAGGGTCTTTATTGCCACTAATCCATTTCTCCTGTGATGTGCGAGTGTATCGATCTACATAACAGATGGCAGAGCATCCGTTGGCAGGGCAAGATAAGGCGCAGTGGGGCAGTTGATTACAGCATTGGACAGGTTTACACTGTTTGATTTAATTAAGACTTCATCCCCATGCTCAGCTCTCACCACAAACATGCACACTCAGTCACACAAACACACCTGTATACTGTATAATGTGAGTAAAACATATGCTGAATGTATGTAAATGAGGGGGGCCTCTCATTCAGTGGAGAGCAACCTGGGTAAAGCCATGCAAAGGCTAATCCCATTCAGAGTGGGCTGAGAGGCGCTGGGCTGTGCCGTCTGCAACAGTATTGTGTGGGGCAATGTAGACAGTATGTGGATGATTCCACAGAGCAGACCTCTGGGTGCATGAGGAGGGAGGGATTGGAGGCTTGAAGCTAAAAGACCTGAACAGAACAGCTGCTACACCAAAGCCCCAAAGAGATTCCTCTGTGGAGAGGTGGAGAGGTGGAGAGACGGCGAGGGAGGGGGGGAACCTACAGCTGTGCTTGACAACTAAGTGACTGCACTTCGCATAGCAACAGTTCCTGGAAGGTAGCACTCAGTACGTACTGTAGTTAAAGGGCCACGTATCGTATGGATACACAAACACGCCTGTGTACACACATAAATCAAATAATATATGCACGCACACAGTGCAGCTGGCTACTGAGGCAGACTGAGTGAGCAGATGGAGAAGCCTGAGCACAACTCCAGTGAACCAATGAGCTCTAATGCAATGCTGCTTTTTACATCGATCTGCGTGCTGTTAGTCACCAAAAACAACTCGAAACAGCAAGACAAGACAACCTTTCCACGAGCTCAAGAATTTTTCTTTCAATATAAAACTGTAATTAAAGCATGAACAATTAAATGGACACACCTTGCAACCATGTCAGTGACATTGGCCAAGGATGGAATAAAACGGAGATATTTTCCATCAGGGAAGCTATTCTCTGCTTTCTATAGAAATTAATTAGCAGCCATGCTATCCTTGTACGTGCATAGATTGAGGTCTTGATATTGCATTAATACTGTCATACCTTGTGAAGCCTTGCTTAATATATTATTTCCAATGAAACCCAAAGGGGCCGTGCCTTTGTGCACTGATAGACGACCAATCACGTCTAATTGTCTTTGCTTTCACAGCAGCTGCAGTTGCTCTCATATTAAGACATATTCCATTCAAATCTCCAGGACAAGCGTTTATAGCCTGAGCTTATCAACTGGACAAAGGGTCCTGTTTGAATAATTGGACCATTTCTTATCAGGGGTGACATCCTTACAAAGATCTGCCGTTGACCGCATCTGCCCAGACAGGAGGGAATGAATAATACCTCATTCATTTGCGCCTGAAGCTTGGCCCTCATCCTCAGGGTCAGGCCATAAAATAAAGGCACAAATAGAGAGAGCAAGAATGAATACTGTATATTTTGCTTGTTTTAAACAAATGCCGTAAATGCTACTACAAAGCAAGTTATTAGAGCTTCCCGCATATGATAAGTACCATCCGCACGCGCCAATTATGGTGGGTGCTTCTATGACGATGTTGCCACTATAATGTTAAATGAGCCGTGGTCATGAGGTCACAGTGGAGGTGAGTCTAATTAAAGTGGCAAGCCCATTTGGTGGGGTGGGGGGTCAAGGTGTCAAAGCTGAAGTTATTGTGTCTGCAGGCAAATGCTATCTAAGTTTCAGAAGACTCTGGACTTTCCTGCTTTCCCAGTGAGGCCACCCACCCGATAGATGTAGTCCAGCAGCGGGGCCTGAGATGTGCGTTCCTCCAGCAGAGGCATAGTGATGGGTTCCAGCAGCAGGCTCAGGGGAATGGCCATACACCAGTCCAAGAGGCAAAGCAGCAGTGACACCATCAACTGAGGAAGATATTAATACGGCAAAAAAAGAGCTGAGAAACAGCAGGTAATGGGAAATATAGAGAACAAACATTCCTCTACAAATCAAGTGCTTTTAGATCTCAGCCATGTCCCCTCCTTTCCAGCATATACCTTTTTGTCTGCTTCCACCGTTGAGTGCTCTGCGCTGGGCAACAAAAAGGCTATTGTGGCCACAAAGATCTGTGTTGGGACAAAACAAGGAGAAAGATAATTGGATGACACACTCCTATTCATGAGTCAGGGCTGTGTGCTAAAATGGATGCGATGCCACCGTAGTGTAGTGTGCACATGCATGAGTGATGACTCACGTGAGACTCACATTTAAAAGCTTAAGAGACTTAAGAAGACTTTCATACTCTTACTTATGATTTGCTAAGGCCCCTAATGGCTGCTCGTGGATGTTTGTGTTACCTCGATGATTTTCTTAGGCAGAGTGGGCTCCAACCTCTGGAGATGTTCCCAGTGAGAGATGAGCAGCTGAAAGACGTCACAGGCCACTTGAGCCACTGCTTTGTTACCAAACTGGAGAAAAAACGAATCAGAGTACAGGTTAACAACTAGTCAACAATGTGAAGGATTCTTTTTATTAAAAGCAGAATTAATCGGGAACATTTTACTGTTGTTGCTACATTTTGCTACATGAAAGCAGGAAATTATTTTAGTATAAAGCTAAATAATTGCTAGTATATAGATATTCAGGGCTTAACAAATGTATTATTCCACCACACCACCCAGTGTCAGGTGTTTGCCACCTAAATCAACAGTACTGCTGATTACCAAAATATTTTTAATGTTTCTCTAATGGTTAACCCACCAGTACGTGCAAAGCTCTTTAACGATTTGAGCCATTGATGTAATAATTCGTCAAAGTGTTTTTTTCGGCAGCGGGTCGCCGATTGCAGTCTTCAGCAGCCTGTGAGTAATTTTGGGGCTTCTGGGAGATGTAGTCAGAACATTAAAAGTTGGTATACACCACAGAGATCAAAACAGGAAGTGGAGACGATCGAGATTAGAGAGCAAAAGAGGTGATTTTGGTGAAAGTGTCCTCTACTCTACCTCTGATAAAACAAGAATGGAATAAGGTAAAAACAAACATTATTTTCATTTGAGCTATTCAGTGTTTTCAGAGACATAGTACAAAATATTCTGTGGGTCTTGAAATATGACTTAAAATGGGCAAAAACACTGGAACAAGACACTTCCTGTTTTATAAAACGACTGGCACTCAAAAAATGGTAAAATAAAATTATTGTTATCCAGGAATTTTCAAATTAAGTGTTTCACAAAAGCGATGAAAAATATCAAAACACATAATTATTATTGAGACGTTAAATTCCAGTAACTTTCTGTCATTCCTGAACAGAAAAATGTGTTTTAGTGATTGTGTGACTATTCTGGTCTAATACATTTGTGAAGCTCTGTATCTGTAAGTTGAATAAATAACTGTAGGCATATGGCAACTATGAAAAACTCGAATAATTCTGCTCACTTATAGCTTCACTTACTGCGCATATAATCAGCATAATTTCATTTTCCACTTCCAACTATTCTCTCCAGACTCATTGCGGGAAAGAATTGAGCTGTTGACAATTTTCTTTCAAATGTGGATTTCTTTAGTGATTTGAAATTCTTTGTGGAGAAATAGAATTTCCCATTTCTTCCAGCTGAATGCCTCTCAACATGTAACAAGGGCAGACAATATGGGGAGTGCAGAAATGGCCAAACACAAAAAGGGGCCCTGAGAGTTCAGCACCTGCTTTTAGAAAAGACACTCTCAGTGCCACTCTTCCCCCTAGATCCCCCACCCAGCCTATACCCTCTATTTTGGGGCTGGCTGAGTCTGTGTGTCAAGTTGTACAGGGGAGTGATTACTGCTCCATTAGAGGAGGGGGGTTTGCTCGAGCAGGAAGCTGGGAGATGTAGCTGCTTAAATTGGCCCACATCTACTGAGAGTGAGCAGCCTGGAAATTACGCCACCGCCCCAAACCCTTTTCCATGAGGGGAAAAAAAAACAAAACACAAAAAATGAGAAAAAAAAAACACCACTGTTTCTCTGCATCTCTTCACTCAGGGAGAAAAGAGGGCTCTTCCAAAATATGCCCATGAGTCACATCACTGGACATGTTTTATTCTCACACTTTTCGTCCACTCACTATGTTGAAATTGCCCTGCAGTACTTTTATGTAATCAACTGTCATTTCTCTTGGAGCTAAATGATATCAGGCTTGTGTGTGTGGGGGGAAAAAAGAAAAACAGACTGTGATGAAAATGGTCAACAAAGCTCCTAATGTAAAATGCAGTTCTATAAATCACAGTGTATGCATACACTGCCTCAGAGGTTTCACTGACCTTTAGTGTTACTCCCAGGACATTGATGGCATCTTTAACCTGGTGGTGGATGTTCTTCTGCATCAGTTCCTCACACACCCACAGACCCAGACTGCACACAGCGATGCACCTGAGCGACGGAAACAGGAAAAACGGCTGTAAATCTAAGATTCATTGGAAGTCTACGGAATGAATTCAGAAAACTATTCCACTATGATACTTGAAACGGCTTAATTCAAAATTCTAGTGTATTTATGATTGAAGGATTGACTCTGCGTGGCTCTCAACATGGAGACAGCTGAGCAGGAGCTTCACAGCTAACTGTGCGAACAGTATAAATACTGCAGTGCATATCTGTTAACTGCTATACCAATCCTCTGAATTTCAAGTTTAGCAGATTTAAGAACAAAATAGTTTTAGGGTAAATGAGTTTTAAAAGCATTACCAGTGAAGAGCTTTAACTCTTTGATTTCCCTACGCTTCAACATTTTCAGGGTTCATACACAATTTTAAAAGTCAAACTTAAGACCTCACAACATGACAAAAATGTCATAACAATTTCTTTGGTAGAAAACAGCAAATAATTTTTGTCATTTTTTTTTCTTTAATTCTTGCAACAACGATATAAACTGAAGGCATAACACAACTTTTTTCTATACCTTTAATTTCACAACTTTCAATAACAAAGAATTTCCCGTTGGCAGAAAACTCACAATTTGAACATTTAATAACTACAGCAAAGTTACGGTAAATTTAATACAATTTAAGGCCTTAATTACGTGGATTTTAAGACATTTTAAGACTTTTTAAGGAACCGCGGGAACCCTGATTTTGAACAGGACGGAGCAATTTAAATTGAATTCACCTTTTTAGACCCAATTTAAGTCAGAAATTAATCCAGAAATAACATACAACTAATTTAGCACCTCAAAAAATAAAATAAATAAACAATAATAATAATAATAATGCGCTTGGATATTTTTTTTTTAAAAAAGTAAATTTAAAAATAACAACAAAAATATATTTTAGCATTAAATACATCATTTTGCATGAAGAGCTTGCAAAATTAAAAAAATGAACAAATGAGAAATAAAACACGAAAAATAAATAATAATCAACTTAGCCGATCACACCTGGCGCCTTCACAGTGCTCCTTCGTTGCCGTCTCTAGCAGGATGTTGACCAGGTAATCCTGAACAACAAAAACAACATGCTTAGATCTCAAATCTGGACCATCACTTCATATAGTGTTGGTAAAGCTCTGATGTTATTTATTGTAACATAAATCAGAATCAATAATAAGATCTTAATGTTCTCTTAACTTTTCTTCATACGGCTCATGACTAATCCCCTTACAACACACAGTGAGCAGTTTTTGTATTTAATGCCAAATGCCATATGTATCCAATTTGGCACAACTTGACATTTTACCTTGATATCCTCATTGCCTACAATGAAGTCATCAGAGCCAGGCACATGCTGCAGTACAGGAATCTGGAGGTAAAGGTTGGGGAAACACACCAGGGAGCCCAGGATTGTCTGAGCCTCCACCCTTGGAGCCTGGAAGAGATGAGGAAAAAACAACAAAAACAGGCTATCATTCATTCCCTTAAGCTACATGAAAACAACCCACTTCCAGGAAGCAGGGAGGTTGCTATCCGGGGAAAAAGGATTGGACGGATCCTGCAGAATTAATTGCGTCTTTATTCATGATTCTGCTGAATCTCTTGACACATGGTGGGCGTCGGACAACAAAGCGGTTAATTAAATGCACAATGAATGCAGCTCCGAAGCAGATTGTATGTCTTGCTGAAATTATCTGGCAACCAAAACAGTGAGAAACAACATGTACAAATACCCCCGTTTACTGCTTGAGAGCATTTTAAGTCAGTCATGTTTAAATCTGTGAATGTTTCTGTGAGTCGACATCAGATGTGCACATGTAAATAAAGTTTTTGTGCTACATGTCAATTGTGCATTAAGCTTATTTACTTCCCAATAACCATGATGAATGGCAACAATGTGCAAAAGTAATTTGTGTTCTTCATTTTAGTTACAGATAGTTGTGCAGTCTTGAATTAAAAGACCAAATGTCCTGTTTGTCTCAAAGAGCCTCCTGCATCATTTCATTCACTTTAACTGGACTCATTCTTTTTCACTTACAACAGGAAGGAGGAATTTAAACTGAATTCACCTTTTTCGACCCAAATTCAAGCCAGAACACATCAGAAATTAATCCAGAATAACATAGAGCACAACCACTGAAACACATTTTTTCTACTCAAGAATGACAGGAAATAACTGGAATTTAACATCTCAAAAAATGATAATTTTTTTTCTTGTTATTTTGGTAAAACAAGTTAATTTGAAAATTCCTGGATAACAACAGTAATTATATTTCAGCATTAAATATATCATTTTGATTAAAGTGCTTGCACATACTGGTGGATTAACCATTAGAGCAACATTAAAAATATTTTGGTAATCAGTAACAGTGTTAATTTAGGGCAGCGGTGGTTAACACCTGACACTGAGTGGAGGATAATAAATCTGTGAAGCACTGAATGTGATATTTTAGTCACCAGGTTCTTTTATATCAACTAGATTTGATAAAGGTATTCTGCACTTTTCAAAAATGCTCATGCAAAATGCAAGTAAGTTATTATAAGGGACAGCAACTATCAGCCAAAAGGCAGGTGCTAGACCTGTGAGACAGCAATGAAAACTGCAGCTTTTTATTTTATTCTGATTTTGAGTGAAAAAGTTTAAAATATGTGAGACATGTAACAGAGTTTTTCTACTTCTTGAAAACATTTTGTCGATTCCAGTTTGAGTCACAGGATACATGGGAATGTTAAAAGTTTGTTCGTACCTCTGAAGAGCCGGAGCTGAGGACGCAGGCTGCAGCAGTTATGAAATCTCCGATAAGCATGGTGAAGCCCGGCAAGCCGAGGAAGAAGAAACGAGGGGAGCAGGACCGGATGATGGTGTTCAACACATCCTGTACACAACCACACACATGTCAACGGGAGGCAAAGTGCAATTTCTATACTGACGTTTATTTTACTAGCCATCAACATCTGACTTGATACAGGAAAAAAAAACTACGAGAGCAAAAACAGAATATCACAGCACTTTAAAGTTTCATCATATTTTCTATTTTTGCGTTTGGTTTTTGCACATGGTCTTGTTAGGGTTCTTTCACACCTTGAGTTTGAGTTATTTAGTCAATCCCAAAAAAACAAGAGCACACTGTTGTATTTTACTTACTCAGAAAGTTATACTGACAGGTAACAAACAGTTTTGTCAATTTTCAGTTAGGGTGGGGAAAAAATATTGATATGGCAATATAATGTGATACTTTTTCTTCTGATTCAATATTGGGTTTTTTTTTTTTCCACACCCCAAAAAAAAAATCATGTTTTGGGTGAATTGTAAATCCAGATCAACTTCCGCACATTGAAATAACAATTAAAATAAAAAAATAATCCACATTAACACACACATTAACACATGTACATATATAAATTTAAGTACAGTAAATATATGTATAACACACAACTTGTATTTCAAGCTGCATTTTAAATTTCTCGGCGATCTATGCAGAATATCACAATATAAAGCAATATCACAACATCACAATAATGTATCGTAACTCAAGTATCAAGATACATATCGTATCGTGAAGTCCTTGCCAATACCCACACCAGGGTTCGATAAGAACCGCTCCGACACCACCACCTCAGCTGGGTCTCGGTCCACTTGTTTGGTCCGCACCAGAGTTCGAGTGATTGTATTCACACCGGCCAAAAAGGTCCGAACCAAGGGAGGAAACAAACTTGAGTTTGTTTTAATCAAACTAAACAAGGCAGGTGTGAATACACCCTGAAAGAACACAGACTATGTCACTTTCTTCCCATGAATCTGACTTATTACATGGCCGTATACAGATGAATTAAGAATGCTCAACATTCAACAGATGGATTTATTAGCCACCTTTTCGAGCCCGCATTGTTCAGTTGTTTGCTCCTCACCAGGGTTGGATTGGCCCAAATGAACCGTACTAACCAGACAAGCGGGTTGAGTTTCTTGTAACCGAACCAAAGAGGTAAGGTGTGAAAGCACCCTTATGGTGGGCTGATGGAGGTTGAAATATTTGCTAAATAGGCCACCGTGTGAGAGACATGGCAACTAGAAAGCTTTTTCCTCCAACAGGTAGGCTAAGCATTTAAAATGTGGTGAGGAGAGTAAGGCACTCAACAGTACATGTCACTAAAGGACTGGAAATAAACAGAGTGGGAAAGGAGGAGAGAGGCAGCAGATGGACTGTTCACAGAGGAGATGAAGAACAAAAGACATCAACTTTCCCACATATACACACATATATAGACACACACACACAACCTGTAATTAAAGCAAGAGACGGTATTGTTTTGCTGAGGTACAGGCGGCTCAGTGGCAGATGGGTGCTCTTTCAGCGCCGACATATGCTGTACTGCAGAGTGCTGAAGCATGTACAGTGTAATACCATCCTGGACACGAGCACAGAAAGCTCTCAACAGGTTCTCCACGCTACATTTAGAAGGTAAATGGTTCTGTTTATTGACAGAAGAAATACCCTTTAAAAAACATATTGGTATGAGAATGCATTATATCAGTAAGGCTTTAAAGATTGTTCTCTCTTATCTAAGACCAGCGCGTGCATATTTGTGTACAAAGGCAAGGTCCATGCTAGGAGCACCTGCTGCCTCGGCCATAAATCGGACAGTTCAAACATGAGCCTGTTTCTAGCTGAACCGAAGGGCACCTTAGCAAACACATGCACACAAAGACACACACACACACACACACACACACACACACACAAAGACACAGCGTAGCACCTATCTGGTTATAAATCACCTGAAGCAGGTGAATAAAAGAGGAATAGAATAAACACACAGAGGCAACATGATGCATTGCATGTGGGAAATTGGTGGGAAGAGCTTCAGGGTTGAGGTTCCATCTTACCCTCATTGTTCTGGTAATTGACCTCTGAAATGTAATGTGCAGTGCAGACAGAGGTAATTAGCATGCAACAACTGTTGCTTGATTGCCTGAAATGAGCATTTTAGAGGAAGCCACAAATGTAGAATGTAAAATGTTTTCCATTGTAAGTGTAAGTAGAGGGAACCTGGTTTGAGGTGTGTGTATAGAAATGAGAATTGAGCCCCACATGTGGCTCTGTGCTGGAAGTAGGAATGGCCCCCGCATCAACAAAAGGTGCATTAACGTAACTCTGAATAGAGCCACCTCAGAGCTTTTCATTTGGCCTCTCATCTCGAGGAAATCACGCTCTGTCCACCTGCTGGCTCCAGAGGTGACAGGGTTCAGGACAGTATTACTAAACATGTTCGCTTCCAGTTTAGTGCGTCCAGATTTCCTGCTGCAATTCAACTACGAATATCTGAGGCTTTCCATTCACGAGCTCTTAGAAAGGGATATAACCCAGTAGCATTACTACGAGGTGAGGGGTTTGATCAACAGCCACATTTGTGGCTTAGGGGTCAACAGTCACATTTTCAGGTGGTGCTTTTGGTTTGAAAGGACAGGTGAGGAAACCTGCCTGCTTAGCATGGCAAATGTCAGTCCACGCTTGCATAACTGAAGTTTTAAATGTATATGCATGATTGATTTTTTCAGAGCAAAAAAAATAAAAAAGAAGCTTTATTTACCTGTGTTGACTATTGCAGTCCACACAGAACACCTATTAGGTGGATTACTGCTATTGTGTTGTGGCCGTGGCTTGAGGATGACAAGCAGGACAATAGCCCTGACCTTGGCACTCTGTTGGATGGAAGGAGAATCTCTCCATGGGAACTGACATTTTTCTCTGAGCCTAGTTGAATTTCGTGTTGAGGGTTTACACTGGGGTTCACCATGTTGTCTATAAAACATGGCAGTTAAAGGACTTGATAAACAGAAAGTCTAAAGAAAATGCTCATCCTGTAAGAAAGAGTATTCCAAGATATAACTGTACAGTGTATTCAGTGTGTGTATTTGCATCATATCTACATAGGTCACTGAGAAATTTAAAATGCAGCTTAAAATAATGTATATATGTGAATATATACATACACAAACATATGTATGTATATTTTGAAGCATATTTTCGAAGTTACTGAGTTAACACAGATTATTTTTTATTCAACTATTTATTTCAACGTGCGGAAGTCATTCTGGATTTACAAATCTGCCCAAATCATTACTTTTTCGGGGGGAAAAAATTATATTAAGAAATTAAAAATTAATATTATGTCCAAAGGAAAAATATTACCATATTGCCATATCAATATTTTTCCCATGCCTATTGCACATACTGGTGGATTAACCATTGTAGAAACATTAAAAATATTTTAGTAATCTCTAATACTGTTGATTTAGGGCAGACACTGGGTGGTGGAATAATAAATTTGTGAAGCACTGTGCAGAAAAACACACATGCACGCATGTTGTTTTTTTTCTTATTTTTTGGGGGTGGGGGGTTGTGGCGGGTGAAGGCAGAGAGGAAAGAGGAGGGGGGAGAGTAAGAGCCACTTTCTTATGTTAAGCAGGCGTGCGGCTGTCCTCTATTGTGTGGCGTGAGGACTCTTTTCTCCGGCCAATTTGAGCATGCTTCAGTGGCCAGGCTGGCTCCGGCCCCCCCGACGCATTATACAGAGCCACAACAAAAGCTGGAGAATGTTGCCTCGTCCCTCAATGTGCCCCCCTCTCATTGCTCTACTCCACACTACGTTCTCCAGGCTCCCCTCCCGCTCCTTCACACACTCAGGCAGGCAGGCCAGCCCACTCTGGGCCCCTGGCCGACGTGTCAGTCTAACGGAGCGCGACAGACGTCAATCCTTAATTAATCACGTATACGCGGCAGGGGCTCAAAACATTATTTAACGACATGGAAAACATTCTAATAAGCTTGTCGCATTGCCAAGACGCAATAGAATCCCAGCCAGGAGGGCACACACACACATTTTCATCCCATCCCCCCCACCCACCAAACACACTTTTATCCCTGTCCTTTGTTTTGGGGGACTCCGTTCATCTCCACTCATCTTCGTCTGGCTTGGCCACATTTAAACATGAGGAAAGGTGTGGCTAAACATGCCAAAACACAGAGGCATTCAACACTGGTTGGCAAACCTCCAACTGAAAGGCAGCCTCAAAAATCTGAAAGTGTCCTGCACCTGTATGACCTCTGTCCTCACTCAGTTAGTACTCATTTTGATCTGACATATCTGCATAAAAAACTGGCAGGTTAGATGAAGAGAAAAGGCGTCCTAAGTCACATCACACAGGAAAAGGTAGATGGGAAATTTGGAACTACGATCCATCATTTTCTAGTACATAAACAGAGCCGCGCATGTCCATCACATGAGTTTGACTAGTGCGCCATCCGGTGGTGTATAAAAGCACAACTAGCAGGTACCGCCTGCTGCCTGTACCTGGTCATTGCTGGTGATGCCCTTGTGCATGATGTGGTAGAGGTGCACCAAAAAGTCGCTGCTAGGCAGCACATCCTGGTGTCTGGTCATCATCTCACAGATCAGCTTGTAGGCCTGCAGCTTCCCAGCCTTGTACTCAGCTGGCAGCATGGTAGCCTGTTGGAGAGGGGGAGACAATGAGGTCAATATCATTATGAGAAGCTGAACAATTTAATATGATTTTTGAATGTTGTATACCCTAAAAAGCCAGGATGCCAGCATTCGAAGAGGAGGGATGAAGGCAGGCTGGGGAGGAGAAGACTGGTTGTCCACACTGATCCCAAGATTGTCCCGGATCTGAAAGCACACGTTCACTTCAGTTAATGAACCACCGTGCATAATCTTTGAGCGAGACAACACGGCATTAAGTTTATATGAAGGGTTCTTAAAAAGTCCATTTACTGAGATACTGGTAACTAAAATAACATATCAACACAATCAGATCCCAAAAAGCACACGTTTCACAAAAAGAGAACTTTAGTCTATCATACGTTGCACCTCGGATTATCTCTCATATTTTATTATAATCTGCACCTTGTATTGATCACTCAGAATTCATTTTATCATAATCCGCACCTTGCATTCCTCTTATGTATTTATTATAATGTATAGTTTGGTACTTTATTTTTCATTGTATTTCTTCTGTTCCCGTGCCCCTGTGTGTTCCCATCTTTCAAGTTACTGGAACTGTGAATTTCCATGTGAGGTAAAGTATCTATCTATCTCATTTATTGTAGGGCCCGACCAATATGGAGTTTTCGAGGCCGATGCCGATATTTAGCAGGAAAAATAGTCAGATAAAATTTAAAACAATATAAGACCTTAATTACTTAGACCCTCTCATATACCAACAATCTCTTCATATGAGAGGGTGTACATATTTTTTAATTTGAGGTAATGCCCTTTGCTTTGCCACCTTACCTTGGCCAGCTTATGCCAGAGCTCATAGAGATAGGAGAAGACCTTGGCATGGATTTTTGGACAACGGATGTTGTTGACATCTCCCAGGATACCCAGAATCCTCCTCCACAGAACGAAGGCCGAATCAGCGTGCCAACCAGTCAGGGTCCCGCCCGCAATTATGCTGACATCATCAGCCAAACACTCGCTGCTGTCTGCATGGTGAGAGAGAGAGAGTTTATGGTGGTATTGGTAGCTGCAGCACCTAATACAAAGTGATTTAAATTATAGAGGGTATGGATTCAGTCAACAAATGCACCTTTTATAACATTGAAAACATTCTCTGCAAACAAAAGATTCCTTTATTTTATCATAAATTTAGAAATTTGATTGTTTAAGCAGTTGTCCACCAAAGCCATAGTTTTTCTGTGTATGTGCCCAAATGCACCCAAGCACTCAGTTCAGCACTGAAACACATTTGGGAAAGGTCACATGCATCATCCAAATGAATCAAGGCTGAATTGTGGGAGAGCAGCGCCACCTAGTGGACAAAAGGAGGATGATCGGGAGCAATGGGAGTAAAGGCCAGGAAAGGAAAATGGATAGTGTGCAGGTTATCTCAGGTAAATTCGTAAATCAAAGATTTTTTTAAGCTCTTTGAGTGTTGTGCACAATCAAAGTTAGATTTGGTTCCAGGAAGAACCAAAAAATATGAATTGCATGTAATTAACAGACAAACAAACATCGATCGGTTGGAAAATATAGCGCATGGAGAGTGAGTTGTAAATGAGGACTCTATGGACTGCATGTATATGAGCAGTACCCAGGTGGTGTGGCATATGTAAGACAGACTGATGCATGGTGTCGTCCAGGGGGCACTCTGTGTGCACCAGCAGGGCTGGGGAGGCGGGCGGGTTCTGGGGGTAGTGGTAGTGGTTGTGGTGGTAGGACGGGGGTGCAGAGTGGGGAGGGAGGGCACACTCGGGACCTAAAAAAAAAAAAAACAACAAGGGGGAGGGGATAAAATTGGGTTTTGACGGGAGCACAGGGACAAAGGAAGAGTGACAACTTCATGATGATCACAACGTACACAGACAGACGTCTACATGCAAGGAAGGGAAGGACCGAGGGGCAACCACAATATCTCCATCAACAATGATGAAGGAGGAAGAGAGTTTAAAGCAGAATGATCTTGATTATTTTCCTATGAAAATGAAAACTGCCACTGACTGTCTGAATCACTGTAGAGCACAGGTCACTTTCCCTTCACAAAATGTCCCAAACACTTTAGAAGCAGAGCTCAGACACTGAAGAGCTGATCATGTTTCCTTATCGGATCAGTCAACCTGTATAATTAATCCAACAGGAAAGAGGTAACTGGAGGCACCATAACTCCAGCTATGTGGGTCACACCTCATAAGAGCTCACAGAAATACTGCACCGTTTCAACTCATCTTCACTTACCAAAGGTTATTTTGTGTTAATTCACACATTTTTCACCTTGAAAGGTGTCTGTTTCGATACCTGCTAGGGCCTCATTATGGCTGAGCAGCAGACTCCCCTGGCTCTGGGGGTCTGTAGTGACGTCCATGTGGGCAGACTGTGTGGACTGAGTGTCTGCTTCCTCATCAAAGGCCTGCCAGGTAACCTCAGCTTCATTGAGGTAGCCGTTGGATGTCTCACTGCTTATACTCTCACCTAGTGGATGAATGAAGGATATAAAAACTATGAGGTGTTAAATACAGAGGTAGTAATTCTTGTGGAGCATGCACACAGGAATTCCAGTGTTATGCATTTTAAAGGAATGATTATTGGTATCATCTCTAACTTTTCTCTCTGAGTTTGGGTCTTGTGTAGCTTGGGTGTGCCTCAGCGTTGCTCTCTGTCTCAGCTGGACTGCTGCTCCGCCGGATGAGGATCTGGAAATACAGAAACAAACATTAATTAACGAGGCAATTCTTTTTATATTATTTTGACATAATGCTAGAGTACACAATGAGTCTTCTCACCACTGGTGGCTCGCTGCTCTCTCTCCTCCCCTCAGACGTCCTGCTATCAGAGCCGCAGGAAGTAGGGGAGTGGTCTCTCTTCTGGGCTGAAGAGCAACAGGGGATATTATAACTAGACAGGCATCACTTAATCACTAGCTTGATGTCCTAGAGTTTAATGAGATAAGCATTTTTTAACATCCAGCAACAGACTGCATCGTACTGTACATTTAATAGTGGGTGACAGATAAAATGTTGACTAAGAGTGTATATGGTAGTTGTGACAGACTTGTATTCAGTAATGTGTATATTGCATTGTTTCGACATGGCTTGAGCACTCTACTACAAAGCCATCGCTAATGGGAGTTAGTTAAGGACAGGAAATTTTGAATTCATATGCTGCACAGGCTATGAACTGGCAAGACATTTTTGACCCAAAGCAGATCAAAAGTTTAAGTAGTAAGACAAGATAAGTTAAAATTTTATTTATCCTGAAGGAAATTCTTTTGCCATACACAGGAGCAAGGAGAAGTAAGGAGATTTAAAGCTGTTTTTAAAAATATATACAGTGCAGAATGATGGGAAAATGCAGTATGGTGCAAAATCAAGCAAAAATCTACAAAAACTAAAGAGCATAAATATGCAAATATAAGTATGCAACCATATGTATGCAGTAAGCTGTCAACTAAATGCATGAATGAAAACTGTCTCCAATCCCTGATAAAAAGATGCAGACATCCATATTATAAAAAGGCTTAAAAATCAGATTGCAATATATTTTCAAGGGTGTAATGAAAAAAAATGGTCAAATTACTCTTTCCTTTGTTATCATGTTAACCGATGGCTTCCACGTAGCTCAACTAAATCGCTGAAGATATCTCTAAGATCAGGGTGAAGCATCACGTTTGCGTCTGTAAATACCTGGTAAAGTGTCAGACAGCTGTTGGGTGATGTCGGAGGTGCTGCTGCTACGTGGCAGAGGGCTATCTCCACCTACCAGCTCCTCCTCGCCTCCACATTCTGACAGCTGACACTCCTCCACATCTGACAGAGCCGAACACACACCGTAACACAAACCTTCAAATGTGCATAGACATTAGAAATCTCATCATGCTATCTTTAGGGACTTCAAGACACAGAATAGATGAAGATTTGACACATTCAGACTATTAGAGAGAAATGAGGACAAACACATGCAGTGGAGATTGTCTGTATTCATACACACTGCAGAAATAAGTAAGCATAAGTGTCTTAAGAGCTCTCTGATCCACTTACTAACTGTCACAATAGAAACCTGCAGCTTATCACAGATGACGGATGGATGGAAAAGTCACAAACACACAAAACGCATGCAGCTCTCAGAAAAACACTTTACCTGAGAGTCTGTGAGAGCAAGCAGAGTTACCAGAAGAGATACCAGGCAAGAAAGAGCTCACAGTGTGGAGCAGCATAGGAACGCTTTTAGCAGTGGGCAAAGCCTCGTATAGATGAACACAGTTGCTGATGGACTGGCTTCGTTTAGCTTCCATCAGGGAAAAGAGAGCAGAAGAAGAAGAAGGGGAAGAAGAGGAGAGAGAGTGGAAACAGATAAGAGAAGGAGACAGAATTCAATAACAGCCATGAACAGAGCGCCACAAAAATACTTTAATTAATAAAAGCATTCCTGAAAAAAGTAAAGTGGAGTAAATAGAGTACAGTGGAACCCAAGGTTGACCTTCATGTGGTCAGTTAAGTGTTCGGTAAAATGAATAGGAGAGATGAAAATTCCAGAAATAATTACTGCTGAGGCTCTGGGAGAGAACTGTAAATAAGACTCACACCAGAAGAAACAAAAGACAAAACAGACAGACGTCCCCGAAACTGTAAATATAAAACAATGAGAAAATACTACTGAAATTTTCTCATTGTTTTATATTTACAGTTTCGGGATAACAGTCACCGATTCTTACAGTCACCGCCCCCTCGTGGCTCGGTGACTGTAAGAATAATATAAGGTTATATGATTATTTATTTGAACTCATATTCTGGCGACTTTATATTGAATTAGTCTGTGATTTTTTTTTGTAAAAAATAAATAAATGAATAAATAAATAAATAAACCAACACCAAATTTTTTAGGGGGGGCTTAAAATATTTTATGGGGGCTTCAGCTCACCCACCCCCCAAATAAGCCCAGTGACGCCACTGATTTTGTCTTTTAACTTATGTGCTTTATCTAAGATGGTGCACCAAAAACACAGAAGCCAAACTGACAACTTTTTAGTTATATATAAATTTTATATTTCCAACAGCAGAGCAAGAAGTGCTTCAACTTTATGAGTACTATGATGAAATATCCAGACCTTTTTCTACATGATCTCAGCACGATATCAGTCTTTATTTGCATGCAGAAGTGCAGCCAAGTTTTGACAGTTGTCAATGCGGAGGCATTGCCATTGTGGCTTGATAGCACTTCAGGCTTAATCTCAAAGAGAGCAATGAAAGAGGACAGCTCTATTCTCTGCCTTTCAGCGCACTTTAATTACGCCTTTCAGTGAGAGAGATACATCGTCTCCGCTGCAGCCGCCACTGCTTCCCATTTATGCATATTAATGAGCATTAATTACACTCTTAATGAAACTATCAAAAACTGCCGTGCTATTGATGTGTGGGCCCTCTCTTGAGGAGGAGGGAGGAGGGCTGCCGGGCCTTTGAAGATCAATGTGGGAAAAATCCAATTAGGCCAAAGAAAGGGAAGGGAATTTGAAGCGGTAGTGTTTAATGTCCATCTTTGCTTGCACATAGATACAAATAAACAGACTGACAGAAAACGGTGCATAAACATGAACGTGAGACACATAATAGATGTGTTAACACACACACTTCCTCTAACACTTCATCCTTCAGGCACAAATACATCTGCTCCCAGCTCAACAAGCTCATCATTTTGGGATGTCGTGGTAATTGGGGAGGCAGAAGGCCAGGGAAGTAAAAGGCATCGTCTCGGTCTTTTATCCTCCACATTAAGATTCTGTCTAGACAAAATTAAGACGAGCAAGACAGGCACTGCAGCTAGTTACTACTCTCCTGCTTTCCAGCTCAACTTATAATTAGCCTGCCACATTCCCATCAGATAAGGCGTGTTTGCAGCGTCTGAATCGAGGTAATGACAATGAGTGTCCAAGGCTGGCCTTTGACATGGCACTGGGGGGGATTGTGCTGCACGCCTGCAATCGAGCTGACATGGAAACATGTTGACACTGGCCAGTGACATGTGAGGGGAAACAATCGAGGCCATCTGCTGGCCTCTTTGTCTTTGGTGGCGTGCCTTTCAACGACACCTGGGCTAGCGTACACATGGACCTGTCTGAAGGCTTTCACATGCAGTCAATACATCTGATAAAACCTGGGAAGCTTATCGTCAGGACTGTGTTGTCGACCCACACAAAGCCAGAGGATTAAAACAGCGTGGATATAGAACCATACATATCGTCTTATGAAAGCTTTGGATTTATGTTCCCGCTTTGACACAACGATAATGCAATCACTAACATCACAAGTACTTACCGGAGGCCTTCTGTCGGACATTGTTGCGGGCTTTCTCCACACCAGGAGCTCCTGATGTTGTGGCGGAGCGAATCCTCATGGGCTCCTTAACTCCAGGCCCGCCCTGCTCTCCTTGGTTCCTCCAACTCAAGGAGAAAGATCGAGCCACTGCCGCCGCCTTCTGGGAGTCCTGGATCACACCTAACGTGCAGAAAACACTTTCAGAGTACTGAGGTGTCAATGCAGCACTGCTTTTTTAGTTAAAAAGCACATTTCAGCTTCATTCACACTGCTGCTTTAAGCTTTACAAACGTTATAGAATACAATACAGTTATACAGGGTTCTTGCACCAATTAAAAAGTCAAATTTAATACTTATTAAAACCTTTTCAAGACATCAACAAATATAAAATGTCTTAACAATTTCTTTAGTAGAAACTAGTCAGTTTATTTATTTATTATTTACTGATATTTAGTAGGAAAAATAAATCTGATAACAGATTAATCTCCAATCATAATTTTGTATATATTTTTTCAGTCCTATCAAACTTGCAACAATATAAATTGAAGGCATGACAGTTAACTTTTTTCTACAACTTTAATTTCATAACTTTCCAGAACAAAGGAGTGAAAAATAATGTGTAAAATTGCAGTAAATCTCTGAATATTGTATTTTCCTATTGGTGTTAAATGCACCATCTGAAAATATTAATACCTACAGCAAATTTACGGCAAATAAGACAATTTAAGACCTTAAGTATGTAGATTTTAATTTAAGACATTTTAAGACTTTTTTAAGGAGCCGCGGGAACCCTGTCACAGTATTTTAGACCTTTGAATAATGACATCCAAACACTGCTGGAGAGTCTGTCGACATTTTGGAAAATGACGTTTTGAATGTCCAACAGTAAAAAAGATATTCACTGACACAAAACAGAGAAAAATCCACATACCTTCACATTTAATTTTTTTTTGCTTAATTTTTATGACTGAATACATTTAGTAATCATCAAATTGTTAGGCTATAGTACTGGTTATTTTAAGGCCAGGTCCCCTTTGGACAAGAGATTGTGATTTGTTCAAAATCAATTCCAAATCAATTCAGTGCAATTTCAGTTTTTTCATGTTTCCCCCTCATTGCTTTGGGACACTGAGTGACTGGTTACTTTACTTTCACATGTCAAAGTGAATGCAGCCATCATGAAGTCAAATGCTGGACCATATAAGACCAAAACTGAGAAGTAACCAGAATTATCATCCATCTGAAGTTAATTCCAAACCTATTTCCCCCCCAACCAAATTCTATCCAATCCTATTCCCATCTTTTCCCCCTCACCACGTCCTCTCTGCTTCTTCTCCTTCTGTTCGCTGAGTTTGTCCAGAGGCAGGTTGGCCATGTCTAAGCCATAAACCGAGCGTGCCAGCACAGCCGTCAGCGAGTCCATGATGCTGGCCCACTCTGTCACCAGCTCCTCCCAGCAGGTAAGAGAGGACAGCACTGCCAGCAGCTCGTCCCACAGCTCCCGGGAGATAAATACGCACAGGTTGGCTCGAACCCACGCCACAATGATGGTCTGAATGTGAGGCGAGACGAGGAGAGATGAATTAGTATTGACAGACAGAGATACAGCTCTGAATTCCAGTCCCTGATAAGATGTGACAGCTGAGTCCTCACACTGATGGATTTAGTGTCTCTCTTTGGCTTTTTGTCAAGACACTGCAGAATTATGTACATTCAATGCTCTGTACTGCCGGGACAACATACTTGTTACGTATCCTCTTTTCTTGTTATTAATAAAAAAAAAAAAGTCTGTACAGGGTTCTTGCACCATTTTAAAAGCCAAATTTAATACTTTTGAAGACATTTTAAGACCTCAACAAATATAATTTAAGACCCCCAAAAACATCCCCCAGAAATTTCTTTGACAGAAAATAGTCCGTTTATTGTAGGGCCCAACCAATATGGAGATTGTGAGGGCAATGCTGATATCGATATTTAGCAGGAAAAAAAAAGATAACTGATTAATCTCCAAAAACATTTTTATACATTTTTTCAGCCTTTTGAACACAAAAAAAAAAGTCTGTACAGGGTTCTTGCACCATTTTAAAAGCCAAATTTAATACTTTTGAAGACATTTTAAGACCTCAACAAATATAATTTAAGACCCCCAAAAACATCCCCCAGAAATTTCTTTGACAGAAAATAGTCAGTTTATTGTAGGGCCCAACCAATATGGAGATTGTGAGGGCAATGCTGATATCGATATTTAGCAGGAAAAAAAAAAAGATAACTGATTAATCTCCAAAAACATTTTTATACATTTTTTCAGCCTTTTGAACACTTACAGCAACGATATAAATTGAAGGCATAACACTTAACTTTTTTCGACAACATTAATTTCACAACTTTCAAGAACACAGAAGTGAACTTTGTGAACAAAATAATGTGCAAATCACAGTGGATCTCTGAATCCTGTCTTTTCCTATTGGCATTAAATGCACCATCTGGAAATTTAATGCCTACAGCAAATTTATGGCAAATTTAAGACAATTTAATTACCCAGATTTTAATTTAAGACATTTTAAGGAATTGTGGGAATCCTGCTGTATATCAGTTAATGTAAAAGCGTCTGTAGACTTACCCTAAAAAGTATAGAGGCTAAACTTTCAGCAAAGTTGTCTTTTCTTTGGTTTTCCAGTGGCCTCTTCATCACCGCCTCTGTGATCCTCAGCAGTACCTGCAGCATTTGCTCCCTGCAGAGAACAGAGAGTAACACAGAGCAGTGTCAATAAAAAGAAAAGACTGATAAGTGACAAAAACAAGATGACATTCAAGAGTCCCAAAGGACTTGCTGTTCCACTTGTCTCTGAATATCTCACTGACCATGTCTGTGTATTCATTGTGTGCTCCATGATCATGTGCCGGTAGATGCTGAGGACACCTTTGCACACCTCAACCTGGTTATCCAGGAGTTTTGCTACATCCTGGCACGGCTCCAACAGGAAAACATTGGATGAGTTTGTCAGGAACACCTACACACATCGACAAGGGTAAGGTTGAGTTAAGGTAAGTAAGAAGAAAGTGCAAACCATAAGTATTTGTGATCCTAATTCCCAAATGATAAAAAGACACTGAATACAGAAACAGACCTGCAGTGTGGGCTGGATACCAGCCTTAACATCTCTGTTCTGACTTTCGGTGAGAAAGCCCCGACTGATGGCGCTGCTGAACGAGTAAGTCCTCCCCCAGCTGGACGACCGCTTGTGTCCGTGACTCTCTACCGTCTGGAAGAAGTTAGACCAGTCAGCTGGTCAGCAGATATTAAGACAGACACCAAGCACTTTTATACCTTTTTTCACTTGCTTTCACTTACCAGATCTATTTGTTGTGGGAGTAATTGTAATTTCTACCCAACATTGTGTACAGATATGTTAGTCAAATTGCATTTAATAATTAAATACATTCAATTTTTTGGTACTACAAAATTAAAAGTATTTATTTAAGTTTAATTTTCATTAAATAATGCAATAAGTGCACTGCTGCAGGTATACGCAAATCAATCAGTCCCAAAGGAATCCCAATCGGATCTGCAGATTATTTTTGACAAACAAACTCCATAGGTGTGGCGTTTTACCTGTACGTTCATGTTGTTAATCTCTGTGCTGAGTATCTGTTCAGAGCGGTCATCCACCTCATCTTCCTGGGCCGTGGACTCAGGCTCTGTCATGAAGCTGGGCTTCTGCTGCAGGATCCACTTCCTGTACACTTTGATTACCTTCCTGGTTGCGGATGCCTCGCAGGACGGCAGCAGGAAAGCCTGAGGTGGGAGGACACAGACTTGATTTCATTTTAAGTTTTCCAGTGTCGTGATTGGTTTTGGTGGACTAGTGATATGAGGCATCTTTAAGTTATGTCAACAAAAAGCCAGCAGAGGGCAGTGTGGTACATGCTATCGTAGCACCACCATCCAGTCTGTATTCTAATCATGACTCTAAATGAAAATTACACACCTGCAATGCAATAACTTTTGGCAACATCAAATAATGAAATACTGCTTGGGGAGCTCACCTGGTGGAAGACCTCGTTGACAAAATTCACATTCTCCCTGGTGGAGAGCAGGATGGCATGCACCATGTCATAGACATGGCGGTGCTCCTCCTCAATGCTACACAAGCTGGAGTCGCTGTGCCGTCGGTCTGACAGCGTGCTGCTGTTGGAGTGGCTCTTCTCAGGCTCCCCTGGTGGCCCGTTCGTATCCCCATCTGATGGCTTATCCCTCTCCTGGCTGCTACTGCCTGCAGTGACAGTCTGGCCACCACAGAGACACAGTGGAAAGTGAGACTGGAAGTGTGTTGCAGGGCTTCTGCACAGTTCAATAATTGGAATCTCACTGACTAGAAATGCCTTAGACATGTTTTATGTTAATTTCCATGTGGAAGGAGCTACTGTACTAGTCATTAGGGATGGGAAAAATGTTGATATGGCAATATATCATGATAATTTTTCTTCTGATGTAAGATTTTTAATTTATTAACTCTTTGAGTGCCATTGACGTATTTAAACATTTAAAAGCCAATGCTTGAGTGCCATCGACGTAACAATAATACGTCAAAGTGTTTTTTCAGCAGCAGGTCTTCGATCGCGCTCTCACACTACCTGTGAGTAATTTTGGGGCTTCTGGGAGATGTAGTTGGAGCATAAAGAGACGGTATACGCCACAGAGATCAAAACAGGAAGTGGAGACGATCAAGATTAGAGAGCAAAACAAACAGAATCTGAACAGAAAGTGGTGATTTGGTGAAACTGGCCTCTAAAAACAAACGTTTTTTCATGTTTTTGGTTTTGTAAATCCAGAATGACGTCTGCATGCTGAAATAAAAAGTTTATTAAAAATAAAATCAAAAAATAATCTGCGTATTGTGGCTTGAGGTCCTTGCCAATACCCATCCCTACTGGTTATGACTGTAAAACTATTCTCACCTCCATCTAATCATAATAACACTCAATGCATTATTTCTGTCCCCATGATTAGTCCAACTACATTTGAAAAATTATATACACAATGATAAATAATAAATATAAAACCATGACTCTTCCATGAGTTTAAGGTCATGATTTTTCTGAAATATAGGGGGTTTTGGGCAGCGATGTTAGAAAATTTGTGTTTTGGCTTGAGAAATAAAAAACGGCCTCAGGTGTCTTCATACTGGTACAGCTCAGGGGTTTTACTACAGCTATACCTTCCTAACAGTCTACCGCCTCTATTCTCAGTGAGAAATCATCAACGGTACCGTCACGCTCACCTGGATGAGTTTGGGAATGACCTCGGTGCCGTTCTTGGCGCTCTGCGCCGCAGCAGCACTGCTGACATACTTCTTCTCCAGGAAGAAGGTGACCAGCCAGGTGATGAAGGCTACACGGGGCGCCAGGTACTGGTCCCTGGTGCAGAAGGTGCTTTCATTGTTCCGCGTCACTGGCACATACAGCGGTTTTGGTCTGTGGTGGGGGAGGTCTAATTGAGCAACACAGTGGAAAGAAGAGTGAACAGTGGTGGTGGAGGAAGGGTGGAAAAAATGACAAAAGGAAAAAAGCGAGGGAGAAAAAGAGAGAGAGATTACACATCAACTCCAGCTGCACGACTGTGAAGGCTTTTCTAATTTTCCACATGAATCAAGGTGTGTTTACTCAACCACAAAACCTCTGGAATTAATTCATATAATAATGTTAAAATAAATAACATACCTCTGGAACAGCATGCTACTTATTATATAAATATTACTATAATGCTCAGCTTTTTGCTTTATTATCTGTTTCAAGAAATACATCATCATCATAGTTTAAATCTTTACTACATTTTTTTATTTTTACAAAATCCACAATTCAATATCTAAATGAAAAGCTTTTCCTCAGCACCTGAATTCAAGGAGCGCAGGCAAAGATATATACACACAGAGTGTGTGCCATCTTACCCAACAAAGGCTTGTAGAGATTTGTAAGCTTGGTGAAGGAGGGGAATAGATGTGGAAGGTAGTACTTCTTAAACAGACTGAAGAGAAACCTGAAGCCTGTGTCCTGGCTCTCTTTGTTCCTCCACTCTAAACTGGATGCCTGGCAGACAGACAGACAGACAAGGTCAGACCACAGGGGGAGGAGACAGTTTGAGCATCACTCAATATGACAGTATATTGTTTACAACACAATACTTTGAAGGTTCCTCTAAAAAATAAAAAAAATCTGGATGTAGGCCCAATATTCATTGTGACTATACCAGACAGTATTTGCTAGTACCTGGATGACCATGTACTTGAGCAGGGTTTCGAGGATGTAGCAGGTCTGGTCATCGGCAACCTTTTCTCCAACCACAGCTGGAACCAGCGGGGTTATCTCCTCGGGCACCACCTTGGCTGCTCAGATCAACACATACAAAGAGATGAGTTAAGAGAAAAAAAGTAAGAGTTCCCCACAAAAGAAAGAAACCTGGAATTCAAATGGGGTCACCTGAAACTTCTAGAAATCAATAAAAAAATTTGCAATGTATATTTCATGATAATAAAACCACCACATATTTTCCCAAATAAAAATCAAATTCAAATAAAATGCAGGATATAATATCTGAGAGGGCATATCCTGATTGACCCAATCATGCGCGTTACTACGCTTCAGCCTATTCGGACACAGCACTCAATAAGTGCTCCACAAAGGAGATGTGCTCCACCTGAAACACTTAGAGGAGCACTTTGTCCCTTATTTATATCTATTTATTTTTATCTTACAAATGTTCATTGTGGCTGGTTTAAGATGCTGCAGCTTTGTTCAGTATTAATTTGCAACTGAACTGACTGCCCATATCCTGACCAGAGAAAATAAAATTCTCCCTTCGTGCAGTAATCTAAACCTAAATCTAAGCCTAACTGTCATTTAAAGTTAATGTTTATTTGCAACATAATATGGCAAACTATTGCATGATCAAAAATAAATCTTAGCAAAAATGTCTGTTTTGAATGTCTTGGGTCGCCAGAAATTTGTGATGTTAACTCTTTGAGTGCCACTGACGTATTTTGATGTCATTTAAAATCCGATACTTGATTGTCATCGACATAATAATACGTCAAAGTAGTTTTTCGGCAGCAGGTCGCCGATTGCAGTTTCCAGCAGCCTGTGAGTAATGTTGGGGCTTCTGGGAGATGTAGTCAGGACATGAAGAGACGGTATACACCACAGAGATCAAAACAGGAAGTGGAGATGATCGAGATTAGAGAGCAAAACAAACAGAATCTGGAAGTGTTTTTTACTCTGCCTCTGATAAAACAAGAATGGAACAAGGTAAAAACAAACTTTTCTTTCATTTGAGCTATTCAGTGTTTTCAGAGACATAGTGCAAAATATTCTGTGGGTCTAGAAATATGACTCAAAATGAGCAAAAAATGCTGGCACAAGGCACTTTCTGTTTTATAAAATGGCTGACACTCAAAGAGACAAAATGGGGTCATGAGCCACACAAGATTGGGAAGATTGACATTAATATCCACCTTCATCACAACACAGGTTCTGAGAATGTCTGAAATTACAAATTCATCACACACACAAAGAAATAATCCCATTCACCATCAGGGGGGTTGGAGAAGGGGTTGTAGATGATGGTGTCGAGGGTGCAGGGCCCTCTGGAGGACGGCACAGCGGGGAAACCTGGCACCAGACAGGCAAAGATAAGGAACTGCTCCTCAGCACAGTTGTCCCTCAGGGCCTGAAGCCACAGCAGGAAAAGACGGATCCCCTCACAGCGGATCTAGACGGGAGGATATCAGGACATATTAACTGGTGTTGTAGCACTGCATCATGTGGCTGGAAGGTGGTGATATCTGCCACTCACCTTGAATGAATTTCCAGTGTGTAGAAGCTTTTTCAGAATAGAACCTGTAAGAATGAAAAATCAAAAATATTCAACAGCTTCATGACAAGCAGAGAGAAAACAAAAAGGACAAAGCAGACAGGGAGGGACTCGCATGTCATCTCCACCGAGGCAAATTGACCTTGATGCCTGGGCCTGACAAACTAGCAGGGAGAGCGGCACGGCGTCACTGTTTCCTGATGAAAATTAACATCAGCTGGCAGCGACATGCATTCATGAAGGCAATCTGGTTCAGCTCTAATCAAATGAGACATTGCTCTGATTGCTAAATACCTTGAGTGGAAGGTCTGTGTGTGAGAGTTAGGACATTGACAGCCTGCAGAGAGTGAGGTTCTCATGTAAGGACTTTTTAGGATTAAAAATAAAACTGTACAAAAGTTAGACTCCTCCAGTGTGTTCAAGGTAGACGTATTCAACTGTTGGCTGAAAAAGTCTAGTGTTTGCATGCAAGTGCATCTGTCTGGTGCTTTTAATGTCGTCCTACTCACCAGGTTCAATCAATAACTGTTCTATGGTGGAAATATAAAGCGATCCTTTCAATATAGCTTGGGCACAAGACAGAAGGAATT
Source organism: Synanceia verrucosa (assembly GCA_029721515.1). Lineage (NCBI taxonomy): Eukaryota > Metazoa > Chordata > Actinopteri > Perciformes > Synanceiidae > Synanceia > Synanceia verrucosa. The sequence continues at coordinate 2,965,091 of CM056560.1, read as the reverse complement.
ACAAGTTAGCAGACAGAGGATGATAAAAGGTGTGAGGATTTTCATCAGCTTTTAATGGTCTGTGTCAAACGTCTGTGACCTTGCAATCCCCGGCTAAAAAGGACAAAACCACTACAAGTCATTAATGTAATTCCTGAGCTTCCCAACCCACCACAAGGACATTTTTCCCCCCACAAGGGCACTGAAATGCTTTCAACGAGTGATAAAAACGATGAACGGACAACGGTGAAAGGAAAAAGTTTGATTCAGTTAAAACTCAGGTATGGCAAGAAGCCATCCAGCCGCCGCCACACATTCTTCAAAGCAGAAGTGCGTGGTGAAAGAACAGCATCTTGACCAGTGACCCGTGAACCGATGAGTGCCAAAGAACATTTCTATGCGAGTTCAAGAAAAAGCCAAGAGGCAGCCCGAAGCCTGTGGTGATTTGAGTGCAATACCGGGCAAAGCGGTGAGTAAGTCTGATGAGTTTTGATATTTGGAATTGCAAGCCTGAGGGGAAGCCGATCTACAACATTGATCTAGACCTGGACTGTTTGGCTGCCAGCGGCTGACAAACAACAGTTATAATTGGGGTTATCGCTTCTTGCAAGGGCATTTTCCTGTTTTTGTGAGGGACTGAAACATGCGAGCATAATTCAATTACTTATTTGCATTTCAAATAAAGCACTCATTTGCATTTCCCATTTGCATCCCCTTCTAAGACTAATTATTTTCTCCTCATTGTGAAAGGCTTAGGCATGGCTGTGGTGACCGTTTTTTATCCTAAAGTCTATCTCATACTGTAGGTTACAGAAACATAAGTCGGAAAGACACATGCATACACAGCAGTATAACAACCTATCAGGGGTAAAAGAACAAAGCTTAGTATTCAAGGTAATGAAAAAAAACCCCCAAAACAAACACATACCTATACTGTGAAACTGCCATCGGTTGTAGATTTTCTCAGGCAGATGTTGCAGAATTTTCTGATGAAGAAATATAAAAAGTTATGATTAGGTTAGTTGGCATATTTCAGCAAAAACTGGTGACTGCAACAGGTCACCAGCTCCAGGCTCTGAAGAATACATTTCATTTTAGTGCTGACACAACATTACATTTTTTCATTTAGTTGATCAACAGAATAGTAATTTATTTTGTGCAAAAATCTAATGGTTTTTGGGTCTCAGTTGACAGTAAATTGAATACCTTTGGGTTTTTGACTGTTGTGGATGTCAGGAAGTGTTGATGATATCAAAATATTTTCTGGCATTTCATAGACTAAACGATTAAGCAAGTAAAATAAGAAAACTATTTTTTGTATTTCATCCTAAAGAGAGTAGGGGTGGGGATTGGTGAGGACTTCACGATTTGGTCACATTTTCAGTTGACCCATAATAAAGTCATAAAGGAACAAATTTCATGAATGTTTTTGTGACAAAGAAGTATCTGTTCCAATCACTCTATCAGAAAAAAATCAGAGCTGTAGAAATAACAGGAATCTCAAGAGAGCCATGACATTATGGTCTTTACAAGTGTATGTAAACTTTTGACCACGACTGTGTGTGTGTGTGTGTGTGTGTGTATATACATGTATATACACACACACACACACACGTGTAAATATATATATATATACACAGACACACACACACACACACACACCTATATTTTCTCTGCGAGATGAATAAAGTATCTATCTATCTATTAGGGCTGTGGAAGTTACTGCATTAACGCATATTTTTTTTCTTATTATCTCAACATGCGGAAGTTGTTCTGGATTTACAATCAGCCCAAAACATGACTTTATAGGGGGAAAAAAAATCAGTATTAAGAAACTAAAAAATAATATTATATCAGAAGAAAATGTATCGTGATATATTGCCATATAGATATTTTCCACACCCGTTTGGTAAGTGGCACTGTTTTGCCAAAGCGGTACACTTAAGAGGTGTAGTGTCCTTGCCCTTTCCCTCCACTCGGCCTGGCATGTCTGCAGATCCCTGTGACACAGGACAGCACTAAGAAATGTCATCACCTCACCAACAACTGCTTTACAACTCAATTAGAGTGGCGCAACCTTTCAGCAGCCTATCATTATTCTTCAATGTGTGAGCGTGTGCATGCTTTTCTACTTAATAGTCTGAGCAACTGATGCCTCCAATGGCTTACTTCTCATCAAATCCTAATCACTGACCCAATAAGACTTCATGATTGCAACGTAGAGGGCAAGTCTGTCCTTTACTGCTTTACGTATGCAGCTCTGACCCACTCAACCACACAGCCAACTCTGGCCGGCATGATAAAAAGCTCATCTGCCCTGGAAAGTGAGAAACACAGACAAGAGAAGGATACAGAGCATGACTAAAAATGTGCATGAAAGAGCACAAATATTGAGTCCTACAGCCACAGATGCAAATAAAAATTACAAAGTAAAGATGGCAGAGTATGAGAGGAAGCATCAGTGACTATAGGTGACAGTGACAGCTTCCATAATCTCAAGGATTTCTATTTATTTTCTTTGTTGCTATAACAATGTAGTGAAATAAAGTTGATAATTTTGATAGCTTAGATAAAGAACCTTTATTTTGAAATTGTCATTATCATTTTTACATGATAAAAATGTATTAAACGACACATTAGTCTTCATAATACCAGAATAGAATTGCTCTGGTATGACAGTTGTAAATACGGTAAATTTTTGACACCCTGTGCTACGCTAACGCTACAGTATGAGAGCTGTGCTTGTCCAGAGGTCATCTCATGTTTTGAGCGTCTCAGTTTATCAACAACATCCTCCATCTTTAACTTTCTCTTCTTGTCCTCTGAGACTAAATCCCTGTCACTACCAGTGACAGCGGAGATCTTGAAAGACATACATCACATAGAAGGAGGGGGGCTTCTGGGAGTCTATCTATGCTGTTTAATTTCTCTCTGATCCACAGACATGATGGTATGCGTGTACAGGCGTGCAGCTGCACCTTGCTATTGATCCCACGTGGGATTACCACGTCTCCGTAGAGGCCTCCTTCACTCGGTCTCCTTGGGGCAGCAGACATATTATGCTAGGCGGTAACACAGCAGGGTAGCTTGCTTAAGCCTTTCTCAGTGTGTGTGTGTGTGTGTGTGTGTGTGTGTGTGTGTGTGTGTGTGTGAGCAGACACAATAACACTGCCTTTCTCTCTCTCCTCACAAAGCACCAGGATGGGAGAGTAGGAATGAGATGAAGAAGCTTGCTCAGAAAGACTCCCCGCGGAGCCAGAATGGCGGCCGCAACAATGAGGAATTTACCGGCTGATATGAGGCGAATGGAGAGCTCGCCGGACTGGAGGTTGGTGGAGTTACTCTAATCTGCAGCCATACTCCAGCATAAAGATGGGAGCATTACTGTGGTACAACTGCAGCCTTAACACATTTACATGATCCGCACTTAGGAATCCAGTCGCAGGGCCTGAACATGACACAGAATACACTTGTCCAAGAGGTGGTCTACAAGGGCTTTTTGAAGGCACAAAAGACATGCAGAACTACCAGGAGAAATGGAGTTATTTACATATTGTTTAGGTTTTTGATATGATTATACCATTCAGACAATGTAATCTGCTAAGCACTAACATCATGAAATCACAAGACGGTAATCACGAAATGATCAGTGTGTCAATCACATAACAAAAGCAAGGCAAACTAAGACTGTAAACACAGTTAATAGTGTAGGGAATAAAGTCAAATACTCTACTGCGGTAGTACAACATACTATATTTCACCTGCCAAGGAAACCCTTGTAGGCTTCATGTGCGGAGTGAGAAAACATGTCAGTCAGCTACACATCTACTTATTTTAAAATGCTTTACAGGGTCTACACACTGCAGACCAAACTAGGCTGCTTATTTACAAGCTACCACATACCTGGTGTTGTCCCTCATTGTTTGTTGGTAAAGGTGAGGGTCAAGTAAAGCTGACACTGACATAGCATACAACCCTAAAATATTAAAGTTTTAATTCTGAAACCTCTACTTTATGTATTTTAGAATTATTTACCAAAATGCACTGATCTGTGATCAAAATGACAAAGATGTTGTCATTCTCCTCTCTCACCAGTGGGTGGCAGCAGCAGAGCGCAAACAAAAACCTCCCTCAGGCGTCCCAATCACCAGTTAGCCGAGCCATCAGCTTTATATCTTTGCTCTGTGTGAAAGCCAAGCTGCAGCAGGCCTCTAGGACCATTTTGAAATTGTTTCATGATAAGAAACGATTGGGAAAACTGAATGACATAACTGCAAAGCCATACATATATTTAAAAAAGGTATCAACAAATTAAAAATGAGTGCTTCTGCAAAATAGTTCTCTATAAATCATTTGGCAGAATGTTAAATCAGTTTTAGTTTGAAGCACAGGTTAAAGCATGGCCTCATCAACATTCATTTACTCAGTCTGCTCTGGGTGCAGACTGCAGCTACACTTAGCAAATTAGCATTCATGCATTATCCAATAACCCCCTGCTGCTGAACTGTCAGTCATAACTACGGCTGCATGAAGAGCAAACAGAATGGAAATGAAAACACTCACTTAATGGCCCTGGGTTCATTTTTCAGCAGCATGTTAGTCAACATGTAGAGGCAAGATGAGCATCAAGAGGAATATGATGCCGTCGACAAAGAGAGAGAGTGACGCTGTGTTATTAATTACCTCCTTACTGATTACACTCTTTACGTTAGCAGAACTTAAACGGCGCAGCAGGAGTCACATCTAATTGTGTGTTTGCCATCACCTATATCAGGTAGACAATAATGTGGCTCTTTTTTCCTTAAATGGTCTTCATTTGTTAATTTAGCTGAACTCGTCAAATGACAGGATGTGTTTCAGCTCTCTTTTTAAGCTCTATAAGACAACAGGTTTTGTATCACCAATAAGTAAATTCACAGTTCTCCATCAAAAAGTTAACCATGTATATTAAAAATAATAATAATGATAACAATCAGAAACCTAAAATCCCATAAAAGGGAATCCAGTCTCAAATCCAGACGAGGGGCTTTTAGAGAGGATGACGGGGAATTCAGAACGCTGAGTCAGGTCCGCATGACGGACGATAGGTCACGGTGAGGTCATATCCTGGAGGGAAAGTGGATACGAAGAGGCTTCGCTCTGAATTTTGTTGGTCCCACAGATGTCCCTTAACCCGTCCCATAACCTCAGTGGCACCAGACTGACGGCTCAAACTGCTTTCAGACAGCGAGCGTAAACAAACTGCAGTCCCTAAAGCTTTGACAAGCTAAATGTGGGCTTGTGGCAGCAGACATTGGTCTCATCTACTGTAGTTTGTCTAAAACAGCTTTTACTTGCACTTTATGTGTACAACATAAAGAAGTGACACAGGAAGTGGCGTTGTCTCACACACCTGTCTGGTGCTGATGCTCTAAAACTTTGTAAGCACATGAACATGAAGCTCAAGCACCAAACTATGACAAGCATTTAACTCTAAACTTTGAACCATTCATGTGGAAACTATGAGCAGGGAATCAAATAACAAGCAGTTCCATGTAAGAGTATCCAATATCACACCTTAACTACACAAAGGTGAACTTGTTGTGTGACTTCTGAACATAATCAGCAGCACCACAGATGTTTTAGGTGTGTCATAGTAAAGGGAGGTGGATAATACGCACACTGGGTCAATGAAAAACAACTTTAGTTCAGCAGTAGTAACACAGATGGTGATATAAATGATAAGAAGGGACTTTTCTATCCAGCATCTCCATCAATGTCCTCACAAGTCTCTCATCTCTGTCATTTCTAGTGCAGCCATGGCGGATGCCTTCGTGGCAGCAGACACAAAGGGATCCTGGAGAGGTGGTGGTGGTGGTGGTGGGGGTGGGGTGTTCGAGCACGGTTTAACAGGGAGGGACAAAAAGATTACCCCCTCTAGATATCCATTACTCAGACAGAGTAGCTGAGTACGGGGGGTTCATACTCCCCCCACAGCAACCCCACAAAAAAAGGGGTCACATACCTCATCATGACAGCAAAGTAATCCCTCCAGAGCAGCACAAAGCAAACACACACTGGGGACATGCACTGTACTGGTCAGATTTGAATGCAGAAAGGGAAATTCTTGTGACAGTGTCAATGACGCTTTGCCGTATTGTTTCTGTGCACCTGTAATACAGAACTGAACTGTGTTGCAAAAGCACAGAGCTGCAAAATAGCCTTTGTTTCAGCCTGTTATCCATTCATAGTCTAGTCTGCACACCGCTCCGAGGCATGTTGGACAAAGGCTACCAGGGCTTAGCGTTTAGTTCAATTGGTTGACCTCAGTCACTAAAACAAAACGGTAAACATTTACAGAAGAGTTGATGAGAGAAATGCCACAAATGTAAATTTGCCATTACAGAAAAGATAGTGATGCACAAATCACTTGCCTCATAACACTGTATTAGTCAATCTTTTACCACATTTGTCAAGTCCTTGTGTTATATAATACAACCTCTGGGACATGATACACATTAGTAGCGCTTGTTTGTGAGTACAAACATATCCATTGATATCATATTCATGAACACATATGATCCAACATGTCTAATCTAATGTGGCGTTAAGAGAAAGTCTGCAGAGTGAGCAGAGCTCAGCATCAAAGCGACCCTGTATCTGTCCTGTACACAGCACTCAAAGCAAGCTTATCTCCTCAGTGCACGGGTAAAAGCACACGTTGTCACAGGCAGGGGCTAAAAGGGGACAAATGAGGGTTAAGCTGCTTTCAATATTATTTTTTTTTTTAAAAAAACTCCATAAATATGGAGGAGGCATGAATCCAGGTTGTATTTACAGGTTAGATGACTGGATGTGTGTGGACAGGCAGTTAGTGGACATCTAGAGAGTTTTCTTCTATTTTAAACAGATGGGAAACATCAAGCTTAATGACAATTTTCATTTTTGATAAAAAAAAATGTAAATATCTTCCAAACAGCAAGCCAACAAGACCATGAATTACAAACCTGAACGAGTGAGTCTAGTATCAGCAGACACACAAAAATGCTCTAAGTGCATAATGCATCATCCAGACAGAACCAAATATACCAGACTAGCAAATTAGGAATCCATATCTTAATGCAGATAACATCAGTGTCTGGCCTAATGCTACTTAAACAAACAAATTAACTGGTCAGTTTCTGAACTGGAACGCCTTAGTCTGTGGTAGACATAAAGCAAGGAACAAAGCACTCCCAGGTGATCAGACAAAACTAGGACAAGACAGACTGTACAAAGAGGGACAAACAGACTGTCCTCCCATTATTTTTGATCTCCTGCCATCTTTACAGCCCTGCCCTGAGCAAATGTAACCGGAGAGGCGGCTGTTTGTATTGGAAACTGGAGCTGTCTTTGCAGTCAGGTGGGAAAAGGGGACTTTAACCTGCATGTGCAACACCGGAGTGTTCAGAAAAACAGAGGGAGGGGCCAAGGAACCAACAAAGATATACATATTTATTCTGATTTCCATGCACACCTAGTTTAAAACAAAACACAAAGAAATGAACTTAAAGCCATCCTAAAATCCATTGAAGGCTTTTTCTTTTTGACTTTCATCTGCACAATCTCCAAATGATTTGAGGTATTTGAGGTAAATTCAGGAAGCAGTTGCATGCAGTACGGCACCATGGAAACTGTAGTCCCACCCCAGAGTGGAGCAGTAAACAGACTGAGGCTGTAGCAGCTATCAGTGGAAATCAGAGATGGAGACAGTAGCACAGAAAAAGACTGATGACTTACTTCAAAAATAAAGAGGATAGAGTCCAGCTCCTCCCTTTGAGATTTGTTCCCTGAAAGACAAGAAGGGTACTTGGGTTTTTTAAACACATAACTGGGAGCTAGAGTGAATTAGCCTCATCAATAATGCAGCAATAATACATGAACAATTATTCAAAGGAATCTGTGTTACCATGAGAGCATACTCCCTGTGGGAAATAAGCCCCGAGCCTAATAGTGTTGGAGTCAGCTCACCACACAGAATTACACTGGACAGAACTATTCTATGCTCATTATTCTGTAAATGTGGGGCAGAGGAGGAAAAAAACCTTGCTGTAACACATACCATAGCGAGCAGGGAGAGGGTTAATTATTGAACCTCCAGGGTGGTGATAGTCAGTGTGCAGCTAAAAAATAAACTGACAGTTTGTACTCACCTTTTAGTTTTAAGTTGCTTTCCAGTGTAATGAAATTTTCATAGAAGATAAAATAAATCTGAGAACAGTTGCTTTCGAAGAACGCCTTCAGTTCACTCTTGTCAATGATGTCTGTGAAGAAAAGGGAAATGGTGTCAGTAACATTTTCAATAAGAACAACTTGCCTACATGAATACAGAGCAACTTTCTTCTTTAATGTACCCCCTTTAAATAATAACTAATTACACCCCTGATAGGGCTGGGTACTGTTAAAATGTTTTGATACGATGCCAATTTTGATACTTTTGTTTCGATACCTGTTCCAAAAAGATACTTTTTTCTACAAATCAATAAGTTATTTTTGTGTAATTTGGGCTTTGATTGTTTTGTTTCATTATATTGTGCATTTATTGTGCTGTTTTGTATTATTCTGTTTGTTTGTAAAATGAACAAAATTCATCATGTTTAAAAAAACTGGGCTTTGATCATGGTCATCATTAGTATTAATGTATTATTATTGTTATTATTATCATATGATTTAAATTCAATAAGTTATTTTTGTGTAATTTGGGCTTTATCACGGTAGACATACTAGTCAATGGTCTGATGACGATCAACAAGCACAGGCTGCAAATATTTCCTCTTTAGGACCCTGGGGAGTGAGAGTTTCCCTTATGGTGTGTTCACTGGAAGTCAGAACTTGGAGCTCAGATCATCTTAACCTCAAAGTTTAGTGCTCCCAGCTCTTCCAGCCTTACAGACGTATAACAAAACATGTAGCTACTGTTTACGTCAGTAGCAGATAGCATGAATTCTATGTCTGCTTGGTGAGATTCACGGGAGGTTCTGATTTAAATTCTGATTCGGAGTTTGGAAATTCCGACATTTGTGTACAACTGCACCATGAACCCAAACACACGCTGAGCTCCCAATGCTTCTGCAATGACATAAATCCTCTGTTTTACCAGCGATGTTTGTCTCCTTATGCTGGGAAAGTGGAGGCGTCTCTATTAATCTGAAGGGGACATGTGCCCCCGTCCACAGAGACATCTAAGATCATGGTTCACAGACACTTGGGTGTCAGAATTTTGCACTGAAAAATGATTATTTTTTTGATACCCGATAGGATCAGAGCTTTTTCGGGTCAATGTTACAAAGTTTCAAAGTTCAGTACCCTGCCCTAGCCCCTGACCAGCACAAAGATGGAAATAGGAATATTGAATATGAAATGTGGTTTACTAAATTTACATTTTTTTCCAACTACGGCACAGTTATGAATTAGTTAGGAATTATGCATGATTGATATTTTTAATGAACATTTTTAAAAATTTTTACCTACCCCCGTTTGAGAAACAAACAGAACAATATACCTTTTACACCTTAAATCTGGATGTCCAAAATAACTTGGTATAGATTATGTATATATTAAAGTAAGAGTGGATCTTGTCTTGAGTTCTGGTTATCAGAATTTTGTGGCATAGTATAGTTAATTATACAACACAATAACTTTATATTTGTCTATCTAACAATAAAAACAACATTGTGTCACGTTGAATTTACAGGCTAATATACTGGTTTTGTCAGTATTTCTCAGCTGTACTGGGACCTATGCCAGCTGCCCATGTGTGAAAATACTGAGTAGAGAAAGTTAAACAAGTTCTATTCCAAACTATGTTGTGGCATCTGAATGTTTCAGAGCAGAAGTTGCTGTGACTTGTCATTTCTTTAATTCAAACGTGAAACAATGACTTTCCACTTGCTTCCTATTTTGCAGAGTACATCTGTTTTACATCAAGGCACACTGCTTCCATTGTCCTGCACAAACTTTTACCGCTCACCTGTTATAATTAGTGAAAAAAAAAATAAAATGCTGAAATAGTTTGTCAACAGATCATTTCACAACCCCTGAATAAGTACAAATATTTCTAAAATATCACTTTTTTATTGATGATGTAGCGTTATTACTCAATCATTAAGTAATGTCAAAATATGTATTTGTAATCAATAACTCTTAAGTTATGAATCATAAACCATGAATTGTCATAAAAGTTGAAGGAGAGTATAACCCATTATAACTTTTAATAACAGAATTCATCCAGGTGCCATCCAGTTCTGTGAAAACAGGGAAAACTTCCAAATCTGGCATTAATTCATCTCGTAAATTCAAGGGGCTACAGAGTTCTTGGACATAATGTACAGTGATTCAAGTGATTTTTACATACACACAAATCAAATCACGAAGTTCCTTACAACATTTTATGTTTATTTGACAAACTACATGACTAAACCACTGACAGAAAATAACTGAATAAATGACTGAACACAAGGAAAAATCTATAAATGAATTAATGACATCAGTGTGACCAGGTAGATTCAGTGATTTATATTAACTGAATTGACAGTTGTACTGTTGTCAACTACATTTAGTTTTAGTATTGTGCATCATTCAGCAGTTGAGAGTTTAAGAGGCGTCAGAGAAGATTATGAAGCAGTTTAATCTTCTGAGTTTAAGTTTTAGTATTAATCTGGCCTCGAGATTAGTTTAGTTAATTTAGAGTTCTAATTATCAAAACTCTCTCACATCTGAAAATGTACATGTATTATATCACTGTTGGTCAATCATAAACTAAGACTGAGAAATTAGAGAATGCCTAGTTCATTAATTTAACATCACCATCCACTATAATTATGTGGTGCAGTATAAATTATTCCTCTCAGATTTATACTATTTGAGGTGGAAAAACATGGAGAAATATAACTTAAGGCTTTTTTTGAACAGAAACTCACTTTTTATCTCAAAAGGTTTTCTGTTAGCATTTACAATTTGGATTTGACTGGGAATCCTTTCATGTGGTCTTTTGGTTTTATGGGTGATCTGGATCAAGGCCAGACTGAGATACAGTACACTGATGAACACACAAGCTGCAACAGTCAATGAGGGAAATATGTGGCTTAAGTGTATAGTCACAAACAGACCGGCACAAACAAAATCCCAAAATCTCCAATGAGCTCCTTTCACTCACCATACTTACACAACTGCGGTAATGAGATAGGACTGGTCTGAATAATGTAATATAGGCCAGGAGGAGTCCTGGCACAATAATGGCAATTAAGGTTTACCTTCTGTTGTGATTCTTGCTCGACCACATGGCAAACTGGAAGACTCCCAGAAGCATAGGGAAAGCTGGAATCATGTGTGTGAACGCACCATACTTATTTTTGATATGAGATGAAAGCAAAAATAATCAAGAGACACGATGGGAAGACCACATACATGACTGCCATTAACATAAAATAGTGTATGCACAGTATGTAATATCTTAAAATCTGTTCTAACACTCAAAGAAATTTCCATTCAGTGTTCGAAATCCCTCAGAAGGCAACACTTTGTTAAATGCTCCTTGCTTCTGGCATTAAGCTAATCAGAGCTACTCAATTCACATTTAACACACACACACACACACACACACAAGGAACATTAAGGAAAACTTTAACAGTGGGAGTAATGATTGTCTATGCAGAGACTTAGTCTTACAGCCAGTGAAATGTGCATATAGCAGCTCTCCCCTCTGGCATAAGCAACAGCCAACACCAGAGGCTGTGGATGAAAGCAAAGTCCGTTGTGGCTAGCATTATGTTTGACTTGTACTTGCCAGACAAATATGCAATGCATACAGCATTTATAAGGTGTTTTGTCACAGAAACAGTGGATGCATCTGGGTTCTTCCCACTGTTGTTAGGAATGGTCTCTTTGTGTTCATCACTGAGCTGGCAGCATCAGCTAACCTAGCTGGCTTGTGTTCAGTATGGGTAGCTGGAGTGATCAACTGCTCTGCTGCACCAAAACAACACTCATGAAAACCCCATCGGCCATTAAACTAGAGCTGTGAGGGTACCTGTGGAGAATGGACTAGAGTTTATACCCACAGTCCAGAGTCCACATATTTATACTGCTGTTGGAGGAGAGAACAAACGACAGAAACCGCCAAACAACAGGTCTCATTAGGAGTCAGTACCATTCGAGTTGTCCCACCCACCTTTATGAGAGCCGTTAAGGTTAGCTGCGCTCAGGTGTGAATGGATACTGAGGTTTCTGGGCATGGAGGTCAATACTGAGTTATAAGTGGCTGCTAGATGGTGTCGTAGTCCTCCTCCTCTGTTCAGAGATGGTCTCTCCAGTTTGACAAAATGGCTTCTTCTCTCAAACCATTTCTCTTCCCTGGCTAAAACCTGGACATTACTGTCCTCAAAGGACTGTCTTCAGGTGTCTTTCAAGTGCAGGTGAACTGCTGAGTCTTGTTCTGAGGAGTTGGCTCTCCTGTATTGACTTGTTTGGTCTCCACCAATTTACAAGTCACTGCATTCTTCTCTGCACTGGACAGCATATACTACATTGCTTTGTGTCCTGGTGTTTTGTCCTTTGGATGGACCAGGTTTTGTCTCAGTATGATTGAAGAGCATGGGAAGCTTGCATTCACTGAAAATTCTCTTGATCTTTTCTGATACTCAAGCAATGTATGGGATGACAACAGGTTTCCGTTTGCTTTCCCTCTCCTGGTCGTTGTTGTTTCTGTTTGGACAGCCATGGGTCTTAATTGCATACCTGATGTGTTTCTGTTCCTTCTGTCCTGGTGGGGATGTTTTGGGCCCAGCGGTTCAGGGTTCTGATGACCTCTAACTTGTGCTGCAGTGAGAGGTGAGAATCAAAAAGAAGGTACTGGTCTTTGTGGGTGGGTGTACTGCACAGTCCAAGAAAGCCAGGACACTGAACTTAACATCTTCATGGGTGAACTTGATGTTGTGGTCCACTGTGTTGATGTGATCTGTGAAGGCCTCCACTTCTTGGATCCAGATTTTTTACCCAGGTGTCATCCACATACCGAAACCAGTGGCTGGGTCCCTGTGAAAGAAGTCAGAGCACTGCTTTCCACCTCTTCCATATACAAATTGGCTACTATAGGAGATACAAATGAGCCCATGGCTCAACCATGTTTCTGTCTGTAGTAGTTCTCTCTGTACTGGAAGTAGGGGGTGGTCAAACAGAGGTCCAGAAGGTTGTAAATGTGGTCTGAAGTGAAATGTTTACTATCAGGGAAATACAAATACAAAATCCTGGGAGTTTTTTAAATGGTGTAGATTGCCAACCTGAAGGCCTAGGATGGTGGCGGACTGTTTGGCAATATTGACTGTGGTGACTCAGGAGATGCTGTTGACGAGGGGTGCTCCTTCCTTGTGAATCTTGGGGAGTCCATAGATGCAAGGAGTGGCTTCCCTAGGGTATAACTGGTAGTAAATAGGTTGGTCAATGACTTTTTCTTCCTCCAGATGCTGGTGGGTTCCCGCTTTAGGGTCTCTTAAATGGCTGAGTCACTGAGAAAACCGGCCACCTTGGTGTGGTATTCGGTTGTGGTCGGTAATAGTGTACCTTTTTGAGCGAGTGAGATGGTAATGCTTTGGTATTTTTTGAATGATGCCAGCACCCTCATTTCCTGGGTGATGAGGTTGGTTTTTTGAGGTATTTTCAAAGACAAGAAAATATACCTCACTGCAGAAAGTGGCAGATGATCACCTGAATGTAACTTAAACAGATTCTACCAGAAATATGTCCCAGGACTATACTTGAGGGAGTTTGCCCTTCATGTGGTTTAGTGTTTTTAACATTGAATTCCTGTTCCAGTTTCCTATAAGCTCTGGAAACAGAAGAGGAAAGGAAAGGACAGGGAAACATAACTTGGAGGTCGCAAGGTTCAGTGTATTTCTGTGTGTTGCTGATGAGACAGCATGAGCATGTTTATCACACACGTCAGTGAGTGGGCTGCTGTTCAGATAAAACAACTTTAAGCCAAATTACAGCTGACTTGCATAATACTTTCACATTCAGCAAAATCCCTCAGAAAACAGATCAAGAGTACCTTTGGCCTGCGTTCTATAATTAGACCAGTACTAAGGTCAGTTCTAGGAAAATAAATCAATCAACATTTGAACTTGTCTACTTAAATAAAAAAAAATCTTAATATCAAAGAGGTCTGATCTGGTCTAAATGTGTGCATGACAGAGAGAGAGAGAAATAAAAAGTCTGTATAATAATGATCTAGCCCTAATTTGAATATTGTTGCATGCGTGACGAGTTGATGAGGGTGGGTCAATTTCATATGTCATGCTGCATGTCAGAGGGCCATCATCTTATGCTCTCTAGCCTTCATCTGCTCATTCACCCGTAACCAGCCTTTGGAGCATAACGGATGGCCTTGAGGGGAGAAAATGAAATAAAATATGAAAAAAGACTGCACGCATTCTGACAGCAAGCAAGAATCTGAGATGGACAGTAATCGTCTTGGAAAATGTTGACAAAAATACTTCCTGATCAGCCTCCCAGTAATAAAATTCAGACAAAGACTATGATTTAAGGGATTTACAGGTTTATGTCCATGCTGCATAAAGTACTGTATGTTGTAGGTTACAGATGAGCATTAATCCTCATACAGTACATGAGCAAAACCATCTGTTCACTTAGTGTTTATACAACTGTACACCGAAGTAGACTATATTAACTTTCAATTACAAATTTCTTGTGCATGCTAAAAAATATGGTGGAAATTATTATACATCACTCCTGATATCAAAATAAAAGTGTTCATGTGAGCTCCAATCACACCACCAGGCTGCACAAGTTGGTCTCTTTGATTATTACCCCTGACTCACCCGAGGAAGGTTACGTGAAAGAATGACATGCTGTGCAAGAAATGATCTACAGGCTGACTACAAGGTCATAGTTTTTGTAAAGGAAATGTTTGCCAGTTTGGCTGTTGGTGAAGTCCTTTACTCAATGGGCTTCACTGCCTTCTCAGGGATTCAATTGACACCCCTCTGTCTGCAAGACTTGTGTCAAAGACAGAGTGCTGGATGAACAGCAGCTGTGGAAAGCAGTGATCACACAGGGCTGTTATGGTGGGAGGAAACCATGCGTCTAAAGACTGGTGACTGCAGCTGATTGAGCTGATAGCTTGGCTGCCTTGTTTTCAGAACCCCTCTGTTTGAGGAAGCTGTCTGTTGATGACAACACTCAGTGATGTGATTCACACTTAATGACACTTCTTGTAGATGGGAGAGTGCTAGGGAACTAATACAAGGGAAAAGGAGAAGCGATAGAGGGGTGCTAAGAAAACCCAGCCACCTTCAATAACAAACCGATGGTCCACTGTTGCCTCAAATGCCATCCTAGTGATTCTTCTTCTTATTGAAGCTACTCAAATTACAGTTAAGTGATTATTCTGCAAGGGGATTATTATGTCAGCCTTGCTGTTAATAGGCTAAAAACTGTATGAACATACTTACTCCTGACAGTGATAACTTAATGATGCAGAGACCTGCAATCTTCTCTAGTGGAATTAATGAACACATGCCAAACAGAGCAGCCGTAACAGGTTTTGTGTTGGATGATGATGCCGTTCTCAATTGTGATATGTTTCCTGTTAACTGTCAGGGAAGGGCAGATGTTCCAGCCCCATGTGAGAGGACCAGCTGGAAAATTATAGTGTGTAGCCACAGCTGAGGGAAAAGCCAAAATGTAATGTTTTGTAGGGCAGGAAAACGGAGAATCTTCTCAAAATGTTCAATGGAAGCAGATATTCTCAAGTCACTGTATTTTCCCAAAGAAATAAAAAATCTCCATGGAAAAACGATAAATAGCCTTTTTTCAACCTCTGACTGGATAAATGGCATTGAGAAATTTCAGATGTCACTGTGTCACAAAGGGTCCCACTGCAACCTCTGGGGTCAAAGTGTGGATTAATTTGGTAACCAAGGTAAAAAGGACACCATCCATCAGCTGGGAAAAGCAGCATAATTTTAAACTTCAGCTGAGTAATTAGCATCTCTTTTCTGCTGCTTGCTATTCTAATGAAACGATGTTAAACTGGGTTTGCCCAGCGAGCACTGAGTGCACACAGTGTACACATGGGGCTTGTTAGTCAAACGGGTGAAGGTCATGCAGCGAGCTGAAGCTTACGATATATTTACAGAATCAAAACCAAACTGGCTGCTCTCCCTGTTCAAACTTCATCAGCACGCAACACTTGCAATAATAAGGACTCCCATTTAAAGTTCAAAGTCTGTGTCAAACCATATTTAACCCTCTGGGAAACTTACAGTGTGTGCTATTTATACCACCTGAGGCAGAATCATTAATATGCCACGTCATGCCCAAAAAGCAGTCTAATCAGGCCTCTGATCAGACACTCATTTGCATTAGCAGTGGGCTAGCTAACTCTGCAGGTGCACTATATTCTTGCCAGAGAGGAGATGAGGAGAGAGAAAAGACTGATATGTTTCTTTGGAAGTAGGCTCAGATCAGACACAGAGGACTCTTTAAGAGGGATGCCTGGAAGGTGCCAACACATAGTAGAAGAGATGGGGGAGTGGTAGCTAATGTGGAACCCAATGGATGCACCATGCATGGCGCTTCCCTCCTTAAATGGCTGTCTGCCAACAAAGAAGGACCATCTTAAAGAGACTGGTTGATCATTTCAAAAATTAGAGAGATCTTTTCTTTTGCACCACAAATGGCACACAGTTTATATTTTTATATTTATTAATATATAATATATAAATATAAAATATAATAATATAAAAATATAATATATAAATATAAAATTTATATCTTTTAATCTAACCCTTTTCGTAAATGCAGGAAAACTATCCAAGTTACATTTATTTTAGCTGCATTAAACACTAAATATGTCTCCATTTGATCTTAACTAGAACATTTATATGCTATATTGTATTTGATGTACTTTCTGTTGTCATTAGGGGTGGGAAAATTATTGATATAGCAATATATATCTTTTTCTTCTGATATAATATTGATTTTTAATATCTTAACATCGATTTCCCCCCCCAAAAAATCATAATTTGGGCCGATTGTAAATCCAGAACAAATTCTGCACGTTGAAATAAAAACTTAAATAAAATAAAAAAATAATCTGCAGTAACTTTGATAGCCCTAAAAAATATATATATATGCATGTGTATACGTGTGTGTGTGTGTATACATATATATACACACACACACCATCTTTTTAAACTGCATTTTAAATTTCTCAGTGATCTATGTAGGATATCACAATATCGCAATAATGTATCGTATCGTGACTCAAGTATCACGATATGTGTTGTATCATGAAATCTTTGCCAATACCCACCCTTAATTTCATGCTTTCTTTGGACAGAGAGAAGACTTAAAAAACAAACAGATCAGCCACAGGCAGATCTTTGTGACCACTGTGGATATATGACCATAGTAAAAAGGAGTTTAATCATAAATCTGTTGAAACCACCTGAGGAGGGCTAGTCTGTCACATGATGCCATTTACGACAGGTAGCAAGATGTACGAGCCTCATTTAGGCCTCGATAACACACAGCTGCCTCTAATACTGCTGAGCGCCTCGCTCCATGTTGTGCCAGTCTGGAGATGTCAATCATAATTCAGCACTCGCTGGGCCAAATTGATGTTCCTTATCAGGGGGTCGATTGGAGCCAATTCACTTAGTTTTCTCTATCCATATAGACGGGAGCTTCATCTTGCCATGCCATTCAGTTTGCAGTGTAACGCAATTGTGGACTAACAGCCATGTAAGGCTGCAGCGGGCTTGTGAGGTGCCATAGCTAATCAGGGGAAAATATTATAAAAATGGCTTGGCCATGCAATGAGAATGATCAACTGCCAGGCAAAAGCAGCTCTCTCTGATTTGACAGTACTGGCTACAATTTATATAAGATACGCCAGTCGGTAATAACTGAACCATATTTAATGTGTCAACAGGGTTGTAATGACTCTCAAGAAGTGATGGGAAGCTCAGGATAAATGCTACAGCAGGGCGTCATCATTTCTTCTATGATTCAGAGCACCTTGCATTAAAAGAAATCAGATAAATGAAATCATTGTGAAAAAGCACTGTTCCTGCAATGACAAAGCTTACGGAGCATGCTCTAATTTCATTATGATGCCACTGTGCCAAACACTCCAGGATGACTCTGAACTTGCAGTCTGTCTCGCTGTGCAACAGATTGGTGACTATGGGTCTACACAGAGCACAGTAGGAAAAAGTCATGGCAGAGCTGACAGAGCCTGACCTTATCCCAGTCTGAGCTCTCACATTAGAGAGTGGCTTATCTCCACAGTTGAGCACCAAAGAGCTGCTAAACTGGCAACTTTCACTCCTCCTCTACCTCTTCAGGTAACACTAAAATCCTTATCTTTATAGCTACGGGGGGTTGTTTCCCTGTAAGAAGAAGCTTTTCCATTTTCCTTAAAAATGGACATTTGGTTTCAGTGTAGACTGTATAGTAATATCTAGCTTATTCCCTAATTCACCTCCCCCTCCAGAGAAGGTATAAAATGCCTCACAACGAGGGCCAGGTACCGAACTTCAATACTTTTGCAGCACGGACCGAAAAGCTCTGATCCTATCGGGTATTAAAAAATATTTATATATTCCGATACCCAAGTATCTGTGAGCATAAGGCAACAAACATCGCCGGTAAAATTAAAAATAGGTTTAATGTCATCTTAGCAGCACTGGGAGAAGAATGTCGGAATTTCTAGGCTCCAAGTCAAAATTTAAATCAGAACCCCTGGGAAGCACTGGGAGCACTAAACTGTGAGGTTATGTTGATCTGAGCTCTAAGTTCTGACTTCCAGTGAACGCACAAGGTAGACTCTCACTCCCCAGGGTCCTAAAGAGTAACAGGTAGCAGCCTGTGACTGTTGATCACCATCAGACCATTGTCTAATATGTCTACCATGATAAAGCCTAAATTACACAAAATTAACTTATTGAGTTGACAGTAATAATGAAAACAATAACATTGGGAATCAAAAAAGTATGGTTCTGGGACCGGTATTGAAACAAAAATATCAAAATTTTCAACTTTAATTCCTGTTTCTCATAGAGAATAAAATACCTTAAACTAACCAATGTTTTACGAACATTGTTGACTTTCAGAGGAGAGAACATTTGTACCATGGAAGTCCATGTTACATGGATATAAAATACATGCACATACTTGTAACACAGTTTTATATCTAAGTGTACAGTATAAGTGGTGCATACGTATGTACTCTGTGGAGCACTGGGCTTGTACTGTAAGTCAAAGCTAAGTGTTTCTTTTCTTTTGGCTTTAAACCTGAAAATCCCTTGCAAGATCAGTGGAAACATCCAGAGTGGCAACATGAAACATAAATCCACTTTAAGATCTAATCTCCACAACAAGTGGTGTCACAGTAAACTGCAGGTCTCGGGCTTTGTTTGGCTATCATAAAAGCAAGACAGGTAAAGAGTGGAACTGGACAAACTGGTATTTCAAGTGTCGTGTAAAAGTGCAGGGACATCATCTGCCGCAGAGCACGGAGCGCTGGTCATGAGATAAAAGAGATAAAGCCTTTCATTCAACACCATGTGATATCACATCAGAAAAGTGTTTTGTAACGAAGCTCTGAAACACATAACAGCAGTGCTACTGACTGGAAAAAGAAACCCTTCAAAAGCTGGCTGTGCAGCTTGGAAATATAAAAAACAACAACCTGGAGGTCAACAAAATGATTTTAGATGTAATGAGGTACAACATGTAGCCTAATAAAAATAAACCAGCTAGCTCTTGCTAGAAAGAAATACTTTACTCCTGACTAAGTTTAACAGTTTGCCGCATTGAAAATGTTTGTATACATATGAGGGAGGAAATGAGACAATAAAATAAATTCAAGTATTTATGTCATGCAAGCTAGTCGCTCTTTGATGTAGCCTGATAAATGATTAAGCTGGCCCTCTCCCATAACCCAAACCAACAAATTACATTACCGACATTAACTAGCAACACTTGTTAGCAACACAAATCACATTATTGTTGTGTAAACACAATGTGAGGAGTGGTGAGCTAGGACCAGCAACAAACACATCATGGCATAGTTTGCATTTCTAATGGTCCAGGAATTATGGCACAGGACATATTTATACTGTCAAATGATAATCATAACTCGGTACCAGTTTGGAGGAAGCCTCACATATGCTACCATACTAGCAAGAATAAAAACAGACAGGAGAGGAATTGAATATATACCTTGATAAACCAGTTCATGAAACAGGTTTATTAATCTCACTGTAAATGCTGACAGTAAACATTAATTAGGCTCTATATGTAGCAGCACTGCCTCTAATGTGATGTGTACAGTGTGTTTTCCTGCCAACTAATTTTAGGCTGTCAAAAATAAAATGAACAAAACAGGCAGTCTGCCTTTGATTTTGAGATACGGGCAAACCCAGCTTCTCTAACCCAGCAGTGGTGGTATTACCAGTTTATCACAGCTTTGTTTTGGGTGGTGGGTTTGATCAGGGAAAGTTAATATCATTGCAACATTTACTGATGTCTTTTCAATTTGATTCTTCAAAAAGTTATCACAACCAACAATCTAAGACAAACCCATGCAACGTTAAATTAGTGCACAATGTAAAAGTTTACAGCAGCTGATGCTGTGTCTTATTTCTTCTTTCAACTTCTCTTCTCAAGCTGCTCTGCATGCTAAAGACAAGAGCTCAGATGCTAAATGCCAGGACCATAATGACAGATGCTGTTATCACAATAAGCGACGCCAGACTTCATACTGCTTCAAATGCTGTATGTTTACCGTATTAATCAGAGGTGTATTGCACGTCGGCCAACGATGTGAAAGAACTCGATCTGTCAAGATGTATTTTTTTATCACTTTGACATAAAAAAGTGAATTTCTGCTAATCGGTGTCAAAAAGCTCCATCATCCACTGAGATTTACAGGTCCTGTATTTTCATTGTGGAGCAGAACACAGCAACTTCAAATTCAGTGTGTGAAAAAAAAGACTGTAAAAAAGTTAATAAAAGCCATTTTTGATCACTTAAGTGTTGACATCATGCCTACATAGTGTGGGATAAAAGATGATAAGAGGCTGAAGTTATTCATGAAGTCGAACCTGAGTGGGGAGACTCAGAAGTCGAGTGATCTCGGCTTTTACTTCAGCTACACAGAGGACCTCGTTGAGAGCCCTTCCACTGTTGAGCTCATTGTTTCCTCTGGTGCTTCACCTTGTGATTTCTTCTTACACCAGCAGCACTTTTAGTTGACCCTGACCTCAGCAACACTTGGAGCATGCACATGAAGAAAAGTAAGGTGTAATGACACCATATTTCACTTCTTCTGAAGAGGAGTGCATGTCTTCCTTTTGGCTTTGGCTATAAACTGACACATCCACGCTCACAAACACACCTGACTGTTGTCAATGACAACACTTGCACACACTCACTGTTTTTCCCATGCAGTTCGCCAACAGGTTCAAGTTGAACTTGTTTACAGCAGCTGAAGAGAAGAAAAGGAGACAGACAATACCTCCTTAGGATAGAGCTCGCTCTATTCAGATGAGTAGGTGGGTTATTTACTTATCAAGCATAGGGCCCATGCTCAAGTGTTCATGATAGGAAAGTAAACTGAATCAGTGCTGGTGATGGGTCTACAGCTGACCTGGCACTCTGACCTCCCTGTGGCAAGAGTAAGTGAAAAATTCCCCCAGAAAAACACTGCTGAAATGCGCACAATTGGATCAGTGAGAGACTTTCTACATCACTGCTAACATTTAGACCATCCACTTCAGGCTTATTTTTAGAGGAATTAGGGCAACTGTGAATGCAGAATGACTTTGAGCAGGAAACAGTCTACACTGAGAGAGGCAGTGAATGATCAGGTGGTTCACTGGGCTCCTGTAATTAACAACCTCAGCCAAATCCAGCCAGGCATGACCAGCAAATTAACATGCAGCAGCTTTCACACTCTATCCCACAGATCTGCTCAGTGAGCAGAAAACCAATACAGAGCCACTCTGAAAACAGCCTGCAGACCACCGATTGTCCGTTCAAGTCCAATACCACTGACACTGGACACTGACTAGTTTCAGCACGCTGGTTTAAAATTGGTTGAACTTGAATTTCAGAGCATTTAGAGCTAATTTTCTGTCATGATAGTCTATGACAGATGTGTGGCACCCCAGCTGTTAATATTTCACAAATTCAGCTTGGCGACATTACAGTGAATGGTAGGATTTATAAAAAAAACACAAAACACTGCCAGCAATTAAATGAGGCCAGCTATATTCCCTCAAGTCCCTGTCCTGTCCTCAACAGCACCCCATCTCTCATCACTGTTTCCTGTCCACACAGGAAGCAGCAGGATCAGGAGGAAGTCCTTCCTTAGCTGAAAGCACAGGGAAATCAGGGAGTTTGGGGGAAATCAACAAGTCAGCCCTTCTATCAGCTGCTGGACAAACAGACCAGCCTTATCTCCAACAGCACATGAGGGAAAGAAAAACACAGAGATCACGCAGAGCTCGGCACTGACCTCCAAGCTGGTTATACTAGTCTTGACATTGAAGGTGTGCCACTACAGCAGAAAGAGCTAACCATGTTAACTTGCCACAGCTTGGCTCAAGCTTCTGGGAACTATGAAGCTGCTGCTGGCATTCACAGCCGAGCCACTGAGTAAGAAATCAATAAAACTGCAAACACACCAACATGACTGATGCATGCTTGCCAACCATTTGTTTTGACTGATGCGTGCTTGCATCACACAAGCACGCATCAGTCAAAACAAACAGTTGAAACCTAAAACATCTAAAACGTTCCTCGTTCCAAGAGTGATCCTCCCTATCCACTGCTACTGCAGAGCTACCATTACTATCAATCACAAGGCTGGGCGATATTGATGTGGTTCACAGTTTACATTACTTTTAATATTTTTGATAAATATAAAAGCATACCAACAGATAAAATCTGTAATAATTATTGGCAAAGCAGTTTTGCCTATTCTGCATTATTGTTTAAATATGGCAAGAGACAACATATAAAGCAGCATTACCTGGAGATCCATCCTTAGGAGATACAAACTCCATGCGTACAGAGCAATAGCTGAGCATAAATGACCTACTTTGACTGAGCTTCTGGAGGGAAAGCACATCATCCAGTATGTTGCACTGCTAATGAATCCATTGCTGTTTTCCTTCATGGCTCACAATTCCCTCCTGACAACTTTCTTCTTTTCCACACTTCTCAAAAGTATCCACTGACCGCATTTTATCTGTGATACAATGCACAGCAGAAGTGCATGCATGCACATGCTGCATCTCCCACTCCCCAGTACTATGCAGGTCATCTTGGTTGTAACAGAATGAGTCTACTCACTCATGTGGGACGCAATGAAAGATGCACAACAAATATATAAGTTCAACTTCATAGTTCCTGCTCCATCACTGCATTGTTCAGCAAAACAGACTACACATGAGCTTTTCAACTTCTACTCTCAGTTTGCAAAATGGATTGGTCACTTAGACTCATAGAGGCAAAGTAATCCACTATAGGACTCTTTAGAGCATCCTGGCTGTTAATCAATGAATGAAACCATGAAAGTGGACTGGAAATAGGTTCCATTATATGCAATACAAAAAAAGTGCAGCACAAGTCAGGTTACAACAGGCTATCGTATCGTCTGACAGGAGTGAAACAACAGTTTTATGACTGTCATAAATGCTTCACTTCCCCATCATTTCCAAATCAAATATCTGCAGGGTAATGACAGAGTAACCTGATAGCAGCTGCAAACAGCTAGAGGGAAGCTATATTCTCATGTCAGCCTAAAGTCAATAAACGATGACTTATGTGATGTGTAAGCCAGACAGCTGCAATTATTACGTGTTTTCAATAAAACACATCAAGGATGCCACAGGACTAAATGACAACAAAGGTTGTGGTGGGCTTCTGCATCTCAACGACTGATACCCTGGCGAGGCAGCATCAGTTAGCACAGGCTGGCTAGTTAGCCGCAGCTAGCTCCAATTAGCTAGCTCCATGCCTTATCAGAGTGCGACTTGTCTGACATTGGCACGTAAAATTAAAAATACATTTATACGTTTGGTGTGTGGCAAACGCTTCAAATAACAAGGGTGGTTTTCAGTGTGAACTTATATTCCCTGTCAGCTAGCTTACATTGATCACCGCAGTGACAGCCAGCCAGCTAACCTGACGCCTTGTTTGACGTTAGCTGTCGGTTAGCTAGCTAGCTCTGCTAGCTAAGCCTCGGCGATGCAGCGCCCGGTGACATTTCACTCACCTAACAGTGACCGGAGGTGCTTGAGTCGGGTCAGTACATCCTTCTTTGGGTCCAGAACTTTCTGTGTAGATTTCTTGACGTCTCCATGCCCCCTTCGAGTGAACATTCCGCTGTAAAATGCAACCGTGGAAGCCGAAATCACCTGTGTTTCACCATACACCGAGGCTCCAGTGTGACTGTCACTTTCCTCACCACCACTCTATGCCTGCTCGGTAAACATTCGTCCGTCGGCCGCCAGAGTCCTGTTTTTTTTTTTGTTTTTTTTTTTTAAAGCTGTGGGTGTGTAAACACGGAAGCTCAGCCTGACAAAGAGGGTTGGTCACATCATATGAATACGCCTCCTTTTTTGTAACCATTCCTTGCACTTCCAGTGGTTTGTTTTGAATCATTCCACCTTCCAACATATATTTTATTACATTAGAAAATAGTTTTTTTTTGCCTCCACACTCCTCAAAAATAATAAGTATTGCAGTTAACTCAAGGTTGTGTACTGGCCCATACTTTCTGCCTATAACAGATATTTATTGATTTCTTCTTCAGGTCTAAATAGACGTTTGATAAAAGGAGTTTGTTGTTGTTGTTGTTGTTGTTGTTGTTAAATAATGGCTGTTATTATAGCTCCAAAGCGCCCTCTGGTGTTTCAGATAGTTACACACAGTTAAACAGCACTATTTTAAATGCATGCACAGGAAGAGGAAATACTCAAAATAAAATATAAATATATAGAAAAAAACATAAATTAAATATGGTAAAATATACATAATGTATACAATATTTTAGTAAGGCACACCCATAGATATTGCACAGTTATTGCACGTTTATTAATTTATGGGTTGTTGTTGTTGGTAGCTGTTATTGCACAGTTTTAAATATATGCAGTTATTATGATAAATGAATAACTCTGAGACGACCTCTGGTGTTTGAGAGACAGGAAGAGAAAAAGATTTCAAATCAAATATAAAATCAGTAAAGAAAAATAAAATATGGTAAAAAAAATATAGATAATATTTACAGTATGTTTTTAGAAAGACACAGCCATATCTATCTATCTAACCCAAACTGCTTGTTTTGTCCAACCAACAGTCAAACCTCCAACAATATTAAGTTTGATTTCATTGTAGAAAACGAGCAAATGAGTTTGTTATTTAGTCTTATTTAGGAGGCTAGACTTCTTCAGCTTCTCCAAGAGCTTTAACAAAAGGTAAATCAAAATGAAATGATCATGTTTTAACACACTTCAGGACTGTTCTGTGGGATATATTTCAACACATGCAGTACATCATGGACATATTTGGCATGCAAGAAACTGGATAACCACAGTGTTGAGGTCATTAATACCTTATAATTAAATATAATGTGTGCTCTAGCAAATTAGACTGCTTTTACAGCAGTCATTTGGACTTGTCATGGCATGATAATATCATCGCTCTGGTACTGAGCATGTCAGTGCATGTTGGCTCTAAATGGAGTCACCATTAATGTTATTGATGCACCTGTGCTTTACTTGATATGTGAAGTGTAATCAGGGCAAATGTGCCTGCTATTAAAAAAAAAGGTTTAAAATACTGTGTCACCCTCCAAAGGCAAATACAGCAGTTATAATGAGTTATGAATGAAACTAGGAGTCTAACTTCCAGATGAAAGAAACCTGTATTTTTTTGATATTCACACCTTGCTATGGTGACACTTACAAAGAGCTTCACTGCTCACTCAAGCTGCTGCCACTTGACACTTTACACTGGAGGTTTTGATGATTTAATATGAATACAAGGGATTTAAAAAAAATTAACAGAGCTCTCCTGCCGTTAAAGTAAACTTAGGGTTATGCTAAATTGAACAGAGTTCGGCATGCTCATGACTTTAATGGATTTTCAGAAATAATTTGTTCTACATGGTTGTGTAGACAGCAAACTCCATCTTGGAAATGAAAAGTGTTTATGTTTTCTGAGATGAATCTTAAGTTTGAAGAAACTGGATGCATCCGTTATCCGCCCCAACAAACTGACATGGCTGTGCAATCTCACACTTTTGCTCGTCTGAACCTTATTCAGTCTTATTTTGGAGGCAATTAATTTCAGGGCTAAGCTGGGAAAATGATTTTATTCACACATTTTAGACACATCTCATAGAAGACAGAGCTTAGACTGTGGAGTTCAACTTTGTGACTGAGATAGCTTTTCGGACTTAGTATTAGGTAGAGTCTAATAAGCGTTTATCATATTATGCAATACAGCCAACATGACATTATCTTTTTGTGCTCATAAAACCCTTAGGTGAAATTTTGGGATGTCCAAATTTGCCAGGAGGTGGCGCCTAAACCATTGGTGATTTGAATAAAACATACCAATACAAGCTTCACTTCTCATTGAGTTTCTGGTTATTGTCATGAATAAAAGTACATATGCATGACCTGTATTTATAGCAGTATATTGATATTTTTTAACTGAGAAAATGGATTAATATGGCAATAGGGAGAGAAACTACAATAAAAGAAAAGAGTACGCTTTGTTATAACTCAACTCTGAAAGTAAAATAAAAGTAGTCGACTGTGAAGGATCTCATACTTTCAATAAAGAAGACGAGACTGTATTTTCTGTCATCCACCACCCCCACACACTGAACACTGACAATGTTGTGAGAGTGTTTGTCTGTATTATTTTCCTGCACAATGGATGTCTTGAACGATAGGAGAGGGAACAGAGGGTGGTGAGAGCGGAGGCCAGAGAGGAGGAGTAAAAAGAGGAGTAAAATCAGCCTTTGCCCTGCAGTTTGGTATGACACTCATTATCTGAAGTGGGCCATTCTGAGGAAGGAGGAGGTTGCCTGTCACAACAGATGTTGATTACACAAAACAGGGTAGTTTGGAAGGATGTGTGAATGAAACACACAAACACACACACACACACACACACACACACACACACACACACAGGGTTATTGTTAGTGCTTTGTCACCAGTCTTAATTGATTGTAATCACCGTTCCTTCTTAGCAAACCTCCCCCTGTTCTTCAAGTGCAGGTTATAGCTCATTATCTAAGATGGCATGGACCTACCATAATCTATCAACAATAACAAAGGAGCTGGATGTTTTCTTCCCTCTCTAATCCTGCACCTGGAAGTATTTTAGGCTGAAATATATAGGCTGAGACAACTTTATAGAGCCACACACTGCTTCCTCAAACACAGTTCAGTGCCCAATTAGACAATTACAGTGCCAACTGTGACATTATTTTGAATGAGATCATTTATTTCAAACTGGGGTATAAACCAGCATAATTTATACTTTTTTTTTCACACAGGCCGCAGAGACCTGCAGATTGGCAGACAAATGAAAGCCTCATTGTGACCAAATGGTGGCACTGTAGCCTTACAAATGTAGACATGGCTTCTCGTGGCCAGACTGTCGGACTGATTCCAGTCCAAGGTTTGGAAAGCACTTGTCTGCTCTAAATTGTTCTTATAAAGAGCTTGGAAATACTTGACTTTTCTCCTTATGTGGTTATGGATTTCCTTTTTGTACAATTAAGTGCCATTAAAAGCTAATATATCCTGTTAAACCACATTAAGGTGTTGGGGTGGACAGTGGCACCGTCATCCATCCACACATGTGAATAGGATCCCACTCACTGAGCATTTTTTTAAATCTATATTGGACCATTCAGAAACTTCAGGATGAAAAGGATCAAAAGGGAAAATGTCCACAGGACTGCTGATTTTTTTTTTTTTTGGGTGGTGAGACCACCCACAGCTGCTTGACACAGATGAGCCACGAAGCAATGAAATGATGAAACAAAGACAACCAGTGTTTTTCTCAAACAGGCTTGTTCACCATGACAAACTAATTATATGAAATCAATTTAATGAATTTAATATATTTTAGGCCCACTGCTCTATTATAACATCAATATATTACACTGGGAATCTTAATGTCATTTGTCAACAGCAGGTTCTACAAATAAAACATAATTAAGAGCGCATAATTTAAGATGACGGCTCCCACCAGGGGTCGTCATGGGGCCCCTTAACCACCAAGGTTATCTAACAATTAACAAGTTCAAAGCACAACATTTAATTGTAGAGCCTCTTTCTTTTATTTTGAAAATGCTGAAAATGTGTAACAGCAAAAATGAGGAGCCATCTTGTGGATTCTTCACAACTTATTTTTTCCAAACACTACAAATACGAAGCTCTGTATATGGATTGTTGGAGTGTTTGTAATGCACACTGTAGTTTGGAGCACATCTCCATAGAGGTTAATGAGGGGGCACTCTGAAGTAATTAAAACAAGAGCATTATAAGGCAGCAGTTTCACATAAGGCACTCATGACAGCATAACCCATACTTAATTAAAACTCTTTGCTGACAGCATTCTGTATCTTCTCAGGTAATCTGCTGTGAAATTAATAAGAAGGGAGAATTAAATGACTAATGTTGGCAAAGAAAGGCTATTTCCTCCCCCTGCAGTATGCATGACAGGGGTCTCTATCTGCAAGCCGTGATCCTTATTGTGCTGAAAAATACTTCTTCAGGTTCTCACCGTAATCTGATTCCAATTTCACTTGTGGTGTGACACCGTAGCGACGAGCCGGGGGACGTTTAATTGAAATGTCCATGCTTTTAATTGGATTCGCTTAAGATGTGAAATTACCTCCTGAATTACAGTCTTGTACCTTTAAATGCTGATACAGAATGGTTTCCAGCGGTGATCAGTTAAGGAGCTGAAATAACGCCTCCATTCAGCAGAGGCAAAAGAACATTGTGGAATTAAGACGACAAACTGTTCAACCTTTTCATTTCAAAAACAGAAACATATCTGGTGTTGTTTTTTGAGAGACAATGCAAAACTTCAGCATGCTCCTGTAGTTGCAGATTCATGATTTCTTTTATCAAACTCTAACATTTCACTTCTCTTTGTTATGATACTGTATTTAGACCCACAAACAGTCAGATATCCATTGCAAGGCGAGTGAAAAAGACATTCATGATATCGTAGTTAAGCCGAAGGTGTCAGCATCTGACTCTGACATGGTCAGGTGATGTGTGGGTGGCAGCCGGCGATGCTTCCTTCACCTCCTTGAGGGTTGTGCTCTTCTGACTTCCCACATTGAGATCTGCAAATTTTCCAATTCTAGGACCTGTGTGTGTCACCTTGCTGTGGCTGTGCAAAACATCCCTGCCTCCTCCACCTACATCCATGACCCCCCCTCCTCTGATAAGCTTGGAGTTCATCCCTTTCACTGATTAGTTTGCTGGCAGATTGAATGCCCATGTCTGCAGCCCTGTGTCACCCGGCTGGCTCTACCTGTGTGTGGTTGGATCAGCAGGTGGCTGGCACACTGTCCAGCGTGATACTGAAACCATTATTTATACATAACAGTTATCTGTGTGCTCAGAAAAGACACGTTTCCCACCTCGGGGAAATAAGCACTTTGGTTTTTTTCATAATTCCAGAGAGAAAAATTGGATGGATTATGCGTTGATTTATGCTGGAGATGCATCATTTTTGGAAAAACTTACAAAAATGTTCTGTGTGATTCTAGTATTCATATTCTATGTGAAAATGTGAGGTCATTAGTAACTTGTCTGTCTGTTTGGTATACTCTGTGTGTGTGTGTGTGTGTGTGTGTGTGTGGTTTGCGTGAATTCACATGCGTTTGTTTGTTTTCCGTGCCACTGCTGGCCCAAGCTGGAGCCACGGGAGTGTGAAATAACAAGCACAAGAGGGATTTCACGCCTTTACAGAGCTGAAAAAGGTATGTTTTTGTCAGACAACTCAGTCCATTTCCATCCCCGACAAACTTTGTTTACTTCCCACTAGCTGCTGCCTACCTATTTCCTAAAAGAAACCCATACAATTAAATGGGACATTACATATGGGTTCCCACGGGTATAACATGTCCAGGTTTGCTTAAGCTACACCTCTGGCACGTTTTATCGCTGTTATCGGTGCATCATTAGAAAAAGACAAACAGCCCAGTTTCTTTTTTTTTATACACTGACAGGAAATCAATGCCCGGTTTCCCATGAGCACCTAATTAGCTGGACACTTGTGCACTGTTGAAACACGGGCCGGATCTCTTTGTCTGCTGAGTCGATCAGGTGAAATGCATGAGAGACACCTTCAGAGCTGATAAAGTGTCAGAGAGGTGAGGAGTAAACACATAAGTGACACTTATGGTCTAGCACGTCTCACACCTCTGCTATATGCTCGGGCAGACTTGATTTGAACCTCAGCGTTTCACACCGTATGTTTATCAAGTAAGCTTTCTTATCTCACAAACGCCTCCCGTGACATTTGTAAAAGTCAGCTGGATGCAACACAGGAAGGGTCAAGAAAAGAAGCACTGAGTACGGGATACAAATAGAAAGTTGAGTGGCGTGCAGAAGGCGGTTTTCCTGCATAGCTCGGACTCAATTGGTCTCTCACTGGAAATTCTAAACATTCAATAAAAAAGGGAAGAGGTGGGTAAAAAAAAAAATCCAAAATATCCAATAACCTGTTAGAGTGACACTTGCGAATTTCCACCATGGACAAGGTGGCAGTACAAAGGCAGATAGACGAAGGGGAATAAAAGGGCCTTCTCATGACAAACTTTCTGGAAATGTCAGCCTTTCATGCTTTTGAGAATACCTATTTCATATCTATTACAGCAGGCATTCTGTGTCCGATATTTCAGATTTCAGTTCTCCCCACGCTGCAAATCCTCTGCCAATCTTCCGCCCTTAAGAATCTCTGCCAGCCCCGACGCATTATTCCCCCCTACCTCCTCTCTCTCCCCCCCTTTTGATGTGACAGAACAAACTGCGACCTATTAGGATTAAGGCTTTGAAAAGATCTTTGAAGCCGCTCAAGGTTCCTTTAAACTGGGGAATGACAATATGAGCTGTGTGGCAGCAGATGCTGAATGGAGTGATTGCTAGTCCTCCTCAGTGAAGTCTGCTGCCATACAACACACACAAACATGCACACGTGTATGTGCACGCACAAAACAACTTCCACCCTTTAGCCAAAGTATTGCAGCACATGTATTATGCTCGTGAATGCAGATTTGGTCCAGCACTTTAGTATTTTGCAGTGACAGTTTGGCTCTGAGTCTTTGCTGTATCTGAACTGCTGCCCGGGATGAAAACAAACAAACATGACAATACCTTGCATGTTCTTCTTTAACTCTTTGGGTGCCAAGGACGTATATTTACATCCTTTAAAATATAACTTTCCTTTTTCAGCAGTGTATCGCCGATCGCGGTCTTCCGCAGCATCACATCACACCCGAGTTGACGGCGTTCTGGTAAACGTGTCGGAAAAACAAGATGGAATCCTCCAATGAAAAGTTTGTTGTGCTTGCTCTGTTAGCTTCAAACATAATTAATTGGCACAATTCAATTAACTAACAAAAGAATTAATTATGTAGGCTGTAATGTTTAACGCTACACGGCGCTAACCTGCGGTACTCTCATCTTGATGACGATGTGGTCATAATGTGAGGGTCGTCCGACTTACCGAGTCAGAAAACTCAGAAATTCTGACTTTCGAGTACAAATGGAACGCAGCATTAGCCACAGAGATCAAAACAGGAAGTGGAGACGATCGAGATTAGAGAGCAAAACAAACAGAATCTGGACAAAAAGTGGTGATTTTGGTGAAAGTGTCCTCTACTCTACCTCTGATAAAACAAGAATGGAACAAGATAAAAACAAACATTTTTTCATGATGAAATAGAGAGTCTCTTCTTTCATTTGAGCTATTCAGTGTTTTCAGAGACATAGTACAAATATTCTGTGGGTCTAGAAATATGACTCAAAATGGGCAAAAATGCTGGAACAAAACACTTTCTGTTTTATAAAATGACTGACACTCAAAAAGTTAATGATGTGTTCTTGTTTAGGACACAGTTGTGCCAAATGCACCATGGGAGACAAATGTGCAAAGGTGTAAACACGGAAGGATGTGGGCCGCTGGAAGCCAACATTAAAGAGAATAGTTGTAACCCACTTGTGTGTGCTGACGACGCCTGTGTGGGAGTTTTGTGTCTACTTAAAAACATAACGGCATGCTGTGGGAGCAGTTTATCTGGCTGGAAATTAAATTCAAGGTGTCCCACTTTTCAAAAGCACAGAAGAATTTTCATTTCATCGTCCTTTTTTTTGACGAAGCCTCGACGCTGACAGAGCATCTGATGATGCTGGAATGATGGAATGCCGCACTGATGCAAAGGAGAGCAAATTAAGTGAAAATGACACCCTGAATGCTGCCTATACACTTTACTTCAGTCACACATGGCAAGGCAGAGTGTAAATACCACTGCTATGCATCTGCAAAAGAATTTAGCTTTCTTTTTATCTAATCACTCCTCTGAATATCTCTTATCACACCTGCCTCGCCCCCTGAGGTAGCCGAGGACAGGCACAACATCAAATATTCAAACCGGGGTGATCCCTGGAGAGATTTATTGTGGCAAATTTCACAGGCGATCCTATTTAGATATTCAGACTCTGTTTTGCGTGGCATCTGGGGGTTAAACATGCCCCGGTGTGAGATGTCACCGAGAGACAGTCAGTGCACTGATAGCTGGTCTGAGGAGAAATGAAGCCATGGGTAAAGACCTCTCTGTGCACAGCCAGACAGACAAGTTCTCAGGGACCTGCCACCATAGAGCACATATTGATCTGCCATTGCATCTTATCTTTGTGACTCTAGATTAAAATGCTCAACGCTGGCTCTCCCTCTGCCAGGCTGAAGGTCTTTCTATATCCCTGAGTGGAGGAGCTCTAATCTCCCCATGAAGTAGTGGGAGCCTATCACTGGCAGAAAAAAAGCCCAGTTCTCACTGCAGAAAAAGAGGGGGAGCTCAGAAATTAACTGGCTTAAAAAATGCTTCCCATCTAAAGACTACCGTGAATGATAATCGGGTTTGATCCTCATCTTTTGATGCCACTGGTTGTTTTTCTTTTGCGCACTGTTTTTGCTCTGCCTCCCCTCCTCCCCTCTCCCACTCTTTCTTCTTCTTCAGGCGCTGTTATCATAATCCAAACAATTGGCTGTTGTAACTGTATGTATTCCTCTTGTGGGAAATGGCTGGGAATCAGATCCTCTCGGGTCTTGTTTAAAGTCCTGTCCAAATGAGCAGGGAGGAAGAGTTGAGGCTCTGACAAAAAAAATGGGCAGGAATAAAGGGGAGAAAGCCTGGGCAGACAGACGGATGAGCCCCAGGCTCCAGAGCTTTGACTTTGGCCAAACAAACGTTTGTTTTTCAGTGTTTTTTTTTTTTGTAGTGGGATGGATTAAGGCGGATGTGGACCAAAGCCCCCCGCCACCACCCCTGCCCATCCGTGGTCTTGTCAAACGGTGCATTGAGAAGAGGGGTCGCACCTGTTAGGGCAGCCCAGAGGAGCAGGACCAGGATGATAGTGAGCAGGGCTTTGTGGGTAACGGAGTCAAAACAAAGCTGTCAGCCAGGGCTCATTCATCTTTGATGTTCATTGATGAGGAAACTGGTGGGCCTCAACAGGGTATTGTTTCCTCTAAGTGGTGCCCATTGATAGCCAGAAAGCCACGTTTGTTTTTAGTCTCTGACGGGTGGAGCTCATTTTAAAAGGCTTAATGGTGCATTTAACCAGGCCAGAACACTGTGCTTTGGAGCCCTCCTTGCACCGTTGGCTCGGGGCTGTCTTCCTGCTTCCTAAATGGCCTATAAACAATGATAAAATGCTAATCACGTGTGAATGGCCGACACCGGTGGGCATGCATGTACCGCCGAGCTCTTCTAAACGCCTGCTGCGACAAATCAAGATCCAGAAACGAGGGGCGTTTGACTGCCACTGTGTCCGCTTCCTTCCTGGCATGTCCTCCACCTCTCCACTCTCTCTTTGTCATAAAAACCTGGATAGCCTTCATAAAGTGCATTGCTCACACTATTGTTCAGCTAATCATATCATCTCCAACAATTTCAGGATGTGACAAGATAAGATAGGGAATATTAATGCCATATCGCCCCATCTCAAATTATGAAAATGCATGGATAGGGACGAGGGCATCTAGGGAGGAAGTAGAAATCAATTTGTAGCGCTTACATTTTGTATATTGCCTTGAAAAGAAAACAGTAATTTTCCATGTTATCTACCTCAGATCCTATTAGAACCAGGTTAATTTAGTGCCAACGATTTCAAAACGTTATCGCGTCATCCGATCAGCTGATGCCTTTGAGTGCACTCTGTTTGTAAGGTGTAACTGTTCAAATTTAATATCATGTCAGATACCGTATCTGACTGATGCATGACCATGGTTATCACTTGCTGAATGGTGAATGCAGGAACAGCACATTAATTAAATCCTCAATAGTGATACGCTCACCACGCGGCCCATCTTTGAATGAAGTGAATGTAACTGCGGCGCACATGAAAGTCCTTCATAAAACGCCATGTTGTTTATCATTCAACCCTTAACTTGACCTTACGTGTCTTGTTTTTTTAATCTATCTTGGTATTCAACATTTCTTCACTCTGCATCTTTCTATAAGGGCTCTGCATTGAATCAAACATAATGAATTAGAAAATTCACCTTGCCTATAGCGTACACTCACATAACATTACGTTCTTTATATTAACTTGAAAGTTTTTTTTAACAAAACAAGTTTTCCACGTGGCGCTGCACGCTCACGGTTTACCACTATGGATCATGAATTCATGAATATGAATGTGTCTTCCTCAAGAGCTGGCCCATATTGTTGTAGGAGGAAAAATCAAGGACTCTTGCCTTGTTTCAGTGCAGAGGTGTATCAAGGATGCGCAGCCACATCTTACCTTAAATAAGGGTTTCTGTTTACACCTTCAAAGCACTGGAAGAAGGAACTCTCACATAGTTTCTTTTCCTCTCCCTCCTGATTGTTTGCAAGCTTGATTTGCTCGGATTCTTAAATAATAGGCTCATATAGAGTCCTGGATTTTATTTTTGTGGTATTGGTTGGCTGCCTCCTTAAGCGTGAGGAGATATGCAAGGGCAATCAAATATTTCTATGGCTTGTATAAATGATGGTGGATGGGAGGGAGAGAGGAAGTTTGAATTTTTCACTCCTCATTTGTGGTTCAATTGCCAGAGTGTGTATTGCCTATTTTTGCGGAAAGAAAATAGATGGCTTTGTCACTCAGTATGCATAAATTGTTGGGTCTGTTTGTTGTACGCTGTCAACAGAAATGATAGCAATTCTATTTGTCTTATGAGAAAAGACATTGTTACAAAGTCCGAATAGCAGTTTTCATGAAAGAGATTGTTTGTCCATTCTGAAGTTATTTTCGTCAGACATTATACGACATAACTCCACGGACCTTTTCAATATGCTAAATCCCCTGTCGCGGCGTGATATGTTAAGAGGAAAAGTAGAAAGGAAACTTGACATTTTTTTGTCCCTGCACACACTGTTTGACACGCTGTCCTCTTATTCCTGCAGAAGTCGGAGGTAGTGTCGAGGAAAAACTCGATAAAAGTGCTGGTAATTATGTGCTGCTCATCCAACGCTAATAATACATCACAGGGGGATTACAATTTGTCTCTTTATCGGGAATGACAGACTGTCATACATACATCTACCTCGCAGTCTCGTATCATCCAGCACTTGAACCCAACATATATTTCTATCAGAATAACATCCTCCGTTTGGCGCAGAGGAGGTGTGTCCCCTTCTATCTCCACCAGAGAGGGAGAGAGAAAGATGGAGGGGGAGAGCGGGTACCTCTCTTTTGTTCACTCCCCTCTCTAACTGGTAGTGTTTGACTTCCCCCAGCCAGGAGTGGGTAATTCTGGAGCCCTGTGTGAGGTTGTTAGATCACTGAGGCCCAAGACAGCACCATTCTTTGCAGACCCTTGACAGCAAATATGTGGTAATGATATTGTCTCCTGCTGGGTAATAACACACAATTCAGACTGCCACATACTGCAGTCGCCGGGGAAAAAATGGAGGGGAGAGGAGGAAAAAAAAAAGAATTACACTGAAGTACTGGAGGAAAATGACAGGAGAAATGTCTTCAACCTGAAGTGCTATATTGAAAAAATTCACTCCTGCAGGACACTGTGGTGGGAACAACTGTTTTATTCCCCTCTTCTCAGAGAGAGGAACACAGCGGCCTCGTCATGCAAACGTCCACGTCTGAGCAGTTTGGTTGTCTTTTAAAACAGATCCATTTAACTCACTGAGCGAACAGGAAGTGCCTTGTTCCAGTGTTTTTGCCCATTTTGAGTCATATTTCTAGACCCACAGAATATTTTGTACTATGTCTCTGAAAACACTGAATAGCTCAAATGAAAGAAGAGACTCTCTTTTTCATCATGAAAAAAATGTTTGTTTTTACCTTGTTCCATCCTTGTTTTATCAGAGGTAGAGTAGAGGGCACTTTCACCAAAATCACCACTTTTTGTCCAGATTCTGTTTGTTTTGCTCTCTAATCTCGATCGTCTCCACTTCCTGTTTTGATCTCTGTGGTGTATACCGTCTCTTTATGCTCCGACTACATCTCCCAGAAGCCCCAATATTACTCACAGGCTGTGGGAGATTGGCAACCTGCTGCGGAAAAAACACTTTGACGTATTATTACATTGATGGCATTCAAGCGGCTTTTAAATGATGTTGAAATACATCAATGGCACTCAAAGAGTTAATGATCATTATGTTTGCACTTTAACTCTTTGTGTGCCAAAGACGAGTATGTTCATCTTTCTTTTTTCAGCAGCAGTTCGCCAATCGTGCTCTCCCACAGCCTGTGAGTAATGTTGGGGCTTCTGGGAGATGTAGTCAGAGCATAAAGAGATGGTATACGCCACAGAGATCAAAACAGGAAGTGGAGACGATCGAGATTAGAGAGCAAAACAAACAGAATCTGGACAGAAAGTGGTGATTTTGGTGAAAGTGTCCTCTACTCTACCTCTGATAAAACAAGAATGGACAACATGATCTCATGAAATATTCGTACAAATCAGTACAAAAAATGTTTGCACTAAAATTCATACATAACCCACGTAATTTGGCCATCATGTGACGTTCGATGCAGGCTGCTCCGTCTGTGAAAACATGTCGGACTTTCCTTAAATTCTCAGCAAACATTTGTTACATTCTCAGTGGAGTAGTTTATCAGTTCGGGTGTGTTTTGATCAAATTTCTAGCGGGAAATATGCATTTTATTTCCATGAGCCTAATCCTGTAATCCTATCCCTAAAGCTAACATCACTGGAAGTGTTGTCGGGCATATTTCAATGCGTATTGTAATGTTACGGTTCCAGCTGACAGTGAAAGGAATGTCCTGCATTTTTAAGGCTGTCGCTTCTGGGTTCTCTTCGGGGCTCGTGCATCCGCTGATCGGTCAAGTTGCCAGTCTGTGCTTTACTTTTTGTATGATATCATACAAATATTTCACAAGACTACGTTGCAATGGGACAAGGTAAAAACAAACATTTTTTCATGAGAGTCTCTTCTTTCATTTGAGCTATTCAGTGTTTTCAGAGACATAGCACAAAAAATCTGAGCATCATGAAAGTGGCCAAAAACGCTGGCACAAGGCATTTTTGGTTTTAGAAAAGGGCTGGCACTCAATGAGTTAAGGTAGCTCAGTCCCTGAATGCTTAATTCAGTTAGCACATTTGGTTGTTAGACAAAAAAAAACGTGGCTTTAAATGACCAAAGCCCTTTGTGGCCATATAACACACTGCATAGCAAGTGTTTAGCATAAACAGCATTTTCCTACTGTGGAGACCTTCCATTGTTAACCAGACCACACTGGCAGCTTCAACCTTGACCTTTGTGTTGCTCCACTTGGTAAACGGCTTGTAATTGTCAACACCATCCATCACCGGCCAATCAGGGCCCAGGATGAGGCCGGTCCCCCTGCTGTACTGTGAAATTGTGGCATGTGATCCTTAATGTGCGTGAAGTAGACAAGGCCTTGACACAATGCGTCAAGCTTCACGGGGGCTCCTCTGGGCGAGTCTATTAGCCTCCTGCTGCGTCCCTGGCTGCCTGGACTTTTTCCTGGGGATGGGTTGGGATAATAGTGTTAGGTCTCCAAGACACCGGCCTTAGCCTTCCTCAGGTTCAGGACTGGCTGTCAATCAAAGCCTACATGTTGTCCTGTCCATCTGCACATCCCTTACATGTGAGTTCAAAACAGATTTTCCATCCTTTCTTAACTCGGAAAAAACATACCAGCAACAAACAGAGGATATTTGGGCAATCCTCAGCTTCAAATAAACTGTCCTCTCATGTTTTTCAAAATGATTTTTGCAGTCTCCATGCTGGTGTCCATGATCTTAGATACAGACCTCACCTCTCTGTAGAGCATGAGAGAGAGTGAGGGTGACTCCCTCTATTTATTCATATATTTGACTGCCAGAGCCGCATTGTGCAATGGGCTAAAATAAATGAGAGAACCATGTAAAAAGGTAGCCTTGATACAGCGCCACTGGGTGAAAAAAGGGAGACAGATTGAAAACGGAAGAATTCATCTTTTTCTATCAGCCCCTCTGCTCACGAGTTGAACCAGGTATTCAAATGGGTTCAATCTCAGCCGCTCAGATTTGCATAACACAGACAGATGAACTCAAGTGATTGAATTGGGCTAGGTGGAGTGAAATAGAAGAAGAAGAAGAAGAGGAAGAAGAAGAAGAAGAAGAAGAAGAAGGTAAAAAAGAAAAGAAAATGAATTTCCCAGTGAATTAGGAAATCATGGAGGAGTGATTATTTATTTTTCACTCTGAAATAATTACAGAATTAACCTTTCCTTGCGATGTGAAAGCCCTCTAAAACCACTTTCTGTGAATTTGGTCTCTCTTGGAATAAAACTTTAGCCGTTTGACGAATGACACAGCGTTTGCCTGTTATCTCACCACCGCTCTTATTTCTGTTTTACTATTAAAGCTGGACAGCTGATCTGCACTGGTCCCGGACGTCATGTTCTGTCGGTGATGTAACACCAGCAGCCCTGGCTGGCAGTGACCACTATAGAGCCACAACACTGCAGGAGGGGAAAAAGCAATTTCATGGTTCAGTCTGTGGTTAATGTGCTGCTGTAATCTTTAGAGAGGCCTGTCCTTTTTGTTTAAGTTTCACAGAATAAAAGGTCGGACTATCGTAAACTCGAACCAATTAATCAAAGTGCTAAAAGGTGGCGGGGGGCTGAAAGTGTGCATCTGTTTGGCTGAGCGAATAAGTTCTCTAAAAGGGATCAGCTGCTGTGTATGTATTTACCTGAGTGTGCACTATGTGCTTTTTGATGTACTTTACAGTGTGTGTGTGTGTGTGTGTGTTAGCGTGCTGTGCTCTTGCAGTCAGGTAAGCCTCTCTAATTGCCATGAGGTGCATTAGCACTCAGCCACCTCTCTCTCTTTCCCTGTGTCTTTGTTTTTCCTCTCAGTGCCAGTCTGCAGGCCAGAAGACAATCAGACCAGAAGGGTCATTTTCTGCAAGAGCTCACCTCCCTCCTCCAAGCCTCGCCGCTGACAGGCTCACGCTCGGCAGGAACCCTAAATTAACACTTGACGTCTGGCGAGGCTCAGCCCTGATGAGGCCGCAGAGAGACAAAATGTCAGAAAACAAACACTCGATCAGTTTTTGCTTCATTTCCTTTCCGCCTACTGGAGAAACACTCTCACCTGGAGGGCTGGAGGGGGCTGTGGTGACATTCACTCCCATATCTGTTGCCGTGGATCCGGCCTGGTGCCTCCAGACCTGGGTGAGAAGAAGGAAGGGATGCTTAGTAGGAACAGCATAATTTGACACCTGTTGCATCAATTAGCTGG
Source organism: Synanceia verrucosa (assembly GCA_029721515.1). NCBI lineage: Eukaryota > Metazoa > Chordata > Actinopteri > Perciformes > Synanceiidae > Synanceia > Synanceia verrucosa. Next base: position 2,925,005 of record CM056560.1, on the reverse strand, counting down.
ATTATGAGCTAAGAATGTGTTTTTTAAATTTTTTGTAAAATTAAAAAATGAATTTCTCCATGTCATCGCACTGGGATTGCATTCATCTCCGTTCTTCCATTACAAAGCGAATGATTTGTTTTCCTATGCGCGTCGACAACAACCCTCGTAATTATTCCTCGCTGGGGATGCGCACAACATCAGGACGCAACGCCGCAGAGTAGCATGATACTATTTGAAGCCTACTTCAAACACAGTGCCCCCAGCGAGTTCCGATAGCGCCAGTGTCTATTTAATTATTTGCTTTATCTCTTTGTTGCGTGAGAGTTTATTTGTTTACATGAGAGGGATTGGAGGTTTGGTGATCTGAGCAAATTGCAGCAGAAAGTACTTCAGATGGGAATGACTGTAATTAGCATGCTCTTAAATGTGGAACGCTCTCCGAATGTTTTTGTTTACGTGGGGCAGCTGATCTGTGACTCGGTGCGGGGGCGGCACACAGGCAGGTTAAAATCACTTGTCGTGCCAGAGATCATCATTATGAGCTTACAATTGGTCAGTGTTGAGGAACAATCAATGCAGCGCCAGGTAGACACTCTACAAGCAGCATACGCAGTGAGATTTACCGTGCAATTCTGTTTTTATGTGTTTTCCAGAGTGGATGATTTGAAATATGAGTGTGTTTACGGTCATGCTCATGTTTTGGTTTGTATTTTTTTTATCTTATCGAGCTGCCTTTCTCTAATCTCTGCATCTACACTGAAGAATATGTTCCATGACACTCATTTAGAGCCAATTAAGAACTTGCCGATGTGCCCAGTTATTGAGTCAGTGATTATATTTCACTGGAGGATAATATCCAGGTAAATTAAGATTTCTATTTAATTCAGCCCCAGTTGTCGCTGCATCTCCATTTCACATCATGGAACAATTGAGATCTTATCATGGATTAAAGTGGGGGGATATTACACCTAATTTAAAATATGCACATCTAGAACCGCATGCACAGTTTAAGCATCCGCCCATGATATTGTGAAAAAAAGGAATTAAGTGCCTTGCTCACAAAACTCAAAAGGCTGTGAGATACAATTCATCAAATTGGCAGAGGGATTCGGGGCGGAAACGCCGTCTTAAAGAGTTCTTGAGCGAGATGAAGGGAGGAGACGGGAAGTTGGGAAACAGTGAAAAGGGGTATTCAGGTGACAGTGTGACAAAGTTGTGTTTGTTTAAAATGGAAATGTTCCCAGACTTCCTCCCTGTTGCTCTTGCTCCCTGCCCCCCCAGAGCCCACTCCCAACGCTAAGCTCCGGCATCTGAAGTGGCAACACTTGAGATGGTGAAAGTGACAACATCTTAACATAAGCTGAGGGGCTAAAGTGAAAGTCAGTGCAAACCCCCAACCAACCTCTCTTTCCACCCACATCCTTCACCCCTGCTCTGTCATCCCTCTTAACCCCCACCACCCACCCAACCCCACGCATGGGCCACACAGTAAGCATGGCTGCTTGGATGTCCAACAACAAGACAGCTGCAGCTACAGAGAAGGGATGAGATGATGCAAAAAGTGGAGCGAAAAGGTGGAAGGTTGAGAAGAAGAAGGGACGAATCTCTTCCTCTCGTCGGTCCGTCCTTCCACTTCCAGTCACAGGTGCCTCCGAACAGAACTGGAAGCATGTAATCCGCCCAAATCCAGCCTCTTCCGAGGAGTGTAAAACCAGGAATGTTCCGTGGGGGTCACTGGATTAGACAGAATTCATGGTGGTAGCTTGGCTTGAGAGGCGGAATTAGCGGAGTAGGGGAAAAAAAGGGAGAGGACCGAACTGGTTTTGTATTAAAATGAGCTTACCAGGTGGTCTCCCTCCCAAAAGTGGACACAGTGTGTCAAGTAATCTGAAAAGCCCCCGGGTGTTTGTTGCTCATTGGCCAGAGGCCTGGTAAAAAGAGAGAGTGAGGGGCTGAGAGAAAGCCGGAGAAAGAAGTGGGGGCTGGCTAGGGAGGTGGCACTGATGTGGCCATTGAGGCCTCAGTGAAATGTCTGTCAGGCTTGGTTTACCACAACCACAGCAGTGATTAGGCCCCTTTTGATGACAGGTTTAGTTTTCTGTCCATTGGCAAGAAAGTGAGAATGGACAACAGGGAGGGAAGGGTAGGGGTGCAGGGTTGGGAGACTTTGGGGGTGGGCGTTTACGCACTGTTGCAGGGAAACGGGAGGGGTGGAGGTGGAGGTGGAGGTGGTGGGGTGTATATTAATGTCTTAAACCAGGGAGCTCCTACGTAATTTCCCAGCGGGTCACGGGGTCAGGTTTGTATTTAGTTAGTGGTAATGATCTCGTTAGGGATCTGAATGGACCACCGTCTAAGCCCATTGAGGACAGCGAGTGTGCCTCCCCATCCCCCACCTCTGCCTGCCTTGTGTGGGCTTACACAGCCCGTGAACTGTGATTAATGGACTTCCAGGGCTTAATAACTTGCAAAACAGTATTAAACAAGGGAGGCCCCGGGACAATCGGAGAGGCTACCCAGGCGGAGTAGGAGGTGGCTGTAAACAGTGCCCGGCAACAATTGCAATGCATGGAATTAATTGAGATGGGCCACTCACAATGCTACAGCTGGCTAGTGGCAGGGAGCCAGGCCTGGGAGAAAAAGCTCCACTGGTGCTTCCAGGTGGCCCGGACCAGGCCAGGCCTTTTCAGTTTTGTAAGTGTTAAAAAATAGAAGGGGAGAAAGGCTACGTTTGTGATGGGGAGACAGTGAGAGGAAGCCATTGAGTAGAGACAAGAAAGAGATTAAAGAGCACAGAGAGTGATAAGCAGATAATGGGACACACACACACACACAGACACACACACATTCAATAGAACAAGTAATCCTTGACACGCAAGCACAAATATGAGGCCTTTTGTCTCTTGTGTCTAATTCAAACCAGAATACGTAAAGTGGCAAAGCAAGAATAGTGATCCACATTAACATGGTACACACAGACAGATAAAACACACTCTTCTGTCCAAGTGCGCACACACACACACACACACACACACACACACACACACACTCCCCTCTCCACCCTTCCCACATCTCCCGGCCGTCTTATATTCTTTTTTTCCCACCCTTGTGCCCTCTTGTCTGGAAACAAATGATCCCAGCATGGAGTCATGAGTACTGATGTGTTCAGACCACCCTCCACTCTGTCATGGAGCTCGTCTTTTCTCCCAAGCATTGGTGTGCATTTTATGCCGCTATAATACATCTCAAATTTGTTAATATAAGCAAAGGGGACCACTTGTGCCGAGGGAAAAGCACTTTTTAATGGACATGGGAACTGCATCGGTCTATTTTGCAGAAGACGTTTCTGTTGAATGGATGGAATTTTAATTGACTGCTTTGAGACAGTTATATTTTTGGGGGAATACATTTCAAATGTTTTGCTTTATTTGTGATCTTCAGGGGTTTTTAGGACTCGGGGCTTAGGCGAGGCTAATAGGTGAATAATCTATATTATTCATCCTGAAGAAAAACAGTTGCCATACACACTAGGAAAGTAAGGAGAATTAAAGCTTTTTAAAAAATATTTATCTACAGTGCAAAATAATGTGAAAATGAAGCATAGTGTAAAACCAACAATCTAAACAATACAAATACACCGATATACAAAAATCTACAAAAACTAAGCAGCATAAAACATATTTAATTATTTAATTTATGAATAATGCAAGGTTATATGATTATTTATTTAAACTTCCTGCCCATTTTTGGAGGGTTAAGAACATTTTTTTTGGGGGGGAGGCTTCAACCCCTCTAAAATGAGCCTAATGATGCCACTGGTGATCTTGTCTACAGTAGAAAATGATTTTTGAATACCAGAGATTGCCATTGTTGAGACGAACACGATTTCAGCAACTGCAGAAAGTAGATACTGGCATGAAACGACAAAATTACACAGCATGGGTTCAATTATAGGCAATTATGAAACAATTTGGAAAGCATTTGATTAAAACACAAACAGGTAGTTTCTCCCATCATGGGGCATGTGAGATAAATGTTTTTATTAAACACAATGCAACTACTGCTTTATAATGTCTCTTAAATATAGCTTTAATGACAATATTACACTGGGAAAATTTTATTTAAGACTTTTTTGTCCTGCCTGCAATAAGAAAAACAGTTTAAACATCCTTGTCTTTGGTTGTATGAGAGAAGAAAATAGAATGATTGTGTGCAGCAGCAGATAGCAGATAGAAGGCTTAGCTCTTACTGCTGTTTGACATTCTCTCCAGTGTGTTTGGCTTTTCTCGACACCGACTCATCTCCAAATGAGTGACACCGGGGTCATCCTAATCTGCTTTTGTTGCAGATCAGAGGCGGAGTTGGACAAAAGCTCACTTTTCCATTCAGTCCAGTGTACAAGTCCAATATGGCCGTGTATTTGCCCAAACCCTTTACTTAATCTGCGGCTGAGAGGTTATTCAGACTGCAGTCTGATGCTCCTTCCAAGTTTCTGATATATATATGTGTGTGTGTGTGAGTTAAAAGCACAAATTGCTCCGATTTTGATAATAAAGAATTTGATATGAAAATATGACATTTAATTTGTGTGTTTGTATGCATTCTCTTGCATTATCTCTCTATCTCCATCCCTCACCTCACAGCTGTCGCCTCCACCCCCCCTCCCCACTCAGCCTCTCCTGCATCAGGGTGAGGGTGGCCTGACGAGGCCGAGAAGGGATCCACTGCTGTGCTAAGCCTCTGGCTCCCTGCTCCCTCCCCACCTCCTTTGCATCATGAATAATGGAACAGAGAAATACATTTATCTTTTAATAGCCCCGGCCCCCCTGGCTGAGACCGCCCCGGACCGCCACGGCACAGGGCCGAGGTTTCTGAACTCCACCCCACCAGTGATTGTCTCTGCTCCTTTTGAAGTCGGGTGCTTCTTAGTGTCCTAGAGATGGGTAATCAGGCTTGATTTGGGAAGGGTCAGGGCGTCTTTTGAAGGGGCGGTCATCCCCAAGTTCGATCAAGGAGGGCTACGCTCATAGTCCGAGTGAGAATTACTGTAATTTGATCAGACATATTCACTGCCAAGATCTGAATTTTATGGACAAAAACGTAGATGGAGAGAGCATCTTGGCTGTGCTGTGATTGTGTAAGAGAATGCAAATTTAGAAATAATTTTAAATCTTTCCTGTCGATTGGCTATGTTTTGGTCCTCACCTAAGTGTTATATTGCACAATAAAAAAAAAAATAATAATAATGATAGAAATATCTGGACTTTTCAGACATTTGGGTCATTGAATTAATTGTTATGATTTTTTTTCAATTTGTATATGAACTTTCTTTTTCTAATTATATAGATTTTACTATAAGACAAACATAAACAGATGTAGACACAAACATGCAAACAAACCTAACATCGTAACTGGATTTGTGCATGAAGTGAAGACTCTCTGTCCATCTCTGTTGGTACCACACTATTTCTAATAAGACACTACCATTTCAGATGTTGCAGGCTCTTAATGCGCTACGTATCTGTGCACCGTAATGTGGAAATAAGGCACGTCTCGCTCTATTTAACGAGGATCAGGAGGATTTCAGTCCAGCCTCCTCGTCCTCATTGCTTACACATCTGTATGTGTGAACTCGGGGGGAAGGCAAGTGTGTCGCTGGATACCTTCACCCTCTGTTTGTCTGATTTAAGGCTCAAACTGCGACACCTGCAGTAAGAGAAACAGCCTGCAGACGCTCCGATAATCATCTGAGAGATTAATACAACAATTCATGCAACAATGAGTTATTTTTGGCTTGTTACACAGGATGTCTACCTGCAGACCTGGTTTAACTGTATTATACAAAATAAAAAAAGTATTTATTTTCTTCTTCCCAGTTAGATAGTTGGCTCTAACTTTTTGTTGGATTTTGTTAATATAATAATATTTATTATATTATAATTCCCGCATAAACATACACACTTATTCATTCACTATCAGAGGGTGTTTCTAATGAAAAAAACATATTTTTAATAGAAAAACAACTGCCAATAATTACTTAACATGTTTTGTTGTCGTTGTTGGTGCAACATAATTTGAGAGACTTTTAAAGTCAGATATTTCATTGTGATCTGATTATCATCACGTCTCTGAAAAATACTGGGAACAAAACACACTTGAGAAACACTGAAGCTGACATCACTGTTTTCAGCCAACAATAACAAGTTCAAGCATACACTCCTTCCCAACATGCCCCCCAACACACACACACACACACACACACACACACACACACATACAGACAGCATAACCTAAATCTCTTTTCTCCATAGCCGTGCACACACAACCCATCCGGCACCAAACCCCTCTTACCCACCACTCCCCTGCACCCAAAGCCTTCAAGCAGCCCTGGGCTTGTGTAGTCATGCGTCAGCTGCCCAGCGCTGGGGATGAGGCCTTGCTAGTCGTGGCTGTAGCTGGGTCCTAGCCAGCAACTCCTCAGCTCCCTGCTCTGCTCTATGGAAGGCAGAGAAGCTGAAAGCACCATTTATCATCACTTGTGTGGGCAGCATCACCACGGCAACGCTCAGGCTGGCAAATGCCACTGCTGTGAATACTAATGAAGCTCTTGGCAGGCCTGCGTTGGCGTCGATGGGGCCAGGGTTGTATTCTACATGTGTGTGTTTGTGTGTGTGCAGTGCTGGGCTCTAGGAGGGCTACAGTAGAGGTAAACAGTCCAAAGGAAATCAATTAAGTGTTTCCACAGCGTTTGGCAGGCGCTCTAATCTTCGGCAGCACATTTTAAAATAAGGGCAGAATCTGCCTTTAATACCTCCTCTGCTTTCTGCATGACAATAAACAAGCAGGCGACAATAAACAGCCGAGCACAGCCGAGCTTGACTAAGTCCTCCAGTCTGTACTTTGAGAAAAACACAAGTGAAGTCATTATTCCAGAGTTCTTCAGCTTTCTTCCCCATGCACTGTCTGTTCTTGAAAGTAAACAACCACAATTATTTCCTCAAGGTTTCATATTCGAGGGACATAATGTTTATTGGTAGAACGATCTCGGGTGATTTACAGCTGGGTTGCGCATCCCTGAATGGAGGCTGCAAGGCATTTGAGTTAATGTAATGAGCTGTGCACTGACGTGAATTGGGGCACACCTGCCTTTCTGCTATTGACACTAGCTTGTAGTTTCGGCAGGGCCCTCACATCGTCACCTGTCAGGGATGCTTTCTCCCCTCTCTCTGTGTGAGAGCGATGCTGTGAATAAATTGGGCTGCTCCGCTCTTTATTGATTCAGGCACTTTGATTGAGCAGGGATCTAATCAATTCTTCAGTGGTAGCGAGACGCCAGAGTAAAATTATTCTTAGGCAAACCCTTCAAACGACTTGTCATTAATTTGCCTCTTTACTGGCACTTGTTTGCTGGGAACGAGATGCGTTTCGGGCTTCCTCCATCTATTAGCGGGGTTGTGCTCCTGGGATTTTCATGGGCTGCTAAGCTTGGTGGAGGGGAAGAAGAGACAGAGGGAATGTGTGTGTTTGTGTACAAATGTGTTTATGTGGACTGGGGGGTGATTGGGCACACTATGCTTGCTCATCCTTACAGAGTGACTTATTAGTGCTAATTGGGAAGGACAGTTCAAACAAGCACAGAGGAGTGGTTGTCACACAAGCGTGACATGAGTGTAGAGAGGCAGGCAGTGCCGGGTGCTCGTCCCCGGGTTCGGCCCTCCCTTTTCCCCAAACCCAGCCCTCCCTGCGTCTCCTCCCCCCTCACCCTGGCTGTCCCCTGGCCCCCCGGCCCAGCTCTGCAGAGTGTCCACAGAGTGGGCTCTTTGTCTGGACACGGCCATTAGCAGTCAGCGGACTTCAGAAATGTGAGCGGGACAAGGCAGTGGACAGAGGCGCAGACAGAAACACGGCTGTCTGAGACACTTAGGAAGTCAACAGCTGACGGAAGGGCCAACACAAAGGAGGAGCTGCTGAAGCACGGGGAGCGTGATCTGCATCCAATATAGACCTCCCTCCTTCCCCTTCGCTGGCGCACTTTGTGGCGAGCACGCAGAAACAAGCTACACGCACACACATTACACACTGACTGCACACAGATGTGAATGTGCTACATCAGTGCCTCCATTAGCTGGTGCAGAAGATGCACTGACACCACAGTATGATTGGAAAGGCATTCCTCCTGCCCCTGAACCCTCTAGTTAATGATGAATCAACCGGCGGTGCATGGACACTAAGACCTCTTACTGGAAAATGCTCCATACTTCTGTTTTTTTTTTTGCTAAAAGATGCTAATTCCAATGATTATTTAGTACCATAATAGCTGCAATTATATTCTGCACAAACTGATATAAGGTGTAAGCACCAATTAGTAACTGGTCATTATCTTAAGCATTTGGTGCAGGGAGAGTGAAGTAATAGGCAACCATTCGGTAACCCCTGCTCGGAAAAATGACTGCATAGTGCATCGGTAATTAGCCGAGCCTGTTTGCCTTTAGTCTTGAAAGTGGGCTGTATATCCACTAACCTGCATTACTGCTTGCAGTCAGCCTTGCTATTAATGGACAGCATGAGGACTGTGTCATATTTTAATTATTCTCTATTTGGTTATGACAAGAGGACACTTTCAATGAAGTGGCCTTTTCTCTGGAAATACATTTGCATGTACCTGCATAGTTGCTGTGTGATATATTTTTGAAACGGACGCAGCCAAACATGGGTATGGCGGGCGGCAAATAAGCCAAATTTCCATACAAACATGCTGTTTAATGCCTAGCTGACAGAGGGTGGATACGTGACAATAATAATGGAGAATTCTGGAATATATAAAAAGCGCTGTGTTCAAATGGTACGTAATGGCGATGGCCTGGGCTCTGTGCCGTGTGTGTTTGCTTTTCTCAAAGCAACGCCGGCGAGGATCACAAGAGCCGTATCAAAGCATTCGGCCACCATGCGAAATGTCTTCTCGCAGCAGGGGGTTGTGGGATTGTTGTCGGCGTCCCAACTCTCTTTGAATGTCAGCCTCACTAACAGGGCAGTTGGCCTACACGGCACTGCTGACAACACAGCTACTTTCAACTTTTATTCTTTAATTTTTTTCCTTTTTTTCCTGGCACAGCGCCTCTCAATGGCAAAAAAGACGATGAACTATTCTGTATTCACTCCAGAAGACACATCGCATGTGTAGGTGAGCATGTGTTGAGGTGAACGTGGGGTCAATGCGTATTATTTAACACGACGTATGCCGTGGGATCTTTTTTGTTCGCGCTGACACATACAGGACTGGCAGAAACATATAGCCCAATATGCTGCAGAGCATCCAGACAGCCGAGCACAACAGCTTCGCGCATAAATCAAGTGCACCCCAACACACTGGGCCTGCCTAATAGATGTTTAACTAAACCCCCTCATTTCAAACAGTTTGACCCCGCTTCACTAAAACACAATGTGAGAACTCCCAGAGGATTAGGCCCTGACCTCGCAGGGAATGGAGGGAACGGCCTGCACCGGCTATAAAGGAGGCTGCCATTGTGCGGTCCAGGCATGGGGGAGGACAGTGCGAGGGAGATACATGCCAGTGGGTGGAGATAGCCTTGTTGTAACGACATCTTGATGGAGCATCTTTCCCACCCACCGGAGCAGCACCGGCTCTGTATGTATTTTAATGAGGCTTTGTGTCTGCCCACATATAGCCCCTCTACTGACAGCGAACGTGTTAGCAACATGCTCAGCCTTTGTCACAGCACCCAATCACATAATCGACTGGTCGGCTAGATTTATTCTCTTGACTCCACTTTGTGTGTGTGTGTGTGTCCATATGTGCAGGGATGTAAATAGTAAGAGTGACCTTTTGCAGACACTGCACTGCATAGTTGGCATGGGTTATAAAGCTGCTGGGGTGAACTACAAAACCCCTGGAGCTTTTGTGAGTGCCTTTACAGACCCATATGTGTGTGTGTGCACGAGCACGGGGGAAGCCTAAAAAGAAAACTTTATCATTAAGAAGCTGCACTGTGATGACAGGAGTACTTTGCATGCCCTGAAGATAATTTACCTTTCATATTGTCAGATCAAAATAATATTTTTAACTTTTGAAGCACAGTCTTTTCATTCCAAAGTGGCCCTTATTGAGAACATAGTGAAAGCCTTCTCCATTGGATGGGCGGGGGGGATGAGGGAGGGACAATTTAATTTTCCTAAGCAGGGCCATGGCAGGTTTGGAGGATCCATTTGTGTGCCAGGATGCAATTCACATTGTATTTTCTTCGTTACTGACCTTGATGAGGGAGCTGCAGGGCCAGAGCTTCTCCAGGCTCCATTGTGGGCTCCAATAGACTGTTAATGAATTGGTGCACTGAATATGAATATTTAAAACGCAGACCCCTTTCAGCACCCAGTCAGTCTGCCGCGACACGTTGAGTGTTTTGGTGGCTGGGTGGAAATACCGGAGCTATTCTAGCAAATCTGTAGCAGGGAGAGTCTTTTCTTCATCGACCAGGGGAGGAAGGGAATGAATGAAGGAGCAGGGTTGGGTGGGGGTGAAGGTAACTGTGTGATTTGTAGGTGTGGGTAGTGGAGGAGTGACACTTGGCCCACAATTGGGTGCTGTGTGATCCTGAATGTTTTTTTTCTGGGAGAGTACAATGGTCCATTTAGGGTTTCATCCCAGCGCCCCGGAACGGAAGTTCTTCATTTTGTGTCGGAGGACAGCTGCACGGCTCCGTTTGTCTTCCCCGTGCCTTTTGATTGGCCTGGCATGCTTGAGAGGGCCATGAGTGCTGATTGTTTCTAACCGAACCTGGCACGCCATCAGCTGCGAGGATTGTTTATTGGAGGGGTGGAGGCAGGACAAAGTCAACAAAAGAGATCCAGGAGCCAACGGTGGCTCTGGAAACGTCCAAAGGACGACGAGCATCTACGCATCACCTCCCAGCCGTGTGAAATATTATAAATAGCCACACAATGCTCATCTCATCTCTCCAGTGGTGCCTCAATCAGTGGCTTTTGTAGTCAAGTATAAACACCACTGAGCAAGACAGGGCTGCACAACATCAGCAGGATGGAGCACATGTAGAGAAGTATGAATATGAATTATTACATAAGCAGATGTAGTCAATCAGCGATGGTGGAGGGCCGCACGACTGCAGTCACGACTAGGGGTGACCATATTATCGGCACGCTCTTTACGTCCAGATTCATATTTAAATTGGAGCATCGGTGGTTGAATAACAGTAAGGAGCAATAAAAATGGATGTTTTCAGATGCATTATTTATCAAGGACATTTACCAGCATATTTACAGAACACAAAACAGATGGAAAGTCAAGTTCAACATCAGCGAACGAGAGTAAGAAAGAAAAAACGGTGATCTTCAAAACTATAGGCGCACACCAACAGACACGACTGATTCAACACTAGCCACGAGATGAATAAATCTAATTACTAGTTAGCAGCCACAGTTACCATTGTATCTATTTACCTATAAAAAGAAGCAGCATATTTAATGTCACCTAACTGAAAGGTTGAGTCGAGCTTCACCTTGCATTTACTATCTAAATGGGAAAAAAGGGGGTTATCCTTTTTGAGTTGGGCTGAATAGAACAGATCCCAGAATTAATTTAGCCACGTCTATTTCTCTTTCACGGCCCTGCGCCGAGTCTCTCTATACAAGGATGAGTGAGTTGTGGCCTTGTGCTAGCCTCCATCTCCCTGAAAGAGGAAAGGGAGAAAAGGCAGCAAATAAACAAAAAAACGCGTCTTGGAGTTGCTTTTCGGTGCCTCTCCATCCTACTCGTTTTGAAGCAGCTGTGCAAAAAAAAATGTCAAAAATTCAGAGTGTCCTCTTTTTGTATACCTTTCTGTCAAGTATTTCTTTTTTCCCCGCGGTTCAGATGGAAACCAATGTCTGATGACACATCTGAGGTACTCTAAAACGACCCGGAGAGAAAGAGAGAGAGCGGGAGGAGGAGAAAAAAAGAGGAAAGAAATAAATGTGTGTGTGTGTTTCTTTCTGTGTTTCCGAACACACACGGTCTGCAGGATGGTCTTACACGCTGTTCAACATTCCTCAAAAAAAAGAAGGGATTTTCCCTCTTTGTTTCAGATTTCACAGGCCGTCCAAACGGGCGCAGACATGCCTCCAAAATAAATAAATAAAGGGATGTATCAGTGGCCAACATCTGCAGATTATGATTAGCATTTGGAAATTGCGTCCTTGAATGAGATTTGGATGTCAGTCCTCTTTTATGCGCGCCATTCCTATTCCGGGGGAACTAGAGGGTAGCGCTTTGTCCTTAAATTGGCTACAATTTGGATGGAGAAAGAAATCCTCTTCTCTCTCTTCCCCTCTGCCCGTTATGATGTGCCGTCTGAACAAGAAAGAGACACTATTAATTGTGTTGAATATGAATAGCTGTATTTGGTTAACCAGTTTCAAAGGAAATTGGCCCAAAGGAACTTCTTTCCCTCGTCTTCCCCCTACTGTCTGTCCCTGCTTTTTCTTCTCTCTTTATCAAGATTTTTTTTTCTTCCCTCTCTAATTTTACACTGAGCGCGCTGGCTGCTTTAGTGCGGCTGCATTATCTTATGTATTCAGCTTTCAGCTCCTCTCCCTCTCCCGATGAGGCGAGGCTTAATTGGGCTCCGGCTTTAAAGTCTGTAGAGCTCTCCACTTGCTCATAGAAACACATTCAGGGGCTGCTCATTCACTTCGAGTATGTGTTAGATGTACAAATATTATTTACTTTTATACTCCAAATCAAAAGGCGCACACTTCCTGCCTCTCTACACACAGTCCGTGCAGGAGAATTCACAGTTCAATTCACTTCAGCGTATTATTTTTTTTCCTCTCTCTCTCCTTCGTCAAGACCATGCTGCTGCTTCACAACAAAAGTATTATTTAAAAGGACTGTTTCATTACAATGTAGCTGCATTGTTGATAAGAAAATATTAACAACCCCTTTTAAAGGACAGTAATTATTACACTGCCTTGCAGCGGCACAGAAGCAAGAGGAGCTGCCGCATTTTAATTCCAATAAGGAAGAGAAACTATTTTTACCTTGACTGCAATTGAAACGATGGGGAAATTAATTTCTCTGAACCATAATTCAATGTGTATTTTTTTATTCTAAATCACACTATTTTAACAGAATGTGCATCCTGCATCGATCCTTAAAGCAACTGAAATATATTAGCACCTTCCGCTTTTTTTTTGGATTAATATGTGAAATAAAACAGACACAGATGGCAGAAGTGGAAAATGAAGGTTTCACTTCTTGGAGATGAGGCAGCTTTGTGCGCAACACTCCTCCATCCCTCACAGCCAAACAACCTGAGCAATTAGCTGCACCATTAGAGCCTGGAGAAGGAGGAAAGGAGGTGATAAGAGAAAGAGAGCAAGTCCGTCAGACACAGAGGAACTTGGTGGCTCTTGTTCTCCACTGTTATGTGGAGTGTTTCTGCACCGCACGCCGTCGACGGCCGAGGCCATTTCAGGCGGCAGCGCTGACGAACTGCAAACAATTTTTGCACATATCCCTTATAGACCTGAGCTTACATACAAACTCCTCCTCATTAGTTTTTGTCACTCGTGCCAGGCACAGGAATAAATGAGACCACTATCAGCTGCCGCCTTGATAAGCTGCCTTATCTCATTAGGTTCCACATCAAAGTTAATCAGAGATGGGAATAGTAATTGGCCGACGAGACAATGCCACAGATCATGGGGCTTTTGTAGTGTATGTCATCTCCAAAACATCAGCAGGCTGGGGCTGGAAGATAGGGTGCATCTGTTGGAGAGAGAAGGAGGAGAGGAGGAGTGTGTGTGTGAGGAGTGAGAGCTGGGAGTGAGTGTGCATGATGAAGAGCAGGGGGTGAGATAGAGAGAGAGAGGAAGGGGGGATGAGAGGGGAAAGGAGTAATGGCAGAGGCATAACAAGCAAGCTGCTCAGAATTAATGAGCTTACTCAATAAGAAAAGAATAACCAATCAGTGTGTGTTGGGCAAATATAATTTGGGAATAATTGCTTGATTGCTTTTCTATAGTAGGCTGATTTGACCACACACAAGAACTGAGAATTAAGATGTCAAGACAAGAATTAATTTGGCGAGCGAGGGCACACAAATGTTCCTCTCACTCCCCACTCAGGCGGCTCGGGAGGCGGCAGAGCCTCGAGTCGCAGCGCGCTAATGATGAAAACACAGTGGTAGATTGCGTATTCATTCGTCTCTATTTTACATAAAGAGAGCCACAGCTAATGCCACAGATGCTGGGATATCATACAAAAAAAAAACTGTGCGTATGCTAACACATTTAATTGGCATTTTTGCATATTCCACTCCATTGTTGATAGCTAGTTGCAGCTGATTGTTCAGTTTGTGTCCTCATTGATTTCAGTGTGTGTGTGTTTTTTTTGGAGGGGTAACTGTCTGGGGATGGTAATTGGTGCGTTTTGACGCTTCACACCCCCAAACGGCGCTTATTCCTGAAGTCTTCTCTCCTCTCTCGGTCGGCTTAAGAGTGCGCCTTTCATTACTCGCTACCTGCTTTGAGAAATCAGTCTCGACCTCGCTCGCACACACTCGTGCAAGAGGCGATGAGGAAATGTTTTTTGTCCTCTAACAAAGTGTCGGCGGTTGGAGTAACACATTAGAGAATAACCGAACAGGAATACAGCGAGGAGAGGAGCAAAAACAACACCCACCCTTGGACCCTAATGGCCAGCTGCACCCTGCTAATGATACACACACATACACGCACACGTATGTGCACATGCATATACACGCAACCCTGATGCTCCATTCTCATTACAGGGCAGTGACTGTATACGGCCTCCCTATGTACACACGGCAGGATCTTATTAATAGTAATCACAGAGCACGATGCAGGATAGAATCCAACATTAACGCCACATTTGGACTAGACTCAGCCAACCCCCATTCAATTTAGATTTGAATAAGAAATATATCCCAACCTGACCACATGCATATGAATCGCCACATATATTTGCTCCCACATGTGTCTGGTACTTAGTTCCAATTAGGGCTGAAAACATTGCTGCTGTGACGGAGGCTGCTCAGTTATCACCTCTCTGCAGGTTTCCACGGCTAAAGCTATTCATTTTCAAATGTGTGTGTGTGTGTGTGTGTGTGTGTGCATGTGTGTGTCAGGGTGTGCATGTGTGCATTGACATTATTTGAGCAGTGAGGTAAGTAAAGGGAATAAATAAGCAGGCAGAGGTCCTGTCATGATGATGTTATTGCCACCCTGGGTTTGCCTGCAGCGTTATGAGGACAGGCAAACTGCTATATCCCTCACTGCCACACACACACAGTCACACACACACACACACACACACACACACACAAACAGACACACGCACACACTCTGCGTCGTGCTGGGGATCTCGGGCACATGCTTTAGGTAAATTTGCTTTGATCCGCATTGCACCTAATTGAGTCACAGGCAACGTCTCTATTCCCACATCAAGGAATTTGAAAATGTTAGATTATTTCGCCCGGGGATTAAACCTAATTTTCGTGTGTTACGCATTAACCTATTAGGCTGGTTCATCTGCATTGCTAATGCTCCGTTGCAGACAGCTGTCACTGCCCTGAAAAAAAGGAGTAAGAGAAAAAAAAAACATGATCATGCAATCCTTGAATGAGTGATCCCTGCACCGATTAGTGGCAGTGAACTTCGCTGAGCCCAAGTGATAAGGCTGCAAAATTCCCAAGTTGCCAATAGCTCCGAAAATTATCAGACTGTAGGCAAAGGAGAAATTGTGCCTTCCGGCTCAGGGGCTTCAATCCAGGGTTTGCCCAGATTGACATTATTTAAAGCTATGGAAATGGGGTCTGGCTATCTGGAGGATTGCTAGAATAAGAAATTTTCCAGCAACATTTATGAATACGCTGACAGGAGGGGATAGGGGTAAACTATATTTTTATATATATATATATATATATATATATATATATATATATATATATATATATATATACATATAGAGAGAGAGAGAGAGAGAGAAAATATACTGTTTGCATTCTCGAAAAAGCAATTTTAGGGTAATTTCATGATTTTATGATCTAATCTAGGTAAATAAATAAACAGATACGTGTGGAGGGAAAAGCCATATGGCTGTAATATTCTTAAAGGACCTCAGCAATCTTTACTGAGAAGCTACTTTAACAGGAATCACTGTGCTCCATGTGGGGGCCGAGGGCATTGTTTCCGAACCTGATGCAGCAGAAATGGAAACAAAATCCCTTCAATCGCTTCCTGTTGTTTAGCCGGGACATACTGGCATATAATGCAACATCCGTGCAGTGTCCTGAGCAGAAATTGTATTGTATTTGCTGGTCAATTTTCTTAGTAGATTCGGTGCATGTTTTTGCAATGTCTCCACAGTGACGCCTGACACGCTTGCGGTGCATCGGCCCTTTTTAGCATGCACAAGCACTACTGAAGTGTGAATGTGGCCGTTTTGCATAGCTTAACACAAGTGTGCACTGTGATCGACAACAGCGTGCTGCAGAAGCTGGTGTGTGTGTGCATTAACGCAACACATGCATTTATCTGTCTTCAAGTGTGTGAATGGATGAGTGCGTCATCGTCACCTATGAAAATGCTGAACGTAGGGTGGAGCACTGCCCCTGAGTGCCTATTCAAATGAACACAAACATCAATCGCTGGCCGACCCCTCGTGTTTCCAGCCTTGGAGGGTGATGCTGTAGTAGTCACGCACATGCTCCACCCATGCTGTTTTAATGAGAATATTAATCCTGTTTATTGTGTTTTATTTTTTTAATTATGTTTTTTTTAGCGCCATGCAAATGGGGGTGTGTGTGTGTGAGAGTCTCAGGGCTGTGTGAATGCAACACTGGACACTTCAGCATGCCTAATGGATACAACTTCATCGGATATGGTCATTATCATGGGTGTTCAAGAGCGATGTGACCTCACATTATCACAATAGATCCCCTACTATTCTCGTCCGCTGTCTAATTATGTATGGGTGCTGGGCACAGTGCACTATATCCACTTCGCCAAGGTTTGATTTTTATCATAGCCGGCTGATTTTGTCTGCTTGGTAAAAATCTGCGGCTGAAACATCGGAATAAAAAGTGAAGTTCGTGGTAACCCGACTTTGCTCAGTAATTCAAACCTCAAATGTAAGCATCAAACCTCAAGATTGAGATTCGAAGCAGAAAAAGAGCTGGTGTCGCTGTGACTTTGGACACCTCCTATCGGTAACCCAGAGGCTGTAGCCTGAATGTGGGGAGTCCCGGAGCACAAAGGCTAATCAATGTCAGGGTGGAAGCGGAGAATCCCCTGGCCCACCCTATTTGACTTAACTGCTCCGTTTGTGCTCCTACTGATCCTGTGGTCTTTGTGTACATTGTAATGAGTGCTGACATAATCCTGCGGATTTTCCTGGAGGCCAAACCTTTGCCACCCCCATCAGGCCTGGGGTCTCTCCTACGATCAGGGAGGCTGCCAGAGGGGGGAAAGACAGAACCACAATGCCCCCCGACCCCCATGAGACACTTACATTTAGGGATGGTTTGAAGCTCTCTGTGATTGAGCTAGTAACCCATTTTAATCCTATTAACACTAGCCAACAAAAGCTAAATCTGCTGCAGGACAGGCAGGGCCAGGGCGTGGAGGCTGGGCTGCGGATAAAAACTGGGGGCTGCGACTAGTGGGAG
Organism: Synanceia verrucosa; assembly: GCA_029721515.1. Classification (NCBI taxonomy): domain Eukaryota; kingdom Metazoa; phylum Chordata; class Actinopteri; order Perciformes; family Synanceiidae; genus Synanceia; species Synanceia verrucosa. Next base: position 2,907,321 of record CM056560.1, on the reverse strand, counting down.
ATACTGTGGAAATATAAAAATTGTGGTGCAAAGAGAATGAAATGATGCTGATTGAAAAGCCTGCCCTCAAGGTTACTTCTTTTTTTGGTAAAAGAGATGGGGAAACAAAGGACGAAAAGAAGAACACAAGTTCGAGACTGAAAAATCAGGAACAAAAAGCCCCTTTGTACCGAGACCGCCTCAAAGAGGTGGACCACCAATAGCCACTGTCAAATATACACAAGGTTAACTCATTCAGCAAACATCCATCTTGGAGCTTGAAGGACATGTTATTGGCAGAACAGGGTAATAAATGTACAGCAAAGTGCGGCACAGGAAGTGAGTCCAGCGCCTTGTGGGTGTTGGTACCTCAAGGTCGAGGAACAAAAACCGGGGGAGACTCTCAATGCACTTTTGTTTTGGGTGCATCACGGGGCAGAGGGGCCAAGTATGCTGGTGGTCCTTTACCCTAGCCCCATCAGAAAGGAAAGGGTTTTACACATCTAGTGTGGCAGCTTAAAACCCCCCCATTGTACGAAACAAGAGGGGAGTGACAGGGCCCATACAGACAGAAAGTGTTCTTTAGCCAAACAGGGCAGGATATGACTCTTTAAGGGGCACGGGGGTGAATGAACAATAACTTGCGTGAAGAATGAAACTCTGTGTAACGAACACTGATACTGCAATCCCTCACTAGGTGTCTTCAGCCATCCCTCATCGCTTGGACATGTTGCCCTCGCCCTCATCCCCTCTTCCTCCCCTCAGCTCTGCAGCTCTCATCACCATATCAATTTGTCATACTAGTGGCCTGATCTGGCAGCCAAAGCTATATATATGATTATAATTGTCAGTGTGGGGTGTAAGTGATGAGGTATGATATGTCATTACGGCGGTGCGGACTAGTCTTTGACATGGGTCATTAGAGACAGGAGCCTTAACCAAAGAGGCACCATGAACCAAAACTCCAAGGGGAATAGCAGGCACCCCCCGACATCATTATTTAGACACAACAACGTATAAAAACCTGCTTATTTGCCCCTTTCCCTGTGGAGTATCTGGGAAGTGTGCATAATCAGCGAAGTGAGACACGAGATCGTCTGATTGGCTGAGACAGACAGTGAGCTCCTGTGAACCTCCTGTGAGGTCTGCCCTTCTCTTCCCAGGGCGAGCTCCTCTAAGCATCCTGAGATCCTCCTCTGAGACAGGGCCATGCTTGCTGTAGCCCGCCATACATTTATGTATGGGTCTGACCTTTCCTTTAATGAGTTCACATCATCACCAGTGACCTAAAACAAAATTCACAAACGTTCTCCAGAGCTAGAAAAAAAAGAAAGCAGTGAGTGTGACATTGTTCTTGTGTAAATGTTCATTTTACAAGCATGTTAGCTAACAGCTAATTAGATAACAGCTCATCTCCACTCTGTGATGATGACACTGATGTGTGATAAAGATGCCGACACTCAATATGGTAATGTTTGAACACACAGAGCAGCATAAAAGCATACGTCTATTTGAAATATATCTATATATATTTTTAAAGTAACTATATATATATATATATATATATATATATATATATATATATACATACATACATACATACATATGTATGTATGTATATACACATACTCATATATGCATATATTTATATACATACCTTTTTAAACAAGCACTTAACCCGCAATAACTTTTTTGTGTAAAGCATCTTTGAGTTTTAATGAAAATCGCTACATAAAACTGATGAATTATTGTTATTATATATACATATATACATGTATATATAAATACACACACACTTAAAAGACATTTCAATTTGCACTATTACTTCAAGATTATTCATTTAGTGCATCATAAACATTTTTTACTTGAGTCAGAGGATACTTTTTGTTTAGTTATCGTTGTTGATAGACAGATATAGCACTATAAGTACATATATAATATATATATATATATACACACAGACACGTAAAAAGAAATAACTAATAGTGTTTGACTTTTTCACATCAAAAAAATAAATTAAAAAGATTATTAGCTATATTAGAAGACTTATACGACAAGTAATATAAATCAAATAACACCCATATCCTTTACAGAACAAAAAATAAATGAGCTTTTTTTGTGATTTTACTCATTTAGTACAACATTTTATTCTGAAAAACTCAACATGGTTGAACTTATACCTTGGGTTCTTATAATAATAATAATAATAATAATAATAATAATAATAATAATAACACTTAGTCATGTTCATTTAGAAACTGTCCATCATTTCTCCAAGTTAGTCAACCAATTGCAACACATTACGAACCTGAGCTTTTTTAATACAGACGCCACGTTGGAAAATAATACACACGAGCTCTATGATGAATGATTCCAGTAAATCAAAAAAATGTCTAAAATAATATGTGTGTGAGTGAGTAAGAGAGAGAAAATAAATGTCCCCTGTGGGACAGAGTGAATGTGGACCTCTGAGAGAATAGCTTGACAACCCAGTGTGAATAGAGGAGGCCAGCCGACCAGTTAAGATTGCAAATTCAACCAGGGGAAGTGAGCTCGGAGGAATTGCTCGGCTATATTGGATATGACCTCCTGGCTACAGGTATATGATAAGCACTTATCTGTTTGCACTGACGGAGCACATGCATTCAGCTGCCTGCTTCCTTCCTGCTGGAGTATTTCTCCCATGCATCCTCCAATGATGCGAATGTTTACATCCCAGAAATAACATCTCCATACAATGGAAAGAAAGGCTGCCCACCCTGCTCCTCACCCCGGCTCATCCTTCTCATAATTAGCTCTCTTGTGCCGTTGTGCGCCGCACACAGCCGCCACAAAACAAGTGCTTCATGGGAGGAGGTATTTATCAACATTTCCATTTACTGTGTACAAAAAGGACATAAGCTGCACATTCTCCGCAGTTCACGGACAAACTCTTTTAATTCGGCGAGGAAAAGCGAGCAGGTTTTCCAGCGCCACGCCGCTAGACAAGCGTATCACAAATAGTGCCAGGCAGGCAGATAGGAGCTCATAACAAGAGATCATCAGTAATTTTTCAAAAGTACTGAGTTCCGCCGCGAACGGCGTTCAGCGGGTCAGAAAGTGTACTTGACAGGAAATATGCATACTGAGTGGATCCTACTCCTCTGCTTTTCATTTGCATTGTGTATTGATTTTTTTGGTCCCATTTAATACAATATTATGTGTGGGTCTACGGTGGCTTTTAGGTGTCTCTGGAGTGGACCGCTTCCATTGGAGGCTTAATGATAACTGCAGCTGGTAGAGGCAAGCTCAGGCAGATTTCATTGCAGTGCAGTGCCATCAGGGCCCTCTCGCCCACCTCTTCTTCCATTCCCATACCCCCTCCTTATGCTGCACACTAGAAACAGCGGATAAAGAGAGGACAAAAAAATTTGCCATCATGTGCGACCATGATGCTGTTTTATCGTCTCGAGGAAGCCGCTCAAAATCCTTCAGAAGCACACAAAGATATTAACAGAGAGCTGTCAGCTGCCGCAATGCAAATCACCTCTCCCCTTCTCCCAGGAGACGCTGATTAATGCCATTATTGTAATGCAATTGTGGCTTCCTTTGAGAAAAATAAAGTCAAATATGTAACTCCCTAATAACACGATACTTATCGCCAGGGCCTGGCTTATAAAGCTGTTAAAGCATGACACCAAAACACACAAATCATATTAAGGTCTGCGGTCACGCTCGCCGGCACACACACACCCACACTGAGGTTAGAGATTATTAAGCTGTCACAGACAGTGGGAGTGATAAGCGGCTATTTGGTCTACAAATTAGGCATAATTAAGGAGACATGTTGCCAAACACAGGCGCAGATATCTTCATCTGGCCTAAATGTGACAGCATCCCATGCATGCATTTGCAGAGACAAATCAAACTGGGGATGAACTCAGGTGTGAGGGAGCAGATAGTAATGCCTGTGTGCTTTAAGTCTTTCTGGCTTAAAGGAAGTTGTATATCCAGGGAGGAGGCTCGTGGCGTTGATGACGGCCGCCTTTTTTTTTCTTTTAAGGGCTTAATGCTCATCCCTTGTTTATATCTACAGCCACCCAACAGACATGCACAAACATTAATGAGATTAAGAGGAAGCGCTGTGCAATATTTATTAGGCTAGACAAACACTTCTGGGCTTCAGTGTGCTGGAAACAGGGCCCTCTCCAGGGGCCGGCGTTGGCACCGGCTGCCCAGGCAGGAGAGGCAGATGTCTCAAATTGCCGAGAGGATCTGCCTGCCTGCCTGCCACCCTCAAGATTGCCGCTCCACTTCTCCACACAACTTTAAAATACACTTCATGTGTGTGTGTGTGTGTGTCAGCTCAATAAATTCCCTCCCTCCTCTTCATTTCCACAAGCTACCGCTTCCCTTATTTTTTTTTATTTTCTCTCTGACCGCTCTTATAACTTAAAAATGCTAATGTGTGGGTTGTTGTGATCGCTGATGAGGACCTCTTTGTATTGTGTGTTAACCTCTATTAGGCAGGATTACAGGGACAGAGGCACACTGGCATTTGGTCAGTGTCATAGTGACTGCTGCAATGCCCGGCTGTCAGTCGGCTCTATCTCTGGACGCTCTCTCTCCTCCGAGTGTGAACTAATAAGCCTAGAAATTACAATTGCCTCCCTGCTAAATCCCTGATAGGCGGAAATAATGATATCAGTGCCCTGCTAATCTTCTTGGCTTGCCGCTTGGCATCAGCCTATTGAGGCAGCAGTCATACTTACGTCTGATGAGATGAATTTAATCTCTCTGTCCGTAATGACAATAGGGGCCATTTTAATGTTATGGATGATATTTGTCAAGGTTCTGTCTAAGTCCTTTCTTCCTTCCCAACACCTCCTCCTCCTCCTCCTCCTCCTCGAGCACGTACCCAATTTGACACATCCTGTCAAGGTATCAGGACACTTGGACATTAGCTAAAGCAGACACAGATAGCAAGTCTCTTCATTTCATAGAGAAGCAAACACAAGTTGCAGGAGCAGTGCGGTTTCTGAATTTAAATGGATAGCACGCTGAATGTTCCTCAGGGTAATAGGATGGTAAAAAGTACTGACAGAGCGAAGCAGATGCAACCAGACTTCTGCCAAGAAAAATATTTTAATTTCTCTGCTGCTAGCTATTACCCAATGCCACTGGGTCATTCAGTGCTCCACAACGTCCTTCAACTCATTATAATCCAAAATACATTTGTTCAGTGCTCTCGCAATACTAATGCATTTCATTATGGGGGATGTATATCAACATAAAGGCGTGTGAGCTTCCTCATTAATTTGATCAAGGCACAAGCAATAAGACAAACCTCTATCAAATATGCTTCAACAGAGGCAATCCAAGGACATCTTTCCAAGAATACTCCAACCTATTCTCCCTCTGCCTAAAACCACATCGCCATTGTAACGATGCATCAAGGTCACACAGCAGCCAGAGCAGTGACCTACCTGTTTGGTGCAACAAGCGAGAATTTAGCTAAGTGTTCTGGAGAGTCCAAGAGTGGAGATCTCTGTGACTCCATTTATAACGGGAGTACTAAAATATAATATGAGCTGCTTAACTATTCCTCATATTCTCTCTCCAGCAGCACACAACACACTCGACTGCCATAAACTGTGAAAATGTCACCACTAAATTGCTTTCTTTTTTTGTCACATAGGAGTAAAAATATTTACAGTGGCCCCAGCCAGGACGGAAAAAATGAAAAGAGTCAAAGAGGAAATGGACGTAATGATTTCACATTGGTAGTGCAAGCCCCCATTTATTTCCACATCACATTAATAGATTATTGGATTAGATTTTATATATATATATATATATATATACGTATATATATATATATATATATATATATATGAATTACAGTAAAGTACTCTTTAATTTGAAATAACTCTTCTCTACAGTATGTCAGGTGAAATTCACTGGTTGACACAACACCAGTGCAACTAAACTGCATTCATTCATTCAACTGCAATTTTAAAGATTTAAGTATGTCACATGGATAAAATTGTGAAACAATAATGCAACAAAACTACTTAGGTTTAAGAAAGAAAACTGCTCAGGTTAAATGCAGTTAAAAAACATCAGAATTGGGCTTAAATTACTAAATTTGTTATGTTTTAAACCACACAAAGAGAGAATATTGACGTTTAGTTTCTCACAGGACATCGGTCCTTGAACAACAGGAGGGATATGGGAAAATTATATTTAGGAGACAGGGCTGGCTAGGTATTGTGATGAAAAAGATAATAATAATCCATCTTTTTATCTATTAACGTACAATACCACTGTCATTGTTCACTTATGTTATGTATATAAGATGTCTTAACTATTCACTTATGTTGTATATAAGATGTCTTGACTATTCACTTATGTTGTATATAAGTTGTCTTAACTATTCACTTATATTGTATTAACTATTCACTTATGTTGTATATAAGATGTCTTGACTATTCACTTATATTGTATTAACTATTCACTTATATTGTATATAAGATGTCTTAACTATTCACTTATGTTGTATACAAGATGTCTTAACTATTCACTTATGTTGTATATAAGATGTCTTGACTATTCACTTATGTTGTATATAAGATGTCTTGACTATTCACTTATATTGTATTAACTATTCACTTATATTGTATATAAGATGTCTTAACTATTCACTTATATTGTATATAAGATGTCTTGACTATTCACTTAAGTTGTATATAAGATGTCTTGACTATTCACTTATGTTGTATATAAGATGTCTTGGCTTTTTCCACTTGGTTGTTTTTCTTCTGATGTTCTTAGCCTTATTTTTTATATAAGCTCCTCTTGTAATGCTGCTCTGTCCAATTTGCTGCTTTAACGATGCAAATTTCCCCGCTTTTGGGACTAACAAAGGATTATCTTATCTTACCTTAATCTAATTATTCTAGTACTAGCATAATTAATTGCTAGCATGATTAAGTTACTTTCTGTGCATCACTGAAGATGTTTAGGATACATATAGTATATGTATGAATGAAAGTAAGTATTAAAATAACTCTTCTCTACAGTATGTCACTTAAAATTCAGTTTGACGCGACACCGGTGCAATTTTAAAGATTTAAGCTTGCCACATGGATATCACTGTGAAACAAAAATGCAACAAAACTACTTCCTTAGCTTTAGGAGACAAAACTACTTAGGTTTGGTTTGGTTAAATGCATCAGAATTTGGCTTAAATTACTGAATTTGTTGTTGTTTTTTTGTTTACGCAACGCAAAACGGTCCTTGACCAACGGGCGGGGCATAAGAATATTATATTCAATATTATAGATAGTGCTGCCTGGGTATTGTGATGCAATAATAATAATAATAATAATAATAATAATAATAAATAAACCAAAATCATTAACGTGCATATGCGCAAACATTTCACGTTATGCATGTTGAAACTTTGTGGTAGCTTAAGAATATATTATAATACCTTCAAGTAGAATCAACACAAAGCATTTCTGTCCCCGATCCTGAATGTGTTTTACTGTTCAAGTACCAGCCACACACACACACACACACACGCACACACACACACACACACACACACACACACACACACACACACGGGCTGCAGGAGGATCGATTGTCGTCATAGAAACTCTGTCATTAGATAAATGACTGCTTCCCCGAGCTGTCAGATTAACTTTGACAGAACAATCAACACTATGTTATTTATGCCTGGCTGACAAAGAATCGTTTTGGCTTGGCGAGAACTGAACAATCCCACTGTGTCCCTAGTTGTCCTATTCAGGAAAGTATGCCATTACCAGGGTTGAGTTATGGAACATCGGACTTCCTTTACTGTCTGTTTATAGGCCAACATTTTGAACCGTTCTCCTGTGTGATGGAAATTAGGCTCCAGTTATTCATTGGTGACTTGTTGAAACAGACTTCCTGTCAAGCTGTAAGCCTGAAAACTTACAGTTTTAAATTAGACAAATAGAAATATTTGGTGTGTCCTGTGCACACTTTTCAGTTCATACCATATGGTGCCAATTATCTCAGCAGGGAAAACTCAACAGATGTGTATTAATATACAGTATAGAGATGTTTTAAGTGATAAAAAGGTAGACAGCATTTGGTGCAGCAAGGATTATATGTTCAGTGGGTGCCTTTCATGTGTTAGCTGTGATGTAGAGTTTAACCATGGCCAAATGTTCAGCCACTTTAAACCACTGCAAGCGCGTACAAATCCCCGAGCATGGGAACAGAATATCATCGTACCGTCTGCTTTGTTTCCATCCTCGGTGTTTTTTTCTCTTCCAAACTGATTGCCCCTCTGCTTTATGCTCTAATTTGAAATCTGTTTGGCTTTCCTGGAGGAGAGTATTGTTCTTTCGCTGCACTGTGCTGTTAATGAGTATGGTTAAGAACATCATTATTTTTTAAGTATCATTCGGGTGTTCACAGTGGGTGATCTCGACAATAATCTGTTTTTTTGTTTCATATCCAGAGTGACAGCAGTGGGTGCCTCTTTAATACCCAGAAAATCATTAGCGCTGAGAATCTTTGGTATGCTGGGGAGAGAGAAAGAGAGGCAGAGGGAGAAGAAAAAATCGTAATGAAGACGTATTAACTACGGGTAATTTGGTTGTTCTTCAGCTTGAGTTTCCCTTCGCTCTGCTAGTTGGTTTTATTTGCATTGATGTCTCCTCAGAAGTAGTTTGCTTCTTGAACAAAGGGGCTGGCGTATGTTAAGTGCTTTTGAAATCACAAGCGCTCCAGCCATGCAGGCCGGGCCTGATGAAAGGGTGTGAAACACAATGTGGAAATCGATTTCACTATCTTCTCGTTTGGCCCCGCCGAAGCACGGCCTTATGTCGAAAGGGCTGCTGTGTGCACGGGCGTACGTTTAACTGAGAACAGGAAGTGTGGCTTTAAGCATGATGGACAGAATACATTAAAGCTGTTTAGTCTTGATATGAAGGTTTAACAATTATGAAAACATAAAGAGAGGGTGGTGACATGAAGGGATGTACCATCAGGCTGGAGGCCACCGTCGTGTAACAGTAAGCCACGTCTAAGACACTGGAAGAGGTGGCTAAGTTGTCCTTTGACCTTTGACCTGTGACCTTCACCATCATCAGGTCAACAAAACTGCAGTTCCTCCGGTTCTTCTGATCTTTCCTCTCTGACCATCATCTCTGCTCAGAGCTCACACCTTTCATTTCTAACGTTAGCCGCCTCTCTCCCTGCCTGCCTGCTAACATTAGATTAGCATCAGTATAGCATAACAGTACAGTCCAAGACCGCTTAACTGTTACATATATTATAAATACATTTATATCTTTCTGTGCAATAACAGTTAACAACAATGTGCAATAATTCCATTTCTATGCAATAATACCACTTCCACATGCAATATTCAATTACCCAGCCTGTCAGATAAAGACAATAAATGCTTTTGATTTGATTTTGATTTGGTATTGATTGTTGTTGTCTTTTGGTAGTCAGGTTGTTAGCTCGGTTTCACACAGGCACAAGGTCTTAAACACAAACTGAACATCCTCTTTGCTAAACCAGCGCCACAATCCTAATGATTTACTTTTGGGTTTCTTTAGTTTTGATGCTTAGTTAAATTAATATTGGCCATAATTCCCAGTTAAGATCACCCTTAAGAGAAAAGAACGCAGTTAAAAAGGTCATATCTAAGAAGGGTCGCTAAGATAAGAGTGTTTCCTTTCTTAGGATCCCTCTTAAGATCACTCTTTATGATACTCTTAACAGGAGCTGATCACTTCCGCTGTGATGAAATTAAATCAATCAGGCCAATCGATCACCCAGAACTTAATCAGCTCATAGTCACACGTGACTCAGCTACCTGACGCACTAATTCCATTTTCATGACAAAAACAAGTAGCTCTACTTGGACAAACTGTCAGAGACGTGCTAATTTTGGTAGCCTTAAGACACTCTTAGCACTAAGAGCTTCTTAACTGGATCTTTGGATGTTTGCCATTAGTATCTTCAATAAAACAATTTTTGAATCTGTATGATGGTCTGTTTTGGTGACGAACACAAATATAATTCACTATATCATTTTACTATGTGATCATATTGGGTTGTAGTTATTAATTTAATGATTAATTTAGAGTTAAATTTGAATTTAGTGTAACTGGCTATCATTTTGAAGGGTGGTGATCTGATGAACTCTAATATTAATTTCAGTTCTTATTTCATGTAATTTTTATATATAAGTACCATAGTCATTTGCACCTACAATACAAAGGTCAGATACTTTATTTTCATTTCCTCAACAGCGCAGACAATCGCGTACAGTTACACTCATGTGAATGCGTTCATTGAAAAGGAATGACGGGTGGAAAAGGGGGCAAGTCACAGGAAGTCAGGGGGGTCTGTGGTGTATGCACATCATTATACTCATCGCAATCTGTCAGCGCTGCACCCAGCTAGCCTCATCAATTTCTTTCCATTTCCAGAAAAACTGCTTTTTGTTTTTCCAAATAGCTTCGCTGTTGCCATGACTCGGGTCATCCATCCCCAGCGTATGTGTCCACTGAATGTAAATGACAGCTCTGTGTCTATACTGTCACAAAAGGAGCACAGAAAGCTGGGGGGTGATGGAACAACAGTGCGAGAGCTCCACTGGCAGTACCATCTGTGGGGATGGGTAAACAGGAAATGTACACAATGAAATTATAAGGCTTTCCCTCCACTCGCTTTTGTGATTAATGGCAGTGATATCCGTCAAGCCGGTTCACCATATTTAACACTAGTGCAGCAGTTTGCAGCTGCTGTATTTTTTCCAGCATGATAGAGAGACAGAGCACAGGACAGGAAGTAGAAATAGAGAGAGAGAGCAGCTCAATCAAACGACAGAATCTTTTAGCACCGTGCATAAACTGCAGGAAAAACACTGCTTTGCCCTGTGAGACGAGGCCTCTTATTGGCTGGGTGGGATCAGTGAGACTCCAGGTCAGGCAATGAGCTAGGGGAGTCAATTAAAGGAGCTCCATCTTAATGGGGCTGTGATGTGCGGCCATAACAGCGTTATCTTGGCTCTCGCTCGAGGTGGCCAGATCTCTTTTGTGACACCAGCCAAGTAAATAAATAGCCAAATGAGGGCATACAAAAGCGTCGGCAATATCCCAGGGCACCTATTATGCAAGGGGCCGGGGAAAATTATGCCCTCAACAAATTGCTAATGATGAGCCAGTGATGTCTTGTTAAGCGACATTGTTTTCCCTCAGATCCCTTTGTGTCTGCGCCGTGTTCTCCGTTTAACGAGACACACACACACACACACACACACACAAAAAAGCAGCCGAGCGGCTCGGCGATATTTTCCCTTTCTTCTCCCTCTTTCTCCTCCGTTGCCTTTTCCTTCCTTCCACCTCCTCCTCCTCTCCGTCTCTCCTTTGCAGTTAACTTGTGTACGCGCCTGTATTTTTCTATCCCCTCACATCCGCTGCCACTCAGAGGGCCTGATTTGGCGCATGAGAACATGCTAGAGTGGGCCCGCTCAGCAGGGAAGGGCCTTTTGATGCAGACCCCCCTGGGATCCATCCACTGAACCAGCAGTACGTATCACAGATGTGACAGCTTTCATCTAACAGTTAACTTTTCCTAATTAAAGTCCCAAGTCTAATTACCCACCAGCCTATCTGATATTTCTGAGATGGTCATAGCAGTTCTGGGGGCAGAGCCCATCAAAGATCCAAGCATCACTGATTGGGTGGGTGGGTGTTTTTTTTTTGGAAGCGTTGCTTGTGCCCTGTGTGGGCTGTGGGCTCACCTGGGTGTAGGGGATGGGGATGTCAAAGCCAAATGGCAAGGCCTCATCTCATTTGCAAAGACGCTGCCGCTGAATGCGGATGCGCAATTATGAATCAGGGAGAAAAAAAATGGTTAAAAGAAAAAAAACATGCCATAATTAGCGAGGCAACTCCAAGCACAAGCAATGGAAATTAGTCCTGGTGTATTAAATTAGCCTGTGCATATATTACATGAGATGAACACCCTCAGGGCCTCGCATTAGCAGTTTTGGCTGTGCACTCCTGTGTCACTCTTTCGTTGCGGGGCCCAGTGACGGACATTTCTCTTCAAAAACCTCTTTTTTTTTTTTTACAACTCGTCCCCACAGTGTCAGCTGGGTGTGGTCTCTTTGTCTCCATCATACCACATGGGCTATTGCATCCCACAGCCTCCACTCCCTGCACAGTCTCTGCCAGCCTTGGTGGATTTGTAATCACTGGATATTTTGTGTTCTATTTCACATTGATTAGAGTTACCCATTTCTCCCTAGCTATTTCCTCTAGCTCTGATAAACAAATGTGAAATTAGAACCAGTTGAGATGAGCTGCTGGGAGGAAATTTGCATCAAAATAATACAGTGTGCAGCTAACGGACCAAAATCAGATAGCAGCAACAAAAGCTGGCAAATTGCAAATTAAAAGGCATGATGTAAATGGTATTTTGTTATTAAGCTTCAGCAGCCATTTTGAGGGCAGGAGGGAGGGAAGGGGGTGGTTGGGGCTCATGCCACTGGTTGTGATGAGTCTTATCCACAGCCATTATTCATACTTGTCCTTCTGCTTGAATTAAAGCAAGAGTGCTGGAGCCAGTTAAAGCCAAATACTTGAATGGCTAGTGAACTCTCACCTTCACGCACATCCATTTAGCTCACAAATGAAAGCCAAGTACAGTCGGTGGAAAGCCATAATGGGTCTTTCTTCTTGCAGAGTGTGGCCATTACATACTAATTTCTTCTGGAGGCTCTTCAGGATTTTAAACACTTGGCTGGAGCCGCCGAGTCTTGCGCTGAGACGAGCAGACCCAACAGTGCCAGCACACAAGGTGTTTGTGGCGGTCACGCTCGTGTCGACTGACCACGATTGTGCTAAATTGGAGAGCTACAGCGTGTTACTGTGTTTGGATGAGGGGCTGTATCTTTGTGCGGTGGAATGTTTTTTTTATGATTTTCTATACAGTTTATAGTTTGGACTCTTATAAACTCAAGCTGTGATGAGTTATTTCAAAAATGTGACACAAACAAAAACAAACATTGTGCCATCATATAAGGAAGGCTTTAAGTAATATTTATTTATACTTGAGAGATGTTCACTTAAGCTAAAAGCTGGTATAAAAATTGTGAATATATTATGTTAATTTACCCTTTAACACCTAACGTGTCGCCGGTGACAAATCGCACATGCACATTTTGGATTACCATAATTACATAACGGTTTGAGCTATCGGAAAAAAAACAATGGTTTCTGAAAGCTGAGACGTTGCTCTTTACAGCTCTTTACAGTAATTTCACTCATGCCTCTCCTAGAAGCCTGTAAATCATTTTTGTTGTCAAAAACAACCATATATAGTTTTCATTTTATGGCTGATTTTTGCAGACAATTTTAGAGACAAAGAGTCTAAAATTTGCAAAACAGTTTTCCTACTTTTTCAAATTTCAACTTTAAAATGAAAACTATTGTTATTTGTGTTCAATTGCATTCTTGTTTTCTTCAAATGAAACTCTAAAATCATATTCTCTTTTGTGTTTTTTGTCATTTTAAACTATTATATACAGTAAATAATCACTTTACTGAGAAGACAAGTAAAGATATTGTAATTTCCAAGTCTTCTGGATAAGCAAGAAAAGTCCAGACAGCTTGTTCAACATGAGGAGTAGTGACATAGTATCATTCTCTACTCTGAAAATAAATAAAAAGCTCTTCTATCTATCATCAGTGGTGTCAAAACTGACCATCACCTTATGAAGCCAGTTGTCCTTGGTGAGCTTCTGTGGTCATAGCCATCCATTAGCATTATCAGCCAGCCCACATTGTTGATGAGTGGTGTTTTTTTGCACCAGATTACCCACTGCACATCAGTAGCACCCAGGAGGCCGTGATTTAATTATGTAATTAGTGCGGTGGATGATTAAACTGCTTAATTAATAGAGGAAGATTGGGAATTTGGCTAGACTTGACAATATTTAGCTAGCTTGCTAGTTTGCGTGGCTCTCCCAATAATTGGACTTTAGCTCTTTTGTTCGCTGTAATGCACTGGTGTGATGAGTGTGACGACGGCACGGCAGCCATTGAAAGACTCCAGTACCAAACAATAGTTGCATTCATTTGGCTATTAGGAATTTCAAGTGACATTCTTTCAAACATGGCTTCCCACAATAACAGCTAATATATCTGGTTGTTAACTAGCTAATGACTCCGCTCAGTGAATCAATAAACGTGATTATCTGTCAGCGCCAACGTTACTAGCCTGGTCCCACACGCAGGCTCAGCTGTTCCAGGATTTCACACTTCATGCCTGCTTTGGAGTCATTAGATTTCCCAGCTTTTCCTCCTGTGGTTTGAGACTGGATCTTCCGACAGGATTTTTCTCAGGTCGGGGGCTTTTGTTGTATTTACTGGATTAGTTCAGCTCGGAGCTCTCTAACACAGTGTAGTGTACACTTGTCCATTTGATTGACGGCCCACGGGGACCGAGTGAGCGAGTTATTTACTGCCCGTTTGTTTGCTCTCTCACGCTGAGATGTACAGAGATAGCAGATAGCGAGGTAGAGTCAACGGTTACGCCGGTTCACGATCCTCGGCGGCGTGACGTTTGTTTTGTGCGCAGAGAAGGACGACCCTGTCGCCTCGGATGCTGCTCAACGTAATTGCCACCATATGTGCAGCAATTTCTTTTATTTCTTCTTTGACAGAAGAGTTTCACTAATGATAGTGCCTGTCTGGAGTGGTGCTGAAAAGACACATTGCAGCGGAAGTCAATAGTTGTCTTTTTAATAGTTTAACCTCTGGTGCACTCTGAACGCCACGTGCAGTTTAACTTTCATCTCCTCTGGGTAAATCCTTTTCATGGATCAATTTAGCAAATGGAAGCTGCAGTTAATTTGCCGCAGTATATGGTATTGTGTCCAGTCAATCAAACCGTCACCACCACTGTCCAATATTTCAACGTCTCGTTCAGAGCATAAATGCAATACAGTAGATATAATTACACTATTTTAATCACACACACTCAACAGTCATAATCAAATGGACAAATTACTAAGTGTGCAATTTTCCATTTTTTCGCACAGAGTTGCACTAATAGAGGCTTTAAAGCTGGATATAATTATTTGCTTTTCATTTTCGGTTACATTATCCCTCTCTATTTTGAGCCTCGTCTCAGTTGAATTGTAGCCGAGCAGCCGTGTGGTTCCACCCGGCTATATTCAATAAAACACAGCATTTTCACTTAATAATGTGGCTCTTTACTGGTGCTCAGCAGGGTCACACTGTGGCTGTACACCTAAAAGTCACTGTCTGTTAATTAAAAGTACAGTTTGCACTGTGTTTGTTGCATAAAGCATTTATTTAAGAGACTCAGTCAAACAGAATTGCCCCAACCATTTCATTGTTTCCTTCTTTCAAAGATATATTTGAGAATATTCCTTCCATTCAATGGTCTGCATGGAAATGCAGCTGAAAGTGCAGAGTAATTGAAAGGTCGGTTAATGGTGCGTTTATGTGTTTATGTGAAATCAGTGCTGCTTTCACCTCCCACCCCGCTCAGGTTCATCTACCACCTACTTACCGTGGGAAATGGGGAAAATTAAATCGCAGCTGAACATATAAAAGGCAAATCCATAAATACTGCAACAGTAATTCAACAGCAAAAATGTTGCTTTGAATTTCATTAATCTAAAAACCAAAAATGTCAATTTTCAATGAAATGAAAACTTCTGCTGTCAAATGAAGAGGCAGCAGTAAGATCATTAGTTTATAGCCGGTCCACCCTCCTGCACATTTCTGAATATTTGCACCTTGCCTTAGTTTATCTGCCATAGTGCAGTATTTGTGTACATCTTCGGTTCTCATCTCTGCACTATGTTTATGTGTTTATATGTATATATTTATGTTTATACGTCTGTATGTCATGCACCAAGATAAAGTTGTTTGTGCAAACTTACTTAGCAATAAAATTGTTTCTGATTCTGAAAAAATCGTGATTGTTTCTTACAGTAGAAAGAAGTGGGAGTTGATGCAGCTTCCCCGTGTTGCCGCCACTGTCAGCCGCCTGTCTGTCAGTCTGCCACGCTGTGATTGAGACATCAACCTAATCCATGTTTACACTGTCCTGCTCGTGTCACGCCTAGCCGTTAACCACACAGAATTAGGCCGTGTTTGACACCTCCTGCAACCCGCCACTTGAACCCATCATCGACTTCAGGCTCAAAGAGCAGCTCCAGTGCTCCGTAAGCAGTTACTGCATTGTCAAGGGCCGAGAAAGCAAAAATAAAGCAGGAGGCTACAAGGGGATCGGGGTGGGGGTGGGGGTGTAAGGAGGAACGATGGATGGCTGTTGGTAAGTGCCACTCCTTGAATATCCTCTCCGGCTCCCTTCCCACTCTGCCTCTCTCCCTCTGTCCTTCATTCTCCCTCATTCTCTCTATCTTCCTCTGCTTCCCTCTCTCTGTTGCTTACTCAGAGAAGCTGCCAGTGTTTGCTTCTCCTTATCCAGGTTTCTAATCCGCCGCCAGTGAAAGGGGGGGAGGGACAGACAGAACCATTAGAGGAGAGTTTATCAGAGTCGCTCAATCTGTTATCACTCCTGTCCCTCTGTCCCTCCCGCCAGCCACCACCTTCCTCCCTCCCTTGTCACAGAGCTACTGATTGTACCAGTCCACAGCCCACCTCCGAGCATGTTTGCGCATGTCTGCTCAACAGCTTTGTCGCTGCGCCTCACCAAGAGTGAGCGCATAGGAGAAATAAAAAAGCCCCACTCTTTTCATCCAGCATGTGCTGGTTAACTTCCTGTACCTGATCACAAAAAGTAACATCAAATGTGGAGTATTTCACTAGAAAGTGGAGAGAGGAGACGGCGAGTGTCCCTGAGGGCACTTTGAGGTGTGAAGCGGCTGCTCTAAAATATGCCTGTGCCGTTTTGTTGGCACTGGGACTGAGAGGGGAGGGCTAGAGTTTACCTAAAGGATAAATGTCAGCGGATCAGCTAAATTAGATCCTGCCCGTATTAAGACATCAACTGCTGCTGAAATGTGCATGTGTGTGGACCCCTGCTCTCAGCTAGACTGCAGACCAGTCTAAAACGGAGCTCAAAAAGGAAGTGGCGGAATAAGCCGTTTCCTAGAGTTCTGTCTAGTGCAGAACAAACCGGTGAAGAGGGATGCTCCTTCCCTCTTATGTCACACTTTGCTGCACATGGTCAACTTTTTTAACTAAGAGGTAAAGACCATTAGAATATAATATGGAATATAATATGCCTTTTCCACGGGGTGGTTCCAGGTCTGGTTTGGAGCCAGAGCCTGACTTAGCACTAGTTCTTTGTGTTTCCACAGCCTAAGCACCAGCCCCTGGAGCTTAAAACTGGGGCCAGACAAGCACCAAGTCTTTACTGGTCCAGAGCTAAGCACCAATTACATCGGGAGCTTGTGGCGGGGTTATTGTGACCAACAAGACCAGAGTAAATACTGCTCAGTTCGATCATAAATGTACTGAAAGGACTTCAGGGACACACAGACGTTTTGCACAAACTGTTGCTCTCTGAACAATAGTGTCCCACCAGTACCATGATCGTAGATCAGGAAATAGATGACCTCCATCTCACTGGCAGCCACGATACAATCTGTTCTCAAACGGAGTCACCGCTCTAAGTGATTAATAACAGTTATATGCCGTTATATTTGTGCCACATTCCTGAGTAAACAAAGACAGATTTTGAACACAGAAATATATTCTGTGCTTAGTAAATTTATTTTTGAGCGTGCCACAATCACCACTGTTTCTCCTGCTTGTGCATTTGCTTGCTCAAAATCTGTCTTTGTTTGCTCAGGAATGTAGCACAAACGCCATACAGTTAGTTTTTCGGCTCTGGATTTTTTGCTTTGATTTCGCAGCACACAAGCTTTGCCGGGTGAAAACAAAAATGACGTAATGATGTGGCTCTGACTGGGCTCCTTGTCAATGGAAAAGTGACCGGTGCTAAGGAGGAACGCAAGTTGAACCAACTAAGAACCAGCACTGAACTAGCATCAGGTTCCTTTTGGTGGAAAAGAGGGTATAAGAGTGCTCAGTCCAGTGATATAAAGCGCATCGGAGCTCCTTGACCACCTCGCCGCAGGCTTCCCCAGCCCATCTTTATTTGCCATTAGGGTTATATAGGTGGACATGGTGTAAGTACTGCTGTGGCCCTAATGTGTGAGACAGGTAATAGATTGTCTTTTCTACCCCAGGCCCAAGTGTGCTATGTTAGCGAGCACTGCTGCAGGGCTCTGGAAGCACTCGTCACACCTACAACTACCACATTTGTTCTCATATCTGAGACTACCCAGAGCACAGATGAGCAACATGCTGGTTATCAATTTTATGTGAAAAAGCAGACGGGAAATGACTGCATTTGGATACAGTTTCCGTGGGTAATTTGCTGTGAAAACATTGCCGCTGGCTTTATTAGAATTTGTGTTTTTCAAATTTTGATGTCTCCATCTTGGTTTATGGAGGGGGGAGGAAGCAAAGCATGGCACAGCGCAAGGCAACAACGGGAAAATAGCTGGTGCCGAGTGACATTTCTGCCACTTCGTTCATGTCCCGTCATTTAGAAGTAATGGCCGTGACCACTGCCTCCGTGTTTACATAGCAGCGGGCTCCCAGCACCCAGCCTGTGACAAATTATAAAAGCCAGGCCTCTGTAGCCGGGCTGCATTTCATTAAACTTTAACTTCCCTTATCTGCGGCGACAGAGGACGGCATAATAAAGGCTGACAGGTATCTAAAGATGTATGTTTGGACTAGGGGACAGGAACAGCATGAGAGCCTTAGCCAGCTTTGTCACCAAAGAAGGGACATATGTTGTGGGCTATAAAAACCGAAGGCAGATGTTGCTGTTTTACTGAAGCGGGGAGAGGTTGTCGATGCTGCTGATGGCGCTTCGCACATATGTCCACCGTGAACGGCGGTCTGTTTCACTAACAATGCTTCCTGCTGCATCTGATCTGATCAAACACAGTGAAAAGATAATGTTCACAAAAAAGAGTTTGCAGTTTTTACGGCCTTAGATTTTTTTTTTACTAAAAAATTGTATTTGGTGATAATCTCCATGTATTGGTGGTTATATATTGAAACTAGGAAGTAAAAGATCCTAATGAGGAGCTGCAGACAAACCTAAAAATATAATAAATGTATATTATAGCATGCACTCGTGTTGTTTGTGTAAAAGTTGCCAATAAATTAGAGAAGACTGATTTAAAGATGCTGGTGGTGAATGAGTCACAAAAAATACTTGAGGTATGCTGTCATTCTTTATTAGTGAGAACAATACGCCTCAGCCTTGCTTGTCTCTCTCTGGTTGTATTTCCCCCCCACATTGAGGCCGCTCTGAAATCCACTCTACACAAAAAGACCCCTCAGAAAAGAAACTTGGATCTCAGGCGTAAGTTAGATGAGGTTTATATCTCAAAAGGACAATGTGGCAAGGCCAACATTAAACCATGTTAAGATCTTCTAAGAGAAGCAGTTGATTGATTCCATAGAACCTTGTTCATCAAGGCCACCAGGTTTGAACCAAAGATATTTGAAATGTTAGGAAGAAAGAGGTAGTTACGGCAACAAAAAGCTGCTGAAGCGGCCTTTGTAAGTATCTGAAAGGACCTATCTACAGCTCGCTAGGCTCTCCCGTTGAGCAGACGAAAGACTACCATGTAAATAAAAGCCAAGGGTGAGCTCACAACTTTGCCTGCATGAATAAAAAATGCCCACAATAACATTACAGATGCGTACACAAATAAAGCCAGCCATTCATTTCCTTGTAACACTCAGCAGGCACTTTCTCTTTATCCGCTGCTCTGAAAGTATATGAATTTCTAGTGCAGGTTAATTCAAAGAACAAAAATAAATCCATATTCTACCCGCAATGTTGTTTATCGTCTTCAATGTCTGCACTTAACGATGGATTTGTGAGACAAATGATTGTCCGATATACTTCTGTCACTCTGTAATAAACAGTTTGAAGACTGTGTGTGCCAGTTTTGTGACTTTCTACGCTCTCAAACAGCCTGAGAGTAATATTGAGGCTTCTGGAAGATGTAGTCAGAGCATAAAGAGACGGAATACACCACAGAGATCAAAACAGGAAGTGGAGACGATCAAGATTAAAGTGCAAAACAAACAGAATCTGGACAAAAAGTGGTGATTTTGGCGAAAGTGTCCTCTACTCTACCTCTGATAAAACAAGAATGGAACAAGGTAAAAACAAACATTTTTTTCACGATGAAATAGAGAGTCTCTTCTTTCATTTGAGCTATTAAGTGTTTTCAGAGACATAGTACTAAATATTCTGTGGGTCTAGAAATATGACTCAAAATGGGCAAAAACACTGGAACAAGGCACTGCTCGTTTGATAAAACGGCTGGCACTCTATGAGTTGTTGTCTGTGGTTTCACCGGTATGCACTGCTAGACAGCTGCACACATGCTGAGATAAGGTCAGATATGGCCTTCCCTGTGGGTGTTGGTGTTGGTGGTGGTGGAGGCTATCAGCCAGCCTGAGGAGTGGACTAGGTGGCTGAGATAGTCTCTTCCTGCAGGCGAGTAGGTCTGGAGTGCTGCTGCTCCCTCCCCCCCCCAGCAGCCATGTCCTGTTGGAGTGAGCCCCTTCACCAAAGCTTTGTCTGAGAAGAGAGTAGCCGAAAGGGCCCTCTGACACACTGGACAAGACCCTTCAATACACAAGCGCCACCTCCACAGCCTCCACAGCCTCGGCTACACACATGTGCATACACTCATGTGGCACCACACGAGCGTTGATGTTGTTTTATCTGTTTTTTTGGTGTGATTTTAGAGTTTGAACAGAGTGCTAAGCTCAAACACAAACACTGGGAGCCCCGAGGCGAGAGCTGAGCGCCATCTGCCCCGTTCACGGCCTGTCAGGCTTTCACCGTCCATTTCCAACAAGAAAACCTCTGCATTCATAGCAAACCAGGGTAGAGAAAAGAAGCAAGATAGAGTTGTCCACTGGCTGAGTAAGTTTTAAATAGTTCTTTATCTGCTGTGTTTTGGGACTATGAGGAGAAATAGAGATGTAATCAATAATGAACAACCTTGAAAATGGCTGTAAACAGATGGCCTATTGAAAAGAAGCAGGCTTTCACCTGCCATACTCCACCCTCCCTGCTATATTTGTGTTTTCTAATTTACAATAAAAGAAGAAGTTTTCTCCATGTGACTGCATCTGTCCCTGAAAAAATGATTGCAGATATCTCCCAGTCACTACCAACACACAATTGTCTTTGGTCTTATCATAAATAATAACCAACCATGAGACATTTCCTAAGCCTCCGCAGATAACCATGTGTCACTAGGCATGACAATGTCCATAGTGTGACATATCTAGACCAACGGAGAGGACTCGGGAGACGGCGAGGGAAGAAAGAAGCACGAAGACGAGAGAGCGGTGGGGGGAAGGAGTGTTAAAGAGGAATGCAGTGTAATGTATAGTGGTTTTGTCCAGGTGATGCTTGGCTCAAATGCGACTGTGACACATTTGAAATTGGCCCTGGCCTCCCTACAAAGACGGACAGAGGCGCTGCGAGCGCCAGCCAATCCATACTCTCCAGACACCTGCTCTGCTTGGAGAATCCTCAGATATTGACCTTCAATTCAGCCGGCATTCAGAGATGATGAAAAGAAGATAAGCACTCTAATCTGTCCGTCGTCTCCTCGCTCCCATTTATTGACTAAGTGACACAGACTTATTTTAGCTCTGGATGCACACTGTCGCCGCACACCAACACGCTACATAAACCTAATAGATGTTTATTTGAAGGAGGCTAATATGACAATTGCCGCTAAAGACACATGAATCAATTTTCAAAAGCAAACATAATTGTATATTCGGTGAATTGCCCTGGGTCTTCTTGTGTGTTCCCACTCTTGCTATGTTTCCTCGCGTGACATGTTATTATGCTCTGTCAGTCGCCATTTAACAAATTTCCTGCTTTAAAATCTGAATGAAGGGATGTGTGAATGTGTGCATGCCTAACTACATCACTTTATGTGCATGTAATCAGCTTTATTTGTCATACAAGTACATACATACATGAAATTTGTTTTGAAAATGTCATTGCACTTCGGCGTCCCCTTTAGATGCCAGCAGAATCCTGAAAACTCAATTTAACGTGTTTTATAGAGTGCAAATTTTTGTCTATTTTGCAATGGCATTGAGTTTTTTCAGATCAAATGGACAGGAAAAAATCCCAAAAAATGACAACGTGGCAAAATGCAAAAATGGCCCCAACAAAAATTCGTAATGCCTTCCCTATGCGTTTTGGAGAAAAGTCCAAGCGTGCATAATCAAAGGTCTCTATGACTACTACACACCTAGAAAATTTCATAGTAATACAAACTCACCAATGGTTTTTGCATGAATTTTCGCCCGAGCCACCTGCAAAATTTCATGACTTTTTAAGCATGTCTAGGGGGTGGGTCCTTTCCTTACTCCTCCCACCGGCGGTCCTACATTTTCACATGGCAGTACTGCTGTAGGCTGGACGTTAGAGGCACTTGACAATGAGTAGGGGAGTAGGAGGAAGTGTTCACTGCAAGCCTCTGTAGAGGATAGTGATGCCCACATACTGTCTGTGTTACAGACCATGTGGACTGACACACATGTAATCAAACATTCAAACGCCCAGATTATTGAAAAGATTACCACAACGCCCTACTGCGCATTGTCACGTACCCCGTATCAGAGAGCCATCCGGTCATTTTCATATTCATATTTACATGCATATGAGAGACAGCACATCCCAGAAATGTAGATCTATTTAAATTCAGACCGAATCCGTAAATATCGGAGAGCCGAGAGAGGAGGGGGAGACGGAGAAAGAGGCCAGTATATTTATTTGAGTGACATTGTCTAAATTGAAGTTTGACACTCTTCACCACTCTAACCTTTATGCAAATGTGAAAACATCTATATGTGATGGACAGAATTCAATTAACTGAGATGACAGAAAATAATCTGGTGAACTGAATACATCATGCAGTTGAAAGTAACATAATCATCCTGGTAGGAAAGGAGGGAGGAGGGGGGTCAGTGGGAGAGAGAGAGAAGAAGAGGAGGGTGGAGGAAAAGGAGGGAGGGCACAAAGGAAGTAGAAGATAGAGCCCATTTCTCCACCGTCTTATCGAATGGCACAAGCTCTGTTTCTCCAAAGCGGAGTCTTCAGTCCACTAAACTCTTGATCTCAAATGAGAGACCCTGGAACACTGTTGCTAAGCAATTGGGGGGGGGGTTATTGAGCAGCTGATTCCCGCCGCTCAGTGTCCATCATTACAATTTTTCCTCAACCTCATAGACTTCCTATGAACAGTGGCCATGCATGCGAAAATGGACTCCCTCAGAAAGGCTGCAAATTACACCTCCACCCTTATTTCACCCAGACTAGACAACTGTTGCTGCATGAACCCTGAAGGGGTGGGTGTGTGGCAGAGAAAGTAACACATCCTAAAAATTCTGGTGCACAAAAAATATCTTAAAAAAATCCACATTATAAAACAGTCATGGTGGCACTTCTGGGCTGGTCACATGAAACAATAGTTTAATTTCAATATTAGCCTCCACAATAGGAATCAGTGCAAAGCGTGGTGGGGTAGGAGGAAGCAAAGGAGCAGCAAAACCTGCCTGACTCAATGTGTGCTCACATTAGAGAGCTGTCGGCCAGATGGGGGCACCCTTAACCAAGATATGAGAAACCGCTGCATTAGTGGAGCCACAATCAAACAAGGAGGTGTGTGCAGGAGTGGGAGCGTTTCCTGTTGTTGTTCTTGGTCTTGTCATGTGAAACTATTCAAAAGTTGAAATGCTATACATGGAAGTACACACCTGCTGCACTGTGCACATTTAAATTAAAAGCCTGCATGTGGTTGTAAAGAGGTCGTAACAGTCGTAAAAGTAAGGACGATTGTGTTGAGTGCAAACACTAGGTGGCTCTGTGCTCTGGGGAGATGATTTTACAAACCCTTCTGTCCTCATCTCACATGCATCAGAAATTAAAAATAACAACCCCCCAAAAAATCACTGACAATCCCATAATGTAGACTGTGCAATGCAATATATCACATCTCAATGATTGTAAATTCACAGATTTCTTTTAAATTTGATTAGAATACTGATTTAATCCCCGGCATTTGCATGTGGCTGGAAAACGGTGCCGCCGAACTGAAACAGCAGTAATGGATGGTTAAGTGACTCCTCACCAGATCTCTTACATATAATATAAGTTCCATTAGCCCCGAAAATTGCTACTGTATGTCATTTAATTAAATATAGCCTTTCAAAGAAAACCCACGGTGAGCAATTTAGAGTGTGGTTACATGTGTGAGGTTACCGGTGCTTTTAACTATACCGCGCCCACCACATAAACTGTTAATTAACATATTTAGAATGAAGTTGATTTGCCATGCACTAATCATCCTCTAATTCACTAAGAACTGCAGCTTTTAAACAAACACTGGACAGTAATCAACATGCCAGGCCTAAACATTACATAATCTGTAATTATGTTTCACTGAAAGAAGGGAGGAAATATATATAAATAAATGTGCATAAATTAGCAAAAGCCTATTGATGTGACTGGTTAATGAATGCCTTTATGTGTTGCAAAGGCTGTGCCTATTTGCCATTATACACTGAAATACACTTTGTGACCTACAATAGACACATTGACAAGAATGTTAGAGAAGGAGAGTCAAAAGACTCAAGTGCTCTTAATAAGTTTCACCAATTTCAAATGTTTCCCATCGTTCCTCTTTGGAATTATTTCTCAACAGCATGCTAATTTATTCCTCAATATACACCAATAAAGACCAAATAAGGACTATGTGCTCATTTGCCTCACCCTGTATGGTGCAAGAGGTGGGCCTGTCCCAGAGGCCCAGTGCACCATGGGTAACATTTTGACTCCTCAGGTATAATGAGGGAGCTGTGGCTCGGCTGCTGAGAAGGAGAGTGGTGGCACTCCAGCCCTGACCCCCCTCCTAATCCTGGAAACCCATCCTGGACTGAATCCCGCCTCACTCTCAGCTTTGGAGAAACGGACTGACGAGAGCTGCTCAGCCTCAGAAAGGACCAGGAGGCTGAGTGTACCTGTGCCCATCAACAGGTTAAACACTGGACTTACTCTTGGCTGCACTGCTTCTGCTGTCAGCTCACTTGTATCTACATTAGATAGTACTGAGACTGAGTACTTATGTGAAATATTTGCTGCACAAAAATGCAACAGTGGAATAGAAATAAAATGAGCTTACCATGCAAATCAGGACTGCTGATTCAGAAAACATGAACATGAAGCTTGATGTCAGGAAGGAAATCAGTGCATGTTTCACTCCTGACCTATGGGCAAACAAAGGGTAAAGCACTGAGTGAACCTGCTGCAGTTCAACACTTTTATATCCCTAATTACTTCTGCAAAATCTTAACTTTGGTTACATCACACTTAGGTACTGTGACAATCAAACACACACATTACTCTGATTGAAAGAGGACCAATAAAGAGGAAACCCGCTGGGGGGTTCAGATATATTTTTTTAATCGTTGCATTCCTGCTATCACAGAGGCCTGTGGTTCAGTCACATACACATCAGGAGAAGATCACACAGCGGGCAGGCAGGCCTCTGCTGTACTGGCTGTTGTCAGGTGACTCTCTCTACGGCCTCCACGGCGGCAGACCCCAGCAGGGGATGTTGCTGATTGCTGACCACGCACACAACAATGTCGCCTGTGAACCCACCGCTGGCTGCCCCGGCTTTGATGCAACATCTAATTGGCCGAGATGAACTGTTGGTGTGGCAGCTTGGGGCCCAGCTCCACTGCATGCCAGTCCACACAGTCACTGTCTGTATTTAATTAGGTCCCCTCTGCCTCTATGTGTGTGTGTACACTGTATGTGTGTGCACATGCAGTATATCAATATGCACATCTGCCTCTATGTTTGCAACCACTTCTGTGTCTCTGCATTCATTGGTGCGTATTAAAAATGGCAATTTTTTCGTTGTTGTAATGAAGGATTATCTGAAATGAAATGATTTCACATCCAGAAATGAAGGTGGGGTGGTTACACTTATAGGTAATCTAAGATGGAGAGGTTCTGGGCGTTTATTGCCTGGTGGTTTGTTTTCTCACTTCTTAACGTAGCTTGAGGTAGCGGTGATTGGCTTGAGCGTGGTGACAGGGTGCGGTCGAGCAGAAAAAAGAGTGAAGGGTGTCGTAGCGGTTTGTTTTCGCAGGCCCTTCACTTCTCAGCGCTCGGCGATGAGTCTGGAGCCTGTTGTCGCCGCGGAGGGGCTGCGAGTGAGTGGCGCTTTGTTTAACTTCCTCTCAGTGCTGAAGAAACCAGCAGGGCCCGGTAATGAGTCTGCAAACAGGACTCACGAGGAAGAGAGCAGCATTTCCCGTTACTAATTGCAGTGAGTGATGGCGATGTGTTGCGTGGTATCTTAGAGAAAGGTACCGCCTAAAAGGATGCAGTTTAATCATTAAAGATCATGAGAAATGCTAAAATCATACAGAAGAGCAGCAGAGATAATACAGAAATCACTCGTAACAGCTACATGAAAGTTGCATCGGCAGTTACATGCCAACAGACATTTTCATGTTAGAAATGAAGGGCAATTTCAGAAGCTGTGCTGCTTTGTTTATTTGCATAAAATTGAAGACGCACCATAGTAAGTATCACCAGTGCACAATGACTGATTATGGCAAATTACCATCCCTGTACGAGCTGCAGAGGATCCAGCTCTGTGTGCTGTGTGCGGCCCTGAAGCAGAGGAAGAGAAATTGTTCCGCCCAAGTACCATAAAAACAGATTGGAAGCTCGGCACTGTGAATTAGCTGCACAGGAAGCCCCCTAAACCCCCTGTTTTATTCATGAGCATGAAGGCTATCGGAGTCTAAGAAACCCCTGTGGTCTCGCCTGCTACATCAAGGTTGCAAGCCGCTTCCATGGATGGTTGTATTTCTTTATTTTTTTACACGCCACATTAAAAAGCATCAGGGATCAACTGCTGCTGCCATTTGAAAACATATAAACATATTATTTACCCTAATGCAGTGAGAGAGACCCTCCCAGCAGCCATATTGAAAGATTTTAATGAGCAAACCGTCATTCAACTCACGATAAGTCCACAAGTTACATTTTGGGGTCCAGGGCTTTGTTTGGCCAACCAGGGGAAGAGCTGGAGTCGGAGGGGAGTGGAGGAACTTTGCACAATTGTTCAGGGAATGCATTGTTGTTGGTAATCCTTTGGAAATTGAAATAGGGAGTGGATGCACACATGGCAGCGCTACACTAGAGCACTGCTGAGCCTGAGGAGTTGGTGGTAACCATGGGGGGTAACAGTGGACTGGGGCTAAATGAGAGGAAGGTGAAGAGGCCACATGTGCTAAAACTGCAGAAAAAGTGACCTTTCAAGTTACCAAAGTTTGCTGCGACCACTGATCCTCCAATAACTTCCTCACAGTTACAATGAGTGGAGATGGAGAGAAAGCAATGGGAGTTTCCAGTGACGCTTTATTAAATCCAAATCTGAATACAAACTGCATGGTATGACTCAAACATGAACAACTTACTTAACCAATGATAGCGGATTAATTGGTCTATTTCCCAATTCTTGTACAACAAGAATTACACAGCAGGAAGCCAATCGCTGTCTCCTGCAGCCTGTGAGTAATTCTGGGGCTTCTGGGAGATGTAGTCGAGCATAAAGAGTTTGCATACGCCCTAGAGATAAAGGCAGGAAGTGGAGACGATCAAGATTAGAGAGCAAAATGGACGGATTCTGGACAAAAAAGTGGTGATTTTGGTGAAAGTGTCCTCTTCTCTACCTCTGATAAAACAAGAATGGAACAAAGTAAAAACAAACATTTTTTTCATGATCTCTTCTTTCATTTGAGCTATTCAATGTTTTCAGAGACATAGTAGGAAATATTCTGTGGGCAAAATGCTGGAACAAGGCGCTTCCTGTTCTATAAAACGGCTGGCACTCAATGAGTTAAAAGCTATTAGATGTATCTCACAGTGTCGATCCACGGTAAATGTAGAATTCAGAGCCATGTGTTCATGTTTACTTGGTTTACCTGGGTGCCAACATTTCCTAATTGTCCTCTCTGAATTTAGCAACTTGGTCTCCTGTCATTACGGTGGCACTGAAGTCCTAATGAGTGGAATTGTTGTCTGAAAGATGCCCCCCCCGCTGCGAAAGCACATTAGATCCAGACAGCTCATTTCCATTCCCCCTGTCATCTCTCTAGAAATGACGTGCAGTGCTTGAAACTGTTTATTTCCAAATTCAGACCTCCTCCGCGGCAGCCATCGGCTTCAATTACCAGTTTTTCCTGAGCGGAGCCATCAGGCAGCCTGACACTGAGGTCCAACCTAATTCCCACCTTCTCCAAAGTCAAGAGCATAATGTGCAGATAAAAAAGGTGGAAAATAGCCTGCCACTCATTAGCATGCAGCGCCTGCCTGTTCATTTGCTTGCTGCGAATGAAAGTTCTGACACTCAGCGCCTTGTGCAATACGAGAATAGTCCTCTTCAGACTGCCTCGTGTCCTTACTGCCGTGGAAAGGTCATCGGCAGAGGTGTGCGCTCACCAACCTGGCCCCTGTGCTCTTCACTGGCCCACCTGGGAGAGGGGTTAGCCGGGGGTATTGATTCAGGGAGAACCTCATTACCTGCTGAATCAACATATTATTGCCATGTTTCACCCAGCCGAATTGTTTACAAGTGTCTTTAGCGCGGGCAAAAGCCTGCTCTGGTGGGCCACGACCGCATTCATTAGTCCCTGACCCTGGTGATTATGTGTTATCCGATACGCTGCTATCTGGCTTGGACGCATGAGCGGGGCCACTGGCCTGCATCGGCCTTGGCCCATTACAAGCCCTCTCTTTTTCTCTCTCCGATTTTCACTCCCTCTCCCCCTTGATCCCTCGTTCCCTCTGTCTGTGCTCCCTATGAATGTATCCATTAGCCTGCCGATGTGTAAATTGTTTTCACCTGCACTGCGGGCAGATGGGGAGCAGTGTCTCTGTCGTGATTTCCTATGCATGAGCTTTCTAATCAGTCAGAGAGTAACACGATTCCCTTGCTCCTTGCTAGAAAAAAGGTGAGCTTGCGCGAGCATGCACAGATACATTACACACAAATACACACATGTTCTCACACTCACAATCTGCAATCAATATGCACGCTGTGTTGTGGGGATATTGGTGCAGTGGTGGCGGTGACGGGGTTCATTATATCAGCTCGCCTTACAATGCTGTGATGGCTTAATACAGAGGAGATGGGGCCTGAGCTGATCCTTGCCTCTACCGTTCCCAATTTCAGTTCAAATCGAAGGATAATTTGACCTGGAAGACTAAACCCACATAAGAGCAACGATATCCAGTGGCAGTGTCAACTGAGTGTGACCCACAGGAGAGAGACACGCAAACAAATAAAGCCTTCCCTAATGCCTTAATGTGGATGTGACATGTGCCCTGTGGGCCCTCTCCTGGAGAAGGAGGTCAAATGGGCCATCCAGGCCTGGATTGGCTCTTTGGGTGTAGGAAGAGGTGCTCGTGTAATGAGCTGTCTGTTCCTGGCTGTTTAAGTTGCAGATTGTGGTACTTTATGTAGGGTGTTGTATCTGCTGTAACATATTTGAAACATGGGTTTACAGCAATTGCAACTACCAGGATATGGATGGAGTAACACAAGAGTAAATACGCCACAAGCTACCCTCCAGGTTCAAGCCTTTAGCTGTCTAACAGCCGGTTCGCTGCCAACGAGTCTGAGCTGGTAAACATGGAGGTGGAAGGGCACGGTCCTAACAAGGCCCACTGCAGGAGCAAACATTAAACCCTGGCTGTCAGGCGTCTGACCACACGAATCTCATCATCTGACAACCGCACACGCTGCCCTTATTCGCCGCTGTGTAGCACACCGCCCCTGCTATCGGCTGTCAGTCAAACTCCAGGCTCACAGACTCCTGTCAAACTAAGAGATGATCCTCTCCTGCCTGTCTCTCTCACCCACTGACAGCATCTGCCGTGGGAATGATTGGAAAATGTTTGGATGAGACTATAGTGGCAAAAATGAATGAAAATAGAGCATGAATCCGCTCTGCACACTACGACATCACAAGGCATCCGTGCACTAACAACAGGCCACTGTCATGAGAACCTGGGAGTCTTTGCTCCAAACAACACTGAAGCATTGTGCTCTCAGACAGCACTCAAGACTGCCCTGATGTTTATTCATATAACCAACAAGTGCAGCATCATGGTGAGTCTGATCTTCTCGCTCACATTTACTGATAGAAGAGGCAGAATTTTGTTTGAAGAAAAACAACTTAGCTCAGCACAGCCTCTTGTTGTCCAATTTCTCCTCAAGTCACAAATGAAAAGGCAAGCATTGGAAACTAGTTCCCCATCCCATTCTATTTTGTCCGCTTTATTTTCCATGAAATTATAAAAAGGGATTTGTTGCAGCTTTTCATCCACTTGATAGCACTTAACTAATTGCC
Source organism: Synanceia verrucosa (assembly GCA_029721515.1). Taxonomy (NCBI): domain Eukaryota; kingdom Metazoa; phylum Chordata; class Actinopteri; order Perciformes; family Synanceiidae; genus Synanceia; species Synanceia verrucosa. The sequence continues at coordinate 2,876,755 of CM056560.1, read as the reverse complement.
GTCCTCTCATAGAGAAAAACGCACACACAAAACATAGACATACAAATTATAAACCATATTCAGGCACATGCTGCTGATGCACGCTGTGATATTTTGTGTCCTTTTTAAAAATTTTAATCACGTCTGGTTCTGAACAGATACTACTAATATCATCACCTGGACGCATTTAATCTTTTTAATATAACTTTGTGAAAATACCTATACCTGTGCCAACTACAAGTGCCTACTTTTTGAAACGATTATAAAAGCCCGGTCAAATCTCTCCTGCTAGTGGTATCAGCCAATTATAGAAACAAGTGACCATTGAATTAACACGTGGAACTTGAAAGCTTTTGCACTCTGATGTAGAAGGCTCTCTGGAAAAAAATATGTCAGACCTTAATTTGCAATTTCACAGGGAGTCACCTGAGTTCTGGGCAAACAATAGGCTTTAACTCAATGGAAACACAATGGCATAGTAAATGTTAAAATGTGTTGATAAATGTCACAGTTTCTTCTTCAGCATTTTTTTTTGTAAATGTTATTCAGACGGTGCTACGAATGGATAACAAATGTTCAGACTAAGTTCATTTTAAACTTGCCACAATAGGCGACGCCTACGCCGTCTTTCTTCATAGATGAAAACTGAGGATTTGCATTAACCCCAAACACTGCTTCAGTATCTAAGTGATAGTGAAAGGAGTGAAGGGAGAGCCTGAAAACCAGAGCTGTGGAAGAACAGCCACAAAAGACAGATAAACCCAACACCACAGAGAGGTGAGCCAACTGTTCCAAGTCCAACACAAGGGGAGGAAGAAAAAGGGGAGGGGGCGTGGAGGAGATAATTTAGCATTTGTGTAAGCTGTTTATCAAATTATTAACTGCACAGATGTTTCTGACTAGCTAGGGGCTGAACATGGGCTCTGCCAGGCAAGGAAACAAAGGTCTGACGGATTCAACGGAGATGTGCACTGAATATCAATTTAATTTACTAGCTGTTAATTCTCATGCAAATTGTGACCTCTGTGAGGGCATATCAATGGCCATACACATTGTATGTCTTCAGAGGAGCAGCTGGCAGAAACACTGTACGAAACTACAAAAGTGGAAAATAATATTTTCAGTGCAGCCATTCATGTGGTACGATTTGAAAAATCTATGCATGACATTTGTTATTGTTTTTACTGATAAACACTGAAGGCTGTGAATACTCTATCATCAAACCATTTTTGTGGGCTGTATACATTTTTCAAACTAGGAAGGAACTATACTGTAGATAACTCACTGTGGAGTTATAGTGAATGCTGTTCAAGAAACATGGAGATACAGCAGTGGCAGAAAGAAGAGAGATAACTTATGGCCTTATTAGTTTTCCTATGCATTATACATTATATATATATATATATATATATATATATATATATATATATATATATATATATATATATATATATATATATGAAAAGCAGCTGAAATCATACTCACCAATATGCATTCACCTTAATTGGACTGTCTTTACTTTTGATGCGATCTCACTTGAGTTTTCTCCCTGAAACACAAAGTAGGGGAAAGCATTGTGATTTAACAGTGGTTTAGAATATTGCACATATTGAGAACAATAATCTGATGAAAATAATCATGAATTCATGGGATGACACTCGACAAAGGTTGGTTACTGGCATAAACCTCAGCTGGAGCGGCTATTGCAAGTCCCATTTTCTTCATCACCTCCAAAGTACCGCCTTTCAGCTCTCCGCAGCACAAACAAAAAGCCCGGCAACAATATCAATTATACATGCAGGAGGCAAACAAGGGGATTTATTTCACAACAAATAGCCTCATAGAGAGATGCTGAATAGGACAGATTAGCATTAGAAAAGGACAACAAAACTCCCCAGTTCAACAGCTAAAGAGCAATTTGATGGGACTGGAATTGGGGAAATTGCTTGATTAGGGTGTGCACTTGGATGGAGCTGTCAATTTCTGAATCTCAGCAAGGATGTGTGGTGATGCCGCTTTGACAAATGACATGCTGCTGTAGTCAAAACATGACATTATGACAACTGTCAGTGATGAACTTTGATAATGCATGACAAGATCAGGGGACGGATACAGCATCAATCTGGGCAAATGAGACACCATCTGTATCTGATAGAGAGGGGGAAAGGTCATCAAATGATGACAAAGAAAGCCTTTTAATGGCTGGTATTTAGCTCAGTCAGGTTACAGACATGTTTGTCTGCAAATGGTGTTTTTCTTTCTGAATTATAAGATGTTATTTCATCCTGGAATCATGACTGTTAGGCCTAATCAAATTTAATTTACAATTGCAAACAAAAAACACCATTTAAACACCAGTGTAAAGGACAGGTTTAATCTATTTTCACACGTCCTAAAAAGAAAATAGCGTAATGTGTTTCGCATACACATACACCTGCCATAAACAAGTATAAAAGAACAGTATCAAGCAGGAAGACTCGTGCTCGTAAACGCACCACGTGTTCCTTCTGTTTATCAGCAGGGATTTCTGGGAAGCGGTGCCCATGGTAACCATGTAAACAGCGGACATCCTCCTCCACCTCCTCTCAGCTCTCCAACGAATATGGCAAGCATGAGTCGAAGCGAGGACCAGTACTATGAAAAGATAACCTCCATTCAACAAAACATGCATAAAAGGTGAGTTCTCCCTCCTTTCTGTGTAAACGGGACAGGGCCTGGTGAGGACCGCGGACTCGAGTTGTGATCTCTACCGCTCGTTCGCCTCCTCCTGCCGCTTGCTACAGTGCGATAACAGCGCTAGCTACGAAGCTAACAAGGGAAGTCAGGGCAGGCGGAGATGCTGTATACTTAGCTTGTCCATTAGCCTACTCACTTCGGACCTTACCTTTAGCTAGTAGCATTAATATCGCAGTTGTTCTGGCATATAGATAAGAGGAAACTATCCGTCATAAACTGTGAAACGTTAGCATATTAGCCAAAGTGCTAGTAACAGCGTATAGACATTAGCATACAGACGGTATGGAACGGCTAACACGCACATCACCATTAGCATTACAGGGTGATTACAAGAGGAGATATATCAGTAACATTATTACTGATAAATAAGTAGCATCATTGTTGTTGAATAAGTAGCACTATTGCTGGTAAATAAGTCGCATTATTGCTATAAATATCCATCGATTAGCCTCGTAAAGCACGGAGATGCTGCAGTGGTCTGACTTGTCTTTGCAGAGAGAAACGGAGACTCGAGCTGGAGAGAAAACTGTTTGCTTCTTCCAGATCTGATAATAGAGTGTAAGTTTTACATTTATACTATGAATTAATAATCAATACATTACCATGCCTTGTTCTTAAACCTTGTTCTTGATTCCAGCTGTAACTTTTATGTTACATTATTATTTAATATTATATATTAGCCATTTAAGTAAAGAGTCCCATATATAAAATAGTTTATATACATTCATTTTTGCAAATGTACCAGAAATATAGGGATATATATTTTATCAGTGTGAGAGTATACTATATATGCGTAGACATATTAGTATTTACAATTGGAAAATGAATTTAAAGGCCCTGGCATGTGTTCATCTGAATATTTTTGTTATTGAAAAAATATCACAGCACTTATGCTGAACAGCCTGTCTTCATTGTAAACTGATTTTCATAAATATGAACATGCCAGGTCAAAGCAGCTGATAGTTGAGAGTTGAGAGCAAGATTTAAATTTTAACGTATTGTGCGTGAGCTTTTCTTGTGAAAAGTCTTGCTCTTATATTTCTTTGACAATGTTCCTAGATAATATTTCTTAGGAATAATAGTTCTCCACTGCCTTCAGCTCACAGATAAAACATTCCAGACTGCGCAGTTATCTCAAGGAAATCTGTGACAGGGAAGCACGAGCAAAGATGAGAAACCTTGAGCTTCTGAGAGATGTGGAGTGCATAGAAATTAGCATGAAGGAATATAGTCCTGACCATGGCCCCCTGCAACAACAAAAGGTTTAACACACACACACACACACACACACACACACATACACAACCACTCAACTTAATTTGTTTATTTTTACTCATTATGGAGTCTTATTAAGAGAAATCTGAACAAACACCCTACCCACAATGTTTATTTAGGTTTAGACAACTGTATTGTATTTTTTCTAAAATATTTTATTACCTTCATTTATTGAATAATGTGTTTTGAAAACATTTTATCCAACTGGGTATCAAATATACTAAATTTACGATAAGAATAATAAACTCACAGACCCAGAATATCAAGGAATGTATATTTATTGTTATAGCCTGTTCGTTCACATTTGCCTTAATGCTCTGCTGTAATTTTAACACAGAGTAGAAACATTTGCTTGCAACTGCTTGATGTGACAATAGTAAACACTCAAATTGTGCAATTTATCATGACAAGCAAATGGACGAGGGAGAAAACAATGAGCCAGTCAGATTATCACTTAAAACTCAACGACAGTGCTTGACAGCTTAATATCAAATTAACAAAATTGGCTAATTATGACTCGCAGAGTTAATTGCCCAATATAGAGACTCTGAAGTGCTCCAGAGGTTTATACATTCTCTCCCCTCAAGCAGTTGGTTTATTTCCTCTTGATGCTTTATGAGTCCTACATGTTTGTTGTTATTTTGGCTGTCCTGTTGCTTCTAGCTTCATTTGTATAAAGTCACCATGGTTTTTCTGGTTTAAATCTGGATATTTGGTGCAATCACAATACCATATTTTCATATGGGCAGTGAGCAAAGTGAAGATGCACATGCACATGCAGAGGTGTGGACAATTTTAGTGTAATATTTCTGTTTGTGTTGGTTTTGCAGAATTGAAATACAAGTGTGGATAGAAATTAGGAAAGCTGTCTTTTAAATGGTCTGCTTCTGTGAATTGCCATGGTTCAGATGAAAAAGGTCTGGCATGTTTGAGCTAATCCAAGTGCCCTTAAAATGGCCATTAGGGTTTTTTAATTGGAGTTGGGATTAAGGCAGCAAGTTAGTCTGTGGCCGGTCAGATAAAAGGGAAAGGGTGTGAGCAGCTGAGCAGAGGACACTCACTTGGGAAAAGCCGATGGTGATTGACTGTGATTGACGCTGTCATTTCTGCTTTCACACCACATGCAGATAATATTCAGCACAACTATCATAGCATCATAACAGACAAGCCCTAGTGTTTGCAGGGAACGTCAGTTTACCCGTCACACGTCAGTTAAATATCATCACTGCCATTTTACTCTTTACACCACTTACTCTAATCTTTGTGTTTTTCTGCCTCTTCCAGGCTGAATTTTTCAAAAAGATTTCCAGATTTATGGAAGCAAAGAATAATACGGAGAAAGAGCTTGGTGCAGGAAAGGTAATGCAATATCTGAATCATAAACTGTTTGTATAATAATAAGAATTTTCCATGTTCCATGTTTGGATGTAACACGTTTACCGAGTGTTACATCTTCCCTGTTCAGCTTTTATGGCTGAAAAATGCCACTTGTTTTGTTTTGTCGGTCCCTCCTCCTGTTTTGAAATATTTACAAGATTTATGCAAATCTCAGTTCTATCAAGTTGTGTTTTCAGGTTTAGAATAACAAAGGCAAGGAGACATTATGCCTGGTAAATCTGTAGAGGAGTCTACATTTAAACTGTGTATCTGTAATAGCACAGGTGTCTAATCCTAGCTGGTGCATCTGTACAAGCGATGTAGTTCAAGTCCAGAGCTGCTTTCTCCCTTCACTTAAAGCAGTTAAAGCTCTTTTAGATGAAATGTCTAAGACATCTCATAATAACTTGGAGCATGCTGTCTAGAGCAGTCACTTGTAACTGTGTGCAAAACCCCCGTCAGCCTGTCGATATTGTAATGAGCAAAATGGTACCGTCACTCCATTATGCATACAAGCCATTGGCTGGCAGTGTGCATGTCCCTCAGGCTGCAGCATTCATTAAGGGAAGCTTACCGGGCTGAAAGCTGGAGACAGATGATAACGGGATATGATTTTCATATTTAATACATTCCTTGGAAGAGCACACGCGTGCCGCAGATTGATAGAAGAATCAATTGCTACTTTAGTGAAACACTTTCTACTTTGCCCTGCAGCTACCGATGGAATCACTCAGCCAAGAAATTAACTTTTCCTCTTTTTTTTTTACCTACTTTGTGGATCTGCTGGGCAGGCTGCATGGTATACAGTGAATGTTATTAAGCAGCTAACTGTTTGGTATTTAAGACGCTTATCAGAAAAGAAACAGAAGCCATGCTTTTTGTTATTATGTTTGGAGGGAGGCTTTTTTGCTTCACTCGCTCCCCCCTCGGCGACATTGCAGACATGAATCGAGACTTGTCTAAAGGATTTCTAATAAGATGAAAAGTTGAAACGTTGATCCCGAGACATTCTCCTGAAAGATGTTGTGAAAAGCATTCTGACCTTGGCCCAAATAAGCGGCGCTAATTTGTAAAAGGGGATAGTTAACATACTTTAGTTGGGTTTCTTTCAAAACAGACTGAGCGAGAATATATCTTTGAAGAATCACATTTAATTACAGTTTTTATAAGGTAATGGGAGGTTTTGTTGCCACAAATTGATTTTCTTTCCCATGTTTCTAGGTTGATGCTGTGTTTAGACAGCACGAAGACAGCTCCCTCTCCCATCCAGCTAGGGATTTTACAAAACCACCAGTGGTAATTTTTATGGACCGGCAGACCTCCAAAGGGTCTGACGATGAAGCTGGCACCACAAGTGTACACTCACACCAAGCATTGCGTCGCTCACCCAATCGCAGTGTGCACTCTGGTGAACGTCTACCAAGTGGCCTTTTGAAGGACTTCAGAGTTGGCGGAGAGGATACCGCCAGCAACCGAGCACATTTATCAGATGACATTTCAGACTCAAGCAATTCCCCCGACGGCTGTAATTTGAGTGACAAACATGAAAGGACGATGGCAGCGCTCCCATCTGTTCGTGCCTTAACAGGCGCAGTTAACAGTGTGCCTTTTGGAAGTGATGATGAACAACATCCTTCACCTCCAGTGACCTTGACCAAGAAGAATATGACTCCTGGCAGCATCAGACTCATGAAGGCTAAGAGTTCCCCTGCAGAAGACATGGACTGCACAGAGGCGGCTCATCAACCACCCATAATGGAGGATTTAATGCCTCAAACCACTTTTGATTCAGAAACTCAACATGTAGCAGGTTTGCCATTCCTTTGTCATTACCTTGTGACATCTTCGTTTTGTCTTTACTGAAATCTTCTGTGTTTCATTCAGGTGGACGTGAGAGCGTCAGCACACCGAGCTCTGATGTGTTGTCAGAGAGCAGCGTTAGTGATCTGTCCATTTCACTAACACAGTCTGAGCTGGATGAGGATCTGCCAGAGGGTGTGGTTCCCGAGAGGAAGGCCACCTCTGGAGGGAGTGCTGATCGCAATCAGCGCAGTCCTGAACCATCCCTCCACTCTGATGGGTCCAACTGTGAATCCTCGGCTCCAGCGGTGACCTTGGGAAGGTACATTATGTTTGACTTCTGTACTTTGTTGTGTGGAAGCGCATCAATGGAGAAGAACACTTAACATTTTGGTTGCTTTATGGCAGCACGCTTCTTAAAATGTGCACAATGCAGTCAGTGTTTCCCCCCAAGATTTAACGCTAAGCAAGCTGAGAAAGGAGGTCGTTCTGCATAGCCATGTTGAACCACAGAGGGCTGTTTGTGATGGGAGACACTGTACAGTCACATCATAGGCTGACAGAGGGGATTGTGGGAGTCACGGTCCCCTTGCCACTGTGCTCTCTGTAGCTCAGCTGCAGCTGCGGTGGTGGTGGCAGCAGTGATGCATTTTATAGGGTAGAGCTCAGGACCTGTCACCGACAATATTGCCATAATCCAAGATAATGCCGTAACAGAGCAATTTTCTGCTCGAGAGACCTCAGGAAGTCCCCAGTGGAGGAGGAAATTTGTGGCACCATAGAGTGTTCTGGAGAATGGGCATGTGGACAGCACTTACAGCCACAAATCCTTAGCGTGATGATGGCCTCTGAGTTGAAGGATCATTTTGGATGGGGTTAGAGCCACAGAAAATCCCATATGAATGTTTGTGCCCAGAACCTCTGAATTCCCCCTCCAATATGCAGCATTTTACGAACAGCACCTATGATTTTGAAAAAGCAGATGACAACATTGTGTACATTTTTTTTCTTTTCCATATTCTCACAGACAGCCGGCATGTTCTTTTTTGCTATTAACTCTGAGTGCCAGCCGTTTTATAAAAGAGAAATTGCCTTGTTCCAGCATTTTTGTCCATTTTGAGTCATATTTCTAGACCCACAGAATGTTTTGTACGATGTCTCTGACAACACTGAATAGCTCAAATGAAAGAAGAGACTATTTCATCATGAAAAAATCAGTCCGTTTTGCTCTCTAATCTCGATCGTCTCCACTTCCTGCTTTGATCTCTGTGTTGTATACCATCTCTTAATGCTTCGATTACATCTCCCAGAAGCCCCAACATTAGTCACAGGCTTTGTGAGACTGTGATCAGTGACCTGCTGCCGAAAAAACACTTTCACATTGAAATACATCAATGGCACTCAAACAGTTAAATGCTCCATTGTTTTAGATTTAGTAGCTCACACTAATGCCATTCAAATCAAACCTATTATTACTGTTATCTAGTTAATTTGACACAATATATCAAAAAATAGCAAGTAGTATGAAAAATTTTATTTTGTTTAGCATGGTCTACTATACTGTTTATAGTGTGACCTCAAGAGGAGCTGCAGTTAGCCTGGACTGGGTGACGGTGGGGGCTGCAGCTTTCATTGTTAACACCGAGGGTTTCCATGTGAGGAGAAAACCAGAGGCTTTGATGTACAGCTCAGAGAGCATCCAGTCTCTATCCTCTCCCTCTCCTTCTCTCTCTGTCCCTCTCTCTCTTAAGGTTAGAGTTTATATCGCTCCCTCCATTCAGCTCACAGTCAGGAAAAACAAGCCCGGGCAATTCATTAGATTATCCCATTATATTTCTCCTCCAGCATGGCTGGGGTGAGTGAGGGTACACGACTGAAACATCCTCCAGGTTTTTTTTTCTTCTAGACTCATCATAATGGCCTCACTGTGTCCTGCTTTTTTAAATGTGTCTGTCGTCCCTGAACTGCAGGATTGATCTTCTTCATTGCCATACAATTTAAGATGAGTCTGGAGGTAGAATGTAAAAAAAAAATAATACATGGATTTGAAAACACTAAAAATATTTTTGCAGTGTAATTAGGATTAACCTTTTTTGTTTGTGGCGATTCCTCAGTTTGTCTGTTTTTATTGAGAATTCCCAGTGAAGTTATGTGTGGCAGGACATATCCCAAAGTTAGCCAGATTATCCCTGCTTGCGTTCAGCGTCTTGTGTTATATTTTTCCATTCCTTCGTGTCTTATTTACTGTCTGTGCCAGCAAGGTGAGATTCCTGACACCAATCACTCAACAATGAGAACATTCCCTGTGGTAAATCACACCAGCGCCTGTACAGTACACCGTAGAGCAATATCGCTGCAGAGAGGCCGACCTCTTCCTCCTAGCTAACAATGCTCTCCTGATGATGTTGACGTGCGGACAACGGCAGCATCTAAAGTGAGGTTGGGGACCTTGACATGAAAGCTAGCGACAGTACAATGAGAGAGAGAGAGGTTTGCAGAAAAACACAAACTAATTCACTTTCTCCCTCTCTAAAGGTCTCTTTTTGAAGAGCATTGACAAATAAAGTGGAAAGAGAAAGATGACTATTTCAAGGCCCACGCTGACGATAAGGGGAAAAAAAAAGATAGAGCTTTTGCCTATGCTACTTCAGCCACACTGAAGAGGACTTAGCACAGACGGATTGCACACTACAGAATGTCATGGATATAATTCAAGCTGCCAGCTTAATCAGGATGTTACCAGGAAACAACCTGCAAAAAAAGAGGGAGCAATTGTTTGCTGACCCCTAACCCAGGAGCCCATTACAGATTGTCATAAATTCTTTTTTTGGCCCCTTTTATGTCGGGGGGCTCAGGATCGCTCGGCTTGGGGTTTCATGGGAGAATTCAATGAGGGCCACCCAGAGCTTAATGCTCGAGAAAGAGATGGATTCCCAATATCCACATGCATTAGGCACCCATCTCTCATTTTGCAGCCTCACACAGGACCAGATTAAAGTGTAAATCTCTCACCAAAAGAAATCATCTCGAGGCCCTTCTTTTTTTTGGGGGGATTTTTTTTCCTTTTAATATGAGATGGTGGAAGTGGTAATGCTACAGAGATGTTAATAATTTCATTATATTACATATTCATAATGAAATTAACTAGCTACAAGGTCGTGTGGCTCCATCAACAGAGAGGTATCTGTCTAATGATCAGATTCCTCCAGCAGTCCCTCAGAGACCCTGAGGAAATTACCCAGAAAAAAATGCATCACATTTTTAGGGATCAAATTGCATCTTCTGTTTTTTTTTATTTTTTATATGGCAGTCCTAATCGATCACATGGCCTCCACCTCCACTATTTTTTATTTCCTTTCACCACATTAATGGACGAATGTGAATGTGTGTTTAGTCTTTCCCAGGAAGGACTCTTTAATCTGCTGGACAGCATCGAAGGACGGCTCCATGGCGAACAGACCATTGTGTACACAGATTGTTCGATTGATGGAAGACAACTCAACAGAATTATCAGGTACGCTCGTCCTGCCTTCCCTCAGACTTTACAATCTTATCTCTCTCCGTTTTATATTAAACGCTGCATATATTTATCTAACGGCCATGAAGCAGTTTGCAGACGAGGAAAACATATTATCCAGTTCTGCCAAGAGCTCTCACTTTAGATGAAGTGCCATCACCAACGTGCACATGTCTTTATTTCTGAGGGGCTTTCAGACACACAGAATTGTTATTGTAACCACCCTTTTGAATTGTTATTTGGGAGATGGAGGGTGGAGAATGTCTTTCATTAGACTGGGCTTATTTTTCATAAGCCTTTTTTACATTTCATAGCATAGATTAATTTGCCATAATTGGTGTTCTTGTTGTAAAGTATGGATAAATGTCTAGAAAATTAAAGCGTTCTCACCCTTTTTTTTTCATAAAAGCCAGTTCATAATTATACCCCTTCCATGCAAACACATTGTAAATGATGTCAGCAACATCTTCAGTTGTAAAGAGAGTGACGGTCTGGTGTCGTGACCCTCGGTGTAATGTTTGGTCTCTTATGTGTGGATGTGCTCCATGGGCCGAGCCCAGGGCTCCATGGCGATAGCTGACTGCTCTCTATATATTGGCCAGCCTTTGTAACGGTGGAGCGGGCTTGAATGAAGAGGACCTTGAAGCATGTGGAGCAGTCATCCTTCATGGGCTTCAGAGGTTGTCATGGAGCACAGTGAAGGGCTGCCTTCTGCCACAGGATCTAGTGAGTGCTCACCAGTCCAGCACTGAGCCAAATGAAATAAGGTAAGGCCATCCTGGTTTCTCTGGAAAACACCAAAGACTGATATTTTTTAATGTATTTCTGTTTATTTCGTTGTGGAATTGTAAATGGTTGTAGCTGTACTAGTCATATAAAATTGTTTGTATCACTTTGGAAAGGTGTTATGATAAAATCTAGTTTAATACAGGCCAATATAGTGTGTGTTTTGTGTAGAGAATGGCATTTTCATAGGGGAGTGCTATAATGGAATAATTCAGAGCACAAATATCAGCGCTCTGAAAGCTACAGCGTTCAGTAGATGTTTATTTTCTTTTCACAGACTTTTCAGACGAGCGATAGCTGCCTGTGCATTTTTTTTTTTTAGACCAGAAAGTGGGGGAGAGGGAGGGCACGCACTCACAGCAGTTGCTGAGATATTACACGCTACCATTCGATACGGTCTCCCTTGTCCACAAATGTAAAGGTCATCTTTGGTGTCACCTCGTGCAGTAACACTGCACGGGTGAATGTCATGAGTAAATTAAAATGCCCTATCTGTGACTTCCAGTCCTTTGGATAATGACTAGTTATTCTCTGAGCCAAATCCATGCTCTGCTTCACTACCCTATTGATTTCCCTGAGACCTTCCCTGCTATATACTCAATCCAAAGAAACACATCTAGCAGTCTCCCTCTCTTTTCTCTGGAGATGCCTATTGGCTCTTTGACCTTTTATGTAGTTTTCAACCAGGCGCTATCCTACTGCTTGTGTCTGCTCCATACTAACAGGACTGATCTGTATCTTCTTAAGTGTTAAGATGAGCAGCCTTTTGAGAGAAAAAAAAAACTAAATTAGAATATAATACATATTCTAATTCCTTCATGTAACGGTTAAACTCATAGGCTGTCTCAGTTGTCTTGTTAATGAAAGACTTGTTCTCTATAAGGGGGGTATGATTGTGACTTATTTACAGCTGTCCCACTGTGTGTTCAATAAGACAGCCTCTCTTTCTCTCCCACCCCCCACCCCCGCCACAGCGCCAGCCTCCCCCCTGATGCCGCTCGGCTGTGGGATCGCTGGTTCAAGCATGCCCTTCTGCTGAAGGAGCGCCGTGTCCTCAGCACTGAGCGCCTGGTCCAGCTGTTCATGCCGCTGCTGCTCGAGCGCCGTGCCACATACAGCCACCAGGTAGCGTCGGAGGCACACACTGCACACAAACAGAAGGTCACACACTTGAATTGGCTGACACCCACTCCTAAAGCAAGCAGGCATTAACATACAGACGTGTAAAATCCCTTTTTTCTTCTCTAGTGTTTCTGTTTGCGTGTTTCTTCTTACAAGAGTGCTGCGTCTTTGTGTCCGCCGTTTGAAACCAAACCACGGCTGCCGACTCATCAGATTGCTCCACACGTTGACCTAGACAGAAAGGAAACCCTGACCCATGCGCTAATCGCAAATTACAGCCTCCGCTTGGCTTCTTTCATCTCATGTGGTGTATTCATCTGCGAAACACTCGCTTTTAATTTGGCATTAGCTAAAAGTATAGCCATCGACTGGGTCAGATTCTCCTCAACGGACGAGATTACTTTAAATTTCCCTCTCATTGACCTTGTGCAGCTCATGCTCAGTGAAACAAAGAAAGAAATTACAATTCATATTCCCACTTATAACTCAAAGAAAATATCAAGAGATTTGTTAGGAATCAGAAAGAATAGCATTCTATCTTTCAGAAATTTTTATTATTATGGATGATTACTCATTTTTGTGGACTCAGAGATCTTGCTCCAGTGTCCCGAAAGGCAAAGAGGGAGACTGTAGAGCCTCTTGAGAATAGGAACTGACAAAAGGAAGAGAGGCACTGCCATCTACATCGGGTCCAAGTGCATCAGGAAAAGCCTGGCTGGAAATCTTTCTCCCCCCCTTTATCTCTCTCACTCCATCTACTCCATCTATTTCTCAGTCTCTCCGCTCTCTGTCCTCCTCATACAACAGCTTACTCTCCTCACACAAGAGCAAACAGAAATTTCCATTCACGTAACGCCACACAGCCTGGCTACTCCGACAAATGGGAGCATGCAGCTCGCATGCACACACTCAAAGAGGCCCTTTGAATATTCAAGTGCCAACAGTTGCATTCATTGATATTTAAAATGCAGTGGGTCCGCGAGAGCCCTCAACCCACGGTACATTTGACTAAATCTAAAAAAAGAACAAAGACAGATATCAGGGACAAGGATCAAGACAGTTTTTTATTGTGCAGCAACATCAAATACCAAGTGGCATGCTCAGATTGGCATATGTTTGCCACTCTTCCCCTCGAGGAAAATGAAAGCATGCACATTGTCAATCTTCACTGCGACCTACTGATAACAACTTACAATGTACTTAAAGTTTGTCGCTGTCAAAATCCTCCTGATCATCCCCTCCCTATTAGTGCTCATTAAAAGTTGCAAATGGCCATCTGAGGCTGAGAGGCAGTCTTTGATCACGAAAGAGAGATGATGATGGTGGGATTTGATATGGGGGGAGGGAAAAAAATGAGAGAAAGGAAATCGGTGCGTGGCATCTCCCAGCTCCTCATCTCCCGGAACAGCTCCTCTTAATTGTGTATCCTCATCTCCCCAGAGATAAAAAATGAGCTGGAGAGGGAGGAAGAGAGCAGTTTGTCTCAATTCTCTCAGCCAAGAGGGGAGATATCTGGAACGTGTTGCACATTAACGCCAGGGTGATTGCATTCTTTAGGCGCTCCTCTAATCTCATGGATGAGAAGAGAGGGAGAGAGGAGGGAAAAAGTGCGATTGAGAGCGGTGGAGAAAGTGCGCGAAATAATCTTTTTTAGTTAAACGAGTGAGAGAATTTGAAGTTATTTTCTTTTTGAGTTTGAATGTCTGCACCTCTGTGCAAGCAGCCGTAGCCAAAGTAAATGACTTGCCCTAATCGGCGAGAGTTCAATTTGACACTTCCTTCACAAAATGGGAACAATTAAGAGTGTGGTTTTAATTTGTGCTGTTCACAGGCCAAAGTGCTGCTGAGGACACTTGTGTCCCGGTCCAGTGAGGAGTGCCCCTCAGTGGAGGACGAGAGCGACTCGTCTTCTTCCTGTGGTCCTCCTTCTCCCCTGGCTGACGGTGATGTGAAGCCTGCCAGATCAGTACGGGAGCAACACATCCAAGGTTACCAAAGATCATAGGAATTAAAATATGGTGATAAGACTACAATATTTGAATGCTGGGTTTTGTTTGTTAAACTTTCTCTTCGGCAATTGTTTTGTTAACATTTGCCAGTAGAGACCTACAACTAGGGGTTGGTATTGGCAAGGACTTTACGATACGATACGTATCGTGATACATGTGACAGGATATGATACATTATTGCAATATTGTGATATTCTAAATTAAAATGCAGCTTAAAAAAGTTGTATATACAGTATGTACATATATGTATGTATATTTTTATATATGCACATATATTTATTGATATTAAGAAATTATATATCAATACTATATCACAAGAAAAAGTATTGTGATATATTGCCATATCGATATTTTTTCCCAACCCGACCTACTACTGGCCAAATCAGTCCACAGTGAGATGAGTCTGTCTTTGCACAGTAATATAAAGCAAGATCATTACCAGGAACTGATGCAGACAGCTGCTGTTTTTTTCCCCCAAACCACCTCTGCAGAGAACTAAAACTTTGCTTTCATGAAAGAAATCAATTTCACCATAGAGCTTTTTTTTTTTATTAATCCCTCACAGCCCAGTTTTCCTACAGGCTTCTATTCAGAGCTAAAGAAAGACCCCCCATTCCTGTTTCTATCCTGAGACTCCCTTCCTCCCTGCCACTGCTTCTCACTATGCGCTTCCCTTTCTTACAGAACTACAAAGTACTGAAGAGGACAGCCAGGACGAAAGCCCTGTGGAAAGTGTTCCTATTAGAGGTAAAAAGGCATCGCTGGTGCCCCAGCATTCACACTGTCCTTATGTTGTGGTTTGTTTTCTTCCCACTGCAGTGAATAATGGGCTCTTTTACGCAATGCCTGAGGCAGGATGATCAAGGTGAATCCAGGGTCAAAGTACCACCTGAAGAGCTGTGCTAGTTCTCTCTAATTATCTCCGAGACAACACTAGCTATGTTTTCAGCCCGGTCTGAGGCATTCTGGCAAAATTGATAATTCACTGGCCCCGGCATAATGCAGCTGCTTTAATTGTCAGGACGCCGGGGTGGGAAGCGCAAGAGATCTGTGATCGGTTCTCATTATCTTCTAAACAATGCTCTGGAAAGGCCAGACTTGAAAAATACTAGATGTGAAGGCATCCTGGAAGCAGTTGGTGTGCCCATCCCTGAGCCGCACCTCTGAAATGTAAAGCAATCCTATATTACCCATGGCTATCCGATTTCCTGCGGGGCGTTTCATGTGTCTGCATCCCTAAGGTGCACAGCCAGCAAAATGAGTCCAGTTTCCAATCGCTACACTTAATCAAAAGCACCGTCACCAGTGTTAAAAAAAAAAAAAATTGTGACAAAAGATTTTGCTGTGCTGAGCAACATCAATGTCACAATCAAATACCATGACCTTGGAGCTGATAGTAATTGCCTAGACATGCATGTCTGTATATCTGCTGGGTTTTTTACACTACATGTAAAAGCAATGGCTGTGGGTGGACTAGCACTGTAAACATAATATGTTTTTTGAACATGATTAAAAGTGGTACTTTTATTTCAAAGCCATGTAAGAAAAAAAAATGTTGCTCTTGGTCATAAAAGGTCATGATTTTTTGATCTTTTGATTTGGTGTGTGTGTGTGTGTGTGTGTGTTTTAGTAGCATCATTGAGACAACAGCCCGTTTATTTTGTGCTTTTTTTCCTGCCAGCGCAGTCTCTTTGCACCTCTCAAATGTGATACCTACTTTAGTGTGCCGCAAAGTAATTATGAGTGTTTTTAAAACAGAAAATCAATCATTGCCTCCCTGGTAGGGGATGCTGAGATAATGTGAGATGCTGATTGCCGTCTCATGGAAACTGTTGCTACCTGCTGAAGCCTAGAATCAACATGTGAGCTGATTGAGCACAGTGTTTTCACCCTCTCTGTTCGGCAGTGAGACCAAAAGACTTGGCTACTGAAGCGTGTCGTCTCATCAAACAAAGAAGCCTCTGAAAGTTGGAAACCTGTGATTTAAGCAAATATTTGACAGTGACTCTCTCTGTGTGTGTATGTGTCTGAACAGAGACAAAAGCATATCAGTTACTTAAACAATCCGCCATGCTGGAAAGGCTGCAGAGTTCTGAAGAGGAGGAGGATGATGGCCTCTTAGGTAAGAGATGCTGCCCACTCTACCGAGCAAGTAGCGAGCAGCGGGAGCCTGATTATATGTTCTTACCGCACAGAAAGACCATATTTGTTGTGTACATAAACTAAATAACAGTCAAAGCCCAAAGCTTTTTAGTCCAGGTTTTCTCAACCATCTCATTTCAGCTCCTCATAAGCCTCACCATTATATTCTGTATTCATATGCATTGTCGATTAGCTTGTGATGAGACGTCCAAATCAAATGGTTTTATCTGGCCCTATTTGCTCTTTTAAGGAATAAATCATGGCCGTGAAGAGGACCTGGGGAGGGCCAAACGCTCCTCACATCAAGACCCTTACCCTCGGTAAGAACATTGTTATTATTCAACGGGCCACAGGAAATGGGCCACCAGACACCAAAGTGGTTGATGTACATTTGCATGGCCGCTCTCATAATTCCCTGTTCATTTCCATAAGATCAAGGGGGCGCCACCCATTAACTCGCTTACAAAGACAAAAGGCCCCCAAAGCGCCTCTCACTCACTGTTTACAGGGTTGAGCCAGGTTTTAGAAATCAAAAACAAAAAAAAATAATAATCTGACAAAAAATTAATTGGAGTCAAAATAATCTCACTATTGTCACAAGGCAAACAGATCACGTTGAGAAGAGAATCAGGGACAACTGTTTTGGAAGAAGGAGACTCGAGTGTTGGCAAGGACAAATGTCCTTTCATTTTTCACCCTTGAAAGGCATTTAGACTGCTCAAATCAGAGCCCTGAGTGGTTTGGAAAAGAAGATCTAATGATAAATAGCTCGGTGTAAGCTAACGCCGTCATGGTTACATTTGAATATCAACACGACTTCATCAAATCTGCAATTGCACGTCGGGTCCTCAGAGCACCTCTTCACTGGGAACACATTTGGGCTGTCGTAATGGCTGGGTAAACGTTATGAGGAATAATCTTCTCTGATTTCATGTGATTACTGGGCACCACGCTGACACAAGGGTTGAAGTCTGCATCTCCCTGGCCTGGCAAGCAGGCACTCCCAGTCTGCCTATTAGCCCAGGGAAGGGCCTAATGGGCTGGCTCTATTGTGGTCCTCATAGCTGCTGATGTCTGCCACTGCCAGCCCTGGTGACCACCCTCTTTAATAAACATGAGCCAATTTCGGGTGCAGACCCTCTCAGATGGCGCCCATCCTCCTGTTGTTAATGTGCATGGGATGCCCATGATATGTGCGATTAAACAAAATTTGCAGAACAAAATGAAAATGTGAGCAGGGATGAGACACAAGTTGTGTACATAAACCAAATTGGTAGTTATGCATGCCTGACACTGTAAATCTCCCCAGGGTTAGCAAGGAAGCAGCACCCAGAGCTTCCAGTCGCCATGACCGTCTCTCGCACAACCATTTCCTCCGTCTTTTCTTCGCTTCTCCTGGACGCTCAGATTTAAGCATTCCACTTACCGCAGTCACTTCTTGCGCTTTATTGCTTCTACAAGTGGTCTGGAAGCCCTGCACTTGAGCAGAAGCATAACACTGCAGCATGCTCTTGCCCTGCTTTTCTCTCTCTCTCTCTCTCTCTCTCTCACTCTATTTGCCCCTCTTCCTCTCTATCTCTCACCCCCCTCCTCTCCATCCTACTTGTTAATTATTTGCTTTATTTTGTCAGCGAGCTGATGAGTGACATCAAAAGGAGGATGGAGCCGGACTCGAAAATACAAAAATGGCTTCCTCTGTGTTGTCTTAGACAATAATTATGATTTGCCAGTTAAGCCTGGACCACAGCAGAGGGATTGTAGTTTAAAGCAGAGGCTTTGGTGCAAAAAAATGCATTTATATCCCTTTGTGAGGCTCCTCATTATGTGTGGGCCCGATTCATTAAGTAATTGGTTTGCAGTTGTTTACATGAGTATTAAGGCCTTCTATTCAGGGCCTTTGAGAGATACATTGTGCAAATGTTGCATGTTATGAATGCAGAATGAGAGGCGGGGGGCCAGTCCTATTGGCCAAACACTGCACTCGGCTGAAAAGCGAGAGAAAAGCACTGGGTGCTGCTTTGCATAGCAATGACTAGGGCCTTAATAAGCTTTACAGATTAAATACATGCAGTCTATACAAGATGCAAAGAGATACTCTTAACACATTTATATGTGCTCATTTCACTATTATGGCACTGGAGAGAATTGAGGTCTTTCATATTCTTTTTTTTCCCTCTTCCTCTCTTCCTTGCTCTCTCCCACACAGTGTTTTTCAGTCAGATACTTTTATAGACGGTGCTGTTTATTGTATTATAACTCGCGGGGAAGCGACTGATTTGTCCATTAGAAATCTTTTGCTGTCTTTGTGAGTGGCAAAGTAAAATCACTTTGTGGTTGAGTGGGGATGAAAGGAATAATGCACGAAGGAGTGAGTCTTAATAAGCAGCTGCACTCCATGTAAAGACCACTTGTTCCCCTTTGTGCGCGAGTGCATGCCACCGCTTCCTCTCGTGCAAAGAATCATTGTGCTCCTTTCTACTGTAGGCATTTCAGATGCCACTCTTTTCTTGTTTTTATTTTGTGTAATACCTTTATACTCCCCCCACCTCCCCATTTCAGATCCTAAAAAATGCTTGAGCACATGCACAAAAATCCTCCAGCCGGTGCGATGATTGTTGTGCCTAGTGCCTGCTTGACAAAAAACCTTGACTCAACAATTAGTGGTTTACAGCTTTGCCTTGGACAACAGGATGTGCTCAAACATTCAACCTCAAATCACTCAGGATGTCAAAATCTCTCTCTCTCTCTCTCTCTCTCTCTCTCTCTCGTGGATCTCTGACAGCTCGCTGGGAGGAGGGATGGAGGGGGGAGTGGATAGAGAGAGTGGGAGATAGAGGGAGACAGAGAGACGGTAACGGACAAAGAGGTGGTGAAAAGATGTCTTCCTGTTTTAAAACACCACAGCAGATGAAGGCAAACAAGCAATGTAACAGACAATATGATGATGAGCAGTGGCTGCACAATATTTGTTCTAGAAAATACATCCTGCTCAAAAAAACAAAAGCAAATTTATGTCATGCAGTTTCATTGTTTTTTTTTTTTGTTTTTTTTTAACATTTGACAATATTTTTGACGACCTCCTTCAGTTCAGACTGAATAATATGATTGCAACCAGTCCAAAACAGGATAAAAAAACGAGTGATGGTCGAGGAAGGCAGCATTTAGAGACTCCAACCAGAGGAGGTCACTGTGCTTCATGAGCAGCTCAAACCAGTGAAGAATGCCCTGCAGAAAATGAAGATGTCTGTTAAAAACTGTCTGTGCTTAGTTTTTTTATTTTATTTTAATGTTGTAGATTTACTCGATCGATTTACTGTTAAATTATTTGCAAGCTGATAAAAGCAAAAATATGGACATAATGTTCAGTTTAGAGCTGCAACAATTAATCGATTGATCAATTAGTTGTCAACTATTAAATGAATCGCCATCTATTTTGATAATCAATGAATCAGTTTGTGATGTGTGAATGTGAAAAATGAGCGTATTTGATTGGTCGACATCATCCTAGGTTGTTTTATAGTATTTCAAGGTTCATTTTATTGTTGTTACACGTGTACACATAAAATGAAATCTGTACTCTGGACTTATCATAAAATCCCTATAAAAAATCAGTCCTATGTCAAAATAATAACAGTAAAATCCAATGAATAAATAATGCGTAAATAAACAGCAAATAGTGCAGTGCAAGATTAAAATGAGCAGTATGTTAAAAACAGAAAAATATTTTATAGACCAAACAAATAGTTGATTAAAAAGGAAAATAAGCATCAATTTAATCGACTGTAAAAATGATCATTAGTTGCAGCCCTTTTTCAGTTTTGAAATCTGGTAATTTATGATAATTTCTTTATCTCGTCTTTATGTAATATTCTTTCCAAAGAAACAACCTATAACATGAGATGAAACCTGCTCTGGTCAGACTGCCACCGATCAGGGGAGGAGGTGTTGAAATCATTGCCCCCCCCAACGCCTCCTCTTCCTTCTCCTCTGAGCTGCAGTACTCAGTGGTTGCCAGCAGAGAGCACTCACATGTTGGAGAGTGCCCACTCACTGTTTGCCCCCACTGAGCACTATATCCTGCAACCATTCAGGCCTGTGAGATTACATCTAAACAGAGCCTAAACAATGTTTCTGCGGGGTCACAGCTGGGATGAGAGTAGGAGTTGATGGGAATGATGAGGTGATGGGTCTCCCTTTACCTTTAGACAAGCACCGCCGCGCAAAAGTGCTATTGTGCTATTAGCATTTGTGTGTGGGTGGCGGGAGCTTAAAAAAGCCGGGGTAAATAAAATAAGCTTTTTCGCTATCGGTGTACGGCATGCAGTGTTAAATGCTTGGTAAGCATTATTTCCTCTAACGGTCCCCATATTCCCTAATGTGACCAGAGGATTACAAGTCAAATCTGCCTTCTACTTATTCTGGTCTTAGCAGATACTTTAGACAGCTGTGGGAAAGCACAGTATGTGAAGACGTCTTTCTCCATGTCAGTATATAACTACATTATGTATATATATATATATATATATATATATATATATATATATATATATATATATATATAATATGCTATAAAAGCAGAACAGTTTGACACTCTTTAAAAGCATACCAGACCACACTTGTATTTGTCTGTTCAGGCTTTTTGTTTATTAGTGATACCTCATGATATTTTCAGAGATTTGGCAGATGCCTTCAGGGTAAAAACGAAGCAAAATATCACAAAAAGCAAAAATCGTCTCCTACATCTAAAAATGAAGCAAATAGTCTCACTGTGACTTGGATTTCAGTATTAATCAGTGTGTTCTTGTTAAAGAAACATCATCTCTTTGTGCACACGTTGTTCCTAACAAAAAGGTAACATAATTGTTGTATGATTATCAATCTAATTGTTAGTTAGATAGTTCGTTAATATGTAAGTACTGTGGAAATGACTGACTAAACAAGACAGAGGTTTGATTCAGGAAATAACTTCCGGCACACTCCATTGTGTCATGCATGTAAAAGTCCTCATACAGTGATAAAATGTGGGTGTAGCAGACACAAAAACTGTCACAAGACGAGATAAACAACAATATAAATCGTAAAGGCCCGAGAAAGAATGAGCGAGGCATTGGGGAAAATAGAGGACATTACAATAGGTGTAATTTGCATCGTTTTACACATTACATCCACCTCTGTCTACCAGAGCTGGTAAAACACTGGCCAGCCCAGTCTTACATATTCAGATCATTTGCCTCAATTAAGGGAAACTCTGCAGAAGATGAACTGGCATAAATGTTTATGGAAACAGAATATTAGATTGGCGGGGTCAGATCCAGACTGGGCTCTCTATGGTAATAGCCCTGTCTTGAAATCAGTCCTGTCCCTCACTGAAGTGGAACAGCTGATGGACCATTCCCATCCCCAGGGGGGAGTTCAAGAAAAGAAAAGACCAATTTGCTCTCCATAACAGCTATTATTGTGGTAAAAGAGAGGAAGTAATCGTATAGATTATTGCTGTATTTTTGCTGCTGCTGGAGCTCTCAACTGTTGCCTAACAGTTGGAAATGTACGCAGTAGTCATTGGAGGTCCAGCGTCTGCACTTTTGGCTCTTTTATTCAGTTTTATGTAGATACAGCACACCCCTCTGCTTACTATCCATCCTGAGTATGTCAACGCATCATGACTTATACTTCATAGTTCTGACAAAAATGTTATAATCATTCTTACATCACAAAAGTAATCAATGAGCCAAATGCTCTGATTAAAAACAGGAAAATAAATCTGGATATGTGGCTGTAATGATAGGACCTGCCTCTGATTCTGACTCCACGTTTGCCTTTCATGTTCATATGATATATGATATGATATTTTTCCATCTGGATCATTTTTTTTTCAAATCTATTGAATTCTCATAATCGCTCACCCTGCCTTCAGGATTCATACACACAGCTGTACCATCAGCAGTACAGTTATATTTACAGTTATTTTCTTTCATCAAAATAATTTTGTATATGGTCATCTGTCATTTTTCATGCTTAGTAGGAAATGATTCTGCCAAGCAAGTCAAGCCACTTTTATTTTTATGGTTACAGTAAATAGAATAAAAGCACAGTCTAGGGGAATATTGCAACTCAAAGATCATAATTGTGGACTGTAGGTGACACAGAATCATATTTGTCATGTGCTATCCAATCTCCAAACCTATGGCGCTTTTCCACAGGTGCGTTACGGTACGGCACGGCTCTACAA
This sequence comes from Synanceia verrucosa, assembly GCA_029721515.1. Taxonomy (NCBI): domain Eukaryota; kingdom Metazoa; phylum Chordata; class Actinopteri; order Perciformes; family Synanceiidae; genus Synanceia; species Synanceia verrucosa. The sequence goes on along the minus strand of CM056560.1, from coordinate 2,853,783 downwards.
GGTTGTGGCGCTTTTCCACTAGTACCTGGTACTCGGTGCTTCTTTCGTACCTCCTCAGCCCTGGTTCCAAACGAGCCAAAGCGATGCTAAAATGTGACGTCAGCCGTCTGCCTTCCTCTGATTGGCCAACGAGTGTCGTTGTTGGATGTGCGACGTCCGACTAGACTGTAAAAGCCAAACACGACTCGACAAAAAGCCACAGGGCGAGCAACAAATACATGATCTCTTCGGTTTCCTCCATTGTTTGTGATAGTAGTGTTCTTCTTCTCCCCAGTTTTCTGTGTCGCATGTAAATGACGTCATGGCAGTTTCGCGCTGCCGTGTGATGACCCCACCCACACCGAGGAGGTACTATGAGGTACTCAGCTGGGCCGTACCGTGCCGTGCCTTTACTCTGTAGTGGAAAAGCGCCGTTAGGGTTCCTGCGGTTCCTTAAAAAGTCTTAAAAGGTCTTAAATTAAAATCTGGGTAATGAAGGTCTTCAGTTGTCTTAAATTTACCATAAAGGTGCTATAGGTATGAAATTTTCAGATGGTGCGTTTATTGCCAATAGGAAAACACAGCATTCAGAGATTTACAGCAGTTTTGCACATTATTTTGTTCACTAAGTTCACTTCTTTGTTCATGAAAGTTGGCAAATTAAAGTTGTAGAAAAAAGTTAAGTGTTATGCCTTCACTTTATGTCAAAAAAAAATATTTTTGGTGATTAATCGGTTATCGGAATTTTTTTTCCCTGCTAATTGTTGATTGTTATTGATTGATTGATTATCGGCATCAGCCTCAAAAACTCCATATTGGTCAGGCCCTACAATAAATTGACTGTTTTCTACCAGAGAAATTGTTCTGACATTTTTGAGTCTTAAATTATATTTTTGTTGCGGTCTTAAAAAATATTAAATTTGACTTTTAAAATGGTGCAAGAACCCTGTCTTATTTCACAAAATCTTCCTGTCATGGCGCCTCTGCTTTGATTTGTTAGCATTTTAAGCACCTGAGGTTCAACATGCAGCCCGAACAGATGCAAGAACCATCCAAAATGTCCCAGGAAGTCATATCAGCGTATGAATATAAAGGTTATATTCTAATGATTATGGTGGTCATGGTATATTGCTTTTAGCACTGAGCAATCTGTTCACAGTTAGGAATGGGAGATTTTTTTCCCCCTCGCATTCTGCCTCGAGTGGTGCAGAGCAGCGATATATAGTTTAGAAGATGGCAGCTGGAACGCAGCCAGAGTAATTTGGTCCTTACACTCAATGTACAGTCACATGTGCCAAGACTTAGCGGAGGAAGAGATGAGGAGATGAGGGTGATTGAGAGTATGACAATCAAAGAGGTCATGGGTTTGAATTGATGCAGATGGAGAAACACCACACAATTGTTTTTTTTTGTTTTTTGTTTTTTTTTTTTTAATCTCCTTGGCTGCAGCTCATCTGCTTAAAACACTGCATCTTTTTTATTTCCAAGAAAAAAAAAGCATCAACACAACTCTGATATAGAAGGTCCAAAGAAATCAGCCATATGGATATGTATGCTAACCTGGGAAATGATGAGGCTATATTGTGGTGTTTTCAATAGGCTCTGTGATGATGTAAATTAAAGAGGACGCCTTTAAAAGTGGAACGGGGGGCCTTATTGCATATGCATTGAGCTAGATCAAAGCCTTTTCGGAGGTCACACATTTACATAGTGATATCACCGGAGCTATGGGAACCTGGCAACCCTGTCTTTGGGTTATTGTTTGAAAAAAACAGGGCCTTGTAGAAGTCCTTTGACACAATTAGAACAGGAGTCAAGGAAGCTCCCTCTTTTTGGTGTAAAATAGCATCCATTTTTCAGAGAAAATCCAAAGGTAATAACTTTACAAGGCTAATAAATGTCTTTGTGTCTCCAGGAAAGAAAGCGCTAACTCAAAGACTCATTCTGCTCCACAGTTCAAAGGTGAGTATTGACAAAGTAATTTGAATTGCACCTGTTAAAAAAGGTTAATTACAGGTTAATGTCTTCACAGACCTGACATTTTGGTACATTTTGATTCTCAGGAAAACAACTATTTGATTTGGTTTCTCTGTAAATGCAGCTATGCCTTTTTTTGAGGATGTGCAAATGAAAGAAAAAGGACCTTGAAGACAAATTCAGGTGACTGAAAGCTTAGATTTGTGTTGTCCACAAGCAGCAGCAACTAAATCATCTAAAGAACAATACATATGTGCTCATATATCACTGAGCGAACCTAGAATTACTGCTCTAGATAATGATTGTTGCTGTTTCTATTCTAGAGCCTTCAGACAGGTGTCTTTGCTATGATATTTTTTTAAATATAAAAATTAGGCTTGGGAAAACATTGATATGGCAATATGTTGTGATGTGTATACACACACACACGCACACACACACATATGTATGTATATATATATATATATATATATATATATATATATATATATATATATATATGTATAATGTATGTAAATACAGTATATAATTGTCAGTGATCTATGTAGAATATCGCAATATATAATATTGCAATAATTTATTGTATCGTGACTCAAGTATCGCGATGTGTATCTTAATAAAAATATAAGTGGTGTCTAGTTCCAGCAGAGTCGGCTCTAAAGAATAAGTAAATACAGACATCATGCTAATTTATTTAGACCTGAGCCGTTGAGCACATAAGCCTGATACTCCTCTGAATATAGCTTGAGCAGTCGGATCTCGCTGTATCTACTTTTGAGTGCTACTCTCACATTTGTACATCCAACAAGGCATTGGTTCAACATATTAGACTGTACACAGGGTGTGTACATGTTCAGACTTTTTTATTGGTATGTACTGTTATATGCTGTTAGCAGCTCGGCAGCGGGCCAGTCTGTTAACCCTAAAGGGCGGGGGTTGTTTTGTTTTCTTCTTCTTCTTCTTGTTATTATTATTATTAATTATTTCAGTACTTCTCATAATTAAATTGAATATATATACACACCTAATACACAAGCATAAAGACAGAAGCCTTGCATAAACAGAGTTCAGTTATATAGTGTGCTTATAGCAGACACACCCCTCTTATGTAGTACTGTCCATAGTTGTTTACGCTGCTCTGTTGACTTGATTTTATTCAACAGTCGCCACTTTGGGCACATTTTATGCCAGAGGACAAGGAGCGATTGGTGAGGGTTGGTGATTGTGGGGGTAGTTTTAAAAGTTTTGTTTCTCCGTCTAGCTTTAAAAACAGCATGTTACTCAATATTACTGTTTATATTTCATATCAAACTCCATATGCACTCCTGTAACTTTCAACAGCAAATATACAGAGATTTTTTTTTTTATTATTTTGATATTGTGATGATGCGGTAGGCATCACATGACCGCGGTGATGCAGTGATACGGTTATCGTCTCAGCCATAATTGTGCAGTCAGACTCAAGGTCAACTTTGACTCCAGTGCTTCCACAGGGAGTGTTGAAATGAGAGGATAAATAAAATATGTTGATGATGCAGAAGATTGCCCTTCATTTGAAGCCTCAGACAGTAAACATTCTGCTCTAACAATGCAATCTTGTTTCCTTCTCTTTTACCGTTTTGTGTAGATTTCTGGGGGGATTCGGATGACGGCGACTCGGATATTGAAGCAGCCTTACGTCCTCAACCTTTCAAGACAAACACAGATGACTCTTGTGACTGATATTTCTCAGATATTTTATTAAATCTACTACATTATATCACTGCAAAATCTCCTGCAGTTTGGCTCACAATAATTCACCCTGTGACCATTACTTTAGTGGTTTGCGTTGTAAATCACATGCACGCTGTATCGTAAAAACAAATAATAAAGTTGACAGCTCTCACGCTTGGTAAAGTATGTGAAGAGTTGTCCAACGCTGATGTTAACCCTGCTTCAGTCTCTTTATCTGAACAACTCTCCCGGCTCATAATAACAGCTCGAAATAGATTAAACTGATCTTTTAAAGCGATTTGTTTGTACTAGGCTGAAAATCATGCATTTTGAATGCCGCAAGCATCTCAGAGTGCTCTGCCTCCAGCACGCTCGAGTGTAGTGATGTGAGTCACCTGTGAAATGACAAAGCACAATGGCCACTCTGCACGCTGCTGCACGACCTGTGAACCCGCTGAAGAGGCCCATCTCCCAGGGCACAAAGTGTTGCAGCGCTAACAAACTCAGAATATTTACAACCTCCCAACAAAATGCTCCGCGCACATTTTCACAGCTGCTTCTTTAATAATCGCGCTCGTGCTACAGAAACACAAAGACGCACGTCTGAATTCCTCTACATTGTTGTGGAAATGAGTCACGAGTAGCAGGATTGTTGCTGAAACCACACAATGGTCCTCTGCAATTTATCACTCTGGAGCATATTGAACGTTGCGTATCTATTAATAACTCAGGGGCTACTGTGTGGGAGGCTACATTTCCCAAGTTTACATTTATAGTTCATTATGTCTGTAGCGTAAATTTCCAAAACTGCCATTCTGGGATGTGGTAAAAGCCCCTGGCATTCAGTGTCAGCAGGATTCCATTAGTCAGCTTCAGGTGACTTTACATGCCTGAACCTTTTAAAGTAGGACTCCACATTCATTACCAATAATGGCTCCAGACAGCCCTGACCCACCACAGAAAAAGGGACTGTGGCAGAATAATTTGGAGTTTGCTAAAAGGCTCCCTAACATAATACCCATGTTAAGGAGCATGTCAACAGATACTTGTGTGCGACAGATAGCTCACGGCGGAAGCAGGAGATGTATTGTACCGACATGTGGCGACACAATAATATTTAAAAAACATAACTTTTTTTTCTCTGATTTCATGTCAGTGAGACAACGAGGAGGATATTTGGCTCGTTCTTTTAAAGCGCGTGTTGTCAGGGGACGATGTGGAAGGTTTTATCTTGCAGTTTAGTTAAATACTGCTTGTGACTTCGGTGCAGAAAAGACTCATCTTGTTGCTCCTGAGCAGTTCTAATCACTGTAAAAAGACCTCTTAGGAGTATTTACCTTTAATAATACCAAATATTTTTTCATCTTGGGAATCTGAGAGAGGCTTTGCTTTATTTGTCCCATAAACCACCTCAGACGATTCAGTTCACAGAACGAATTATAACGTTAAATTGATAGTGGTGACTCTGAAATATTCATAAACGATTTTATATATCTATATTTATATATATATATATATATATATATGTTTATAATCTTTAAATGTCACCCAGGATTTAATCTAATGATCAAAGTCACTCTCTTCTGAGAGGCTGTCTGACACTGTGCACAATGATGAGGGTTATTTTCATGCTACAAGGAAACCAAATGCTCCTCTCATCATATTCATATTGTGTTTTATACCTTCAGTACATACACAACCATGATTTTAAAGGTATTAGTCCTTTTTTTTAAAGTTGACCTGTCTGGCAGGTAGAAATGATTATGACAAAAAAGGGTGGGTATGAACCTTTATCATTTGTTGTGTTTCTATAAAATGAGAAGCTCAAGGTTTTTCCTATTATCACATATGAAAATATCACATTTTTACAGTCTTTATTGTCTTTGAAAAGTGAAACATTGACATTATTCCTACCGGTTCAGCGTGAGGGTGAAGGCAAAGGGTGAAGAGACTGCTTGACTGCGAGCATGTCTCCTTTTCAGACGGAAATAAAAAAAAAAAGCAAAAATGTTAAAGTGACCTAAACAATTCATGTTTGAGAAGTGATGTCAGACATACAGAATCTTTCAATTCAGATTCTCTTCCCTTGAAGAACTTCTGTGGGAAAAAAAAATCTGTGAAATTTAAGGCATGTCAGGGCTTCATCTTTGACTTCATGATTTAATGTTTAGGATCAGAGGGCTAATATCTGACATAATATGCCTGTTTAACATGATGTTCTGTAGCTTGTTTCAGCTTCAAAGGCAGTTGGGAATTCTATTTTCACCTAAAATAAGCATGTCAATGATATGCACAACGACCATGTGTATTGGAAATGTGTGAATTCATCCCATGTTTTTGCTAAATGTCCTTCTTCATGAGCTACACATCAAGACTTGTGCAGCAAAGGTCAAGGTCTGACGCTATGCAGCTTTGTTAAATGTGTAAATATTCTTCATAAAAATCTGCAGGATGTCGCAGCCTCCAGGTATCACACAGCTTGAACTGCACTGAAAAAAAAACCTGCTCCAGTGTTTGTGATGAGCTCTTTTATTTCATCCTCTACTTTAACGAGTCTACTTAATAATTTTCATGAAAGCGGAGCTATTACACCTTTGTGCTTTTCCATTTCCTTTTGTACGTTATACAGTTTGTTTAGTGCATGTAAGCAAAGTTACAAACCCCACAAAAAGATGGAAAGATGCTCTAGTAGAAACACAAAATAAAAGTATGCACCTTGAGACCAGGAGTGACATTATTTGGTGACATTTTATAGATCAAAAAAAAACAAAAAACAAAACAACAAATCGCTTAACTCATTGAGTGCCAGCTGTTTTATAAAACAGAAAGTGTCTTGTTCCAGCGTTTTTGTCCATTTTGACTCATATTTCTAGACCCACAGAATATTTTGTACTATGACTCTGAAAACACTGAATATTTCAAATAAAAGAAGAGACTCTCTATTTCATGATGAAAAAAATGTTTGTTTTTACCTTGTTCCATTCTTGTTTTACAAGAGGTAGAGTAAAAAACACTTCCAGATTCTGTTTGTTTTGCTCTCTAATCTCGATTGTCTCCACTTCCTGTTTTGATCTCTGTGGTGTATACCATTTCTTTGTGCTCTGACTACATCTCCCAGAAGCCCCAACAGCACCAACTACTCACAGGCTGCGGGAGACCATGATTGACGAACTTTGACGTATTATCACGTCAATGACACTCAAGCATCAGATTTTAAATGACGTCAAATATGTGACAAGCACTCACTGAGTTAATTGAGAAAATAATAACTTCATAAAATAATAGTTTATAGTGATATATAAGATCTCTCTGTATTCAAAGATTACTGAAGCTGTGCAGACTATTGTCCAGTTATTCAGAAATATGGCCTCCGATGTCATGTTGTCATTGTCTGGCACATTAAAAGTGCAGTGATTCTACAAATCCTGGAACAAAGATTTAACACCAGATGCACAAAATAACACGAAATGTGAGCTTTCCTTCACCATCAAGTACTGAGCTTAAAGCCATTCATGTTGGTTTTTTTCCCCTCACCAATTGCTACCATGAGTGTCTGGAAAGTTGAGAGTAGGGTCCTGCTCCCTCACCAGCCAGATTAACCTGCTTTTTGTCCAGACGACTGCCAGTAAGACGGGGTCACTGGTCTTTCATTGGTGTCTCGCATTTGAGTCTCCAGAAAGACACTTGTGTTGTTAGTAACAGAGATGTCAGCTGCATCTCTTCATGTGTAGGGTGCCATGTGTAAAAAAAGAAAAAAAATCACAATAAATTACAGTTTTTTTTTCATGTTGCCAACGCTCTTTGTGCTTTTAAAATGGATTAGGTTTATGTTCGAATGAGAATTTAATGTCAAACACATTCATACACATGGTTTTTCTCTGTAATATATTCGTGCCGGCTGGACAAGCCGAGGCTCTATAGTGTGCGCCTTCCATTCTCCCCTACCCTACTTTTATTTTTATCACTGAATAATCATTAAGAGCAAGGCCATTTTGATCTTCTGCCTCAATAGGCCTCAATTAAATATTCATTCATTCTGATGTGGCCTCCTCGGCAGCTTCTTTGGTATGTGTGTAAAAGAGACAAAAGGCTGTGCTTTTGATTACACAAGCTCAGTTTTTTTCCCTCCCCAAAGAGATCAGACACCATTATATAGAGTTAAACAATCGTTTCCATTGATCGACAGAGTTGTTGGTAAAATGTTTACTTTGGTGAGGATGAGTGAATTTGTTCTTGAATGTTGGAACAAAACAAGCTTCATTGAGCTGTCTCCAAGGCCTCTGTTTCATGTACATTTCAGCTATGAGCTCTACGCCCAGTGTGGTGACACAGGATGTATTTTCAACCTGGAATTGTGACAACATTAAATAATGACAATTTAATCAGTCTTAACTCTTTGAGTGCCATTGACGGATTTTGACGCCATTTAAAATCCAACACTTGAGTGCCATCGATGTAATATTACGTCAAAGTTTTTCAGCAGCAGGTCACCGATCACTGTCTCCCACAGGGCATCCTGTGAGAAATATTGGGGCTTCTGGGAGATATAGTCAGAGCATAAAGAGACGGTATACACCACAGAGATCAAAACATGAATGGAACAAGGTAAAAACAAACATTTTTTTCGTGATGAAATAGAGAGTCTCTTCTTTCATTTGAACTATTCAGTGTTTTCAGAGACATAGTACAAAATATTCTGTGGGTCTAGAAATATGACTCAAAATGGGCAAAAAACGCAACAATTTATCAGCATGCAGCACTATCTGATGGACTGGCATGACGTTTGGTAAACAACCACTGAGCACACAGGAAGATCCACAATGATTTTAATGATCGCTGACTTTCACCACCAGCAGGTTAAAACTTCCACTTTGTCCATTTCTTCAGATCAGGACAGAAAACCCCTCAAACTCACCAAACCTGAAGAAGCACAGGTGTCTCTGATGAATCAGAGTTCATCCCTACTGCCACTTTAAGGGCACTGGATGTATCCTCTTCTGTTGTACTTGTCCTAATTTTGAGGATGGGATGCATGCTGCAACAGCAGAATAATTGAAACGTGGTTCTGGACACATAGACTCTATACTGACAATCCAAGAATGCAATGCATCACATTTTATAAAGTACTACACACATGATAAATGTCAAAGTGAATCTCAATTGCTCACAGAAAACTGAGCTTGTATTATATAGAGAGTAATGAATGAGTGAGTGTAATCAGCATTACATTCCTCATTGTTTTTATGATTTATTAATAATTAACAAAGAGTTTAAGAACCTTATGTTATGTTAGTGCTTTAGACTTTAGATTTTTATCAAAATTGTTAGCTCTGAAGGAGCACCAAGATATTTTTAGTCATCTGTCCCCTTAATTATTTATAATAAAATAGCCCAGCATCATAGATCCTGTCAATTGTCCTGTCAGCAAACATCAAAAAAAAGAACAAAAGGAAACAAATATTGGTATTACATAAAATATGAAGTTGGCTATTGTTCCAGCTGTGAGTGGTCATTATTATTACGTCTTATTATACCTTTTAACTACATGGAACATATCTCCAGCCCTGCCATTACATTTATCACTTGATTCAGCAAGTATCTGCAAGCGCAGCGGTTGAACAATAGGTCCAAGGATGATTTGCACATGAATGACGTCTATGAATGAGAGTGGGTTACAGAGGAAGGCTGTTTCTCCATAGTCAGGGCAGGAAGGTTTTCTCCCCTCTGCCCCCACTCCAAAGACCAGGTGAGATTCTCCGACACAAAGGGCCAAGTGAAAATGTGTTCAGCCTGGACGCCTAAAGCCCTTATTATGGAGAATTTCAGTGGACGTATATAAAAGCACTGACTGGCATCCGTCTGCAGCTGCATAGCTCGTCTTTATGGTCTGCTGTTCCATGCATAGGGCTTTGATCTTTGGAATACAAGAATATATTTTTGCTTTATGGATTGCACAACGCAACAGCCTCCATTTCTGCATGGAAACTAGATAAAACTTAGAGTCTGTACTGAGGCCATTCACAGTAGGTTGAGTATTTAAACTGTGCAAAAAAATACATCTCATTTGTTCTCCTTTGACAAAAATAACTGTTAACAATTAACTAGAATTCATGCAAAATATTGTCATTTCTCATACGGCTGCATTTATGTTGGTTCCTTGTTAATTTGACATATTTAGGTTATCACAATTACATACACCTGGGATGTGTGCTAGCATTAAATGCATGGCCCAACCCCCACACACAAACAAAAAAATAAATGGCAAATAATGAGATTCATCATTCTAAGTGCACACAGCACATATGCTTCATTCACCAACCAATTCTGCTTCCAAACCATCCATCTAAACATGAATGATAGAATATTAAAATGCTCTAAAAATACATTCATTAATTAATGTAAACACACAATGTGTTGCGTACAAGTCACTAACTAAAGGTAAAAGAAGAGCTCATTTCATAACGCTTTACAAAATGCATGCTTACAGCAGGAAGGAAAGCCAGCAGATTAATTTTAAAAAGGTGAGAAAAGAGACAGAAACAGAGGACAGAAGGGCCAGAGGGTTAGTGCTGAGTGTTCCAGCTCTTTTCTTGGATGCTAGTGACCTTGTTAATCTTTGAGGTAATTTGATGTGATATTTCTACAGTACAAAATAAGCCTCTGTGTTATCTCGTTGTCACTTCTGACTGTTAACATAAGAATTATAGGGAGGGTAATCCAATATTTTGAACAAAAAAATGTCATATGTGAACGAATCAAATTTTAGCAGGCGTATGTGCCACCTGATATGGAGTCCTTAGGGCTACAGGAGCATAGAGAAAGTACACCATCACCTAACTTATTAACACGGAGAACTAATGGTAAGCAACACCAAACTTCCTCAGGCTGTCAGTGGAGCAGGATGGAGAAGCAGCACTGAACACACTCCTCTGTCTGCTGATGGAGCTGCAGATGGTGGAGACCATTGTCCATGATGGAGAGCAGTCCTTTTCTTTTCCACTCATGTGATGGAGTACAGCTCTGTTTCCTCACCAGCCTGTCCAGCCAGGTGGTGTCCCTCCTCTTGATTCTGCCTCCAGGTATTTGTAGGCCCTGACTACCTTCACCTCAGATCCCTCAGTGGAGATGCTGCAAATGTAGCCTAGACCTCCAAAAATCCACCACCACCACCTCCTTGGTGTTGGTGGTGTTCAGCGACAGACGGTTTGCCCTGCACCAAACCACAATGTCCTTTTGTTTGATGCAGTTGTTTATGTTCAATGTAGACATTTCTGAACCAAAATATGTTTTACATTAACCATAGTGTGTCAGACTTGCAAAAATGCAATGTGCACATGAGCTAACCCTGCTACTATAGCTACGTCTAAAGCTCAAAAAAAGGAAAAACCACAAACTTGGACTTAAAACCACTCTGTACAGTGAAAATGACTGGAGCATTACTTGCTGCAATCCTACAGACAATTTGGGATTTTGGTGTGGCTGCCTGGAACTGGAGTTTGGCAGTAAGGTGATGAAAAAGGCTCAGAGGAAATTCTATTAACCAAAAATGCAGATTGCAACAGAGCAAAATGAAACCCCAGGTAAACCAGCAAGGTCAAACAGACGACTGGAAAAGAAACCCTCGCACAATCAGTCAGCACATGCTAGCAGCTGCTAAAATGGCTTCATATAACTTCTCCTGGTCCAACCCCTCCAAATCAGACCAAACCATTATCAGAGATCTGAGCGAGTCGAGGGAGGAAATATGTGCAAAACGATCATTAACAGGTTCCAAACTAACTTCCAATATTTCCTCTAAGGTTGTTGAACTCCCCCCCAAAAAAAGAATAAAACAACAAGATAGCTAAAACCCCTGCAGCACACTGGTGGTTTCACCCTGTACCTGATGGCAAACAGGTGAACAAAGTGGCCTGATTGAGCCTGTTAACGAGCACAGCTGCAGATAATATTAGGGATTATCTTCCCTGGGTCATGGGAGAAGAGTCCCTTTTATATTTAGTAAGTCATAGTTACGTATGATTTAATCATTCACCATCTTTTCTTCTTGTGTACTTTAACTCGTTGAGTGCCAGCCATTTTATAAAACACAAAGTGTCTTATTCCAGCATTTTTGTCCATTTTGAATCATATTTCTTGACCACAGAATATTTTGTACTATGTCTCTGAAAACACTGAATAGCTCAAATGAAAGAAGAGACTCTCTATTTCATCATGAAAAAAATGTTTGTTTTTACCTTGTTCCATTCTTGTTTTATCAGAGGTAGAGTAGAGGACACTTTCACCAAAATCACCACTTTTTGTCCAGATTCTGTTTGTTTTGCTCTCTAATCTTGATCGTCTCCACTTCCTGTTTTGATCTCTGTGGTGTATACCGTCTCTTTATGCTCTGACTACATCTTCCAGAAGCCCTAACATTAGTCACAGGCTGCGTGAGCGCATGATTGGGGACCCACTGCCGAAAACCACTTTGACGTATTATTTTGTCAATGGCACTCAAACGTGAGATTTTACATGACGTTGAAATATGTGGCACTCAAAGAGTTAAAGGTGGTCAGGAACAGTTTCTATCCCTCTAGTTGTTGACCTGAGAGTCCAGATATGTGATTTGGAAATTTGAATACAGGAAGCAATATTTTAACTCTTACTGAAGTCAACCAAAGTGCTGGTTTTACTCCATTTCTTCGATGCGGAGCCATAATGAAGAGACCCAAACTGGAGCTGTGGTCAGAGGGCTCTAATTCCAGATTGGCAGATTCCTGTTCAAGATGCTTCAAATCACATTATAATTAACCACATTTAGGATGGAGAGCAGAGAGTCTCTGCTTAGAGCCATTCCCGTGATTCTCTCTGTCACTCTCCCTTCATCGCCATCTCTTACTGTCCCTATTTTCAGTTGGGGTAATTAATATGGAAAGATGGAAAGGCATCATATTCTGCAAATTCCTACGAGACTGGCTTGCAAAAGCTGTTAAAGCCAAGTAGGTAAATTAGTATTCATGCAGGTTTTCCTGTTGCAAGTCATCTTTTCCTGTGGGACCAAGTAGTAGATTGGGCAGACAGGCGACGCTCATCCTTGATTATGTGAGCAGAATACCACCGCAGAGCTAGGGAAAAAAAAACAAAAAAAACACATTCCTTATAGGCAGTAAATCAATTTCTGTGACCTGCTAAATGTAATTGACTACACTCTAATTCTTTAACCCTGAGTATGACAGTGAAAACACATCCTGAGGTGCAATGATTACCAGCTATTATACATATCCATGGTTTTCGTATCAGTTAACAACCATTTACAGCAAAATTATACATACACCACCATGATTCAGGCAATAAACAATTGCTTTAATGCACTAGTCATGTCTTTGTTTAGTCAATCAACTGGATCTCAGAAAACCAGCTATTAGTCAAAATATGAAAATGGCTCGGTAAAGAGATTTTTTTTGCTTTTAGATGCATGGAAATTTGTATGTAAATTGAGATGTTAATATGGCAGCCTGTGCTGAATACTGGATATGGCCTTTAATGTTATGGTTCATACACCATAGGGATCGCTGGGAACATTTGATGCTGTTACGCAGCATAAAATGCTTTAATGATTATGCATCAACATTATTGTAGCTTTGGAGAATTCGCACAGCAAAGCAAAGGTTATATAAACGTTTGATTATGTCAAATATGTTGTCAGATATTTGTGTGAGGACAGATAATGCAGCATGTTGTTGGTGTTTATGCAGCATTCAGTATTAGTACAGATATCCTAATCAAAACCAAATAAAACAGTATATTTTCCCAGATATTTTTATGAAGGCAAACACAACACTACATACAGAATTTATTTTATTCATGCTCACCCAAGATATTTGTTAACCCAGACTTGAAACACAAACTTAAATGACACGTTTCCCTGGCCTCAACCTACTGGTTTTCAGTAGGGATGGGGAAAAAATATTGATGTGGCAATATATCGCAATACTTTTTTTTCCCAATATAATATTGATTTTTAATTTCTTAACTCAAAAGTGCCTTGTTCCTGAGTTTTTGCCCATTTTGAGTCATATTTCTAGACCCACAGAATATTTTGTACTATGTCTCTGAAAACAATGAATAGCTCAAATGAAAGAAGAGACTCTCTATTTCATCATGAAAAAAATGTTTGTTTTTACCTTGTTCCATTCTTGTTTTATCAGAGGTAGAGTAGAGGACACTTTCACCAAAATCACCACTTTTTGTCCAGATTCTGTTTGTTTTACTCTCTAATCTCGATCGTCTCCACTTCCTGTTTTGATCTCTGTGGTGTATACCGTCTCTTTATGCTCAACGATAACGCTTGAGAGATTTTTCTCACAATGTTGCTGGAAATATTTCAGTCTACACGAGTGACAATGATGTAATACATATGCATGATGTAATACATATAGTACACACTGCAACTCCGAAACGCCATTTTCAGATGTTCTCACTCTGGAACTCATTGTCAGAAAATACTGTTGTGGGTCACCGACAAAGCCGGAGGTGTCTGTACGAAAGGCAGTGTCTCTTATTCACAGAAGCCCCAACATTACTCTCAGGCTGTGTGAGAGCACTCTTTCTTCAGTGACACAGATATTGTGATGTATTTTGGATGACATTTACTGCAATATATTGATTATGGCAGTTTCACTGAATCGTATTGTGATAGTCTTGTATTGTGATACCCAGCCCTAGTTGTCAGCAGGCCCAGGCCGTGGGCTCTGACTTTGTACAGATTAATTAGCAGTCCGTCCTCAACAGTCCACTCCCCACTTCCTATTAGACCCAGGTAATTTGGTGCTCCATGCACACAGGGCGCTGCGTTGACACCTTATGCTTCATGATTGAAGGCAATCTCCTGAGGACAGCGCTAAATTTATTCATGGTGTGCTCTCCCACAGCCACTAGAGACATGTCTGTGCCCGTCTGCCACACATCCACAGATTTCCTGCTCTGCATCTTTCCCCGAATGCACAAATAATACTAAATGATCTGAGGGAGTTGTTGCAGTGTCTTATATTCCTACCCTTGCGGGAAACCTGCTGATCTCTGAGTGAGTGACTTGCCTCGGCTCCGCATACGAGTCTCTGAAATGAAGACAATGCATAATGTCAAGCCGGGAATGTTATTGCATTTAGAAATCTTCACCCTCACAACCTCTTCCCGTCTCCCTTTCTCCCAAGGGAATGCACATGTGAACTAAAACTTGTGTGCACACAGCACTTCCATGCTCGGTGCAGCAGGGTCACAGGAAGCACCATTAATGTAATTCCTAGTTGATGGCTGAAATCTGTTGATAATAGAGATGTTAGCAAAGGTGATCAAAGCAGATTAGCCCAAGACACAGCAGGGGGGGATTGGTTGGACGCCCTGTCATTAACACAGGCTGCCGGCACGCTCGCTAGTCCTCACTGGGGGAATACGGGGTCAGCCATTAGCATGGAGTTGAAATGCTAATGCACAACTTGAATCAACAGACCCCTGACTGCCTGCCACCATTTATTTACTGCTGAGGTTTCAAAGCTGTTATTAGGCAGTGACGCAAACAGGTGAACTGTGGCTCTGCTAAGCTTCATAGTTGTTTTGGAGGACGCAAAGTCACTTACAACACAGCCATGGGATGTAGGCTCCTCACTAACGTCACATGTACCTGACACATTTCAGCTTAAAGCTTCACAAACGTTACGAGCTGCAGGTGTGACACAAAGGTGAGAAAGCACTATTAGACAGCAGTGTTATCACTGAGAGGTTTACACATCCCCTCTTCGTCTCTCGCGGCGATAAAAGGAAGTACGAGGCGTCACTCCTGAGGCTGCAAACTTGTTTGGAGTTATTGAATCATCAGAGCAGAAGAGGCAAACAAGGACCCTCAAGTCTTGCAGTGCTTGAGGTGGAAGAGGTATTTTGACAATTAGCCCTATGAATTTGGCTCCCTTCGGCATTAATGCATGAGTGCTATCAGTATTTGTTACACAATACATGCACATGCTTTCCCAGACTGAGGTTTCCTATTTCTAAAGTGCCAATATTGTTCACTCAGAGTAGAAGTGTGTCAGAGTGGTATGACATAATTCAACTCATTTTTTAGTGACTTTTTTATTAGTTACATGAGCTATATACAGTATGTATGCACACTGCTTGTACAGTTTGAAAGACAATACTGTATGTACAATCAAAACAAACAATAAACCTATGTAAAATATTTATTTTTCTATAAAATATAAGGCAATGCGGAGAGATAATGCACCATGTTGCGTGATAATAACCATACACAATAACTTTCAGCCTTTTCATGTGTAAATTTTCACTTTTTTCTTTCTTTCTTTCTTTCTTAAAAGTAGCAGATCGGTCGGACTGGTTATGTTAGGTTTTAATATCTAGTAAGCTGTTGCTTCTATCTCCTGGTTAAGGGATTGATTTTGAGACACCAGATGAGATGTAGACTTGCCATAATGTAGTTTGGTCTGCCACCCAGTACCAGTCATCCAGGCTCAGATCTTTGCATGCAAACATTAACATGAACACGCTTTTCATGCCTTTCAGTTGGTTATCTTTTGAAAAGCTCCATATTCTGCAGAGGAAGGTCAAGCAGTGGGCCTATATGCATTAGCCTCTACTGCTTTTCCTCAGCAACATCAAGTGTAGTCCTGCTCCAGGGATCAATAAACTATTCACCCTCCTTTGAGTGCTGCATTATATAGTGTGCATTTATAGCTTCTATGGTTGATGGAAACGATTTTTTACTTGTTCATATGCTGGATATTATATTGTAGAATTGCTGCTTCATTCTTCACAATTACAATGATTTTATGTAGCCTTGGTTCATATTTTAAAGACAGCATTGGTGATCTTGATCTTGAACCGATCCAACAAAAAACCAAAACTGCCCACTGTTGCCCAGTGTCACGCCTCCCTATTAAGCCACGCCCCCAAATTATCATTATAAGGCCCCCGGACTTGTCAAGAAAATTTTATTATTAAATTCAATTTTATTATATTTAGGGCTGCAGCTGCGTTAACACAGTCCACGTGGGCATGTGCAACAGTAAGACAATTGGACAAAAAAATCAAGGAAACTAACAACACAGTCGTAACTAACGATCAAACATGCTTCTATATTACATTAACCATCTTTTTTAAATCTGTTGAAGCGCCTCCTGTAACTCAGCAAACAAAACTGTGGTTTTAATATGATGTAAAATGTGCAAAAATAATTTCAATATAATGGGACGTATTGTGTGTGATGGAGCTCTATCGTCTTCATCATCACATCGCATCAGTATGAAGCAAGGCGGCTTGTAGATCTGCAGGATCTAAAAAATTCAGCAAGTGAAACCAAGAGTACATGATGATTTTAAGCTTGTTAGTTATGTGAGAAAGTCTGCTAAGGTCAGTTGTTATGTATTCAGGCAAGTTTTGTTTCCTAGACCTAAGCAATTGTTTCAAAACCATGTGGTAATGTATGTTTCTGCAAGTGATATGAAAAAATATTTATGTATTTTTGCAGAAACACACATATCATTTTATGTTATTTTAATATGTTAAACCACTACTACGGCTGCTGTATCTGGCACAGCAGAGTCCTCAGACACTAATGACCATGTAATTTATTGAATAAAAGTGGAGGATTTCTTAAGTTAAACTGAACTATGTTTCATTCCAAAAGAGGTATGCATTTTTTTCAATTTATTACTGATTGTATTTCATATAATATTAATGAAGTTTTTACTTATTTCTGACAATTTCTTACATTTTCGAGTAGGTAATTAAATGTGTGTACTAAACCAATGAATTAAGTTTGGTTTTGCTTTTGTCAAAATTAATATACTACACAGCATTTACAGAGACATCATTTCAAGGTAGAAGGCTTGTGACAAATTACTGGCGAAGAAGAAGAGTAAAGTCATATTAAATAAAAAATGTCAGGGACATGAATTATTCCTCAAAATGAGCGTTGAAGGGCAGCCGGTAAAAAGGCTATCTATTGGAAAATAATTTGAAAATACACTTAATATTATTGATGTATGTTTTGGGGGATTTTTCCTCTTTAACCTGTAATTTTTTTTCCTACTCTGGTGCCACTAGTATTTACCTGCATTGCAAATGGCAGTAGTTATGTCACTGAGAATTAAAATTATATTACGGAAAGTGTTGGCATTGGGTCTCAGGTGTTATTTAGCTAAACAAATCAGCAATGACTATGTGTCATTGCTGCACTAGGCTTACTCCAACTTCTGCTGCCAACTACTGTGCTGTAACCTTGTTCCTTCTGACTGGGTCAGTGTCCTCTGGTTGTCCTTGTTGCTTTCTTGCCTTTTTCTCACATGCAGCACATGCTATTCAGTATTGACATAGCATTAGCAGCAACACATCTGCACCAAAAGAGCACCAAACAAAAGACTCACAGCAAGCTGCCAACTGATTTCCCCCATTTCTCCAAACTCCTATGAGTGGGGTTTTGCCACTGTTAGCCTCACTTAGACCAAGCAAGCATCCATATTCCTATGTGAAAAGTATTCGGAGGGCGATGCCACTGATTAATTGATGCCACTTGAATTGGCATCACTTGGGACAGAAGACTACAAGTTTGAAAAACACAAATTAAAATAGAAAGTGTGCCAGGCCTCTACGGTCTGCTCCTCACCTGCTTGAGTCTAGCTAGCCGCTACTAGCACAGCACACCTGAATCTCCTACCAGACTGTCTTCAGTTGAGTAGCATTTTGTGAAACATAGGTATCTCTAGATCTGCTGTAAAACCGTGATAGTGTTTTCAAACTATCCATTATCCGTCCAACAATGTGCCAGAAATAGTACGCTAAATCAGCATTACAGGGAAAACTATAGAATAGTAGTCCTCTGGTTGATGATAAGAACTGGCCAGACATTAAACGACATACAAGGAGTTGAGTTTCTTGTTCTGAAAGATGTTGAGAACATGCCTGTGGGTCGACGATGGCTTGAAGACAAGAACATGTGAGCTCTCCAGATGAAACTCAGAGGAAACTCTCTCTGGTCCAGAATAGAGGTATGCACAAAAGGGACTTGTCCACATGGAGATGGTTTAGGAGTAAACGTCAATACGCCTATAAGGATCGAATCTTATAGGCATATTAGCACCTCCTCCTTAAGTCGCTATTGCACAAGAAACGTTTCTTGTTGTTATGCTTATACCATCGACTGTATGTAAATAGCGGATGCAATGAGCCCTCCATAATTCACATGAACTGTGATATTAATAGGAATGCTAATTATGGCTCAACATAACATTATTTACCTTAAACGGTGCCAGTGACTCCTCACATGAGGCTACTCTTCTTCAAGATGTAATGACAGCAGGGACCTGTCAATCACATGGTAGCCACGCCCCAAAGCTTTATGTGTTATTTTCACCATATATTTGACCATTATTCAGTAAATCTACACTCTGATGTATTAAAACATTACTTAAACTAACATTGAGACCATAAACTATATATATATATATATATATATATATATATATATATATATATATATATATATATAGTGTTTACAGGTTTACAGAGGTAATAATTTAGGGGAGAAAATTATCATTTTCCTATAGACATCAGTGCAAACAGACTTCTTTTTCAAACCACCAGTATCGCCCCCTGCTGTTTGTTGGAGAAAATTCAAGTTTCATTTGAAGTTTCAGCTTCATTGAACAGACCCCAGTGTTGCCCGCTGACTTACCACTAATTTCTGCCGGACAGCTCGAATTGGCAAGAACGAGATCTCGCTGACTAACGAGATCTCGGGAATTCACGTAAAAATGCACAATATAGCGGGTTGTAGCAGAGCATCGTTAAAGAGAACCACCCTGTGTCCACTGAGTAGGAAATCAATTTTACAATCCGCCGAGAACACAAATGATTTTATTTTGAAAATAAACTACATGTTTTATTTTGTGTGTGTACACAACTTCCTGTTCCACCTGAACTGCTCTGTGCTGAAATCATGCGCCATGCTCAAATTAGGGGTCAAATGCATGCTGTATTTCTTCTTCTTTTTTCCATTTGTGTGGCTGTTACAGCTTCATCCTCAGGCTGGTTGTGTATATTACAGCGTTTCAGCTGTTTTGTGGGGATACAAACACTTCCTGAGACAGCTCTGTCTTTACAGAAAACTTCAAAATGTTTCTGTGTGGACAAGGCCTCAATATACTTAATGCAACACAGGACAAGGACGTTTATTGATCATGTTTAGACTGAACTGTTGGTTTGGATTTAAGGACACCAAATTAAAAGCCTGCAACTTAAGAGGAGCTATGAGATGACTCGGCAAATAATGTGCTTTTATTTCAACATGACTCGACAGGTTGTTTCTCCTTATGTTACCTGACAAACAACTGGAGCTCTAACCATGTCATGTCAGATCCACCAGCCTTATAAGCTGCCAATAGCAGTTTTATTCTGTATTTGACCCTGACACACAGTTTATTCACTGTTACAGCTGGCAAGAGAAAAGAAAAAGGACACCTTGATGTCCTAACCAATGTACCTTGATCCTCTTCTCCTGTTCTTCCTTTGACTTGAAATGTTTGTTCTAGTGAAGCACTTTGAAGCTTTGACAGCATGTAAGGCTGCTGGACTGAGCGAAGGGCAATGCGGTCAATCAAAGGCCACCTTTCCTCTCTCAGCTCTTGCTTTGGGGTCTTCCTGACAGTAATTCTCTGATTTGACTTTGATGTGCCAATTTGTGCCTGATGAATAATTGTCTGGTTTGCTGATAACTTGTGGGAGTCAAGTGTATTCCGGTGGCACTCAATGCAAATGGGAGATATTTGGGTCCTTGAAATCACGACAGTAGCCCCTCTACATTTGCCTCCCCGATCCGTGAGTAAACTGACCAATTAGCTGCGTTTGAAGAAGCCGTTTTTGATTAGAGCAATCAGTAAACAGCAAGGCCTCACCGTGATTGTCCCCCTGATTAGATGAGTTGTCACTCGAGAAGTTGTTGGAGATTTTAATTTATGGCCTCATATCGCTGAAAAGTATGGTAATTACTTAATCCATTCTCCACAGTCCGGGCACTTGGAGTCAAATTCATCCATACTGTCAATGCTGATGGCCTAATTTTTCCTCCTAAAGTCCTAAAGTAGCATCTGAATCAAGCAACAAACGACACTGACATTTTTGTTGACGGCGGTGGTGACATCAAGATGAGAAGAAAAGACTGAACGATGCAGCATATTGAAAAATAATTGAATAACTTTCTGACAGATGTTACTCGTGGTTGTATTTCAGTGATATTGGCTCATGAATGATCACATAATAATCTGCATAAGGAAAGGCTTCTTATTATTCACACCCTTCTTTAAGTGGCTGTGCAGTCCATCCTAATTAACACTATAGACCAGCTAATGACTAAAAGACTGAAGTAAGTGATAAATTACAACATTAGCCTGTGTAGCAATTCATTAAAAACACTTAAAACCACTTTAAAAGGTATGAGATGATGGATCATCTAGTTAGAGAAGAAACACAGTTTTCATAACACATTTCTCATTTATTGTAGACATTGTTAAGGTTGATATTGACTCTCAGAAGTTGAATCCAGCCAAAAGGGCATTTAAAGTAAAAATAGACCTTCCTTTGTTCATTTGTTAACAATATTTAATACATGTAACATAACATGATATGTGCTTCCTGTTCACGGACAGTATGTCTTATCCATACAAACTCCACAGAAATGTGAAAATAGCAGAGATATGATGTAATCTACAGAATAATAGATACAGCTTATTGTGTAGAGGTACATTGTTCAATTATCATATTTAGTAGGGGGAAAAAATCTCAATATGGCAATACTTTTTCTTCTGATATAATTTTTAAGTTTTTAATATCAATTTTTGCACAACTTCCACATGTTAAAATAAAAAATTAAAATAAATTAAAATAAACACATGTACATATATATGTACATACTGTATATAGAACTTGTATTTTAAACAGCATTTTTTTTAAAATTTCTCAGCGATTTATGTAGAATATCACAATATATCACAATAGCGCACTAATGTATCGTATTGTGAGTCAGTTATCACGATACATATCGTATTGTCAAGTCCTTGCCATTACCCACCTCTACTAGTAGTATTATCATATAATTTTATTTAATTGTAGTTTTTTTTGTCTATAATTGTCTATAATCTAACTCATTTTGTCATTCTTTCATTTTGTTTTATGTGACTGATGATGAAAAAGAGCTGACACAATAAAACATTAGAGCCCCCCCAATTCCACCTGAAGGAGCTTTACTTAAAACTTTCATTAGACGTCATCATACAGTGTAATCCAGGCCAGCCGCAGATTGCAGTTTATTGACCAGTAAATCCCCAAATGATGCCTTAATCAATACAGCAGACGGCGTAAGTAGGCAAAGGAAGGCTATATGTGTGACACAAAGCCAGGATTAGGCCTGATTAGGGCAGTTTTAACATGTCCTGCTGATTAGGGGCCAGTGGATCTGACCGCTAATTAGCTGTGAAGTGTGGCTGGCCGCACAGACAGGACAGCGGCTGGAGGAGGAGGAGGGGTTGGCAGCCCAAACTCTCCACTCACCACCCCCACAAAAGGGGGTTTGGGGCTCTTTGATTGGGCGTGCTGCATTGTGGAGAGGGGAGCTGAAAAAGAGTCCCATTTCCCCTTTTGCTGTGCCACTACCCCCTGCAGGGTGGAGTCAATGTACCCTTTCTGTGCCTTCGTATGACCAGCTGGCTGCAGCGGGGCAAATAAACACTCCACATCCACTGGCCGGTACGACTGCCCCTCTGAAACAGAGCCTTTGTCCCATGTGGATTGTGCCCTAATTGGTGTCCCCGAGACAAATTCTCAGTGTGATTGTTATTTGCACTGATGAGGTTTTAACAGACAGATAATAAACAGAGGATACAAGTTACAAGGAAATAATAGGCTAACGTTAGCCTGCTGGGAGAATAGAGGGACGCTACCTCTTGTTTTGTCAACGGTAAAAGTTGACAATCACAAAAAGACAAATTCATATATAAAACATAAAAAAGTAATTATTAAACTAGAAATATTCTCTCGAGCCCAGTCCTTCCAGAAAAGTGCCGATATTTGTGTCTGTATATGCACAAACTCGTTGCAACAGTTTTAATATATCAGACATCCAACTTTTCATCTTTCATGGCCTGAAGGGGGAACGTACCCACTTGTTCACACGAGACAGAAAATACAGGTTTATACTTAAAAATATATTTTTTATTCTCTGCTCCCAAAATAATCATCTCACGACCCCTCTGATTTATCTTATTTGCTCACTTTATCAGCAAATGTCACTTTTAAGCCTTACCTTAACCCCCTAAAAACGCACCAAACTTCCAATCAATAATCCAGAGAAAAACACTTTTTTATTGCATATTGTATTCCAATGTCTGTTATCACAGGATATGTCTGACATCACTAATACTTGCAGTAATTTGTGTATTTGCAGACTCCTCCACCCCGAGACCCTGACCACAGCATCTCGAGAGGAAGCAGGGAGCGAGTAAAGGAACATGGGATTTGGGGCGTAATCCTGTTTGTCCTGGGTGTCACATGCTCTACAGAGTTGGGCTTGTCAGCTACAGTCTGGGAGTTTATTGGAGGGACAAACAGCAGTCTAATTGTAATTCCCTCTGGAGAGCAGTCTGTGTCTCCTGCTGAATGCTGGAGAGGAGACAGGTTGCTGCAAGATTATAATTGAAAAGAAAGTGGGTGGTCCTCTTTGGCCCCCATGGCCCTCTGGGATGGTTATATTGAGACGCCTGCATGTTTTTGGAGGGGCCAGATTACAGAACGTTATATTTGAAGAAACGATTATGTCCTTCTGAGCTTAATTTGGCAGACGTATCTGCTGAGAGGTGGCTGTCTCTTTTGTCTTTGTGTGTGTTTGGATGTTTGCTGTTGGATCATTGCCCCCCATTAACTAGTTTTTTTCTTCACAAGCATGTTAAAAGTGTCCTTGGATTTTCCAGAGCGTGTTTTTTTCCGGACTCCATTTGTCTTTGTGTTGTGTGTATGCAGCATGCGCGCCTAGTTATCTCAGATTAATGTGTCGTCAAACTGTGTCTGTAAAAAGAAATAAAACTCACGTTAATAATTCTGCTCTAACCAAAGCACGCTGATCTTATCCATTGCCTACCTTCATTGAACCGCTCTTCAGTCCTGTCCCCATTAACCAGTAATCCAGACTGGCAGCTGGCCATTACTGTGGCAACGGTGAGTTGGGAGAAAACTGCTTGCTGGTTCAAAAGTAAAGAGGACTGTTGTGAAGGACACAGATGAACTCTTTTGTTTTGTTTTGTGTAAATGTGTCTTTTTCATATTTCCGAATACAATAAAAAATCAATTTCTAACTCGGTTTCACTCCGACTCTTTACGTGTTTGGAGGTGACGATGTCTTTTATGCTCGCTTGATTTTTCTTTTTTTTTGGGCCGATTTAAAGCCATTCCAAGGATGGAGTATAATTATATCATGGGGTGGCCTTGTCGATATAGCAGACAAACAGAGGAGTATAGGAGTATTTTGAATGGCTTACAAATCTCTTAAAGAGACGCTTTTCCTTCATGTGGTGAAAAATATTAGTTTCTGATGTTTACAGTGAGCCATTTCAGTGTGCGAGCTTTGTCCTATTTTACTGAAATGTTTGGATAATATAAGATTTATAAACTCATGACAAACTGTACATTTTATAAAGCGTTGACAAAAATACACCAGATATCTGGTATAAAAGACTATTTTTCAGGAGAATGATGAGTAATAAAAATAAAAAAAAAGGATATTAATATATTTAGACTGATGAGTAAAGTTTCTGCTTGAAATGCTACCACAGTTACAGCTCATGTGTAAAATTATAAAACATCTAAATTATACTAGCATTGTGTCTGCTGAGGCATTTCCAGCTTATTTTGTAAAAGAAAAAAAAACAAGACGTGAGAGAGAATTTAGTAGGATTGTATACTTGTAAGAATTTGGTGCTACGATGCTCATCAAAGGTTACATTCACGATTTACGATCTGTTGTGATATATAATGATGAAATTAATTTAAGGAAAACTGTCATTATATAAAGAACACACCACCATATATCTGAGGTACAAAATGTGACCTCTTTATCACTATAATTTAAACAGTTCTTATAAAGTCACACTAGACAGGAGACATACACTAAGAGGATGCATCTCTTTGCAAATCAAATCAAGTATTGTCTGAGATGATTATTGCAAGTAAAATATTCATAAAAATCTATACAGTGATGACAAAACATAACACTGAGATATACAGTATTTTTATCAATTAACAATCAAAATGTGAGTGAAAAATTTGGACTGAACCTGTCGTGATGCTAAAGGCTCAAAGGCTCTAAACACAGTAGCACCTCAGTCGGGGCTCCGACGGCTCTAATAGATTTCAGAATTGGCTAAACTGATTTCCTTAAAGAAGAGTTTGTGGGGCTTAATGAGGCATAACTAATGGAGGTCCCACAATCATCAGCGCCATGCTGGAAGCACCATGGCGGGACAGAGCGGCCATTGATTCTTGCTTCAAACCTCTTGAGTTCCTAATCAGCTTCTTTGGTTGTGCGTTTCAGGCCTGACAATCCTATTGTTGGCCTGTGTCACTGGAGGTCAGTAGTTATTAGTGGCGACTGAAAACAGTTTCTCTAACTACTTATGAGCGAATTGAATAACATGCATAGGAGGACTTCTTGTTGGGGGGATTACTGGCAGCACAGCGAGTCCGGCCGGCGCAGGAGGGAATGTGACATGGTTTTCTAATAAGGGATGCTGCCCCCCCACTACACACACACACACACACACACACACACACACACACACACACACACACACACACACACTCCTAACCTGGTCCTCCATCCTTCATCCTCTGCACCCCCCAAGTACAGACATTTGAATAGTCTTCAAAAGGTTGCTTTGGTCTTGCAATGCCTCATATTGCTAAAATAGTATTCATAGTAAGCAAAGGAATTAGCCAGTGCAAGTCCTGGAATAGCATGCAATTTTGTGTGTGTGTGTGTGCATTTGAGTTCATGTTATCGTCGAACTGAAGGCAACAGTAAAAATGTGGTTTCATGTATTTAATTTCATGGAAATCTATTAGTAGGAGAATTGCTTTCAGAGTCCTGTGACCTTCTTGAAATGTTTCACTATGTAGGAAGATTATTTGCAGGCTATTTTTTTTAAAATGACTGGAATCAGGGAACTTTCAGGGAACGGCTAAGACTTGCAGACTTGCAGACTTGAAGACTTGCAGTGTCTCATTCTTTGGGAGCCGAACAAATCCAGCAGGAACAGGTTTGTCGTAGAAAATTGAAGATTGTCTTTGCCTGGCAGCATGCGGGGGCAATACACTAATTAAAATCTCTGCTCTGTGTCTCTGTGAACTTGCCAATTCAATGCATTCATTCGCAGGGTGAAATGAAAAGTGGACCTTGCCTCTCTTAATCATTTCACATGGGGCAAGATTTGGGGGACTATTTCAGAGGAAGGAAGGAGAGAGGAGGTGGAGGACTCTTACTTAATACTAACTTAATATCTATTCAGGATGTCCATCTAACTTGCATTCATGCATTTATGTAAAATAGTACCACATCATTTCTGTGGAGTGGAGCTTTCTTTACCTGGATATCATCCACTATGCTCCCCACAGAAACTAGGCCAAATTCTGCTTTTATTTTTCTGTTTTTTTTTTCCAATCCCTCCTCCTATTGTCCTTGAAAAACTAAAACAGAGTGAACTGTGTATGATGAGGGTATATGTTTGGCCTATTTCTGTGTAAACTACACAGCCAATAATGTTAAGCCCTCGCCAATTAGCGCTCTCCAGGTTGCTAGGTCGCCATGGTCAATTGAGGAACACATCAATAGGACTTGAAAAGGTTTCTCTGCGATCAGACCTTCTGACATATTAAGTAGAATAATGGGAAGGAAGGGAGTTGCAGTGGTTGGGGGGATGCAGAGACTGAAGCAAGGCCTCCTTCTGAATTCCCATTTGGCAATGCAATCTGCAATTACCTGAGATAAATAGTCCAAACAAATCTTTACATCAGTGAAACAGAGTATCCTCTGCTTCTGGCTAAAGGCTGGTGCATTTGGCATTGAGATAGTGATGGACTTAGCTCAGATTGAAACATCTGCTTTGTGTACGAGAGGCAGTTTCTATATATTTCATGTTTTATTTGTGCATGCATGTGGCCATCTATCTGCATGCATGCATGTGGATGTTCTACAGCTACACGAAAGTAACACCACACAGCAGCCTCCAAATACTTTCCAGACAGAAATGATGATGCCAGCACCAATTACAGTGGCCAGCCTGCCTCATATATCCTTACAAAGGGAGGTACCCCCAATAAACCCAGAGAAGCAACAGGCACAATAGCCAGTGATCAGCAGGCAAAGCCTATTAGTGAGCCATAACTATGGCTATTGAAAAGAGAAAAGAATGGCGTCACCTCCACTTTCATTTCATGTGGTACACCATCAGAAATCTTTGTTGACAACTCATTCATTTAAAGACACACCGGATCTATGAGGAAACACGCTGCAGCATCAAAGTGTATATTGTGGAATGCATTTATCTTTTTTTTTTTTTTTTAAATACACTCATCAAACTGATGGAGTTGTCGCGCTCGATTTCAAATGTCAGGTGCATATTGGCTCTGATGCTTCCTTCGAGTGTAGGGATGATAGCACATATACATACAGCTGCCAGGTATGTGGAGGGGCTGGAAATAGGGGCTCTCCAAGGTCTCCATTGAGACACACTGATAGCCATCATCATCATCATCATCACCATCACAGGGTGTCATCAGCAAGGGGATTGAGAAGTAATTTCCAAACGTGTTTAAATGACCACAGGAAATGAAATGTTAGATCCTATTATCAGCCACTGCTGATGTAAAAAAAAAAAGGTTTTGGAGGACAGAAGCAAAGGGGAAGCGACACTGATGCTAAGTGATGACCTTAAACACTATGGAGTTTGTTTGTACAAATCATTCATCTTCTAAAGAGATGAAGTGGTGTGTGTGTGTGTGTGTGTGTGTGTGTGTGTGTGTGTGTGAGTGGGTGTGTGTGCATGCAGTGGGTGAGTGAAAAAAATGTGGATATCACTGTTATTTAAAAATCAACATGACACTTTCAAGAATTGTTTAAACTTTAAGAACATTCTTTGTGTTTTTTAAGTAATTATTATATAAGTTTAAAGCAAACACATTTTAACTCCACAGTTCTGAAATATTTCTAAGGATCTAACATATAGCAATTGATTTAGATAAAAGATAGCAGCACTTTTTTTATTTTATCACCAACAGTGCGCTCATATGAAAAATAAATCCACCAAAATAAAACGGAACTGACCCACCCAGCTTCATGTTCAAAATCACTTCAAGTTTTATTTTAATTCAATTTCTGAAATAATATTTTCAAATATAATTATTATTATTATTGTCGTATTTGATTTTGAAATATGCATTTATATGTTTAGATTAATACATGTATAATTTAACAACTGAGGCCTGTGCATAATAATAATGATGATAATAATAATAATAATAATAATAACAACAACAACAACAATAATAATAATAACAACGAGAGGAATGTTCTCAATTTCTTTGGATAAAATATCCCTTCCTACAATAATTGGTAGTCATTGTGTATTGTATTGAATTTTGCTTTCATCATATGGACCAATTATATTGCGGCAAAACGGAGGTTTGGGCCAATTAAAGACAGTAAAATCAATATGTTTGACGAGTCTGTTAAAAAAGGAGTGATATTTATATATTAACGCATAAATGCATACATGTGCATGAATTAATGTCACTATAAAACCTGCTGGAAAGTGTTAGTGATTTTTAAAAGGGGTGATTTCCTGGTCTTGGACTCCTGCAGACATCCTCCATGAAAGGCAGCCCTCCAAAATGTCACCTGAACAATGCTGGCTCCCTCATCGACCTTGCTTTCCTGCTCAATTTGGTCTCAATCACAACATAATGAAAATGCACTCCAAAAACAGATCCCTTTTAAAAAAATTACTTCTTCAGGAATAGCTCTCACACTTCAAGTTATTTATTGTTAACGTTCACTTGTTTTTTTTTTTTTGAAACATATACAGCAGCCATCACGCATTTGTTCCTTTTTAACTTACAAAAGAATAAAGAAAACATAAAAGTGGACGCAATAACGATTATTATACAGTTAACCGCATTTTTGTGTTGTTAGCCAAATGTACAAGTCCCTACTTTATTTAATAAGTCTAAATGAATACATTAGTTTACAATATTAATATGATAAAATACCAGGTTATCACCGGAAATAAGGAGTGGTGGCTTTAGTGTACTTCAAACCTGATCCCACCTTTCCCCCCATGTCAGTCCGAACTCAAGTGAAGCAGCATTTCTTTTTGTTTCAACAACATGGACTACGTTTAAAACATCATGAGGAAGGTCCAAAACATGGATTACAAAAGGTCCAGAAAAGACATAATTGCTTTCAAGGGCAGCCATCTCTGTAATGTTCAAAAATAGACTCCCCTCTCAGAGATGTCAAGAAAATGTGCCCTGATCAGCTGGTGCGCCTCTGTGCGCGTTATTGTCCCCTCCGACACCAAAGGGCCCCGTTTTCAGCCTTCACAGCCAAACACACCACGCATATATATATATATATATATATATATATATATATATATATATATATATATATATATAGTTTTGTTCTTGCATGGGCGCATCCGCTTTTTCACATAGAAAAATTGGAAAGTGAAGTGACTGTATGAATACTGTATGAAGCAGTCCTACCACGTTCTGCCGTAGAGGAGGTTTGAGCTGACCATGTTACTGGTGTAATCTACAGCAGATGTGTCTATCTGGGCCATGTTGAGCTGGCTGTGCAGTGAGGGGGGGCTGGGCGACATCTCCTCCAGCTCCAAAGCGTTCACCTGCTGCTGACTCTGATGCTGAGCGAGGCTGCTGGTCGGGGATGCGAGCACAACTCCGGCCCCGTTCTGTTGTTGGCTCTGCTGCTGGCTCTGTTGCACCTGTTGCTGGTTCGGCGTCGGCGTGTTGGAGCCGTTCTGGCACGGTTTACCGTCCTTCACCAGAACTGGCACGGCCACGCGCCTCGGGGACTGCGCCTGCTGCTGGCACAGGTTACCGTCCTGCTGCTGCTGCTGCTGCAGCTGCTGCGTCGCCTTGTCCTTGGCCTGGCGCTTCATCTTGTACCGGTGGTTCTGAAACCAGATCTTCACCTGGGTCGGCGTCAGGTGGATCATGCTGGCCAGGTGTTCCCTCTCCGGCGCCGACAGGTATTTCTGCTGCTTAAACCTCCTCTCCAACTCATAGACCTGAGCCTGGGAGAACAGGACGCGCCGTTTCCTCCTGGGCGCAGCGTGGAGGACTGGCATGGACTTGGTGGCGTCCGCCATTCCCGAAAGACTCCCCATGCCGCTCATGTTCATACCTGTGGAAGGTCCCATGAATCTAGAAACTTAAACATATACATACATATATGTGCGTTCAATAAACAGAAGAGGAGAACACTGTTTCGCCTGAAGTAGCCTTTATTGATTATTGTTATATTAATGATTAAAGCTGGAAATTATTAGCTTAAATACACATCTGATAATAATAATAATAATGATAATAATAATAATAATAATAATAATG
The DNA here is from genome assembly GCA_029721515.1 of Synanceia verrucosa. Taxonomy (NCBI): domain Eukaryota; kingdom Metazoa; phylum Chordata; class Actinopteri; order Perciformes; family Synanceiidae; genus Synanceia; species Synanceia verrucosa. The sequence continues at coordinate 2,823,396 of CM056560.1, read as the reverse complement.
ATAATAATAATAATAATAAATAGATTTATGTGCTCATGCCAAAAATAAAAAAGTCGAGCCAGACTTGAAAGAATGATCTCCTTTTCAGTTTAACCGTCAGAAAATAGTCACTTTAAATTTAAAGATGCCTTAAAATAGAGTAAACAATTTGCATGAACTTGTCATAGTTAGTTCTCAAACATATATTAAATATGTAATAACATCACAGAGCGACAGCACTCATTTCCTCTGGTGCGCTCTTCTCTCTCAGTCCTGAATTTCTTTTGATTCACGGTGGAAATAAAAATGAGAAAAAATGTGCATAAATGCAGGACATAACTTACTTGTGGAGTATCTGGGATCAGGGTTGGTGCTGTACCACCCTGTTGCTGCTGCACTATTCCGCATGCTCTCCTGGTACGACGGGAGGTCTCCCATGTTGCCAATGCTTCCATTGCAGTATCCCCCCATGGCGCTGTGGGAGAACTGGGAGACGCTGTGCGGCATGTGGTAAGTGGTGGCCACGGCGGCGTTGTGGCCCATGGAGTGCTGTTGCATGCCGGTCTGAGACACCTGAGGCTGTCGGTAGGCTCCCAGTGGAGAGGTTAGGTTCCCTGCGCCGTCCATGCCACTGAACTTCTTGTAGGTCTCCTCGATTGGACTCAAAATATCTGTCACTGAAAAAGGCGTAGTGTGCTTTGGGCTCAACGACATGATTCAGAAAGCAGGTAGATTTTAGTGTTTGAGCAGATCAACCGTGTTGTTGTATCGGCTCTTTCCTTGGTGGATGTCTACGTAAGAGAGTGCTTGTGGAGCGCCTGAGATCCTATTGATCGCCTTGGAGAAGGAGGCGAGCCCAGGGCGCTCTTAGCCCGGGTTTATTGGAGCCAGGAGCCAGGTTTACGACAAACACAGGGGGCGGAGCAAAACTCCTAAACCAGCAAACAATAGTCATTGACACTTTAGGGGACATAATTCATGAAAATACACTTTGCTTTATATTAAGTTGTACACAGGAATAAAGGGATGCCACATGTGTGTGATTGTGATATACAGGTGAGAATAAGCAGTTATGTTCTGCACATCAGCTGATCTCACTACATATGAGTATTTTTTTTCTTTGCGTCAGGGAATCCCACTCTTTCTGGAAACTTTGAGAGCACTTTGAGCAGACATAAGGGCCACCGAGTATCATCAAAGAGCCACAATAAAGTTGTATGAGCGGCTCATTTCTGCTTCTTAAGCATCATTTTGCCCCACCAGAAAGGGGACAAGTCCAAATAAGCTCAAAATGCTGAAAGGAAGCGGTGACAGGGACTCGAACTGTAAGTACCAGCTAATATTCATGATCTGGAAAGAGACAGAACACACAGGATTTATGGATTTATCCAAACTAACCAGGCAGAAGCAGTTTTTCTTCGTGGAAATAATTTAGGAGTTTATTCAGACAACGGAAAAAAAAATCCACATCCAAATTAAACAATATTGTAACCCTCAGGTCACCATGCACTAATGACACCTCCTCGTCTTGACTTGACATTATAATCTCTGAGCAAAGTGAGTGGCGCCAGAGGAAGAAGCAGAGGAACAACAGGGGGGTCAAAAGAGAAAAGAGCTGCGACAAATAATGGCAATAATGAGCTTCACATTTAAAAAAAAAAAAAATGGATCTATAACGCATTATTGAGCCTGTAAAATGCTGTTCATAAACTCATCATGGTATTTCTATGTTTTTTTTCCATAACATCTGCAGATGGTTTTATTTTCCAGATGTGAAACGTGCTCATCTTCCTTTTATTATAGGAAGGAAACACTCGTCTCCATGAAGCCTCTAATGTAATTTAGCATGGCACTGCAGCAAGTAGCTACCTAACCCTAATTGAGCAACTAAAGACGTGACATGGTCAGCCATCAATTATAGAGACATATCAAGAACACCAATCTGCGGTTAAGTCGATAGCCTGGTTGTAATAAATCATTGTTCCTATGCATATTTCAGTACACAACTGTTTTCTCCTTTCCCCTTGTTAGGTGCCTGAATTCCGCAGAGGATTTTCTGTGAAGTGGATGGACTTTCTTGTTGTTGAGTTAAACCAAACAATGCGTCAGCTGGAGTTGACAGAAAGACACCGAAGTAGGAACAAATTCCTAAAATGAGTCTGACCAGGAGGGAGGTGAACAAAAATAAACCAAGTAAAGAGAGAGTGTCACTGTTTAAATAAATCAACTTCATCTTAAAGAAAAGCAATATTTCATACCTGGAAATATCCCTGTGTTTGTCCAGACGCCTGTGCGCCTTTTCCACTCTTTACGCAGCGGCAGCATGGTGTCTTTTCATGGGCGAAAGAAAGGTAGGCCTCGGCCCAGACCTCTAACATTATGTAAATGAGGCAAACCTCTCAACCTTGTGGATTACTGAGTCAGAGAGCAGGACCCTGGTCCACAGACCCTCCACATTAGGATCCCATAAAAATCTGGAGCTGGGTGGCAGCATGCAACGCTTATGAGAGCTTATATCTTCACATTTATATAGTTGTCCATCTAAGTTCACTTCTTGTTGTTTTTACATCCAGTGAATATGATGATGTGGCCGTGAAGGCAGCAGGAGCCGGATGGACGGACGCGCCAAGGAGCCGTGAAGAAGGCCCAGCAAAGGTTTGTTCAGAAATCTGACACTTTCATAAAACATTATTTAGTTTGTCAAACCTTTTTTGTGCAACCGTGTATATTCATACTTATGGGCTGGAGCTCCCTACTGTATTTGATAGAACTAGCGTGTGTGATAGAGGTGATAAATATCATATATTGATTTAAATTAGCTCACACTGACCTTTGCCGCCCCAAGGAGAATAAATGAGACCCTGCATGTGGAGGAAAAACATATTTAATTCCCTAAATTACGCACAGGACGGCTGAGTTATCTTGCTTTCAAATGTGAATACACCCTTTTCACAATTCTCCTTCTTACTTGTCAATTTTTCTTGATTATTTTCACTCAGAAAATCTGTTAAAATGACTTTATTTCTAACATATGTGAAAGTATGTATTGTGATATTCTATAGGGAGCTATGTGCCAAGCATTGTTTGCCACCAGTGATTAAATAAGCTGCTATTTTATGCGTTAATGATAGAGACATTTGATGATATCGGTGCAAAACCGCCCTATCAAAATAAACAACACGGAAACATTTCAGCCAATTTCCTAATATTTGCGTGTGAGCGTCTATAGGGTCATCTAAGTGTTGACCAGAGACAAATTGCAATCCATCTATGTAGTTTATGTTATACAGAAAGCCTTTTTTCGATATCATCAGCCCTTCAGATCAGCACGGCAGATGGACCAAAGCGCCTGGTTACTGAAGTGCTTTTCTCCATCTCGTCTTGCTAGTTCAATACCCTAAGAGATGGCTGAAGGACCGGGGTCCTGACCTGCAACCTCAGCTACAAACACCAACCGAGCCCAAAGTGCAGAAAACACGGGGCTTTATTTAGCCTCGCAGGGCTTAAATCTCTAACTTAACTTTTAACTTGTTCTAATGCGATTAAGACAAATACTGAACAAAAAGCTTCTTTGGTGTCTGGGTGATTGGAAAGACTGGCCACGTTAAAAATTAGACTTAAAATGCCCTTGCAATACTATCATAAATCCAAAATCCAGGTTTTATTTTGGTGCGTAATTTACGCACGACATGTGGACATATTTATTCTTTGTCTTCTGCTCCTCGGTGCACTTATTAAATGTCTAAGGACTTGTTATCAGTACATCAAGCACTTTTTTTAAAGAAAATATCGTGTTTCTGGGTTTGGTTCCTGAGAAAGAGGAGTGTGATTACGCACTAGACTGTTGCTTCCTTTTTTATCTCTAAATTTATGGAGAAACAAAATGCATCCAGTCTACCAAGTCTTATATAAAATGTGTAATGTCAGGCAACAGGAATAAGGTGAAATAGTTCTCTAATAATATTTTAAATCAAATAATCATAAAATTACTAGCGGTAGGAGTATAAGTTCATGACAAAGTGTTTGTGGTTCCAAGCCGTTTTTTTACCAGGTCGTTTTTACGCACAAAATATAGTAATTCTATTTTCTCTTTCGTGAAGAAGAAACCACATTTTGAATTTAGAACACTGAAACGGCATCTTAAAACAGCACAAATTAACTGTCTCCGTCACTCTAATCTTTAATTTGAGTTGCTAAATTAGTGCGGACATTTGTGGAGAAAATCACACACCTGCAAGTCAGCGTAGTCCCATTTAGATCAAATACTTTCTCTCCTCTTAAATCTCCGAGCAGTGTGAGAGTAAAAAGCGGGCAGGTGCATATCTTTCAGCTGCACTACTTGAAACGGTGCGGTTCCTCGGCTAAGTAGGTTAAAGGTCCTCCCAAGTGGAGAAAGTATGTGACAGGCCTCTTGAAGACCGTATTCTTCTGCAGGAGTTTGCATTCATTCACAATTAATGTCGCTTGATGGACGAAATGATGCTAATAGGGCGCCAAAAAACTCAGCATGGGCTTCAATTTGATGCTGACCATAATCTGACAGCTGGGGGGATGGAGAATTCAGATGTTTAATAGGATTAGTTTGGACCTTCTTTAAATTTCACTGTATAATATGCAGCACTTCATTTATTTGATTAGTTATAATCAGACTGTTGGGGGAAGCCCATCACTTTCCATGTGCCAGGCTGCACATAGTTTCTGTCACTGCTGTAGTTTTATTGTAGAACATGAAGGCTGTTGATTACTGGAAGCAAAAAGCGAACTTCTTCCATTTCTGTCTGAAAGAGGTGATGCTCTTTGAGCTCACAAGACACAAACCCAAGGTCACAAAACAGAAGAGCCAAAGGCACAGTGACACAGGACTGTGGATGAATATGAAAGGTATTATCAAAAAACAACACCATGATATGAAATATCAGACCCCTGCACGACAGCAAATCCAAGATATGATGCACAGTAATTGCATTATGATTCATTCAGTATTCTTTATAATAATTTGCACATGCATAATAGATAAACCTCCATCCTGCAAATTTGTTCAGCCAGTAAGCTTTCTGTGACTTCATTAATATAAATAATGTTTGCACCAAATACAGAAATATATTCTGTGATATTTTGCTTCAGATTAAAAAATAATAAAAATCCATACTTCTGGGTTTAAAAAGATGAAATCTGAGGTACTCAGGGTTTTGTTTGTGCCGCTGTCCTCTATATTGTTTTGAGAGGGGACATTTTAGCATAGCTGCTCTCTTGTGTAACAACAATTTACAAAAAAAAAAAAAATCATAATAAAAGCCCACAGCAGCAGACCAATGCAGATTCCCAAGGCTCCAGCCTGGTTGGTCGTCTCCATGCTGCAGTGAACGTGGCAGCGCTGAGGCCACATAAACAAAGCTGTTGTGACTCAAACTCTGCTCAGCTCTGTCACCCAGTTTGTCCCTGCCAGCCTGTCTCTGTGTCTGGTTGAGCTTGGCAGCCAATTGCTGTGATAAGATGAGGCCTGTTTGATGACATGTCCTAAAATTTATCTAAAAATCAGTTTGCTTCCCTGCAGAAAGCACACTTGTGTGTTCAAGTGCAGATTTAGGTATGAACTGTTTTTGTGTCATCAAAGTGCAGCCAGAGCTCTCCAGTGACATTAGACCTGGTTGACATGAGTTTTTTTTTTAAACTATATTTGCATCAAACTAAAAGCATAATGTTGATTTTGATAAAAGAGTCTCTTGTAATTTCTGTAGGATGTTATCAATTCTAAACTATTTTTACAGCATCATGCTTGACTTTTTCAGAAATCTGCACCCGTTTTCTTCACTTAATTCTCTTTATTTTTGAGTTTTGAGTCATATATAGAAATAGTGCAGCTGGACTCCAGTGTGCTAAAATAATAATGATAATGATCATTGTTACACCTGAAATGCATGCAAATAGCTGTAATCTGCATCAAGTGTTTCCTGATGTCCATTTATGTCAGAAATTCATTTATTCAGCTTGTTTTCACATAACAGTCAAGAGATGCATCTTCTAATCAAAAGTTTTTTAAAGCACTTCGAAAACTGCCGCTGTGGAGACAGAAACTTTTTAAACGGCTTCTCATCTCATCCATGGAAATGTGAACAGAAGCTGCATATCAATGCAGTATTTCTACCTGCCTGTTTGTCTCCACTTTGGGACGCTTTTATCCAGTAGGCCACCTGATAGCCTACCATTATTAAGATGGAGCCACATAAACACATCACAAAACTACTTCAAATTCTGAATGTATTGATCCTGGCAGACAGAAGCACTCAGCACGTGCTGCAATTTAGGATATAAAAGTCAAAGCCCAATTTTTACTGCACCGTGTAAAAACATTAAAATGTTCATTTTGTCTCATTTTCATTCCAGAAAATGCAGGAAGAAAAAAATCAACCATTTCCTGCTGAAGTTAAAGATGATCTGCAGATCTATCAAAACACAGAGGGATGATTAGACATACTGGCATAGTGGAAATTTACTTTATCATCATATCATTAATGTTTGCACATAAAGTAACCACTACTCCATTTAAATAAATTATTTACAAATATTATTTTTTGTTAGTTGTGTGCTTAATTCATAAATATCTTTACCAGTGTGAATTTATATTATCCATGTTGAAAAACAAACAAACAAAACATTTTAAACAATTTTAAATAATATGTTTATTGTGTTCATTTTGTAGTAATATAGCAGTTTTCACCGAATGTCATTTTCATAATATTTTTCTAACCTCTTTGCTTCTTGCTCACCTTAAAAACAACTGCTGCAAAAAAAAAAAAGAAAACAAAAAATCTTTTTCATCATAAATTCATTATTGCCCAAGATTATATTTCAAGCACAAAAATTGAGTTACTATGAGACACATTTTAAATGTGTGTCAAGGCCATATTACTGAATTAAACCCTGAAACTGTTCAGTCAGCAGAGTGTTTATTAATAATTTCATCAACAAGTTTTTACCAACAGGTTCACTGTAGTTATTTACAAGAATCGATTTTCCCCAAAGACAAAGTGCCACTAATGCCTTCACTAAATCCTGTGTGAAATCTTCATCTTAAAGTAAAAATATAGAGATGATCTAAAACCGATCCAGACTGCAGCCTTCTCTAATGAGCAAATAGAGAAAATATAGAAATATCCTTCTAAGTAGTTTCAAGTCTTTAGTGGCCATGAGAGGAACTACAGCAGGAAACAAGGTTGAGGTCATATTACTAAAGCCTTAATAAAAACTGCAGCAACATCACAGAGTTTACATTTAGTTTAATCTTGATAAACTGAAATATAGCAATGGAGACCAGAGCTCACTGTCCTGAGACACGAGAGCAAAACCTTTTAAAATCAAAGCACATGTGAAGTTTAAGCTGCTTAAATCAAAGATATGAAAGCAAACTGCAGTGACAGCAAATGATGGCAGCTTTATGACACAAATATGAACCGTTATGAAGTGACATTATGACTGGTTAACAGTGACATAAATTAGTTTTGAATGTCTTGTGTGCATCTATCTTTTTATTCATAGTTAGAAACAATGCATGTGCATAAAAGTTTATAAAATAAATTTCAGAAAAAGTGTTAGGTGATATCAGGGGCGTCACTAGGTTTTAAAAACAGGGGGCTCAGCCCCCAGGTAAGGCTAATTTGAGTGACGTGCAAAGACTTTTTGAAGGGCAGGAACAAGAAGAAAGAAAAGACTCACAAATTATTATGAATAATGTAAGGTAATATGACTATTTATTTAAATAGTCATATTACCTTCCATTATAATAAAATAGGCCTAATGACACCACTGGGTGACATTAAAGGTTTCCAACTTTTAATTCTTTCTTTTTGACGAGTCCCTAAATACAAACATAGTAGCGTAGCCTCACAGCGCTGCCTGGAGAGGGATTTAGCGCTCAGGCTAGTCTGTAAATGACAAGAGAAATGACATGAAGTGAGCTGTGTATTTTAATATAAATATCCTGAACTTGGGCGACACGGTGGTGCAGTGGTTAGCACTGTCGTCTCACAGCAAGAAGGTACCAGGTTTTAGTTTCCAGGGAGGGCCGGTGATGGTCACACACACACACACACACCAAATATTAATAGACTTTACTGCAAGACTAAAATATGCATAACCTCATAAAAGGTTGACACTCTTTTTGTGGTGTTTAACAATGAGAACCAATGCAGACAAAGGGGAAAAAAAAAGAAGGTACCGGGTTCGAATCCCGGCCCAGGGCCTTTCTGTGTGGAGTTTGCATGTTCTCCTCATGTCTGTGTGGGTTCTCTCTGGTACTCCGGCTTCCTCCCACCATCCAAAAACATGCATGGGGATTAGGTTAATTGGCTAATTTAAATTGTCCGTAGGTGTGAATGTGAGTGTGAGTGGTTGTCTGTCTCTATGTGTCCTGTGATGAACTGGAGACTTGTCCAGGGTGTACCCGTCTTTCACCCTAAGACAGCTGGGATAGACTCCAGCCCCCCTGACCTTATGAGAGGATAAGAGGTAGAAGATGGATGGATGGATATCCTGACCTTAGAAAAGCAAGGGGGATAATATGGAAAGTAGATTATGATCCAGTTTAAAAAAAAATAAAAAACAGCAGAAGTTGACATGCAATGTAAAATACAGTATAAGATCATAAAGTAAGAATTAGCTTATAATATGCACTCTAATAAGCACATTTTAAAATTAACAATTTATAAACGCACTTTTTGACCAAAAACAATCTAAAATAAATCATTTGTAACTCAACACAACTTTATTTATAAAGCACTTTAAAATCAACCACAGCTGAAAACAAAGTGCAAAGTACAACAAAGTACATAAAGAACCATAAGAGACCACACATAAGAGACCACACAAACAGTAAAAGAAATAATAAAAATAATAGGTAATAAATGCCAGGGAATAAAAGTGGGTTTTAAGATTTGCAACAGAGCGAGTTTTCATAATTTATTGTACAGTATGTGTTTATATGTTTACAGTTCCCACAATAAGACTCTTTGGAGATGGAGGAAGTGTGAAATAAATACATAAATGTTCGCACAAACACAGTGTTCCTGATGAGTTTGTTCTGGTGCTGACTCATGTTGAGAAATGCAAAAAGCTAACAGTGAAACGCCACACAGGCGTAGCATGCTTTATAGTTTTCCTCCAGCGTTCACATCTCTTTGTGTCTGACTCTGAACAGTAACAACAAGCCTTCCTGAGGCTAATGGCTCTCTGGTTTGTTGGTTTTGTCTCGTCGTGTTTCACTAGGTCTTTTTCCCTCTGGAAGGATGTCAGCTCTCTGTTCCTGGCCGTCCCTGAGGACGCTTGATGTCATCTCGTCTACCTGATCATTACACTACCTGCTCTCCTCTACAATGCTGCCCTCTCGCTGCTCCGCCACTTGAAATGCTTGGCTGGCCTCTTCTCTGAAACCATCGTGAAATTGTGTGCTGAAACGTTGCAGACTGTTCAGTCCTCTCTCCTCCATCCAGTCATGTGTGCAGGAGCCAGAATAAAAAAAAAAGATTCCTCCACTCGGACGGCTGCTGCTCAGTCAAAAGGAAAACACACAAAACGTCCTTCAGCCGCCTGCCACTGCTCACCTTTCACAGCTTTTATTGGATTTATTGATGTTTGTAGTGTTTGATACTTTGCAGCAATACCCAAGCACATGTAAGACACAGACCAGGTAGTTACTGTCTGATTTATTTCATCAATCCAACATCTTAGTGTTGTATAAAAAAGCACAGGTGTTAATAAAATGAATGCCATTTAGCCTCTTCAGTTTCAGGGTCCTGGTATTGTGCATGCTGGCTCTTTGTCACACTGTCACGGCCTAATATTATTAATAACACTTACAAATTTCTTCCAATGACAAGTTAAAAGGTCTCCTGCAAAATGGACTATGTCGTGAAGTACGCAGTGTCAGCACTTGAAAACAGAAGACACTGCGAAAATGCCAACAAGAACACTGATAGTGTTTTGTCAAAGTGATGTTTTGGGCCAATTCCTCTCGTTGAAATAAAAAGATTAAATAAAAACTAAAATAAAAATAATTCATATATGTACGTATACAGTATAGATATGTGTACTCGTATACATACTGCATATACAACTTTTTTGTACTATTTTGAGCTGCATTTTAAATTTCTAAGTGATCTATGTAGAATATCACAATATCGCAATAATGTATCATATTATGACTCAAGTATCTTGATACGTATTGTATCATGAAGTCCTTGGCAATACCCACCTCTACTCACAGGGCTTTACAGTCTGAAGTCATGTGTTCAGAGTATATAACCACAGTTGGACAACAGAAATGCTGTGTTAAGTTTCTGTCTTTGCTAAAGTAACTCAATATTCTATCCCTCATAATTCATTAAAAAAAACTTGAGGGACAAACATTTTGCTGAGTTTTAACCGACATGTGCTACACGTCCCAGATATTAGAGGAATATACAACAAATGTAAAATGTTGTGACGATGTATGATCTGCATATTTAAACGTAGTTATTAAAGATTCAGGTACACGCTGGTTTTTATTTTTTAAAAAAGGAGCATTTTTGAGCATTTTGACTTCCTGGCTACTGATGGGTTTTAAAAATTGTGAACGTACCCTTTAAATGTATGTTTTCTGTTGTGTTATATAACTATTAATGTTCCTCAGTTTGGTGAATATTCCTGGATTCCTTCATGAACATGGCTGCAGAGTTTCAGCAGTGATGAGGCTCATATCTGTGCAGTGGAGGAACATCAGACACAGTAAATACTGCAGAGCTCTGCTGCTGGACATCAAGCAGAGGAGGGTAAAGTCTCTTTATAGAAGGAGGTGACTCCTGACTGCAGAGAGGTCTTTCCCAGGTACTCCCAGCTCATCCAGCCAGGCTTCCTGGAGACTGGCCCACATCCACTGCATGCTTCAGAATAAAAGCCCTGAAATAACTGTAATAATATTTACTGAAATGGTTTGATATTATGTACTTAATCTATTAATCTGATGGATGAAAAATGCACTAATTCAGTTGCTCCACCTACCTTCCTTAAGGAATTTAATAACATTGTACCATATAGATATGCCTCTATGATGGCTCCTATATTTTCAACCTCATGTCAGATGTTTACTGATTTGTTGTTTGTTTTTGACCGGTAACCCAAATGAACAAATATCTGAGGTGCGATAAAGAATTTCAGTGTGTCAATGAGTGTGTGCAAACTGGTTTGGTTAAAGTACATATGAGCCCTTTAATCTACAGCAATGCATCGTGTGATATGTGATGTGTGTGCTGTATGGTAGTAGAGACTGCTATCAGATAAATAAAAGTCAAATTAATTTCTCCCTCAAAATGTAGAATTAGCAAGTACACACTTGTGTAAATATATGTACTATATGTATATATACATACACATTTACTTTGTAACCCCCAAAACAAAATTTATAAATGACTGTAATGGTGGCATTCATTTTATTGAACAACTATAGTCAATTTGTACATTTTAAAACAACAATATTTGACCAAGGTGCTGTACAGATAACTTAAAAATACATTTAGATCATTTGAAATTGCAATAAATACATTGTAAAAATAGAAAAAAAAATCAGTACACAGAAATTCAGTTTAAATAAAATCTAAACATTCATGTTTAGATATTTCTGTTTGTAAAGACTCAATAAACAAAGTAAAAGTGTAGGGTGTAGAGTGAATAAATAAAAATGGCAGCAGCAGTGAAAGACCTGGTCAAAGTGAGTAACAATGGAAGATGATGGGATTATAACAGGTGATCTGAGGGGCCTGGAGGTCGAGTGGGGTAGCCTTGCTCAGGTGTACTTTGGCAGACATAACTAAGTGACTCAGCTGGGTACCTCACTGTGCTGGGGAAACAAAGACAAACAGGCATCAGTGGTTGTTTTGTGCCCCATTTGATTGTGGACTTCAACCCTCAGAGCATTAGGGTCAACTGGGCTGCAAGCAAAGGGCAGTGAGCTAATGGGAAGATGGCTGTGCGCTGCATCGCCTTTGTGTGGGTGAAAACGCCTTGATCAGATTGTATCTGTGACTACAGAAGACAAATATGGTGAAGGTTATTGCTTCCATCTCTTGCATCACAAAGAGCATAAAGACTGAATATGACACATGATACAATAAAGTCAGACAGCGTACTGCAGCTATTCAGCAGAAAAAAAAGCACAGGGAAGCTATAGTTTCCATTCAGTGAAGTTAACTCTGAAGAACATTAGAAATTCACCAGAGGGCACAAGTGCACAAACACAACTTGCTACACATATTTTACATCCTCTTTAAACAGGAAGTTAATTAGGCAACTGGAATTGGTAAAACACATTGCTGCCACATTGTTGCTCTTTGATCATCACGCATGCTGATTGAAGCATGTCTGAAACAGATGACGGCCCGCTGTTACCAGGCTCAAAGCCCCAGGATCCATTTGCAGTGCTGGCATCTCAAGCACCTCATGTTCATCCTCTGAAGAAGGTGAGACAATCCATTAAGTGAAAGGCATAAACACTCAACTCTGGGAACCTGATTGTTGGCGCTGTCCCCCATCCAGCCCGTCTGACTGCAGCGGACTGTGGGTTTTATACAAGACAATTCAAGAGAAAGAGAAGACAAAGGGAAATAAGACCATATGGCAATCTGCATAATCATAACACAGCAAGCACAACTTATGTTAGAAGAGCTCACACATGAACGAAACAGAGTTTGTATTGTGGTGCAAATTTACCTGCAAGAAATTCCAGTAGTCCACCAATTTAAACATTATATATATCATGCATGTTACATTTTTTTAGAATTACTTTTCAGCAGATGGCATACTTTGTATGTGTATTTTGCTTTTCTTCTGCTGTGCACATTAGGGTTGGGAAAAACAGTGATATGGCAATATATTGTGATACTTTGTCTTCCAATATAATATCAATTTTTAATTACTTAATATTGATTTTAAAAAATCATGTTTTGGGCCAGCTGTAACTCCAGAACGACTTCCGCACCTCCGATCCACAAGGTCTTGCTGAATATATGTATACATTAACATATATATACCTATATGTGCATGTAAATATTTACCTGGCTGTCATTTATGTTAGATTGATCGTTGTTGCATCGTGATATTATTGCGATATTGACAGTGTTTTGTAATTCCTGTGAAATGGACTCAGTGCAGTTGATAAATTCTGAATTTCTTCAGTGACACAGACGTGATATAGTGTGGATGAAATTTCTTGCAATATATCGCTTGTCGCAGAATCGCTACATCATGAAATTATCTTTATCGTGGGCAAAATATTGTGATAGTATCGTATCGCGAGGTACCTGATGATACTTGATGATACCTGTAAAGAATGGATTCAGTGTAGTCAATAAATTCTGAATTTCTTCACTGACAGATATTGTGATGTATTGCAGATAAAATTTCTTTCAATATATTGATTATCGCAGTATCATTCTATCGTGATATTATCGCAATATTGACCGTGTTTTGCAATTCCTGTGAAATGTAATCGGTGCAGTCGATAAATTCTGAATTTCTTCCCTGACACAGATATTGTGATGTATTGCAGATGAAATTTCTTGCAATATATTGATTATCACGGTATCTTTGTATTGTGATATTATTGCGATATTGACAGTGTTTTGTAATTCCTGTGAAATGGATTCAGAGCAGTCAATAAATTCAGAATTTCTTCAGTGACACAGATATCGTGATATTGTGGATAAAATTTCTTGCAATATATCGCTTATCGCGGAATCGCTATATCGCGATATTATCATTGGAAAAATATCACAGTAGTATCCTATCACGAGGTACCTGGTGATTCCTGTAAAAATGGATTCATGCATTCAAATTCTGAATTCCTTCACTGACAGATATCGTGATTTATCGCAAATTCATTTTTTGCAATATATTGATATCGCAGTATCGTATCGTGATATTATCACAATATTGACAATTTTTTGTAATTGCTGTGAAATGGATTCACTGCAGTCAATAAATTCTAAATTTCTTCAGTGACACAGATATCGTGACGTATTGTGGATGAAATTTCTTGCAATAAATTGATTATCGCAGTATCACCGTGTTGCAACATTATCGTTATCGTGGGCAAAATATCGTGGACGCATCATATCATGAGGTACCTGGTGATACCCAGCCCTCGCGCACATGTATTAAATAGCCCAAAAAATGATTATCTCTGACTTTACACAAAAACAAGTTTATTGGTCTGTTTTTTTTTGTGCGTCATTACAATAAAAAATTACTTTAAATGTCAAACCAAATAAATTGGAACTGTCATTGGGTCACTGCTGTCACGTCACATTTCGGTCCAAATAGTTTTTGTTTTTTGCTATTTAAAGTTTCCTGAACGTCCCTTTGAATTTATGGTATATTGACATGACAGTTTGAGAAGCACTCAGCCTCTCAACTGTTATTTTCTTAAGAAAGACACTGCGGCAATGAAAAAAAAAACACAGATTGACTTTTCAAAATGTTTCAAAGAAATGAGCAATTGAAAAAAATCTTTGCCAACTTCCTGGGTCATGGCATCAAACTAATTAATTGCCACCATATTTGTCCAACTTTGTCCTTGCACATTAAACCAGCTATATCACTGATGGATGAATGCTCATATATTTTCACTGTGCAATGTGCCAGACTTTGCTCACCAGTGAGAGCAGGAGGACGCTGAATGAAACAGTCCTGCTTGAGACACATTTAGTTGTTAATAGCTCTCAACAGCCTCTTTCTTTTACGCTGACTGCTGCATTGCTTTGTCATTGACTCTCAGAGGGATAGATAGGGCGTCCACCGTTAGAACATGAGTGAATGACATATTCTTATTATAAATTAAATGTGTAACTTAAATGTATAATATGAAAATGATTTCCTATTGATGCATGCAGTAAATCTGCTGTACATTAAATCTGCAGAAAAAAGTGAACAAAAAAGCCAGTGTGGTTTTCTATAGTCCTTTATTTCATTTTGACATGGCTGCAGTGTTGGTATATATAGCAGACAAGAAGAGAAAAGTACCTGGGAAGGAAAAAAAGGCTCTGCTGCTCTGTCTGAGCAGTCTATCAGATCAGATCATGACAGTCTCCATGTGTAGCTACTCTGCAGACTCGGCTGTTTTCCTAATCTCGACATTCAGCAGAGTCAAGAACCTTGACGCTCACTGCTTTTTCACAGAGATGACTCTAAACTGGCTGCTGCTCATCTGCAGCACTTTAAACCCAGACTGGCACAATTAAAGAGACGCACTATCAGCGAAACACACAGCATGTTGCGTCCTGTCCAAAGAGGCCAGAGTGGAAATGTGCATTTCCATGCACATATAAAATACTGAATATTACTGCAATATTAGCTTCAGTCTCAGATGATGACAGAGAAATCTACAGCATCTTCTTCCACTTGAAATTTATGAAAAATGGCCTCACATGGCAACAACACTGCAGGAAAAGGAGCTAAATGCCAGTGTCATGACACCTCAGGATCAATAAAAATGATGTAAATGATGATGTCATCCAGATGTGGAATATGAAGTATATGATACTGCATGTTTACCTGTAAATTCATGAAATTCAACTCTAAATGTGTCTCTTAGTTACCTGGATATCCTCTCACTGATTTCAATTCAAACAAGACTGTCAAATGATTTGTGTTAAGAGTGTTTAGTATAGGGCAGAACGGTTGGTTATCTTATTAATTAGTATGATTTACAGATTGTGAATGCATTTGAAAAACATGCACTGCTGATAATTAAACTCCTGAAACAAACAGATTTGTTGCTGACTGTTGCAGGCGTACACAGTATTTCATTTTGTTCTGTATTAATCATGCAAATGAACACTTTCTGCTTTCAAATTAGAAACATTAACAAAAAGAATCCCGTTTTTATTCATGTTATAGATGAAGACATTGTGATAGAAGTTGGTGATGCTCAAAGATGATGCAGCGTGTCTTTTTTTCCTCTTTTGATTAAAAGCTAAACAGAAAACTGTCATCAAGCTGCAGCTCTTCTGTTTCCTCCACATACTAGTGTGTGTGTGTGTGTGTGTGTGTGTGGTTTCTTCTCATGCAGATGGGAGGCTGATCTCAACAATGATATGCAATACTAGTATCTGGATATGAATCTGTTTATTTGTTCTGTGTCTCCACAACCAGTTATGAAACTCTTCTCTGCAGATTAAACATCTCTTCCGTCCTTTCGTTCTCCTCTTTGCTCCATCCCTCCAGCATCCCTCCACCCCCTGCTGGCACCTCTTTCCAACCCAATGAGGCCCCCTACAGGTGCAAGCTCACTGATGCTGAACTGAGCAGGTGCATAAAGATGCAAGCCTTTTATTTTGTCGTTTGACCCATTTTGCAGTGCTTTGCATGCTCCTTCTCTGCAGGAGGAGATGATGGTGCTCAGGCACTTTGCAGCCTGGGAAGTAAATCTCCACACGGTGCACAAGTGATCCGAAGAGATCAAGTATGTTTCTAAGATTATAAATAGCTTATAATTCTGTTTCACTATGTTACCAGGTCCTCCGTGAGGATACTCCTGGTCATTTGCCGTTTGATATGATGCCTTTTTTGATATAACAGTAATGCAGATGCAGTTTTTCACACTGGGGTCTGCTTTGTTGTGAAGGACATTGATTGAGTCGAGACTTTTCTTGGAAAAGCTCACTTCAGCTCCATTGTTCACTTTCACTGGACTGAATTAATTGGCACCATGTCTGTCCCCCTATCCTATTGCGCCACACTGTGGAAAGACGCAGCATCTCTGGCTCTTTTGGAGGTGGAACCAGTGCCAATATGTGAACTGGCTGTTCACTCTTAGGCCAATATGACCATGCTCTTAAGATCCTTAACAGTGTTATGAAAAAGTCTACTTTGCTGGGATGTCTGTTCATGGGGAAAGTGGAAAAGATGGTATGTCCAGCAGGTGCAGTGTTATTTTGTTGCAGATGTGGGATCAGATGAAGTTGTTGGACATGTGCGGGTAAACGCTGCATGACGCCAAATAAAGACCTTTGCTTCCACCTTGTGGCAGTTTGGTGTAACTCCTCATCCCGTGTCTCTCCCTCCTCCTTCACTCCCTCTCTCTTTAATATCGCCACGGTGGCGAATCTAATCTGGATCTCCTTTAAGGCAATAAAACCCAGATAGCTTCCTTTAAATGAAAAGCGCCGCTTATTACGGCTTTGAAATCCTCGTTTATTTGGCGATGTGCATGATAGAAAAATGATTCATGTCGAGGTTAAAATGGACAGGATGACGAAGATCCACGGTGTCCCGAGTGCGCATTTCCTCTCGTATTGTATTCCAAGGTATATAATAGTGTTATCCACGCAGGTTGAACTGTGCCGCGCGCCAACATGCGTGTTTTAATGTCGCCTGCTTTATCCTTTCAAGCAGCCAAAAGCAATTTCCGATAAATCTGACCCTGTTGCTGAGCTGCTGAAGGGTGGAAACATTTTCTGGTGCGTTAATGACAAAACGCGGGTGCAAATCGAATATTGCGCAGAGTAAAAGTTGAGCATTACTGTTTTTTTAATTTTACTTTGGGTGAAATACAGCAGAGCGTGACAGCACAAATAATTTTTTTGACCTAAAAAGACTTTGGGACACAAGGCTTTAAGGGGAGGCTAAAAATATATAAATAAAATGTTTAATAAAATAAAAAATATAGATGCACAAAAAAATATTCAGAAATAGGAGAGCCAATTTAATTCTAGTCTTTCCAACGGCAGCAAATCTTGGCGCATTAGTCCTCCAAACACCTGCCAATAGGCTTTCTCCAGTTTTTGTTCCCACGGAAAGAAAAAAAACAAAAAAAAAACATCTGCATCCCGCAGCATCACTTCCAGATCACCGGATTCACAATAAAATTAGGATGCAAATAGCTGCTTCCTCATTTAGCTTTTAGATTAATCAATCTTTGCATATTTCTGTCATTGCTACCAGCATGAAAAGCGCCTCATAACTTAGAGTTTAAATAGAGGAAAGGGTTTTGTAAAAACCGAATTGGAGCAGGAAGTCCAGCAGGTCCGTTTTACTCCTGGTGCGTAAATCCATAAATCAGAATCTAATGGGGGAAATTGTGTCAGATATTTTTTTTCCATGAGTCTGATTTAGAAACAGGCCTACGCATTCCAGAATGACTCAAAGCAAATAAGGAAGAACACTGTCTGGTATCAAAAATAGTTTTTTTGCGCTCTGACGAGCGACTTTTAGGGACAGACAATAATCAGCCTTTCACTCTGAAGGACGGGGAGAGATGGGAAAGAGAAATGAGAAGGCTGTTGTTGGCACAGCTCTATCAAGGAAGAAGGACTCCCTGTTATCTGTGAATGGCGCTTCTTCTTTTTTTGACCAGAATAGATATGGCACGAATTTTTAATTCGTTTTTCTTTGAGAGACAACAATGCTTTATTTGAAAGCTTGAGACAATTTGGGGTTTGTGAGAGATCCTTTTCTCCTTGTCCGAGCCCAGCTGCCCATATGGGATACAACGTGTGCAGCAAAGATCACAATGGCACCAAGTGACAGGCAGGACAAAAAGCCCAAGGATACATCTCCCTGACTCTGAACAGCACCAAGAAACTCTGTCAGTCTCTCTATCTACACTGTCTGCAGCAGCTCGTTAACATGCACGCCTCTAACATCCAGCAAAACCAGGCCTGGCCTTTTGTCCTTGTGTTGTGTGTCGTGTACTGTATTATACAATGATAGAGTTACAAAAGTGCCCGAGCACAGAGGCAAAATCTGAGGACACACAAAGCTCTGCGTTTTTCTTTTCCTTACAAGCTTTTAATATTGGTCTAATTTTAAAGAGAGTTCACCTAAATCCAATCACAGCAAATCCTTTATCACCGCCTGTTATGTTCCTGTGTCATGGCCTTTTTCTCCTCACATTTAATAAGAACTGGGCTAATTGGCACAACGCTGCGCATTTCCTGTTTATCCACAAATACGCCCCAACAACAACAACAAAAAAGAGAACTATAACCAAGTGCTGATTTATTTGACCTACAAGCTCAACCAGTGGTGGAACACACAACCTTTCTGTCCGGGACAAATTGAGTTTTGTGTCGCTCACAATAGCAGTAGCCCCTTGAGACTCTATTCTGTAAATAATTAGCAAATCTGTCCAATTTGGCTGTTTGTTCAGTGATGATAGGGGCGACTCTAACATCTGTTGTGGGATTTTTGTCCAATGCATGGATTTTTTTTCTACCAGGTTATCATATTTACCCAAGATATTGACTGGGGTCTGATAACCCGCAGTGCGCTGCGGATCACAGTGCTCGTTTGGGTCCCACCTTAAATAAGATGACTAGCAGAGCAAAGTGTAGTTTAGTGTGAAATGTGCTCTTCTACGATTATATGAGAAATCACTTTATTAGGTGGTTAAAGCCCCTCTAAGCCGTGCGTATTTTAGTCCACCGTTGGCCGTGGTTAAACAAAGAAGACTGGTGACTCATTGATTATTCCTGCTCTATTTGCAGTTTAGCGCTTAACAAGATAACAAAACATTTATTGCATTAAACGATTTTTCTCCCCCACGGTCTACCACTTTACACCCAAGGCCGGGAGTGGTTGGGGATGCTGACAAAAAGAAGAGCTTTTGACTCAAAAGCTTCTTATGTGGAGAAGCCCTCTTATATTAAGTGAGTGGATTTTAGTCCCATTTCACAAGTGACTTTAGGCTCTTTATTAGTGGCGTGTTCGGACTGAGAGAAAAACATTCTGCGGATTAAATTTGCTGAAAATGAAAAGAGCTGAAGTGCGCTGGAGATTTATTGCCAGAGTCCAGCTCCTTTCTGTGTTTAGCTGCTCGCCTTCCATTGTGATGTTTAGCGGTGTCTTTTCAGAGGTGCTCACATCGAAGAGGACACGGATATAAACCAAACCCTCATTTCAGAAACACGTTATTTTTATTTTAAAATCCTTATAAAAAAAATTGGGATATTTAGCCATCACCGCGCGGCTACTGTTATTTACACCTGACACGGCAGTCACACCGTTTTTGCCAAAAACTCCCTCAGTGTTTTTCTAAATGCAGCCTAAATATATAGAGGCCGAGCTTCAAACATTTGCCACAAAATATTTACAGGAAATAAAAACAAAAGGAAAAATAGCTGCAAAGTTGCCAGTGTTTATTCATGGCCATAAATATTTTTTCGGTCCATAAAAGAAGCAAGAAATTAAAATTTCTATAATTATAAAGTGGTTCGTACGTGCTGATAATAACACGAAGGGACAAAAGGAAAAAAAGAAACATCTCTACAACCAACACACAACATACTTTACAAAAAAAATAATACACAAGAAGAGCATTGACATTCTTAATAAAATCTATAAGGGAGAGGTTCGGACCCAGTTCTCTTAACGAAAACATGTAAACACGGCGCACACATGAGCCCCGAATAAAAATGGTAGTATATATATGAGTCAAGCTGCAAAAATGAAAAGTCTTTTGTTTTTTGTGTTTTATTTTTTTCTCTTTGCTTTGTGGTGGAACTCCCTATCGTGCCTCCAAGCCAAGTCTCTATAATTTCTCTCACCAAGTCCACTGTTGCGTTTGCACCAAGTGATGTGCTGGGAACTGTGGCGTGGCCGCGGCGCTGTACTGCGCGTTATACTGCATGTGTTGGAGTGACTGGGCACTATAAGCCGAGAAGGGGATCCCGGCCTGAAAAGTGGCCGCCAAGTCCTGAGCTTTAAGAGTGTGACAAGGCTTTCCATCCCTGACTAAGACGGGCACGGCCACCCGCCTGGGAGAAGGGAGATGGGTCACTTCCATACCTTTCTCGGCCCGGGCTCTCTTCATCTTATACCGGTGGTTCTGGAACCAGATCTTCACCTGGGTAGGGGTGAGGCGGATCAGGCTGGCCAGGTGCTCCCTCTCCGGGGCGGACAGGTACCTCTGCTGCCTGAAGCGGCGCTCCAGCTCGTAGGTTTGCGCCTTGGAAAACAAGACCCTCCTTTTCCGCTTCTTGCCGGAGTCGCTGCCGCCGCTGCTGGAAGTTTCCTTGTCGTTGTCCGGCGATTCGTCGTCCGCGGACGGCTCCGGGGACTTGGCCGAGTCCTGAGAGCTGGCCGATAGACCGTGCACTGCGGCAAGAAACGGGAGAAACACTGTCAAAATGTTATGTTGTAAAGTTCCCAAAGACATTTATCACAAGCACAAGCCATGCAATCACCAGTCAAAACTTTGCGCGCATTATTGCGC